>OX392462.1:197198649-198585870 GCA_947623515.1 Neoascia interrupta
CTGGCAACTTGAAATCGTTTGAGATAGGCATTTCCAATGATATGCAACTTTTCTGGTTAAGGATTAGGGAGATTAGGGCAATTTGACTAATGTCTAAGTAACTGATTTTGTATCGAAAATAAAGCCTTAGCAAACTTGATAGAAAAAATATTCAAGTCAGCGTATGCAACAATTTTTTTTTAGCCTCGCTGTATGCAGGCAATATTGGTAGGACACACTAGACACCATGTGAATTCGCATGTTTCTATGCGTGCATGGTAATCCGAGTAAAACTTGTTGCTTCGGCATGTGTGGCCTTATAGTCAACCCCACAAAAATTGGCAGTTCAGGGTTGACTATCACTCTGGTGACATAGTATGAGCTACCAGATTTGAAAGCTCTCAGAGAGTTGCTAAAATTTGATAAATCGGTATATGCGAAAGTATTTTCGTCCAGTTGCAAATATCTTGCATATCATCCTCGCAGATTACAAGCACGGAATTCAAGCGACATTGACTGTATGGGGAGAGTATTAAGGGATTTCATAACGAAATTACTACTTTGAGGCGAACAATCAAGTTAATGTATTTCTAAGACTAGTATTTGTTTAAGTTCCATGGTGAGTGCGATGTTCTTGTCTCTTTTGTAAAACTAAAATAAAAAGGACTTCTGGAAACCCTTCCATGCCGCAAATTTATCCTTTCAATGGGATTGAATCAAGTTGGGTCAACAAGTAGATTTTGAAAGTATTCGAAAGCGTGTTCACCTCAAACCGTTTGAAAATCAATTAAATAAAGGTCCCTGAGCCAGGCTATCTTTAATCTAAACATGTCCCACATTATGTCTTGCATCACGATAAATCTAATAATCCATAGATATTTTTAATAGTATAGAAATTTTTTTAAAAGAAAACAGAAAAAAAAACTCACCCCCACAACCGGCACACAGCTTTATCGGATTGTTATTGTTGGTGATCTGCTGGTGATGGTGATGATGATGATGATGGTGGTGATGAAAATCCGGTGATACATCTTCCATTGGTGTCAATTGTTGTACTCCCCCGCCGCCGCCTCCACCACCGCCACCACCCCCACTATGGCCGTTATGATATCCACCAGGCATTGGCGGATAATTGTTATTATCCGGACTTGGCGGATGATGTGGCGGCGTTATATCCGAATACGGATGGTAGGGGGTGTTCATTGCTACGGTAGCCGCCAGTTTGACGTTTTTATTATAAGGCAAAAAGTCCGACGATTCTAGATCTGACGATGAGTATGAGTCTGTCATGCGCTTTGTAAGCTCGCGTTTATTGTAATGCTGACCCTGTTTTCGCTGCTTCTATTTTGAGATACAAATTTGTGGCGATTTTTCTTATCTTAAGTAAGTTTTTTTTTTTTGTTGTCTTCCCTCTTTTTTTCTATTCGTCCAGTTCAGGACAGTGAGTTCGTAATGACTGCTGCTGGTTATTTTTTTTTCCTTATGATGGAGTTGTGTTCTGCTTTCTGGTTGATGGCAATTTGTTTTGTGCAGCTCCTTCGTGGCACACCGGGCGGTTTATTTCGGTTCTTTTTTTTGTGTTTAACCTTTTTGTCTGTTTTTCTTAGTATTCTGCTGATCCAACAGGTTGCACCGGGCTACAGATGTGTGTGTGTGTGGATTTGGAGATTTCTCCTTGGGAATTGGAGAGGTGTACTTCAGCTTATTGTGATGCTGAGTTGTACTTGTAAGCATCCGAAAGGATGTTGATACTTCTGATATTCGTAGTAGTAGTAGTATTGGTGGTGGTGTTGAGGGTATTGTTGTATTCCTCCTCCTCATTCGCTTTCATTTGCCCTCACTTTGTTCCGAGAAATCGGGGGGAACGAACAACAGAGCAACTAAACCAGATTTGTGAGTTAATAAAACTCATGGATGCAGTGCTTGAGATATAGTTTTTTTTTTCCTTTATCAACTCTCAGATGCCTGCGGTCGATGGAGCTCTATGTTTCTGATAAATATGTTGATGACGACGACGACTACGGCCCAACGATGTTGATGATGACGATTATTATTGATATTAGTGTTGTGCTATCTGAAATTAATTAAAGAGAGGGGAAAAGGGTGAAAAGAGCGCCGAGATAAGAATTATTGTTAATTGGGTGTATTACTAGAATGGGGTTCATTTATTTAGTTATAAGATTATTAAGCGATTTTTGTTTTTTATTGGCTTACGTGCTGTCAATTAACAGCTATCGATACAAGGCAAAAATTCAAACAAAGAAGATTTGATTAATTTAGTGAGCGTAAATATGTAGGCAGGTTAGGTACAATATAGGAAAATGCCGCGAAATGCCTATTTTAACTCCCATGTCTAGACAGGTGCCCCAAAAATTGCACGTCAACTGCTTGACAGGATACAAAAGCGGGCGTTAAAACTTATTGGTGGCAGAAACATTGAAAAGTCTATCGACTCACTTCAACACCGACGAAATGTCTCTTGCGCCTGACACTGTTTTATCGCTTTTGTTTTATCTACGAACAGTGTTCCAGCGAAATAGCCTATTGTATTCCTCCCCTTTAGATATGAAACCGTAATACTCGTCAAAGATCGAATGCACATCAGTTCACCCTCGAACCCACTTTCGGGCGTACAGTAAGGTTTAGAAGTTCTTGCATAAGCCGCACAACACGAATGTTGAGAGTTTCTGAAAGGTCTTGGAAAAAGACCGCTGGACGATCCATCAGAAGCGAACTCTTGTCACTTTTTCACAGCTTTCCAGGGTTCAATTGGCTTTACCGCTTCTGATCACTTCTAGATAACAAGTCGCGGATTGTAAGTGCCTCAAACATCAATGTAGTTATTAAACTCTATTACACAGGATTAGACCACTCGATTCAATGTTCGCAAAGACCTGCCATGAGCGAAATTGTGAGTTTTAAAATTAAACCTTTTGTTCAATTTAAACCTTTTGTTATGTCCTATTTTGTAAGAATCATGAGGAAAGATGTTAAAAGCGGTAACTTATCTCCTAAAGCACATTTTTCCCCCTAAAATGCACCCTTAGTCTGCAAGGCTATTCGTCACAAAATATTTTTTCGATGTAGAGTGAATATTCCGATTTGGCGTACCCCACTATCGGACCATTAGGAATGCAGTAGAATAGGAGGGTTATGATCCATCATTTGAGATCATAACTTCGCGCCTAAAAGAAAGAGAAAGAGTCAACTTTCAGAAAAATTAGATTTAAAAATATATTAACGGTAAAAGTGCGCACGATCGATGGTGTGAGCGGTCCCATTTTCGTTAGGTTAAAGGTTGAGTTCTTTTACGCGCAATCCATAACTTGGTCAAAAGATATTTTGAAATAAAATATGA
This sequence comes from Neoascia interrupta, assembly GCA_947623515.1. Lineage (NCBI taxonomy): Eukaryota > Metazoa > Arthropoda > Insecta > Diptera > Syrphidae > Neoascia > Neoascia interrupta. The sequence goes on from OX392462.1 coordinate 197,201,987, forward strand.
ATTACAGGTTGTTTTCCATTGAAGCCAAAAGTGGGCGCAGCCGTCGGTGGATTTAACCAATTCCAATACTTTGTCTGTGCCACATAAGAACCAAGCCGTGCTCAAGTTCCAGCTCTCTAGCTTAATCTTTAAGACCTAAAAAACCATCACAAATACAGAAGGATGAATATGTGTTAATCAATCGATCTTATCTGTAAAATGTCTTCTGGGTCTACGGTCATTATTGTATCGTCATTATTGTATTCAGTGGGGTGCCGTGGCAGTAGTTAGTGTGTGTGCCTACTACGCCGGAGATCTGGGTTCGAATCCTGCCATCGCCACCTGAAGAAAAAAAAGACTTGTTCTTTTTCACGGTCCCCATCTCCGCGAGTGTTTGACAAGCCCTCCGAGAGTATTAATTGTCTTGAAAAACTTCTCAAAGTGCCGTTCGGATTCGGCAAAAAGTTGTAGGTCCCCTTGTATGTTAAGAAATAAAGTTGGCCCTGGTTCACCTCGAGCTGTTGCGCCACTCTATTTATTTTTTTTTATTATTGTATTCATTAAAATGAATATACCCTGGGTATATATAAAGAGTTGTATTGTCGCCAATAAGCCTAAAAGGTGTTTTTCTTTATGCATTTTGTCTGCTAGTATTTCACCAATGTACACTTTAACGACTGGTTCTTTTCACGGTCCCACTTAAACGAGGAGTTTAAAATGCTCCGATTGTAAAATCTTCTTCACCAAACGTCTTTAAACGTTTGATTTTCCTAAAGACTTTAAGGGTTTTAAAACATGTTTCTAACAGTGACGTTCCCAAAATATAACCTGAAAGAGCAATTGTACCTAGGTATGCTATACAACAGCTTCAGAGTACGGTGCTAAGCGACGACGTAGTTTAATAATTCCTTTAGTTACTATCACAAACTAGTGTTTTGACTTCATACCTAAGTCAGCTATCCGACGTCCCAGTGCAAGGAGTTGAAGTGATATTACCGGAGGTAATATCACTTCAACTCCACAATAAACATTAATCCACGTAAAAGATCTGTTTTCTTTAATTTGTCAACACTTCAATTTTTCTCTCATCGCAAACTTTTGAAGAGTTGGATTTATACTTTAGTCACGATAACCATCATGAAGATATGAAGATGGACTGGACACCAAGAAGCCTTGTAAAACATCACCAATTCATAAATTTTTTTAAAAATGTTCTCCCACATCTTGAACATGAATACAACTTGGCAACGTGTATGTTACGGTGGGCACAGCGCGCCGTGGTGCCGGATTACTGTGCACGAGGTTCGGGGTTTGAGTCCCGACCTAGAGACCCGAAGGTTTTTGACGGTGTATCTGACAAATACTATTCATGAGAGTTTCATTTATGCTGAGATACTTTATTTGCCGTTCGGGACCGGCAAAAAAACGTAGGTCCGCTTCATGTGGGCCATGTTAATAACAATAACGCACACAGTAAACAGTGGTTAGAATTCATCCGGTGGCTCTTTTAAGCTGCAAGTGCCAGTTTAGTTAGTGAGTTATGTGAAAAGTGATGAAAAACCATTTTGGGAATAGCGGGGTGCCGTGCTCGTTTGTGTGTGTGCTTACTATACGCCGGAGGTCTGGGTTCAAGTCTTTAAAGTCGTCGTCACCTAAAAAAACTCGTTTTTTTTCGGCCCCCACCTCCGCGAGGATCTGAAAAACCCTTCGAGAGGAACATTTGTCTAGAAAAACTTCTCGAAGTGCCGCTCGGATTCGGCAAAAATTGTAGGCCCTTGAATGTGAAGAATACATTATTGGGAAGTTGGCCCAGGTTCACCTCGAGCTGTTGCGCCACTCTATTTATTTATATATTTTAAAGCTTGATGTTACTCATCAGCTTTTGAAATAATTAAAAAAAATTATAAGTCAACAATTTTTGCATAGTTCAGAATATTGCGCATCCAGTCATATTTTAGGGCTGTTTGACCAATTTTGATCCATGTGTACAGGACGAGGGTTAAGTAATTATAGCCAGTTTTATGTAGGTGTAGATTTACAATGTGTTAAGAGTTATGAATTTCAGGCTCGCATTCGTTATTTAGTGACTTTTTTAGTTTTCCAGCCGCAGATAACATGAAATAAAGTAAGATGGTTCTGAATAAAGAGAAAGACCTATTCGAAATAGAGAACCCGGCTTTTGCAAGCACAAAGTCCAAGGATCTATTACAACTTTCAATGTAGGTATCTAACTCTTAAAGATAACATAATTTGCGTGTACCTAAAATTGCACGCATATATCATGGAGAAAAAACCCACACCATAGCAAGTCACATGTTTCAAGGCTCTTCAAAAGTCGATTATACACACCGAAAAGTAAGATAGGCGCCTGTGACCACAAAATATAGGTATACAAATAATGATGACTAAGCTTTCTAGTATAGGTTGAAACTAATCACTTGTGATGTTTATCATTTAACCAGAAAAAGGGTTCAATTAGTTGACATTACGATTAGATAGGTATTCGACATCATGTTCTCAAGCACAGTTAACTTAATGATATGGAACCTAATCAAAGAGAAACTAAAGAATTTCGCTGGACTTGAGTGGTTGAACCTTAGACGTAGAATTACCAACACAATATGAGGCATTTAATATTATTATCTGTGATTCATGTGGTGTAATGATAAAATGACCACAACTTATACAATGAAGGGCATTGTGTAGATTGTATAAAGACGATGTCATATTATAACTAGGACAGGCGGTAAACACCATAAAGCTTACAGGCAATTAGGAAAAGTATATATTGATAATAGGGCAAATAATGTAGCTCGAATATAAGACCAGTGCAGTTAATTAGTTTTGGAAGATAACTCAAATCAATTTTTATAGTAAATTTTTTGTTTAGTAGTTAAACATATGTTAGATATGCAATGCTAGGGAAATAGGTAATGTGCTCAAAAACCTCAAGTCAAAAAAGTGTTTAAAAAAATTAGAATCCTAATGTAAAAGTGGTACCTACTAGTTAATTGCCCCTAATTTTAAACCCTTGAGAGCTAAAGTTGTTTGAGACGAAACTGATTTGAGACAAGACGTAACTAGATATACTACTACGGTCGCTCTTGAGTATATCAATCCCTCTTTGTTTGCCTGTCTATAAGACTTACTCGGATCGGAGTAAAAATCCATGAAAATTTTTAAAAAACCGAAATGGAAACGGCACTGGAACTACAAACTGTGTATACCTGAACATGGGTAAACATGTGACTTAACAGTGGCAAGGAAACCAAAAGTTAGGAAGGAGAACGTTCGAATCATTTCCTTTTTATAGACTTTAAAGGTCAGCCGAATAAGTTTTTTGAAAGATACGTTGTCTGGTAGTTGACTTTGAACCAAAGACCTGCAAAGATATTACAAAGAAACTCCTTTTGGTTATTGTCTTAGCCAGAGAAGAAGAAACGTGGTGTCAGATTGGCCAAACTTCGGTTTATACTCTTACGTAGGTATACAAACCTACGACATACAGCGAATTGACAAAGTACACCTACAACATTTAAGCAATTACGTGCACATTCATTAATTCATATCAAAAGAGACTAACTGTAATTTTTAACACAAAATGAGTTTTATTTAGAATATAAGTCAATCCGGCTTCGGTTACGAACCGGGTTAAACTGGGTCCAAGCGAAACCTATGTTAGGCTATCGAATCCGAAGAATCACTTAAAGTCAAGTCAATTTAATAAAAAGAACGATGAGCAGTAAGTTAAAGGTAAAAATTGATTGAGCCAACAACTTTGTCGACAGAACAGTTATGCGTCTGATGAAACAACTTTAATATAAGACCCAGACTGGACCATAATTGTCATGTCGGGGTAGGTGCACCAAAGACCACTTTACATTTGCTTAATGGAAATCAAAAATCACCGATATGTGGCTCTAAAACGGTCAATCGATTGACGTCAATCAAGTTCATAAATTATTTGTGAAAATTAATCTGTACCTATGTTTCACACACATTTAATTGAGGCTGATTGAAGAATAACAAAAGAATTTTTATTTTGTATAACGAGCATCATACCGACTGGTGCATGTAATGCGGCCCCTGCACGATCAATCGATTGACGTCAATTAGCCCATACATTTGTGAAAATTTATCTGCATGCGTCACACACATTCGATTGAAGCTAATTGATCGTCATGGCGATTGGTGAGTGAAAGGGCTAGATTGACGAAAAAAATTAATTTTGATTTCGAGCGCGATGGCAACATTGATTTTAGAAATATTTAAAAGTGCGGTTGCTAATAAAAATTAACATAAACTTATTGCCTCTGTAAGAGGTGAGATCTCTCTACATATACACTATGCTTGACGTCAATCGATTGACCGAGTTAGGTCCCCATAAGGACTAGATTGACGAAAAAAAATTATTATTTTTGATTTCGAGAAAGTGGCAACATTCTTTTTTGCACAGTTACAAACATAGGTGACTTATGGGTAACGAACATAGCAGCCATTCGATTTTTTGGAACGTCGACGCACCGAAATGCTTGACCTCTTAAAGAATTCAACCGTAATGCCCGCACAAGAACGCGTACCCGCCGTTTCACCTTAGAAACCAAATTTCGGTCGAATCATCACAAACGTAGAACAGGTTTTTTAAGGAGATCTTTCCTTGTTTCTTTTGTTTCAATACCTATTCTCTCTTATCCCTGATCCTAAGCGTTGACTGCATTCAAGGTGTCAATGAATCTTAATATTTACCTACAGGCATATCGGGAGCAAAATGAATTAGAAATAACTAAGGCGTTTTCCATGCCCCATACAAACGCTTCGAAGACAGTACGAAAACCCTCCAAAAAGGTTTATCCCCGCACTTAGTCGGCACCTAACCACCTACCTATTTTAGTTATTACAACATTTGGCTTTTTTTTAATGTTGCAAACAAATCCTGATGAAATTCCGTCACTGGAACCTAATTCGCCAACTCAAGTTGCAGTCCGAGTTTCCATTGCAATTTCGGTCCATACAAATAACATGTCCCTAGGCATATTTCTCTGTATTCCTCCTAAACGCCAACTGCTCGTTGAATTTAAAATTTGCAATATTGGAACTCCTCATGTTCTTATTCTTCTGTAGTAGATATGTGAACATCACAAAAGTCATACACTTAATGTCTAATTAAGGACAAACTTTCAATCGCCTTTGACAATTAAGCCGAGTTAATCCGCCTTTCACCGAGAGTGCCCACTAACGCCTAATATCGTAGTCTCTTTTAAAGTACCACAAGTCAAGGTTTAACCGCATGTCAAATAAAAATTCACTCATTCGAATAGCACGAAAAAGCCGATTGCATATTGCGGTTAATTATAATGATGAGTCCCCAAACGTCAATCATAATTAGTATCAAGTTTCATCCAGAAAAAAAAGACACAACCACATAAGCATACAGGAATAAATTTTAATAAAGCAAATTTTAAAACAAGAAAAAGAGGCGCGTGTATCTCCTGATTGTGTTCTTTATTATTATGCACTAGGTATAGCGGACTCTCCTCCTCTTCTGCTCCTTTTATATATTTTTTTTTGATGCAGCTCTATGCAGTGTACAACGGGTAACACAACTGTCAGCTCGTATTAAGTTACGATGACACTTCTCAGTGTCATGCCAGAGCATAACAATAATTACTTGTTGTTGATTATATATGCCTACACGATGCGACAATGGTGACAATGTCAACAGCAACACAACTCGCATACAACAGCAACACAACAACACTGGCACCGCCAAAAGGAACAATAATGATAATTATGATACCCGGCGACGATGATGTCGACGACGATGACTATACAGACACACCGACAACCAGAACGAAGATGATGACGACAATGTGGAGGCTGAAGAGGATGGAGTTGTTGATAATATGAAGAGGATCCTCCACCGCACAACCACCATCTAGCCGCATCTCATCGTCGTGGTTCGTCGTCATCGCACAACGACCACCGCGGAGCAAGTGTGAGAAAGAGACTGAATGGATCTGCGATTGTGGATAATTATCCGGTGTGCATTTTACTCTGACTCAGGCCGCATGCAAAATAAAAACGCTCGCGCCAAGGAGCTCAACACAAGTGCGTATGCCAGCAGGATTTACCCGCACCAACAACCGCCCCACCAGTGCGGGGGCAGCCATCCCATCATCGACGAATCAGCTGCGGGTAAACGTGTGTGCAGCAATAGCAATCCGAGGCCTATGAAGCAGAATGGATATAAAATAACCAACAACAACGATATACCAGCAAAGCCACCACATCGGCCCAACCACCACCGCCGCCAGTGCCAGTGCCACCACCACGCAGATGATGCTGATGATGACGGCGACAACGACTACGACGACAAAGTCTGAAAGATTTATTAATTAATTAAAACGACAGGCTATAATATCACTCTTTTAATTAAGTTCATTATTTTTAATTGGATGCGGTTTGTTCTTTCGCCGACTTTCATTAAAACGACGGCCGACTACGAATACGCCACCAGTGCCGAGCGCCGAGCGCCGCAAAGACACGTCGAATGAGTGTCCATCCACAAAGTTGCTGCTGCTACTACAACTACTATAATTGTGGTAGACTCCTCGGCTTTTTAACTGGGCCAGGCCATAAGACTGTTTTCAGGATGAATTAAGTAGGTGTAGTACCTACCTACCTGCCTACCGCACCGAGCGAGTATACTATACATACTCCATCATCAGAGAGAGAGAAAGGGATTTTATTTTGCGAGTTAATTCTGAAGAGGCCTCATGCCGAATTATCCTTTATCTCTCAGCAGCATCCTTTGCATTGGTAACCAAAAATAAAGGACATGACTTTAATGAAATGTGCACATCTACTCATTAACGATACGGCCACAATAAAAATAAAAGAATATTCACATAACCAATTTATTAATGTAAAATCGCGTTTAACATCCCTGCACCGCGATGACAGATCTTCCATTATCGACTTTCGCATTACCGCTGTTGGGGCTTGATGAGCAAGTTGCTTTTGATGTTGGCTGCTTGATGCTGGCTGGCATCGGTGGAGGCGGCGGCGGCGGTGGGTGCTGCCAATGGATTTATCTTCGTTCCGAATGTCGACAACACAACGACCACGACGACACCGGCCGAGGATGAGAAAATAATGCACAGAGATGATGAAAGGGTTTTTGTCCGGGATTTGGTTTATTTTATCTGTCAGCCTTTTTATATGCCTCACACGCAACGCACCACTTATACAGAGAGAAACCATGCACCACCAATACACGAATGACAGTGGAAGAGTGAACAACTCTCGGTATTGGGTGAATGGAAATTATTTTTAATTGGGCGAAATGCTTGTTAACGGTGTTGTTGAAGTGTCAAATATTATTTAATATCGATGGTGGGCATTTATCTTGGTGGTTGTAATTTTTTTTTCGGCGTGAGCTTCTCGCATTTATGGATTTCAGTTGTAATTTGTTTTAATGGTGATTTTTTTTTCCTGGGTCCACTTTAGTCGTGGCGACAGGATTTCTTAATTAAGTTTTATTAAGTTCTTGGTTGAGTGTGGACGTGAAGGAGAATAAGGTAACATTCACCAGGGCTGGGCGAGATGCAGGCAACTCGAGCAACTGGTGCCATGATTTTTGATGACTCTGAGAGCGAGTTGATTGGTCCGAGTTGATGTTTTTTAGTTGATAGACAGTTGCCGCCACTTTAGGTATAATGAGGCAATCAATTTGCAATCCTCTAGATTTAAGCATCTTAAGTTTACATTGAAAGCAGTTCGCTAAATGTTTTCTCTTGCTTTACTGATTTTGCAAAAAGGTTAGCATGGCGCGATTTGGGACTAAAAGAATCGTCGATTAATTCGAATTCAGAGAACAATCGAATAATTCGAATAAAAATCGATCAGCAAAGATTGTTGACACGATCTTTTTTGCACTCAACTATGGCTTTATTTTAAGGATTTGCATCTTTTAGCAACCATACCATAAGGATTAGACTGCAGGGGTCGAATACTTGTAAAACCAAGGTTCATCACCTGCAACAATCGTATTGAAGCAGCTGCATACTTATTTTGAAATTTAATTATGAAATTGAGCAAACACGAGCCATTTTTTTTAAATACAAGATTTTTGGTATCCATCGAGCTTCGTCTTCATATTTCAGGTAATAATTTAACTGTGTCATCCTGACATCTTCGTCAAATAAAATGTAACATCACAAATGTGGCCACAGGGTCTGGGTTAAGACACAGAGCCTCATTTGTTGCGTTGGTCGACGAATTGGATCGACCTCCAATCGATTCGTTATGACTTCGAAATTTAAAGAGAATGGAAAGAAAAGTCTTTAGCTAGGCATAAAGAAGCGTCTCTAAAAAGCATCGATAATTGCAGATAACCACTGCATTAAACCTTTCGTGCATGGGATCCACAGTTGTTCGATTCATCCACTCAAGTCGTACACGAAAACGAAGTTTGACTCGTAATCGCATTGTGTCGTTTTGACTTTGCGATTAAGAAACTCGTATGCGTTGAATGTGATTGGATTACAAATAAACTTCGCCAACAAAGCGTCGCATCTCGTCGAAATTCAATTGCATTAAAAATTAATTCATTTGATCTATTTTTTGATGATCACATTGAAGCAAAGGAACAAACGCAATGGTTGGCAAGAATTCGCAGATCCATATACGGAATAGCTACTCCAACCCAATGAATTTTCCAAATGCTGTGTGGTTTTTAAAACAAAAATTTTAAACCGATTTTTAACTCAATGACAAAATTGCAATCGTTTTTAGATTGCTTGTCCGTTCAGAAAATCATTCACTTTCACACACAGATATTTAAGAAAAAAAGTTCACCCACACATTGAGAAAAGAGTTCAATCGACGGAGTCAGTGTCGCTAGTTCTGCTCTTCTTCTTAGTTAGTTACTGGCTCCTATACATTTCTTAACTCTTGACATGCTTGGTCCAGGATTGATCGCCACTTGTGAAAAAAAAACTTACTGATCGTGCCTTGTTATTGATGTCCAGCCATTTCTTATCGGATCTGTTTCGTATTTGAATCCTGTTTTACTCTGTTTCACTCGTATCTATAGTTTATAAGGTGCGATAGTCTTTAATACAGGTGTTTACGTCTGCCTCTGTATTTACCATGTATCAAGTTGCCACAGAGCCTTTGCCTTTTGACTGATAATAGTTAGTTACTACTAAAAATTCTCAAGTTCTGGACGTCCTCACAGTGCTGCAGCTATTTTCTTAAACTTTTTTGAATCTGCGGAAGCAGGCGTATGTCAACTGTACTTGTCCGTATTGGCTCTACGACTACACATTTCTAAACTCTTCAGGAACTTGGTTAACGATCAATCTGCGTGGAAAAACTGTCCGATCGTGCTTTGTTAACGATGCAGTCGTTCCAGCTATTTGCGATACGTCTTGCTCTTGTGATCGCTTGTTTGGCCCTGATTGTCATCAGTGGGTCGGATCAAAATTATGGTCAGATCGAAATTGTTGAAACAAAATTCCGCCTTCAAAATTTTACTTTCAAAATTTTGTTTTACAAAGTTCTGGAAATGTCACTTTTACATATCAACGGAATAGTATAAGGGGGGTGGGGGTTCCGCCCCCTACAACCCCTTGTCTATCCTTTTTATACCCGACCCCAGAGTATACTAATTTTAATGCAAAGTTTGTAACATAGTGAAATATTCTCCGTAGTCTCCTAACACCTTTCAGAGATGTGACCGAGACCCACAGGTGAATTGATCAAGCCATTGATCCGTCTGTCAGTCAAGGTGCGTAAAGTTTTTTTTTTCTTTAAATTTGAGCAAGAAAGCTGAATCTTGGAATGTATTTTAGTTCTCATTTTGTTCATACAAAGTCTACCATTGACTTTTAAATGTCAGACCACCGCTTAATACCGTCAGACCACTAAGTTAAACAAATGTTGGTGTATAGAAATTGCGGCTTAAAACCTGACGAAGATATATCATCGACCATGCCCACTTTCACAGTGTTATATCGTTAAAAACTTGATTTCTCTGAAAATTCACTATTCTCTATGTTTGCTTTGCCTTTTTGCACACGCCTATTTTTGGGGCGTGTTCCATACACATAGATAATTGACTTCCAATAAATGAATTCAGGCCAAAAAAATTCAATATTCGGTATTGCTGCGTGAACAGACAAACTCTTGCACCTACTCACTTGACTTTTTTTACTTTTTTAAATCGGTGGAAGCAGTCTTATATCAATTGAACTCTTCCGTACTGGCTCGTACGCGTTTCTAAACTCATAAGGAAGTCCACGATTGATCGCTGCCCGTGGAAAAACTGTCAAATGGCCCCTTGTTAACGACTTCGCATCTTTATAAGCTCTGCTCCCGTGACCGCTGCTTTGGACCCTAGAGTCGGTAGTTTGTTCTGTTTCGACCGTTCGCATATCCCGTTCACTTAACATAGCCACCTTTTGCCAAGATGTCCGCGTTATGTCCGCGAAAGTTAACATTATTATTCCATACTTTTTAGCTGTGACTATTTTGCAGAGCAAGAACAGGGTCAGACCAAGGACGAAAATTTTCAGTTACTAATTATACCACGAAAATTTAACACGAAAAAGTAAGCTTTAGCGGCATTTTAGTTATGTTAATTTTTTCCGGCGGCAAGTTTTGCCGTAGCTTAATGGTTCGACCCAAGGACGCTTCCCTGAGTTTCACCATTTTGAAACACACCAAATGCGCATCTATTCTATTCTGTTAAGAAAGCGTTACTATGGTAGTATGTACAGTCAAGGCAAAATTTTCCTCTAGTCTTTTCGGAGGTATTGCGGAGCCCTTTGTTAATGAAGTTTTCGGCACGGTTTGGCTTTGTTTCTTTTGATTGCCAATACGTTTGCTAGGAGCCAATACGTTCGCTGGGGGGATTTCAAAATTCTTTTTTTTTCAAAATTCTGCTTGACCAATAAATTCTGCTTTTTCAAGCAAACATTTAATTTTTTTTAAAAGTAAAGGTAAAATAATAAACAGGCCGGGAACTGCAGCTCATATTACTCGGTGTCGCTTTGCATAACTATTCGGAATTTCGAAAAGCAGAATTTCGACTTGTCCATGTTGCATGCTTCTCCGTTGAGAAAAAGTCCGACGTTTCATGCTGGTTCTGTGCAAATATCTACCCAACGTAGAATTGCACTGTTTTGCGTTGATATCTCCACAAAAGATAAAATACGACCCACATAACTCAAATAAGCGAAGAAGATCATCGTCGACCGGTCCCTATCCCGGAAGGGATTTTACATGAAGCGATATGGTAAACTAAATACCTACCTAACAAGTTTATTTTTATACCTAAAAGTATTGAGTTTTTTCTTGCATTAAGGTACTCCAGAACTCCAACTCCAATAGTTAATACAGGCTATGTCAAGTCCTGTATTAACTATTGGAGTTCTTAATAACTACAGTTTTCGATGAAAAATTAGTATCGTCCTCTCGAATCTTGGATTAGTTTGTTTGTTTATTGGTAGGTTAATTACTTCTTTTCGACATTTTCAGTGTTTAGATTTGTTATGGCTATACACAAATATCAGAAAGCAGCTGTGATAATATTTTTGATAGAATCTATAATTATGCGGCCACATTTTATCCAATATGATTTGAAACAGGGCCAACTTTTTTAAGTAAATAATTTGTCCATGCTCATTTGCGACTAATCACAATCAAAAACAAGCGCCCTCTGAACCCATCTGCGAGCCTTATATTGTTAAATGTAGTAAAAGTGTGATAGTACATTATAATAACTAATAAGTAGTTATAACAACTTTATTATGATGCTAATAAAGCCCTAAATTAAGCCCTAAATGAAAAGAACAAGTATAATGTATAGAAAAAGTGTGAATAGTTTTTCTAAACTTACTATTTGATTCTTGACATTTATTGCTTATACTCGTAATGTGGCCCCTACATGGTCAATCGATTGACGTTAATCATATGAAAAAAATCACATTTAAAAAACACCTCCCTCAGTTCGGGATCGATCCGCCAACTTGTGGATTACTAAGCGAACACTCTCGCAACTCATAATTTGAGCTGTTATCAGTGGCATGTCTCCCCCGGCAATAAAACTTCGTTAATAGGAGAAGATTAAAAATAAATCCTAAAGTGGCTCCACCGTACGAATATAGGATTAATTTGACACGAGTACTCTTTTTTATCATTTTAGCTCTCAAAGGAGAGTGGCGATGTCATTTCCCAGGAGCGAAAAAAAAAGTATGTTTTAAAAATCGCAAGAACAGTGTCAGACAGAACGAGAAATCGTTTTTGTGACAGATCTGTCATACGTGTACAGTTTGAGTTTCCTTTTTCGATTCTCAAACTGTTTTAAAGATGAGCAAAAGCGGTGTACATGTCTTGGATTCAGTTAGATATATCAAATTATGTAGGTATGCTTTCTTGTTAAATACTTGCTGATATGATCGTCAATAACTATCACTTAAAATGAGAACGCCAAAGCTCAAAACGTTACTACTTTTTTTACATTAGGTAGCCAATTAATGAAGTAGTTAGGTAAGGAATTTCATAAAATCACTCATCACTTTCCAACACAACGAATATCTTGTTTTATTTACATTCGACAGTGTTTGAATTTATTTTCATAATCTGTCCAATTTGAAGATTAGTGGTAATTGCCGTTGGCAGGAAATAACTATACATGTAAATATTTAATTATTGCAATAAAGAAATACGGAAAACTTGTGAAATATTTTGTATTTATTATTATTATTATTTATTAGCATAAAAATAAATTCTTATACTGGGAGAATTTACTAAATAAATTCTTATACCAATATTCTTATATTGGGAGCACTAGCTGCAGAGGCTTTCGGCTCGAAATATTTTGTAGTTTTAGTAAAGCCGTATGAAATTGTTCTTCAAATTATATTTTCAGATGTTGACAATTTCGTATTTTAACGAGATTAAGACTTAACTAATGCAGAATAATTTTATTGAACAGAATTTATTTTTTTTTAATAGTTTTCGTTTAGGCGACATCATTACTAGAGTTGAAGGATCCTAGCATTTCAATGTTTACTATACATTCATAATATTCGTTGTATAGTGTCAGCCAATTGTGCCGAGAAAATTACTGAGACGCTCCAGGCTTGATTTTAAAACTTGGGCCTTCTTTTTCCGATTTTTGTAAAATTTTGGTTGGTTTTGCCATTTTGACAAGATATGACTCGAATTTAAATATTTCTGGACGATAGGTTAATTGAGGAGCAAACTTATTGCAGATAAATGTTGAGCAGCAGGTAAGTTTTTTAAGGATGTCTTCTTTAAAAATAAAATAAATAGAGTGGCGCAACAGCTCGAGGTGAACCAGGGCCAACTTGGTATGCTGGTGTGTTAATTTCTTTACATACAAGGGGACCTACAATTTTTTGCCGAATCCGGACGGCACTTTGAGAAGTTTTTCAAGACAAATGATACTCTCGGAGGGCTTGTCAGACCCTCGCGGAGGTGGGGGCCGTGAAAAAGAGCAAGTCTTTTTTTTCAGGTGACGATGGCAGGTTTCGAACCGAGACCTCCGGCGTAGTAAGCACACACACTAACCACTACGCCACGGCACCCCACGGATGTCTTCTTGAGTTAACACAAAATTGTGTTTTCTTCCTGCCGTCGTTTTCAAAAAGTTTTAGCCTATTGTCGAGGAATCCGTACGGGAGACTGTATTCGAAATGTGGCGTTTGGTACAGTCTCCGAAATGCGAGGTTTCGGAAACTTTCAAGCAGACTTCCTCCGGTCAATCAATGACATTTTCCACGAAGCATTGTCCATTTATTAGCAGATTCTTTATAGTCAAAGCAATTTGACGTCTTACTACGAATGAATTCGCAAAACTGAAGAAATTCTTCAGACAAGATTTCCAATGTTAGAGATTGATCTTCGGACAAAATTTTCCAATGTTAGAGATTTCAAAACTTCTATTAGTTGGTATCGCGGCCATATTGCTAAAGTTGAAGCTGTCAAATTGACTGTCATTAACTTCTTCTGCCTAGAATAACCAAAGCAGAGTTGGAGGTTTGTCAGATATGTACCCAAAACATTTGCAAAATAATTTTCTTGAAAAATAACATTTTGGAACTTAAATTATGTAATATGTAGTAATTATTATGAAAACTCAATCGACAAGGGCGAGTTCGTCAAAAAGCAAAGCTCTCGAATTCAGGACGATCTTAATCCACACAAGATCCACCAAATTACAATGTATCCAGAAAAAATCACTGCTGCGTGCAGGACGGGCGGAATCATAAGGCCATACTTTTTACTACCAGTGGGTGCATTTGGATAATTAGATAACATGTGGCCCTACGTGCCATACAGGACACAGCCCTTGCCACAATCCATTCTGTTATCAGACATGTTTTTTTTTTAAGCAACCACACAAACAATCGACCAATTTTACAGAACTGACGGCACGATCAATGCATGACATAGCAAAGAATGAAATAAAACTGAGCCTGGGGGACACTAGAATTTAGATTGATGTATGTATTTAGGATTTAAGGTTTTTAACTAAATACCATCCGGAGTGAACAGTTTCTAGTGTTTTACTGTCTAATAACTATGCTTTTTTGCATTGACAAATCATTAAGGTTTTTCATGAAATTCCTTAATGATTTCGAAGTTTCTTCCTTGTTGGTTGTAAGTTTAATATGTCATTAGCTGTAAATAAGGAGAAATTGAATCACATCTTAGACGGAGAGAGCAATAGTTAGTGTTTCTCTATGGAAAATTGTTGCAGAATTATTTCGGTGAGCAATACCGTCTAGTCTAGATTTAAGCAACATGAAGATCTTGACGTTATTATTAAAGTTGCCCCGTTGACTTTCTTGTGCTGCCAAACTATTAGCCTGGTATTCCACTATCGACGAAATAGTTACCTAGTTTTTGTGTACTTTGAGACTTGTCGGAGGCCTTTCGCGAGCAATAGTTGTCGTCTTGTGTCGCGCCGATCTCAACTGTCGGCGGTGACTGTAGTATCGCTCGTGGATGGAAATAAATCCTTATTTTACAACAAATAAGTCGATAGAGGGAAAGACACGACACGCCTGGAAACGATTGCAACTTGAAATGTTATGAGGTGAGGTATACAAGTGGAAGGTAATTGAAATATTGCCAGGAAAGCTGGGTTTTATTGTTTACTGACAAAGTAATTGGCGCTAAAAAGCTTCAAATCAGAAGAGCTTTGGCCTTAACTCTCAAAACCATGCGTGCGTAGTTTATTGATCATCTTAATTAACTAGTTAGGTAGGCACATGCAAGGGACCTACAGATTTTACTTAACGGTGAATGAAGATTTGTCAGACCCTCACTGAAATGAAGCAGGGGATTTTTTATTTGTACTGATCAAGATACAAACCCTGAAACTGGTGCACAGTAATTTGACACACGAGCAACTGCATAGGCACCAATCTCATCCTTTATATCAGCCTAAATCTCAACACAAAAAACTACAGGTGTTGTGTTGTCTCACAATTGTTGTGTTTTCTCACAAACACACAATTCTCTTGATTGAGTCAGTTATATCATCATCATCATCATTTTCGAGTGCCGCTTATCCTTTAAAAGGGTCGCGGAGCGAGGGTGGCTAAATGATCTTTCCATCGTTCTCGATCCTCCGGCACCAACTCAAGAGACTCCGGCGCAATCCCCAGGCGGGTCTCAGAGAGGTTCATTACCTGATCCCACCACCTGTTTCTTGGCCTACCAGGGGGGCGACGCGCTCGCATCTCGGTTAGCATGACCTGTCTAGGAAGTCTGTCAGGGGGCATGCGAACAACGTGTCCAAACCATCGAAGAATCAATCGCTCCACTCGGAGAAGTAGCTGCTCAGTTATATCTAGTACTGAGCAGCTACTTCACTTCAGTTAATTCAATGCAAATGGGTCCGATGGCAATTGTTAAAGTACGACTATTGCTGAATTTGCATCCATATAGGCTGGGATATGGAAGGTTCACTCTGGCTCATACCATATAGGGGGTTTTAACCTCGCAAGCGTATCTTGGTTTTCAGACAAAATTCTGCCTATTATGTAGGTCGATGCCATAAACTTAAAATTAGAAGTTCCTAAACAACATAGCTTCTGGTTATTCATACAAATTCTCCCAATGTCGTTTGTTAAAATATAGTTGAGTTCAAATACTTCCCAGAGGACGAAATGTTGAAAAAATAGCTCACCGACAGAGCACGATCCTGCTACTTTCACCTATTGCGGATCTTTGGCAAAATTCAACCACCTCACTAGTTTTGCCTTACGTATGCCAAATGTTCATTGAGATAACAATATTTGATTTGAATTGAACCCAGGACCTTCCGGTTGGCAGGGTACCCACCTTCTGCATCAAAGTCCCATCTTCTATCACGAAGCTTAAAAGATTTGTATACTTATTTATATATACTGCTGAGGGAGCAGTTTTTCAGTTGAGTTGGGCTTCCATAGTAGTCCAAAAAAAATTTTTAACCACAACAGAGGCGAGTTAAACTGAGATTTAACAGTGACTTAGAAACTCATGGTTAACCTCATCTTAATTTTGTAACTCGTATGAGTGACATTTCTCTCATCACTGACAGGTCATGAAACAATCGTCATTTGCGAGCTTGACAGCGGTATCGTCAAAATACGTCTTTGAAGTCAACGAACAAATGGTGAGTGTCAACTTCGAATCCGTGGTTTTTTAAGGATTGTTCTATCAAATCCAACTTAATTTTCAAAAACAAAACTTAGGTTCAGAACTTAGGCCAAAACTGGCAGGGCCCTGCGTGTAATTTTACAGCTGGTAGAGAAAGAATAGGTTTAGGCTTTTAAAAATTAACCTTTTTTTACAGTTTTGGTTTAACGTAACATAATGACAGCTTTTCACAGGCACAAATTTGTTTTTAAATATTTAACATAGGTTATATGGTTGCCAACCTGAGTAACTCTTTTACCACGGTTTTCTCACATACATTATGAGGTCCGAATGGACTTAATAAAAATCTACACATTTAGAAAATCTTGATATCCTTAGTTGCCTTTTTTGACACAACACAACACTTTTTTTCGATTTGGTAATTCGGCTATTATCTACCTACTTTGTAGGATGTAAATGCAAACTACTTATTTCCAGTTGTCATTTTCTGAAATGACCTAAAACTACGTCATTTGTCAATGAAAAAACGACAAGTGGAACCTTTCAAATTCCCGATTCTCGATTGACAACTGACGAACCTTTCCAAAAATTACAGAAAAGTGAATTAGCAGCAGAGACCCAAAAAATTTAGTGGTTTTTGCTTGGCTTGCTATTTATTTTTTTTTTTAAGGACAAGTGACGTTTTCCTAGACAAAACAATCTTCGGGGAGCTTCTATTATTTTGCTCCAAACAAATCAATTTGGAAGAAGTCAACTTTTTTATCACCACTGTAACAATCCAAACAACTGTCATAATTATACCAGATGGAATACAAAATCGAATTCAGCACCGAAAATATCCGCACTCATATTTCCACTCAAGGCAAAATTCGACTCAACAACAGATGGTCTCCTCGTCTCTGTTCTACACGGGCAACGAACACCGATACCAAACAAAAAAAAAGTCGATACAGGCACGTACGCGGTTAATTTTAGTGAACTTCCCTGTTTCGTTTTGTCATGATAAACAAATTGTGCTGCAATTTCCTGCAGCTGAATCACAAGTACGAGAGTTTTTCATTAAGAATATTGCGTGTTTAGGTAGGTGGGAAGGTTAGAAAATGTTGGTGAAGCATGAAATATAATCAAATCTCCTTTGGTTTAACATATCGTGTGTATTTAATCAATTCAGAAACTCATCTTACAGTGTTTTTTTTTTTTTAATTTATTTCAGCTCGAACGCAAATCCAATGTAATCCACAGCAAACTTCAAAAACTGACGTTTGTTTGTAACCAAACAAGGAAAAAACTTCAAAATACAACAGTAGAGACGAAAAATGTGACAGCACACACTTTAATCTAAAATTTATTTAGGTATAATTTCCTTTTTCTATTTTTTCCTTTTACACAAGCACTTTGCTTTGTTTTGAAACAATTTTATTTTGCACTTTTCTTTTTGCTTTACACCCACAATCGCGTATTAGCCGCGCGTTTTGCAATATTGCACATTTATTATGAATAGAATAACTCTGGGAAAAAGAAATTTCGTAAGACGGTGACTTCGCGTCCCGTAATATCAAACACAACGATCACACTCGTACGACAAAGTTCGACTGTCGCTTGAAAGACTTTCCACGCGGTGGCAGAGTCAAAAACACCACCACTATCACACAAAAACATCCAGCCCAGCAAGCAGTTCGTTCGTTTACAGCAGACAGCAGAACACAGAGAGCGTAAAAGTGGCAGCACAGCACAACAGCAATGACAACAACAACAACAACTATGAATGATGGCGTTGGCGGCGGGGACGACACGACCATGAGTATTTATTTTTCATTTGATGCTTTTTAATTACTGTACTTCTGTGTTCCAGTATCACCGCTAATTGGCACATACAAACTTCTTGAATTTCAATTAAATTTTATATCTCTTCTATGTATTTGCGCGCAACGGCCATCTAAAATGTATACGAAAAACGCGAGCGAGAAAGAGTCGCATCACACCATTGAATATATTTGTGTACCAATACAGCCGACCGATGGCACGGCGAGTGCTCTGCTGAACTCTACCACACTGTGTGAATTTTCATGGTGTCTGCCTGCCGCCACCGCCGCCGTTCGGGTCTGCTCTCTTCGATATAGGCTCTTCCTCTTCGACGATTCTGTTTTGCCATGACATTCTCTTGAGCGCGCTCTTTCTTAGGTGACCGTCCTTTAATAAACACCCACGTAGTGTGTATGTGTATTCCACTCTAGAGCACTTTCCGGCATTCATGGTCAAAACTCAAAAACACTTTTTCACTCACACCAACGGCACAAGGCAAAGAGCCGAGATCCGAGAAGAGCAATAAAAACGAAAACAAAATGCAAAACGCAGCAGCACTCACTCACACACAACAAACCGTCATGCGGAGAAATTAAAAAAGTTACCCTCCGCCGCCTGCCTGTTTCAGCAGAAATGGAAAAGACAAAAAAAATAGCTGTCAGCCCAGAGAAAAGAAACACAAAAAAAAGAGAGAACAAAAATCCAATTATCACACAACGCACACATTGCCATACATCCGGCATGCAATGCAACACATCAACAAAAGAAAGAAGCAAAAAAAAGTACAAGGGAAAAGCAATTAATTGCTTTCTGTGCCAGAGCGAGATGGCACAACAACAAGATGCTGTTTATGCGCTCAGCTTGTGTGTTTGGATGTATGCGTTCAGGGTGCGGGAGCGGGATAAAGTCGCACATGCAGCATAATTAAGAAGGAGAAAATGTAATTAGTGAGGATAAGAAAGCGAAAAAAGGGAGAAGTAATGTTCGGCCCAAATTAATTCTCGGGAATTTTACATAAATTCTGGAGATTTGCAATGATTTTCGTAGTGGTTGGTTGTTGGACAGAGAGATTTTCTCGAATATGTTTGGTTTAATACTTTGTTTGGGTTCTTGCTTGCGCCTTCTTGGCCTTCCCGGCCTGAAGCTGAAGGTGCTGCTGCTGCTGGAAGGGCCATTGTTGTTGTTCGTGTTCTAAGAGTTGTCACAGAGTAATCAGGGGGAGTGTTTGTCATCAATCAAGTTCTTTGTAGTTTTTTTTTTCTTGGCGTTTCCATTGCATACAACACAACAGTGGTGTCGAAAAGTTTGGGTTGAATTTGATTTGGTTTAAAGTCGTCTGCAGAAATCTATTTAGGTATACCTAGTTAATGGCTCCGTGGTGGAACCTACTAACTTAAAAAATCACAAGCTGGCACTTGCATTCTCAACTATGCCTAGTTTAGGTAACAAATTGCCTAGTTGTTGCCTACCTAGTTTAGGTAACAAATTGTCATGCCTCTTATGAAAAACTGCCCTACCTACAATCGCGGATGTGACGCCGTAAAAAAAATGTGGTGTATGTATTGCCCTCTCTGGACTTGAACCTGGAACCTGGTGCACAGAAGCCTGACGCACTGCTGGCTCGGTGTTTAAAGTTTTTGAGGAGCTTGGGGCCATTTCGTTAGGGTTAACCCGATTCTTACCTATGTAGTCTCACTATTGGTTGTGAGCAGGAAAATGTCAAGAATTCAATATAATAAAGTGTCATCTTTCTTGATAAGGCTGTGATCTGTGCATTTGGGTTATGTTTATGTAGGGTTGGAAAATCCTTAAAAGTCGAGCAATAATACCGCGAGCACCAAAACACGGAAGGACTGAACAAGGCTCATATATAAAAACCCTGTGTTGACACACCAAACGTTTCCCTCCGCAAGTGCCTTTTTAGGGGCAAAAACTGGTATAACCAGCAGATCAAACCAGTTATAGCCCGGATTTCTTATGATACAAAGAAAGGAAGAAATTAAGGGAAGCTGGTTAATACTTTGCTGCCAGGTTGACCGACCCAGAATAAAAGGTTAACAGGTGCATCCCGATTCAGCCATTCATTTAGATAGAAGCTTAGATTTAATATCAGAGTGAGTACAAAACACCCCAGATGAGGAATTCAACAACCATTTCGATAGACCTTTCCAGTGATGTGCAACTTTTCTGGGTATATAACCAATCCCAGAGGCGCACGGTCATAAGTCCATGTGCCAAAAGTACGATTAATTAGGATACGATTAAATTGGATTCATAGTTTGTAACATAGAGAAAAAATCACCAGCACCTTAATCATGTCTGTCTGTCCGCCTGTCTGTCGGTAGTTTTTAGGCCTTACATTTTGAGCTATGAGCTTGAAACTTGATATCTTTGGTTTCGAGCGTCAAAGCAGTGCAAGGGTAAGAAAATGTTAAATCCGCCCACTTTTATCAATAGTATGAAAAATCTTAAGTGCTTGAGTGCATTGAGATCGGCTCAATAAAAATCGAAAAACGCCCTCTGTGGGCGGGGTCGCATTTTATTTTGCATTGTATTTATAACCAATATACTTGCTTGCAATTAAGAAAATCTTGTAACTCTTTTTCTTCTTTTCCTCTTATACTTCCAATCTCTTTATGAAAAAATTTTGACCACGCCTACTTTCAAGGGTGTACTCGAATAAAAACCTTATTTAAAAACCTGTTAAAAACCGTATATATTTGAAAAAAAAACTACAATATTATTGAAAAGGGTTTGATGCCACGCCCCTGTTTTGTAACTTGTTAATGCGATTTAAGTTAAAAAAAAAAAAATCAAATCTTTCACATTTGGCGATTTGGAGCTTGACAGGAGTCAAGGGGATGGGGTATCCAACGATATTGGGCTAACATACAGGGTGTTTCCTAATTCGATGCCAATACTTTGGGATATGATTTTTGGGTATAATTGAGAAAAAATCGTTCTACAGTATGGGCCTATCTCTATATCTAGTTTTAATATCATTTATTAGGAATCTAAGAAAACACCTACTTTGAGGTACCTTGACCCATGCTAACACAATTATCTCCACTAATACTTACAACAGGAACTTAATTTAGAATTTAAATTTTAGAAGAAATTGTACTTCTTTTAACTGTTTTAAAAAAAATTTATGGCTTTTTTAACTTTCGAGATGTTTGCTCTTAAGTCGGATCCTTTTTCCCTGCCTATCGGTAAATTTTTTTTTCTGGGGAACCTAACAATACTTAAGAAAAATAGCTGCAACAAGGTACCTGAAAAACGCACAGATTTTACGATACTTGGGAAAAGCTGTAGCAGGGAAAATTAAGAAAAAGTCGATTCATAGTTTTCAATTCCCATTATTCGGAATAAAAATGCTGTGTTTGGTTTATAATTTTTTTTTTTTATTATTTAGGTGACCAAGCAATCAAATCAGGTGCTCAAAGTATCCCCCTCCATTTTGTATGCATGCCAGAGCCCGTTTGTGGATTGCGCTGTCAACGTTTATTGAAGCTAACTGCTGCCTCACTTGTGACGAGGCTTGGAGAATACGCTCATCTAAAGCATTTAAAGTTGATATTTCGGTAGAGTTAACAAGTTCTTGCGTTCCTCCTTATACAAAGATATCCATAATAGTAAGGTCCGGAGATCTTGCAGGCATCAAGATCTAACATTCCTTTTGATATTAAACAAAGACCCCATAGACATTGATTACCATGCCAGTAACAATTAGTTAGTTGGCTGGTAATAATGTTACTTTTTTGGAAACTAAAATTCTATCCTAGCCACGGGATTTTTATTTTTTAACATCTTTTCGGTTTAATCTGAACCATCAACATGACGCCTTCAACCGAAGGCTCGTTAATAAATATAATTCACAGGTAATTGCTCTAGTTTTTTTTCTAATCTCGCGTGGAGTTGGCTGAATTTTGTGTTTTGGGGAAGATGTGATGGATGCCCAACTGATGATCATAGGTTAAGTTAGGTTAGGTTAAACAGGGGTGTGCTGGACCACATAAACACTAGGCACCAAAGCGGGCCCATCGCGATGCCGGGGAACCAGTTGAAAATAACATTCAAAAGGCAAAAGCAACCTAAACATTCACCGTGAAACAGCCAATTTCCCTGTTAAAGCCAAGAAGGCCTTTGAAGTTTGTACCTCTTCCACACTTTAAAAGAAGTATACCCCCAAATATTTTATGCGAACTCGCGAAAATGCCTCGCATTTGCACAGTATGTGTGCTATATCCTCAACCGTCTGCAGATCACTGCAGAATCGGCAAATATCTGTGTCAGAAAGCCCGAGCCTCCTTTCGTGTTTCCCCAGGAGACAATGTCCCGTCAGAACTACCACCAAAGCCCTTAGCTTCTCTCTGCTCAGTTTCAATAGTGCCTTCGATCCTTTTTCGTCTAGTCGTGGCCAGAGGGACCTAGATAACCTGTGTCCAGCCAGACGAGACCACCTTTGGTTGGCCGTCATTACAATTTTCTCCTCAATAGTATCTCTAACTTCGCAGAGGGGTGGTTTGATGTTAGAAACCACACTGTCAAGGAGCCCTCCTTTTCTTGCAAGCTCATCAGCATGCTCGTTACACTCTATACCGCAGTGTCCTGGCACCCAGCACAGTCTCACCCGATGATCATACTGATGATCATATACACGTCCCATGTGAAACATCTATTGGG
The DNA here is from genome assembly GCA_947623515.1 of Neoascia interrupta. Classification (NCBI taxonomy): domain Eukaryota; kingdom Metazoa; phylum Arthropoda; class Insecta; order Diptera; family Syrphidae; genus Neoascia; species Neoascia interrupta. The sequence goes on from OX392462.1 coordinate 197,225,138, forward strand.
GTAGAGGCTACTCCAACATTTCCTTTGATAAAAAAGGTTTTAGACAAGGCGACGCGCATGACATGTGACTTCTTTTACATCATACTTGAAAGAATTGTGCAGAAATCCCGCGCCAACACTAGAGGCACAATCTTTCAAAAGTCCGTACAATTAATCGCATACAAAGACGACATTCGGACATGATCGGAAGAACACAGCGTGAGGTCAGTGAAGCCTGCATGAGTATTGGGACGGTGTATGGGCTTAGTGGGCTTAGCAGTCAATGAGGGCAAAACCAAGTACATATATGCTGTCACCAAGAAAAGACGCCCAGCACGTCTTGGACAAAACATCACCATAGACAGCTATTACTTTAAGGTAGTAAGGCTAAGAAGGTAACTGGGTAGTAAAGCTCTCTCTCGAGCAACAAATGTGTCCATTTATACGACCCTCATTATCCCAGTCTTGCGGTGCAGAAACATGGACCCTGTCAAAGGGTCGTTTAGGACCATTTCACACACAGATACCCGGCAGCCGGCTAAGATTCTCAGCGTCTTAAGGTTGCACAACATTTTAAAAAGCTTTCGCATAAATAGACTGTGGTTTTTTTTTTGTTCCTTAATTGGCTTGTGCCCAATAGATTTAACTGGCCTTAGTTAAATAAATTTTATCGATTAGGTGAACCTATCAACAAAACCATTAAATGAATTAGCAACTAAATTAGATATTCATTTGATTGTAAAATTTCAAGAACTATAAACTTAATTTTTATTAGGATATAAGTTAATTAACTATATGTTAACGCTTTCGCGTTCCACTTGCATTATAGCCAGTTATCGGCGCGAAGTGAGTGATTTTATCGATCATTACTGCGAGTATATTTTTTATTTCTTCTTCACATCTTCTAATTTGATTGATCTTTAAAGTTAATTTAATTTAATAGGATGTGATTATCCGAGCTTTAGAAGGGGCTCTAAAGTGAGCAGATTGTACTGTATTAATATTAATAGTTAAAGAGTATTAAACAGTGGGTAATTTGATAGCTTTTAAAATAAAAAACCATTTTATAAACGACTTTTGAGTGTGTGTCAAATTTTTATAGCTTAGAAGCTGGCTGTGTGACATTCTCATAACTGATTTAAATTCAATCAATTGACCATCGAATTAAGTTAAGTTAAGTGCAGGTTAAGTGAGAATTCTTAAATGCTTGAAGATAGTTTTAATTTGAAGCTGGAAGCTGACATATTTTTGCATGTTCTTAAATCGCGATACAAAAAATGGGGAGTGGAGGCCGTAGGAGGCTGAAAGTTTAGGGTAATATTAATTTTTTGGTGCCAAATTAAAAAATAGAATCATCAAAAAAGTTGTGGGTAAGGTCACCGCAACCACCTTGCGGTATGAAATATACTCTACAGCCTACATATACCATGCTGCCTACTAAATATACCGATCAGACCTGATGTTGCCTCACGCTAATTAACTTAATTAATATTTTCGTCGATCTAGCCATTACCACATCAATCGGCATAATGCCCGTCATGCAAAATCAAAATTGTTTTTCGTCAATCAGCTTCAATCAAATGTGTGTGACGCATACAGACAAATTTTCACAAATATTTAGACTCGATTGATGTCAATCGATTGACCGCGTAAGGGACATATTAGAAAAAAAAAACTCAGCACTCAATATGAAGTCATGATTGAAGCAATCAGCTTCAGCAATCAAAGTTTTAAAGTCAATTGAAACAAATCTTTTTGACTGCTCTGCTTTCAGTGAAATCAGTAGAAATCATGATTTGAAGACAATCAAAACATTTGAAGTCACTGAATGCAATCAATTTTGTCGATGTCATTTAAAATTTTATTGAAATTATTTAAGTCAGTGAATGCAATGAAGTTTTTTCAGTTACATGAATTCTTTGAACTTTCTTACAAATTGTCAAACCTATAATACATCTAAGTGTTTAGTAAAACTTTGATGGCCCTAAAAGAATGCCTACAAGAAGTCTGCTAGCGATAAATTCTCCCTGAGAGGTAAAAGGAAGGGCGCTGACATTGTCCAGATGTTAGGGCTCAATCTTGTGATCTGTCTGCACCCATCGCAGTTGTGCAAAGGAGACTTGTTTTAGGCAGGCAGAAGCAGAACCAACGCAAGTTCAGATTTAGAGTAAACCTCTTCTTACTGTGTGTTTCCACCGCACGTAAGACAGAGATTAACGTAGGCAGAGCTCGATATCGATCGAAAAGTTGATTCGAAAGTGTTTCCACCGGAACAAGGTGATCAACTTGACGTAATGCTTTCATTTTTGAGACTTCTTAATGACATTCAGTGGTGTCAATAGGCAATTTCTGGTCATCAGGTCAGGATCTCCTGGTAAACATGAGTTTTTTTTTTTGCTATCAGCCAACTCTTGGAACTAACTTGGAATAACTTGCCACTGAATTTTAGATTTTTTAAAACGAATTTACCCACACAATACGGCGTTTAGTTTTTCAAAAGCTAAATACGTTGTTAGGATATCAGTCCACAAAGTCGATAGTATACCAACTTGATCAACACTAACAGCCACCAGTCCGTTGCAGTGTGAACACCTCAGTGCATTTAACTTTTTTGACACGTCCAACCACATGCACACCACTAGCAAAATCAATCAATCATCCTTTTAACAAATATAGCTGAGTTGATGATACTCGGCTGTCAATAAAAGGTTTGTTTGATTTTTTTCTCGGAAAACGATCAGAACTCGTAGAATTCTGTACGGTTTGATTTGAGACTTTATGCGTGGATGGGAGGGATTTATAACGCGATTAATTTTTCATCTCTTCGCAGAGATAAAACTTCGTGCAGTAAATCTCGTGATTTAGACGGGATGTAAGGAAGATTTGTCGCAATCGCGGATTAGTGTCCAGTGAAAATACCCTATAAACCTTGTCTAACAAACTCATCAGTATTCGCAGTGTATAGCCTTCAGAGATCAAGTTCAGCCTAATGCTTGAGTTTTAGATCTATTGAAGCATCCGACACTTTAAATCGCTTTGAGCGTTATCTAATTCACGAAAACCTATAGCATATACACTTTATGAAACCAATTCAAGTATTCGAATCGCTTTACACAAAACCAATTTTCAACTTTTGAATTTTTGTCACAAATTGTTCGAGTTTTACACAAAAGTAAAAATTATTTTCAAACCGGTTAATTTGAAACGACTTGATTACTTACTTACTTACTTAAGGTGGCGCTACAGTCCGGGGTGGACCTGGGCCTCAGCCAACAAGCTTCGCCAGCCAGCTCTGTCTCTAGCTAGCCGTCTCCAGTTTCGCACGCGAAGTTGGCTGAGGTCCCCTTCCACTTGCGTGCGCCACCTGAGTCTCGGTGCTCCTCTACCGCGTCGTCCCTGCGGTGTGGATTCGAAGATTTTCCGGGCCGGGGCGTTGGTGTCCATCCGCTCTAGATGACCCAGCCATCGTAGACGTTGTGTTTTGACTCTTTTGGCTAGGTCAGTATCGCTGTACAGCCCGTACAGTTCGATGTTATATCTCCTCCTCCACTCTCCGTCTATGCAGACGGGACCGTAAATCGTCCGAAGAATTTTCCTCTCGAAGCAGCCTAAAGTGTTTTCATCCGCCTTTGACAGGGTCCATGCTTCTGCACCGTAAAGCAGGACTGGGATGATGAGGGTCTTATACATGGACACTTTAGTTGCTCGAGAGAGGGCTTTGCTACTCAATTGCCTTCTTAGCCCAAAGAAACAGCGATTGGCAAGAGTTATCCTTCGTTTGATTTCAGCGCTGGTGTCATTGTCTGAATTGATAGCGGAACCCAGGTAGACAAAGTCCCTAACTACCTCAAAGTTATAGCTGTCGATGGTGATGTTTTGTCCAAGACGTCGGTGTTGGGTGTCTTTTCTTGATGACAGCATATACTTGGTTTTGCCCTCATTGACTGCTAAACCCATATTCGCCGCTTCCGTCCCAATACTCACGAAGGCTTCACTGACATCACGCTTTGTTCTACCGATTATGCCAATGTCGTCTGCGTATGCAAGTAGTTGAACGGACTTTTGAAAGATTGTACCTCTGGTGTTGGCGCGAGAGTTCTGCACAATTCTCTCAAGTATGATGTTAAAGAAGTCGCATGACAGCGCGTCGCCTTGTCTAAATCCTTTTTTGACATCAAAGGGGTCGGTGAGGTCTTTGCCGACCTTGACGGAACAGCGTGAGTTTTCCATCGTCATCCTGCACAGACTGACGAGTTTGGCAGGGATGCCAAAACTAGACATTGCGCTATATAGCTCGTCTCTATAGATGCTGTCATACGCGGCCTTGAAATCGATGAAGAGGTGGTGTGTATCGATTTGGAATTCCTGGGTTTTCTCCAAGATCTGCCGCAGTGTGAATATTTGATCGATGGTGGACTTTCCTGGCCTAAAGCCACACTGATATGTGCCTATCAGATTGTTGACAAACGGCTTCAGGCGTTCACACAGTACAGCAGAAAAGATCTTGTATGCGATGTTAAGAAGACTTATGCCTCTGTAGTTGGCACAACTCAGAGGGTCTCCTTTCTTCAGGATCGGGCAAACAATGCTGAGGTTCCATTCGTCGGGCATGCTTTCTTCCGACCATATCTTGCAGATGAGCTGGTGCATGCTCCTAACCAGCTCATCGCCAGCGGATTTAAAAAGTTCGGCAGCTAGGCCGTCTGCTCCGGCTGCTTTGTTGCACTTGAGCTTAGACACAGCTACTTTCACCTCCTCCAGGTCGGGTGGGCGGTATCGTTCGTATGCTTCGTCGGTAACGTCTTCGCCCGGGTTGAATGGTTCGTTCTGCCTGACAGCGGTATTTGGTTCGTCCTCGCCGTTATACAGTCTGCAGAAGTGGTCTTTCCAAATCCTCAGCACCGACTGCGATTCTACAACGATGTTCCCTTGATGGTCCTTACAGGCTTCAGTTCGAAGTTTATACCCTTGGGACCTTTTGATCCTTTGGTAAAACTTTCTAACCTCATTCCTGTTGTAACATCTCTCTATCTCTTCAACCGCGCGCTTCTCGTGCTCTCTCTTTTTCCTTCGGAGAAGCCGGTGCTCCTCTCTCCTCCTCTGCTCGTAGAGCTCGCGAGCAGCTCTAGTCCTTCTGTGCAGCGCCGCTTTGTATGCTTCCTGTTTAGCTGCATGTGCTTGCCGGCATTCATCGTCAAACCAGGGGTTTCGTTGTGGTCGCCGTGTGAAACCCAGCACTTCAGAGGCGGCGTCTCTGATGGCATCTTGGCAGTGTTGCCACTGGCTATCAATACTTGATGCTGGTTGCATAGGACTTCGTAGAAGGTTTTGAGAGACTCGGTTGGAGAAGGACCTGGCGATCTCTTGCGATTGTAGTCGGCCGACGTCAAACTTCCTCACAGTATTTCCATTACTTGGCGCTGGTCGGGATATCCGCAGCCGTACCTTGGCTACAACAAGGTAGTGATCCGAGTCAATGTTGGCCCCTCGGAAAGTTCGGACATCCATGATACTGGAGGAGTGCCTTGCGTCGATCGCAATATGGTCAATCTGGTTGACGGTTGATTGATCGGGAGATCTCCATGTCCCTTTGTGGATATTGAGATGCGGGAACTGTGTACTAGCTACCACAACGTGTCGCCCCGCAGCAAAGTCGATCAGCCTGAATCCGTTATCGGAGGTCGTGTCGTGCAGGCTATGCTTTCCGACAGTACGACCAAAGATGCCTTCCCTTCCTAGCTTGGCATTAAAATCGCCTAGGACAATCTTAATGTCGTAGCTAGGGCACTGCTCATAAGTTTTGTCCAGGAGCTCGTAGAACATATCTTTGGTCTCGTCATCTTTCTCCTCTGTGGGGGCATGTGCGCATATCAGGCTAATGTTGGCGAATTTAGCCTTGATGCGGATCGTCGCTAGGCGCTCGCTTACAGGGTTGAAGCTCAAGACTTTTTGCCTAAGTCTGCCTCCAACAACGAAACCACATCCAAATAGGCGCTGTCTTTGATGCCGGTAGCAGTCGCCGTAGTAGATGTCGCAGTTTTTCATCCTTCTTTTGCCCGGCCCGTCCCACCGCATTTCTTGGATGGCAGTAATGTTTGCCTTGCAGTCGTTAAGGGCCTCCGCTAGTTGCTCGGCTGCACGTGGTCTGTTAAGGGACCTAACATTCCACGTGCAGATCCGTAGCTCGTTGTCCTTTTCTCGTTTGCATTGGTCGTCAACAGTAAATCCGTCCGAATCCGAGGCTTGTTTCTGCTTCGTGACTGGTGTTTCTTTACGTGGCCGGGAAGTCACCCCGACGGCACGACCCCCAACCTGGAGGACCAGATCCTTTGCTTAGCTCTAAGGACGGAGAGCCGGATAGCCCGCTCCTTATAGGCCTGAGCTCCGAATACGTCGTAGTAGCCCATATAAGGTGTTCACTAAGTAGTTCGGCCTGACTGGAACTATGGACGCCACCGTTGATTCCATCTGGGGAATTCCTCCGCTGCCGTCCGGATGCAAGGAGAAGTGCCTTAGTGGGAACACTCCTCCCCCCCTCTCTCGTCTGCTACCCCCAACAACCTTCCAAAGGGGTTGGAACCCAATCTCCAGTTGAGGTACTAGGCACCCGGTGTTCACCACGGGGAGGTGAGAGTAGGAGTTGATAGACAGAGGTGGGTTTAGAAAACCTGTGGATGCTTGTATCCTCTTGAGTGCACATGTCTATCCTTTGACCACCGAAACGACTTGATTAGTTCGCGAATAAACATGATAAACATGCCAGTGGAATCGATGTGAGTCAAAACGGTTAAGCGAGAAATACACGATACAACGATCGCACCGACCGTTGTACCAACCGGGGGTCGTATGCGATGATTGTACTGTGTGTTTGCTCGAAATTCTCGGTTGCACCGATATCGCCCGGTCGAAAGCTTTCGATCGAAAACCAGCCGTCGTATGCGACTGATTGTATGGAAATTGTATCGTGTATTTGCGTCGGTACAATTATCGTACCGATATCATTTATTTCTGATGCTCAAAGTCTGTAGACGGAAGTGCCTGCGGGGACTTGTTTGCACTAATATGGCAAGAAGAAAAGCTCAGGTGCCTGAATAGCCTGATTACCATCAAAAAGGGTGTGATACCTATTTAACGAATTTATTGCATCATTATTATTCCTTGCAAATTAGGTGGATAGGGATAATCCTTTACAAGCCATTGAAATTGATATTGAAAAGGATTAAGGATAAAGAATATGCATTTGCTTCTTGGTTTTTTTTTTCAAAGAAATACCTCCTTTTTTTCCTGTTGTTACACTGTCTTTCTCAGGGATTAGTGGTCGTTGGCACTCGTTCGTTTTTCTACACCTATTGAAGTACCAGGCTAACTTGTATGCACTATTATGACAAGAAAGGTGAGAATATCTGAATGGCAAAAGACTATCTTCAAAAAGGGTTATTGAATAATTGTTCAATTGTTAAAATCGTTCACAGTTCATACGCAAATAGCATTTAAAGTCATCGGGTGCAGTCAACTTTAATTTTTGCACAAGAAATATGTCCGAGTGCAATGATCTGTCCAGCAGCCACTCCTTTACCCACTTCCTTTTCCTTTTTTTTCGGTGGTCTCATTTTCACTTAAAACTACACCCGCGCACATCAATAGAAATTTCTTTTTAAAACTTAAATCGCTCATTTTTTTTCAATCAAAATACATATAATAGAATCAACGAATTAATCACGAATGAGCATAAAATAAAATCGTATCGTGTGTATGCTTTGTACAACGCGTTGTACCGATATCGGTACAACTTAAATCGGTACGATGATTGTATCGTGTATTCCTCGCTTTACAATTCAATTCGATTCACTTTGTCAGATAAACAAGGTAAAAATTTGGGCAAGGCTAGAGGGTTGACAGCGCTTTAAGTACGGCTACTTTAAAGGTACCTTAAAGGTCGCTTTTCACAAAAGACTCCAGCGCCAGACCACTGCCTGGTTTTGTTTTTGTTTTTCGACGCTGAAAAGTCAAAATCTCAATAATTCATCAGGCTTAACAGGCTTCCAAAAGAAATAAACGACAACACTTCCGCAGCAAAACCTATCAACTCTTTGCTAAAGACTTCCGATCAGGACTCATCATCTTTTTCCTGAATAATAATCTCGAAAACCCCCTCGCCACAAGCCACCATATTGGCAATAAAAGCCGTTTTAAATGTGTTAATTGCAGCGCTTACAGACACCCCCTCATATTCATGGCCGGAATTGAAAAAGCCAGTAACTGGCAGCAATTATCACAATCGCCCACCAGGCGTTATGGGTTTTGTGCAACTTGCATTTGTTGTTGCTGTTTCTTTTTTGTTTCTAAAATAATTGCCTGATGCATTGTACATTCATTAGTGGATTTCAATTTAATGATTACCAATATTTCGCCTCCCCTCCGGGGTTGTGAGTTGCGCCAATGTAAGGCCCATTTGCTTATCTCGTCCCCATGATCGTTCATCCAGCTCTATGCAACTTGTTTATGGCAGCACTGCACCACATCACCACCGACCGGCCCGACCACACCGCTCAGCGGTTGCGATTTCTTTTATTGTTTTTTTTTTTTTCTTCTTTTGACGCAAATAACAATAATTATTTTCTGTCAATTATTAGGTTTATTATAAATTGCATGCCACTCATTATTCATTCATTATTTTCGCTTTTAATTAAGCATTAATTATTTTGCGATATAAACGGCACGACGCCAGTCAGTCGGCAATGGCGCACCAACTCAGCCCAGGGTATGTTTTGACAGAACCGCAGCCCGCCACAACCCGCAGCACAGCGCCTTAGCGCGGCGCGGCTCTATCGTTCAACGCGCGTTATAGCGTGCTACTAGTCTGTGCCGCATCGATGTTGAAGCCTTTGCTTTATTAGCCTGATTAGCTGCAAGCGGCCGAGTTCATTAGTTCGTCGTCGTTAGCTTAGAGCTAGGTTAGGTCTTCGGGCAGGGAAAAGTGTTCGTTTTCCACCTAAAGTCGCTGACACGCCAATGCAGAGCACAATGTACGAGTTGTACATCCCTTATCTAGTGCGGGAAGGTGTATACGCCAAACAGCTCCGGCTTTCGACAATAATAGCCAAATGCATTTTTCCTTTTAATTAGCCTGCAAAATAAATGACTCCCAGCCGCACTAGAGCCACGGAGGGCCGAAGGAACGGGGGTGGGGAGAAAACTTGGTCTTGTGTGTCGTTCTCCAATTGGGATTCGTGTAAACTTAGAGATAATGAGAGGAGACGGATCGTTGCGATAAATATGGATACTCGTTCATAGCCAAGAATGCCACAGAGCGACCTGGAGCTGCTACAACACAATACGCGGACCTGACAGGTGAGGTGAGGAAGCGGGCTATATCGCGCGCATGGCATTTAAATTAATTAAAATGAGCTGCGTTTGATGTTTGTTAAATTGGGTATTAGATGATGGTAGGTTAGGTATAAGGAGTTGGTAGCCCCCGCGGGTTTGACAGCAATGCTTGCCTGCCTGCCTGCCTAACTGTTTCAACATTATTGACAAGTGATTGCCAGAAAGGCTACCATGTGCCAGACCGAGACAGAAGGTAGAGATATAAACGCGCGGCTTAGTATGGTGGCATGACTAGTTTGCACGTTTTTTGTGCCACACGGAGATGACATGCAATTATTTTTGATTGTTAAACGATGCAAGGAATTCCTTTTTTTCGTTCTCTCTATTTACCTTATGAACGGACTCTCTTCTATAATGGACGCAAATTTATTTCTTTTAATTTGACGGCTTATTTGAGGGTAAATTGATCAATTATTTGAGCGTGGCTCCATTTGTTTGATGTTCGGGGCAATTAGTCGTGTTCAGAGAAGACCACTTTGTCAGCTGTTCCATGGAAGGTCATAAATTTTCGACTCGGAGAAATGAAATGAAATTAATTGGGCTTTATTTTTTTTAGATGTAGGACGAAGGTATCTATGGGGATTTCGTGTAGCTATTCATTTGCATACAACATCAAGTTAGTACAGTTTTGTAGCGAGAAGCAAGTTTTAAGAAACACTTTTCCTAAACGAGATGAAGAAGTTTTAGTTGGTGGCGATTGTTGATCTAAACCTAGAGTGTACTTAGACGCTAAAATATATAGAATAAACAATAAATTGCAATTTGATTGGCATACTAAACCTAGAGTGTTTTCCATTGCGGATTTCCGAACTTCGACAGGTGCTGCTTTTTACGGGAACATATTATGAAGCCATAGCTGCAAATTGGCTGTCAATTATTTTGCCTAATTAACATGGAGGGTTTGTTGTTCATCAACATGTGCAAATGATAAATTTGTTCAATATTACGAAACATTAAATTAACTAGGTGAGCGATTCAATTCACTCAATAGTGTTTCTATGCAGAAACAGGAAATACTGGGAAACGCCATCGAAACGATCCAAGTTGGTAAAGCACTGCCGCGAAACTGTCAACGAGATTACTGTCAGGTGCGACATATATCTACACCTTTATTGCAGAGAGCTAAACAAGGTGCTGTTGCTAATCCTACTCATGTAACGGAACCGGCAGTATGGCTCATGAGCTCGATAAACTTTCACCCCTAGATACCGAAGCCATCACGATAGGTGAAATAACATCAGCACATGTATATCTCTTTGAAACAAATCTGGCCAGTGCTCGATCTTAGAAAACAAATCATCTCCTTTAATAGGCTGAATTTTTGAAAGATAGCTGAGGCCCACACCGGCCATTGTCTGGTTGGTCGTCATGCCAGAAGACTTGGTATTCCGCTCAACTATTTCTGCAAAAACGAAGAGGACGAAGATACCATGGTTGCCCTTCTGTACAACCGCCCTGCTATTGATCTTGAGAAGGAAAACTCTAGGTGAATACTTTGCTAAAGATCTAAACGATCTAGCGAGACTCGACTCCAGGAAAATAATGCGGGCTTTATCTCCGGTTGAATTGCGGGTTAAATTAATGAACCCAATCTAAGACCACCTACAATAAAATTAAAATCTTCCTATCGCTCCCCCCCCCCCTGCCCCCCACTAAAATACCTCAAGGTTTTCTTTTATGGACTGGACTGGTGAGGGCAACCGAAACGGAATAACTCCGTACCGTTCCCGCGGTTATGGGTATATTACCGCGGTTACGGTATATATAACCCTAGTACGGTTTCATACCGCTTCGGGTACCCCTACCTCGTACATTCGCTCAATCTTGATTCTGGCTTAGATCCCCTACGGTACGGGTTTAAACGCAAACGGCGTTAACCCACATCAGCGTCTTGACTAAGAATTTTACTTCGGCAGAGGTTCATACCGAAATCCGTTACCCCTGCACTCTTCCATCCTTAAGCCTAATTCTAACTTGAGGGCCAGTAGGTAAAATCTAACTAGACTCGAATTAAAGAGGATTATGACCTTTATCTCCGAGTCCATTAGGATAAACCCCTAAATGGTGAACCACACAATCTGCCCCTCATACTACAACCAAGAACTCAATAGTAGAATAAAATCACCCATCATTTCCACGCTTCCGCGGACCCCCACCGACACCTCAAAGTCTCTGGACAGGACTGGACTGGTACGGGCTTATACCCTCGGTTGCCCTCACCTCTTCGCCCTTACGGGAACACAGGTATATAATTGCCCCTGGTAGAGGTTCATACGGCTTCGGTCACCCCTACATCTGTCATTCCCTTCACCTCTACTATTCCCTCCAAGGTTAATTCTGGTACGAGTTTAAACCGAAAACGGTTACCCTGCATCAGCGTCTTACGTATGTATTCTCCGCCGACAGGGGTTCATACCGGAATTGGTTACCTCTGCACTCTTCCATCCTTGAGGATAATTCTTACTTTGGAAGCAATAGGCATGGACTTTTACCGAAATCGGTTGCCCTTGTCTCATCTCATATAGAAGTCATCAGTCACCTCCAACCTGTGAACAAGTTCACACCGAAAACGGTACAGACGCATAACTTTACTTGCATGTTAACAGGAAGGTATAAGACTGTTTTATGACTAAATTACATTGTTAAAAAACACCCTTATGAAATTACTGGTCAAATGTGATCGAAAGGCAATTTGCGGCAAAAGGTTTATGATTTAACATCAAGGTCAATATTTTTTTTTTCTTATTTCCACTATGACGGCTTAAGTCTATTCTATATTGTCAGTCTGTCGCCTGGGAGTCTTCTGTGAGTTCGGAAAAAAATTCTATATGATTTTAAACTTTGTTTAGCCAGTCGGTTTTTTTAAAATAAACCTTTGAATCATACCAACAAGGTAATGGTAGCGGTGGTTAATAAGAGACACGTCTCTAAAATCAGTTTTGGCCTATCAAATAAATGACTTCCTGTCATTTGTAAAAAATAAATTTGGAATATAAGGTACACCCTTTAGATGAGTTTTCATTTTCCAAGTTTATTGAATGTCAATTTGGGCCATAAGTTACGGAAAGGGACATGTATGGTAACCCAACAAGTGCTCCGTAGAATTCACTTCCCCTTTGACAGGCAACATCAAGTAACCCACCCCTATACTGCTTACAGCTTACTTATAAAAAGCAAACGTGTTGCCCCCAGTACCTACCTACATAAATGATTGCTTGTCTCAAATCCTATAACGAGTTCTGTCCAATTACCTTGACACGATGTGCAACTTTTAATTGAATGTCATCCCTTCATTTGTGTAACAATGGCGTAATGAGCGAGATGCACCACAGTGTTTAGCTTGTGGCGTGCAATTAAAATATTTACGCAGCACTAGCCAGTGGCTGATCATTTCAACATCTGCCGCAGGATATGTTCAAATATACCTTTACAAGCTCAGCTAAAAAAGAAAACTGCCTACCTTTACCCACATCTTGTGTACCTACTAGGGCTAATAATAAAAAGCAAAAATATACCTACCCATACGTTGTGTTCCTTGTTAAACATTTCTCTTCTCTAATTTGTAAGGATTTTCCAACGAGAGCAACGTATATTTTTGATTTGCTTCCCAATTAATTTAATGAGCACACCAGACAGGATACACAGGCAGACATACTTTAAGATAATCCCTGCCATCTTCTTCTCCAACAGGGAGGGCAACAACGACAACGATGAGGCAAAAGAGACGACACGACAACGACCGAGGCAATCAAATTACTATGCAACATAACTAGCGGTAATAATCCGATAATATCCTTTTTTCTATTAGCATTCCAATACATATTCCTCGCTCTCTTCGATGCCCCCTCACAAGCATCCCTCTTGCCGTTCGTCTCCGAGGAACATTAATATCATCTTGGGGAGGATATGGTTCCACCCTGTTTGATCCTGGGCGAATGTTGCCAAACATCAAACTCAATAATAAAGGTGAAAATATTTGCAACCACACGCGTTACACGCCTAAGTGTAGTGGTATATGGATATGGTCCTATAGAACACGTATGCATGTGTTCAATGTCCTGTTGAGTGCCGGGATAGCGAGCGGAAAATAAGTGTACGGATGTGTGTACTATATTCGCACATCTGTGGTGGAATTTAATTAAATAAAGGCATTCCGGTCATTTCCTTTTGTGCTGTTTTTTCGTGTTACCTTTCTCTTTCAGTCATACATACATATTTGAGTAGGACGACTTTAAATTGCAAGGCTACGCACCGGTGGTGGTGGCGTACCGGAAAGACGAAGGATAACAGAACAAATCCATCATTTGGCGTAACAGTGTGAGATTTTAATTTAATTTTTTTTTTATTCACTTTTCCTCTTCTACGAAAGGGATATGCTTGCGCCAGCTAGAGCGAGCCATGTTATGATGTTGATCCCTGTGCGCGCGGCGCGTATAGTAGGTATAGAGAAGCAAATTAAGTGAAGTTTAGTCCTGCGAATGATTTTCCTGTGTTGTTGTTCGTTTTCATTATTTGTGTGACGCTAATAGCGTCGTTGAAGTTCGCATTCATCCCCTCATTAATGCTGTCATCTCTTCGATTCGATTTGGGGTGGGAAAGGAAACGTATCCGTCCTATAATGTACGAACGTACCTATAGGTACTATATGTGTATAGGCACATAGTTAGGCGGATTGACATAGAACGCACATTCGCGCACATAGAGCAGGAAGAACAGGAAAGTGGTGTAATGCTCACAGAGTCCTTTTATGACATCATTAAATGTTTCTCATCGTTGACATTTTGTGTATGTTGGCCGGATAATGAGTTGAAATGAAAGAGCTCTCTGTCCATAAGTATATTTGATTGATTCCCATACCCCACGGTCCCGGTCGTGGAAGTTTAATTAATTATTTTCGCCTGAATAATTCATTCTTCGCGAAAGTGCGTATAACGTTGGTAGACACAGTGGAGCGCAAAAGTTTTTAACGAAAGCGAGGTGCTACACGAAGAACTTCTATAGCAGCATCTTGTTGCTACATCCCTCAATACATTGCGTGGTTAAAAAAGGCATACCTATCCTAAACCAGAGGACATGGCGTCTTGACCTTTCCTAACCAGGAATACTGTGTATGTTTTACGTTTTCCTTACACGCATGAAGCGGGCCCAATATTGTTGGCCGATTTCCAACGGGGAATCGAGGTCGCGAAGCCTCTCCTGGCAAATGATACCATTAAATAATTACAAATAGAAGGTGACACCGCTTATTTTGAAGCGACGTAAAACGCCCTAGTGGACAAAAAAAAAAAATAGCAAAAACTTTGTTTACCTAGTGTCCCCAATAATTTCAATTATGTAATTATTCAATGATGATACTCTCGAAAGAGTGGTTAAGACTCTCGCGGACTTAAAGTAAGAAACAATACATGCTAAGTTTGCCCCTGTCGGTATTCGAACCCGGTGCCTTTTGCACAGTAATTTGACACACAACATTTTTCATATTTGGCTTAAAGGTTGATCAGCTTTAGCATTGACTTCTTAAACGTCCGTGTAAAGGCTCGTTCACTTTCGGGTTTCGAAAGTAAAGCTTAATAAAACACACACCGGAATACATTTTTGATGGGAATTTTTATCTCATTATAAAAATAATGATCCATTATCATAAATGGCAAACACTCAACTAAAATTGTTATACTTCAAATTACAAACAGTTTTGTCACAGTTTTGTTTGACAAATGCCAAATGACAGCGCTACCAATCTTAAACTACGAAATGAATGATCCTGTAAGCAGTAATAATAAAAAATTAGAGGAAATTCGACTATGAACTCTTAAAAACTTTCCGTCTTATTTTTACCATGGCCGGTTCCATGGTCTTTTCACGACGGCGGCGACGTATTGTCTGCTAAAACATGCAGACAATCATATTCCAACTTCCAGAGATTGCTGCTTGGCTATTAAAACTACCGGCTTGCAAGATTTTCGCGCTTCAGTGCACCGGATTGGAAAGTTAATTTTCTATGTTGCATCCACACAACATTGCCTCTCTTCTTTTCACTGACATCTCTCACTAATAGGTTTTTGAGCCCTGATGGGTATCTTAACCAGGAAGTTCTTTTCTCACCACCTGCCGCCATACCAAGCCGCTTCACTCCAGAAACATCTTCATGCGAGGCTATGACTGCCGGTAGCAAAAGCTGTCATTTATCTACCCTCGTCATTATTTATCTTCTTCGGGTTGAATTCGCTTAGCCTTTTGCAAAACGTGCTGTTCAAATCATTGTGCGTCAGCACCTTACCTTTTCCACACTATGCGGGTCACCAATTTTGGTTTTCACCTCGGTGGTGCGCCGAAGGAATACTATCGCTGTAGTAAGTTCGGGCTCAGCAGTAACATCGGGCCCACTCAAAAGCCAAACATCTCTGGCTATTCTTGGAGTACACAACGCCAACAGAAACAAATTTCCGCAACAAAAGTCTTCAAAAACTTGGTCCATTCGAGTTTTGATCCAGGATGCCATGCCTCCAAATCACCAAGTTCCCACCGCACATATTACAGAGATTAACATAGGAATATTAAAATTTAGTCCCAAAGTATCCTTCGGTTTGGACATTTCTTAATGACATCACGTCGTCTACGCATCTGCTTGTAAACCTGAATTTTTTTATCTCTCCCGCAACGAAATAATTCAAAAATAGAAAAACAATTCAAAACAAATCAAAAAATGGAGAAACAATACATAATTCAAAAATAAAAAACAAACGTCAATTGGTTTGACATTTTATTTTCCGTCAAATCTGTTGAATGGAATTTTGGTCCACATAGTTGATAGAAGACCAATTTAATAAATATCAACCAGAAGTATCAACAATTATCTCCATCATCATTTTGCAGTGTGCACACCTCATTGCAGTTAACTTTTTTGACAGGAACAACCACATTTACATCAATAGCAACATCAGCCGTTCTGCGCACACCTTTGCATCACACAAGAACAACCAAACACGGCTGCGTTGATCATACCCAGCTGTCAAAGAAAGGTGTGTTTGCTTTGTTTCGCCAGGCAGCGCACAGAACACATAGAGTTCTCTTTAGTTTGATTTAAAAATTCTTGCGTGGAAGAGATTTATTACGCAATTAATTTTTAATCCCGTCGTGAAGAGACTAATATTCGTATGGTAAATACGCGATTTAAAGGGGATTTAAGGATGATTTGCCTTAATCGCGGATTAGTGTCCGGTGGAAACACCCTATAACTCACAACCAACCTGTGTACGTTACAAGTGTTTTCACACACATGGAGGGAACCTTAAGTTTTTTTATCACCAGGACGGCGAATTGAGAGGTTTTTTGTTACCAAGGATACTTCCGGAGGGTTTTGTCAGACCCTCGCGGTCTAAAAAAAAATTATAGTAGAGGTAGGGATCGGTTCGAAATCGGGGCCTCAAGCACATTACACCGACACACTAACCACTGCACCCTGGCGCCCACTCATTCACTCAATCACTCCATTCTTGAAGGCCGTATACTCTAACGATCGGTTCACAAATGCACTAGCGTCAGTCCTCCCTCTAAAATAGCCAATACGTTGACCGACAACCGTGGATCTGGGGAGATTCCTGTCTTTGCAGTCATGGAACGTGGTGCGTCAGACCAGAGGAGTTTCAACCCAGCAGTCAAGTTTCTGGTTCCAGAGCCTGCATCCATCTGATACTTTTTTACATGCTATTTCGAGTTGATGCTAAACCAAAATTTACAACTAAGCCTTTTTTATGGTTAAGTGCGGTAACCTCAATTCGCCGCCGGCAACGGATAGCATCACCCGACTGTTCGTAGCTGCTTCCCCCAAAATAATTCTTCCCAAAAACTCCTTTACTGGTAATGACACTCACCCACTCACCCTAAGGGCCGGTTTTCCAGTGCGAGATCATCCGACTTTCCGAGTTAAACTGAGATTAACTCCAGAAATGAGTTTTTCAGTGATTTTAGATCTGGGGTTAATCTAAGCTGAATTCACCAAATTTGGCGGACAGCACGAATTTCTTTTTTTGGTGTTGAATGGCAGTTGATTTGCGTGTTTCTCTAAAACATGACATCTGAGAATAACTTGATCTTCTTTTCCTGTGTTTTTCTATGTGAAGTGAGAGTTGGGAGTCTATAATTTCGAGAGTCAAAGATTTAGACGACTTTGTTTACGGAGTTAACTCTGCACTGAAAAACGGCTCCCTGGTCTAACTTCAGATTCGTTCCGTTACAAGATTAGCAGATCTTGGTTGATGCTAGACTTAACTCAGCACTGATCAACCGGCTCTAAGTGCTGCAAAACACTTGCTCACCACTGTTCACACAAAAAGCTCGAGATTATGTGTGTCCTGTCTGTGACACATCTTTGCTGTTGTGTGGGATGTCCTCACTGTAATTAAAATTATTTTTCCGGCTTTCGTTTTGGGACTAACATAGAACCGCCTGTGTTTACCTATTAACTCGAAGGTACCTTTAATTCTGCTCTAGCCTCGAACCTTGATTACCCGCGTTTCAACCTTGATCTTCTGTCACCCGGCACAGAGGCACATCAAATGTGCCCACTGCGTAGGTACGACTGAATGCGAGTGCGATACTATAACTACCTCACTCCCTATCTGTAAATATCTTCAAATTAATTAAAACGATCCAATTAGTAATGGAATAATTGAAATTGATTTAATATTATGAATTTCATTTCGTCCTGTGGTCGCCCTCAGCGTTGCCTTACCACCATACACTTTTGTTCTACCTACCTACTTCGGCTCTCGGTATAGTCGTGTGAATGAGTATGCCAAAGGACATGCATGTACACACACATTTTTCCCTCATCCTTTTGATGATGTGCCTTATGGTGGAGGATGTTTTCCCAATCGTTTCTTTTTTTTCTTTCCTTTTTCTATTTTTGCATTCCTCTCCTGTTTGTACGAATGTGTGTGCCCGGATGTGAGCGTGTGTTTGTGTGTGGATACGTTACTGGACCTGACACAAGGTGATGGCGGCAAATTGAAGCAGGGCAGATCAACAAGCACCCCTCGCCCAGTTTTTGTGTACACATCATTTCTTTAGCTTATTCTGTTTGTATGGGTTGTGTGTATGGACGCGGCAGTGACTTGCATGTGTATGGAGCAATTTATCCCTTCTTGCAATTTAATTAAATTACTGTAATTGCCCGGTGTACAAATGCGAATTGATGTGTGTGCACGAATGAATGAGGCTTCTAGTGGAGGTATAGTTGGCTGGCTGGCAGAGAGTCGGAACCGGGAGTCAGAGGTGCTCTGCGGTAAACTCGGAGTTGTGGCTGGGCTACGAGTGGGTGGTGGCAGTGATGAGGTGGCTTTTGGGGGCCGCCTGACGACGACTACGACGATGATGATGATGAGGATGATAGAGCGAATTGCTAGATGCAAAATGAAATTGCTTTTTGGCATTTCAATTATTTAATTAAAAGAATTGCACATACTTTATAGCTTGCTGATGATGATGGTGATGATCACGACGGTATGGTAGATGCTTAAGTGAAGATAAGGGTCTGTAGCGATAACGGCTCTTGTGCCTACGGTAGGTGGTGGTCCTTGCTCCTACATTGGACATCCAATGCAGCATGGGTATTTTCGATTCGAGGTCACTTCGTATAGAACATGTACACCAGATACTGCCACGCTTGCCGAAGATAGGAAGCTCTGAAAATACGGCCGGCCGGTGTGGGGTTGTTTTGGACAAACATTATCCTGCCGCCCGCCTGCACGTCGTCATCGTCGTCGTACTACATTCATCTGATGTTGCCGTGCGTTCTTGAATTGATTAATACTGTTCAATATGGACAGTGTATGTGGAGTGTACCTATAGAGAAGACTCAGTGGCAGAGAGCACAGGCCCACTTCGCAAAATTAGCCGGCAGCGGTTTATTGTTAGACTGCTCTCATCTGTAGCTGACATTCTTCAATTTTGATTTATTATTCAATATTGTTTGTGCGCAATGCTGGGCTCTTGGAATCTTCGCAATATGCGGCAAACGCAAGCGATACAGAGGGTGGTGGATATTTCAATTATGGAAATTTAATTAAAAACCAAAACCAAGAAACAGCGCACTTAAATAAATAAGGAACGTTGGTTGCTACGAATAGATATATCAACTTGATGCAAATAGATAGTGCTCGGCTACATAAAACACTTTTAATTGAAAAGTGGTTATATCAGTGTTTATGACTTTAAAAAATAGTTCAGAAAAAAAAAAACATTTTCACGGAATCTTATTTTATACATGTTGCCACCTCATTTAAGCTAAAGGTTGTTCAATTCAAAGACCTTAGATCTTAATGTGATCCGTGCAAAATCAACAAATCCACTCTGTAATCCCGCAACTGTACAATTTTTCATGGTTTGAATTGAACCAAGCAGAAAGGGGAACCTAGCGTTACGTAGAGGAAGGACTGGGATTTTATTGCTGTGGTTCTAATGATGGGATCCTTATGCTGGGACTTTATTTCTTCTAGAAATGGCAGTCGGTTTTATGCTACCCCTTGAGTATAAGAAGACAAATTCACAAGTTGATTGACAAAAGGAATGCTAAGCTAAGTTAGAGGTGAGTTAAAAAAGTGATAACAAAAGAGATAACCTTCCTCCCAGCTTGAGTTAACTTTAAGACATTGTCCTCCCTCTTAAGTTTTTATAGTCAGCATGGTGTTACCTCATGCAAAAAACAAAATGCTGACACTTACAGCTATGAAGAGCTATCGCTAGAGCTCCCACAACCATGCATGCTGTGTGTGTTACTTGTTACATGTGCTCAGGGGACTTACATTTTTTTGCTGATCCCGAGTGTTTGAGACATCTCTTGTGGCAAACGCTACTCTCGGAATCCAAATCTCGAAACCATCTCTTGTCAGGCCCCAATGGAGGCGAGAGTGTAAAAAAAAGTTTTTTGCCCTGGTCGAGATTCCAACCCGGAGCCTCCTGTATAGCAGTCCGACACACTGCACTGTACTGATATGGGTTATAAATTAAATGAGTGAAAGTCCTTTTGCTATTTGTATAGCAATTTGCTCCTGTATCTCAGAGATCTCCACAATACGACAAGCGTTCCACCACATTTTAAGGTTCTAAACTAGATTTTGGTTTTGGCACTATTTTCACTTTCAATCAAGTTAGAGGCGGAAACTAAGTAGAATAAAACATAAAATGATTCAGCCTGTCCTAAGACGAACGACCTTTGTGTTCCTTTTGCTCCTAGGGTCATAACCGCGGTATATCGAAGGAGGCGGAACCTATGAAGAATTAGACACATTACCGGATGTTCATAAAGGTGCTTTGAGCTCCTTTAAGAGGAAAGCCCTTTACATGTAAAAGACTTATATCTGCAAGACTTTTACAGGTAAGAGTAAAAGTAGAAGAGGATGCAAAAGAACGAACAACAGAAGCTTAACAGCGACAATGACAGAAGGGTTGAAATAAACGACTGTGATGACTGGGTCATTTAGAACGGATGAACACTAACACCCCGGGGCGGAAAATGGCTGAATCGACTCAGAAGGAAAATTGGGTTGGAGCAAGAGCGAGACTCAGGTAGCGCGCGCAAGTGGAAGGCGGCCCTAAACGAATAACATATGTAGATATCTAAGGAAAAAGGTGTCAAGAGAAGATTTTTGGCTGAAGATGAGGTCTAAGTTAAGTTTGTTTTGGCCTTTACAGCGAAGGTAAGATCTAGCTCCCACAAGAATATGTCACATGCTCTGTAATGCTTTCGTTCTAAGATGACTTTTAGATAACATCAGAGGTGGTAACATCACCATGGTGTTCCATTCCTTTTATGTTATCTAGCGGAAAAAAGTTCCACGATAGACAAATTCCAGACAACAATCCCCTTGGCAAAAATAACAGGGGTTGAATGCCAACACAATGTAATAATAATGTAAGTTTACGACATATCGACGAAACATTAGAGGGAAATATTGCAAATTCACGAACGGAAACCACATTCAATAACATTTAAGACACAGAGCTCGGTAAACTGTTACGGATGCGTATCCGCATTTGCACCCTCAGACCTGAACGATGGCAAGACCAAGTGACACCAGGAGTATATGGTGTCGCAAATCTCAAGCTTTAACACTGATCCGATTTGTTTTAAAATAGACAATATGAAAAGGCATGAATTCCGGACTCACTTAGGATACTTTGTCCTTAGAAAAGTAAAGAGAATATAAATTCTACCGATCGACAATTTTCGTAATATGTTTTAATAGCAAAAACACCAGTCAAAAAGATCAGCCGCACATTGAGTTCAGTAAGTTACTTCAATTGGCAGACAACATCCACAAGATCTATTGGCTTACCCTCAACTAAAATAAGTACATACTTGACACCATTTTAAGGGCAATATATAAAAATAAAAAAATAAATAAATAGAATGGCGCAACAGCTCGAGGTAAACCAGGGCCAACTTCTCAACAATGTATGCTTGTGTGTTAATTTCTTTACATACAAGGGGACCTACAATTTTTGCTGAATCCGAACGGCACTTTGAGAAGTTTTTCGTGGAGGTGGGGACCGTGAAAAAGAACAAGTCTTTTTTTTCAGGTGACGATGCCAGGATACGAACCCAGACCTCCGGCATAGTAAGCAGACTAACCACTACGCCACGGCACCCCACAAAAGCAATATATACTTTTTGAAATCATTTTGCAAAAATAACTACCTAAAAAAGCTGTGTTTAGTTTTAAGCGTCTCCTTGAGGGGTAAAGAGAAAAAATAAAGCTTAAAATTGATAAAATACGTATATGTAGTTAGAAGCAACATTCTTCATATAGGGATCCGATATTGGATACATGATCCAATATCGGATCAACTTAATACGCTGATCCGATATTGGTGTGAAAATGTTAACATGAAGAAAAACGACCGACACGTTTTCGCTTTACAGTCACATCACAAGGAATAGTTGTGACGCACTGATGTGAGAGGATTGCCACGATTTATGTTCTGCTATGCAAGTGGCCATTATAGCCTAAAACAAATCAGGTTGCTCTAAGATCGCAAGTATTTAAGTCCTGCAATGGCAAAATCTTCAACGCAAAGTTAAATCCTAATTCCATGTCTCCACCGAACACTTATCCGCGATTAACATAAATCCTCAACTAATCACCCTGTAATTTGATGATTTACCATACATACTTAAATCCTCTCGGCAAGAAACTAAAATTAAATGCTTTTCACAGACCTTTAAAACAGTTTTATGCTTGAAAAAAGGAGTTTAAACTGTAAAAATATAGCAGGTCTATTGGTCTATGGCAGGTTTTCTATTAGGATCTGTACAACGAGATTGTTTTCTCGCACTATTTGCTCGTGTCAAATTTACTGTATGCATGTCCGGTGGAGACACTTCGGGATTTATTTTAAATCGTCTCCCGCTAATTCTCGTTTAACTGCCGCAGGAGACATAACACATAATATTACCAAAATCTGTTAATCCCAGAGCAAAATGAATCTAAAGTTAAGCCAGGGAGCAAGTTTTAAGCGCAGAGTTCACTCCGTCCATAAAGTTACAAAATGTTTGACTGTCGATTCTCTAGACTTTCATGATTGCCAATTTACAAAAAAATAGGGAAAAAGGTGGAGTTGCTCTTTAAATTCTGCCAAATGTATATTTTCACAGAAATACACAAAGCAACGACAAAAATAATAAACAAAAAACTGACAACCTTTTTTCCAGATTTTGATCCGAGGTAAACTGATAAAATTTGATGAGTTAACCTTAGATTAAGTCCGAATCGATTGATTGCACTGAATTGACTGAAAAACTCATTCCTGGGTTTTACCTTATTTTAGCCCCGGATCCGGGTTGATCTGACAATGAAAGACTGGCTCTAACAAAATTAAAAGATAACCAAGGAGCCAACACCAGAGGTACAATCTTTCGAAAGCTTTAGGGCTCACTTGTATCTACAAACTGACGAAGTTTAAAGCATGGGCAAAAGACAGCAAGATGTAGGAGTAGAAGCGGCGCAATAGATCTCTTTAGCAGGACCAATCAGATGCCAGATAGGGGTGCACTTAAAAATCAACTTTGAATCGAAGGTGGGTTTCGATTCAGCCTGGCGATGCCGCGTACCAGGCTGTAGAGACAAGTTGGGACACCCTTAAATTTTTTTATTGAAGCGGAAGTATTTAGCTTTGGACGGAGGAAACTGGACGTATATGCTGGCATACGCCAGATGCACACTGAACCCATCGAATCGCTGAATCGCTGTCCGAGCTCTAAGGATGCCAAGGGTCTATTTCTAAGAGCGAACGCAACCGTGACATTTCAGATAAGCTCAATATGAATGGGGTCTGATGGGAGCGAGAGGCAACGACAGCTCTCGCTCGTGGAAGGCCTCGAACTGCTTCTTCGCTCGTAGATGGCCAGGTTAGTGTGCCAAGAAAGTTGAAAAATGTCTTTTGTCCTTGCAACCAAATGATTTGTGGCCGTAATTGCATTAGCAGATCAAAAAATTTTACCAATACCAATACCACATTCACATTCGTGCCATATAGGATATGTTGCACTAGGTCCTTTACGCCGTTCGGAGTTGGCCATACCGAAGGCATGCGAAATAAACAAATGCACATGAGTGTGTATGAAATCCCCATATAGCGCCCACACACCCAATTATCTAGTTGGAATGCACCTTACTGCAGTGTTCAACCGAACACAACACAAAGGCACATAAAGGCGTCCAATAATAACACAACACCGGGGTATTGTTAATTAAAATTTGGTAAAAAGCCCGTTCGCCCGTAGATGTTCCTATTGGCTTCGGCACAATTCGTTTCGGCTCGTTAATTAACTTGGCACGCTGCGGGGCACTATACAATATACATATGTAAGTACAGCATCCAACACGGCTGCTGGATGTATGTACGCCTCTGTACCAGGACGGATGTATAGACGAAACGACCAGAGACCAGACCCGACCAGACGTCGAATAACCAATTCGCGGCACTTTCTTCTGCTTCATGGTGTGGCGCATATTAAACACCTATTGTCGATGTCCCTCTATCCCGTGTGTCAGCGTAGTGTAGCCATAGTCTTCTGCAACCCTGCCTAAGCATAATAATTTAATTACAATGACGGAAGCGGAAAATGACGTAATTTACTTAGGTCTGTGTATACAAAACGGGAGAGATTATATACATTGTATATCTAGCCATAATAATATGATGTAGCTTACCTATATAACTTGTGTGCAATGTGTAGTAAATTGTGTAAATGCGGCAGCTGTATGGCACACAAAGCGTACTAATTGCTTTGAATCGGTGCGTTGAGAAATGGCCGCAATTGCACATTGCCGCCACCCAAAACAATAACAACTATATTACAGCAGCAAACAAAATGTCATTAAATCTATTTGTGAATAGGTTTGCCAACAAATGGCGATAGAGTATCGGATTCCTCGAAATAAATTTCATTCGCCTTGCTAACAAAGGACTATGACAAGAAGAGCGAATTTCGTTGAAATTGATTCGTTGCAAAGTAAGGACAACCATCTCCGATGAAAAAAAATTGCTCATCGAAGGATGCATTGACTGAAACAATTAATATGCAATATAGAAAAAACTTCGGTGATCCAAAACAAACACCCTATAGGTCGTAAGGCCCGAACACAAGTTGGATATAGCTTTTTGAACCATAAGAAATTTTTTTTTCTGGTAAACCAATTTTATGATGGCAAATTTATGCTTTACTTACGGGTTCGTGACATGGGTTTTAAATATCCTTCAGATGTCACCTGTAAAGAAAAAAAAAAAAAACTATTTATTATATTGTTAAATACAACTATTTCAAATAAAAAGATATTACTTAAATTTTTTTGTTGTTGGTGGGATTTTATTTTTATTTTACTTGCTCCGCCAAAAACACAGAAGACAATACACCAATGAGTCATTGAACTAGAGGCGCCTTAGGAGTCCTTGAAATTTCTTTAAATGTAAGAGCATTATCGTTGAAAAATGTACCCATACGCTCAACTTAGGGCAAAACTAGCCCTCAATTGAGCGGTTGTTTTGATATATCTGAGAACATGAAATTTTTGTAAAGATTGAGCCGACATTTAGTTGTAACTTTGCATTAAATAAAATGCACAATTATTGCGAAAAGGTTTTTATATGCTTATGATTTATGAAGTTTAGTCTATACCTACCAATCATCACGGGAGCACAAAAACGCTTTATGTGACCACCGAACGCCATACCCGATGATCGATGAGTTTTCGAAGAATATATGGGCTAATTGCCACACTTACAGATTGGATGTTAGGAACAAAATTGAGAACAAAAATTAATTGTTTTCTAATATAAACGACTTCATGACTAAAATTTATTTAAATTGTATTTAACCTCGGGAAAAAAGCCACTTGACAGCCATACTCAAGCTGAAATAAGCTATATGGACAACTTCCTTCAATCAAACGGCTACTCGAAAAAACAACGGTCATAGAAGCCAAATTAGTCGCAGGAAGAAGACCGCGAGGAGTCGAGCAAGAGAGCTTTTCTACCGAACGTGAAAGGTGTCACTCACTGGCTAAGTCGGTCGAACCTTACAACGGTACGGTATGAAAAAGGTGATGAATTATCTACAATCACCCAAAGATCGCTTTACACTCCAAGCTCCAGGTCCCTTGCAGCCGTTGATCATCATACTCTGGACAAACGCGACGAAGTATTTCGACCCGTTTAAGAGAACATATAAATGCACATCTTAGACCATCCCAACGAAGACCATTGGATCAAATTTGACCAGGCTAAAATACTGGCTCGGGAGCCTCACTACATCATCCCACGGATTGTTTGTGAAGCGAACGATTGAGATAAATCGACACAGAAATTTAAATCGCGACGACAATTTCAAATTGTCACGAACGTTGGATCCAATAATCGGGGCATCACCGGGCGTCGATCGCGAATTGGCTAATCAGGCCCAGCCGTTCAGGCCCAACACGGTTTTCTCTCAGCCACCTGAAGCACAACAGCGAGAGATCGAGACAGCACTACCGCCAGCACTACAGCTACAGCTTGCGTAGTGCTATCGGCCAACAGAATCTTAAGGCAGTTTCCCAGTGAACACGCTTTATGTAACTTAAGCAAAACGTTCGGGGTGAGTACGGTGTGCACTCATAATTTGTTTTATGCGGTATATCCCAAAACCTTTAAAATGATGTCAAATTACCGCCAAAGTCTTAAAAGGTATATCGTAAAAAAAGCAGTCACATTAAATTCAGTTACATAAAGGCAATTGACAAACCACTGCCACACACCTGTTGAAACACACCCCTTACTAAATAAACACTACTAAATACCATTTAGTTGGGTGCCGTGGCGTAGTGGTTAGTGTGTGTGCTTACTACGCCGGAGGCCTGGGTTCGAATCCTGCCATCGTCACCTGAAAAAAAGACTTGTTCTTTTTCACGGTCCCCACCTCCGCGAGGGTCTGACAAGCCCTCCGAGAGTATCGTTTGTCTTGAAAAACTTCTCAAAGTTCCGTTCGGATTCGGCAAAAATTGTAGGTCCCTTTGTATGTAAAAGAAATTAACACACCAGCATACATTGTTGAGAAGTTGGCCTGGGTTCACCTCGAGCTGTTGCGCCACTCAAAAAAACTTTGTTTCTTTTTAGAAAGTCTAAAAATAAAAATTATTTAAAACAAGTGTAACGAACTTCTAAATACCCGACCCTATTTACCCAGCAAGAGTAAATCTTTAAGTTTTCTGGTCTAAATTCATTTACTGGAAGTCAAATATGTGTATGGGTCACGCCTTCAAAAGTGGGCGTGGTATAAGAAGTAAAACAGACTTTTAAACTTATTTCGTTAGGAACGCGAGGAAACGCTAAAAAACAGTTTTTCCCCGGGTGGCTTAAGACTCCTGAGCTCAAAAAGCCATCAGAGAGAAGAAATGTAGGAACTCTATTTCTCGAGCCCGGGAGGTACATTGAGCCGCTTAGAACTTTCAATATGGCGGTCAGAACAGCCAAGGAACAGGCTTGGAAAAAGTTCGGCGAGAGGTTAGAGCACGATTACCGATCTGAAAGCTAGATGTTTTGGAAAACTATTCGTGGTCTCGGAGGAAAGAAGTTAAAAACCGTACAAGGGGATTAAACCAAAGACGGTACACTACTTTCAAATGAGAACGACGTCTTACGCAGATGGAGCGAGCACTTCTCGCAGCTGCCCAAGCCCCAGCAAAGCACTGAAGATGGCAATCCCACTGCTGGCGAGATTAGGGCGGAGAATAGTCCTACAGGAGATGGAGTTACAGCCGCGATTGAATAGCTAAAAGTGGGTCTGCTGGAGTTGATGAAATCCGGCCAGAAATGCTCAATGCAATGGGTGAAGAAGGTGTTCAATCGCTAACACGTGTCATTAAGGTGGCCTGGGAAAGCGGGAAAGCAACAAGCGATTGGTAAACAGGAGTTATAGTGCCTATTTTCAAAAAAGTGGACAAGAGAAATTGCTACAACTAAAGGGGCATATCTCTCTTGAGTCTTCAGGGAAAGTATTCGCACAGGTCTTGGAAACGCGTTCGAGAATGTAATCGAGGCTTTGTTACGGAAAGAACAGTGCGGCTTTCGCCCTGGCAGAAGCACAACCGACCAGGTTATTTTTGAGAAAGCCTGGAAATGTGCCAAAGTGGCTTATGAACGAGATCCTCGGGATACACTACAGAGAGCGCGTGATGGCTCTCCCTCTTCTGAGAGTCATCCAGTCTTTGTATGGGTGTTCGGATAAATGGCGTCAAGTCCCATCCTTTTGATGTGTGCATTGGACTCCGCCAGGGCTGTGTCCTATCGTCGCTCCTTTTCATAGCATATATATGGACTGGATGGAAAAACGCAGTCTTTGTGAGGAATCTTTCGAAATGACTGACGATAAGCCATATGCTTTTCCCAGATGATTCGGCTATCCTGGCAACGTCCGAGGAGGAACTTCAGCGAGCACTGGATGGCTTTGCGGCCATGTGTTGTGAGGCTGCGATGAAGGTAAACGTGAGCAAATTCGAGGTCATGGTTGTTTTCTGAACTCCTGTGCAGTGCACATAAATGAGCCCTTAGTCTTAATTGCTTTAGCCATATTGTCCGTGGAGCTCTTCAAAAACGCAGCCCCTGCTTATATGAACCAGCTGTTTATCCTTTATAGTAAGCTTTTAAAGGAAGAAAGTGTACATACACTTTTACTTTCGTCATGGTCTGAGCAAATTATAAGAAAGGGAATCTAGACGTCCCTAAGAAATACAGAGAAATCTCGACTGTCTCTGTTTTAAGTGAAGCCTTTTCAAAGTGGTAGTCTTAGTAGGCTGGAGAGAAAATAATAATTTGATCAGGGTTTTTTCAGCGGCCTTTCGTTTTGAGCTGTCGACCATTGATTTTTATGCATGTACTGACTTTGGTAGCAAAAAGTATGTTGATAACATTTTTTTTTGCGTTTTTGTCGATTTCGAATCGGCGTTCGTTCCATTAACAGAGGCCTACTTATGTATGTTCCTACTTAACATACTTTTAACGCTTGTCCTGTCATTAAATTCCTACTAATTTATAATAGGCTCCTTTCAATTACATCTGCAGATGTGTGGAATCGAAGTTTTTGGTGTGTTCCCCAAGTGATCTCCAAGTGATCCAGGTGTTCCCCAAGTGATCTCAGTCCTATCTTGTTCCATTTGTCCATCGGTGACATGTCGGGAGGAGTAAAGGTTGGGGAGTTGATGCACACAAAGTTCTACATTTTGCCGACGCTCGCGTCCGACAAGTCATTAATCCTATCTACTCCATCTGCAGATAAATAAGCCGAAATGCTTTTGGCAAATTTGGGGCCTTGTGTTCAATGTCTCAAAATCAAAACAACAGATTTTCTAGAAGCCCCGCAGCAGTAGAAGAAGCGACCGTGAGCATTGACGTTATTAGGTGAAGAGCCTATCGAAGCTATGAAGGAGTTTAAGTATCTTAGTTTTCCTTTATCATACAACCTCGACGTCCGACCACGCATGAAAATGGAAAATGCATCGTTGCTAAAACGGCGATTAACGTCTTATGCGAAAAAAAAATCAGTAACAGCTGTCTGGACTCTTTTTTAAAATTCAGAAAGTTGGAGGCTGCCATAAGCAACTGCCTGTGTATAGTAACCAAGTTTTTGGATATAAGCTGTTTTAGGATATAGGAATGGTCCAGCGGTTATTTTACAAACGCATTTTTAAACTCCCCTCATCAGCCCCAACCTAAGATAAATCGAAGACGGCCTCAATCCAATATGCGTTGGGAACTCAATGCTTATGTAAACTGAATTTTAAATGTATTGCGCAGGCCTGAGTCCAACCTCCAAGGGATACTGGTGCTTATGAAGTACGAATTGCAACGTAGTTTATCGCCCCAAGGAATGGTTTGACCTTGTAGCAACACATTGTATAACACTCGAATCCACCAATATTCCCACCGTCAGCTTCGACCACGCTATACAATTGTGTTGCGAAGGTTGAAGCAGCAGACGGGTCTCTCTCAACGTAGAGCCCAAACGTCATCAACTAGGTTAGGTTAGGTTAAAATTGCTGTCGGGTTCGAAGAAACCAACTCACTTGGACCCATGTAGGTCCATTGTGATACCACGTGGATCTAGAAAAATTGCCTACTCGTTGAAGCATTTCAGGCTATAATGAAGCGTAAGAGACGTTTTGGGTCAGTCGTACAAAGATCACAAAAATCATTATAGAAGAAAGCTTCAAGGTGAAGATTTCCGTTTTTAGAGAGAGCGGGGCATGTGCAGAGAAGGTGCAGTGTGGTCTCGTCTTCCTCCTCATCCATGCAGCTCCTGCGAAAGTCGTTAGAAAAGACACCAAGCCTTGTCGCGTGGTTGTCTTTCAGACAGAGTATCAGACATGTAATAAACAAACTCTGTAACAAACTGTAATAACAAACTCCTAGAGCGTTTAAGATCTATAGCTTAGGCCAAATCTGTATCGTTACTAGACAGGTGCTACCACTTGTCCATCTGAGATTTATTGCATCCAGTTTTATCATTAGTTTGCATGTCGAAATTGAAATGCCTAAGGAGCCTTAATCAGGCGAAATTGAGAGAGTAGTTGCAAGTTTAGCGAGTTCGTCAGCCTTACAGTTGCCTGGAATGTCACTATGCCCTGGCACCCCAGCACAGGAGAATGTTGAACTACTCTGACATCTCCTTTAGAGACGAACGGCAGTCTAAGGCTACTTTAGGCTACTGTCAGACGTCATCTAGGTTGGTATACAGAGAACTTTTGCACTTTGGGACCTGATATAACTACTTCAATAACAGTTTATCAGCTAACAAGGTCTTCGAATAATTTGCAGCCGATACAACGCAAACGTAGTCGAAAACGTCTTCCATTTCCTCGTAGTGTGTCCCATCTTTCTAGAAATTCGGCCTTAATATGTCCGAAAGAGCCATACCTCTCACTCGGAGAGCCTAAGCTAGTTTTGAACAGAACTTATGAAAATTGGGCCAGATAAAATCTAGCCGAGGCGATATGCATCTTTTGAGATTCATGAAAGTATTATTCAGAATCCAGATTCGTCAGTGTCATTGATGTTTTCCGGATGAAATCCTTTCATGTCAGAGAGGGCATTGGCAGTTGAAATCAAAGGTACAATTCAAAGGTCTGTACAAACGCCTCTTTAGTCAGACCTAAACCAACAGTTTATTTTTGGAAAAAGCTGTTGAAATGGGTTGAATGGGTCAATGGAAAAAACCATTCTCATTTTTGCGGTCTTGAACGTGTTAATTTGACATTTTGTGTGCAGAGAGAAAAGACAAATGTGAAATCGTGAAATCTATTATACAATACAATAGGTGTCCCATGTACCTTTTCCGAGTCAGCTACTAGCACATAACACTGAAGTGGTGGCAGCTAAACGAAGAATTAACTGCTAAAAAGGTTAATGGTGTAGTTGTAGCAGGATCATTATGACATTACTGGATAAGAGAAGAATGCAAGAGTTTAGTCTTGCAAGCATTCTTTAGAAGCGTATTTATCTTGTCAGTAACAATGGTTGTAAATTACTATGATCTGAAGATTGAATTTTTCTAGAACAAGGGATAACTGTTGCTTTCATAAAATCTAATAAAATTCAAATCTTTCTGTACTGTCGAGTATAAAAAAAAAATAGTGACTTTGCTTTCGCACCGTAACGACCTTCTAACACGACAATGACATTGAACTTTCATTTCACCACTTAAAAGCCTCCCATATTCATAAGACCTCTTACAATAACGACTCATTTAAAACACGTTTCAAAAGGTTAAGCCCCAAATATATTAGTAGGTACAGCGATCTCCCCACGAGTATACGTATACTCTGTATACGTATATAAAGTCGTTAAGGCATTCGATCAAAAAAAAAAAAAACAGCCCGCCCAATTGCATGCACGCCAAACTGTCAGCGAAATACTGTCCATCCGCGCTTCAACAAACAGCAATTAAAGTTTATCAATTGTTCGTAAAACCATCCGATGCCCCCACTTAATCCTCCCCCGTATCTCGTCGCCAACCCATTTGTTCGCTCTCTATAATCTTTCACGTTCAATTAAGCACTATTCATCGCAAGAGGACGAGGCGGCGAAATTATTGAATTCCTGCAGCAGCACGAAGGGGGGTAGCTTGGTAGTTTATCGACTTTCTAGCAGTTGTAGCAGTTTTGCTTCGTCGGAACTTGCTTTTGCACTCGTGGGAGGCGATATGAGGTTCTAGACTCTAGAGGTTATCGAGTGAGATGATAGGTATATACCATACCACAAGCGTAACGAATTAAATTGAGGAATTTCCCTATTTGATTATTCCAATCCACAACAGGAAGAGGATACGTCCTTGCATCCGTCGTTCCATTTAGTGGGCTTATCCATAGGTACACACACACACTCATTGCAAACTAGGAAGCCAATCCCCCGTCGTTTTCGCAAAAGATTGATACTGACGCAACTCATCGTTAGCCCGATGCACACGATTTTTGGGGAGCACTGATCCTGTGATTCCTGTCATCACGGCCACCACCACCGACCGGCGCCATTTAATGACTGCAGCACCACACACAGCTATCGCAACAATGATTTCACTGGTCGCATATAAACGTACTGCCACCCCGTGTTCCCGCATCCGATAGCCGCCGAATACGCCCCCCGTTTGATACGTCTATGATGACGATGATGATGGTGATTGAGGTCGCTCTGGGGGTGGGCTAGATGGTGTTGGCTGGAGGAAAAGCACACTGGCACTTGATGGAACTCTTTGTATACACACAGTGCTGATGGTGGGCTTGGTTAATTTGATGGGTAATTGATGATAATTGCGAAATTCATTCCATCAAATTCCAACCACAGAGGGTTAAGTTGCTCGACCAAAAGTCATTAACATTGGACGAGTTCACTTTTGAAAGGAACCCCACAAATCATTATACATTGTGCGGTGCTAAAAGGGCCCTCTCGCCATTTTTGAATTCAGCCATATATACGAAGCTATGGATCTGATATATTTTTGCAGTAGCAACGTACCTCAGCTTATAAGCAACGTCGCCGGTTAGACGTATGTAAGAGATTCATTATTTGACTTCCTGTTCAAGCTTTCCTCCCAAAGAATTAGGCCATGAAGTAAAGTTGTTTCGCCATGTAAGGCGGACTCTATAACAATAAACCATGCAAAGTAAGGCCTAAGTGCGCTCCACTAAAAGACATCATTTTATTTATTATTATTGTTCTAAATCGAAAAAATAAACTCAATCTATGCTATACACAAAACACTTAGTTACTCATTTCGTTCATACGAGCTTTCAAGCCACGCCCACATCTGGATGCAAGATTGACGAAAGGCCTTGAGTTTTCCAGTAAAACGCGGATTTCGACTGGGCGCCTAATTTAGGAAGGAACAAAAAAGTATATTTTTTTCAATATTCTAGATTTAGTTTATGCAAAGTTTTTGGCCACGCTTTATTTAAGGGGTCGATTTTTCAAAAAAACTAAACTTGAATAAATAAAAATTTTATTTTTGCGTGCATTTAAGCCTAACTTGAATTTATGCAAATATTAATAGTTTCAGACCTCATAGGTGGTCAGACCGCGTCTAACTTTTAAGCAACTTTAAAAATATATGGATCTTTCGTAAATATTCATATATAATATTCCAAATTACAAAAACATCGGTAGTTTATAATGTGGGATTAGATTCAACGGTGCTTTAACGGACTGTAACGTTTGCCTACATACTGTAGCACTAAGTCACACGGTTTATTGTTTTCATAGTTTAACTATGTTTTCGTCTTTTTGATTCATAGTTGTAACATAGTTTGTAACTTTTTAGGCCCTAAATTTTGGCTAGAAACTTGAATCGCGTCGGGTTCAAGAAAGTTATTTTTCCTTGTTAGATCCCTAAGCAGTACAAGTGTAAAAAGTTTTGAGATCCGCCCACTGACACGCCTACTTTACTTCAAAGCATGAAAAATCGAAATTTTAGTAGGAACCTGAAATTGGGTATACGATATCCTTGCTTAGGTGTATTGTGTCCCCATGTGGGCGTGGCTATAAAACGTCCCCATGTGGGCGTGGCTATATTTGCATTGAATTCTTATAAACGGTTTTTATTTGATATATTTACTTTTAATATAAATATCCAAAAAACTTGCACCATAAAATGTTTAGATATGTGGCCATCGACTCAAATGAATAAATTTATGCCACGCCCACTTTTGGGAGCATTTTTAAGTACAAAACAATTTTTTAATATAAAAATACAATCAACACGTGTACAAAAAAAAGATATTATTGCGAAGGTGTTGATAATACTAATAATTTTTAATACTAAATAATTTCAATACTAATAATTAATACTAAATAATTTTTATATAGCGATTTTCTATTCTTCTTATTTTCTAACACGTGTCCAAATAGCACTACAAATAATGAGAGGGGGGTATGTTTTCTCATGCATTTGTGCTATTTTTCCGGAATTTTGAGTTGCTTTATGAGTGCGTGTTCAATATTAGTTTTGAGGAGCATAAGTATGGTTCAAAAGTTATGGCCTAAAACATTCTAAAAAACGCAATTGTTTCCAACTTTTCATTGCTCAAAAACCTTTTAAAAATGTATAGGAATAAGAAATTATTTTTTTTTATAAAAAATCAACATTTATTTTACCTACCTAAATATTATTCATTTTGGAATTTCTTGCCGACAAACATTTTGGAAAAATAAATAAGTGTACCAAACAACATTGTAACCATTTTCCAATGAAATTCAAACCGTAGTTATTCTGTATTCCACAAGCAATTTCCACAAGTACTTATGACACCTAGTTTTAGGTTTCTACGTCTTACCGTTTAGAAGTTTCAAAGGGTTTTTGACGGACGGACAACGTATCGAATACTATAAATAGGTTGCTTTTCCATTTTTGGGTGGACCACTAACAAAGGCATCATAAGCGCAAAAGTCAATTCTCCTGGAGAAATAGAAAGAAAGATCATCTATCATCTTTTGCAGATCAGCTTGCCTGGGTGTAGTTGCTTGGTCTGTCTGAACTTCACGCATTCACGCTAACAAGACTTGTATTCTTCCGAAAACCCTAAAAACAATGGAAATTTACCGAAGATGTGAAGGTGACGGGATATAAACCAGATGCACTGTGTTTTGTCTTCCGATGTTTATCCAGAGCACCTAGAAATGCTAGAGAAATAGTGCCGCACTTAAGCACGAGTCTAGTCAGATCAGTGACCTTCCTTCCTTTCTCCTTCTTCCTCCTTCCGCTTCCTTCTCTCCTAAAGGAACCAACCTTCAATAATTTGAAGAGGATTCCGAAAATCCTATTGCAAGTGGGCCATTCCTCAAGGCTCTAGAGATCTGTGCTTCTGAGACCGACAGTAATACTGAGCAGACAGTAAATAGATTTTAACCGAAAGAAGATTAAGCTACTTAAATTTGGGTTTTGTAAGGCTTACTTGTGATACCACTTTTTTCGAAAAGCTGAAATATCACCAATGTGCTAAATGATGACCTCTCGATTTGGGCGAGAAGTTCCAGGAAATCAGTTCCGGTTTAAGCGAGCAACCTTACCCGAAGAGACTTTTGACCTCGGGGGTAACGTCTTGATGTGAACAGCACGACGCCACCATTCCCGCGGGCTTGTTAGTGATGGTTTCCGTCGGATGATGTGCAAAATGCTCTGCATATCCAGCTTAAGGTTGGTCGTTAATTACCTGCAGACTGATCCGTCAATCCACCTTAAGCCTACTAACAGTGGTGCCATGCGTCACATTCTTTATCTTGATTGCAAGTAACTACTGTCAACTGATTGCCACTATGTGAGTTTTCCTCGGCAACTTCCTTTTCTCACACTTCTTAGAAAGGAGTCGCTCAAAAACTAAAGAAGTTATTGAAACCCAATTTTCAAATGGGTGTCTTTTAGCACTTCTGACTTCTCGCAGTTCATAAATGACCGGGTGCCCAAGGTAAGCTGAAAAATTTTTCAGGGCACACGGCATGACGGCTAGATGTCTGCTTATTAAAAATAGCAGCTATCCTGGGCTACACAGGTTATCAATTGGAATAGCAACGCACATTCGATGGTTCTTTAGCAAACTGTAATCACGACTGTGATCAAGACGAAAGAGATAACCGAGAGCAAGTTATAAGTTTTGGTCTTTGTCCGGGCTCCTATACTCCTCATGTACCTTTACACCGGTAAGGGAGTTCAAATTTTTAAATAATTGTGTATGTTTGGACAAGCAAGGCTCCAGAGAAAATTAATAAGACGAAGTGAATATTTCCGCTTGCCACGGGCTTATGTCATGTGCACTAAAAAACTATACCGAAAACTAGGAAGGTCAACAATTTATTTATCTAGAAAAAAATTACATAAGCAAAAGCAAAAATTACCTCTGGGGCCTTCCATTGCAAAATGCAATTTCAACCTTAAATAGCCCTCAAAGGTTTTTTTCTGCCTGTTTCGAACAAGGTCCTCATACACATACTTCCTTACTCTTAATGCAGTCATGATTTATTAATGAAAAATATTTAAACAGTCCTGAAAGTCGAGGGGTGATAAGACCTTATTAACTTACTCAACGATGCCCTGATAAAACTCACAATAAACGTCCCTCATTCTTTAATATAATAAAAGCAAAGTAATAAGTTTTTTAATCCTGTGGATTGCCTGATTCCCGCCACAATAACAATGCATTCCGTACTCGACCCATCCTGCTGAACCATATACCTACCCATACTCATACCTTCGAACGACAAAAAGTATTTCGACGTTTATTAATTAAAAGTGACCCAATCGCACAGAAAGAACAAGAGAACTTCAGTCAACCTACCCCTGGTTGTCATCCTTCACCCCATTAAGTCATAAATAATTTCCCGTTATTATTAAAAAAGTATTCGAGTGCTCATTTTTCTCTGTTGTACGCACCATCCCATCGCAATTAAGGGTAAACGCTGTGGCATACGTAACCTAAATATTGTACGCAACTAAAAACCTACCTACCGACACACCCCCAAAACGCTACGCACCCCTTTTGTACGTGTACGCGCTGTCGTTTATGTGTGTGTGCGGCAATACGTAATTCCTTTTGATTTAGCCATTTCATTAATACGTTCAAATGCCAACCGAACTCTCTGTCCGATGCCATGCCTCGGCAGGGCGCGGGGGCGCTATTGAGTATTACACATTTCGAAGTCGTAAATTATATTTTAATGAGATATCATTTGATTTATGTTG
Source organism: Neoascia interrupta (assembly GCA_947623515.1). NCBI lineage: Eukaryota > Metazoa > Arthropoda > Insecta > Diptera > Syrphidae > Neoascia > Neoascia interrupta. The sequence goes on from OX392462.1 coordinate 197,262,258, forward strand.
TAATACATGTGTGCGTTCGGTTCCGTATACGGAAAGGCAATGGCCCCCCGTCAATCTATTTCACTGCTGCTACCACCGGCATAGCAGTGGCAGTGGCAGCGGCGGGCGCACCAAATGTGTTTATTTGAGCGCGTTCCCTCGCTCGTACTCGTACATCGTCGTCGTGCTGGGTAAGTAGTATTCTAGGTCGTTTGTCGTATGTATTTACCGCTATCGCCCAGCCACCCTCCACCCCTAAACTCCGATTTAGCAATCAATAGAAAATAATTCAATTCCAGCTGTGACATTGAACTCTTTCTGACACGCGAAATACATACAAAGAGAGAGCGCACAGGAAAAAAGGACCTATACTCCCCCGTCCACATCGAGCCGAACGCCAAGAAGGAGTATGGAAGAAAAACTTTTCACTTTCCAAAGGGGTAAGCGTCGCCGTCGTCGTCCTCGAGTATTGTGGGGTACACTTTGAGCCACCCTATATCGCTCCTTCGCCAAAGTCATATAAGTTTCACGTAGTTGTAGTGGTGGTACACCCCCGTCAGCAACGCACGCAAGCAACAACAACGGGGAAATCCTTAAAATTGTTTTTGGGTATAGGTAATGGAAAATTGATGGCGGTTTTCTACCCACAGGGAAATCTGATGGAGCTTGCCCGACCCGTGCGGCGGCGAGGGGTGAATGGGGGAAAATGCAATTTATTTTGTGACGGCGGTTAATCGAAAACGTTTAAAAGGCTCGCGCAGGGATACGATCGACGCGTCTCTATTTCTCTCTAAAGACAAACATTATGGTTTGTTCGGCATGGTGCAGGGTGTGGATTTTACAAGGGGTGCGCAACGAGCTGGTGGTATTTCGTGTGGGTGGGGAAAGACAAAAAAAAAGAAATAAAAATTAAAATTATCATCCACCACAGAGTGGATAAAATGTGGAGTGGATTAGTTTCGCGATTGCTCTTTGTCGTGCACTCAATCATTAAGGGCGGCTGGGTGCGCTGGGCAAGAGCGACAGGGGTGTTGTATATCGATGGGTAGAAACGTGCAATTTTAGATTTGTGAAATTGTGTTTTAGATATCACTAAAAATTAATTGAAGTATAATTACAGATAGACCTGCAGATACTACTGTGGAATAATTTCGCCTATACCAATAAGGTGTCTCGAATACTCAGTAGCAGTGAGCCCAAGCTAGCTCGCAAATCGAAAACCGAAACAAGGACGAGAATGAGGCCGAGGAGTGGTGGTTGGTTTCGTAAATATTTGATTGGGCAATTAGGGGTTGTCATGGTACTGTATATGGTGGTGCTCGTATATATATTTCTGATGTGGGAATTTACACACTTGTATGCTTTTAATGAACGAAAAATGTTATCTGCAATCAAATATGCTTTGGCCAGCAGACCGTTGCCATAGGGATACCGCTTTTTACCTGGGTGTTTTGCTTGCCATATTGTACCACTCACCAACCAACGACAGAGTTTAAAGTGATTTTTACAATCAATTTTAATGAAGCACTGGAATTCAATTCAACGCTGTAAGGCTAATTAAGGGGCGAACATATTCCTGTAAGGAATCATTTGCTCTAAGATACTGAAACCTTATCAAAATGCCTGCGCCAGAAATCATGTTCAGTTATTCATGCGAAACAAAACTAGGGCTACAAACAAATTTCTGACAGACAGTTCATACCGCAAACGATCACTGTACCTACCTTATACGAAGCTGCATCACCTTCTCGAAGTGTGTTGGGAAATAAAAGTTATTTGTTCAAAACGATGGTAAACAAATTGTCCCAGAATCAAGCAATGGTCAAGGCTCCTAAGGGCTGTTTAAGTCTACGTAGACACTAAGCTTTTGGCTACAATATCGTGTCACCAACATTTAGTTTTCAAAGGGCACAACAATATAAACAGCCCGACACGACGGTGGTCCAAAAGGACATTGAAGCTAAAAGAGTTCAAGCAAGGTTCCTTGACATCAAACAACTATCAAAATGAGTCTCATCAAAAGTTGTGTTCAGAAGGATCATCTCAAGAAGCCGCGTATTATCAAGACATCAAGACTAAAACAGTCTATCAAGGATAAAACGGAAAACGCCAACCTGGCGAATCGTTCTAAATGAGACTAAATCAACGTATGTAAATTTTACTTATACGATGGCGGAAACAACTCACCTCTTTTCATTAACTCGGTACAAATTCCTTACGCAAATGAGGCGAAAGATCTAGGCATGGTCCGAGACGCAAAACTTATGTGAAAGCCACACGTCAAAAAGAAACGCGATCAGGCTACGAGAAATGGATTGGCTTATCGGACGATATTAGAAACTTTGGTAACGAAAACTACTTTGGACGTACAGTACACAACTTTGGAGTTGCACAAATACAAGCATTATCTATCTATTTTAAAAACTTTTCAAAATAAGACACTATAAGGGCAATCGTAGATTCCCGGTACATAAGAAATAACGCGGCGGCCGGTAAAAACGAACTAGACCGTTGGATCTAGCGCCAGAAACCGGATGTTAAGGAAGGCAAAGGCATATTAACCTGCCAAACACGATTGTTATAAAAGCTTGAAATACTTGTTAAGGGAAGAACTTAGTCGTAGTCGTACCGGAAAGTTGGAGGCTTTTTAAGTGAGTAAATGGCTGTTTCACATAAAGAGTGAGAGAGCGAGCGAGGGTCTCGGGCGAGCTGTCAAATGAACTTCAATCAATGGCAATGTATGAGGTGGTTCACAACACCGGCGCTGTCTCGCTCGCCGAACTTTTCAAAAAATTGGAAAACCCTCGCCGAGGTCGACGATTATACTGTCATTCGCTGTTGTGAGTTATGATGACAGGCGAGTGAATAGACATTTTTTTTCGAAACTAATACTTGTTGTGAAATATAACCTATTCATGTGCAATAAAGTCCACAAATTTTATGTTTTGTCACTGTGCAATCAAAATAATTGACGTTCTCGCTTTCATTGTGTGGTAACAAACGATTTATTTGGTCTCGTGTTGTCGCTGCCGCTCTAGTTTGACGCTCTCGCGCTGAATGTGAAACAGCCATAAGGATCTCACATGACTATAAGCACGACGCGCAGCCGTATAGTGCCTTTGAAGGGGAAACAAAAAGACATCAAGACTCCAAGGAAAGAATTTCTCAGGTGGTAAATACTTCTGAGGCTTTCTGTCTTGTCTGAAACGATTTTTTGTGGTAACAGAAAAATTTCTGAGCACAATGCTCTAGTTTCTCCAAGTAACACTGAAAGATCTAAGTAGGTAAGCGAGATTATGTAGCATAAGCGAAGCGGTTAACCACCAAAAGCAGAGCTTATTGACTCTTCATATAGAGGCTCGGTTTTTTCTTTCAAAAATATGTTCTCCACTTAAAAGAAGTCGACCAAGGACAGGACTTTAGAGTTTTATGAAGTCGATCACGACTTCCAGTCCATTTTACGGTCCATTCAACAATAGGTTTATTTTGGATGAAAGGTAACCAACTCTTCATAAATGCTTGAAAATGGACCTGACAGTGTTAAGTCTTAAGTAGCAAGATTTTTAAAATTAGCCCCAAGGGTTCTAGAAGGCAGGATAGCATCCGTGTTCTGTGGTTTTAAAATAGGAATGCCACTGAGTTAGCGAGTCATGAGTAAGAATTTGTCTAATGGCAGAAAGTAGGTTAGTGGAAAAAGCGTTATTATTATTTGTCTTTATACTATTATTCTTATTATTATTTATATACCCAGCTCTCATTTAAATATAAATAAAAAGAGTGGCGCAACAGCTCGAGGTGAACCAGGGCCAACTTCTCAACAATGTATGCTGGTGTGTTGATTTCTTTACATGACTTTCTTACAGATGACTTTCTTTACAAGCTCTCATTTGCCAAATATAATTATCAGAAACCTTGAAGAAAGAACTCGAAAGTTGATGAGAAAATCTGAAAAGAATACCGCCCCAAGCAACTAATTCAAAAAAGCAATTAAAAGCAATCGACGAGCTTACAGATGAGCAAAGCTTAACAAGACTGTTCTAGTAAAACAGTCAGACCCATATGCCCTTTCAAGTCTGAGGCCCATATGTGAGGGCGATGTATAGGTGATTAAGTGTGACGTTTCTTTCTATAGATGGATATGCGTTGTTCTGTTTTTTTTGTCCTGTGTTTTTTTTACTAAGGTATTCAGTCTTGATTGAAACGTCTTCTTCTTCTTTTTCATTTAGGTGCGAGGTTATGATCTAAAGTGATCATAACTCCCACTCTACTGCATTCCTAATGGTCCGCTTGTGGGGTACGCCGATTTGACCTCAGAATATACCAGCAGGCCACCCGGTTTTGGATCTCTTCGTAACTGAGGCCAAATAAATGCTGCTGTCCTTGCATTTGTGTGATCTTTCATTTATCTTGATTGAAGCTATTTAGTCGTTTTCAAAAAAATCAGTGTTCCGTGAACATAGGTACATCATTGGCCATCATAGTCTAGAAATTCGAGAATGGGATATCACCCATTAAGACTCTTTTCAAGTCAAATATCTTCGAGAAATAGGCCAGCTTACATCTTTTCCCCATAGATATTTTTTCCCCACTACGCAAATAATTGAAAAAATATCTATTGAAACGCTAAAGGCAGTCATCCAACATTGAGCCTTCAGACATAACCATTTTTTAAACAGTTAATTAAGTTTTACATTGATTTTCGAAATCTGAATGTAAAACAGCAGTGTTAGGCCATAATTAAATGTGCATCATCCAAATTCATTTTATATGAGTTTTATTTATTAACATTTTTCTTAAAGTGAACAAGTTAAGTGCAAGAGTTCGTCTGTAATGAACTTCCGAAAACCCTCCCTATTTCTCCTCTAACATGAAAAATTGCACACACATAAATATGTATATTTTTTCGATTAAGAACACAATTTCAAAAAAGTCTTTAAAAAAGTTTTTAAAGATCTTACATGGTACAAGTGGGCATGGTTGATGGTGTGGTAGTCCAATTTAGGCCCAGCTAAAGGCTACCAAAACGATTTTTTGCTCTTAGAACAATTTTAAAAGAATATCAAGATAGATAGAACTCTTCCCTCAAAGGTAGATGGACACAAAGAGTGATCGACAATATAGACATTAGGATCAAAAGGACTAATGGGGAGCTGAACTCACATCTGAGGCAGATACTTAATGTTCATGCATGTTTTGGAGCCAGCCTCAATAGATTTGGACGTGTAGACAACTTTTTTCGACATGTCCTTAACTGTCCAACATACTGTTCAACTGTTGAGTAGTAGTGTTAAGTAGTTGAAAACGCGGAACAGTTACTATCTCACTATCGGGGGTACCTATCACGAAAACCGCAGTCAGCTGGCGAACAGTTTTGCTCAAAACTTAACCCCAGAGAACATCATAAGACAGATGTTGAGACTGCAGGAAGCTTGAGAAGCAGTTAACGTAGCTATGTCTGGTATCATGAAAGCACAACGAAGACAGGGATATCTAACTAAAAAAATGCAGCGCACGTTGTAGCCAACGTGAAGTTCATAAAAGCATATGTAGTAGGCGATCCGATAGCTCTGGTTATGAATAATTCTACGTAACCTATACCTGCCATAAGCAGCAGTTGAAACAAATTTAACATACTTGAATGACTGGCAAATAAACAACTTTAACTAATGCATAATTGTATTGTAAGACCCAACCCAAGTCTGCTGTTTCACGAGCGACGAAAGAGGTCTTCCAAGAGCGACATCTGTCGTCGGCTGCCCCATAATACACTATGTTTTTCGGGCTTATCTCAACTGCTGACAGCAACTATTCTATCGCTTGTAAAAATAAAACCTTAAACGAAAGGTTTCTTTAAAATCATCCTTGACTGCGATCTTCTTGTTTTTATTATTACAACTAGTGACCATTGCTTAAGAGAAAATGAAACTCATTGCAATCAAGCCTGGATAGGTCCTGTGGCCTTCAAACTGGTTTCAAGTGGTGAATAAGGCTATATCCCCAAACTGGCGCAGTATGTTGTCTCTTAAAACTTCGGATACCTAATATTTTGATGAGCCAAAGTGACAATCTTAATATGATGTCAGGTACCAAGGATAGGTACTTGATTGCTTAAAAGAGCCTTTCATTTAATTTTATGCGAGCTGTCAATCAGTTGTCATGATAAACCAGCTTAATACTAGTAAGAAAAGGGACAACGAGTATACTTAAGCTTTGTAGAAACGGTATAAAAAAATTAAGGTACCAATTTAAGGACTTACCTTGACAATGTCTTCGCACAATCAAGCGAAAAATTACTTTTAGTTATAGCTAAAGTTTGCACCAAAGAAGGCAACTGAGTTGAGTGGTAAGGTCTTGAATCGATGAGCTAGGGTAAACTGTACATCAGACCTTTACCTCCCGTAATTTTATGGCATCAAAGCATAGAACTTACCAATCTTCTCGAAATCTCAAAGCCTGTTTATATTTTTTAAACCAGTTTGAAATGACTACGACTGAAGACGGAGTTGAAGGTGCAGAGTATTTTAATTTTGTCCGGATCCGGACTTATATAACGTAAAGGATCCGGACCTATAACGGATCCGGACCTATAACGGATCCGGACCTATAACGTAAAGGACGACGATCTAGTTGCAAATAGCGAGCAAAAGAAGAGGGCGAATATTACAAGCTTAAAGTACGAAATTTTACGAAGTTATCTATGGACTAAACCTCGTTTTGGTTGAAGACAAGGTTCACACCTTATAACTTAAAGAAGCGTGTCACGCTATGAGTAGTTGCCTCAAAAGTTTCTGTAACTTATGGCAACTATCCCATTCTTTATACTAGTTTTGAGGAGTGTCAGCTAGGTAGAGCTTGCTGGTGGGAATGTTGAAACAAATCCAAAGCAATGCCAGACCAACTTGGCAACGGTAACACTATCTCACCAAGGAGTAAGATAAGAGACAGTGTTATACGTTAACTCCTTTGTTATATACTTTTTGGTAGGCTACAATAAAGCCTAACAGAAATGCTTTCTTTCAAGTAAGGGTTGCAGGAACGTACCCTGCCAGTGAGCCAAACACGGTTTTTTCTTTCGACATTTCCGTCTGCTAACATTTCAACTCCACTCTACGACTAAACGTTAGAACAGAGGGGCCTGTACGGCTTAGTTGTCATCATAATTGTTATAATTTACTTAACAAGACATGTTGGCAATAAATAAAAAATAATAAAAAAAAGGTGATTTGTTGGACCTGGATTCGAACCCAGGACCTCCCAATTGTCGGTCATAGGTGCTACCATCTGCACCACTTCCATCTCAGGTGTCCAAATAGCCTACACGATCCCTCTGCATAGATAATGCACATAAACCAACAACAGAAATGCTTTCTTTTTCACCTTTAACTGAAATTCGGATCCCTAATATGGAATATAAGGGTATCGCGGGAGCCAAAGAGTTGGAAAAATTCTTTTAGGGCGTTAATATGAGGAAGCTAAAACAAAGCAGCTAAAAGACACAAAAATGACGAAGCAATATATATTTTCTTCCAAACGTTGACCATGATAAGTCGCAGTAGAAGTTTCAGCTTTGGAAATAATAGACCTATATTGGTCGGAAGTTGAAATGTGTTAATATTCCTTCCTAAAGCCTTTACCGATCCTATTATTGGTATCCTTTAATTGTTACAGCCAGAAGGTAAATACTGATTTAAATGTTGACATCCTTCTTGGACTTCCAATTTTGTAGTTTCTTAAGCATGCGTTACACAGCAGAGTACAACGACGAAGAGTACAACGGCTACTCTGCCCCCAAATTCCAACCTTTTAAGTAAGGATGCACGAAAGTGTTAGTGTTGGTCTTAGAGAAAATATAGGTACCTGATCTCTCTGCTTAACTAATAAACTTTCATTTTAGTAGGTACACCTACCTATGAACAAAAAAATTTGCAAAGTTCACTAAGCACAGTTTTTCAATATCTACATTGCGTGGTGGGTCCATTAAAAATGATATACACTGAAAAGGATTTCCCTTGAATATCTCTAGAAAAATACTTTTAAAACGAAACCATCTTATTGTCAATCCAAACCTTTCGAGACCCAAGTACCTTTAGCGTTTTAGTCAAAGTAAATATTTCATTGTCAGACTTTGTGGTTCCATTGCAAAGCATTACTCCCAACCCAGTGCTGTATGGTAAATAAGCAGACTCCAAATAGCCCCAAACAGTTTCTCACTACTGAAAAGGGAGAAGGCAAAAAAAAAATTACCATCAAATCTAGCGTAAAATTCTACCCAACCACTATGGTGTCTGCCATGCCAACCGGTGCTGCATTCTTTACCCTCGATTTACTTGTGTGCGGCTTGTAACATTTCCCACATCAAATCCCAAACAGAGAAAAGCTGCACAAAAATTGCTCCACCTTCCTCGCCGCACCACTCTATATACACGACGACTGAGAGTGTGTCCTTCCCGCAAAACTAAAAGCATCGCTTTGAAGTAAGCCTCCCCCGACTCTAGAATCTATGAATGAAACCGTTTGGTATCCGTCATCATTTTTAGGAAGCCCGCGCAAACTAAAAGGCGACATGACAGACAAGAAACGCAAAGGAAGTCCTAGAAGAAAGCGACCAAAAGAATATCACAAAATCCCAGAATCAGACACAACAACGGAGTGGTGAGAATAGCTCTGGGGGTATGGGTGTGTGGGTGGGGTACTTTCGCTTTAAACCGCTCAACAACGCACAGCTAGACATAACCTCGCGTATATTTGTCAGGCTCATTGCAATGTCATGCAGTACACAGTACGTAGGATTGTGCCATTACAAACGGGAATATCTTGTATCTATGCAAAAATTTTCTCACTTTTCGAGTGTTTCTTCTTCCCTATAGTCGTGTCGTTGTCGGTTGTGTACTGTTGTTGAGTTGAGAGAGCAGTAGCTGATGTTTACTTCGGTTTTTACAAACGTTCCTGTAAACATTTGGGGTGGTGCTGGGGTCCAGGTTGGGGAATGGGGGGGAGGAAGCAAACCTATTGAAAAAGGGAAAAAGAATTACTATGACACGCTGTTGTGTCGTAGAGTGTATAGAGAGAGTAGAGACCATGTGATGCAGAGAAGATAACAATTTTTACGAGCCAACCATAAAGGCTGTGTAAGAACACACAGCAGGCACACACAGGCCCTGGGCGTAGGGCATGGGGTGTAGAGATGAAGAAACCAACCTTACCTAATGCGCTGTGGGAACTCTGCCACCTGTTGTCTTTGTTGCGCTCCCGAGATTATAATGCCTGCATTTAAAAAGGAATTATAAGCATTGAAAATGTGTTTTTTTTTCTGTTTTTCCTTTTTTACCGTATATTTTGGTGGAAGGATTTTGAATAGAAACGAGCCTTGCAGTGCGCTCAAGATGGTGATGGAATACTATAAAGTGTGTGTTTTGGTGTTTATTTTTATTATTATTGAAGAATGAATGGAGTGCTAGCCTGGTCACACGAAGGAAATCCCCCGGGGGACAGACACAGAGCGGTGTTTGGGGTTTGGTTGTGTAACAGAGGTGCTTAGTATCTTTAATCGACAGTAAGAAGATTCTTAAGATGTGTTTAGATTTGTGGGAAGAAGATTACGATTGGATTAACTGTAAGGAATTTAATCGGGATTCCCACTAAGCAATGATTAAAGGGATCTTATAATAAGGAAAACAGAGAAATTGTGTAGGCGAATCAGTATGGGAGTCGCTTCCTGGTCTGAATGCACATTCCTGCGGTTTGAATTGGTTTACTTACCTATTTTTACTTAAAAATAAGTGAGTAAATCTTGTCCTCTGGTCTGGGCTAAAAATAAAAATCAATTAATTGCAATTTCGTTAGAATCATGACAAAATGCGTTGAAACAGAAAATTATTGCAGAAAAACCCGTCTTTTCCTAAACACGCCCCTTAAAAGTGGGCGGAGCTCAAAGCTTTGTATGGAGCAAACCTAGCAAAAAGTAATATCTTGAATATTTGTTAAAATTTTTTTTTCAATTTGCAGCAAACTTTCCGAGAAATAGTGTTTTTAAAGATCTAACATGGTAAAAGTGGGCAGGGTCGATATTGTGAGCGGTCCAATTTTTGCCCTCATAGAGTTTTTGTGCCATTATTGTTCTATACCAAAATTTGAGTTCCTACGCTTTGTCTTACTTGGCCAAAAGGCATTTTGAAAGAAAATTTGAAATAGAGGTTGTCTTACATTCGGCGGATTGAAGTAATTTTCACATTTTGCCTGTACAAAATAAGAACCAAGGTATACTCCAAGTTTGAGCTTCCTAGCTCAATTTTAAAGACCTAAAAGCTTCGCACATACGGACAGACGGACGGAAGGACGGACGGACGGACATGGCTTAACCGACTCACCTGTCGGCCTCGATCATATCTCTAAAAGGTCTTAGGGGTCTACGATTTATGATTATTTGACTGTGTTACAAGCTATGCATTAAAATTAATATACCCTCGGGCGGGTATAACAAACAATGACAGCTCTAGAGCCGAAAATAATAGAGTTTCCAGTCTTAGGGTCACTCTCAAACCACTGATGGATTTTCCTCTACGGGTTGAATCTCGAGGTCGAGAGCCCCAGAAATGAGTTTTTCAGTGAACTTGTATCTAGGGTTAATCTCGGCTTAACTCGCCAAATTTGGTGAGTTAATCTCGGATCAACTCTGGAGAACAGTATGAACTTCTTTGAATGTTTTTTTTGTGTGGAATGACAGTTGATTTGCGTGTTTCTGTGAAAAATGACATCTGGGAACAGGTCGAACTTTTTTTTCTGTGTTTTTCTATGTGAAGTGAGAGTTGGGACAGGCAATAACTTCGAGTGTCAAAGATTTTGACAACTTTGCTTGTGGAGTTACCTCTGTACTGAAAAATTGCTCACTGGGTCAACTCCAGAATCATTTTGTTACGGGTTTAACAGATCTTAGTTAAGCTGGGCTTAACTTGTCACCAAAAAACCGGCCCTAAGCCATTGAGAAACCTTAAGCAAGTTAATTGTGGACTAAATTTCGGCAAGTCCATTTGACAAAAAACAGATACAAAGCCGAAACAAACATCGTAGAAATAGGAGAACTGGAGGTATAGACTTTCGAAAAGCCAATTTATGCCGCACACAAAGTCGCGAAATGCAAAGATCTCACCACACCAGATCTCGGCCGATGACTTATAGTAGCCGATTTTAGTATTTACTAAGCCTTCTGTCTTCGTCTGTTTAAAAAACACATCCAACGAGCTGCTGCCTAGGCTAAAATGGTTGCTGCCATTTAATAAAACCCCTTAAGCACTCCGCTAGGCAAAGCGAAATTCTGGCCGAAGAATACTTTAACTTTTCCTTTGGAAGAAGATCAGATAAAGGGTGGACAGAGTCAATATTATTTCAACAATTCCCGAGGAAAGTTTTTCTTGAGCTTCTGACCGTTTTAGTCTCCATGAACTGTTAAGAACTGCTTGGCATGGTACAAAGAACGCAGGACTTAACATTTAACAATATCTTAGCTGGGGCTGATGTAAATAACTCGAAGCTGTGAAATACTAAACCGCCCACTCTTAAAGAAGCGCTTTTTAAGCAAAACGGAGAAATTCTTCAGGCCAAGAAGACTAATCGCATTTGTTCTCCAAACACAAGAACACAAGAATGGTAAGGCGTTAAGTAAAGGCTATACTGAAAATAATTTTTTTGTAGGTAGTATTGACAAAGATTTTTGTTGAATTTTAACAAGAGTGAAATTGTTATACAGGGTGTTTCAGTTAAGGTGTGACAAAAAGCTGGGGCGTATAGATTGGGTCGAGACAAGAAAAAAATTGTATGGGACGGGGGCGCGGGGGGGTCTATTCCCCCCGTTTAGCCGAGAGGGGCGATTTTCTAAAAATATGACTTAGGTTAGGTTAGGTTAAACAGGGGTGTGGTGAAAAGGACCACACAAACACTAGGCACCAAAACGGGCCCATCGCGATCCATGGGAAACCAGTTGAACTTAACATTCAAAAGGCAAAAACAACCTCAACTTTATCCCTCGTGACACAGCCAATTTCCCTTTAAAAGCCAAGGAGGCCTTTAAAGTTTGTGCCGTCTACTTCTTCTAAGCTTTCGAAGAAATATTCCCCTAAAAATTTCCTGCGCATACGCGAAATTGCCTCACATTCGCACAGAATGTGTGCAATATCCTCAACCGCCTGTAGATCACTGCATAAGCGACAAATATCCGTGTCAGAAAGCCTGAGTCTCTTTGCGTGTTTGCGCAGGAGGCAGTGTCCTGTCAATATTCCTACTAAAGCGCTTAGCTTGTCCCTTCTCAGTTTTAATAGTTCCTTCGATTCTTTTTCGTCTAATCTTGGCCAGAGAGCCCTAGATACCCGTGTCCAGTCAAACGAGACCACCTTTGGTTGGCCATCGTTTTAATTTTCTCCTCAATAGTGCCTCTTACTACGCAGAGGGGTGGTTTGATGTTAAAAAACCTCACTATTTCCGAGAATCCCTCCTCTTCTTGCAAGCTCATCAGCCTTTTCGTTTCCCTCTATACCGCAGAGACCTGGCACCCAGCACAATCTCACCTGGTTCTGACTGCACAATGCTTTGAGCATTGTGCGACAGCCCCTGACTATATCAGATTTGATGTTGATCGATTCCATTGCCTTGAGCGTAGCCTGGCTATCGACGAAAATAGCGATATCTCTGGCGGATATCGATCTCATCTGCATAACCTCGGCCGCCCTAAGTACAGCCAGAACCTCTGATTGGAAGACACTGCATGTATCCGGTAGTTTAAAGGATACTTTTAGTTCCGGGTCTTTTGAGAAGATACCGGAACCTGTTCCTTCCATCTGTATAAAGTGCAATTTCATTACGTCTGACAATTGCACTATTTTCTCATTCCTCCCTCGCTGGATAAATATAAATGAATTTCATCCGTTGGAGTTGGATTGCCTTGTATTAGCTCCGACAGGATCGAGCCGTGTCCGTAAAAAAGAAAAATATGACTTAAAACAGAAAAAAAATATTAAAAAACAATCGTAACACTGACATTTTCAAGATACACCTTTCTGTAAGGCCAAAAATCTTTTCTTTTATTTACATTTTAAATAAAGCTGTTTTAGAGTACAAACTCTATGAAAACTTAATTTTTAAACTCAAAATTTTATCTAGCCTACCTTCGTCTAAGGGATAATATCCTTGTCAGAGTATTGATTTCATCGGCAAACCTTGGCCTCAGGGAAGGCTTTTACAGGCATTGCAGTACCTACCTCAAGATCGTTAACATCATTAAGGAAGGCTTTCTCTAGGTATTGCAGTGCCAGTGCTCCAGAAAAGCTTTCTTTCTTTAAAATCTATGTCTGCTTTCTATTACTAACATTTCATGTTGAACGAAAGCATGTTACGACACTGGATCAATACTGAATCAGAATTTTCGTCCGTTCTTAGTTTTTATTCAGTTAAAAGTTTCCACACATTGTTTCTTTTATTAAAAGGACCAGTTTTGTTGCCGAACCTGTTTATAAAAAAGTACAGGTAACTAAGGAGACAATTTACCCATGTCAAACCCTTTGTTGTGCGTTTTATACCTCTCCTAGGTACTATTTGGAAAAAGATGAAAAATGTTGCATGTCCGAAACCAAATTAATTTAATTATCAATCATTAATGCGGTCATGAATTTTAAAACTTACGTAATTTACTAAAATGTTTTTTGTTTTAAAGAAAACTTAATTAATATAAATGTATTCCTCCAAAAATAAATAAATAAATTAACCTAGAGCACATTCCACCAAGAAATCACTGCTGTCGCTCGGTCCCATATCCTAGTGTTCCCATTTCCTCTCTCTCTGTAGTTATCTTGCACATATAAGGTTTCCAAATTGTCAACATTCCACAGAGATAATCACTGAAATTTGATATACATATATACATCTCGAACATCTCCTGGCAGTTGGCCAGAAAAACAAAAAGAAAAACTTCCAAAACAAATTAACCGCTAACGGCTGCAAGTTCTTCCACTTTGACCCACACCTACCCACAACTTCAATACGTTTACTGTCTTGCTAAGGTAAACAAGGAATTACGTTTGGCAACTTGTACCAGCCCAGAGATTGATGACTCTCGAAATTACGTCACCCTGATGCATAGCTAGAGTGCTTTCCATCAGACTCACCGTATGCCACCTCTATACCATTATGGCTTGTAGCTTAAATGAGGAAACCTAAAATTGACCTCCGAAATCCCAATCGAAGTGTATTTGACTTTGAAAATCTTGCGGTCGACGAGCGACACGATGAAGAAGAATTTTTCGAAGAATGGATCGAATTTCAATTAACCATTCTGGTGCCCGCTCGGAATCCTACTTCGGCATTTCTTAATGCGCATTAATTTAATTCGATTTTACACTCGCTCCTCTGGGCTGGTCATCGCAACGTTGGTCAACACAGCCGGGTCCACCGATGTACACAGTGCGGGGCGTTTCATTGGCTTCAATGGAAGCCTCTTGGCTTTGGACACCATCGCGCCAGGCCCATGCTGTGCGCAATCGTGTGTGTTCCGCCGAGAGTCGTTATTATTGCTTTTTAATAATGGTGTTAGATACAAATCCATAGATTCAATCCCAAAGATAGGCAACTCTTTCAAATGCGGATAGACGAATTGCTCACATGTATGTCTGACGTATTTCCTTGGCAGATAAATCAAACGTTTACGATTGACTAGAAATCGTTCCAACTGTTAATTAGCAATGATTTTGTTTGTTAATTAGCACCTCTATGGAGTTTCGCCGTAATTGGTTGTGCTATGGGGCGTGAGTATGCCTTTTACGAACGCCCACTAATATGGACAAGGGAAAATCTTGTACACTGTTAATTAATCGTGAAACTTGCTCGGTTGTTGAGGAGGTGAATTTGAATTTTTGATTGCCCAGAGATCGTTGCTGGCTGAGTGCGTAGCGGCCTGGCGCGGCTGTGAAGTAGGCTTTCTAAAACAACAAAGTGTCATAAAATGATGAATCTTTTCCCTGCGTTTTGTCTGCGCCTATAGTGGCTTAGTCATAGCTTTGGCAAGTAACCAAATGAGGATGTCTTCTTTGAAAAGTTTTATGGTGACACTTCATAACAAAAATAAATTTAGAATAGTTTTCTTGAAAAAGAAGCGATAGAATATATTTTGATTAAAATTCATCAAATTCTATGTCAAAGTGGCATACTGCCTATTAAAGTTGACTTATATTAAAGGCTGCTTTAAAAAGGAAGAGGGTCTAGAAGTTTACTCACTAGAAGAAGTTGATCTCATTATAATAAAGCACTACTCCAAGCATCTTTTTTGCCAAAGCCTATAATCTTTTCAGAAAAACCTATACTCGTATACCTACTTAACTTAAGGGATCTCGAATTGCTATTATTGCGGAATCGTTATAACCGGTTAAGCTGTTTAGTTAATATTAGGTTTAAAAAACATAAGCGAAATATGTACTCCAGTATCCAACGCCATCACATTATTTAACGATTGCTTTTTGTCTTAGAAACACGATGTTGGTGACGTTTGGAGAACTTAAAAGGCTGAATAGCTTAGTAAAGATCAAGAGCAGTGATTGTATTATTGCTTTTGTAACAATCAGGCAAGGAATCAGATGAATAGGTAGAAACAATACTACGAATACAATAAATAGGTTTACAATACTGCTTGCCTATAGGTCACAATAGAAGTTTTGGCTTTAAACTAATCGAAGCTGGCTAAGTAAGGCAGTTAGTTGCACTCAGGGATAAAGTGATTCTAAATTCTGCCAAAGTGACTCCTCCTGATGCATTCTGAGACCCAACTTTTGTATCCCAAAAGACTTTTGTATTTGCTAAGACATTTTTGTCAAAATTTTGTTCTAATGTCATTAATGTGGCGACAAGAAATAAAAGACATGCAGGAATCGCTGAATGCACCCATCGATTTACGAACACACCCGCTCGATTTACTAAACGAACATACCCAACTGTCATTTCAGTCAGCTGGTATATTCGAAGTTCAAATTACGATTTCCCCTCCTTGGAATTCAGCGGAAAAGTACCAATGGAAAATTACCAAAGGGGAAGTATGGAACTAAAAGGTGCTTAATTTTGAATAAATACACGGGTGACAGTGACAGGCTCGTACGAGACAGTTATATTTTGAACGTTGACTTGCGAAAATCGGTAGTAAAGTAAAAAGTGATCGAATTGAAAAAAGTATTTTTGGACTTCAAAATTTAGCCAGAGAGCTGAAATTTCAAGAATAGATTGATTCTCATTTTGTACCTACAGAGTATGAAACTGGCCAGATCCGCCGACAACGAGCCCACAATTCACGTGAAAATAAAGCAACCCCAAATTCATATTTTATTTCAACAGACCTTTTAACCAGGTAAGACATGTCGACCGGAAGTCAAATTTTGATGTATAGAAACTGTGGGCAACTTTAACTCGACCATAGACCATAGATGTTATGGTCTATGGATAGCCCCATGTTAGATATTTAACAACCTGATTTCACTCTATTTGGAAAAAAAATTCTATGACAATATTATTAAAGATACTAATAGGGAAGTGGAAGTACCACAGCACATAAAACAGAGATTAAAGTAAGATCAAAAGTTCAGCGGAAAGTGATACCACCGAAAATGAGGAGATTAACTTGACGTATGCTTTCATTTTTGACATTGCTCAAATGGCAAAGTCTGGTCGCCACGTCCTCACGCATATCATTGAAATCGCGAGTCTTTTTTATTGCTCTCGGGCATTTGAGATTTAAAAATAATTAAATTCATATATCACTGCCACTGATTTTTGCAATCTACAAAACGAAAAAACATAAAAAAAAGACTAACAAAACGTCAAATATGTTGATGTGATTTTGGTTCACAAATTTGATAGAAGACCAACTGGATCAAGATGAATTAGCAATGCTAACATTAGCATCTATCACCACTCTGTTACAGTGGGCCCTCCTCAGTGCATTTAACCGTTTTGACAAGCCCAACCACATCCACATCAACAGCAACATCAACCGATCTGCGCATCCCTTTACACAACCCAGCAAAAATAGCTGAGTTAATGATACCAAGCTGTCAAATGAAGGTTTGTTTGATTTGTTTTGCTAAGTTATAAGCGTAAAACATTCGCTTAGGTTTTTCCTACTTTTAGTTTGGGCGTTAAAACTTTTTTCTCCTGATTTAGTTTCCGCCTTAAATGCATTTCCTCATGGCTTTTGATTAATGGATTTATGAAGAGCTATGAAGGAAAGGGAGCTATGAATGGAAAATATGAAGAGCAGGGTCGTTTTAAGGGGGCTAGATCATAACCCCATAATTGTCTTAAGTTGAGGGTCAATATTGTCAGTGTAAAAGCTGTTTAAAAAGTACAGCTGTGAAGCGTAGCATCCAAATTCCGCAGTCGGGAGCAGAGATGCGTAAGCAATAGTATGGATGCACTCGAGAATAAGCACTGAAAATAATTTTTTGTGCAATAAAGTTTTAGCTAAATTTTAGCAAGAGTTAAATTTTTTAAAATAACAAAAAAAAATAGGGCTTTTATCTTTGTACGTTAAGACGCGGTGTCACAAGGAACAGGAACAGAAACAGAATTTCATACATCAGCAACGCAAAAGCCATTCAGCGAATTTAGGTTACAGTTGCTAATGTATGGGATTCTGTTTCTGTTCCTGTTTTACGTTGCTTGTGACAACGCGGCTTTACACTCACACATTTCATTTAAGATTGAAAACAATTATGATTATGAATAATGACTGTCATGCCGATTGATGTGTGTAAGAACTAGATTGGCTTTAAGGTAAAGTGGATTAAGGTAAAGTGGATTAAGGTAAAGTGGATTAAGGTAAAGTGCCGCCCTGGACCACACATTTTTGCTGCCCCCTCGGAACACCTACCGAAAAATAGACCTACATAACGTGAGTAAAATATTTTGGGAGAACCCATGAGTTAATTGTTGGACTTTCTAAAAGCAGGCACGTCCACTTTTTGTTTTTCGATGTTTCGATGCTTTTGGCTTTGACATATATTGGCTATTGACATAGCTTCAACTTCTTGCGACTTTTTTCCTGTAATAATTTTTTCTGCGACTTAATTTATCTCTTATTAATGAAGGCGGATTGTCAATGGGCGGATTTTTTTAAACTTTAGGCTTGTACTACTTTGGAACTTCCTTATTTGCCGCCCCAAAAATTTCTCGCTCAATCGATTGACCGTTTAGTTCAGAAACCAGCATGATCGGTTTTGTATTTTTCTGTTGGAACAACAAAAGTATTTTTTTTAAGTTTTTATCAAAACAATAAAAATTGAATTGTGAATCCAAAAAAAATATTGTCAATATGAAAAATTTACTTTTGTCAGTTTTTCGCTTGTTTGATTGCAGAAAAATAACTTCTTGGCATATCTGTACTTGACATACACAGTCATCGGCAAAATAATTTGGACAAATTGATATTGCGAAAAAATTTGTTCTTTTATTATTATTATTGTTTATTGTGTTCGTAGCAGGTAATTAAAATTACAAGTTAACATTAATATTAACGAGCCTCACTGAGGAGACTTTTGGCTCTTGTTCTTTTTGTTCTTCCCATAATATTAACTTTTTACTTTTTTTTAATTTTTTATGTTTATTGTTCTTTTATTTTTGCTCTTCGCAGTTTACGTAGCTCTAGCCGTCACGTTGTTGAAATTCCAGCCTTTCGCACCACTCACTACAGAAACTCCTACCCAGTTGTATCCTGCAAGCTATATAATCGTCTTCCTCTTAGTATAAGACTTATAAGAGTAAAGGAAATCTTTCTAAAAAATCTAAAGCCATGGCTTCTTGAGTTCGGACATGATGAGATTGAAGTTTTGCTCTCCTACATTGTTTAAATTTAGTAAACTCTCATATAATAAAAGTAAAAAAAAAATAAAAAAATAAAAAACCACACCAATATCTACTTTCAAATATTATTTTTATATGTAACATATATTTGCACCCCGCAATGTTTAACACTTAATGTTTCAAATTATCATTTAACTTTAGAACGGCATTTAACACTATTTTCTTAGAAGAATATAAAATGTCATCACTTATTCTTTATTTAACTATATCTGTTGAATTCCTATATGTTATACTATATTAAGAAACAAAGAATAATGAAATAAATAAATAAATAAAAATAAATAAATATTGTTTATATTGAAAAAAAAATTAAAAAAAATATATAAACCATTTCGATTCGTCCAAATAGTTCTGCGGACGACTCTACCTTTTTCTCGCAGCAAATAAATTTGCCAGTAAATATACTTTTACCATTGAAATAAAAAAGGATTGGCATTTGTAGTAAGAAATTTATTTATTTATTTAATTTTTTTTTTTTTTTAAATATTCCATAGCAACAAATATTTGTTGTTTCAACAATTAATTTTACGCAATATGGCGATAGTTTTCGGCACAATTACAAAATTTTGTCAATATATATTATAAAATGGAACATTTAATTTAGATTTTTACTTGAAAGTTTTTTCACTGGACGCAATTTAACATTTATTTTCATCAAGCAATTGTGAGACGATTTTCGGCAGAAATCCCATATTACAGCCACGTGCGTCGAGTAGGCCACTGGTTGAAAACAAAAAGGTTTTGCTGGACGTATTAGGATAGAAAAAGTTCAGGTCTGATGTCGCTGTTTGACCCAGGTTTCCATGTGCTCGACTGCATGTTGCACATATCCTGGGAGTAGTTCAATTTCCAGGACATGTTTTAGAGGTCACACGAGTAGGTACACGCCGAAATATTGCTGTTGAATATGCCCATAGAATATTCTGTCACTGAGCCTTGCGCATATTATTTCGAAGCTTATATCCTCGTACATAAGCTACAAAGCTTTGCAAAGTATTTTAAATTTCGTTAGAAACTGTTTGCTAACTCCAAGAAGTGATGCAATTTTTGGACTTACTGAAGATCTTTTATTCGTTCAAAATAGCTTTTTTCAATATCATAGGTAAGGGGCATCTCCAGGTTTCCTAGGCTATGATTTTTCCTTATTTCCTTAAAGAACTTTATCAGCTCTGCAGATGACAGCAGCATCTTGGGATAGGCTCAAGCTAGCCACTTTCATGCTTTTTTTGCTGTTCTTTAAAAATTTCGCATGCGCGCTGCGCATTTCCAGTTCTTATTATGTTCAGCACTTCAACTTCGACTGTAAAGGCTTTTGAGTAGGAAGCACCGCCTGCTTCTTCGTAAATAATTGTTGGTATGCACCCTTTCTTACCATGTGTCTAACGAATGCTTTATTTGGTTTTGATTTTGATAGTTCAGAGGCCCATGTTTAGCTTTTTAGAGGTGAATTATACGAGCCTAGACTGCCTGGTCGACTCTCGTTTGTTATTCATCGACTTTTATATCTGTTTTTTTGTCTAGATTTTTCATTAACTCGTTTGCTTTGTTAGAAATTATATTTAAACGGAATTTAATGTTAAGTCTAATGCTGTTGTTGATCCAGCGCTGCTGTAAGAACAAGTAGGGTAGTAAATCACTTTTTCCTAGAAAAATTTCCATGGCTGTTTTTTGGAAATTCAAAAATTCCATCTTATTGTTGGTGTCGAAGCATATTTATTGCGTTGTCTTCAAACTGAGTTACTCTAAAATTAATAAAAACAAGTGAGTAAGTGCTACAGTGTGTACGCAGAAGTTACAGTCCGTAAAATGGACCGTTGAATATCCCACATTGTAAAATGCTGATGTTATTGTTATTTTTTTACATTTCATAAGTAGTGCAAACTTCGAAAAGGAACGTCGTTCAACCGCCCCTTATTCCAAATTTCAGGCTTTAAAGGCGTCTAAAAGTTTTGAAAGCTCTGGAGGTAGTTGCGCAATTGCATCAAATGTGGGCGTCTCTGTGCCTGAATTTCAAAAAATTTTACACTTGTACTGCTTCGGATAACAATGAACTTATGTACACAATTTCAGCTTAAGAAAATAAATAAAGTGGCGCAACAGCTCGAGATGAACCAGGGCCAACTTCTCAACAATGTATGCTGTGTGTCTTAATTTCTTCACATACAAGGGGAGCTACAATTTTTTGCCGAATCCGAACGGCACTTTGAGAAGTTTTTCAAGACAAATGATACTCTTGGAGAGCTTGCCAGACCCTCGCGGAGGTGGGGACCGTGAAAAATAACAAGTCTTTTTTTTAGGTGACGATGGCAGGATTCGAACCCAGACCTCCGGCGTTGTAAGCACACACACTAACCACTACGCCACGGCACCCCACAATTTCAGCTTCCTAGCTTAAAATTTAAGGCCTGAAAACGTGTGACATACAGACAGACGAACATGCCTTGTTCGATTCAGAATTCGGTCTAGATCATATGCCCCTAAGGTCTATGGGGGTCTACCATTTATTATTGTACCGTGTTACAAGCTATGTGACAATCTTAATATAGGTACCTCCTTTCCTATATGTATAAAAATTATTTCCTTTTTCCTACAGTGGAAACTACAGCCGGGAGTCATTCTGCAGTTGCAATGGAAAATCCCTTGAAACAAATGTCGAGTATTTTCGATAACAAAAACAAGGTACCTGGCATAGGTTATAATGAAAAATTACACATTAACCGCTGTTTTACTATTACGCCATCATACGAAACTACACTTATATCTCATCGTGGACAAGTCCAGCAGAATTCAAAAACGATTCTTAATAGGTAAAGGTTGAGAATAAAGTGCCTAGTTAAAGTTACCCACATAGAAAGCAAAATGCCTTGGCCTATTCCTACCATCGCATCGTCCCCCTAAAAAAAGGATTGAAACAGCTCAACTAGCTACACACATTTAAAAAAAGAAGACAAAAGAAACGATTTGCGGTGTGAACAAAAAATTCATAAGTTTTTATGACCCAAACAAAAACAAAGGACTAGGACCAAGAGGACTTTACTTTTTTACATCTTTTCCCGCCAAAACGACGCGCAAATGTATCTAAAGAACATCATCATCGCCGCTAGTATCATAATAATTTATTTTCTGTGAAAAATTTGACTATTTTTCTTGTTTTCTCATCCGGCATGTAAAGAAAGGGGAGCAATCTGCAAATTCAGTTCAGTGGTCGTGTAATCCTGACGACAACGACGACAACAGACCGACCGACCGACGCACAGAACATCCACACTCTCGCGATAATGTCAATACTTTCGTATTCATGGCAATTATCGTCTCAATAATCACACTACGATAAGAAGTTTTTCCTCGGGCCAAACGGAGAAAAAAGGAAAAGATACTCGTATAACGAAAACGCAGAGAAAAGCTTTAAAAGCAGGGCGAAAAAAAGTGCAAATGATTTCCACAAGAGAAAATTTATGATCCGCAAATGTTATATGATGTGTGCACGAAGTAGAGAGATGTGAATGGATGCCATTCAGTGTTGATGATGATGATGGCAAAATATACTACCTACCATTGTGGGTCGGTTGGGTTTTGGGCTGTTATTTTTTCGAACCAGCACACCGCAAAAAAAAGGGTTCGCATCGGCTACGACTACGCCACTGCCAGCAGTGTTTTCACAAAAGTCCCGCGCATAGAAAACCACCGAAGCAAACATCCTTAGTTCATTCTGCTTGGCTTGCGTATCTGTCGGGCGGGTGGCACGGCGGCGGCGGCTAGTATCTATCACCATCGCATTGCATAGTTTGGCAGCAACATAATTGTTGGGGCTAGAGAGCGAGATACTACTCGCGTATCTAAATATCTTTTGTTAGATTTTTGTTGCAATCCGCTGACGGGTAATTTATTGCTCCGATAGCACAGTGGAGTAGACTGGCATAGGCGGATGCGGCAAACAATCGACCGGATTCGAGCCAATGCCACTGGAAAATTATTTAATTGCGAATTGAATGTGTTTTGCATATGTACTATCAATAAAAAAAGCCAAACGGGAATAAAAAGCGGGGGTGGAGCGTGGCAGCCGCCCATTGTTCTCTATGGGGCACAGTCAGTTTTGGTGGATGTACCGACGTAGCATACCTGCCTTTTGGCCGCCCACTACTTTTTTTTTTTTGCATACCTTCCGACCGCACAGGCGTGCAGAATGATGGTGCTGCAATGCCCGGAGCGGTTATTTTTTGCATTTGTTCAGGCGAAAAATAAGGCCAAAGTAGATTATTTTGATGTGGTAGATACGGACCATTATGCACAGGACTTTCTTTTTTCCCTTTTTTGTTTATGCACTTTCGCTTCCTAATATTTAAATAACTATTTGCTTGGTATACGGAGACTTTGTTAGACGAGCAGAGGTATTGAATTTTTCAACTATCAGAAACACCTGTTGAAGTCTGACTGAATAGCACTTCTAATGCGATATGTAGGTACTATTCGTGTGCTTCTTGTTTTTTTTTTATTTTGACAAGTCAACAGGCATTGTTTTGAGTGCAAGGTAAATCTATTGGATTGCCTCAAGGCTGTTATCTTGGACCGACGCTGCTTCTAGTGATACAGTCGTCGAGTAGGGAAACGACAAGCTTGTTGACGTAAAGTTGTAGACCATAATTCATGTCCGTTGTAAACCAGCCTAGTAACACAATTACCGCTGGTCATCATAATAGGCGAAGCAGAAGGTTATGGAAGTTGATTGAGAAAAGGAAGGAAATAGTGGAAAAGGAGGTGTTGCCATTAGAGAGAAAACTGTGTTAACTTGTTATTTATATGTACTTCAAAATATTAGCGTTTTTTATTCTAAACGCTGCAATTTAGCGACTCTTAAACTGCAACTACTAGTGCGCTTCACAAGAGGCAGTTGCTCTAGGAGTATCCTTTGTGCCGTACTGCAGGTGCATGCTTGCCAACCCCATGACTTCTTTTAAAGACAACTCGATATTGATTCATAGATTTGGTGACTTCTTTAATATTACCAATTTCAAACCTATGAAATGTTTTACTGGGAACATATGAGGGGAGTGACGTGAGTATCACTGTGATATGAGATGTGAGCGGAGTGATGGAGAAATTCGTTTGCGTATATAGAAGATCGTGGGTTCATCAAGTGGTTTTTCATGCCAAGTAGATTTTTGATATGAGCCTTTCTAACACGCCAGTTTGAAATCGGGAAAAAAAATAGCAAAAATGTTATGGGGGAAAAAATAGCAAAAATGTTAGGCTATAGTACCTTACATACTTATAAATAACGCTCTCGATTCAGGGACGGTCTCAACCTCGTTTAAGAAAACCGTCCAAACCTCTGCGATTCTGGACACGCTGTTTCCAATATCCAGTTGCCCAGAGCAAGTGCTCTAGTATCCACGATGGATTGGTCCTTAAAACGGAAGTTCGATCTTCGTGTTCGTCTCGAGCCTGCGGATTCGAAGTGTGCCCTCTTAGCTGGAGAATTTTTGGCCATCCGTGCGATGTGACTGAGCCAATATAATCTTCGTGTTTTGGCTTTTTGAAATACACCCACATCTCGACATAGTACATAGCGATTAGGGTTATATCTTCTCCACCATTCGTCCTCCTCACACACAGGACCCTCAATTCGCTGTAGGATTTTCGAAAAAGGCAAAAAAAAATCTCTTCTTTGCTTTTCGTCCAGCACTAGGTGCGGCGTCATAAGGTTACACCTTGCTTGCTAAACTCAATTAAAACTGGAGTTTTCGCCGACCTCGGTCTGAAAAATTGGCCACAAACTTATCGGGTTTGGTCATGATTCATCTAAGATCAAAAGTGTTTAAGTTGGACCCAGAGGTTCTAGCAACTACTCTATTTCAACTGCTAGTCTTGTCCCATTATTTGATTGCATTTGACAAACAACGAAATAAAAGGTATGAGCATTACTTAAACTTGATTAGTTTTTACATACCAGACAGACTGAGTCAACCCAGACCATTGTGTGCCCAAAACTTTAGCCCCACTGGCATTTTCATGATTATAGAAACTCATTAACTTTACGATAAATATCGGAGTAGTCAAGGGCAAAATGTTTAAGTAAATTGCTTTCACGTTCAACTAATTATTGTGATTCAAAAAGCAATTTAATATCATCAACACATATACAAAACGCGAGCTACGTACGTCAAACACCACTTAAACACACGCGAAAATAGAGGCCAAAGGATTTGGTTTTGCTTGCTGAAAGCTTCCTTGCGCCCTTGGCGCTTCACCTCAACTCCTCTTGTAGCAAAAAAAAGGCCAGAAATACAGTTCGCGAAAATTAGCATTTTTCATAGAGGGATTTTTCGGGTGCGGGAATAATTTGGCATAGAGCCCATATTCCGTGAGCTGGTTTAAGTCGTACAAGACATCGATATATACAGCCATAATGCAAAACAGGTGATATAACACCTTACCACAAAGAAACACCAAAACACCATACTATAAGCTCCGGGCAATCAGAAAAGAGTTTTATTTCGAAATCGCATATGCAATAGTTCTAAGCCACAAGGACACTGTTGGTTAGAAAAGGGTCCCAAATTTGGTATCAAAAACAAAACAATAAGCCCTATTCTAACCAGTAATTAAGGAAACTTGTAAAAGTTATACCTGCATTGTAGGATTATTTTCATATGATGTGTGATGTGATACCTTTTGAAGTCCTGGACCTGGTGCTTTTTAGGATTCTCACCCCTTCACCGCGCGTTACATGCATGTCATGGCAAGTGTTTCTAAAGTGAAATTTACCCTGAGTATTAATTTGAAAGTTTTTAGCATATAGCGTACATGTTTCCTTTTTGTGATGGAGAAATGACAGGACATAGAGCTTGCCGTCCATTAAGTCATCTGACCGACCATCACCCTTGAAAGAGACGACCAAAAAGTGCACGTTAAGAAACGAAAGGGACACAATACACAAGGGACAACAACTTGCAAAATGAATTCAATTTAACACCTCTGTGTAGAACACAAGATGTTTTTTTTGTTTTTACTTTTTTATTGATTGCGGTTATTTTCCTTTCAATTTGTATTCGGTGGATTGTTTTTTAGACGGTGAGGGTGTTTTTTTTTTAATGTAAAGCGATGTAATTGGAATTTGACAAATGAACACAGGGAGTCCTGCAAAGTGGCGGGGAATAAATTAAAGGTCTATGTTTGAAATTTTATGGGATATTTGAATTAGGCACAACGTGTTTCTTGGTCTTTTGAATTTATTTAGATGGCATTAAATAAATTAATCGTTTTTTAGATCCTCTAAAAAAGATAAGTTCGGCATCTGAGCTTTTTATAGAGATAAAGTTGCATCTGTCAACAATCGTAGGCGTTTGTGATTGAAACCTTGAGCTCGCCAAAAACAGACATTTAATACATGGTCGCTGTAAATTATAGTTTTTAAGGTTCCTAAGTCTAAAAATAGAAAAAAGTTTGCCTCAAGTTAAACATAAAAGCTTTCATGCCTTCCGTGATATTCACTTCATCCAATTTGTCCCAGGCATGCTTAGATTAATAGGCAGAAAGAATTTTGGCTAATAAAATTTGGTTTCCAATCTAAAGCACCGAGCCGTATTTACCCATAAGTAATATTTGGCTTCTTTTCAAAATTTACTTGAATTTTCTCTATAATCTAAATTTCTCTATAATCTAAAAGTCTATTCTACAACAGCACTCGAAAAGTGGTATTCAGTGACTCCACAGCAAAAAAGGCGCCTTGATTGATTAACCCTGCAAAAGTAGGAAAAAGCTTTGCGTACACCAATGTCTCGCACCTACGCCAAAAATATAAGTGAGCCCAAGTACGGAGGTGACCGATTTCCATATCTGTGGAAATTCGAGAAAATCAGAACTGCGCTTTAAGGGTACTGAAATTTTGAGTATAACATTTGTGCAAAATGACGTGTCCAAGGGCAAAAAAGGGATGGTGCTCAACAGATCCATGCTCAAAAACTTTCTCCATGCTCAATTGGATGAATTGGGACTCAAGAACATGGTGTTTCGAGAATAAACGAGACAGTACTGAAAATGACAAAATATGATTTTCTAAAGTCTGCTTCGCAGACTCGCCCAACTCCTCGTAATCGTTCCTTTTTAAGTTTTTTTTTCGTCTTGACGAGTATTTTCCATGAGAGAGGGACCTTATCCTAAACGCCACCGACAGGGGCACTTATGTGGGTTCGTAAGTTGCAAGGACTGATGGCGAGGAGTAAGGGACTAGGTACTGCCAAACCTGATTCCAGTCTAAGTGTGAAGTCATATGGTAAGCATTGCAGGGTTGTTGGTTAAACCAATAAAAGCTTTTCTTAGGCGCCTTGGCGAGGATCTGTTATACTTGGACTTACCCAGGTATGGCAGTGCTGTCTGAGCTGATCTTCAAGTTCCAGCGTCCAGTATTACACGCAAGACCCAAATTCAAAAAAATACGAAAAAAAAATTTTTAAATATAATAGTCCTTCCCAAGAAGTGTTAGAAGGCTACTTCATCCATCTCCCTCCTAGTAGAGGCTTTACAAGAGCCGCAACTTTTAGCTAACGATAGCTACGAGTTTACAAGAGCACTAAATAACGAGTACAGATACTGATTTCACCGGTGATCAGGCTAGCAGTCACACCGGGGATTCAAAGGGTAGAAACCCGGTCAAAGGGGTGGCTAAGACAGCCGGAACATCCGCTCCAAAGCTGGAAGGCAGTTTCTAGTCTCCATAAGATTAGCCATAATTAGAACAATATTTCGGTGATGGAAAATTCGAAAAGAGCAACGGCTATAAAACAAAGAAGCAAATTGTGAGGTCTGCAATCCCCGCAACCTAAGTGGGTGGCAAAAAGCCGCTTTCAAGCCATCTTGGCCAATCAACAGCTCACGCAGTAGATGGCAATAACAGGAAATGCTGCTGCAAGAGCAGAATTAAAAATTGTTCCTCTACTTTATATGCAGCGAAACTATAGGAGACCTTTTGGGGTTACTGGTCCCTTTTTGGGGGCCTCTCTAGGTGGCTTCTAGGGGAACGCTGACCAGACATGGTGGGTATCGGCATAAAATCAATCCGGGCGGACTAAAACCAGCAACAAAAAAATCCAGAAGCGTCAGTCTCAAAATGAACGGCTTCCTTATCGGCGTTTGTTAAACCCACGCAAAACCCGGCTGCTGAGTAAAAAAGATAGCTTAACTCATATATTAGGCAGCATTACTTTTGCCCGTAAAGACAAAACATGACACCTGCGGATGGAATCTTTTGTATTTTATACTCAACGTTTTTAAGATCTGCGCAGCGAGGCGCAATTTTTTGTCTCACATCGGGAACCCTAAATCTTTTTCTACACATTAGTCTATATTTTTCCGCTTGTGATCCCCCTGATCATCAGTTTATTATCAAAAACAAAGAAGGAACCAGTTCCAAACTCTGAAAGGAAGGGCAATCTCAGCAACAAGCGATGTAGATCTGACGACCGACGTCGTGGACCAGAACGACGCGCAAAAGATGAAGGCTTGTATTTCATCTGCAAAGCGTCGAAAGCAAAACGACCCAAAGAATGAACTTGTTGTTGGTGTTCGAAGGTACACTCTGCCAACAGCAGGAGAAGTTCCGGTCTCTTCACGTACGAAAAGAAGCTCCTGCGACTGTTCCAGGATATCCACCACATCCAGCTAAAGACCGATTTATTAACCCCTAGTGCTTATAAGAAGAGGTCTGGACGGCAATAAGGGCAACAGAATTAGGAGCAAAGCTTGGTAACAAGCTTGGTAAGGTATTTTGAGTTCGGTTTAGCTATAAGGCATTTCAAGCTTGGACGGGTTGATGGCCAAGCTATCTACCAAATGTTACGATAGAATAAACTCACCACGGAAAAAATTTTAGAGTTAAAAAAAACCGTGCTACAGTAGAGCCCAATTCTGTTTTAATACATTTTTCTCTTGTGTTTTTAAGGGTTTGAATGGATAAGTCAACCGGGTTAGTTCTACGACGAAATAAAAATCGAGAAAAGTCGGACTAAATAAAAAAAAACTAAAAAATCTCTGAACGGCTTGAAACGGCCTAAACCTATTATAATCTCGATTTACAATACTTCCAAGTCCAAAGTTGCAATGTTTTATTTTAGGGGCTTAAATTGTTGTCGTAGCCTATCAAATCAATGCAAAACTTTAGATAGCTAAGCTAACCAAGTCCTCAAAATAGTCAATGTTACTCCTCCCGCCTTTGACGAGTCACGTCATTTCGAATTTTTCAGATTTTGCTAACAACTTTTCTTGTAAGAAAATTTGTTTTATTGTCCAGGGTTATGAGCATCTTTCCCCAAAAAACCCGAGTCCTAATTTTTGCATAAAAAGCACATCGAATACCGGGATGCCTATTACCTCAAAGTCAAAAACGTTTTACAAAAACAACATAAACGGACTGCACTAATTTACTTTTCTCTTTCGAAAAATCTAAGCGCAGAGTGTCGAAATTCCATTCTAGATTTCAGGACAATCTATATATTGTTTCCTTTGCCCTTTAACCAATGAAGAAGGAAAAGGAATAATAAATGTAATCCAATCCAACAAAAATCTCGCTTTAACGAAGCCCTACATATTGCACAACGAATACTCAGCTATGCCATCAGCCCCAGCTATTGGCTGGGTGTCGGTGGTCATAAAACCTCGTTTCACCTATAGAGCTCACCTCTTCGACCTGACTAGACGAAAGCCACAGTGCATCCACAACGAAATCGCATCCCAATCCCCAATTTAGTTTTACCCACCCTCTGTCCCGCTTTCACCATCATGCAGCCCGGCACACTCACCATCATTATACGAAGGAAAACTTCACAGCCCTCAAACAAGAACTATACATTCGGATGGTGAACGTCCATTAAAACTTTCCAACACTATACACTGCCCCCTCCGATGACAGCTTACCGCCACCCCCTCGTCGCCAGCAGCGAGCAACCCTGTCCTCCCATCGATCCAACGACCCGACCAACGACTACCCGTACTACGACAACGACGACCCATATGACGTTGGTGGTGGGTGGGTCGGTCGACTGCTTTGCCCTGGGTCTGGGCGCGCTGCTGTAACGCCTGGCCATTCCACACCTTTTCCAATTTTCGTGCAGCCATATTATGCTACAGACACGAATTTAATTCCATTATTACGTTTTAGAATTCACCTGGGGGTGAATTGATTAACAGGCTTTTGTGCTCCACAACCCTGTTAGAGGAGTCGACGTCGTCGTCGTCGTCATCGTCGTCGTTGGTGTCGCATTGTTGTTGGCTTTTGTTAAGGGGGTTGCCTTTTATGTTGGGGAAGTCTGATAGAGTGCTGTTTCTCTTGTCGACTCTCTTTTGTTGGGGAGCTCCAGCACCAGCTCAGCTCAGCCAGCCTTTAGCAAGATAGCTAACTGGGTGCTCTTTTGCTCAGCTGCGCTCTCACTCGCAGTCCCAGTTTGATTTTTTGATCCAAAAGAGACTGTCGAGTGCACACAAACACCAGCAGACCCATTTGCCATATGATTTTGAAACACAGAGCAGGCATACAAAGGAAGAAGAACGCATGGAAGCGGAAAATTGCCAACGGATACGGGGAGATGATAAGAAAAAGAGGGTGATACAAATCCTGTGGTAATTTATTTTAATTGTGTGTCCTTTCTTTCTTCTGCCGCTTCTCGGTTCTCGGATCCTTCGCTTTGGTGTTCTTGTTGCGACTGATTGGATGTAATATCGACTTGTGCTGCCCACCGCCCCCCGCATGTGTACATGGCACCCATACTTGCGGGAGGTTAAAGCAACGCATGTGACTGATTGTCTGTTGTGTAGTAATTGCCTGCATGCTGTCGTAATTCTCCCCTTAGGGCAGTGGGACGAGCTGTAGTCTGATATAGGGGATGTATAGCGTAACCACTCTGTGCGTGGGAGCAGTGTTGCTGATGCTGCGGAAATAGGAAATGAAATTTGTTCATAGAAACCGACAGGGTGTTAATGTTGTGTGCAAATGACACAGAATGTTGGAAACTCAAATTAGGATTCGATTGTCGGATGGACGAATAGTTGTGTGGCTCTGCAGCGCCATGTGACCATGACACGAGACTAAGGCTATAAGCAGAGTGGATCTAGGAGTAGTTGTTGTGACCACAATAATTTTATGATAAGGAAAAAATGATGACCATGTGTGTAGACCAATTACAGCTTATTTTCTAATAATATGTAGGATGTAGGTACTTTAAAAAGCTGACTGACCTTAGACTATTTTTGGCTTCAAAACGGAGCGAGCCCCGTTCAAAAGGGATTTTATCTGGAATTGAAATCTCAGCTCTAACCGCTATTCAAGAATAATAGAAAAAAAAACCTAATAGGCTTTACCTACTTCTTCAAAGACTTCGACCAAAGTACCTAAAGGGTTATTTCGGCACAGTCAACCTTTAATTTTGAACAATAAAAACTGGGAGTGCGATATCCATAACATACAGTTTTTCATAAATCTGGCGAAAGTTAAAAAAAAAGACTTTAAGCAAATGTATTGATTGGCCCCCGTTGTATTAGTGGCCTCTGGCATATTGGTATAGATCTCCGAACAAGAAAACCTTAAAACCAATAAAGCAAGTATTGGCGGGTATAAGTATAAAAAAATACCGAAGTAGCTCCACCAATTTCTTATTAATTTGACACGAACTTTCTATTTTGACCCTCAACAGAGAGGGACGATGTCATTTCCCAGTAGCGAAAACAGATTTTCATTGTTAAAATCCCAATACAAAATGTTTTACAGAAACAGTTTCCATTTACCCTTGCAAGCCCTAAACTGCTATACATGTCAAAGGTTTGTGCCGAGGGTGAGCAAGATTTATGAGGATATTTATTTTTAATTTCTTCCCGAAAGGATTTAATTTTAGATCCAAAAAAATTACATTTTTACTAGCTAACTAACTAATTGTTAGTGTAGGCAAGGTAAAAATGTGTTTGGGGTCTTTGAAAAGTGTCAAAGTGAAAAGTAGCCTCTACCGCATTGGTGTTTCACAACAGACGTAACAGTTTGATCGTCAGGTGGGCGCTGTCACGCATTTAATTTCATATATTAAATCGCGTGTTTTGTAGGGAATTTAGTGAAGTTTTATCATAGATTAGTGTCCGGTGGAGACATTAGACATTATTTTTTTTGGAGATTAGACAATTTTGTTTTTTCACGAATCAATTCATCGACTTTGAATCTGTTTTTTGAGCGAAATGGGTCAGCATCCAACTGCTAGAGAGCCCAAACGAACAAGCGCGTCGTTTTTCATGTTGTCGACTGCGAGAGGCTTAGTTCTTGTGGGTGTAGCGGAATAAACTATGTCTCGGATTCTCCTTCACCTTTATGGAAAGTGGCAACATTTTCGTTAAATTTTACAGTGCTGGCGAATCTGGTGATTCGAATTCATCTATTCATCATTAGGAGCATTATGACCACAGTAAAATGTGCGTCACGCGCGGAGTAGATGCAAAACTGAAGATCAACTTTCATAAAGCAATTTACACAAAAATTACGCTGTAGAACGCATTTACTCTCCTATTTTATAAAAGACAGTCTATCTGACAGATCTAGCTTCAATGGCATTGCCAAAGTCACCTATCAAATGAAAATATCTCTTGGAAAGCCCTTTTCATTAAATGCATAATTCACGGCAGCAAATTAAGTCCACAGCTCTAAGAAGAAGCGCAGGCTCCAACCGCTTCGGGTAGATTTTGAAAGAAAGAAGACAAAGCACAGGGCTGCAAGCTGTAGCAACAATTGATTTTAGAAGCAAACTCTGGTCACACGGGCCAGAATGGGGACACTTCTTTCTTTAGACGGCAACCAGAAGCCGGGAGTTTATTTCGGCCGAAACCTTAAAAGCAGGTCTCAGACGGCCGGGCTTCTAATCCTTTCCACTTAATGGGTCAACCTCGCCACCGAGTGAACTTGCACCAAATGCAAACAACCATTTCATTTTAACCTAACCTTACTGGCTCCCTCGCCTGAATTCTCACAATACGCCGTTTAAAACTCGACGAGCGATTTACGGTTTTTTTTCCACTTCCAAGTGGCGAATTAAGAGGTCTCTCATAAAAAGTAATGCTTTCGTATGGTTTATAGGGCCCTCGAAGAGTTGGGGCCGTGCAATAATTTTTATTGACATTGTCGAGATTCGAACCTGGGACCTCGTGCACAAAATAGTGGTATCCCGACATAACCAATGTACTATAATAGATGCTGCGACCGACAAGACCCGCACCCACTCTCATGCTTAGGTTCTTAAAAGTAGGTTGATAAAAATATCTTAAAAAAATTTCTCGGTAAAACGAATTGTGAGCACAAAATAATAAAACAACTCCGTAAGAAATCTAACTGCGAAGGAAACCTGAATAAGGACAAGCACCTAAAAAGGGTGTTTGGCCTTAAAGCTTGGACTAAAAGGTGGTCTGAAAGGTACAGCAAGTAAGCCACTTTGGATACTTCCGAGGAGAAAAAAGAACCTCTTATGGTAGTTATTTGGTACGTTCATTAAATTCGCAAAAAACATGAGAACTCATGCAAGAGCAATAAAACGGTTTAATTACGCTTTGAAATTTGATGCGAAAACGGTTGAAAGGTTTTTTGGTACCTAGCTTGAAAAGTTTTTCAGCTAAAGGAACTTCAAAAATTTAAATTAGGGCAAGTAAATATTGCGATTTTGAACAAAAAGTATATTTTTTAAAATTACGAAAGCTTTGCCGAAGATAGCGGACTTAAAATTTATTCCCTTCTACATTATGTTTGGGACCATAATTTCTGGCATCTGTTCAGAGTCCTTTTCGGATTCTTCAGCCGAGCTAAAATTTGTAAAAAAAAAGTAGGCTGGTGTCCCTCCCTACGTAGCACACTGTGGAACGAAAAGCATCGATTTTTATACCCGACCCAGGGTATATTAACTTTGATGTATAGTTTGTCACGAAGTGAAATAGTCACCTTAGACCCCTAAGACCTTTTAGAGATATATGAATGAGCTGACAGGGGAATCGATTAAGCCATGTCCGTCCGTCCGCCCGTCCGTCGGAATGTAAACAACTTTTGGCCCTTAAATTTTAAGCTAGAGAGCTGGGCACTGCTTTGTAATTGTCTTTGATGCAGCAGAAAAAGTTTGGCGTTAACCACGCCCACTTTTTAAGGAATTATAAAAATATTCGTTTAAATGCTTTATAAAAAAGTGACTTTTTTTAGTTAAAATGACAGGGTTTTAGTACAAAATATATATAATCACCTAGCGTAAAGTATTCAACGGTTATATTTTTAAATCCGCCCATTTTTCGGAGACGTGGCAGTTTTATTTTTGGTAGGGTCGGGTAATTTGCAGTCCTTCGCATACACTTTCCCACTTGTTGAATATTGGACTTCACTTATAAGACACTCAAAATCCTCTTCAGTAGCACAAATGCTTTTGCAAGGTTTCGCAATCTTTCCATTGGTGTGCAGCTTTTTAACTTATAAAATTGGTCATATAAACGTTTACGGCACTATAATTATAAAACTAAAAGTGATAACACCATTAGTTTCGTAAACGTGGTGCTATAAACGTTCCTTGCACTGTAAGTTATAAGTCTAACAAAAGCAAGAAATATTTTATCGGATTATAAGTCACTTTTCCCTCAAAAAGTCTTTGATTACTTAAATTTTTGGATTGAAATTTGCAACAGAAGCCGTGGTGGTCGCTGAAAAATGTTGTATTTCATTAATAATTTCCAAGGGCAAGTAATAATTTTCTACATTGATTTCACAGTAGATGTGTTTTTTATTTAATGAAAACTTTTGACTAGCTGGTGGATCACCTTTTATGCAGTTGCATAGAAGGCTTTGCCTGACAACACTTTACATTCACCCTTGGACAAACCCAGCATACTGAAGCGACTTCTTCGTGTGAAATTTTCTTGACTTCCAGTAATTGACCCAATATAAAAGATATTCAGCCCATACAGATTATTTTTTCTTCAGCATCCAGCTCCTTTTATCAGATATATTTTAGCACAAAATTTTGCCACAAGCAACTCCAAATGCAAGATGGCAACACTTAAATCAAAAGTACAATGCCATCATTAAACAACCACATAACAGCAAAAAAAAAGTCTCAACAAACTCCTAATGAAGGATAAAGTTGTTTAATTGCGGAGGGTCTTTCTCTAACATCCTTCTCATTTAGCGTACTTAATGTTATTCACTACACAACTAGAGGGGATGGGTTATGAATTGAAAAGTTCCTTCCATTCAAGGGACACCTACTTCTCAAGGTATAGTAAAAGAACAAAAGAACACCAAGAAGAAAAAAATAAGAATTGAAATTAAGAAAACAATTAAGAAATTGTTTGGCATAGTGAGAAAATTGAAAGTCCTTTTCCTTTCCCTATACTAGTTCTAAAATTCCTCCACTGACGAAAAAAAAAACTGTGTCAGTTTGTGTGTCGAGGGATGTGTAGTTAGTCTCCGGCGTACGGAACTTCATCAGCAGTTGGGAAGTTCATGGTGAAATCCGCCATTAACGACAAAAAAAAAAACGAAGAACGAAATTGGAATAAAATGAAAAGTGCGCCACTACGTCGCATATCCTGCTGCCGCCACCCACAACGTCGCAATCGTCCTTGCTGACTCGTGTACAGCAAGAGAGTGAAATTAATTTAGAGGGTGGTCTTGAGATGGGTGGCTGGGTGACAGACTAAGGGTTGCTTGATGGTCGACTCACATTTGTAAGGACGAAATAAGAGCTGTTTGTAAGTGAGAGATTGCGAGAGTCAGCCAGCCAGCCAAACAAGAAAGAGACCCACCCAGACAAGAGGGTGCTGGGGCAAGAGGTCGGCAGGCACCGAGCAGAAGAGAGGACTTAACTTTTAATTGGCTTCAAATTCAATGACTATGAAATGAAACCGGAGATAGAGGAAGAATTTGAAATAATTACACAAATAGATTAGGGAAACCATTACGTGTGTGCGCCAGTGTGTATGTTGTGCTTACGCTTCCAGGGATGCATATGCGTGTATGTTTGGAGTGCAGCCGTTTGAATGTGGCGTTTCTAATCGATTTTGTAATGAAATAAGTTGGGCATTTGGAAATGTCTAGTAGATGCTGGTATTTTATTAAAACTTAAGTTGTTATAGACAGCTCTACCCGAAAGTCCGAATTCCATTTTAGTGAATGCACGATATTAATGTACCAAAACAAATTTGGACCTCTTGCAAAATAAAAAAACTTACAATCAGTTCCTACAAAATAACGGCCCAAACCTGGACCAGCTATTTATAGAACCGAAAGTGACTTAAGCATTTTATAATGTTTGACATGGCCAAATATTTTATTTACTTCGGTAGACTTGTAGTCAACAAAGTTACTTATTCAAGGTTGCCAGACAAATTGTGGCTTTTAGAGATGCTAAAAGTATGTGCGCTGGTGTTGGTACGTAGGTATACACTTTTGATTGATTTTATCACAATCTGTGCTTGACATGAATTACGGTGTTTATGATATATGTGTGTGCTATTCGACTTATATACGCCTGACTTGTTGACTTACTTGGCTGGTCTGGTATCAACCTGCATTCCTTAAAACATTTCATAAGAAAATTTATATACGCGTTAAGTGTTGAAAAAACTCGGTTTAAGGGCCTTTTTGTACACGTGACATTTTTTGTATTTGGATCCGAGTTCCCTTGAATTCAACAAAAATCCCTCCGAATTTCAACAAAAATGTCAAGACTAAAGAACTTTTTTTCGGACCCTCACTCAACTCAGACACAATTTCTGGTCCATTTAACTACCATGCAGACAACTAACATTAATGTAATTAGTTTTTCCGTCTTAAGTTGAAAGGTGAGAATGAGATGAAGGGCTTATGAGTTCGGCGAACAAAGGCGGAAAAACTACAGGGGAAGTTTTCCGTCTAACTCTTTCAATTGTTTACCAAAAGCTTGGTGGCCCGACAGGATGCTTAAAAGAAATCTGCAGTCGATACTCCCTCGAAGCAGATGGAAATACGCTGACCCCTTGCATCTGTCCGGGCGTAGTCACCTAGTCTATCTGCACCCATAGCAGTCACAACTGTGTGCCCTGTCTTCAGAAGAAACCCAAGCATCGATGGCAGACATGATTACCTAGAGATACAGACCTAGCGAAGGTTCATGCCATGGGTGCAGAGAAAACCTCTTCTGAAACTTGCTTAGCAAGCTCATCAGGGATCTCATTTCACTGAATATCATTGTACACTATGTATCTACCCTTTCGACTAAGTTCAACGAAAGTACGAGGATCGAGCGTCACTATCTTGGGGGAGGTATAAGAGGGATTAGCTTTGAGCATCGCTTTAAGTGAGGCTTGGCTGTCATTGCAAACGCATATACTTTTTGCAGTCCTCTGTTAGTCGCAATAAAACGCATAGCCATTAGGATAGTGCAAATCTCCGCTCGAATGACAGATAGATGCATATTTACCTAAGGGGTAGTGGAGTCTAATGCACTCGCTCTCTACAATGACTCCTGTACCAGACCCCTGTCCGGTTTTAAACCATCTATGGAAATAAGATGGCATTCTTTCCATGGGCCAGAGACTAGCCAAAGTCATTTCATTGCTTGAGGAAGTCGATATGGTAGTTTTTTTTTTTCAAGTTCTTAAAAATTCCAATGCACGTGGTACTAAAAGCCACCTCAATTTAAGCAAAAGATGGTTTTCAGCGCATATCACATGATTAATAGAAGGGGGATGGGTTCCTCAGAGCATCTAGAGCAGAGCTCAGTGTGCACTGTGCAACAAAGACAAGCCACTCTTTGGAGTTTTGCAAAACAGGCAGTAACACGTTTCAAAAACCTGTTCTTCTCAGGCAATTGATGCGTGAGAGGAATGGTCAGTCTTTACATGGCTGTGTGGATCCAGAAGACCCTTTTCAGAGGACTAAAGAGTTTTTCTATCAAGGACTAGTCCCACATATTTGACTCTATCAGCTATGGGGATAATGACACTTTTAAGCACGAGTTGAGTTAGACCAGCGCAATTCTTTCTTCGCGTGAAGGGAACAACCGTAGTTTTAAGAAGGTTCACTGGAAGCGCATTCTTATCATCGATCAAGTCAAAGGATCTCTGCGTCCGAGAGCTGACGGTCCTAAGGTTCGAAGCGAAAGAAACAACGTTGAGAGCCGAAAGCAGAGTCTACAGTCATGCACCAGAAAAGGGAAGGCAAAACACCAGCTTGTGGGCAGCCCATACCCATACGGAAGCACTTCCCACAACCAGCTGCAGCTCTTAGCCTCCTTCTGAGCATTACTATTACCCTGATCCATTGAACTAATGTTTCATTGACACCGTACCGTGTTGTCGGCGGTTGAGTTGCATGAGCTTTGAAAGGTCGCGTCATCAAAAGCGCTCTTAATATCGACGACAACTCCCAGGATGTTCTCCCTCCGGTCATATGGTACGGTCACAGAGCAATCAATTTCAATCTGACATCTACAGCCGATCAAATTTACGTTGAAAGCCGTGTTGCATCTGCAAAAGAGAATGCAATCGAAGAGCATAAGCACATGGATCATGTCTCAATGGGAGAATAATCCAAAGCCGCTTCGGAAGTAATTAAATTCGTACCATAACATAGGCCTAAATAACATAGAGCCTAAGCTCTGTAAATCCCTAACGAAGACGACTATTGTCCCTTTTACAAAGCAATACTTTATGGTGAAACTAAAGAATTCTCAAGGGAAGCAAAGTACCTGGGAATAGTCCTTGATAGAAAATTATCATGTAACCCACGGATAGAACGCACCGTAAACAGAGGCCCCAGATCCTTGTGGATCTGCCGTCGAATCGGCGGTAAAAATTGTGGTGTTTTGTGGTCAATTGTGGAGGCAAGACTGTGCATTCATCGTCCGCCCCATTCGAATAACAAAGACTCCCATGCTTACAAAGGCGGCTACTAAGCTTTGCTTAACGACTTATAATCTGAAGGCTCCTTCATAGCTCCCACAAAAAAAAATCTTCATAGTTATCCCTCCAAGAGATGAATGGAAAAAATTCAAACCAACTCCGCTTCGGTTTGAAGTTATCTGTTACACAGATGGTTCTAAAATGGAGAAAGGTACCGGTTCTGTAAATTATGAGGAACTGCCCCAGGACTATTCCGTTAGGCTTGATAAAAGCTCTGATATAAGCTCTAACATAAGAGGAAGAACAATATTCATCTTCTCTGGCAGCCAAGCAGCTCCCAAAGAGCTTAGCTTACCCGTCATAAAATCAAAGTTTTTTCGTTAACAGTCATGACTCGCTTAATAGACTTATTCAAGCTTCACTGGATTCCAGGCCACAGTGGTTTAAATCATCCTCGCCAGGAAATGCCTTTTTAAGAATTTTACTAAAAACCTAGCTAGAATTGAATCCTAAGAAGTCTGGCTAAACACACCTCGGCAGCACTGATCCGACGAGGTTCAATGCTGTCGAGGTAACGAACTGCTACCTTTGGTTATATTGGTTACGAGCTTCTTAATACCCGAAGCTCGTATGTTTACCGAAGCTTTTGTTTGCCCTGTAACACCACCGAATTTAAAAGTTTTTTGGCCTGAATTCATGTACCTTATGTCAATTATTTGTCTTGGCCACGCCCCGAAAATGGGTACAAGCTGAAAATCAAAATCAAATAATTTTAATTTCTTTAGAATCATGACGAAATTCGTTAGAAGCGAATATTGAGCTTAAAAAAAGTTTTTTCCTAAAAACGCCCCCGTAAAGTGGGTGGAGCTCAATGTTTTGTATGTAACAAACTTAGCAAACGGTAATATCTTAAATCTTTGTTATATATACATTTTTTTTCCATTTGAAATGAATTTTCCGAGAAATCTGGTTTTTAAAGGCTAACTTCTAACACGTTAAAAGTGAACATGGTCAATGGTGTGGGCGGTCTAATTTTCATCTAATTAAAAGCTTCTGGCCATTATTGTTTTGCACAAAAATTCGAGCTCTTACGTCTAGTCTAACTTGACCAAAAAGCATTTTGAATTAAAATGTAAGCTTGAGGTTGTCTGACATCCAAGTCAATTTTGGACTTGGCTGTAGGCGGATCTTAACTACACCCCAAGTTCATCAAGCTACGCCCCAAGCTTTAACTTTCTATTTTACTAACTTAAGGTGGCGCTACAGTCCGGGGTGGAACTGGGCCTAAGCCAACAAGCATCGCCAGCCAGCTCTGTCTCTAGCTAACCGTCTCCAGTTTCGCACGCGAAGTTGGCTGAGGTCCCGTTCCACTTGCGTGCGCCACCTGAGTCTCGACGCTCCTCTACTGCGCTGTCACTGCAGTGTGGATTCAAAGATTTTCCGGGCCGGGCTGTCCATCCGCTCTAGACGACCCAGCCATCGTAGACGTTGTATTTTGACTCTTCTGCCCATGTCTGTGTCGCTGTACAGCCCGTACAGTTCGATGTTATATCTCCTCCTCTACTCTCCGTCTATGAAGACGGGGCCGTCAAAATTTCCTCTCGAAGGAGCCTAAAGTATTTTCATTCGCCTTTGAAAAGGTCCATGCTTCTGCACCGTAAAGCAGGACTGGGATGATAAGGGTCCTATACATGGTATGAACACTTTAGTTGCTCGAGACAGGGCTTTGCTACTCAATTGCCTTCTTAGCCCAAACAAACAGCGATTGGCAAGAGCTATCCTTCGTTTGATTTCAGGTGTCATTGTCTGAATTGATAGCG
Organism: Neoascia interrupta; assembly: GCA_947623515.1. Taxonomy (NCBI): domain Eukaryota; kingdom Metazoa; phylum Arthropoda; class Insecta; order Diptera; family Syrphidae; genus Neoascia; species Neoascia interrupta. The sequence continues at coordinate 197,302,811 of OX392462.1, forward strand.
GAACCTAGACATAGTCCCTAACTACCAAAGTTATAGCTATCGATGGTGATGTTTTGTCCAAGACGTTGGTGTTGGGTTTCTTTTCTTGATGACAGCATATACTTGGTTTTGCCCTCGTTGACTGCTGACCCATAACTTTCTAGCTAAAGACCTAAAAAATCTTCACACATACGGACATACGGACGAACGGGCGGATAATCAATTTTTCTGTCTGTCTCACTTATATCTCGAAAAGGCCTTAGGTGCTTAGGTCTTAGGTGCTTTTTTCACAGCCTATCACTCGGTTAAAATTAAAGAGTAGATTAAAGAGTAGATTAAAAAAATATTTTTCCCATCAACTCAGACCAAGAAAATCATATTATTTACGTCAAATTCGATGATTTTTCCAATCTTTTTCAACGTGGGCGATGATTTCGAAGCTCCAAAATTTCTAGTTCGTAAGTTGTTTGGTTTCATTCATTTCTGTTCTTTGGCCAATTTTATTTGTTTTCGACCTAGTTTCCACACATCAAATTTGGTTTTATTTTATCTCCTTTTTTTATCCTTATTTTATCTCTTCTCCTATTATTGCCTTCGACGTTATTTCGCGGTATCCTAAGTTGTTATGTACATAGGTACACATTTCTTAATAATCATTTTATAAAAATCAGGTTGGAAATAATCATAATTCCGAAAATTATTTTTAATTTTTTTTTAAGTTGAAAACTGTAATTGCAATCTTTAATTTTTCAATAAAAAATATAGTTTGTATGACTGCCAAAGCGGCTGGGGTTCAAAATATAAAACAACGGTTGTTTGCTTAGCTTTGTTGAAATAAAATCTTTTATAATTTTAAATATGATGAAAAAACGTGCCAATTGATGAAAGAAATTGGAAAAAAAGTTTTTTGAAAGCTCGTATCGTAATATTACGTTTTAGTTGAATAAGGAGAAAAATCCCAAAAAAACAGGCAAATTATAATTTAGCTAAAGCATCTGAAATTAAATGAGTCAGTCCCGCTTATAAGGGGCAGCTTCGCAACAACATTTTTTTTTATAAAAATCTTTAACATGCTTTTTTGTTTTGTTTTATCTCTAAGCAAAATGACTTAAAATTCGTAATAAACTAAAGCCCCTAGAAAGTCGCCTTTAATTGACACCTATATGCGACGTGTACCGTATTAATTGACAAACTGTTTCACAACTATCGTCTGTCGTCACTAAATTACCATGAGTTCGAGCAATCCAGCACGCGAAAAGTGGTATTGAACTCAGTTATCGCCATGGTTAAATCTGAAACGGATCGCTGTCGCTGCTTAGTATTCCAGGTAAAATCGGCTAAAAGAGATCTCAATCCAGTTATCTCAGCTCTGTATTCTCATTTCAATACCAAATCGAACTGTAAAGTAGGTACTGGGCGCATAAAAATACGTGGCTGGGAATTTTTTTGCAAAAAAAACTCTTTAATGTTTAAATAGAGATTTAGACCAGTGCGTGCCTTGCAATGTTTGCCATTTTGTACACCTGAAAGTGATTAATCTATTTCCACCTCTTGGGGTTAATTTGCATTTTCTCCCTGGCTTCGGTGCAAATTAGTTTCGCTTGATCCTCAAGCACGTGTATCTACAACAAAAAGTGCATATAATCACACAGTCAAGGCGCTACGGCTGAGGTGGTGTGGGAAAGTGAAAGATCTCCTTCGAGCGGTTGGCGAGTGGGAGAAAGTGTATACACCGAAAAGTGGACACCAGTCACGAGCAAAGGCTTTGATTTGAGTTAGAATGCAAACGATGCATGCATCCATGACTGCATATGTATCTATATGCGGCCGCATATATTTATGCAAAATTTCACAATAGATACGCGATACAAACACTCCGAGCTTTGGAAACAACGTTCCGCGTCCGCACAGTGAAAGTAGAACACACTGCGGATGTATTGGCAATGAAGTTGTTTTAGTCGGTTTAAGTGTGGTTGAACTGAAATATGTTAAGTGCATATTAAATAGGTCGCTAAGCGAGTTCTTGGCGATTTGTATTTTTTAAACGCGGTCTACGGGTTCAATAGCCTGAAAACAGCTTAAGTCAGCAAGCGCCAGTACATTGAAGTGAGGTAAGGTTTAAGTTGGTTAAGCTCGACGTTTTAAGCTTAACACAAGCAATATGAGAATAAGTTTCTTCTATAATAGTCTTTAGAGCTATGGCCTGCCAATGCAATGAGCTCAATGAGTAAGTAAAGATGTGATATAAAGAGAGCGAGGAAAGGACCTTAACGAGTAGTAAAACCGAACAATGAAGGGCAATCTGATTTTCAATCACCAGGGCCATTGATCCAAAAGAGAGGTAGTTGCAATTTGGACTATTTCATTGCAGTGCGCGGTAGAGAAATTTAGGTATAAATTAATGCAAGACAGGAAACATACTGTCTTACATTAATTTATGTTAATTTATGTCAAACTCTGCCAAGAAAGTGCACCTACCCATACATGAAAGTCCTCAATTAAGAGTCTTAAATTTTTGTCAGTTATGCAGTCTTACACATTGGGTGAAATGAAAAAAATCAGAAACGTAGCTTGATTGAAAAGGCTATTCGTGGTCATGAATTAAAGATGCTGATTTATGTCCCCTGGAATTAAAATAAAACACGGATTAAAGTTTTAAAGGGTCATTTCTGGTTTAAGTTCCAGTCTGTCGAATATAATCTGCTAAATTTCATTCAACTTGGTCTAGGATATTTTTTAAGGAGTTACCAGCTTGATTTACTCCTCCCTCTTACTTCTTCTCAAAATATAAATTTCACTCTGATCGAATGATCGCACAAGCGAGAACGGGGTTAGTAAAAAACTATATTTGTAGGAAGAGTTGATCAAGCTGATCTTGAAATACGTACAAATGTGGATTATAGGTGGCTAGTAAGCCTCATGACTTGATATTTTTATGCATAAAAACGCGAATTGTTTTTAACACAATTCATCACGTTCCAAAAAGATGTTTGTGGAAAGAGGCGACTTGATATTTCAAATATTCGGAAAAAAAACCTTTAATGTATGTTGCTAAAAAATATTTGAATCGTTTTATATAGGCCAACGACGACAAAAAAACCTTCGGCAAAAAATTGCATCGTTTTCTGCCGCAAGCGCATACTCAGCACTCGACCAATGATTTGCTGCATGATTCCTACGAGTCATGATGTCAACAGCCCTTTTCATCGATGAAAAAACGTCTTACATATTTTTTGTTTTGCGGCTTGAAAGAGATCCAGTTTTGAATATAATGTCGCAGATAAAATCGTCCGACATTGTGCCGCAGCCGTATAAGTTTCTAGTCTGCTTGAGCTTCTAGTCAATTGACATTTCGTCGTGTAATTATCGGTCGTCGTGTGTCCTTAGGTGCGCAAAAGTTGTAAACCAGCACTAAGGTTTGCTTTATCCTAGAGCAGACATGGTAATAGTCTGTCATGGAATCAGATGTCGGGTCGGGACACGAAACATAATTTTAGGCGGACGCTAAGCCAACTGAGATCGAAGATCTATCATAACGTTTTAGAAATTTAGGTCAAGCAGCCAAATTTCAGGCAAATTTGAGGTCAACTAGCGATACATTTCTTTTTAATGAAAAAAATTTTATACAGTTCGAGCAAGCAGATTTCGAAATTACTTGATACCTACGAGGATCTTATGAGTACTTGGAGTACAATCCCACCGTCAATATGGTTTTCAACCTGAAAAACTAGCCACAGTTTTACTCTAAGGTTCTAAAAATTTGTCCACATTAAGCTGTTAAGAAAAGTTGTGAAAAAAGCCTATATGCCCTAAGCTGTCAAATACACCCATGCTATTCCAGATTAAAAAATAAACCCGCACAAATTAAAAAAAACACCCATTAAAAAATAAATTTCAAATTAAACTTGGAATTAAATTTCAATTTGCCGCCTCGTTGACTATCCTTTAGAGCTCACCATGCCTTCTGTAAAGGCAGATCTTTAAGACAGCCTTACACACACTAGTACGTTCCAAGGAATCCATTATCTTCAAAACAAGGAGTACCTACATAAGGGCAGCATTTCTTAATATAGTAAAGGGCTAGAGGTGCTTAGACTAAGCTCAGACTCAATTAATGTGACCTTCTGGCTCGCCATATTTCTTGAAAGACTTCGCCCACAACATAGCAATTGCCCCAAAAACTTACTTCTGTGATCAACTTAATGGCGCTGTGGACGGTTTGACCAGCCATGTAGTAGAACCTTTTCATAGTAGCAACATTGCTGCGATTAAAGCTGCACTGTCGGTCCTGAGGGTGGATGGCTGACTTCGTGAGATAAAAGAATCCCCAAGGTGTACTCCACTATCCCAACTTCTTGGGAATATAGTGGTGAACGAACTACTTGAAAGGTGAGGGATGTATAGTCCAATATGGGGATGACAATGCTATTGTGCTATTTTACAAAATAATCTAAACAAGCTGGCATCCATGGTTAATATAGTTTTGATCTGTAAGTCAAACAAACCTCCACATAACTATACTCGTCCTCTTTACCAGGATACAAAATCTCACATGTCGATACCCACTCAAGTAAGGACACCAGTTTAATTCTTCTGATAGAGCTAAATATTCAGGTCTTGCCTTAGTTTCCCCTCGCCTCCTAAAGATATGTCAGAGCTCATTAATATTCACCACTGCTGGGTGCCAGGGCATAGATATACTTCAGGAAATTGGAAGGCTTTAAATAGCACCTTATAGGTATACCACATGGAATCCAATTGTTGCAGAAGTTGTATGGATGAAGAGGAGGAAGAGACCACTCTTCACCTTCTTTGCACATGCCCAGCTCTCTCTCAGGAATTAAAACTTAACCTAAGACTGGAGCTCTTCCAAATCTGCCTTTTGGGATTGTATGCAAAAGCTTAACGTAACAATATACTAACCCAACATGTGCTGGGTTAGTGATGCTGTCTATTCTCAAATGAGAGTTATCGTGAATTATATCGAGGGTGAATTCTCAAATGAGAGTTAAAGCTTTGTTCCGAGCTCGTGTCTGCACCAGATAGTAAGCTCCGATTATATCAATTACAAAGAAGTTAACCAAGCTGATTTAATACGGATTACGGGGAAAAAGAAACAAAGTAATTCTGCAGGATTAACAAATAGCAAAAATATACCACGCCAATGCTCATTAGGAAATTTGAGCTTTGGAAATCTTCAACTCGAGTTTTGTTCCAACTGATCTAATACTATGTTTCCACCTGCAAAAATACGAGGATTAGTGTTTGACGATTAATAATAAATCCCTATGTGGTTCCACCAGACAGATAGAGGATTAATTTGACATGAACATACTGGTTTTCTGTCATTTTGGCTCTCAAAAGAGAGTGGCGATGTCATTTTCCCGGAGCGAAAAAAATATTTCAGTTGTTGACATTCCCCAAAGAAATCGTAATTCTTATACAGATCTGTTGTACTTGGAAAGTTTCACTATCCTTTTTTCGATTCCCTAACTGTTAAAAAGGTGTTCGAAAATGGTTGAAAGTGGTTTGTTGGGGATTTATTTTCAATCACTTGCCGAGACGATTTAAATTTGTATTGTAAATCGCGTGATTTGAAGAGAATTAAATGAAGATTTATATTAACCGCGGATTAGTGTCCAGTGGAAACATGGTATAAGGCTATGTCGTAAGATTACAACGCAACGACCAAAGAATATCTAGATGACCGAATGAGATTTGTGCGTTGCAATACTCGATTTACTCGGATAGAAACTGTGAATGGAAACCCTAAAACAATATTCCCAGTTATTGAGCAAAAAAGAAGACCGCTTATCAGAGCCGCCTTTTTTATGCCCAAAGCAGTGAGTTCCACCCATTATTCTGTGGCTTACTAAGCGAATAATTGCCAGAACCGTTTTCTGGTAGATAGGTTACAAAAAGAATATGTAATTCCAAATGTGCATATCGCATGAAATGTAATGATAATGTTGCCGGCTCCAATAAAAAAAAACCCATGTGAGGCAAAATCCGAAACGGACCGAGGAAGGTAGGAATATGAGACCGACGAATCCATCCAAAAGCGCCAAAGGGGAATGCAGCACAAAAAGTTAGGGGCATCACCGTCGTCGACGTCGCTCCATGGCCAGACAACAACGTGCGCGCAGATGGTTTGGTATTTATACCCACATCGAGGAAAAACAAATGACGACAACAACAACAATGCAAGCAATGAACACCTATAATTAGAGGAACCTTACCTTCACGTTAATTTCGTTCGGGGAACTCTAACCTTTGGGGCGGTCAGCACAGCACAGCACAGTACCTACACCTACCTACCTACATACATCCATCCGGCTATGAATTATCCCCGAAATGGGGCTATTAACTTGAAAACGGAAAAGATCTGGCTACACGTGTACGTGAGCTGAACTGCATTGAACACGCTCTGCACAATGCGCCTACGTTATCGAAACGCTATCGGGACGCTATACCTATGCGTTTCATATTTCTGTAGACAAGATTTGGGGGCCAACACCTTTCGGAGGGTCGATTCAGTTTGGCCATGCGGCCAGCTTTTTTTTTGTGGGTATGACGGCGATTTTTATCCGTCTGCCGGTGCTGCCTGACAGGCAGTGTAAAAACTGGTTGAGCGAAAATGCACTTCACTCGATTATCTTGAGCTGTTTTGGTTGATATGGGGAATACCAACTCCATTATGTCTAAGTGGTTGTGTCTTGTGTGGTTTCAAAAGGTGAACGATTGTGTGGTGTGGCCAGGTGTGCGCCACTTCGAGGGCGAATAGCAATAAGTGAAACCGCAAAACGGATGTGTGAAATGATGTTTATGCAGAGTAGGTAGGTATTGGTAGTCGAAAATTTACTTTTGATTTTGACCTATTAGACGTTGTGTCCTTTGTGAACTCAAAATCAATTCACTTAATGCACAAGGGTAGGTACCTATACCAAATCAGAGATAATGAAGTCGTGACTATTTAGATTGTTTAAACCAACACATACTTATAGGTATCAACATAGGTACAATAGGTTGCTGAACCGGATTATTTTTCAAGCTAATTAAGAACAAACGCCTCAAACGAAAGAAAGGCTTTAAACAAGAGACGTACATCAGCTATTCGCGCGAGTTTCAAACGTTCAGCGGGTTCCAACGTTGAATAGTATGTACAGACCTTACTGATGAGGTACATATGAATTTCGTACTTTCGGTTCTTGGCCCCAAGGATACTCTCAACCAGTAGTATCCTAATTTCAAAAAAGCACCTCTAGGAAAAGAAAAATTGGGAGTGATTCGTCAAGTGTTTTTTTTTTATCTATTTCTTTAAATCGAGAGAGACAAATTAAATTTCAAACAAAGAAAAGTATCGTTGAGCTAAAGCAGTAGCTGACGAAATATCGAAAGAAAAGTAAGCAGACGCGCATGGCACTTCGCCAAGACACTCACGAAAATGGATCTATATATTTTGCAAACTTTAGAATATTTCATAAGAAAGAATCGTATCATTAAAACGGGTTAAAATTCAAGTATAACGACTGAATCAATCTCAGCTTATAATGCGTTTCCAATGAAAATTTTCCTTGGTTTGAGAAAATATGCTCTAAAATTTGACTTTGCCGATCATTTCTATGATCGAGATCAGCAGGTGAATTGATTGAGCCATGTCCATCTGTCCGTATGTGTGAAGTTTTAAGGTCTCTTAAATAAACTTTAAGCGCAGCTTGAATCTCATTTTGTACAGACAAAGTATGGAAATTGTTAAGATTCGCCCACAATTGACTTGAACGTAAGACAACCTCGAACATTCATTTTATCTAAGAAGGCTCTCTCGTTGAGTGAAACAAGGCGGACATGTACGCAAATTTTGATGTGTTTTAAGAGGGCCTGAAATGTTTAACTGGACGAAAATAGGACTGCCAATCCGAATGACCATGTCTTCTTTTACCACATTTAATCTTTGATTTGATTTATTGGAGAATTCGTTCTTAGGAGATTCGTTCGGGGCGATTTAAGGAGAAAACTGTGTTCAAGCGAAAATTTCATGATTCTTACGAAATAAGTATTAATCCGGTCGATTTTTATTTTCAGCCCACGCCCATATTTGGAGGCGTGAGCAATAGAAACAATTGACATACAGTATATTGAATAAAGCCAAAAAAAATTAAATTTAGTATTTAATCAAGCCAAAAATTTACATCTCTATCTCTACCCCGACCCTCTGGTCGGATATTTAGAAACAGAAAATTTTAAGATAATTTTATTTAAGTTTTAATTCGCTTATTAAAATAGTTCAAAAATACAAAAAATACAAATTTCATAAATACTAAAATACAAATTAAAAACGAAATTTTTGAAAAATTAAAAAAAATTATATAAAAAAATAAATTCAAGATACTTTAATCAAATTTTGTTATTATCGGTGCTAACGCCAAGATATTAGAATTATTATTTTAGCGGTTTTATAATGGAAAAAAAAAATTTTTGAAATGTTTTCGAATCTGAAAGATTCGTGAATATTTATGTTTTTAATGTTTTTTTTAAATACTTCACAAAATGATGTGCCCAGTAGGTATCCAGTAGGTGCCCAGTAGGTAAGAGATGGGCAAGATGGACAAGTTGTCAACGGGCACATATGTTTTGTTCAAATATATTGTCCAGATGAGCTTGTGGTCCCGTGACGTAAGACCATGCGACATAAGACTAAATCTCGAAATTTGGCCCTAACTCACTTTGTGAAAGTGGCATAAGACCAAATTTTAAAATTTGGTATTATGACACTTTATAAAGAGACATAAGCTCAAATTACCAAATTGTCATAAGGCCAGGTGTTACGTTCCAAAATTGGAATATGTATTTGGGGCATGTTGCCCCCTGCCTGCTTTTCCTTTACTTCCCCTTTGGTCCTAAAGTACAATGGGACTTAAAGCCAAATTAGGCTTATGCCGCTTTACAAAAGTGTCAAAATGCCAAACGGCTGAATTTGGCTTTGTGTCACTTTCACAAAGTGACTTGAGATAAAATTTAAAATTTGGCCTTATGACGCTTGGTCTTATGTCACGGCACCGAGGTTGCATGTGTTAAGTGCGTTTTTAACCAAAACTTAGGTTTTCATTCAAATACGCCCCAAAAAGTGGGTCTGGCTAAAATTTTTCCAGTAAATTGATTTTATACGTTGCATATAAAAAAATAATTTCCCTTTTACAAGCAAACATATTGCATACAAGAATAAAGTTTGTAACACGGCAAAATAAATGTGACCTTGCCCAAAATGGGCACTTCATTCGCTTTTTTTGAAATGCCAGTCACAATACACCTACGCAAGCATACTGCGTACCAAATTTTAGCGTCCCACGGCAATTATGGTTTTTCGACTATTCAAGCTATTTGGTGATTAACTGAAGTGACCTTGTGGTGATTAACTGAATTTGCACTGTGAGTAAAATGGCAAAAAAATTGTAAAACGCCAACATTTTTTGTATATTTATATTTATTCACTAGATATAACCCAAGTACAAGCTCTGGCGGTGAAATGTGTTCAGACTTTGAAAGCAAACTTATGCAGCGTTTTGAGACGGATTTTTCAAATTATTTAAGAAAAAATAAATTTCAAGAGAAAAGTCGTTTTTGAAAAATATAAAAAAAATTATAAATATTATTATATATATAAAAGTATCTGCGAACCAACTTAAAATTAATCAAAAACCGTTCATTATTTATAAGCAAATAATCACAGATTGTCTTCATTGAATTTCTACGCGTCATTTAGAGCTTTTAAGAAATTTCTATCACAGAACATCTTTCAAAAGACTCACTGAAAACAAAGCAAATGATATTTCGAAATGTGTTAAAGGTTGTAATATGTTTCATTCACATTCAAATCGAAGGTGTTATGCAGATGGATGGAAAGCAAAACATCTTATGGGGCATATCTTAGCCCCAAATGTACCAAAGAAGTAAGTGATATAATGACAAGACGGACCGCTCTCTGTGTGGACTCATATTTGACCTGTTTCATATGTTACTTACCTTAAAAGGTCAACAGCTACCTTACTTTAAATTAGCTTTTACAACGCGAGTGGAAAGGCTCAAAATACTGTATGCGACATTTAGTACAGTGTGTGCTTTACCAGCAGCCATATTTTAATACGAAATAGAACTAACTATAAAGCAAAAGCTCTTTTAATTACATTGTGGGCGAAAGCCAAATTTTTAGATTAAACTTTTTGAAATTTCAACAACTATACTGCCTGATTTGATTTCCTTGATGATACCTTCTCACTAAATGAAGTATAGATGCCTAGTTACCTACATTTATCTGCTTAAATCGTCATAACGTCTTAAACTAATGTATGTACTTAAAGCAAAATAAAATCCCAATTGTAGGTACATACAGGTAGGTGTGTTCTGTTAAAAGAAAACAAGTTTGGAATTGAAATCACCGCGAAAAGGGAGGCATACCTGCGTTTGTATACCTATGTCTTGTGTACTGGTGCATGTTTGTGGGTATACGTTAAGGAATTTGAGGTAGACTCTACTTGATTTATACCTCAACCCGAAATGTCAAGTTTATTCACTTTTTGGTTACGGATTTTTGTTCTTATTTTCTCGTGGGTTTCACTTCAGCTTCTTTCATAAAGGTTTTGACTCTTGTATTTTTTTTTAATGTAATGTGAATGCCCGCTTATGCCTACCTACTTATTTGCTCCTTTTTTTGGCCTCCCTCCGAAAATATATAGCCCCAAGAGCTGAGTTAAGGTAAAAAAAAAAATCATTGCAGTTTAAATAAAAGAGTAAATTTTGAATATAAACAGCAGAAAAAATAGGGAACTCACAAGAGAAATTCCACCCTCGCCGGGTCGCCACACAACTGTCCAGATGGGGGCAGAAGCCGCTGGAGGTGGGGTGCAATTTAAATAGCACACCCGTTCCAAGTCGCATAGGCGCACCATACACACCAAAACGGCAATTATTCCAACTATTTGCCATTTCGATTCTTATCTCGACGACGCGGAGGCTAATTTATTTTGAAATGTTAGATTGCTGCAGACACACTCAGATACACCTTCGTAGAGAGACCATGCGGTGGACGCCGGCGACGCTGACGACCGACGACGGTACCACCGAACGAAAAGGGCAGCAAATTAACGTTTGTAGCATTAAGGCAAAATACATAGATACGTATACCTACCTACGAATATCTATGTAAAACATTGCGTACAAACATACACTCTACGTACAGGGGCGAAGCACATCCACCAAAACATTCATGACGACGACGACAACGCTGGCGCATAGATGTAGATGTGTGTTAATTAACCCGTTTGCATGTACTTTAATGGAATTTTTTACCTTTTAATGGCTTTGGTAGAGTGGGTACTGGGGATATCTGTTTTGAAGTCATTAAGTAGAAAACGCTCAACCGAATGCCTTGGGGGCAGCAGACATCAGGGAACCCATCGCCACACTGCACAGAGAGGGCAAAAGGGATGTTAATCATTGATGAGGAGGACTGTGCTTTGTTTTCACAAAACAAAACGGACGAAAAAACCCAACAACACACACACAAACGTTGAGAAAGAAAAACTGATTGTCCCCTTGATTTGATGATTAAGATAAGATCGGCCTAATGAGTTTGGTTTGAATGCAGCAGATAAGACAATAAGGGCCCCTGAATTAATCCAGATACCACAAAGGAACGACAACGTCTTGTGTGCATAATACTAATGAAGGTTTGATAATTGTACGATTCTGAGGAAAGATCAGTTGCCCATGCCTCCCTTAAAGCGATTTCTTGGAGAAGTCATCACACTAATGAGTCTTTTTTTACGTTTTTCCCGTGGTTCTAAGTTATTGCCTTCTGGTGAGACTCTTGAAGCTTGATTTGTGAACAAATAATGCATTTTGTGCGAACATTTTTATAAAATCGCATGAAGGTATATGTGGGATATAATATAAGAGTACGAAAAAGCCAACAAATAACAATAGCCAAGAGATGGTGTGGATGTTAGCTGTCAATTGCTGCCATTTGGTGAATGCAACGTGACTCGTCTATTTGACAGATGTCAAGTATAATATTTGTCAATTTTGTTAGTGAAGTTTGATATTCATTTTCTACAGTATATAACAGTTATTGAAGAGTGGAAAAGTAAAATTCTAAGACGAAGAATAAAGTACCTGCTAATTAGATCCATTAAAAACCAGTCTTAAAAAAGTGTATTATTATACGTGCCCCAATCAGGATCACATACTTCACTCCGTCAAAGATTTGCAAAATAAACTTACAACAACATATGAGGCCATCCTGACCCTTGTAGAAACTATGATTCTGCTGCTGCCAAAGCCTTTTCAAGTCTTTAAACAGTTATTGAACAGAAGGTGTTAGCTAGGTGTTAGAAGGCGAAGAGCTAAAAATAGCTGCTGCATATGCATTTGTCATTAATTTTTGAGAAGGTGTTATTATTTCACCAATCCAGGACATGTTGTCCGTTCAGAAACCACTAATGGTTTCGCCTATGCATCCTAAGTGAAGTGTTCGGCTACCTCAGTTTTGAGCTGATTTAGCTACAATACCGAGCTTCGAAGTTGTTTGACTTTAAATAAACTTTTTTTATCTTATTTGTGGAATTTGAACACTTAAGATTATTTATTAAACTATTAAATTAAGACTTACTTAAACATCATTTTGGTACTATCCAACAGTGAAAATAACTGAAAAGAAAGGAAGAAAAGGGTAAGAAAAATATTACGTAGGAATCTGTAAAATCTGTGGAATCTATAGATTCTGTAATCTTAAAGTTCTAATTACCCGTTGACCGACTTGTATAGATATTATATAGGGTGACAACTAGCTCCCGACTATGGGCAGATTTAAAGCTGCTTCAAATTCAACTCATTGAACCCTGTCGCACCGCGATGATATTTTTGAGAAATGGAAGAGAATTTTATTATACCCGACCCAGGGTTTATTAAGTTTGATGAATAGTTGATAACGCAGTGAAATAATGACCGTAGACAACTAAGACCTTTTAGAGATATGAATGCGACCAACAGGAGAATCGATTTAGCCATATCCGTCCTTCCGTCCGTATGTAAACAACATAAACAGGCGGCATTGGGACGCATTTTCCAATCTTGATTTTTTTTGCAGATAAGAGCCAAGAAAATGTTGGTCGTTGTCGTACCAAACGAATTAAAACAAGTTATCTAGTGTTTCCTCCAACACAATGTCTCCACCGAACACTAATCTCCTACAAATCGCGAGAGAAAAAAGTGAGTTTCCTCATAAATCCCTTTCAACCTTTTCACAAACCTCTTATATGCCACTTTTAACCATATTCGCACACCTTTATAACAGTCTGAGACTCGAAGAAAGAAACTGAAACTATTCAAGCATGACAAATCAGTGTCAGAATTGTTTTCTATTGGGATTAGGCGACATCGGGACGCATTTTTCAATCTTAATTTATTTTGCAGATAAGACAGAAAAAAATGTTGAGTCGTTGTCGTACCAAACGAATTAAAACAAATTATCAAGTGTTTCTTACAACACACTGTCTCCACCGAGCACTGATCTCCTACAAATCGAGAGAGAAAAAATTGAGTTTCCTCATAAATCCCTTTCATCCTTTTCACAAACCTCTTATATGCCACTTTTAACCATATTCGCACACCTTTATAACAGTATGAGACTCGAAGAAAGAAACTGAAACTATTCAAGTATGGCAAAGCAGTGTCAGAATTGTTTTCTATTGGGATTAGGCGACATCGGGACGCATTTTCCAATCTTAATTTATTTTGCAGATAAGAGCAAAAAAATGTTGAGTCGTTGTCGTACCAAACGAATTAAAACAAATTATCTAGTGCCTCTTCCAACACAATGTCTCCACCGAACACTAATCTCCTACAAATCGCGAGAAAAAAAAGTAAATTTCCTCATAAATCCTTTTCACAAACCTCTTATATGTCACTTTTAACCATATTCGCACACCTTAATAAAAGTCTGAGACTCGAAAAAAGAAACTGATACTATTCAAGTATGACAAATCAGTGTCAAAATTGTTTTCTATTGGGATTTTACAACCTAATTGTTATGTCGCTTCTTTTCATCGTCTGTCTCTTTGCAAGTCAACAAAACAACAAAAGAAAAATCCCGAAGCGTCTGTCTCAAAATGAGCGGCTTCCTGGTCGGTGTCTGTTACCCAGGTCAGGGTCAGCCGAATACAAAACACCTTTTTCTCTTCCAATATGCAAATAGAATGGACAACAACAAGATGCATGCCAGATGTTTTTGTCAAATATCCTGCTGGTTATACTATTGCTTTTCTCCGTAAAGGCATAACACTTGCGGGGGCAAGCTTTGGTGTTTCTGTACAGAGGTTTCATGTTTCGCTCATCAGCGTTTGTGTTGGATCGAGAATTACCTTCTTCTTCTATCTTTTCTATCCCCAAATTCTTTCCACTCGCGTTGTGCTTCGTATTTTAAGGGTAATCATATCCTCTTGATCACGAGCATTTTATAAAAAAAAGTCAAAATGTCAACAAAATAGTACATGATACGAATTTATAAAAACGTTGGGATGGGATACATTTTAAAACGTCTCTTCCGCTAAATAGGGTTTTAACACCGGTGAAGACAAAACGAATAGCAGTGGTGCAATGGCAGTAGAAAATCGTCTGTGGTTCGCAGAATCATTTATCCTTATGTCAGGTAACCTTTGTGTATATACTTTTGGGTTGTGTTGGTTTCTCTTTCTATTTTTCAAAACCTAACTTTGATTTGACTGGGGAATACATATGCAATACTTAGCTGACTACGTTAGTGCAAATTAGTGAAAAAGAGGGGGAACAAGCCCCAAGATTTCACAGTATGAGTAGGTCTGGGCGATGTGGCATGAAATTTATGATCTTAAAAATTGTGTTAATTTTGTAAATCACGCACTATACATTAAAATATTTCTGTATACTATCAACATATTTAAAAAAATTACACCACGCCCACATTTGAGGGCGTTATTTAGTAAGAACCTTACTTTTCATATAAAAATGAGCTCAAAACATGCAAACCACATTTTCGAATAATATATTTAAACAAAAACAACAATATCATTCCAAAGGGGTTCATGTCCCGCCCCTCTTTTACTGAGGCTTGAAAAAAGTGATTTAGAAAAAAACTACATTTTTGACATTTGGTGATTCTGAGTTTCACAGGGGTCAATTGGGGTGGGGTGTATTGTGTATACAACGATTCGCCTAACAGGATTGAAACAGGTTTTTTTATAAATATTGTTTTATACCTTATATCAATTTAATGTATTTTCCAATATCGCTTAATATTAATAGCACATCGATCGGCGCGCCACATTACAATTTGTAAAGATTGGCTGGGTGATGCGGTGTTTATTAAATGATAGAAGACAGCATTGAATTATAAAGCATTTAACTTTAGAGAGATTTAGAGTTCAGAGATTCCTGTTAAAGTCGGAGTTAAACATATTTAACGCAAAGTATGCAAAGGAATTAGTCTTATGCGAGCCCGCTCAGGTACACCCGGTGACATGGAGCAGCATGGAAGCACAAAACTGGCATCAAACTGCGCAGCGAGAAGATTGGTTTCGCCCAGGGAACTGATAGAGCTGGAATGCAGTATAAATTTGGCACTTGCAGCTCACAAAAATCATCACCTGTCTCAAAACCATGCATGTCGGTTACTGCTATTTCAAATGTTCATTAAACTTGTACTGCTATTTCAAAATTTCATTAAATTTAATAAGCTTTTGCCCCTTTTTTCAAAAGGTTGCAAGTTCTTGTACAAAGAAGTCTCATTTAAATAAAATAAGATAAAAGTACACCGAACATAGCCTGATTTTAAACAGAGATGTCAGATAACTTTGTTTTTTGTTGCCTGTTTATTTATTTTTTGCACATTTACAACATTTATTTTTTAGACATAAATAAAATCTGTGAATATTTTTAATGACTCAACAAAAATTCGTAGTTATAAACGATCCGGAAAGTTATTATTCATCGCACACTCAAGCCGAATACTCAGCTGTTGTCAGTGTCAACGTGATAAACTTTCCAACCATAGCCACCAGTATTTGGTAAAAAAAATGTAAAAAATAAAAAAGTGATCTCATTAAACTGATGGGGAAATTTTGATGTAAGACGGCAGCTAGGGCCCTGCAACAAGTCAACGTAACAAATCAAATTCAATTACCCATAAAGCAAATCGCGTTGAAACACACACACGCGGTGTACTCCTAACAAGAATCCCAGATCGAATCGTATTCAAATTCAAATTAAAAAGAAAAAAATCAATTTATCAGCAAGAGAACAAGAAAAAAAAATGGATAAAAGCCAGATCAACGAGGAGGAAACGAAAGAGCACACGAGGAGACCCGCGCATCTGGTTAAAATAAATTTTATTAGGTGCGGGAGTCTGAAGGTACCGGTTTGTTGGTTCATACACTCAGCCTAATAAGCCATTCGACGACGAATTGGATAGTGTCGAATGCCTATGACTAATGTAACCTTACAGAGTCACCTATGGGCCAAGGCACAACTAGATTGGGAATGGGAAAACCACCAAACGAGCGAATGGCGACAAAAACGACGACGACGACGATTCGTGGCAATTAATCAAATCGAAATCGACGTGACCGATTAAAGAGCTAAATTATAGCACCACCAGCCAGCGAGCGTTCGGAGTAGGTTTCCATCAACCATGAGTTATGTACCGTGCAGCGTATGTATGCCAAAACAGCCGCGCGGTTTAGCCACCTAGTCAATCCACCAGCCGCCTGGGCAGGTTAGGTCTGGCGCTGAAAGCAGCTGTTGCCCCATGGTGTTTATACACAAAGTACTGAAGGCCCTTTAAAAATAATTCTTCCTCTTTTTTCCCATTGCCCCTTTTAACCATGTCACTTAGCATCTGGCTTGGGAATCGAGTGGTGGATACGTTATATCCTTGGCTGTTGGCTTTTTTCACGTGTCGTAGGTAGGTTCCTTGCTTCCCGTAAGAGGGGAAGCACCAGTCTGCCACATATGAATGCAGCCCAAGTTAGGATAGGAAGTCTGCACAACACAGCGCTAACATGACAAATGAGTAGAGTAGCAACAAGGAGTTTTCGAATATGCATCGCATTAACACTGAATGCTAATTCGGTGTTTGTCGAAAGGAATTTAAAAACCAAAACAGAAGAAACGACAAAAAAACAAAACAAAAAACGTTTCCACTTAGCACTTAATTAAGACGTTGGAAAAATGTGTGAATTGGGGGGCATTTGCTGCGGAGGAGTGTTTTGAAATTCAAATTTGAAGGAATCGTGAGAGAGTTGATTTTCTATTTTTTTTTTACACGTGTTGCGATTTACAATTAGAAGCGCGGGTATGTTAGGTACAAGAAAGAACATGAGTCTTTAACTTGCCTAGTCTAGGGATGACCACGATAAAATAAAACGATAAGGAATATTTGAGGAGGATCCAAGCCAAAAACTTATCGTGATATTGGGTCAGGGTGAACTCTATGACAGAAGAGTTCAAATTGCAGGACGAAAATTTAAAATGCACAATTCTAGAAATCAAAATCCGTTACTATAAATGACTAAGGATAGTTACTACTACTACAACGATTGCTTTTAGTGTTTCTAGACAAAGAAATGTCAGGATTTCATATCCTTATCTCAGTATTTTCCCTTTTTCCCTGTTACAAAAAACTTCTACCGACTACAGTCGATCTAAGGCTACTACGTTACTTGCTTTTTTTAAATAATTTTTTGTAATGGGTTCGTAAGATTTCTCGAGCACCTTGACCCAATGGAATCAATAAAACCTCTCCACCTTTATCAGATTTTCTACAATGTCTCTTAGGCTCAGTGTCAAACTGCCCAAAAATTAAAATGTCATAAAAAAACGTAAGAAACGAAAAAAAAAAACGTAATTTCGACTGGCCTTACGCCTAATATAGGAAAAAATACTAAATAAATAGTTTGGAGGGTGATATGGCACCTACTGGCGGGCTATATGGCACGTCAATTTTCTTGTGGCAGTTTTTTCCGGACTTTTTTTTCGCGATCGTTAACACCCCATCCAATGAGTCTGTATTAAATTTGTTACCTACATAGTTTGTAACACTTTCAAATAAAATCGAGACCAAATTCTGAATCGAATAAGCCCCATTTTCGTCCGACTGTATGCCACCAATTTTAATGCCCCTAATTTCGAGCTGTGGGGTGCCGTGGCGTAGTGGTTAGTGTGTGTGCTTACTACGCAGGTGGTCTGGGTTCGAATCCTACCATCGTCACCTGAAAAAAAACACACATTGTCACCTCATACCTTCCCACCTCTGCGAGGGTCTGACATGCCCTCCGAGAGTATTATTTGTCTTGACTTCTCAAAGGGCCGTTCGGATTCGGCAAAAAATTTTAGGCCCCAATGAATGTGCAGAAATTGACACACACAGCATAGATTGTTGAGAAGTTGGCCCTGGTTCACCTCGAGCTGTTGCGCCACTCTATTTATTATTTATAATTTCGAACTAGAGACCTGAAATTTTGTTCGTTAGCTCCTTGATATCCATATGACATATCTATAAAATTCTAAATTTTGTCAATACAACATTTTTTACCAACGCCCTATTTTAGGGATCGATTTACAAAGAATTTTAATTGAAACCAAAAAATTATATTTTTGTGTGCACTTGAGATCAACTTGGAAATATTTATGTTGATATCGATAGTTTGTAATAAGGGGGAGTAAAAACACGCCCATTTTCAAAAAACAAAAAAAAAACACCTAAAACAAGTGATTAAATTCAGGAGTTCGTCTGTAACACCAAATCCTGACGTTTTTTTTGCCTGAATTCATTCATTGTATTCATTCGGAGCTTAAAACTTTGTATGAAACAAACTTAGAGAATGCCTACATGCCTACATCCTTAATATTTGTAATATTGTATTTTTCGATTTAGAGTGAATTTTCAGAGAAATTGAGGTTTTAAAAATATAGAACGGTTAAAGTGGTTAAATGTTTATAGGCAACATTTTTGTATACCAAAATTTGAGTTCCTACGCCTTGGTCAAAAATTTTTGAACAAAAACGTTAATAAGAGTTTTTCTCACCTGCGTTTGCCGATTTAACAAATTTTAACACTTTTTCTGTGCAACATAAGATGGCCGTGTCCCGAGATTCTGAACTCCAGCTTGGTTTTGAAGACTTAAACCTTCACATTTACAAACGAACGGATGTCGATCTCGATCATATCTCTAAAAGGTCTTAGCGGTCTTAAGTGATTACTTCACTGTGGTAGCAGAATACCGAAAAGAAGTGAACGGCAAATATTTGTAGGAGATGAAGAGATCGCTTCCCTTGCCTACGGTTTTAAGGCAGCGACAAGCTCAGGCATGCTGTCATGCTCTTATATACAGATCGAGAGTTTTATAGGTGAAGTTTCCGGTCATACTCCATATTGCCGCGGAACTGACAAGACAAGACCATCACCTGACAGGCATGCAACTATGAAGGCAATGGCAATAGAAACTTTGATCGCCCCAAGAGACAATCCCAACTTTGCAGTTAGAGTTCGAAAAAATATTAAAATTAAATTAAAAGTGTCGACTTCGTCTCGTCTTAAACCTAATTCGGTTTAGGATACAGGAGTGCACATGCACAATTATGTACTCCAAGCATTTCCTTTTTACCCGTGCGACGTAGATTGTCCTAAATTAAACTTTTAACTAGAGAGGTTTCATAGTTGATGGTTAATTTTTTAAGTTCTTATATAGAGAAAAAAAAATATAAATGAGATTGACATCTGTTGAGAGACTTGTTCTGCAAAAAAATATACTCAGCCGCCTTGGTTTTTGATGCTCTTCAATGGGTGTTGCCAAGTCTGTCAACGTTAAAATCACAACTTAGAAAAGTGCACCTATGTCTCGGTGCATAGTCCGTGGCTACATCCAATCAAGATAATTGTGTGATAAATGTAATAATAAATTAAACCATAAAAAACAGTAAAATTAAAAGTTGGTAAATTCGTGTCCTTCCGTGGCCCCTTGCAAATCGAATGAAGGTCCAGGACGTTGGTATGAATCCATTCGAAACAAACTGGCCAACTTGAAGACGTAAATCAAACCACTTCGACCGAATGCAATGTCTTTGCACCAAAGCTTTAACTACTCTGCAGCGATTTTCCACTCCTTCGACAAGGTATAACCAAGTGAAACTCGTCAGCCAAGTCGATGGCAAGGCAGTTCTTAGATGAGATTTAATAAATTTTTAATAACCTCGATTGAATATCTATTTTCGATTTTACAATTCGCATCGTGTGCCAGCAAGGTGTGATGTTGTTGCCGCCGAACTCCACCTCCAGTCCCTATACTCTGACTGACAAGGGATTGCCGAGGCATGGAGTCAGTGGATGGGTGGTTTTATTACCCCTAAAATGTGTTTTCTTTTAATAGAAGCTCACTTTGGACAGAGAGGAGTGGGTTCGTCACTGTTGAGTGTATTGGTGGAGTATATACACACGCCGATGGCTTGGTAAGTGTTATTTTACGAAATTCATTCAGGTAGGTAATCTATTTAATGGACTCTACTCCTCTCGTGTGTTTGGTACCTTGACCTTCTTCGTCCTTTTCGGTTGTGCGACTCTTTCTCATCATGCTGTTGCACTTAGAGCTTATGGTCTGTCCATCCAGCAACGGTGATGGTGCAGGGGCGGTGGTCGACGACTTGGCCAAGCCATTAAGGGGATCAATCGAAAAATAATCTTTAAATATTTGTGCACAGGTGTGTGTGCAAGTTAAGAGCTCGTATATATGTTGGCAAGTGTAAGAGGTTCACAGAGAAGGTTTTTCAAAAACCAGGGAGTGGGGTAAAATTTGAATTGAATCATCCATAAAATATGCCTTGATTGATGTGATCATGATTCGTTTCTCGTGCTTTGCTCCTGGCTGGTGGTGTGTTCGATAGGCGGGACATCTATAGCTACTTAGAGAAATTAAATTTGGTGCGGAATTTGCGCAGTTAGGTACTGGCGACCGGTGAAGAGAACTTCGACTAAGTGAATTGGACTAAGAGATTTAATTTGAAGTTATGTTCAGCAAAGTGCTGTTCGCATTTAGATAATTGACTGTGTGTGAGCTAGAGTGTAATTTATACTTGTGGAGTGCTGGAAAAGTAATCACTTCACGTGCGGTTTGATTTAAAAGCACTTAACCGGTCGCATTGTCTTTTTAACGTTTGACGGGCGACTTATATATTTGTATAAGTTTCTGAAGGCATGCCAAAGTGTGGAGTACGTTTAACTTAGTCTAAGGAAAAGTATAGCAAAACGAAGTTAAATGGTCTTGCTTTTGGGCTTAGGAACTTTCTATGTACGTAAATTGCTAAGCATGTGCTCGCTTTGTTTTCATACAGATACATATCTTGGCGCATTCAACTATCACGCGAAAACTGATTGACTTAAGAAACCGATCCTTGGAGAGCACTCAGCTTAAAATCCATTTTTAAAAAGAAGCTACACTGCAAAAAATCTGCTTAGTAAAAGGCTTTATAATGCAAAGATAGGAAAGTATCGCGGTCCCCTCATACTTGCCATGATATCCAAGCAATTCCCTCCAGTCTTGGCTTACTGGTTTTGAAAACAGAATGTCGATAAATCAGCAAAATCATCGGCGCGGCAGCTCGATTTGAGCTAGGGTGAACTTATCATAACCACATAATGCTGTGTGCATTGTGTTCTTCAGACACATGCGCACCTAAAACTTTTGTCGATTCCCAACGATTTTTGAGACAGAATTTAACTACCTTCCGAAAGCAAGGTTTGAGAGGCCCTCGCAGGGGTAGGCCATGAAAGCGGGCAGCTCAAGACCCCACTGTGGATGTGGAGGCTTGCTATATTCAGTTCACATTTGATTTTCTAACAGGAAATAAGACCAGATATCTTGCAGGGATCTGGGCACTTTCAATTTAGAATCGTTGAGTTTTGGAAAGATTCTCTCCGAGACCGAAAGCATCCGCGAGCTTGCCTCTTCTTATTATGAAACACTCTAGATGAGCCTTCAAGCATTTGGTCAATGCAGTATTTAAAGTAATTCAGCATTCAGTATAAGGAGTTGCGAAGTACCTACTATTAGGACAATGTTGATTATTCATTTGATATCTTCCAATTTAGGAATTATTTCGTTCCTTGACCCGCACCGTGGAAACCTCGTTCTTGAAAGAGTTCCCCATTTTATGCCACTAAGGGCCGGTTTTTCAGTGCTGAGTTAAGCCCAGCTCAAACCAAGATCTGTTAATCCCGTAACAAAACGAATCTGGAGTTTACTCAGCGAGCAGTTATTCAGTGCAGAGTTAAATCCGTCCACAAAGTTGTCAAAATCTTCGACTCTCGAAATTATTGACTTTCTCAGCTCTCATTTCACATAGAAAAACCTAGGAAAAGAAGTTCGAGTTATTTTCAAATGTCATTTTTCACAGCAATAAAGTAATCTCTTGATACTCTTCGAGTATTACCAGTCAATTAATGGAGTGAAATGGCAAGCAATATCATTGGGGTCTTTTCATAATATCAGAAGATAGATAAAAGATTTGGGGGTGCCGTGGCGTAGTGGTTAGTGTGTGTGCTTACTACGCCGGAGGTCTGGGTTCGAATCCTGCCATCGTCACCTGAAAAAAAAGACTTGCTCTTTTTCAAGGCCCCCACCTCCGCGAGGGTGTTAGACGTTAATTGGAATAGAAAGGAAACAAGTTGGTAAGGAAAACTTAAGAAATTGAATTCGAGTGCTCTTTGACAATCATAAAACCGTCACACAAGCTAAGCTTAACATGGTTTCTAAGCTTTCTTTCTTTTAAGCCTCATAAAAGGCTTGCAAGGTTAAACGGAGCTGCTTCATTCGCTAAAAGTCCAACGTTTGTTAAATCTTTCTAAAGATTTATTCAAGACTTACTGTGGTATGTACAAATATAGCATTTTAGTTCTGAGCAATCAAGCGCCTTTTATACTCGCCTGAGCACGAATTTTTTTCTTAACAATCGTATTCAAACTTAACATGAAATCCTGTGTCACGGACTAGGACTGCCAGTAAAAAATCCGAGATATGTCAAGCTGGCACTACATTTAAGTTCTTTGAATTCACTTTACTCGCAGGTGACTCACTGTATAAACCATACCAATTACCTGCTGCAAAGTAAAACCCAATTAAAATCCGAAACTGTAATAAAAAAAAAATCTTGCAAAAAAGAATAAGAGGAACAGCATAAATCCCCCACACATCACATATCAGGGTATAGATCCTTCACCTCTATATATTGTGGTCGCCGCAGTCATAAACGTTCTCCACCACCTGGCCTCACTTAATTAAACCACACGGATAATTACACGAGATTACATTGATTAATAGACAGAGGCCGGTCAGATATTGCGCCGGCAACATTTCATTCGATACTAATTAACGCGAACAACAAGTCTAAAAACTTTATTCGCGCACGTTAATTAATAACCTCCTGCTGTTGTGTGCGCGCTGCATAAACCAGCTACGAGCGCGCTAGCTAGGTATAGCGTATAGGACGGTGCGGTAGCTTCGCAGTCTAAATTACAGGGAATTTGATACGTCCGCCTCTTGTGGACACCTAATAATTATACAGGCCAATTGTTGCCTGCACCAGACCTGGTATAGACTAATTAATCGATTGCTGTTGGAACTGTAGATTGTAGGCCATAAATTTGTGAAACTTTTGCTGTTCGTCAGTCGTCAGGCCTTCTGCTACGATTTGTCACATAATTTACGATTTCACCCCCCGAAGGCGGTCAGGGGGCTCCAATTATTTTCTTCCAATTACAAGTCGGTATATCATATTGTTAACTTCGGTTTTTTTTCATATTAATTATACAATCCAACAGTTTGTTGACTGGGGAGGGAGATTTCACCCGAAATTTATTCGTGTCTGTCTATCTGTCCACCCGTTGGCCTATCCACCGTTAGTTAAACCCAAAAAGACACCAAATATTTGCATAATTAATCTCTAATTAGATAGTGCTAGATTGTATCTATGCATACCGCCACTCCCTTTAGCTCCTCGTACAGCTCTGGCCCACATTATATATCGCATAATTACTTTCCGTGTGGGCGGCAGCAGCAGTGGCGTGGTCGAAGAGCGATGAAAAAATATAGATACAGAACAAAATATTGGACGCGACAAAAAAAAAACAAAGCAGTGATCAGATCGTTAAAATTAATTGTTCCAAAATGTTGTATACTAAACTCACCGAACAGAAAAAGAACCAAATTTCGAAACCGATGCGGATAGCTATTTTAATTAGTTGATCTTTTTTTTTCGAAACACATTGGTGGTGCGACGAGCTCCACAAAAACGTCCTCGAACCGCTCGACATTGATTGAATAATGTGTGCAAAGAATGCAGTGATGGAGTCCAATTTGAATACATATATCTGTCTTCCAAGTGCTTTTGGCCGGTATACCTAATGGTGGGAAAAGAGCGATTTAAGAGGGCTACCGACACATGTGCGGTTATTTTCTTCTTTTTTCGAAAATATTGTCAAATCGCTTCATTAGCGCAGATCTGTTTTTGCTAATTTATTATTTTTATTTGCGTAAACATATCGTTTTCTAAAGTAGGCATAGGGTGATTCAAAATACGTTCTTTTGAAGGAAAGTCAAAGGGATACTATTGCTTTAAAATGAATATAATTGCGATAACCCAAGGGATTTACCTCTCCGTTCTATGAGAACTGTGAAAAACCCAAAAAAGTTCTTTAAGCCTATAGAGACTTTAACGGAATTATCCAAGCCAGAAAGTATTTCTTAGTTTTAGAAGAAATATTATCCCGAAATTACGTGACTCAAACGGGACTTAAGCAAGCAAGTATCGACGCATGCCTTATATAGTCTAACAAGGCAATATAGTTAGACTGTCTCAGCTTTTTTATCCAACAAACAATTTATTTTGCATGGTGGCAAACCCAGCGAAGCCTTTTTGGGTTTCCACCTCACATAAAACAGAGATTAACGTAGAAAGATAAAAAGTGAATCCCAAAGTGTTTTCACCGGAAAAAAGGAGATAAACTTGACTTATGCTTTCGTTTTTCAGTGACATACTGTAGTGTGAAATGGCGGTTGGTGTAAAACCCTGCTCTTTAAATTCTTCTTACATCTCCTTGTAAACGTGAGCTTTTTTCGGGACTTCAGCACCTCGGATATTTCGTCCGGTTCAAAAATATTTCAGTTTATTTTTTATTGCCACCGAATTTTTGGTTCTACGAAACGAAACAAAGTAAAACAAGTGGGAAAGTGCGACAGTGCGTATGCAAAAGCTTCAGTGCACCTACGACGGATTACAAAATATCCGACCATACCAAAAAGAAAACTGCCACGTCTCCAAAAAGTGGGCGGGATATAAAAATATAACTGTTGAATGCTTTATACTAGGTGGTTGTTTACATTTCGGCCTAAAACTCCGCCTTTTTAACTAAAAAAAAATCACTTTTTTTAACGCCACGCTCACAAAAGTGGGCGGAGGCACAAACAATATGTACATAAAAATTAGAAAATGCTAACATCTACAACTTTTGTCACATGATTTTTTGTCAAATTTCATATATATTGATTGAAAACCAGTCATTTTAAGCTAAAATCCCTTAAAAATGGGGCATGGTTAATGAAATGGCTAAAAATTTTCGACTACTTTAAGGACAATTACAAGGCAATGTTACCTACCAGATAAAAATGCGCTAGCGCCATTGTAACATAGCTAAAATTTGGAAAAGGTATTTTTTTATATTAGAGATGGTCGCACATACAGGCCTGTAGTGGGCGTGTCTGTGAGCGTATTCAGCTAATTTTCAAACTTGATCTGATCAACCCACCAAATTTCAGCTCTCTACCTTAAAATTTAAGGGCTAAAAGTTGTTTACATACGGACGGACGGACGGACATGGCATAATCGATTCTCCTGTCGGTCCCATTCATATCCCTTAAAGGTCTTAGGGGTCTACGATGATTACTTCACTGCGTTACAAACTATACATCAAACTTGTTATACCCTTGGTCGGGCATAAAAAGAAAAACGAAACGTCATATGGCGGAATTATAGTTCACAAAATCGAAAGTCTAACTTGATCAACATCGATCAGCAATGTCAACATAATCTGCGCACAGATCAACCTATCATTCTGTTGATCTGTGCGCAGCTCAATGCATTGAACTTTTTTGTGGTCCAACCACATCCCCATCAACAGTAACCATTCTAGGCATCCCGTTACAAAATACAACAAACTGTCAATAAAAGACTTGTTTGGCTTGTTTGACACGCAAAATTCAAACACGCAGAGTTCGTATGGTAATCTTAATCTTGAGATTAATGGGAATTTAAGGAAGATTTGTCTTAATCCGGATTAGTGTCCGGAGGAAGCACTCTACATATTACATTATGCTGCGCTGATCCTGTAGCTCCTTCTGAGGTCCAAGGTTTGAGTCTTCAACTCTTTGAATCAAACCTTGGAAGAAAGCTTTTTAGTAATCGCCGATCAGTGCCCGGTGGAAACACACTACATATTACATTTTTTATTACATCAGTCGTCAAACTCCGCCCTCCATAGTGTTATGTAGAAGTTTCACGACTAAACAGATTTGTATAAATAGCCGATACCTGTTGCCTAGTTTTTCAGTTTTGAATCAGAATACTTGAAAAGCGAACGTCGAGTGTGAAAGTAATAAAAACGGTTACGGTGAACTAGATTGAACTAATTTAGTTGTGTTTAATAAGTAAAGATATTCGTTGGTGTTTATTAAAAGTCAAATTGAGTTTTATTCGACGAACCCCAGGCAAAATATTACAATATCGACTGCCAACGAAAAAGGTAATACCTATCAGATTGTGTAAATGTTGTCTTTCGAACTTAAACTGAAGAACTGGAAATTCCGCAAACTTCGGAAAAAAAACCTGCGCCAGCACTACAGTACAGATTTTGGAACGTTTGGTTTACTTGTTGTAAAGATTCTCCTATTATTGCTGAATATACATTGAAAGAAGGATTTTTTATGCAAAATATTTACCATTCGCGTCAGTGTAAATTTATCTTGCTATACAAACGTTTACTGACATATTAGTTCTTAACCCAAAAATGGGGTTTAACACAAACATTAATTATTTGATGAGAAAAAATTATTGTTGAAAATTTTGGCCGCAACCACTTTAACGTTTTTTTCGAACAAAATAAACGTATCCATTAAAAAAAATTGATTTTAAACAAATAGCTTTCTTAGGAAATAGAAATATTACCAGCAAACGCCTTGCTATTGCCACCCAAAGATTGAGTTATCAAACATCGAAATGTTTATTAGAAAATAACTTTATGAGAAAGATTTTTTGTTTTTCCATAAATAATCGAATATGGTTGTCCGTAGCTTAATCGGTAATTAAGAGCAGTAGCCGCGGAAGATGCAAAATGCAGGATCATGCAAGTTACCTACAAGTAAGTAACCCAAAAATTTAAATTACTTTTGACATCCGAGGTGCTACCATCTGCACTAAGTACCACTTCTATTTGGGAAGCTTCAAAATTGTTCTCTCTGCATAAGTAATGTACATAAACCAACAGCTTCACTTTTTTTCTAAACCATCGCTAGCACTTTAGTGTTTGAGATAAATAAGAAAAACATTTTTTGCTTCAACCAAATGTTCGCGCAGAAAATGCTAGCAACCGCCAGCGAACACTTAACTGTTAGCTTCATACAAACTGTCTGTGGCTAAAATATTTTATTTGTGTGTTGAAATTGTTGTAAAGTCTAGACGGGGAAATACGCAGCTGTGCATTACAAGTCAATTTTTTAGTTTCTCTATGTCGATCTTTGCAGTTTTAGTCATTTGTAATTTAAAGTTATTGCTTGGGCAAATGACTTATTCTCGTTTGTCTAGAAATGTAACCGAGCTTTTACATTGTCTATTTCTAAACTAAATTTCTATAACTTTAAGATTCAGGAGTTGCTGATGCACTCACCCGGGGAATGCTCACAAGATATTGCGGGTCCTAGGATGGGACGCAATAAATAAGACTGGGGGCGGACCAGAACCAACATTAAGAAAAATTCAAGAGCACCTGTCACAAAATGAGAGGCTACGGTCATAAAGAACCTTCCAGCTACGGAATACCGTCACGCATTTTAAAGGTATCATAATATGACGAACTAAGATCGAATAGTAAGAAAAAAGCAAGGCAATACCCGCAGTTATCCAGAAAACTATATTAAGCCGTCTTTTTAAGCAACTTGGTCATCGACCGTAAGATTATATCAACAGCCCAACATGCCTGTACTAAAGCTAAGGGGTTGAAACAGCCTTGTACGAGGTTTTCAGCGTGATCGAAAACTCTAAAGGTGTCTTCTGTTAGCCTCTGAGAAAAAACACGAAACTTGGAAAATCTTCCTAAACAAAGGTCTACTACTTAATATGTTTATTTATCTGCTGGAAAGAGTGATCAAAACGTAAAGATGACTGCCTTTAGCGTCACCCCACAGAGAGGTGTCATCTCACCATTGCTATGAGTACTGGAATGGGGTACTATTAAGACTGGGCTTAAAGCCTTCAGTCCAATGAATCCGTTGCATCCGGTACGTCGAAGACCACAGCTGACAACTGCCTCAGTCCATGTCAGCTGAGGAAAAGAACTTAAGGATGTATATTCTTCCACGACATCACATCACAGAATATCTTTCTTTTTAGGTGAGCTGAATCAAGGAAGTGGCTAAAGGAACTAGACACGCTGTAAGCAGAAAGTAGACTCACACAAAAAGCAGAGTGGATATTCCCCTTAACAACCCATCGCAACAATGTCACCACAAACTTGAGTGTGATGAGAAGCATCATTTCGTCACTAGCCCAACCCAGCCCCTGTGGCAAAAGAGGCCATGTCGGCTTTGTGGCACGTAAGCTCATTTTATGAAAATGATATCATATCTGGTGGAAAACCGTAGCGATAATTATCACCCGATGTCAGCGTCACTGCAATGCAAAGGAATCTAAAGTTGGACAGCTTGTAAGATTCGAAATTATCATCATAAAGACCAACACCTCGAGATGGCCCGGGGTCTATGCCAAAGCCAGTGACATTAATGATGGGTAAAAGGACAGTCTTGGTTGAGTGATAGAAAACTTAAGAATCATAAAGAAAAAAGGAGTGCAGTTATGCCTCATGAAAAACAAAAAAAAAAATTGTGATCTGCTGATTTTACTGAATCACCCTGTATGTCCTTCCCGTATTTATTTTTAACAACTTGTTACTGAAAGAAATCAATAAATTGGATTTACGTTAGCAGAAATGTATTTTTGCACTGAATTTTTGTCAGTATATTAAGTGGATGTGTAATGTTGTTTTTGGCACAACTTGCTGAAAATTGTAATCACATTAAGCGACACGAAGAACTTGATCAAACTAAATTCGATTCGGAAACACATATTTACCTGAGTTTCAGATATGGCTAATTTAATTTTATTTTATTTAAATTTATAAAAATTTATTTTTGTTTTTGCTTTTCAGGCCCGTTCAAAATATGTCCGTCCTTAGGCTACCGTTGTATAAGTGTAAAAAAGCAACAAAAGGTCCTGCATGTGGGCTGAGTGGCGCTTATAAGTCTTTCAATTCTATTTGGGACTTTGCCAAATCAAGCAATTTTTCTTATTTACGACGAATACAAGTCTGTACTATTGGATACGAGGACCTAAAGGCAACTCATTTTTCGTTATTGAAATACGATAAAAAAACCGAAAGGAAATGCCTATACACACCACGTAACTTTTAATACTCTCAGCCTAAAACAAAAGTGTAAAAATAAAAATGTGTGTCACATCACACAAAAACAAACGAACCTAAATTTTCAAAATTGACAAATTACTCGAACAACTGCAACAATGCATTATTCTGGGAGACATAAAGAAGATCACAGCGTCAGAATTCTATTTCCGATGAGTATTTCTCGCGTTTGTTCGGCGCATCCACCAGAATAGAAGTATAAGATCTTTTTATGTAGCCAATGTGGGCCACCATCCAATGCAAAGATGTTCGCACAAGATCAATCACTGTAAGTAAGCACTTAAGATGTGCAACGTGTGTCTCACATAAAATATTATGTTTCTCTCCCAATGAGGGCCTAAATAATTAATGTCTTAGCGTCTAGCGGGGATTTGAGTTCGGCGCGTTTATTATTACGGCTTCATACCTTTCTTTCCTTGGAATTTTTTCCCACAGATTTGTCAGGAAAGGTTAGGTTAAAGGTGGTTGAAAGAAGTTTTGAAAAGCCCATATTCGCCCCTTAACGTTAGGCGATAAAGAGACCAGGGCGTATATTCTGGCATGTAACTTCGCAACATCATTGCTGTCTGTCATATACAAGGCGAACAATGCCGAAATTGAGCCGGGCAAAAAATTAGTGACCGCTATTTAGAAAGCTTAAGATTTTCATCAAAAATTCATTTCTATCACATTAGTCTCGCATTTCCGCCGACGCCATCCGGTGGAATTGCGTCGGACTGTCAGGAACAAACTGAAAAAGGCTAGCTTCTGTACCGCAGGAGCTATTCGAATCGCACTCCAAGTGCCGGCAATACAGTCCTTCCAAGACTTCCACACACCATAGTTGTCAAAACAGAGGAAGAAGTGCCTGCATCTAAGTATTCCTACAAAGGAGGAGGAATCATATAGAGACACGGGGAAAAGTGGATCTTGTGAGAAATCTTGGACGTCACTCAAAAGTAAGTCTTTAACAAAAATTATATAATTATATCATTACTAAAAGAGGCGAAACTGAAGACTGACACTGAAATTAAACTCAAACTGAAAAAGACTGAAACTTAAACTGAAACTGAAAAATGAAGCTGAAGACTGAAACTGAAGACCAAAACTTAAACTTAAATAGCAACTGTAACAAAAACAGAATGAAATTTAATCTGAGGACTGAAACTGGGGACAGCAAATGAAGACTGAAACTAAAGACCGAATTCAAACTGAACTTATATTGAAAGAGACTGAAACTGAAACAGATTGAAATTTAAACTTAAGCCAAAGCTGAGAAATGAAACTGAAGACTGAAGCTGAATACTGAAAATGAAGAATAAAGCCAAAGATGAAACTGAAGACTTAAACATAAACTTAAACTTGAATTAAACTTGAACTTGAACTAGAATAAGAACTGATCTTAAACTTAAACAAAAACTGAAACTAAAGATTCAAATTGAAAACTAAAACCAAAGACTGAAACTCATGACTGACACTGAAGACTAAAATTTAATTAAGCTTGAACTTGAGGTTTATCTGAAACAGACTGAAACTTAAACTGAGAACCAACTCTGAAGACTGAAACTGAAGACCAAAACTTAAACTTAAATTGCAACTGAAACAAAAGCTGAATGAAATTGAAAATATACACTGAAACTGAAGACCGCATTGAAACTGAACTTAAACTGAAACAGACTAAAATGAAACTAAACTTAAGTTGAAACTGAGAAATGAAACTGAAGAATCAAGCTGAATACTGAAAATGAAGATTAAAGCTAAAGACTGAAACTGAAGAACAAAACTTAAATTTTGCAACGGAAACTAAATAGAATTAAATTTAAACTGAGGACTGAAACTGAACACTAGGGCCGACTTCACAGTTAAGACCAACATTGGCGAATTAAGTTTTTCACACAAAACAATGCAAAATAGTTTTATTTTGATAAAAACCACATCAATGTAACAATAATGAATGGAGAAAGGGAAAAATCAACACGGTGCACTAAAAATTTCCAAAAATTAGAAAACAAAATTGTTTTAACAGCATTTTCTAAGAGCTAAGGCCAGTACGCAAAACTGTCAGCGGAATCCGAACAGAGGCTGAGTATTGAAGCGTTGTCGACTTAAGTTTTACATAAGCTGCCACTGTGAAATCAGCCCTAATACCTTAACTCAAAATTAAATTGATCTTCAACTCAAACTTGAACTAGAAATAAAACTGAACTTAAACTTAAACAAAAACTGAAACGAAAGACTGAAAAAACTAATGACTGAAACTATAGACTAAAATTTAAACCGAAAATGAAACTTGAGTTTACTTTTTTAAAGTTTGACTTGAGCCTTAACTGAAGCAGACTAAAACTTAAAAAGGAAATTAAAAAGATTCCATACTTTTACTTACTTACTTACTTAAGGCCGCTACAGTCCGGGTTGGACCTGGACCCCAACCAACAGGCTTCGCCAGCCAGCTCTGTCTCTACCTAGCCGTCTCCAGTTTCGTACGCGGACTTGGGTGAGGTCCCCTTCCACTTGCGTGCGCCACCTGAGTCTCGGTGCTCCTCTACTTCATTCGAAGATACTAGGGGCCGGGGCATTGGTGTCCATCCGCTCTAGATGAACCAGCCATCGTAGACGTTGTATTTTGACTCTTCTGGCTAGGTCAGTGTCGCTCCACAGCCTGATGTTATATGTCCTCCTCCACTCTCCGTCTATGCAAACAGGACCGTAAATCGTCCAAAGAATTTTCCTCTAGAAGCAGCCTTAAGCATCCTCTTTTCATTCGCCTTTGACAGGGTCCATGCTTCTGCACCGTAAAGCAGGACTGGGATGATGAGGGTCTTATACATGACGTTTGATTTCAGCGCTGGTGTCATTGTCTGAATTAACAGCGGAACCCAGGTAGACAAAGTCCTTAAGTACCTCAAAGCAATAGCTGTCGATGGTGATGTTTTGTCCAAGACGCCGGTGTTGGGTGTCTTTTCTTGAGGACAGCATATACTTGGTTTTGCCCTCGTTGACCGCTTAAACCATATTTGCCGCTTCCGTCTCAATACTCACGAAGGCTTCATTGTCTGCGAATGCGAGTAGTTAACCGGACTTTTGAAAAATTGATATGATGTTAAAGAAGACACATGACAGCGCGTCGCGATGTCTAAATTCTTTTTTGATATCAAAGGGGTCGGTGAGGTCTTCGCCGACCATGACGGAAAAGCGTGAATTTTCCATCGTCATCCTGCATAGACTGAGGAGTTTGTCAGGGATGCCAATATAGCTCGTCTCTATAGATGCTGTCATATGCGGTCTTTAAATCGATGAAAAAGTGGTGTGTATCGATTTGGAATTCCTGAGTTTTCTCCAAGATCTGCCGCAGTGTGAATATTTGATCGATGGTGAACTTTCCTGGCCTCCAAGCCACACTAATATGTGCCTATCAGATTGTCGACAAATGGCTTCAGGTCTTGTAAGCGATGTTAAGAAGACTGATGATTCAGAGGGTCTCAATTTTTCAGGATCGGGGAAATAATGCTGAGGCTCCATTCGTCGGGAACCTTCCATACTTTTATATGTTTCATAAAGACCCCAAGAAGAGGAAGGCAACCCCTGTCAAAACGTCGGTCGGCAAAGAAACCATGAATAGTTATTTTCCTTGACCCTTTTGACCCAAGCAGCCGAAAACTTCTTACTTCAAAAACATTTTTAGCAATATTTTTCGCTTTTCAAATAATTGCTGTTGGGGGTAATGAATAATTTTTTGGAGGAAATAACTAATTTGTTATTCAAAAAACGCCATTACTTCTTGGTTTTGAGCTAACTCTTTTGCATCCAATTCTGAATGAGCGGACCAATATCAAAAATTTCCCAATGCGTCGTCGCATCTTCGGGAAATTTACATAATTTCAGTAATTGACTTTCATTTTTGCATCCGTGTCGTTCTCAAAAACAATGTCCTCACACGACAGTTGTCTGAAGACAAAAAAAAAATGACTAAATTCAGAGTAGGCAGCTTTTTCGACACATCCATCAGATGTTTCAAGACAAAGCTTATCAGTGCTTGTCATGTACCTTATTTTTTTCCTCTTACACTTTTCAGCTGCTTATCGATAACCTTTCTCAGGGGATATAATTTTTGCTGATAAGTTATCGAATATGACACAAATCTTACGTCGATGCAACGCTGCATCATGTAACAACCATACGAAATCAACTTATGTCATTATTATGTCAACCAATTTCGAGCGAAAGTAAACCTCATCGAATTCCATGGCACCGATGCACAATTGCATTTAACGTCCATATATACGTACTCTTTTATTAATTCTCAAAAAAGTAAAAAAAAAAAAAATTAATTTAAACTTTTAATTTCCGGCTGCAAGTACACACAATTGAATCATGCCGCACAAACTCATTCGCACAGAGTGGAGGTGAAAAAAAATTAAGTGATGGTGAATTACAGTATAAACAATTGGACACGTCGTAATACATTGTACGACTTCACGGTGCGGAGCAAGGGCTCATGGGAGGGAGGTGGCTCTTGATGGAGGGGTTGGTGTAAACGGGGAGTTGGTATACAAGAGAGACACAGCAAGGAAAACCACAGAATAACGTGTGGCATTTTTTTTAATTAAATTAAAACTCATTAGCGATAACTCATGCGAGCAGATTAAAGAAAAAATCGCAGTGAAGGAAGAGAGGGAGAGGGCGTAATGGAGCCAGGGAAGGGCCATGGTTGAAGGAAGGTTTATTTACGAATCACATGGGGTGAAGAGTCAGCTCCGAGGTTTCATAAACTCGTTTCGGATTTTTTTTTTCCCTTCTTTTATTTCCACAATTTTAATTTTCGTATGGATCTTTTTTTCGTAATTTTTGGGTGTCATTCCACACCAATGGACTGCAGCGTGGAGTCCTCGAAGTCAAGTGGGGGTGTTCGACATTATGCTTGGCTCGTCACGATAGTTTTTTTTTTGCCCAATATTGGGCAAAGCGCTCCGTTGCACTAAATATTGTGGCGGAAGTTTTCTTTTCCATCCGCTAGTAGTGGCTTCTTGTGTTTGTTCCTATTTTCAATACAAACAAATTACCTATAAGTTTGAGCAGAGATGGTGGTGGGTTTATTTTTAATTTAAATTTTATAATAAAAAATGTTGGCGGAGGGATTCTCGTTTTTTTTTTTTCATTAATTCTTCATCCTGCAAAGGCTTTTAATTAAAATTTGATCAATTCATTAATTAGTTTTTTTTTTGGCTTTTGCAGGTGCTGGATCAAATTTATTTATTAAATCCATTAAAATGTTCGGGTTTTTTTATTACATTTGAATATGTTTTAATTGGATTTTTGTGTCCAATTAGCCTTTTTTGCGAGACGAGAGTGCTAGGCTTTACTTTTAACTAATGATTTAGCTCAGTAACAAATTTTGAGAGTAAAAAAAGATGATAACGACGTTTTGAATACTGATTTTATCGTTTTAATTAGTGTGAATATTTTAAAAGCAAGTGTAAATTGAAGTTCGTTTTATTTTGTTTTAAAGGATTAAAAATGCGTTGTACTTTTTATTTTGCAATACGAATTTTTAGACTAACGACGGCAGTTATGTCAGGTGCTAGTTTGACTTCTTGAATTTGGCGTGTACTTTGGTTTTTCAATTTCCTTTTAACAAAATTTAAATAAGACAATCACCTACCGGCGCGACGCCTTTGCCTTTGCTTAGAGTCTTATAAGCTTATTACATACCTGAAAAGATAGAAAAATATTCTGCTTTAGATTTTGTAAAAAAAACATATGTAAAATAGATATGCTTAATTAAAAATAATAATTTAATTTTTACTTGCCAACTTAAGGGTAGTTTTTTGTTAAATTAGCTTAAAACTATTCTTCAAACAATCTTGAACCAGACCCAAGTGTGGGGGCTTAAGGTACGAACATTTAACCGGTTTTCGGCCGGCTGATTAGTAGCGTTTTGCCAAACCTGATTCCAGTGGTGGTGTGAGCGTATTGTAAACCGTGTCCAAGGATACAAGGTTTGGGGGTCAAACCAACCGCCTTGGCGCGGGCATGTTATACTTAGCCTTGCCCAGTATGGCGGCTCTGTCGACTTTTTATTTCCACCCTTACTCGTGGGTACAAAATTGAAATTAACATTGATAAACAAAACAAAACAAAAAAATTAATAAAACAAACAAGCCCTGTCAAGGGAGAGATGAGTGAAGCGAGCTTTCGAATTCATCCATCTCTCTCCTGGTAGGGGCTTTGGATGAGACGGGACTTTCTGCTAGAGACAGTGAGGAGTTCGAAACAACACTCACCTTCGATAGCAATTTCATCGGTGAGCAGGCTGGCGCTCTCACCGGTGATTTAAGGGGCAGTAAGCAGGCCGAGAAAATTGCCAAGACAGCTGGAACATTCGCAGTCGAAGCTATCTCCAAGGCAGGCGTAAGCAATGGAATCGCTTCTTCGATGAAAGGTACGGACACAGCTGGCGCTGGCGCTGTCGCTGTGCCTGCGGCCTTTGTCGCTGACGCAAACTCAAAGTTATCATACCAGAACGAGGGGAGTGCTAAGACAGCTGGAACATCCGCTGTCGAGGCGTTCCCCGAGGCTGGAAAGGATAGTGGCATTGCTTCGGCGAAGGAGAAAGTGGAATCAGCTGGCTCAGCCGCTGTTCCTACTGCCTCTAACACCGTTGCCAAGAGCGTGAAGATTAAGCTCCTGCTTCGGATTAAGGAGCTTCCAAAGGATTTAGCTCCTGCTTCGCAGCGCCCAGCGCAAGATTGCGAAGTACGAGGGTCGCGACCCCGGCAGCTTAAGTAGTTGGGAAAGATCTGTCCTGGAGGGAGCGTAGGCCATCTTGGCCAATCAACGGCCAAATCAAGGGATGGTAACCAAGCGCAATGCTACTGCTAGGGAAGCCGGTCAGGCGCCCTCCACCTCCTATGAAGACAAGCTCAAACAAGGGGCAAGGGTATCTAGCAGGAAGGACAGTAGCAAGAGAAGGAGATCAAATGACGATAGTGGAGCTGAACGATGCAAAAAAGATGAAGCCTGGTACTCATCTGCTTTGCGTCGGAAGCCGAGCGACCAAAATGACGAGCTTCTCGTTGCTGTGGTATGCGAGTTAGATCGTGCGGTCGTCTGACAATCGACCAGTGGAAACGCATCGGAGAGAAGTTCCAGGGTGCCATGTGGAAGGAACTATCCGCCGCAGGAAACCGGGAGCTTCAATTTGATGGTGCTGGTTGGGAGGGCGGACGCAAGGTTGTAGCTTGTGGAAATAGGCTTTCAGTGGACTTCCTTCGCCGCTTCATTTTGGAGGCGAGCGAGAATTGGAAGGACATCAAGCTAAGATGTACAACAAAAGCAGAGTTGGAGGAGTACGATCTCCTATGGGTTGGGCATGGGTATGGGTTCCGTGTCCCTACACTTACCCAGAAAAACTACTGGGGCTTCTCCATGTTTAAAATCGGGAGCTGAAGGCCGATTCGTGGGGAGTCCTAAAGACAGGGCCTAGATGGCAACACGGGCAGAAGCTTGCGCTAAATAGGGACTGCTAACCATACCTGGAGAAATCCAACGGTATGGTAAGATACAGCATTGGTTAATTGTAAAGCCATCAGGGTAAAGCCAGCAGGTAGGGTAGATAATCATAATAATAATAAACCAGGTAGATAATCCCCCCAAGATGATGGAAGTGCTGCAGATCAACCTGCACCACAGTAGGGCAGCGACGGCTTGTCTGGTGGAGTACATCACTAGACACGACGTCACAGCCGTACTAATACAGGAGTCCTGAATCGATAAGGACAATACGATCCGGAGTCTCAGGCTTAAGGCTTACAATGTGTTCTTCAAGGCAAAAGGTAAGATCAGGACTTGCATCCTAATCAAAAAAAAATTAAAGGAATTTCTTTTAAAAAATTATAGCTCAGGTGATCTGAGGGCGGCAGTATGGGAAAGGAAGGACGGCTAACCACTCTGTCTGTCCTCGGCCTATCTCCCCTACGACTCCGAGGTAGTCATCCCGGATAAACTCCTAAGCATGGCAACGCAAACGGACTGGCTGCTGGTGGTGGGCTGCGACGCTAACGCCCATCATTCACTATGGGGCAGCAGTGACATAAATGCAAGAATCTTCCGGCCTCAATATTTGTAATAGAGGGAATTCACCCACTTTCGTGGTGTGGTAAGAAACAGGCAAGAAGTGATAGACATAACCCTTGCCTCAAGCATGGAAGGTTTAGAAATTTTGGAGTCAACTTTCCGAGAAATCGGGTTTTTAAAGATCCAACATGTAAAAAGTGGGCATCGCCGCCCAGAAGGCGGTCCAATTTTTGCCTTGTTAGAGGTCTTAGGCCAATATTGGTCAGTATCAAAACTTAAGTTCCTGTGACTTGTCTAGCTTGACCAAAAGGCATTTTGAAAAAATAAGTGAAATAGAGGTTGTCTCACGTTGAAGCCAGTAGTGGGCGTGGCCGTTGACGGTTTGAGCCAATTTTCATACTTTGTCTGTGCAACAAAAGAACCAAGCCGTGTACCGAGCTTCAGCTCTCTAGCTTGATTTTAAAGACCTAAAACCTTCACATATACAGACGGACGGACATGGCTTAGTCGATTCACCTGTCGGTCTAGATCATATTTCCAAAAGGTTTTAAGGGTGTACGGTGATTATTTCACTGTGTTACAACTATGCATTAAAATTAATATACCCTCGGTCCGGATATAAAAAAAAACCTGAAATTCGTGATCAGTGACCCAAAAAGCCTACAGTAGAGCAAATCTGGTGATGGCCAGAGGGTTTACAACCAAAGCCGCAAATTAACTGCAGTAGGATGTCACTGTTTGTGCTTTTGCGCTTTTTTATTACGCAGTGTTTTCGAATCTGTTGAAGAAGCAAGCCAATACTCACACATATTCTCAAAATAATACTGCCAATTCCGAGTTAATGCTTAGAAACCAGTTTGATTGCATTTTTGTATTATTCCATCCCTCAGCTGATCTCGAAGCAAGACTACTTACGTGTTACAAGACGATGCTATGTTGTAGGATGCTAGGTTCCTGGTATTGGGCCTTGAGACTTTGTGAAAGAGTTAGTATGGCTAAAAAGTTTGGAGACCCCTGGTCTAAACTCTAAGGAAAGTCCAGCCTCGGACTGGGCACTGTATCACCTATCATTAGTTTTGAGATGAGATGGACGAGTAATCTGAGTCCGATAGCTTCCCACTTTTTCTAGAATTCTGGAATTTTGGGAGTAGTTGATCGCCCTCCGAACCCGTTCGATTGTGAAGTCTAAGGCTTTTCCTGTATGGGTGAGAAATGGTAACTTTTGGATTGTATTGCTCTGGAAACGGTTCACTCAGACTTCCAACAGGCTTTATATAATGTTAATATAATGCTCATTATTTACATAGTTTAAAGGTGATTTGGTTGGGTCTACAACGATATATTGAAAACGAAAATCTTTAGAAAAAAAAGTTTTCTAACAATAAACAGGGGCTTAATATTTGACATCTTAAGTCTTAACGCTTCGTAAAATGTTCTCCCTAAACTGTCAACATTTGAGCACCTGTGTTAAATATGGGAATATGTGTTTCCATTAATCTGGGCGGACTTTGAATTTTATAAATGTCTATCTTGACTTTCTAAGACTTAAGTTCTCTGTAAAACAAAGCCTAACACATTCAACTTCAAGAAGTATCTGATAAAAGCCAAAGTTTCTTGAAACACACTTCACAACATGTAAAAGTATCTGTTTTACTCTATTCACAAATATCGAAGTCAAGGTTCGTAAAACCATTGTGAAGGACTTTCTGCAAGTTTGCTATAGCTTTTCCAAATGTAACAAGCTTATGAGGCTTTAAGTGATTAATTCACTGTTAACAAATGGTTACAATTGAATTAGCCACACCACTCAAGCAGGATAAAATAATTAATTCCAGCGACTTAAAAACACACCACTAGAGTAATTGCTCATTTCTCTTGTCCGATTTTTATCTAAGCTCGTTAAGCTTCTGCATATTATCTTATCAGGCTCACGGCACTCCAACAGTTCGTCTGCTTTCAGATAATACTATCGCCAATCAAGAACCAGCGGAAATGACTCCAACCAGCACTTTAACATTGATTAGTCTTATCTAAATCGCCGGACTCAATTCGAAATTCGGTTCTTTTCCCAAGATTTAGTTCTCAAATGTGTAAAACCTCGATTACACATGCATCGGACGCGCCGCAATCATTCGACACATTTGTTAACACATTTCAATATTATTAGTATTCCCGTAATTACAACATTTTCGTTAACAGATACGGATACACATCGCCCTCACCGCCCGCCGCCTGTTTGAGTGTTTTTTTTTTTGGCAATTGTCGCCAAGAATGCAAATGGAATTTCAAATAGAATCTTGGGCAATCTCTTTCAGCCCAGACATGTATCTAACTGAAATAAATGTAGGAAGGTACATCACATTAGACCGGATGAATGAAATTATAGTGAATCTACTCGATCAACGGAATACCCAAGAGCACGATCACCAACTTTATAGCCGTGGATGCCTATGTATCCCCACACGTACCGACATTATACGACACATTGTGGGAAATAGCACTTGATTAATGACTCTAATGGCAGCCCTGGTAGTTCTTGTCAGTGACGACGTCTCGGCGACTTACTATATACCTACATTTTTCTTCGTATATTCTTTTGTTTAGGTTATGTACTACACGCTCACCCTCTCTCTCTAGAGAGGTTTGCCATGGCCCATTCCTGTGGCACAACGATCAACGACCGACCAGCGTCACTACCACTAATGACATTAGGCCTGTAGAGCAAACACTCAGCATCATTCCTATTAGCCCACGCACAGAATGGAAAAAATCGACAAAATGATCGTTTTGATGAGGGGGAGCTACAGCCGGCCGACCTCTGGTCCCAACAGACCACAACAACTTTGGGGGGACACTTAAAGTGCTTGATCATTAGCATGCCGCATGCCGTGTGCCCCGAGACACCCGAGACACTAAAATCCCAATTATTCCCGTGTGCCCGTCGTTAGAGTAATTGCTTCCTGAATAATTAGATTTTTTTATTTGACACGATCGGTCGTGGAAGCCCATTACATGCCTATTGAGACACGCGAAAGGGAAATCTTCCATCAAATAATGATAATCACGGCTACCTTATAACATCGATTTACTTGTGGTTTAATTATCTAAAATCTAAAAGCGTTTTAGACTCCACGTCCTCATTTGAAAAAAAAAAAAAAAAAAAAAAACATTTCATTATTTTTTTTATTGAAATGGGTGCCGCAGGCAAGCTGTCAAAAATGGGAGGCATAACGGGGTCAATGGTCCGACAATGTACATCTTGTCATGTCAATGTCAAGTGTTTTCTTCTCAACTGGTGAAGTTGTATAGGCTACTGTCAGGCGTGAAGATGAAGTTGTTTTATTTCTTTGGATATTCCAATTTCTTTTTTTTTAATAACAGAAACCGTGAGTTGCCCATAGGGTTTTGGGAATTGGAAATTAGTCATACATCCGAAGAATACCTAACTAGTGGTTTTGGGTTTACATATGCGTGAAAATGAAAAATTGAATTTTGAAAATTTCCAAGCCCACCTCATGGCTTGATGATCATGGAGTCAGATGCTCACGTGAAGACGCAGTAAGCCTTAGAGAAAATCAAAGCGAAACGGTAGGAAAGTTTGATTTGACGGGTGACGTGACGGATCAACTCAAGTTTGGTTTTTTTCTATTATTTATGACGGGCATAGATGAATGATATGAAGGTGAATTTAAAAAACATGCAACACATAATACATTACCAGAACCTTAGCCGAACAGACATCGAAAACGTTTGGAAAATACCAGCAAGGACTATTAAGGACTACAGAGAGAACGCTGTGACCCGTGTCCAAATATATGACAGTGCTATATGGTAGGGTTACTAAGCTGTATTCACGAAAACTCCTCAAAAACTGGAAAGCTCAATGCATATACACCAGTGTTGCAAAAGAAAAAAAGGGGATTTGAGGCGGTCTGTAAAAGCTGCTTCTTCGACAAAGAGGGAAAATTATTGAAGGAGTCTATGAAGAACTCTTTCTTTAATGTCAAAATTAACCATACAATCCGAATTGCGATGACCAACACATCTATTCAATAAACTATAGTAAGGATTCAATATCCGAATGCAATACCAATGACAAGGCGGCTGATGGACTTGACGGCCTACAGGTCAAAATGTTCGGAGCAGAGACACAACTCTTATGCACCAGTTTAGAATTTTATCAAAGGATTCCATGGAACCATGAAGATTGCTCGCTGCTCCGTGTTAAAGCATTTCGAAAAGGTGAATCTGAAACAAAAATTGAAATTCTCGAGACAACACCAGAGGAATAATCTTCAGGATTGGGATACCTGGTGAGAG
The DNA here is from genome assembly GCA_947623515.1 of Neoascia interrupta. Lineage (NCBI taxonomy): Eukaryota > Metazoa > Arthropoda > Insecta > Diptera > Syrphidae > Neoascia > Neoascia interrupta. The sequence continues at coordinate 197,344,983 of OX392462.1, forward strand.
TATTAGAGGTAACTACCATTTTAGTGGCCGAAAATATACGGTGAGGAGGTAGTTCAAGTCGCATCCTGGAAAATGTGACAGCCTACACAACTTTTTTTAACCGAAGGACTCCTCAGCCCTTTAAGGCCTAAATTCGACATTGCGATACCTTATTGTGCCTAAAATAGGTTCTGAACTTATTCACCTCATGTGAAGGTAACCGGCATGGGGTGCCTTCCAGTTGGCCTGGTACTCATGGCAAATCTGCCGGGAGGCATAAGAATCACGTTTCCAAACCATCGAATCATTGATAGTTCGGATATTTTAACGAGTAACACCCAGCCATACCTTACGAAAATCTTATTTTGGCAGCACTGACCCTAGACCTTATTCTTTCAGATAACAGATGAGGGTAGGGAGAAAAAACTAAATTGTAATTCTTGCCACAGCTTGCCTTTTCTTTTTATTAGTACAGGAACTTTAGGCGAAATAAGGAATCTTCAGAAACTCCAACCTCGCTGACTTTTGGTACACACATAGCTTTCAGCTCTCCAAATAGGTTGTGACAAGTTCCTGCACTTCTGTCATATGCATAGCTTAAACTTAAAAAAAAAAGTTAAAAAAAAAGTCCGCATAAAACTTGTTAAAAATTTTTTGTATAGCATTTTCCATTCTTTAATTTCTACAAACAGTTTACAGCCATAACACCGAAAGGGACAAAGATATTTAACAAGAAAGAAAGAAGAAACCAGAAAGAAGTAAACTTTTTACCGTTATTCGATTGCCAACAGTTATGCGGACAACAGAATTGCGGGCTTTTCACACCTTATTTGAAGAGCTGATATGTTAGTGAATACTAAAATTCTTACTTAGTTCAGGAAGCGCTACCGTCCGGGGTGGACTAAGGCCTCAGCCAACAAGCTTCGCCAGCCAGCTCTGTTTCCAACTAACCGTCAGACGGGACCCTATATCGTCCGAAGAAATTTCCTCCATCCGCCTTTGTATACCAAACTCAGGTAGGTTTAAATTTTTCCGAAGTTCCTGAATTTCCTATCTTTCAAGTTTGCAGAAGCATACAGGATAATTCAGTAATACTCGTATGAATCTGTTTCAATAGGAAACGTAAGCTTAAACTCTCATTTCCCCATCATCACAGACAGATTCAAACCAACAGGCAGTGTTATTCCAAACTTCGAACGATGCAAGGAATGCAAGGATTTTATATACGTCAGCTGCTTAGCAGAAGCAAACGATTTTCGCCATCTACAAAAAACAAAATTTTGTTATCTAGACTGAAACATCAACTTCTTCCTACTTTTAAAGAGTTTTCCAATAGGGACTTTAAATTTTGACAGTTGATAAGGGCCATATTGTTGAACCTGCATTCGTCGAATTGACTGTCATTTATTCAGTATGTTTTGCCAAATCAATATGGGGGCAATAGCATTAAGCAACACATGAAAATAATTAAAATAAGTAAATAGAGTGGTGCAACAGCGCGAGGTGAACCAGGGCCATTTCTTCCATTTCTTCGCATGCAAGGGGACATACAATTTTTTGCCGAATCCGAAAGGCACTTTGAGAAGTTTTTCGAGACAAATACTCTCAGATGGCTTGTCAGACCCTCGCGGAGGTGGGGACCGTGAAAAAGAACAAGTCTTTTTTTTAAATAATTTGAAGCAAATTTTAAAAAGTTTAAATACTTTTTAAGAAAATAATTAAATTGTTTAAATTAAAATTGTTATGTTTTTAAACTGCTGACCGCCACCAGTAACCCCTACATTAAGCCGCTTCCTGTTATTCTTAGCGATCAAAATTTTTAAATTAATCTAGAAGTTTAATGAAAATCCAAACTTAAGTAATTAAGCCGTTTCATGGCTGTTTCACAACAAGAGCGAGAGTGTGATCGAGAGTCTCGGGCGAGTTGTAAAATGAACTTAAATCAGTGGCAATGTATGAGCTGGTTCTTAATACCCGCGTTATCGCTGTCTCGCACGCGGGCCTTTTCGAAAAATTGTAAAACCCTCGCCGTGGTCGACGATTATAATGACATTCACTGTTGTGAGGTACGAGGCGCACTTCAATAGACTTCTTTCTTTGGCTCGAAGCTATAACAGCTGCTATGAAGAATAACCCAAATATTTTATGTTTCGTCAATTTGCAGTCAAAATAGTCGTCGCGGCTTTGCGCTCTGATTATGTGTGTCAGCAAACGGAATTATCTAGTCTCCCGTTGACGCCGCCGCTCTGGTTTGACGCCGACGCGCTTGTTGTAAAACAGCCACAAACTTCTCCTGTGGAAGCAAACAGCTGGGATAAAAATTTTTGTCATTTTTCTGTGACATGTAAGGGAACAATCAGAAAACTTAAGAAGTTGCTATTAGTTGTCTAGCATCACCATCAGCTTCAGCATCCTATAAACTTATCCTGAGTAGGTATTTTACCGAGTAACCTACTGGTGACTGTACTCGGGTTCTAAGATATAAACCATTTCTGAAGGGAAACTCAAATCTGAACGTTTTTAAAATCATAAACTTTCAACGCCTTAAGTGTTTTATACCTGAGGGACTAATTATAAACTAACTTTATGAACAATAATAATCTGTGAGAAGAAATTTTAAGGTCGTCTGTTCCCTTGATCCACATTAAAAAAAATGTCAAACGATCCCGCTTCGCTTGAATTATTCAAATTCGGTATAACACACTGTCGCAGAACTGACACCACGCCATGATCAGACCCACCTTTGGTATTCCATGACACAGCACGTTTATATACGTGGAGTGGATAGGTACCAAAGATACAATCTTAACAATGAATTTCACTCTGACGGTATTCTGTGTAGCGTTGCAGTTTATTTGCTTTCCTCATCGTGCCTTCCATCAGAATTCCAATAAATAACCTTAAAGCTTGACAGTTTGGTATTCGGTATTAATTATGCAATTAAAATATTAGAATGCCAATAAAAGACAACTGATTCATGGTCGCTGCTTTAAATAGACACAAAGGCGCTCCTTAAGAGTTTGAGTTTTATGATATTCGAGTGTCAACACGAAAGTAGGTTGATCTTAATGGCAGTCGTTACTGAAATTTGAGTTAATGAATTGCAAAAACAAATGCAAATGCATTTTTGAGTCTCCTTGGCGTATAATGCTAACCAAAATGAGGTACTATGTGCTAAAACACTAGACCTACAAGAGGGGGAATCCCCCACAGCTTGAACGTTTATATGTTTCATTTTTTCCTTACATGAATGAGTGTATGAATACACTGTACAAGCTACAAATAAAAACAAAAAATCATCAGACAGACAAGCCCCGAATAATTTTTTTCCTGTCCATTGCGCCGCCTGAGTTTATATTTAGTTTCTGTCTTAATTTTCTCTGCTTAGTTTTAATTTTAGTGAAAATACAATGAACGCACAATCGATGGCGATGGAAAGGAAAAATTCCTATACGATCGGGATCTTCGGTTTGGGAATGAAACGACTGAGCTAAATTACGAAATAAGCTTGTGGCTAACTGTCTGGCTAGAGGATTTATCGAGCGGATTTGCTTGAGACTTATTTTAATTTATGATTTGAATTTATGTAGAACAAATGATTGTGAATAAATTTATTTTTGTGTTCTTGTTTGTTTTTCTACTTCTCCTGCAAATGATATTAAAAATAGCAACAATTTTAGACACGACCTTTTGAGTCCCAACATCACCCACCTCCAATGCTAAGCACTGCCAAATGTCTGCCTATATCTACCGACCGAGGTCTACAAATTTTCTTTGCGCACATTTCTCCCTTCCATTATCATCTCTAAGAATATAGGTCAACACGTTGCATAATATTGTCGTCAAGATAAGAAACTATATGTGTATTTTCTGATTGCATTTCGGGGTAGTCTACGTAAATAAAAATTCTCAGCCATCAACAAATAACCTCTTAACGTCACTCTGGCGTCTTATCATTTTTATGACATTTATCACAACTAGTAGACTTATCAGTACACTGGCGTCTCCTCTTGTAAACAATTTCGCCTATATGTGAGAGATTTTCCATTCTACTTGGCATTGACTTGACACGTGACTTATATTGCAAATATTTATCGAAATACTTTAAATTGTTTACGAAAATCGTATCATGGCGGATACAGCTGACTGCTTCTTTCATGTTGTTTTTCTTTTGATGCATCTGAGTAGAGGGATTGTGAGCAACTCTTTGAATATTTTTGCTGTTAAGTCAATTCTTGAGGTTATTAACAGCCTAAATCTGCTCTCAAAAGTGCATTTTAGATCAAATATTCATGCTTCACAGATCCTGGAAAAAAATTTATACAATTTTGTTACCGACGAATAACTATTTTTAAGCCATATTTCAGGAGCACAAAATGGGATTAAAAGCCATGCAAACTCTTGAACTGTAAAGCTCGTCAGACCAGACAGTATAGGGTTAACCCCAGTTTAGAGGGGGGTTTCATAGCACTAAAAAGAGTTTAGAGGGGGGTCTCATAGCACTAAAAAAATACTCTCTGGGTTCACCCTAGATTGGCCGCAGAGGTTATTTCGACCTTTTAGAATGTCATCTGTACAGGAAGTCTGAAGTCATCTGAAGTGAAGGCCAATTTGGAGTGCAAAACTGAAGAAAACTAGCTTGAGACCAGGCTAACTGAAGGCATATTGTTAGTTGAGACCCAGGTTGGTATTAAATTGGTGAGGTAAGAATAAGAAGGTACATTATTACACCCCAAATTGGTATAACATACCAGCATAGCATACTTTTGCACATGCTGGTACAGCATGGAACAAGTGTTTTTCTCTTGAAAAACACTTGTTCCATGCAGCAGCTCTCTAGCAGCAGCTCTCTGCAAGCAGCTCTCTAGTGAACTAAAGGAATCGATCCAGCTTAGTGATTATGACTCATGGTTAACCTCGATTTATTGGGTTTTTTGTTCATCGATTTTTTAAACGTACCAAAGTCAGTTTATGCGAGTGCATGAAGTGCTGGTGCTACACCGAGCTGTCAAATAAAACTAGGCATGTGCAACAATTCCAGGTTTGTGGTGTACACCTGGTTTCATAGTGGAAAGAACGCCAAATGTTACACCGGTGGCAGATATCATGTTAACTGTCAAATTGCTTCGACTTCTTTTGATAACATTTTTTTCATTCCGTAGCGTGCTTTTGTTGGCATCGCAGTTTTGATCGAGTTTTGATAGCTTTCACGTAATATTAAGTGGTAATATTATATATATACTTCTTTAATATGGTCGCTTTTTTTTTGAACACTTTTCACGCATCAAAAAAGCTACTTTGTGGGCCATAATTAATACATTTTTTTAAGAACCAATTCCTTATCGCCGTTTTTCTCCTTTCTTCCCTTTTTCCAAAAGAATGTTTGCAAAACTTTCAATTTGCAAAACAAAATACGTTTGAGCACACTGAAAATGGGGCCGAAACGTTACTTCCACGGAACACTGAGGAGAGAATGAAGAAAGGTCTCATTGTACTTTACACATGCAAACAAGCCATTGGGAAAAATTGGTTGAAGTACTCCTTCAACCCAAAATAGCAAACTGGTTGTATACAGTGGTTGTTAGACTTATTCTTAGCTATGGATCATTGGTATGGTGGGAGGCGTGCAAAACGAAATCTTACCTTATCAATCTGAAGAAGGTGCAAAGATTGGCTTGCTTAGGTATCACAGGTGCATTAAGATCCACACCTCAAACAGGTCTGGCAACAAAGCTGCACCTCCAACCTCTGGAGCTTTTCACAAGAAATGTGGCAGCAAAGGCAGCTCAAGAGAATACAACCTCTGGAAGCCACAATGTCTAGAACACTCGAGCATACTGAACACCTTAAATCAAAATGGGTAGCCCGTACATATTATAAGAAACATCAATTTGACTTCGATAGAAGATTCATTCAAGTCATTATACCAAGTAGACAAGACTGGTTAGAGGGTATAGCTTCCTTTACCGATGGATCGAAAGCAGAAAATGGAACAGCCTTCAACACAGCCAAAAGTCTTATAGATCAATACACGATCAAACTAGCCGGTAAACGTTGGCAACAGTCTAAAGATTGTATCATAACTCACTGCTTGGGGCCAGTACTTGGCCTAAAAAGGACAACGACCCTTCTATCTCTCAGTAGAAACGTCATAAGAACACTCGTTGGCGTAGACATAGGTCACTGTACTGTTGGTATCATGGCTACACGAAGAGGAATCTTTGCGAAGGACTTCTGTAGAAGCTGTAGAGATGAAGAAGAAATATAGTCTATAGAACACTTTCTCTGCCACTGCCCAGTTCTCCAAGAACGACGACTAACCTTCTTAGGAGTTTGGTTCTTTGATTTACTGGACGACCTGGCAGGAATATCACTAATAGACCTTTAAGGATTTATTAAGAGAACAAGGTGGTTCAGTTAGTTAGACATATGTCCAACAACGTTTGTCTATCCTACAAGGGTAATCACAATGGGTCAATTTGGCCTCCGAGTGAACTTGCACCTAATGCAACAACCCTTCCAACCTAACCTAACCTACTACCGTCTCCACCGTCAAATATGCCGGTGGAGATATATCGAGTTCGGTGTTGACACCGAACGTGTTCGGAGTTTAAAAGAACATTTATATGTGTACAAATCCGTTGATCATCCCTATTTTTCACTCCTCGGGCAAAACTTGTGCCACTCTCCATGAGGAGGCGTAAAAGCTCTATTGACGACTGACGCTTGGATTAACTCTGCTTGGATTAAATTCTGTCTAGCCCCGCTGACTAATGGTTGATGTGATCCGTTTTTGGAAAATCTTACGTTGGAAAACTAATTTTGGCTTGGAGTTACATTATTTGGGAAAAATTGATTCAAAACCGATGTGAAATGTATACCTTCTACAGGTACATTGAGTCCTCATCCGAAACAAGCAGCGATCCTGAAACTAGCAGTAAGCTTTTCACCAGCGCCGTGTTTGAATTGAATTTCGGAACTTTTATTTTTTCCTTTTCTTATACTTGAAAATAAAAGAGAAAATTAAAATTAACTAGCGGGAGGGTTACAATCCGGCTAGGCGAATCGTTGGATACCCCATCCCAAATGACCACTGTCAAGCTCCAAAATGCGTCAAAAATCTTGATTGTTAAATTTCAGTTTCTATTAACTTTAATTGTGTTAAGAACTTGTCAGTTAAGAATCTTCTTTCTTAAAAGAGGGAAATAAATTGAAATTTGTTTTTATCATATTTTTTATCAGATGTGGTATACACGTGTTGATCGCAGTTTTATATTAAAAAATTGATTTTTTACTTAAAAACGCCCCCAAAGGTGGGCGTGGAAAAAATTCATAAATTTGAGTTGATAGCTTACGCACATATCTGAACATTTTATTGTCCAAGTTTTTAAATTTAAAGCAAATATATCAAATAAAAACTTTTTATTAATATTCATATTAAGTAAGACCACGCCTACCAGGGCGCGGTCTTGGCTTTTTTTTAAACGCCAATCACAAAACACTTAGGCGGAGATATACAGCTTCCTACGACAACTTTGATTTTTCATGCTATTAAGTAAAGTGGACAGATTTCCAAAAATTTTACACTTGTACTGCTTCGGGATCCAGAAAGAACAGATATTAAGATTCAAGTTCCTAGCTCAAAATTTAAGGCCAGAAAACTACCAACAGACGAACGGATGGACAGACATGGCTCATTCGACTTACAATTCGGTCTCGATCATATGCCCTTAAAGTCTTGGGGGTCTACGGTGATTATTTCTCTATGTTACAAACTATGAATCGAACTGAATATACCTCCTATCCTATGGGATGGGGTATAAAAGATCGCGTAAAAGAAAGGAGAAAATACTAGTTCGAAAAATCGCGCGAATTTTGGAACTTTCTCCTTTCCTTTGCTATTACTCAAAAGCAAAGCAAAAATATAAGTTCTATAATTTGTGCGAATAGAAAGGTAAGGAGAAAATGATAGTTCCGAGAAAACAATAGTTCGTAAATTCGCGCGAATTTTGGAATTAATTTTTTCTCCTTTTCTTTCCCCTATCACAAATTCAAAAGCAAAGAAGTACAAGTTAAAAAAAACTCGAGCGAATTTTGGAACTATTATATTCTTCCCTCCTTTCCTCTCCTTTTCTAGTGGAGACATAACTACAGAAAATCGGTGTTGGATGCCAGGGCATACTCATAAACGAAGGTGCGGACAACCTTGCAAGATCTGGGTCGGAGATGATTTGAGTTTGATCGCAAGTTAAAAAGAAACTGGAGTGAAGCTAACCTACGTTTCAGCATTGGACGGCCGGCGGTAAACGAAAAAAGCTCAATATTTATTATCACACTAGTCCGCAAGGATCGCCGAGTACTTAAGAGGCGCTGTTATCTTGGTCTACGCCGAGCGACTGCACTTTACGATAGGCTTACTATAATTGCAGAAGCAGCTGGGCCTTTGAAGAAATTGAATCTGTTCGTCACGTTCTATGCGAGTATCCGGCCCTAAATAGCATTAGAAGAAGGACCCTCGGCAGTAACATCTTCCATGAGCTGAAGGATTGGAGAAAAATAGAGCTAGATGAGAATTACAATCTTTACAATTTGTTTACACATCTAGGTTGGCAGCTTGAAACTCGGAAGTTACTTCTTCCATTAGCTGAAGGATTTAAAGAAATTAGAGCTGAAGGTACCTAACGTTTTACGAATTTGTATAATTATCCTGCTTTTAGCTTCCAATAGTGGTTTCTATTTAGGATCTAAAAAGTTCCATCCACTAATAAGAATAGGTCAAAAACTTTATATGGATTCAAGTTAGAGCAATGTGTGAGAACGCCAATGCGAATGGTATGAGGAGCTGGCACTCTTCGACTGCGCCTGAGCTGTAAGGCATAAACTAAACGGGATGCGCAAATTTTGATATGCCTTAAAGGGTCCACAGATGATCCGAAACAAACCATTTGCTTGACTCTAGCAAAAGTATCTGTCGAGCTCAAGCAACCGACGCGCTTCTCAAACTGCCTTTACTTTCTGTTAAAACTTTTAAAGAGTTTTAATAACTTGTAAAAAAAAAATTAAGATACCTTGGCTTCATTCGAGTCACAGCCTTTCGATTTTGCACAAACAATGAAATCGCAAAATAATCCTGCTTAGACATAAAAAAAGAAGTCAAAAAACCCCACGCCACAGCCCCCCATACACCTATATAACTTTGCGACTATTCTAGTATTTTCATCCACTTACCTGAAACTATCTATCGGTTTGTTTCCTTCTTGTTCCCGTCTAGTTTCCCGTCACAATAAATGTTTGTCTGCAGTCACCATGTCTGTTCCCATAATCGAATGTGTTGGTTTTGCAGATATAGCCCCCCGTACCTACTCATCGTTTTTGTAATCTTTGCCCATGGAGTGAGACCCACTCCCACAGTCTACACACAGTGTTATAACCGGGATAGTGAATTACTTGAAGGAGAAGAAGTCTCTGGGCGAAGAGGAGTTTTATTCGTACAACAATAGAATTTTAGTTCATTATCTTGGACAAGGTTTTGCTCTAATTAGAACGTGGTTGTAGGGTAACAATTATTTATAATGGGGATTACGTAGGCATATTACATACGCTACTACATCTAGCTATAGTATATGCATCTCAATGTATAAGTTTCTAAAGAGAGAAGGCTGAAAGCACAAGTCCATACCTAAATTACATATACGGTTTTGTTGGACCTTCGATGGATAGGATATGAGAGTCTGGAGCTGTTATTGTTGTGGCCAATGTTGTAGGATATTGAATCTTTCATGCTATAGACATTCCTTTGGAATTCGTTAACGAGTTGTGCGGAGAGGTGAGAAAGCGCCGCAAAGGGATCCCCCATGGGAAATAATCGAAATTGCAAATCTATTTAATTAAGTTATGTTTGTGGACAAATTTGCAGAAAATAGTGCGGCGGAAACAACAAATTTGGCATAGTTGGATCGACGAAATTATCCTATGGAAAATTTTGTGTCATGGTTAACCCTTATGACAAGATTACAAGATGAGGTAAAGATGGTAGGTATAAGAAGAAACCATGCAGAGATAATTTGACATCAAGCTCGCATAAGACTCAAGCATAATAGCACCGTTGTTCTTGGAACAAAAACTTAATTACAAACTGAAATCCTTACTTGCACAGCTCCACTTAGCCTACAAGATCCCAATGATCTTTCATGAAAAAAATAGTTGCATTTTTCCATTTGATCCTAATCCACCCACCTCTAAGTCTCTTTTATACCATTGCATAGTTAACACAACGTATTACGTCCTCTATCTATCAGAATTAGAGGAAACGAGTCTCTGCTTTAATATAAGTGATCTTTCGCTATTTACCTATACCGAAAAAATCGCATAACATTTTTACCATATCAAACTACATATCACGCCATTGATTGTGTTTTCAATATTTTAAATATTACGTTTACAATTTTGAGGCACACTAAATATATATATATATTGTAATATCAAAATTTTACATTTTTACATTGAAATATCAATTTTTCATATCAACGTTTCGGTCATTTTCGCTTCATTTTCCAATATCAAAACCATTAGGTATCATATCAGTTTTTCTATATTCGTTCTTGATATTTTGAAGGCCTGTCATATTAAGAAGTTGCAAATTTCGCAAAATAAATTATGAAAAATGATGCTTAATTTACCGTGAAGGTCTCTCTCACACATTCCTACCAATATGCAGTTTTGCTGACTTGTCAACCAATCAAATAGTTTTTATTCATTATAGTTAGTTGTTTAAATGTATAAAAACGTTCCTTTAACTCTGTTTTTTTTTGTTTCTCTTTAATTAATTTATTGTATTTATTTATATATATATATTTATTTTTTATTTATGAATTTATTTATATTTATTTACACAATGTTTATTTAATGTTTTTTTTTAAGTTAATTTAATTTATTTTAACTAAATTTATATTCTTATTTAGTTTATATTATTAATTCTAGTCATTTTTACCTATTTGTAAATATTTTTTTATTTATTTTTTTTGAACTTATATTTTTTGTTCCTACATAGCTTTTTGTTCCTACATGTTCCTAACATTTCTTGTTCCTACTTATATATATATATTTTTTTGTTGTATTGAGGATTTTCTTATATTTTTCTCTCAAAGTTAAAATTAAAATGTCCTATTGCTACCTTATTCATTTAAACAGTATATTCCAACAGAAAGATAGCAACCATTACCAAATTATAGTATTGTAAAATGTACAATAAAATATCTATCTATCTTTAATGTCGTTTTATGTATGATATGCAACTTTTGCCTTTGGTATCCACATAATAAGATAACCTAGTGGAAAGCGTGACGAACTGAGAAGCGCAAGGACATTATATTCCAAGTCAGGTTATTAAAATTGCCACTTTTATCAACCATAAAACGTTCAATAATTATAATTACGTTTAACATAAATATACTCGTACAATAAATACAAATTTTCTGTCAATTGTGTTAGCCACCAATTACACCTAAAACAAACAGGAGGGCAGCAAAGGAGAAACAGGATGTACCGAGCCCTTTAGCTAGATAAAGGAAATTTTTTTCTTACATTTTTTTGAATTTCGATACCCCCATTCCACAGGAATGTAGTATATTAAGTTTGATGCAGGCGAAAATGTAACATATAGAAATATTTGACGATAGACCCCTTAGACCTTAAGGGCATATGATCGGGACGGAATTCTGAGTCGAATGAGCCATGTCCGTCCGTCCGTCTGTATGTCACCAATTTTTAGGCCTTAAATTTTGAGCTATGAAGCTGAAATTTTGTACGTAAGCTCTCTGTCATCCGAAGCAATACAAGTGTTAAAATTTGTTTAATCCGCCCACAGACACGCTCACAATTGGCTTAAATGTGCAACAACCTCCGGTGCTTACAAGACTGTAAGACGTCGTAAAAAGCTGAAATTTATTATTTAGCATCTTCTAATGATAACAAGTCATAAAAAATAAAAATTAAGTCCGCAGACCGCCCCTTGTGGGGCGGTTGTAATCTTTCACATGCAATTTATTCAATATTTTCGTTCCAAATCGAAAAAATTATTTTACTTAATATTTTATAAAGAAAATACTTTTCTATAAATTAAAAAGTTTTGGGCCACGCCCACATTTGGAGGCAAAATTTTAAAAAACCTCTAATTTTCCAAAAAACATGGATTTCGACTACTTTTAAGCCTAACTCAAGCAAAGATAAGAAATAAAATTTAGCACATTAGCTTCATCGGGGTCTATTCTAGATTTCGTTCCTACAAAGTTTTTGACCACGCCTATGTTTAGAGGGCGAAATATTACGAAGTTGTTGAATTTTACCCAAAAAATTACATTTTTGGCATCGAATTAAAGAGTAATTGTTCAAATGCAATTTGTCCAATTTTTTTTCCAAATCGAAAAATTTGTACTGAGTATGTTATGTAGAAAATATTTGTTCTACATTTGGTTCACACAAACTTTTGGGCCAGACACATATTTAGAGGCACAATTCCATAAAAACCTATAAATTTCCAGAAAAACATGGATTTCGACTGCTTTTTAGCCTTACTAAGTAAAGAATAAGAAATAAAATTTACCACATAAAGAACACCGAATACTATTGCAGATTTCGTTCGTACAAGGTTTTCGCCCACGCCCATCTGAGGTCAATTTCACAAAATTCTTGAATTTGAACAAAAAAATTAGAGTTTTGCGTACATTTTAGCCGCAAACTTGGATATTTCTATGCTAATATTGATTTTCGGTTAAAGGGGTTGGACATGCCACGCCCCTTTAAAAAAAAATGAACAAAAACTTAAAAGGAAGGATTTTTTTCTATTAAAGACGATGCATAAATGGTAACGGGACGGGGATGGAAAACAAGAAAATAAACGAGTGAAAAGGAGAAAAGGAATGGAAAGGAGAATAGGAACAGGGTATACCGCGGTCCGTTACAGATGCTTTTGCGCTGGTTTATCTTGTCAAGATTCGACCTTGTGGAGGTCCGAGTTGGCTGTCAAGCCGGTGACTTAGGTTCAAGTCTTGGCCGAGCCGAAGTGTGTTTTTGGTTTAGGTTTTTATATGACGCTTTCGCGTTGGTTTATCTTATTAATATTTGTCCTTGTGGAGGTCCACTTCGTCTGTCATGCTGGTGACCCAGGTTCAAATCTTGGCCGAGCCAAAATATATTAAGAGTAGAAGTCGAAACAAAGTATGTATTTTCAAAACTGAACAATTTTTTCAAGTTTTAAACAACTTTGATGTAAGGTCAACGTTGTTTCACTTTGATTTAAATTTTTTCGTGTAGTCAGACTCAAATCATTGCGGAAAGACGTTATTATTAGCATAAAATCTGTTTTCTTTCATATTATGTTGTTTTTTTGTTGGGGAAGCATTCAGACTAATTCAGAAACGTCTACATTTGATATCAATTTAACATTTTGGTTTTCAACATCATGTTAAAATTTATTGAAGTCGTTATTGATATTGTGAATGCTAAAATAATATTATTCATAGTAAAGTAATATTTTATAAATGTTGTGCTGATATGATCACTTTATCAACATTGATACCTATTTGAAATGTTGGATGACTGTTGTCACTCAAAAATTTTATCTTACCAGCGGCTATATAATTTTTTTCGGTGTATGCAAGGCTCGCCACGATCAAAACTAATGAATACTGGCGATGATCAACATCAACTACTCACTAAACGAACAACAAATGTTCATATTAATATTATGAAATTATATTACTGATGTTTTAATTAAAATACAGTAAAAGCTTTCAAATCAGGACACTGGGCTCTTTGCTGCCCTTATTGTGTCTCAATTATGGAAATTCGTACAAAATTATGTCAAACCACCAAAAGTCTTAAGAGTTATAAAAACTGCCTCAGTACAATTACAGCTGTTGAATATGATTAAAAGGCTGGCATGTGTTATTTTTCGTCTTCGATAATGTGTTTAACTTCTATTCAAACCTTCATGGTCTTAGGATTCCTAGAATAACATACAGCTGAATTTCACCGTCCCGATTAGAGAATTCAAATATGTTTTTAATTTCCAATCTAGTATCCCAACTAAGTGGTTCAACTTCAATAGCAAATTTAGGTGGTTCGATTAGTTAAATTTTGGAGGATCTAGAAAAGTTAAATTGAGGGTATATTGGGTTAAAATTTTTAAGTTTTGCGAATGGGTTACCCCGATAGGAAGGTGTCCCGATTAACAAAAAGGAGGTTTAACTGCATATAATTTTAATATAGTTAAATATATTTGTCTCACGGTTAAAAATAACTTATTTTTATAAATGATGAGTCAAAACGATACGAAATTTCGAATGCTGCAACACATATCCCCTTCGGATTTCTTTAAAGAAACTGTGCTTATAGTTGCTAAGTGAACAAATTTTATCTTAAATTTCGTTTGGACTACATTTTACAAAGTGTTTATAAAAACTACTTCTATAAAAACTCATGACTTCAAAAAACGTCTTCTATAAACTTAAAACTAATTCAAAAGGTTAGTTTTTTAGAGCATCTTTTTATCATTAAATACAAAACCTATTGTCACAATACGCAAAAGATGAATAACATTCAACTATCTCCGAATGACGCCGAGTCCATGCGGTCTGAAAGGAATGTTAATGCTTTTAATAAAATTCAATTTGGGGTTTCTTACCAAAGTGCATTTTTGTGCAAAAGAAATCCTGCTGTTTCCAGATGTTTACAAGAAGATATCCTCCAAGCAATAAGTTGAAGGTAGAGCTAGACTTTCGCTGTCATTGAACGCAACATGTGGATTTCAGACAATCGCAAGTCTTATTGAATATGTATATTTAACAATCCTTTCCACTATCAGCCATATTCACTAAATGAACACTGGCCGACCAGACATTTTTCACAGCTCTGGGTTGATGATTGACAAACAACCACAAGCCTGCGATTGGACTTTAAAACAGTTTTCATCGCTAGCAATTTAGCAATAATTATCACCGTCAACAATTTAGCGATATTGACACCGACAGATGACTTCCTATTGTCAACCGACGACGACGCACGGCCGGCCGGCCGCTAGTAGGTAGCGATCGATGAGCTCATATCACGAATATTTTCCAATTGTCACAGCAACAAAAAAATAAAAGCTATATTGCTAATATAACGAAAAAGCTGAAATCATAATAATTAGATTAAACAGTAATTTTTTTGTTTGTCGTTATGCATATATGGTTTTTAGACACCGATGCTTGGCTCGAGCCATGTATGTCATGTGGCTTAGTTCTGGTATTTATTGTATTCACGTGAGAACACGAGACTGACACAAAGTGTCACGCAGTTCACAGCTGCACGAAACGTCTTTGCAATGACAATGTTTTGTTCCCATCAACAAGAAGTGTTAACAAAAGTCATACTCATAAAAGTATTGACAAAGATTAACATACAAAGTTATCAGGTCACTACCATAGGTCAATACAATCACCACTCAATATGTTTTAAAATTGAGACATCTTTCACGCTTATGCACCATCGTTTTCAGCTCCTCAAAAGCGATCCCAGCCGAGAATCTGCATCCAGCCGAGAATCTGCATTTGGTTTAATCGAAACGGACTCCTCACCCTCAGGCGTGATTCTTCATCGTACTAAAGAGTTAAACTAGTTTTAGTTAATGTTTTTTCACAAAAAGTCGCCAGGACTAACCAAAATCGATATAGAAATACCTTCAAATGTTATTTACGTTGGAAGAGCCCCAAATACGCAACAAAGTTACTCTGAATCTCAACTCGTAACTGGTAAACGATCTTCCCTTACAGAAAATCGCCAACTTAAAAATTTGTAATGTTAAAAGTCTTTGACGTATTTTTTTGTTTTAGCAATAAATTAGCAAGGTTAAATTTATGCAAGTGTATTTGTTTCTTTGTATCTATCGTCTAAAAACATCTGGCAATAAATATGACATCTGATAGCGATGCTTTACGCCTGCGGCTAATACAATCCTAAAGCTTAAAACACTCAAATTTGGACAAAAATCTGAGAGGAAAAAAGGTACAAATTAACAAATCGTGATAACCAAAATTCACGTGTATACATTTATTGAATATAATTTCACAACAAACATTTTTAATCACAGTCTTAGCGCCGAGATTCGTTTTATTAATTAAATTTTTTTACGACCTTCGGTCGTAGTAGTTTTGTTTTACAGAATTCTGCTTTTAATTTAAAAATTTCAGCTAAATAATTGTTTATTTGTAAACTTCTGTCAAAAATTTATAAGGTTTTCGCTAAGTAAAATTCAATAAAATGATTTATGAGACAAGCGATAGCGAATGATTCAAAGTTTAGGCTGAGGATAGGTTAATGTGCAGATTTATGTACTCCACCTTGATCCCTTTTGGCTCCAGCTTGGCCCATAAAAAAAGTCGGTTAATATGCCTACAGAGGCTATAAAGCGCTTACTTTGGAAATAAATTTTCAACGTTGATATTTCCAACGTCATTTGTAAGCGCAAAGCGACTCCCATTGCTCCGCGGAGGTATGATATACTGACTTTCTGTCAAGATTGCGTGCAGAGTCCTAGCTATCAAGCAGAAGAACTGAATTCTACAGCGCCTAGATAGGCTCAAAGCTGGTCAGGCTTTACCTCAGTAGTAAAGCTATAAGGGTCAGAAAAGCCACATGTTGTCTATTCTGTCCCTTGCGAAGAAGCTGACCTTAATTCAAAAAGAGGAGCGATAATCCTGTAAAAAAGTGACGGTAAGGCGCTTAGAGCCTACGGATGGCCTTAACTAAAATGCCATCAGACGACTTGTTCATAGTGACAGTGTACCTACAGTAAATAAGGAATTATCCTCATTCCTCAATTCCTCAAGGAATTATCCTCATATAATATTGGCTATAGCGCCCGTCGTATAAAGTTAAACTAGCCAACCATAATACCAAGGCGTTCCTGATAGCCTTTCACAAAACTGATGCAAGCTTTGACAAAAATTAAAAGTTTTTTGGCCTGATAATGTATCTCAACTATTTGTATTGGGTAGGCGAAAACCCTGGCAGCTAGTGCTTACCTTTTTGTTGATATTTAATATATTTATATATCAATAAAGTAATAATAATAATAATAATATTTGTATTTGCAATGTCCACGAGGGTTATAAATTAATAAATTAAAATAAAAATAAATTAATTCTGATTTCGTCAAAATCATGAGAAAATACGTTAAAAACAATTTATGCTGATAAATAGATTTTTTCTTAAAAAACGCCCCTCAAGAGGCCAGAGCACAATGGTTTGCATAAAACAAATTCAGCAAATAATCTTAATTAATAATATTGATCTTTAAAATTTGTCATAAAATTTTTTTTTCGATTTCGAATAAATTTTCCGAAAAAAACAGGTTCTTAAAGATCTCACATTTTGAAAGTGGGCGGTCGATAGTGTGGGCGGTTAAATTTTTGTCTTATTAAAGGCTTCTGGCCATTATTGCTCTGCAATGAAATGTGAGCTTCTATGCCTTGTCTTAACTTGAATAAAAGGCATTTTAAAATAAAATGCAAATTTTAGGTTGTCTGACATCCAAGTCAATTGTGGGCGTGGCTGTGGGCCGATCTTATCAATTTTCATAATTTGTCTGTTCAAAATTAGAACCAAAATACTCTACAAGGTTCAGATTTCTAGGCCTATTTGAAAGACCTTAAAACTTCAAACACACGGACGGATGGACGTACATGACTTAATCAATTTGCTTTCGGCTTCGATCATGCCTCTTAACGGACTTAGAATCTAAGGTGATTATTTCAGTGTGTTACAAAAGATTAATATACCCTGAATCTGGCATAATACGGTAGTCTGATGTAATATACGCCCCGGCCCAGAAAATCCTCGAATCTACCCCGCAGGGACGGCGCAGTAGAGGAGCACTGGCGAAGCTTGTTGGCTGAGGCCCAGGTCCACCCGGACTGTAGCGCCACCTTAAGTAAGTAACAGTCTGGTATAAACACTGTTATATGATTATTTATTTTCAGAGCTTTATGTGTTGGCTTCAAATTCATCTGGTTGTGCTTGCGTCAAATTTGGTTTATGTATAATAAGAGGCCGAGAAGTGGCGATATATTTGCTAACAGCACAATTTTAGTCTGTCAACTAAAGCACATTTCGGAAACCATTTACTTTCTGAAAACTGCTATAGTTTTTTTTTCAAGTAAAAACTTGATAAGATGAACTACTCCCATTTGTTATTTAAAATTTTTACCCATTTTCGATAAAAATTTTTAGAAATCAGAGATAGAGGGAAGTGCTTTGCCTTTTTTTACCATGTTTCTAATTTCTGTAATGAAACAAAAATTTTGATTTTTTATGTTTCAAGTACCATTAGAATTTTTTTAATATAACAACCACGTGCACTAGCATTGGGTTATTTTTTGATTCTGCGGACACGGATTTTTGGGAAAACGGTAAAGTATACTTTTTTCTTTCACTGGTTTAAATATGTTAGACCCGAAGGTTTTAAAAAGGTTAGACCCGAAATGGAAATTTTGAAATGTTTTTAATGCAGTTAGCTTGCCTTGTACACGTTTTACACTTCAACCGGATTTAAACAAAATTGTAATAATTGTTCAGATACTTGCTATAAACTTTTAAGAAATCATTTTCGGAAATGCTTTCACGTTTTTGAGTCAAATCTTCGAAGTTTTTGAATATTCAAAGTTTGTTCTGGTTTTGTATAAAATTTAAGAAGATGGTCAATCCCTGTTATTTACTTCAAAATTATGTTTTATACTGTCTGGACGATAGGGGTAGGGACATACGTTCTTTTTGAATTTTTTGAGCCATTTTCTAAATTTTAAATCCATAAAAAAACTATTTTGAATTTTTTTTAGTAGCCGGTAGACAACTGAAAACTTTTCCAATAGCACAACTATCTGTGCTAGCATTGATAGTTTTTTTATATTCTTTGGGCACCGATTTTTAAATAGGCATAGAAAAACTTACGTTGGTAACACAACTCTCAATCTTTTTTAAAGCAACTGTCATTCTTTTTGTACGCTTTGAAATTTCACCTAGTCTGGATCAGATCATTGTTACCGTAAAAATACTAAAAGATTTCTAAAGATAAGAAGATACTAAAAGGAAAATATAAAACCATTTTTAAAAACAGTTTTATATTTTCGGGTTAAATCTCAGAAGTTATCGAAACTTCAAAAAATCGTTATAGATTTTCTTAAAATTTGAATAATATCTGATATGTGTGATTTTTTCATATCATTTCTTTAAATATCACCGAACATAAGGGGATGGTTACTTAGTTATTGAACTTAAGTACGAATTCGATCAGAAGCATATGACTTAAGCAAATGGTTCACTTTGAGTCGCTTTATACGTGTGTAAAGGTTTTGTACACTGAGTGGTTCAAAAGTTTAAAACACTTGGATGAAAAAGGATGGATAAAAGAGGTCATTCATTTCCAGCCCTTCATTTTTCAATACTTCTGGCAAAAGTTTTTCAAAATTTCTAGCAAAAACTAACATCTGCACAACAGTTAAACTTTCATCTCGGGTGCCAAAGCAGCCTATTTGTTCTCTCTGCAAAAATAATGCACAAAAACCAACAAAATGTTACATTAAATTGAATATTATACATCCAATTTCATTGAAAAGATTACGTGGTTACACTTAGTCAAGTAGCAATGCGCGAAGTTCGCTGAAAAGTCTTCTATGCACCATTCCTTATTAGCTACAAAGAATAGCAACAAATGTAGCATACGTTAGGCAACCACTAGTGATGTGGTCGAATATGGACAAAGAATCAATCGTGGTCAAAAGTAGCATAAGTGGTAGAGTATTGCACTTGACAGGTGAAGGTTACAGTGGGGTGCCGTGGCGTAGTGGTGTGTGTGTGCTTACTACACCGGATGAGGTCTGAGTTTGAGTCCTACCGTCTATCGCGTCGTCACCAAAAAAAAAAGACTCGTTCCTTTTCACGGTTCCCACCTGCGCGAGGGAACCTTCTAAGGGAACTTCTCTAAGCTGGTTTACCCTAATCTGTGAAGAACTCCTATTTTCCCGTCGAACTTGCGCCAAACCCCCATTCGAACCTTACATCATAAGTTCTGCAACTAATGTAAAATCGAATGACGATTTAGGTTCGAGAAATAGTTGAAAAACAGGCTTTACAAAGGCACATCGAAACGAACGAAAATATTGAAAAATGCTATTTCAGGATCAATGTACCTGTATTTTTTTTTTTTGGATTGAAAGCTTTCAATGGTGAAAGTCAACGAGACGTGCAGGTGAAATTTTGAATACAACCAGCTTGAGCACCAGTCAAAAAGTGTTCAGCTCCAATGGGAAGTTTACAATTTTCTAAGAGTCCAGCAAATGAGTAAGTTGCAGTAATGCAGTCGGAAACAAATCGGGTTCTTTCAAGCTGCAACAAAAAAAAGTCATACCCCCTTGAAGATCCTTAAAAAAAATTATTCAATACGAGGAAATATTTTCGCCTTCGAGGTGAATCACTACTTAGTACCAACCACGTGAATATTTTTTTTTTGTTCTTAATTTCTGTGGTCTTTCATTAATTCTGGGTTTTAACCAAATTTTCTCGCACGTCTCTGTCGCAAATTACCAACACCTGTGCGTTGCGCGATTCAAGAATGTTAAAACGTTTTCGTTCTTTGACTTAAGTCGGTCATAAGACATTAATTATTATCATTATTCCAGTCAATTAACGAATAATTTCTGAAAAAAATGTGTTAACATTTAACACCAAATAGAAAAACATTTAATTAACAGCTTTGTGTCGCCTGTTGACAATATAAATCTTATAAGCGACGACGCGTTGAATATCTCGTTTTTTTTTTATTCGTACAGTTGGTCCCATTCAAGGTGATTACGAGTCCTTTGAAAAGCAACAAACGTATGAATTAGCTTAAAAACAAAAGGATTCTACTTTTTTATTTCTATTTAAAAAAAAAAACAATTTCGTCGCAAGTGTTCTACTTGCAACTGACTTAGAATGTAACGAAGAGGAGGTTTTAAACTTACTTTAAACTAACAACAAAGACCTAATGTTAATAGAGTTAATAGTCTACGCAGAATTTTGAAGCTTTTTCGAATCGACATCAGCTTCCGAACCAATTTCGGACCCTCCTGCAGAGAAAGCCGAATCCATTGACGTTATTGTGTTATTAACGTCCTTATCACTATATATCAAGGGTTTTGCTTCATCATCTTTTGTTATTGCTGACAATATCAAAGTGTTGCTGTTAATATCCTCGATCGCCTTGCGAAGCTCATCCAAACCAACAATACCAACCAGTCGCCCGATCTTAGTCACGTAAGCGTGATTGATGCCAACCATGTTGAAAAGAGTGTGCACCTTGATGATGGCTGTGCGTTCGACCAGCTGGAAAGGCGAAGGATCGATGACAATATTGTGCTCCTGGAAATCAACCGGCTTCGATAGCTCCTCGCGCTCCCATTGCTTTTTGTCATCGGGTGACATATCGACTATATAATCGCGACGAAGAGTGACTCTCTTAGTATTTTGCTGACTATTATTGGGGCTGCCACGCTCAACATCATTCATGTTGGGGGAGTTTTTCAGATTTTCCAAAGCTGATCGCAGAGTGTAGTCCTTTTCGGGATACGTAACCACCATGGGGGTGTAGTCAATCTCGTTTTCCTTGCTTAAAGTAGGCGTCGGTGATTGCTCGTACAAAGTCGCACTCAGACGACGATCTGTTCCCTCTTCGTTGGGTTTTAGGATGTCCGGGGCTGGAAATACCTCAAACCTCGATGATCGTCGGCGCTCGATCTGCTTTTGCTGGGCTTCGACTTCTAGTTGCTCCTCTTGAGCCCTCTGCTCGGCCTCCTCGTGCCATTGGTAGGCAATGACCATGCGTTTTTCACGCCCAATTTGTCCTTCAATCATTTTCACCAACTGCGATCGCTGTACTGATCCCAGTAGGATCATGTTGTCTGGACTGTCTACCAAAGGCAAATTGCGTATGTCCTGATGACGACGAAGAATCTGCCTAAGTTCTTGGTAGGTTATCCCAGACCAAATATACTTAACATCTCGCCTCATGAAACTGTCAACGAAGGTGGTGTACATTTTTGAGCACGATGGCAAGAGATCCGGAAGGTAGGGCAGCTTTTTGATCAGAATCATGCTGTCGTACATAGAAGGCTGCAACATCTCAGCAACTGCGTTGGCTATGAGCGAGGCTATCATCACTGGAACCACGTGTGTTACTTGTCCGGTTATTTCGAAAATTATCACAGCTTCGGAGACTGTGTGTGTCACAGCACTGGAGAAGGCGGCAGCACCTACCACAGCATAGCTGCCAGGAATGATTGGTGACAAAATGCCCCCATACCATACGCCCAGCGGGAAGAGAATATGCATCAGCTCTCCAAAAATTCGTCCTAGTCCAGCGCCGATCTTGAACACTGGAATAAACGATCCAGATGGCACTGGTAGTGTGTAGCAAACGATCGAGAAGATATAGTTATAAAGGAAGTAGCAGCCCAGATTCAAGAAAATGCTTGTGTTTGGCGTTTTCCAATTCGAGACGATTGCCTTTTGGTCCACGGAAAGGTCGTCACGGGACCAAGTGAAATTGCTGAATAGCTGTGTTAGCTGATCCTGTGTACTTAATTCTCCCCCGAAGTACTGCCCCGTACCCAGAGGAAATGAGATTGTGGCCACTACGAAAGCAATTATAGTGGGATAGATAAATCGATTCTTCTGCAGGAAATCGTTGATCGTCTTGTTCGTCCTGATGAATGTCACATAGTAACGATGCAACCAAACGTACCCAGCTCCAAGGAATCCACCAACTACCCCCATCAAAGCGTATACGAACAGCTCCTGCGGTGCGAATGGATACTCTGAGGTAAAGTTAGTCATAAACAGAGCCCTGACAGTGTCCACATTTTGGAACCACACTACCAAGAGCAACAGAACCGATGACCCGCAAACGGCGGAGAAAAATCCGCGCCAGCAATTTCGCACAGCAAAGTACGTGGTCGTCGCCTCAATACTAAACAGAACTCCCCCAATGGGGGCAGCAAAGCAAGCACCGATACCCGTTGCACAAGCAGCCGCCAGCATATCGGTGTAACGCGATTTGTTCTCGTAAATTTTGTGGAATCTCAGTTTCGACAGCATTGTTGCTACAATGCTGGCTATGTGCACAAAGGGACCTTCCTTGCCGATGGGAACACCTCCCGCCAGGGCGGCCGTCAAGCCAACCACTTTGGCTACCATCGTCTTGAAGGTAAGGTATTCCTTAAGCACTACTCCTCGCAGGATGGTCTTCATTTCGGGAATTCCTGAACCCGCTGCCTGCGGCGCCACCAAGTGAGTAAAGCCTGCAGCGAAAAGGACCAAACAAAGGATCGGCAGAACCCACGCCCAGTACTGCACGAGGAGCGATGAGTTGAAAATGTCGCGGTACAGCCACACTCGGGAAGTCGTACATATGTGAACCGCAACGTCCATGGTAAAGGATATCAGTGCCATTATGATTCCCATGGTCGCAAGAAAGATCCACTCATCACCGAAACGCGCCAGCGTGTTGTGCCAAACCCAGGCACAGGCTCTGTACACCGAACCGTGATCCTCTTCGAGTTGCAGCTCCTTTTTGCGCCTCTTGTCTTCGGCTTTTTGACGCTTCGCCATCATTTTCAACTTCTTTGCTTCGTCCTTTGCGTACTCGCCCAGATCTGTTGCATACCTACCATACATAAGAGTATGCGTATACGCAAGCGTGTCCACGGTATCCGATATGCCATTGCTATCCTGACGGTAGGTTTTCTTCGGCTGAATAATTATCCGAGGACTAGAACTCTTCTGTAGTAGATCCTTTTCCATCGTTTCGCAGATCCGCTCGAACCGATCAATAAGAAGACCGAATGAGAACTGTGCACTGATTCGAATCAATCTGACAGAATGTGGCTTTTCGATTTCGTCCCAATACAAACGTAGATTGCCGTTTTTTTCGCGCAGTAATCAAAACACCTTGTGTCTCTGATGGATGTTTTGTTAAAAGGTGCTAAAACCAACACCTCAAACCTTGATTAACTCTTAATAGCGTAGTGTGTGTACACAGGTATATTCATCCCTTGCGTTAAACTCGTTCGGAGTTCGGCGACAATTTCCGCGATGTCACACACTACCATATAGGGATTTTTCGCCCAATGGCATTGCCATACTGAGTGGTGGTCTTTGAACTTTGTTTCTTGCTTTGCGCCAAAAGTCAGGTGTGTTATGAATGAATTTAATTTAGGTGTTTACCGAGCAATTAAACGGATTGTGTAGTGAAATCAATAGCAATCGGCGCCACCACAGTGCCGGCCGGTGTTGTTGGTTGTCTTAAAACAATGAAATAAAGAAGTGAGATGGAGATTCGTTAATACAGGGTGGTTATAAAAGGGAATATTTTTTTAAAATCGAGTTGTAATGAGTTTTTAAGGTGGCCGTCTGAAGTTGAAGTACCACTACCAAATGCTTCTATCGGCCTTGAGAGTACTGTAGGCCTAAAATTGAAAGCTGAAAGAAGTGTAAAACGACATCAGGTAGCACGACATCACTCATAAAACTTTTGAAGACAGGTTAAGCTGCTGGCTTAAGTCTTGCATTGGGCTTGTAAATTTATGTTGTTTGTTGTTTAAGTTTATTGATGGAATAGTTTATTGGTAATTTTTTATTTACTTTTAAATGTGACAGATTTTATTTATGCTATTGACAATATTCGTTTGTCCCTTAGCAGCTCGCATAGTTTAGTTATAGTCCACGGCTGCCTACTACTGTCGCAAAAAAATATGACGTATACCTATTGTTCATGTATCATAGGCTGTCAAATTTCAATAAAAACATAACAAATTGTTTATTAACAGCGTTTGAAAAAATTTGTGTTTGCTTTTTTTTAATAGGTATTACGAAACGATGGTAATTTAAAAATAGTTTAATTGAATTGGTTATTACTTCCTTAAACACGACGATTAAGTTGTGTAAATTACCTCACTCAAACAAATCGATAAAAAATTATTTTGTTCGTATGGGAAGGGGGCCCACACCTAACAACAAAAGCCGAAACTAATCAATATGAGACGTCAAATATGTTTTTTTGTTTCAGCAAATATGTTATTTTTATTAGATATCAACAATTTATCTGTTAGATCAAAAGCTGGTTGTATTGAAATTCTATTCTATTGAAATTCTTTTCTATTCTATTGAAATTTTGGAAAAGACATCAGCATTTGGAAAATATGCTGTGGGGGCTAAGTTATAGCTAAAAACAATTTTACACGGCGAAATATTTTGATGATAAAAAGTGTCGCACTCAGTAATTAAGGCTGACCAACATTAACATTAATAGAGACTTGTTTGCCAGGTTGTTTGGAACCTTCATGAACATCTGGCAACGTTCTTGGAATTATTGCATTACCTATTATTACTTGCATTACCTATTATACATTACCTTATATTTTCCAGAATTTTTCTATATTAAATAGAATTTCGTATAAGGTTTACCACAGGGCCTAGTCCCCAATATATTTAACTCAGTATCATAATAATAAAAATCAATTCGGTCTATCAGCTCAAATATTTTCAACGGTTATTCGAAAGCGGTTTCTTATTACAAGCCTCCTAAAGTTTGCATTAAAATTAAAAAAGATGAACTACCTTTGTACCACCCCTGCAAGGTCGGGGTTAGAATAGCCTTGAGGTAAGGTATGCCTGTCGTAAGAGCCGACTAAAATCCACCGGAAGAAATATTCTTTAATGTTTCAACGGATGCTGTCGATGCTGCTCCATTTGGGGCAACTTTTGGCAGTAAGGTTTTAACTTATAGATGAATCTGAAGGTTAAATTAAAATCCAGAAGCGTCTGTCACACATTGTGCGGCTCACTGGCGGTCTGTCTCCAAAGGGGCGGCTGTATTTAAAAATGAAAATAGAAGTGACTTACCTATTTCTCATAAAAACGACAAGTTAAAAAAAAATGGCAATGAACAAAACGAAAGATTTGATTACCCCAGGTGGCAGCCCAGCTATGCTGGAAAATCCACCCTCTTCGGAGGCAGGCTCTACGGATTCTGGGGAGAGCCTTTTATTGCTTATAAATCCTTTTGAGAAAAGGACAAAACTAAATCGATCGCCACCACCTAGATCGAACATATCCGGAAAAAGCAGTCCACCGGTAAACCAGGACTCTGTGAAAATTAAGAGCTTAGAAAAGGAGAATAATGAACTCCGAGCTAAGCTTACTGAAATGGAGCGACTTTTCCAAGATCTAAAAATGGAAGTTGACTCTCTGCGAAAAGAAAACGAGGATATTAAAAATGCTCGTTTAACGAAAGACTGTGAGGTAACGAAAGAGTGTGTAACACCGAACCGACCAGCAGTCGAATACTTCACGGACGAGGACGAACTTGCACTTGAGACCGATTCAGTCTTAAGGAAAAGGTCTAGCAAGAAGCGAAAGGCGAATTCCTCTCCCGAAGTAATACAAAAAGAAGATAAGCCCTCTGGCTCAAACAAGGCTAAACCAGAAGCGAAAATTCGTCCACCTCCCGCAATAAACATCGTCGGGATAGCAGACTTTGGGAGATTGCGCAACCTTCTTGCAAACACGGTGAGAACAGAAAACTATAAGCTTACCTCGCACCAAAATAACGTGTGGAAAGTAAAGTTGACAACGCCGATTTCTATCGCGCACTGTCTCTTAGACTGAATGCAGAAAGAATCGAGTGGTATGCTTATCAAAATAACTACGAAAAACCACTGCGAGTCATTGTAAGGGGGCTCCACCCATCATGCACAAAAGAAGACGTTGTAAAAGACGTAAAAAATAAAGGCCTTAAAATTATTGATGCCGTCAATATCATTAAAAAGGAAAAGCAACGCACGGAAGGAGAAAGAGACACTGTGATCAGACGCGGCCTTCCAATTTTTATGCTCTCCTTTGAAAAAACTGAGAGCATAAGCGATATTTATAAAATAAAAATGATACTTAACATCAGGGTTAAAATCGAACCCATGCGAAAGGGCAATAGACTGATACCACAGTGTAAGCGATGCCAAGAATTCAGGCACACAAGTGCCTACTGCCAAAAAGAACCACGTTGCGTGAAATGTGCCGGAAGACACCTGTCAACAGAGTGCAAAGTTGACATAAAGGCTCCAGTAGTTTGCGCCAATTGCCACGGAAACCACCCCGCGAACTATCGAGGATGCGAAGTAGCCATAGAGCTGCAAAAGGGACGAGAACCTCTTAAGGAAAATACTAGAGGTCAGAATCAAAGCCTAGGACGCCCAAAACCTGCTGAAACTCCTAAGCCAAAGACTCCAAAGACGCCAAAGCCGATCAAAAGTGGAAGATTGGCAAAGGAGGCGTCGACAAAAGGCGTAAAAGCTCCACAAAAGAGCGGCGCCAGTTCAAGTGCAGCGGAGAAACCACCACTGGTCGGACCGAAATCATACGCACAGGTTGCGGCAAACGAAAACAAGGCAAGATCGCCCACAACAGATGCAGTGTCTCAGATCCTCGCTGTAATCTTGGAGAAACTTGAGGATCAGACTAAAATCAACAAAGTTATATTTGACAAACTGAGCAAGCTCGAGTTTAAGCCTCGAAAAAATTACAAGAGAACATGAATATGAAACAGTTATTTAAAATACTAACATGGAATGCAAATGGCCTTCTGAATAAAATAGACGAACTAGAAGTATTTCTACGGAAAAACAATATTGATATTTGCATGATTACGGAAACTCACCTTAAAAATGGGTCTACACCCAAACTTAAAGGTTACAAAGTTACACCCTTCGCAAAATTCAAGAGGAGGATCCTCCCTCTACATTAAGAACTGCATAAAGCACTTCAAGAACACAGAAGTTGAGCTAGACTCTATGCAGATCAGTTCAGTTTCTGTAAAAATTGACTGCTTAGATTATAACATTGCATCTTGTTATTTCCCGCCAGCATATAGACTGGTGGAAGACGATCTTGATCGTATGTATGACTTCATTGGGTCCAATTTTATCATTGGGGGTGACTTTAACGCGAAGCATACTTTTTGGGGCTCACGATGCAATTCAACAAGAGGCAGATTACTGTACAAAAATAGTATGAAGCGTGGGGTGGACTTTTTCTCCACGGGTAAGCCAACATATTGGCCAACCGATAGGAATAAAAAGCCTGACCTTGTCGATTTTTTCATCGCTAAAGGGTACCCCAAATACCTTACGCGAATTGAAGAGTGTTATGATCTTTGCTCAGACCACTCAGGAGTTATCTTGAAGATGGGTGGAAGACTGGCGAAAATAGAAAGAGCTCCTAGATTAGCTAGCAAAAACATGAACTGGGACGCTTTCAGAAAGGACTGTAAGGAGGGTGTTGGCTTGAATGTGCTATTGAAAACTCCTTTCGAGTTAGAAACCGCAGTTGACAAATTCATTGAAGCAATTCAGAGCGCTGCTTGGAACAATAATTCGTCCCAAAAGAACGCAGTTAGCACCGACGGGCATGTACGTAAAACATATCCGCTCGAAATCGAAGAATTGATTCGTGAAAAGAGAAGAGCGCGTAGGAGATGGCAAGGCACGAGGGCCCCCCCCCCCCCAGACAAAACCCTATTGAACCACCTCTCTAACAAACTGAAAGGAATGTTGCAAGATCTTAAAAATCGTGAGACCACTGAATACCTTGAAGGCTTGTCGGCGGATAGGAGCTCAAACTACTCGCTGTGGAAAGCAGTTAAGTCTATCAAGAAACCTATAATCCACTCGGCACCAATAAAAAAAGCTAACGGCGAATGGGCAAGAGAAGACATAGAGAAAGCGAATTTGTTTGCTGAACATTTAGAAAAAACATTCAAGCCTTTCGACGGTTCGCCGTTGGCTGACGTTCTAAACAACAACAGGGAACCTGATAGCTTTAGAATGAAAAAAGTTTCGTTAGCTGAACTCCGACAGACAATTAACAAACTTAAAAATAATAAGGCCCCGGGTTACGACCAGATCACTGGCGAAGTAGGCATTAGTCAAGCTACTTTATATGATAAACGCTTCTCTTAGACTTCTATACGTTCCAAGACTATGGAAAGTTGCTGAAGTCATTATGGTTCCAAAACCGGGGAAATGCGCAAATGATAAAAAATCTTATAGGCCCATATCGCTTCTGCCGATAATATCGAAAGTGTTCGAGAAACTTCTGCTGAAGCGATTACAACCAATAATTGCAGAAAGACGCTTGATCCCGGATCATCAATTCGGTTTCAGACCTAACCATTCCACAATAGATCAAGTCTACAGAATAACGCATGAAATTGAAAAAGCCTTAGAAGGGAAAAAAATATGTTCAAGTGCTTTCCTCGACGTATCGCAAGCCTTCGACAAGGTATGGCACGAAGGCTTGAAATATAAGCTACGGCAAAACTTGCCGGATGACATGTTTAAAATATTGGAAAATTATCTTGAAAGCAGACTCTTTCGTGTTAGGTGTAGTAGTGAATACTCGAGTTTCAAGCAAATTCGGGCTGGCGTACCCCAGGGAAGCCGCCTCCGTCCGACCCTGTTCCTGCTCTACACAAGAGACATACCTCTAGATGACAAGACAGTCGTGGCCACGTTTGCGGACGATACGGCCATCCTGGCAACAGGTGAATCAGTCGAGTCATCAACGAGAAACCTCAAACGAGCATTGGACAGAATTTGTGTCTGGACGAAGACTTGGCGAATCGCTCTTAACGAGAACAAGTCTACGCATGTGAATTTCATTTACAGAAAGGTTAACAATTTGCCTCTGTTCATAAATTCTGCACAAATACCTTATGCAAATGAAGCGAAGTATCTAGGGATGACACTGGACGCTAAACTAAGGTGGAAACCACACGTAAAGAAGAAGCGTGACGTCGCTAGATCGAAGACCCTTCGATCTAGCGACGTAGGGTGAAGCCGCATGAATGAACGGCTTAGTAGGTGCATTCACTGGAAAGCAACCCATCCAATGCGATTAACACTATGGAAGCGTAAACTACTTGTTAAGTTAACTTAGTTGTAGTCAAGAAGTATTATGAGAGAGCGAAAATTTACTACTATGAAGTGCGTTCTGGCAGTTTCATAGTGTCTCTCATAAATGGGTGGTTTTTTAGCACGTGGAAATCGGGCATAACCAATATCGGCTACTTCGGTATTATATACCTGCTATAGAGGGCGTATTGGTATCTTTGAAAGATTTTGGAGTTTTAGCCTCCGTCCATCCTAGTATTCAAAAAAAAAAAAAAAACCTTTGTGCTTTTTGTTTGAAATGATACCTTAAACTGCTTGAAATTTATGCGCTGTACCAAGAAGTGGATGTAGACCGCATTGGATCAGTCATCTGTCACATCGAGCAGATGCACAACAACGCTCCAGCCCAGGGTAGCAAAAGTCGATACAATTGTCCTTTTCGAAACAATCGACTTTACCTCGGTACAAAAAACATAATGTTAAGGTATTCTGTTACTGAAGAAAAAACCATACACTAATTTTTAAGGTATTTTCTTACTGAAGTCTTTAAAATATTTTTTACCGTTTCTGGTGAATTTAGTCCCTTAATAAATTTTATTTTTAATTATTTCCAGAATGAAAAAATAATATTGAAGTCATTTAAAATGAATACAGAACTGTAGCCGACTATAAATTTCTGACAGTCTTACAGCTTTTCTTAATAAAAAGGGCTCCTATTATTATTTTGTTGTTTAATGAAGAATATTCAATTTTTTCAGTACAATTCTGATACAATTTTTTTCAGCCTTAAGTACACTGGTAAAATACAATTTTTCAGCCAAGTGGGTCTCCTTAATATCCAAATCCTCAGAGAAATAAGAAAAAAACTTTATTTTTACACACTATTTATTTATTTCTACCTACCTTATTTCTCTCCTATTAAATCCAGGCAAATAAATGAATTTTTGTGAAAAATTTTTAATTTGGGAGAAGTTTGAACTTATTTATAACCAAAACATAAAAACTGCTATAAGAAATAAACACAATTCTTATACCAACTTATTAAGATTAGCTAAAATCTATGCTCCCGGTGTCATTGGTTAGATATAACTTAGCTGAGCTTTTGCCAACATTAGTAACAAACAAGTGTTTGAAACTTTTTTCAAACTCGTTTTATAGGGAAAGAAGACTTTTTTGAAATGGTTCTAAAATAATTGAAAGCTGTAAAAATTTTACTGAAAATAAGAGCTTTCTTTTAGTATTTTTTTTTAAAAGTTTGACAAACTTTTGAAAGAGCAGAACTATTATATTATAAAAGATAATATAAAAATCTTAATATTAATATTTTAAAAATTAAAATTGAATAACAATTCAAATTCAAAGTGGGGAAACAGACTTAGAAAAGAGGGAAATATTTTTTTGGCTATATTGTTAATTATCTTATTATTAACCATTGTATAGAAATCTTTTCCGCCCATTTCGTAAAATCAATTTTGATATCTTTATATAAAATATGGTTTCGTTTCTTAGTTTTAATTGTAAACCAAACTAATTTAATTGTAATTAAACAATTTTTTTTCTTATTTTTCTTTTCTTTCTTAAGCTTATGTTCCTTTATCCCTGAGCCCAATGTTAGCTAATTTTGTGGTTCAAAATTGATTGCCTTTAATACTTTAAAAATGGGCATTTATTTTCAAATATAGAAATTGCAAGGTTTTTCAAGTTGTTATTAAAAATAAATTTAGTTTTAGAAAATTGCATTTCAGCAAATTTAACACGAAATGCAAATCTTAGCCGTAGTGTGTGTGAGTGCAAAAAAATTGTCATCGTATATACGTTCACTTTGTTTTGCGCTGTGTTTAAGCAAATTAAAATTCATCTTTCAAAACATTAAAATTCTTTTTACCGCCATATTTAAATCTAGTTTTTGTGGGAATCTAATTTTTCGCACGTATGAATATAAAGGAGCATTAAAAAAAACTCTATCGCTCTGCCTTATCGACAGATTTCTACTGATTCTACGCTCTGCACTATGACAAAAGTGCCCCATACAATTTAAACTAACAGTAGGTATACTGTAGGACATTTTTCTAACATAACGTAATTTTTCTCATTTGTGCCATAACATCCTTCACGAGTTAATATGGAATCGATATTTTTATGCCCGACCGAGCCCGAACTTTAAGACCTTTTAGAGATATGATCGAGACCGACGGGTGAAGCGATTAAGCCATGTCCGTCCGTCCGTCCGTATGTGTTAAGGTTTTAGGTCTTCAAAATCAAGCTAGAGAGCTTAAACTTGGTACACGGCTTAGTTCTTTCGTTGCAGAGACAAAGTGTGAAAAATGGCTCAATCCGCCAATGGCCACGCCCACTACTGGCTTCAATGTGAGACAACTTGACTTTTGGTCAAGTTAGACAAGTCAAAAAACAAGTTAGGAACTTAAATTTTGGTACTGAGCAATATTGGCCCAACACGCTCTCTGAAGTTGGCAGGACCATTTTAACGTATCAATGATTTCACAAGTGGATAATTAGCCGTAAATTATCCGTGAAATCAAAAAATTTTCCGCGACATTTTTTAAAAAATTATCCACATAACTGCTAACTTCACGTGAATTTAGCAGTGCCAAAAGTCATATCTCGTGAACCAAAGCTCGTAGAGACTTCAAATATGGCTTATAACTTGCCGTAAATAACCCGTAAGCGATCCTACCAGAAAAATAATTTTCCGTGACATTATTTTAAAAATTATCCACATTACTGCTAACTTCAGGTGCAAAAGTCAGGTGCCAAAAATGCATCTCCTGCTCGTAGAGACCTCAAAGCTCGTAGAGACCTCAAATATGGCTTATAACTTGCCGTAAATAACCCGTAAACGATCCTACCAGAAAAATAATTTTCCGTGACATTATTTTAAAAATTATCCACATTACTGCTAACTTCAGGTGCAAAAGTCAGGTGCCAATATTTTTTTTCAAAAATTTCGCGACAAATTATTTTTTTTGTGGGATCGTCTACGGTTAATTTACGGCTAATTATAGGCTATATTTGAAGTCTCTACGAGCTTTGGTTCCCGAGATATGACTTTGGCACTGCTAACTTCACGTGAAGTTAGCAGTTATGGGGATAATTTTTTAAAAAATTTCGCGACAAATTATTTTTTTCGTGGGATCGTTTACGGTTAATTCACGGCAAATTATAAGCCGTATTTGAGGTCTCTAGGAGCTTTGGTTCACGGGATATTACTTTGGCACTGCTAACTTCACGTGAAGTTAGCAGTTATGTGGATAATTTTTTAAAAAATGTCGCGGAAAATTTTTTGATTTCACTTGTGAAATCATCGATACGTTAAAATGGTCCTGCCAACTTCAGAGAGGTACAATATCGACCAAACCCGATTTCTCGGAAAGTTGACTCCAATTCGAAAAAAATTTTATGACAAATATTAAATATATTACTATTTGCTAAGTTTGCTCCATACAAAGTTTTGAGCTCCGCCCTCTTTGAAGGGGCGTTTTTAGGAAAAAACTGTTATTTTCTGAAATAATTTTCGCTTTTATATCTTTACGAAATTACAATTAATTGATTTTAATTTTAAGCCCATGCCCACTTTTGGGGGCGTGCCCTATACAAATAATATATGAATTCAGGCCAAGAAGCTTTAAGATTTGGTGTTACATGGTATATAGAGTCGAGAAAAACTCTTGCACTTACTCACTTGTTTTTTGTTGTTGATATAATTTTTTTTTTCGAAGTCTTAAAATTGATTTTGTCTGGCAAATGGCAAAATGTGTCTTTTTACGGTGTAAACCGACACTTTATCAAGTTAGAAAACCTGGTTAAAAATCATTCACTTTTTTTTTGCGAAACGGCATAACATTTGCCGGCATAACAACCCCTTTTGTGCCATCAGAAAGTGGAGAAGAAATTGTTCATTTTTATGTTAAGATTTGTTAGATTGACACACACTGATATCACAAAAAACAAAGATCGTTTCAGGAAAAGGGAAGAAGACCGGCTCTGTTTGTAATGCGACGCTCAAAATAGAGATTCTACGAACCTTATTAAAAGGACAATGCCAATTAACGTTCCAGAACAGTCGCGAAAAAGAAGAAGGCGTTAAAAAGCAGAATCTTGACAAGCTTAATTTTGAAAGCAGAATTATGACTCCCAAACGACGTTTACCCTATGCCAAAAAAAAACTGTTTCAGCTTCTGGAGGATAGATTCCAAATTTTCTTCCTTCTAAGCGCATGGCTTAAGTTTCTACTTTAGTAGGGCGTGTTCAGTTTTTCGCAGACATTTTGGCTCACTTGCCATAATGGTATAGCTGTACCGAGTTAATAAACAAAGTTAAGTGTTCGCAATATTCGTCCAGCCGTTAATTCGCATCTGGGGAAAGCCTTCTCGTTGATGATTCCACTGTTACCAGGATCCAGCTGTGGCCGTGACTGTCGCGTCATCTTGAGGTATGTATCTTATTTAGAGCATAAACACTGTAAGACCGATACCTTAAGCAGACGAAATTTGCTTGAGTTCTCACAAGATTCAATGCATCTAGCCCGCAACTAGTAAGAAAGTCGGGGATTTTAGCTGGTGGAGAGCCTACCTGTGAGAGGCAAGCTGTTTTTACGACTAGATTTCATGCAGCAATCAGTACCAATGACTCGCCCTTAAAAAACCCCCCAATATATATATATATTTCTGTTGACCGCAGCCGATTTAAGTAGTTAATATTCACATGAGATATCAAACATTTTATTACTCGCTCACCGAGTTTAATAAAAGTTAAGTTTCACGTGATCAATCTTACAACAATCCACACATAATATGCTTTGTTGCAAATAAAATTTTATGAGAACATTGCCTACACTTGTCGCTACAACAGAATCGAGGCCACATGCAGTTGATTAAGTGATTCACAAGATTTAATTACAGGGTGTAAGTAACCTTTCATAACCTTTGGTGTTAATAATAATTATTACTGCATTGCGATTTTATCTAAGATAGGATGAAATTCTCAGATGTTTCTTACATGTCATTCAGTATGTCTCTGATTGCCCCTCGCAGACATCATATATTAACTGAGACTGTATTTTTCGATACGTCAGGTCTTTTTGTTGTAAGAAAAAGCTATAACTGCTTTAGGAGTGATTCAAAACGATTGCGAGATCCTTCTAAAAAAATCTTAGCTCTCCCATTAAATAAAAACCACAAATTTCTACTTATAAAAATAAGAATACTTCATTATTTTATTGACTAATTATTAATTATACTTTGTTCTACATTAATATTCATTTATATAAATCGAAAAAAATAAAAATTCCTAAAATAAAATCACTTAAACAATATAATCTATATGTATGTATCTATCTTTAGATGCATGCACGTAACAGTTATGGAATACAATTGTTCATTAAAAAAGTAGCTTACTTCTAAGTTCAACTTTTAAAGCTAGTTAACATGTTCATTAATATTTAGTTTTAGACTTAATATTTTGATTTAACCTTAAGCAATAATACATATAGGGAACTTAATCAGGAAGTTTGGCCTTTTTAGTGTCGACTTCGATGTCGGAGCCAACCTCGGAGTTCGAAAGTGCCGAGTCCATAGATGTTATCGTATTATCAACATTTTTATCACTTTTATTGTTTTCCATCAGCGGCTTGGCCTGCGCTTCGACATCGGCGGCGTTTGTTTGCACCACAAAGCTGTTGTTGTTGATCTCCTCGATGGCTTTTCGCAACTCGGCGAGGCCTACAACTCCAACGAGGCGCCCGATCTTCGTTACATAGGCATGATTGATGCCCACCATGGAGAACAGGGAGTGCACCTTGATGATGGATGTGCGTTCGACCAGCTGAAATGGTGACGGATCGATGGGAACCTTGTTCTCTTCGAGATTTATCGGCTTGGACATCTCCTCGTATTCCCATTGTTTTTGATCCTCGGGTGACATGTCGATGACACGTTCCCGAGGCAGCTGCACCTTCTTCATTATGCCGGGCGTGTTGGGCGTATGATGCACTTCGTTCGCACTAACTCCGGGTGAGATGGTACCGCTTTCGGCTGGATGCGGGGCAACATCCTGTAGAGTGGCAGACTTTTTGAAGATCGCCTCAAAGGCCGATCGTATACGGTACTCGGAGCCTGTGATCGTTGTGTACGGAGTTATTGTTGGGCTGTGTGATGACGCCGGTGCGCACTGCTTCAAGTTGAACGAGTTCGTCTTTTTCAAAATCGACTTACGCGGCTGGTTGAATAGGGAATTGTTGAAGAATTCCTGTCGTTTCTTTGCCTCCAAGTGGTTCATTTCGTCGTTTGCGATTTGTTGCAATGAGAGGATGTCTGGGGCTGGAAGTACCTCGAACCTCGACGATCTGCGCATCCTTTGCTCGGCTTCCATTTCTTTGCGCTTTTCCTCACGTTTCCTCTGCTCGGCTTCCTTGTGCCACTTTTGGGCGATCTCCATTCGCTTTTCGCGGCCGATATTCTTCTCGATCATTTTTATCAGCTCCGATCGCTGCACTGACCCCAAGAGGATCATGTTTTCTGGACTATCAACCAGCGGAAGGCTTCGGAGTCCCCGATTTTGGTAGAGCACCTCCTTGAGTTTGTGATAGGTGATGCCCGGCCAAATAAACCGAACATTGCGAACCATAAAGTCCTCCACATAGATGCTGTACATTCGCGAGCTCGAGGGCAGCAGATCAGGTAGGTATGGCAGCTTTTTGATCAGAATTATGCTATCGTACATCGATGGTTGCAGGAGGGCCGCAATGGCATTGGCCACTAAGGCAGCGATCATCACCGGCACCACGTGCGTCACTTGACCCGTCATTTCAAACACGATCACTCCCACTGACACGGTGTGTGTTACTGCACCAGAGAAGGCGGCAGCGCCTACCACTGCATATCCACCGGGAATGATCGGCGAAAGGCGTCCACCGTAGCGCACGCCTTGCGGGAAGAACACGTGCATCAGTTCACCCACTATTCTGCCCAGACCAGCACCGATCTTGAAGACAGGAATGAAAGAACCCGACGGCACCGGGATCGTCGAAGCGATGATCGAGAAGATAAACAAAAACAGTACGTAGCAGATCAGATTGATAAAAACATTCGTGTAGGGCGTCACCCAGTTTTGCACGATCGCCGCCTGCTCCACTGTGAGGTCGTCCCGCGACCAGGTGAAATTGCTAAACAACTCTGTGACTTGTTCGTGTGTGCTCAGCTCGCCGGCAACGAAGCGTCCCGTGCCCAGGGGAAAGGACATTGTCGATATGAGCAGTGCAATCAGTCCCGGATACAAGAACCTGTTCTTCTGTAGGAACCGACTCATTTTCTTGTTCGATCGCATAAACGTCACATACCATCGGTGCATCCACACGTAGCCTGCACCGAGAAATCCACACACCACCCCCATCAGGGCGAACACGAACAGCTCCTGCGGATCGAAGGGGAACTCCGATGTGAAGTTCGTGAGGAACATCGCCCGCACTGTGTCGGCGTTCTGGAACCACACCGCCAACAGCCGGAATACAGTTGCTCCGCAGACAGCTGCGAAAAATCCCCGCCAATAGTTGCGCACAGCAAAATACGTGGTGGTTACCTCAATGCTGAAAAGTACCCCACCGATCGGTGCCGCAAAGCAGGCTCCCACTCCGACGGCGCAAGCTGCAGCCAACATCTCGGTGTTTCGCGATTCGTTTTCGTAGATCCCCTGGAATGACGTTATCAATTTAGAGAGTAACCTCGCCACTATACTTGCTATATGCACAAATGGACCTTCTTTCCCCAGAGGCATGCCGCTGCCCAAAGTTGCCATCAGCCCAACCACTTTCGCTACCAGTGTCTTGAAAGTGAGGTATTCCTTGAGTGCAACTCCTCGGAGGATAGTCTTCATTTCGGGAATTCCTGAGCCAATGCTCTGCGGAGCAACCAGATGCACGAAGCCGGCCGAGAACAGTATCAGGCAGACGGCGAGCGACACCCACGCGAAGTACTGGATCACCGGTTGCGATGTGGACAAGTCCCTGTATAGCCAGATGCGTGCGTTCGTGCACATGTTGATGCCCTTGTCCATGATGTAGGACAGTACGGCCATTATCACACCCAGCAGCGCCAAGAAGACCCAATCCTCGCCGAAGCGCGCCAGC
This sequence comes from Neoascia interrupta, assembly GCA_947623515.1. Classification (NCBI taxonomy): domain Eukaryota; kingdom Metazoa; phylum Arthropoda; class Insecta; order Diptera; family Syrphidae; genus Neoascia; species Neoascia interrupta. Next base: position 197,383,119 of record OX392462.1, read on the forward strand.
GTGTGTCGCCAAATCCACGAGGACACCTTCCACGCTCGGCTCTGGCGTTCGCCCAGCCGCTCCTTGTCGCGAGCCTTGTCCTCCTCCTTTCGGCGCTTCTCAAGCATTTTGAGTTTACGCGCTTCATCCCTTGCGAATTCGCCTAGGTCCCGGGTGTAACGGCCATACATCAGCGTGTGGGTGTACCCGAGCCCTTCCTCGCCATCAGCCAGGTCATTGCTGCTGGCGTTTATCGGATCGGCCTTGTTCGGCTGACGGGCACTTGGCACCGTCAGCAAGGACTCTTTCTTCATCAGCCGCTGTGGGCTGGACATGTGTCGGTTGCTCATCGTGAACTCTGCCTAAAAATTCAAAAAAATAAATATGATTAGTAAGGGTGATCGTGAGAACAGCAGCCCCCTCACACACACACGGGGGGCAAGTGCATGCGGAATAAAGAGCAAACTATTTACAATTCTATGGACAGCCGAAGGTGCGATAAGAACTGTGTTGTATACTGTTGCTGCGTCGATCGGTCCGCGTCAGGCGCACGTCTCTCCAGGGCAGGGTCGTTATACAGTGCACGAGAAGCTCGTAATTCGCCGCGCTTTGTCGTGATTCCAGATTGATGTGTGCCCGCTTACTGAGTGGCAAGTGCTGTTTTCTGATATCACATTTCAGCGGAATGCTAATCACAAATACACACCGACTTGTCGTCGTCGTCGCTGTGATTACGATGTGTGCGAGCGCGAGGCCAGCCCGTAGCCCGTGGCGTTAGTACGAAGAGAGATCGTGGTGATCGAGATCGAGAGACTTTCAGTTCGAAAAACCGACTGCGATGTGTTTCGCTTGTGAACCGAAACGACCACAAATCGTCTTGAAACGCGAATCCGTTCTGTTCTGGATTCTGTGAATAGTTAGTTACTTTGCGAGGGGGGTTTCCCTGGGGTCGTACACTACGTCAAATGTGGCGGTGACATTCCCCTCCCAGTGACACGGCTGATTACGTATTACGCTGTCGTCGTCGTCGTCTGCGCCCCGATAAATTTCTCAGCGGAGACCTATAAACAACCTTGATTTATACAACGGTTAAGAATATTATTATTATTATTAATTCTCTCTCAACGCATTTGTTGTTTTTCTTACCTTTCAATATATAAACCAACGAGTTGGGGTATTGATTACTGGTCGTATTTCCTCAGATGTGAGTTACATATTATGTGTATTTGTCGCGGTATGATTGCGCAATTAAACAAAAGGAAAATAAAATTATTATCAATTTACTCTCGATTAACGACGTGATTACTCTTGATTAGCGCGCCATCTTTGAAGCGATTTAAGAGATGAGCAAGTCACGTTGATCTTGTTAATCATTTTGGCACAATTTTTTGTGTGTTTTTGCGTTAGCGCACGATTGCACGATAAGGAACTTTCACTGAGCGCACTGATTCGCATTCGCACTCATTTTTCGATAGTTTTTCTTTTGATTTTTGAACTTGTTTTTTTTTTTTAATTAAATGCACCGCACTAGTAGAGAGGAAAATATTCACGGACACGGATACTGAAACTAGAACGTTTTACTAAAAGAATTTCTTAATCCAATTTATTTGTTTCGTTGACGTGTAGGTAGTTTTCATATTTAGTTGCACTGATTCTCTCTTGCACTTGTATCTACTGAGTCAAATGCAATTTTTGCTAGCATTTGCACTCATCATTGCACACCCGATCAGTGTGTGTGTGATGTGGGAAAACTGAGGCAAAAAATTCGTCAAACAGCTGATTGAGAATGAATATTTATTTGCTGTTTTGTTTGTGTGTTCGCTCGAGAGAACGATTCATTTAAAAGTTTAAGTTTTCTTGGTCTCGTCGTGTCGTCTTCTTTGTGTATCTTTCTCATTTGCGGTGAGAATTAGTAAGTACAACATCGTTAGAATAAATCAGTAGGTATAGTATAGGTATGTAAAGAAATGACGAACGAGCACACACGATTGTCTATGGGCAGCACTGCTGTCGAACAAGTGCGATGATAAGCAGTTTGACGTAATATTTACATTGCTCGGTGGGTAGGTGCTTTTGCCCTGAGTTCTGAGTACAATAGAAGTATTCGTGCAACATCGACTTAACACGGGAAAAGTGTTGGAAAGTTACCTTTTATCGTTCGTCATTCTACAATCGTTTTATATGGAAACACAGTTACCATATAACACCCCACATCGACTTCCATCCAAAATTTACCATACGCTTCGTGTGCCGTTGACTCCTGACACTCGTGTGATAGAGCGACTTAAATCTAGATTGCATAAAATCTCAAAAATTGGTTTTAAAATTCGAATGCAAAAATTGGTTCATTTTACTCCCAAATATTTTTATACACCCAAACTAGCACCTACTAAGAATCGCAAAGAGAGGTGCTTATATGTAGCTAATCTGGCCCAGCCCTAAAATTTTTTGAAATAAAGCCCTTTTTTAGAATATGTCAAAAATCAAATCAAAATCTCACAAATATTTTGTTTTTCAGTCTTACATATCTCAAAAAGTAAGTAAAAATAAAATTTAGCAAAAAGATAAACACAAAAACTTACTAAGACCTCATTCCGTGCGTTAAGAAACAGCGCACTTGGTATTAAATATGGCCGAGGTTCGGCAACATTTGACACATCCATCGTTGTATAAAACTTTTTTTTAGAGGTCGAAGCAATTTTATGCAAAAGAAAAAGCTTTATGCCTGTTTTACTTCAAGAGCAAAAGGTGGTAGGAAATAAGACCCCAATGAAATAAAGTCCCACATAAAAAATAAAAAATAAGGGCCCAAAATCAAAATGAAATAATCCCCCAAAATCAAAATGAAATAAGGCCCCAATATTGTCTTATATAAGGAAGCTAAAAGAAAGCACAGGCAGGGGGGCTACAGGGGGTATGCTCCCCCCCTTAAAAGTTGCATATACACAACCTCGCACCCATCCGAATTTGAAAAAAGGGCCTGTGGCCGGTCCTCCTTTCATAGTGAACAGAACAATGAAGAGTTCTTTTCACATGAGATGAGGAAACAATACAAAAATTAAATAAGTCCAGAAAAATGAAAATAAGCCCAAAAAAATGAAATAGTTAAGGCCCCAACATAAAAATTCCCAATTGGTGTTGCATTTCGTGCTTCTTTTTGGGGCCTTATTCTGTCAATCGCTGCTGTGAATTAGGGCACGCTGTTAAATATACATTTTTTTTCTAAGGGCACGGTTATAGCTCATATACAGTATATGGATCCGTAAAAACTGTTTTTTTTTTTTTTTTTTTACAAAACTTTCACTAGCGCTATGGTTCGAAAACAGTATTCAAAATGCTTCTTATAATTAACCTAACCAATTCAAAAAAAAATTATGTGAATTGAAGTGAAACTTCATCGGAGAAATAGACTTTTATTATTTTACGTATCAGGAAAAGCAGCATTTTGAATAAATCTTGAGATTGAAATCTTGGTTGTGAAGTATAAATCATTCATGTGCAATAAAGTCGACGAATTTTAGAAATATGTTATGTTTTGTCACTGTGAAGTCAAAACAGTCGTCGCGGTTCCTCGCTTTCATTGTGTAGTAACAAACGATTTCTCTGGTCTCGCGTTATCCCTACCGCTCTGGTTTCACGGTCTCGCGCTGAATGTGAAACGTTCATTAGGCTCAATAAAGATCACTTGTCAAATATGGCTTCTAGGGTAATATTGCAAGGTTATAATAAAGGTATCTCCATTCGACAGATTAATACTTTGCCGATTTCCACGATTGGAGGATTATTGGAAAATGACTGAAAATAGTCTTGACAATTGGTATCTCCACTAGACGTTTTCCAGCCGTTTTCCAATCAATTTCCAGATGTCAAGTGCACTTTTTAAATTTTGCAATAACGTTGCTTTTATTTTATTTTGTTTAATTTTTCTATATTTTGTTTTGTTTTGTATCTTGCAACCCAAGTGTCATTATTTGTGTCCTAAAAATTGCACTCTCGTCACAAAAATTTCATTGGCGTCACTCTAGATATTTTCTACGTCACCATAGGATGTGACGCTAGTGACTTGTGACGATAGTGACAATTTACTGTGATCACAGCAACAAGTTGTTTCTGAAACAGTATTGAGAACAATTATTAACCTTACCAATTGACCGCTTACATTTTATTAAACTATTTTATAACTCTTGTTATTGTTTGTCGTAAAAAAACGTTATGACAAAAGTGACATTCAATAAAGATATATAGATAGGGCGCAACTTACTAATGTTACAGATTTATTGCTACGCTTAGACTGTAAAACCTTTTTTTTAGATATAGAGCACCCGAATTTCCTTAAAAATATTGGAAATTAAAATTCAGATTTTGACGAAAAATAATTACGTGACGCGAGTGACGAAATATGGTGGGACTTTATTCAGTCAAAAATTAAGCTAGATAAAAAAAAATTTTAAATGTGATTTGAGTAGCCTGATCTTGTGGCATATAAAAAGCCACAAATCTGTTTTATGTGTTGTAGCGGTGTTTTTATTTTGATTAACAAGTAAGTGATATTTAATTAAAAAAGTGCATTGGGGGAAAGACACTTTTAGTACTTAACATTTCTTTTTAAATTAGTTAAATTTGATTTTTTTTAATTAGAGTTAAATAAGTTACATTTAAACAATTTAAGTTTTAGTGTTTTAGACACATAAAAAATTGAATTGATTTAACAAGGAAAAAAATCAATGGAAGAGGTGTTATTGCAATATTTAAAAATGGGCCCATTTCCTTTTTACTGCCACAAAGTAAAGTTAATTAAAGTCCTTAAAATTTTTTAGAAAAGACCAAAAAGCACAAACAAGCTTTTTATTTAAAGGTGCTTTCGAGCTTTTATTGCACTTAACGTGTCGATTATATCATCAAGATCTTTTTTTGTGTGCTCCTTTTCGATTGAAAGTACAGCTAAATTTGTTAACCTATTTTTCTCATTGTTGACCCAAGTTAATTTTTTATTAATTAAAATTTTGAATTCGCATGTGCACTGAGACGCAAATACTTAAATAAATTAGTTCTCATCGCCAATGAAAGACTCGGCAACGAGGCTGCGAATTCCCACTTAACAATAAAACTTAAAATTCAAAGGCTTTCCAAATTCCGGCAACCTTTAAATTTGTTGTTGCTGCTATATGACACCATATCCGCCCAATTCCCGATATGATACTGTTTTCTGCTATCACTGTGAATGTCAAGGTAAGGCTGGAAGTGGAACAACAGCATGCAATTCATCCTCTAACTATTCCATACAGCAATATTTTTGGTGGAAGAGCTGGGAAAACTGACGCAATGTGTTCGATGGCCTGAGACCGGTGAATAAATTCAGTGTAAAATGTATTCTGACATTCTAACATGGATCTTTGTGTTTCCTCTCCCAAAGTCAAACCATCACTTTGAGCCTTTTGGCCTGTTAGTCTGGCACACGGGGGCGTACGTACGTTGTTTGTTATCAACACAGAAAGATCCCCTATGGAAACCTTAGTGTATCTTGAAACAAGTGTGCCTTCAAGATGGTCATTCCTCATATGGCTCTCAAATTATTTTAGATACATCTCAGCTTTTGCAGATGCGTCTATATTCCTCTAGGTATCGTCAGAAGAAAAATAAAATTATGTTTTTCTAGAAGATTTCTGAAAGAAAAAAAAGGCCAGCCCCAGTTATGAGGGTTAACCATCGTCATGTCAAAACTAGACATCTAAAAAAGATTCGTTAGAGTTATGGCGAGACATACAGGGGAAAGCTCGGCAATACAGCAAAATTGCGCTATCTAAAGTTTAAAAGAAACTCTCTCCCATTTTGGGGCGTATTTATGAGCTGACTTGACCTCGAGCTAGCCTAGCTACTTACTGATCTTTCAGTGGATGTGCAAAAAAACTTTGAAGTCGAGTTCTTTACGAACTACTTACGGCTGAAGTCAACTCTGTTTTGAATAAAAGCCAAAATTTAGGTACATAGCTTTTAGACTAAGGCTTATCGCACACATGACACTTTTAGTCACCCAACAGTTTGATTGCCTTTTTGAATCTTGTGACACGCGTGACCCACACGAATCCAGTTTGAGGCACCTTTTACATGCCTTAACATATCTTTTCTTTTTTGAGTCCTATGGGATTGTATGGGAATGCGCGCACATAGGTACTCAACAACCCAACCGACGCAAAACCAGTTTGAGGAAACTTTTAAATCTGTGTTTTGCCGTTGATTTTTTAATTGCTTGTTGTCAGAAATGTCTTTTGAAACTGTTGTCATTTCTTTCAACTCGATGAAATTTCGTGCTAATGCAAGCGCTGCTGGTGTTGATCGTGAAGAGCCTAATGAAATTTTGAAAAGTGCTGTGCGCGTTGAGGTTTATCAACGTCAAACTATGTACATACATATGTACATATATATGTAAAAATGGATTTGCTAAGCGATTTACCAATGCCTTCAATATACATAATCTACCTAGGTACATGCATTTAAACACCTTCGCGCGCATAAGCGATCATAAAATACTTCGGCACATAACTACACTTCTGGTTTGTTAATTAAAACTTTTGCATACCACTGTTACTGTATTCATGAAATCCAATGCTCAACAAAACCAGTGTCATGGGGAGCATTGCGCGACGATTGCTGGTTGCTTTACTGTTGACTTGGTTCTCTTCAACACGCTCTTAACATTAGCAAGCACTCTGCTTTTTGCTGCCACCAATTGAATTTTAAGTTTCGATTTTTCAACATCTGACATTAGCGCATACCGCCAGATCAAAAGCAATTTATATCATCACCACCTTGCCATTAGTATTACAGTAAAAACTATTACTCACCTCTCATTCAGCGCCCTGCAATTAGTTGCATCCAAGTTTAACACTCTATAAACGGAGCAACAACAAAACAGAAGGAAAAAATAATAACAACACAAATCACTTAACCGGTAAATTTCCTTTTCTTCTTTAATCTGCCTCTTTCTCTCTCGATTTTCACACAATTTCAAGATTAAAAACACACACACGCGCTCACACAACAGAACACCAACTTTTTTTGTTTTCTTTTTTATTTATTTTTATTCTGGCATATTCATACACATGTGTATGGCAATTTTATGATTTTCTATTCCTTTTTTTGACAGCGGCAAACTCCCCCTCTCTTGTGTTCACTTCACTCAGTGACAGAACTTTTCTTGGATTTATATCCACACATACATATTTTTTTCTCACTTTAGCACTCAGTGTCTGTTTGTTGAATGGAATTGCATTCAATAATTAATTTTCTCCTCGTTTGACAGGTCAGGTGGCGGAGTAGGTACATACATACATGCATAGAACGGCGGTAGTTTGGTAAAGCCGAAAACAATGGAAAGTCTAGCCGCAAAACATTAACCGACGCACACACACGAAACACCTTTCGAATTGACAGTAGTTTTGTGACAGTTTGGTTTGTTTTCAGACAAAAATGAGGAACTGCACAAGGGACTTTTAAATTTTTGGGGGACACTACGTCCTTTTATCAATATTTTTCAGCACCTTCGTCCAAGTGAATCATCAGACAATACTAGACTAAAGTCTCGGGTTGCGGACCCGATGCCGTAAGAGGGCCTGTCATTTTTTTATACATTTTTTCGTTTTTCCTTGCTCGTTTGGTGTACGCCGAAGCCGCTCCAACATGGATCCACTAAACGACGAACAACCACCCATATTGTCACATTCTTTGACTCAGTGAGAGCCTGTTTCTGTCTCCCTTCAGCGAGGGGGAAAGACGTCAAATAAACATCCACTCATGGGTTTGTAGTGTTTGTGTGAAAATATCAATTAGTTTAATTGATTCTGAGTGAGATGGATTGGCGAGCCTGTGTGGCTAAAGTAGGACAGATAGATTGGTTGCCTTCTCTTTACGGTGTAGATGGAATAGAATTAAGAGTGGTGCTCTTAAATGGTCCAACACACTCATCATCATCGCTTGGTATCGGTTATTCGCGCGCGCTAATTTTCCATTGTTATGTTCTGTTTTTGTTTTGGTTTTGCTTCGTTCGTTCGTTGCCTAGAGCTGTCTCTTTCGCGGGTCATACTCAGCCGTAAGTGTGACAGTTGGAGTGAGTGAGGAGGTTCGTGTAGTGCGAAAAGGTGCCTGCTGCATTTTTGACGTTATTAAAATGGCAAGCAAAGGGAAACAACAAAAATAATGAATAAGACACACGGCATGGAACAAGGGATCAGAAAAAAAGGAATCGAAAGAAAGCAGCGTGATATAAAAGCATTCTTTGCTATCTTAATTGGGTCCAATTAACGGAAGATATAAAGCGATATGCTGTGTGCACTCCTTATGTACCCGGCCCGCTTGTCGTCGCGTTCACTCGGATTCGGTGGATAGGTATGTTGGGTCGTCGGCGGCGCGCAGGAGTCGAACTCAAGACTTGGGACTCCACTTGGGAGCTGTGGGATCTGAAGGAATCTTTTTAGTTGGCCGAATGGACCAGAAAACCACCAACAAAAAAAAGATCCCTTGCCCTCTTTTGTGTAATGAACATGAGCTTGTTGTTGATACCTATGTGACTGACACAGAGGTGGCGGGCGGCGGGAACTCGCCGCCGTCAAGCTTTGCCAAAAAATTAATATCAAAGGAGAATAATGAAAAAGTCTACTGGAGGTACGCGGTACAATAATGATGGAAGAGTAATGCAGAGTAGTAGGTACGTAATTATGTGGGTTCCAACGAATTATATCCTGATACCTAGGTACCTACATACCTACTTTATACCTATATCTAGTGTTATTCGTACGTATCTGCCCGCATCCTTATACACCCACCTCTGGAGCATACAATTCAAATGAATTTCTGTTTGATTAAATATTCCATATTCCGTCTCCCCCCACGAGTTTGCGACGGAAGCTTTCGCCGTCGTCTACTGACTGCTCTAACACTGCACTGTGGTAATAAATGCCAATTAACCCGAGTGTATACCTACAAAAGAAGGGATAGAATGACACGAGTCTACATTTGAACCCCACAAGCTTAGGTGACTTTTGGTGGCCAGCACTCCAACTTAAGGTTGGGTAGGTTTAAGTAACTCTTGTGGTTGAACCATAATAGAAGCAAGGGACAATAATTGTGCGGTGGAGCACTTTCTTTCATTTTAAAATTTAAACTATACTATACCTTATGGTAAGGCGATGGCTAAGTACATAGATTTATCTAGATATAGTCGTCCGAACTTCCAAGCTAGTACACCCGCAATACATCTACCTGTATCTACCGAATCCTGCAACCCAAGTTTCCAGGACGGCAAATTAGTGCTTCAATTTGTCCCGATGCTCCCCCAAAAACTCGATAGCTTCCGACGCGACCCCCCAGGCGTGTCTAGGAGAGGTTCTCGACCTAATTCCACAACCTGTTTCTAGGCTTACCAGAGGTACGATCCGTTCGTACCTCTATAAACGCCAACAATTCCGAATACACAAGCATCGTCTATTCGTTCTCCCTATTGAAAAGAAAAATTCCAGATGTAAAATTTCAAGAATATTCATAAAAATTCATAAATTCATGAATTCATAAAAATTTACGTAAGGTAAGGTGCTTGCGGAGTTGCACATTTAGACCTATAAGAGTCCATTGTGGTAGCACGTGGATCAGAGATCTGCAATGATAAACTGCACTGCAATACTTCCTGCACTGCATGTGTACCTTATTTGTTTTTTCTACGACCTTAACTCATTGATACCACACACAAACAAAACATATATCCCCTTTCCCATTGCATTGATCGCAAACATGACATGACTTGGCTCATGTGCGCCCATGACCATCATGACCATGTGCAAGCACTCTGCAGTGTTTGAGAATTTTAACACCGCCACCGCATTTGAATGAAAAAAATAAACACCGCAAACAACGCAATAACGCTCATTCGTTCAATGACCCAAAAACAAGAAATATTTAACAAAATTAAAGTGTGCCGCAGTTTAGCTATTATTCCAATGAGATGATATTGATGATGAGATGAATTAAACAATGATCCTTCCGGAAGGAAGCATCCCAACCATCTGCAAAAGTTTTTTAGTGTAGACGCAATCCATTTCCGGCGTTTGCGGTACTTTTCATATTCAAATGTGGCTGCGGATATTCTCCCACCGCCTTATCTCATGAATATGCGGTAGTAGAGTAGTTTGCGCTGAGCGTACACTGAACATCACTTAACATCTACTCATTTTTTTTTTTTTGTGAGTAGATATTAAGTCCCACATAGGGCGGGCGCCTCCCCAGGTGGCGGATAGGGAAATGCTCACAAGATATGGTGGTGATTAAAAATAAGAATGTAGCGATATGCTATAATATTCGGCGCGGACCAAAGCCAGCAACAAACGAAAAATTCAGATACGCCTGTCTGAAAGTGAGCAGCTTCCAGGTCCGCGTCTGTTATCCAGGTTAGGGTCAGCAGAGCATTTAACACATCTTTCGTTCCTCTTTAAGTTTAATGTATAGTTTGTAACGTAGTGACAAAATCACCGTAGATCCCACCCCTAAGACCTTTTAGAGATATGATTATGATCGAGACCGACAGGAGAAACGATTAAGTCATGTCCGTATAAAAACAATTTTTAGGCCTTAAGTTTATTGCTCGAGAGTTTAAATTTGCATTCCAATCTCTGACGTGGATCTAGTCTCCTAGATCAACCGTCTACTCGTTGAAGAAATTTCAGCGACATATGAAGCATGAAAGACGAATAAGGTCGGTCATGTTTAGATCAGTTAAATCGTTATAGAAGACCGTTACCTTCAAGGTAAAGATTTTGTTTCTGAGAGAGATCGGGGCGTATGAAGAGAAAGTGAAGTGTGGCGTCTATAGTCTCTTTCTTCTGCTCATCAATGCTGCTCCTACAAAACTCAGACAAGTATTGCTACCTTCGGTATCAAAGGTTTAATTCTTCTATTGCATCACGCTTTAGCCTGAGTTAGCATAATGGAGATTGGTTAGCATATCCAAGTAGCCTGCTTCAACCCAGATTTTAGCCTTGCAGTTTGTCGCTATGCCCTGTTGCCAAGTTAGGGTGAACAGCCCTGACATCTTAAAAAATGATCAGCAGTCTATAGGGCTACTTAAAGCTTTTTAAACTTTCATAGAGTCTGGGCAAGCAATGACCACTTGACTGCCCGAGATCAGATTCATATATCCTGTGGCAAATATGGCAAATCGCCTGCGACTCTTGAAAAATTTCATTGGTGGTACCAGGATGATCAGTTCGCTGGGTCCTATATGAATGGGACCGACAGGAGAATCCATTAAGTCATGCCCGTCCGTCCGCCCGTATGTAAACAACTTTTAGGCCTTAAATTTTAAGGTAGAGAGCTGAAATTTGGTGGGTCCAATGGACTTCCAGACAAGTCCATTGGACCAGATCAAATTTGAAAATTAGCTGAATCCGCCCACTACAGGCCTGTATGTGCGACCATCTCTAATTTAAAAAATTACTTTTTCTAAATTTTAGCTATGTTAGAATGATGCTGATGTAACATTGCCTTGTAATTGTCTTTGAAGAAGCCAAAAAAGTTTGTTCTATTCATTGACCACGCCTACTTTTTTAAGGGATTTTAGCTTAAAATGACTGTTTTTCAATAAATACATATGTATGAAATTCGACTAAAGAGTACATCACAAAAGTTGAAGATATTAGCATTTTATAGCTTTCATGTATATGTAGTATGTGCTTCAGCCCCCTTTTGTGGGCGTGGCGTTAGAAAAAGTGATTTTTTTAGTTAAAAAGGCGGAGTTTTCGGCCGAAATGTATGCAACCACCTAGTATAATGCATTTAACAGTTTTATTATTATTTATTATTATTATAAATTCTTTATTTCGTTTTAGAGTTTACAGAGCAATTTACAAGAATAATAGCATGGCAAAAACCTGCCGTCTGTAACTATTTAACAGTTTTATTTTTCTATCCCGGCCACTTTTTGGAGGCGTGGCAGTTTTTTTAGTATGGTCGGGTATTTTGCACTCCGTCGTAGATGGACTGAAGCTTTTGCATACGCACTGTTGCACTTTCCACTTGTTTTATTCTGATATCAAAGGAAAGCTCGGGTGCTGCTGAGTTCTTTACCCTGTTCTCTGATGGAACAGTGTGCTTTTTCCATCGTTATCACAGAATGATGTCTTTGGCAGAGATGTCAAAACTAGGCATTGTCTTATCTAGCCCGTCTCTACCGCCATTGAACTCGATGAAAAGGTGGGTGGGCATCGATTTGAAATTCCTAATTTTTTATTCAAAATAATGCCACAGTGAACATTTGATCGATGGTGGACTCTTCTGACCTAAAGCCACACTGCTATATGGACCTATCTGGCTGTGGGCAAACGCTTAAGGTGATCACACAGTAGCGCAAGAATAGATTTTGTAAGCAATTGAAGGAGACTGAAGCCTCTAATGTTGACGCAATTTAGAGCGTCTCAATGAAGATCAGCAAAAAAAAAAGCTGAGGCTTCATCCACGCTTTCCTCCGACTCCTCCAACTTTATGCTCCTGATTTAGTGTACAGGTTTTAAAAAAATTGTTTAAATTCAAAATAAAAAAAAAATGTTGAAAATTTTTATGTTATTAAGTTAAATCTTTATCCAAAATTTAATGCTATTTTAAATATTTCATCATTTTTTTTTTAAGAAAAACCTTTTTTCATTCATTCTAAAAAGATGAAAGAATGAATGAAATAATGTGAATATAAGTGGTAATACCAAAGACTATATGAAAAGCAGACCACTCGTCCGTGAGGCCATAATCCTAAGTTTTTCACAATACCTACATTTTTTCTTTATTTAAAAAACATGGCGATCAATGCATTCATCAATGCGATTTGTCAATCGCGAACATTTCAAATAGCGCATAGCTCATCTTACTCTTTTTAGAGCACGTCCAAAAGAAAATTCACAAGGACTATCGCTCATCATGAGCCGCAAAAAAAGAACACAAGTAAAAATGCTTTTATGTCGAATACACTATAATATACCATTAGCCTAATCACTCGTCGAAATTATTAAAAGCACATTCATCCATCTATTCTCCAAAGTACTTTTTTTTTTACCCCAAATCCTGATCCATCGTCCTCCAACTGCTCAACACTTTCAGCGTAAAATACAATAGCAGAATACATTCTCTTCTTCGGGAGCCCCTCGACGTTTTTTGTGCCACCATTTGCCCACCCCCATCCCCTAAATGCATTAAAAGATTCATGATACCGGCAAAACGCTTTTATCATATCAAATTGGCTTTGTTTGTTGTCGGGGGTTGTTGGTGTGGCTTCCAACCCGAGTACGTGAGGGGAGGATATGTTTAAGAAAAAGGACAACGCAACCAGCAAGAGCAGGATGGAACGACCAGCAGCTGACTAAGTGAATTCGCATATAATAATAATAACAACTAGAAACAAAATTTAATTGCACCAATACTTCGAGAGTACCAGTGAGCATGGTTGGTTGTTCGAAGCATATTACTCTCTCATGTTTGGAAAAGATTCTCTTCTGCATCCTTTTGAAAAGAATATAATATTACAGAATGCAGATGAATATGGAGTGGATGGATACACAAGAAAAAGCTCTCATATTTTTCTCTTGAATCTTGGAACAGTCGAGTGCGATATCTTCTGAAGCCTATTCAACTTGTGACAGAGTAGAGATACGGAGTCTATAAAATAAGGACGATTGGGAGAGAGTTCATAATCCATTTAGCATTGGGTCGGTTGGTAACAAAATATTTATATGCTAACTCTTTTAAGTTTAAGGATAGGATTCCTTCCATGATCTCAAAGCTGCGAACGCCTGTCAACTGGCTATATGTATATATGGAATTATAACTTGCGTAAAAGAATGAAATTGAAACCTTTTTGCTTAACTAGCCTTTTGTTAAGTTCTTTTTAGCTGTCCATCGAAAATTTGAAAAAGGGACCTCATAGGGTATGGCTACGTTGTCCTTCCGTCCGAAACCCACTGTAACTTCTAATTGGTAGGTAAAGGGAAGTCGTAGAAAAGTTTGAAATTACATATGAAAATTTTTAAAATGTTTTTTGGTCACTTCTTACCAGAAGTTTCGTCGACAAGAACTCCCAAATAAGGTCTATTAAATGTTTTATTATGCCCTAACCAAGGTACATTAATATTTTATGTACAGTTCGCAACGCAGTTAAGTAATCACCATAGACCCTTAATACCTTCAAGAGATGTTATCGAGACCGACAGTAGGAGCGATTAACCGTCCGTATGTAGACAACTTTTAGGCCTTTAAATTTGAGCTAGAGAATTTAAATTTAGTTAATAAGCCGGAAACTCTGCTTTACAAATCAGGTTGGAAAATTATTGAATCCGCTAACAGACACGTCTACTAAAAGCCTGTATGTGCGACCACCTCTGATCTAAAGAAATATTTTTTACATACTTCAGCTATGTTACAATGGTGTTAGAATGCTGATTTTTTGCACAGAACAAATAAGTTTGGCCCTTACATTGACCATGCCCACTTTGTGACGAGTTTCAACTTCAAAAGGACGGTTTTTCAATAAATATTATGTACATACAGGGTGCCCATTCACATAAAGTCAACCGGGTGATAGGGGAAGTTTTACCCATACTGGAAAAAATAATAAAAAAACATAATTTAGTCTAGTTTTTTTTTTACCACAGTACCTTAAAATACCATTATTTTTCTGAATATTCCAAACTCATAATTACTAAAGCTAGCGAGATAGATTTTTATACCCGACCCAGGGTATATTAAGTTTGATGTATAGTTTGTAACGCAGTGAAATAATCACCGTAGACCCCTAATACCTTTTAGAGATATGAATGGGACCGACAGGAGAATCGATGAAGCCATGTCCGTCCGTCCGTCCGTCCGTCCGTCCGTCCATATGTAAACAACTTTTAGGCCTTAAATTTTAAGGCAGAGAGCTGAAGTTTTGTGGGTTGGTTTGAAATCTAGTCCTTCAGATCAAGTTTGAAAATAAGCTGTATCCGCCCACAGACACGCCTACTACAGGCCTGTATGTGCGACCATCTCTAATTTAAAAAAATACATTTTGCAAATTTTAGCTATGTTACAATGGCGCTAGCGCATTCATTTTTGGTACGTAACATTGCCTTATAATTGTCTTTAAGGTAGCCAAAAAATTTTAGCTTTTTGATTGACCACGCCCACTTTTTAAGGGATTTTAGCTTAAAATGACTGTTTTTCAATAAATATATATGAAATTTGACAAAAACTTGTGTGACAAAACTATAGATATTAGCATTTTCTAACTCTTATGTACATATTGTATGTGTTTCCGCCCACTTTTGTGGGCGTGGCGTTAAAAAAAGTGATTTTTTCAGTTAAAAAGGCGGAGTTTTATGCCGAAATGTATGCAACCACCTAGTATAAAGCATTCAACAGCTAAATTTTTATTTTCCGCCCACTTTTTGGAGGCGTGGCAGTTTTCTTTTTGGTATGGTCGGGTATTTTGCAATCCGTCGTAGATGGATTGAAGCTTTTGCATACCCACTGTTGCACTTTCCCACTTGTTTTTATTATTTTTCCCAGTACGGATAAGACCTCGGCTATAACCAGGTATCCGCTTGACGTTAAGTTTTTGGCCACCGTGTATATTAAATTTGACGGAAACAAATTTGACGAAACAAATTTCAAATGCTGAAGATTGGCTAGAATTTTTTTGTATATAGTGTACCGTCGTCTGGTAAGATTTACACATTTATATTATTTGAATTTATGTCATTTGAATGACTTATATCATTCATCAGAAAAGACATTTACACATTAATCCCCTTTTGGGCGATAATGCGGTTTTGATGCCATTTGGTAGATTAAAAATGCTTTAAAAATAGGTTCATACCGAAGAATCATATGTATGCATTTTTGTTACGTCCAAACCTTCATTGGAATTGTAAGCAAAAAGTCCCGCTTTCTCCCTTAGTTTGTAAGTAAAAAACAAAGTTTTATTTTAGGAAAACCTAAGCTAAGTCCTTCCGTGCAATGAAATTTAACAAAACTTCAGTTAAGAAAATATGCTAAATCTAAAAAAGTCTATTAAATTAATAAAATGCTAAAAAAAAATAGTGTTTCCTCTTTATAATGGTAAGCGAGGAAAACCTACAGAAACAGGATTTTGGAATTCTTTGAATTGGTCCTAATTTAGGTTTTATGTAGCTTTTTCACTCTCCTGTGAAACTCGTCAAAGTGGACTTAGCAGTTTTACACATTTAGCCGACGGTATGTCTCCGACCACTTTTGTAGGCGAGGCTTAAGAAAATGATATTTTTAGTTAAAAAGGCGGTCTATATTTTTACATCCCGCCCACTTTCTAAAGGTGTGGCAGTTTATTATTTAAGAAGGAATTAATTTTTCGTAGATCTTAATATAGTTTAGAAATATAGTTTTTCACAAATATTTAAAGGTTTTTGAGAAATTAAGAGTTAAAAATAAATCCAATTTTTACTGTGTTTTAAGCAATTTTTTAACCAGTTGCTCTAAAAAATTCATATTAAACACACTTTTAAAGTAACTCAAGTTAAACAAGGTTTTTAGGCAAAATTTTATGAAGGAGATCTAAAACTGCTTTTTTAACGCATTTTTGAAAAAAAGGTTTCGAAATCAAATAACATGAAAAAAATGCGTCCCCTCCTCTTACAAACTTTTCCTACACATCTAAGCTATATTTACGGTAACGACGACCTTGTTCAGTTGTTTAAGTACAAAACGTTTAAATACTGTTAAGAAAAAAAAAATCAAAATCGTTGTCTTTAACCTAAGGTTTTCTTGGACTATTAAAAATCAAAAATATTTTTAAAACGCTTTAAAACGATCTTTAAATCTTGAGCTCAGCTTCAAGCATCTGAGCTCAAGCTGATGTCACAGACAATGAAGATCGTCGGTATGTCATGAGAGACGCCTAGAGGTTCATACTCTTCTGGGGACTGACACTGCTTTATTTAACGTACCTGAGTCAAAGTGACATTATTTCGCCCTTGTTCTGACATTTTAACATTTTATGCGTTAATGATAAATAAATTGATAAATAAATAAATTGACAAAATGTTTATCTAAAAACATGAATTTGGTGTATAATTCTACTTTCCTCACTCAACAAAGGCTTTTGCAAAATTTCATGTGGTATCTGAAAAGATATCTTTTCACCACTTTTATCACGATCGCTTTAACTTTTTTTAATATGCACCGCAGTCTCTTATATTCTTTTGACGTGCTTGATATAAAAAACTAACAATGTATCGCCACTTTATTTTATTAAACTTTAGTAGATTTCGTTCATAAAAATTTTTTTCCTTGCGCAATAGTTACATTTTTGCGCGTATTTTAGCCGCAAACTTAGATTTTTTATGCTTATATTGATTTTTGGTTATAGGAGATTGACATGCCACGCTCCTTCAAAAAAAAAAATTAAAATACCTTATAAGGAATAAAATATTTTATATTAATTAATAATTCATGAGTGGTAACGGGAAGGGGATGGAAACTAAATAAATATAGGAATTGGAAGATGGATAGGAATAGAAAGAAGAAAAGGAATAGGAATGGGTTATACCTACCGCGGACAGACAAACCGAAGCTATTGCATACTTTCGGTTCTTACTGTTTTTTTTTCGTTTGTTGAAAAATGGGCTTGAAAAATTTAGTTTGGAAACGGTAGTTTTCAAATTTTTTTGTAGCCTGCTTTGTAAACGTGCCATACTTCTACAAAATTTGTACAAGATCTAAATAACGATCTAAATAACGTTTTTTCATGCATTTTTGCGATATTTTTTTCGAAAATGTGTGAAAATTTATCGGCTTTGTGCACTAAGTGTTCCGAAAGTTATGGCCTCGAACACTTTGAAAAACGTTATCAACTTTCAGTTCTTAATTTATTTTTTCTTTTTTTTTAATATTTTTAAATAAAAATAAGTATTAAATAGACCTAAGTTTCGTGTTTGTTGCTCTTGCCTGCAAAACTTCTCAAAAGAAGTACTGAATATACTTATTATCCATTCCCGTAACACTTCAAACTGTAATTTAATCGTTATGTGTGCCTTAAACATTTTTTCTAACTGATATAAAAAAAAGATACAAAAAGTGATTTAATTTTTCACTTTTCAGATACAAAAAGTTTTTTTCTTTCTACCACCTACCGTTCAGAAGTTATAACGCGATCGGACGGACAAACGGACAGACGGACCATGATACCATAGGAGGGCCTTTGTTCATTTTTGAACGGACCGCAAAATTTTTAATACTGATTTTTATACCCGACTCAGGGTATAATAAACTTTCTGTATAGTTTGAAACCCCTAAGACCTTTAAAATATATGAATGAGACCGACAAGAGAATAAATTAAACCATGTCCGTTCGCCCGCTCATGCGTGTGTTAACATTTTTTAGGCCTTAAATTTTAAGCCTCATATCTGAAAATATATAATAATATTTAAATTTAATTTAATAAAAATTTTTCACACTTTAGCTATGCTAAAATGGTGCTTAGACACTGATTTTTGGTATGTGATACTGCTTCTTTGAGGCAGTAGAAAAAGTTTGCCGTTAACATTGACCACGTGCACTTTTCAAAGAGTTTTAACTTAAAATGACTTTTTTTCAATAAATATGAATACATATATGAAATTTGACAAAAAAATGTGTTGCAAAAGTTGTAGATATAAGCATTAGGCCTTGAAAAATGTGATTTTTGTAGTTAAAATGACGGGGATTTAGTTCAAAATGTATGCAACCACCTAGCGTAAAGCATTCAACAGTCTTTTACATCCCGCCCACTTTTTGGAGCCGTGGCAGTTTTCTTTTTGGTAGGGTCAGGTATTTTGCAATCCGTACGGACTGAAGCTTTTGCATAGGCTTTTGCATGTCGCTTGGCAGAATCCACAATGTCACGGCACCCTTAGCGTAATAGGTGTATGTAGCTGGGCATATAAGCGTTCGCGACGATATCAATTGGCAACTTTTTAACTAATAATTAAAGTTAAACTAATAAATAAAGTTAACTAATAACAAAACCTCTTTTATTTCAGAATGTAATATAGACAAAATTTTCCAGGTGGCATTATGCACTTTAAAAGTGGATTTAAAGGGACTCAAGAAGTTTCATTGAGGAAAATGGGAGCATCGGTCTTAAGTGAAATTACGAGTTCGATTGGTGTACAAAACGCTCTAATGTCTGCTTTTTTAGTATGCTGCAACAGATTTTCCAGTCTCAACTCTAATTAAGTCAATATTTAGTCTCAACTCTAATTTAAAGCCAATAGGCACTAACTGGATCGCTGTGTCTCGCAACTTCACAAAAAAGTCAAAGTGTGAAGTTGCGAGACACAGCGATCCAGATTAAAATAGAAACCGAGATAATTAGTCGACTTATAACTTACGCAGTCCGCCACCGAGGCGAAAGCTATTAGATCAGTGTTTCAGGGTTGTTTGGATGCCTAAATATGACACATATAAATGTGCCAGGACAACGTTCGCCTGATTAGCTAGTAAGAAATAATTTTAATAAAAAACACAATAATAAGGATAAGCTTCACCTTCAACATAGGTCGACGGACCGCCTCGTGTATGACTTCATGCTTGATGGCTTTTTTTAGAGATTGTTTTTAGCAAATGCATCTGATCTACTGTGAGTTCCTAAGCTATTTAAATAAATTCAGCCAAAAACAAGTTAGTAAGTGCAGCAGTTCGTCTGTAACGAACTTCTAAATACCCGACCCTTTTTACCCATCAACACCAAATTTAAAATTTTTTGGCCTGTTTCATATACTGAATGTCAATTATTTGTATTGGCCCATCCTAAAATAAGGGCGTAGGCTGAAAATTTTAATCAACTTACTCTAATTTCGTTGGAAACACGAGAAAATGGGTTAAAAGCGAATATTTATGCTTAAAAAAACAGTTTTTTTTCCCAAAAACGCCCCCTAAAAGTGGGCGGAGCTCAATGCTTTGTATGCAACAGACTTAGCAAATGGTAATATCTTAGTAATATTTGTCATATAATTTTTTTTCAATTTAGAATGAATTTTCCCGAAAAATCAGGTTTTCAAAGATTTCAGATGTTAAAAGTGGGCATGGTCAATGGAGTGGGCGGTCCAATTTTTGCCTTATTAAAGGCTTCTGGTTGATATTGCTCTCCACCAAAATTTGAGTTCATATGTTTTGTCTATCTTGACCAAAAGGTATTTTGAAATAAGATGTAAATTTGAGGTTGTCTCACATTCACGCCAATTGTGGGCGTGGCTGTGGGCGGATTTTCTCAATTTTCATACTTTGTCCGTACAAAAGGAGAACCAAGCAACGCTGCAAGTTTCAGCTTCCTAGCTTAATTTTAAAGACCTCAAAACTGCATACATACGGACAGACGGACAGACGGACAGACGGACGGACGGACAGACGGACAGACGGACAGACGGACAGACGGACAGACGGACAGACGGACAGACGGACAGACGGATAGACGGACAGACGGACAGACGGACAGACGGACAGACAGACAGACGGCCAGACGGACAGACGGACAGACGGACAGACGGACAGACGGACAGACGGACAGACGGACAGACGGACAGACGGACAGACGGACAGACGGACAGACGGACAGACGGACAGACGGACAGACGGACAGACGGACAGACGGACAGACGGACAGACGGACAGACGGACAGACGGACAGACGGACAGACGGACAGACGGACAGACGGACAGACGGACAGACGGACAGACGGACAGACGGACAGACGGACAGACGGACAGACGGACAGACGGACAGACGGACAGACGGACAGACGGACAGACGGACAGACGGACAGACGGACAGACGGACAGACGGACAGACGGACAGACGGACAGACGGACAGACGGACAGACGGACAGACGGACAGACGGACAGACGGACAGACGGACAGACGGACAGACGGACAGACGGACAGACGGACAGACGGACAGACGGACAGACGGACAGACGGACAGACGGACAGACGGACAGACGGACAGACGGACAGACGGACAGACGGACAGACGGACAGACGGGCAGACGGACAGACGGACAGACGGACAGACGGACAGACGGATAGACGGACAGACGGACAGACGGACAGACGGACATGGCTTAAACGACTTACCTGTCGGTCTCGATCATATCTCTAAAAGGTCTTAGGGGTCTACGGTGATTATTTCACTGTGTTAGAAACTATGCATTAAAATTAATATACCCTCGGTCGGGTATAAAAATTACGTTTCCAACCACTATGATGCAAGGAACCACATATTAGGCAAGTAGCCTAAAAGTTTAACGAACTTCCGAGCGAGCGAGACTCATCGAATGTACCTGCAACATTTTTATAACCGTGGTGCTAATGAGCGAGACTACAGATTTTAGTTTTGGAGCCAATAAATATCTGCATTACTTAAAGGATCTCGGGTTGGGGCTCTAAAAAACAATGACTCAATGTTAAAAAAAAACACCAGAAGCAGCACGTCAAGGCTTATGGGGCACACCACCATGTTTCATTACATGTAATGCAATGAGAACCAAAAAGGGTGGGTAAAGGTTAAAAGGGTGTAGGTAGTATGCCCAATTGCTGGCTTTGCCCCTCCACTGACCAAACATTGATTTTCTAAATTCATCTACCTGATGAATATATATACTTCATATAGATGAATACATCTCCCACATCATTACCCGAAACAAAGCTCATTTATCATCCACAAATACACACTTATTAATTAGTCATCCGTGGGGATCATGTTTAAACATCATGCCACTTAAGCTGCCCACATACAGCAACAGCAGCGCCGCGCCGGCCGAGGTAAAAACAAAAAGGAACAAACCACCACATAAGGACAACGACATCAACCGAAATCAAATAAAGCACGAGCCAGCAACAGCAATTACCTGTATTGTAATTTATGGACAAAAAAATAATGGCAGCCAATTTGCCCTGGCATATTCGTTGGATTTCTCCAACGCGCCCCACACCCTTTGGACATCGGCTGTCCAACGGCCCACGCCGGCCGCCACCCACTCAACGAGTCATATCCTTTTACCCCTGCCAATCGGGACTATCCCACCCTTCGAACGTGTGTGTAGGCGGGGGGATGTAGAATCGGTCGGTGGTGGATGTTTGGCTGGCACCGTTGTTATGTTTGACTTGAGGGCTCTCGTTTAGTTCGAACTGAATTCCTCTTGGGTTTATTGTGATGGACATGGGTGATGAGGGAAAGAAAGGAAGTCAGGGCTGCCTGCCGGTAGCCGAAGCTCCTAATGTACAGATATAGATTTTTTTTTTTCTGATACCTTTCTCTTCAGCCATAAGGCGTACTGCTACTAGGTACCGAGAAGGAGCGCACTGCCTCTTCGTTTCACTTCGATTATAATTGACTCACTGAGGGGAAGAAAAAGTTTCTTCTTTTCACTTAGTTTTTTTTTTTCTGTTGTGTTCTATTGATGTTGTTGTTGTTATATTCCGGTCCATTTTCATTCTCTAAAAGGCTTAGAATTTAATAGACTTCTCTCGATTTGATGATGATGACGATGTAGTTGATGACGACGATGATAGAGTAAGTCCGACAGTGGAGCACTCTGATGGAAGCATATGTGTCCTCCTTCAATGGAAGCCCATTTTGTCGATCAAATTAATGATAGTATTATAATAAATTTGATGGTTAGGGTTGAACTACGGGGCTGTCCTCCGGTCATGTTACAATGCCATTCAATTCCCAGACTTATTACATTGATGTAATAGGTATGCTGTACCTAATACAAATCGTCCTTTTTCCTGCAGGGACATTGCTTGTGCCACCTCCAATTAAATTTATTAGCTTCAATCAATTGTTAATTTTAGGTGAGTTTCCGACCTGCAAGGGCATATTATAAAACGTGAAACTGTTACATAAATGCTCTTTTGGGTACACCAATTAGTTTAGTGAACAATTGCCCCTAAAACGGGTGACTGATGGTGGGCCGATGATGAATTTATATACATACCTATTATATACTATTTCGGTCAAGAAGGACATTTGGAAACAATTGAAAAGTTAAGTAATGAAACGTTTCATTGTGTTATATCCAGTGTTACCCCCCTGGGGATAGAATGCGGATGGTTCGGTTTAATGGTACATAAATGCTCTCTACTATGTTTAAGATGGTTTGGGACTTGTTTACAGTTCGACTCGGTTGACATTTGAGAAAGGTTAGACAGAGCCTTACGCGATTAGCATTTGAAAAGTGTTATAGGCTATCCCCTCACGGAGTCAATTAGGAGATATGTGTCAGCATTACGAGAGTAGATGAGCTTCTATAAAATCATCAATTGAAATAATTTAAAATAGGTGAACGGGAACTTATTCAAAAATACACCAGTTGCTTAAGTTCAAGCAACAGTAATTCAATTACATCGTTTACTCTCCGTGTTTTATACTTTCAATTGGATTTCTCAACAGAAACTGGACTTCAGAGCCACTGACCCCCGCGATTTATCTTGACTCTAAGCCTTAAGAGAAAACTCTAAATAACACTAGATGTGCGGCCGTGCTAATCGGATGTCATCTGGAGTTCTTCGGGTTCATATTTTCCACTTGTTATATCCAAAGGGCTCCAATAAGGATGAAATTTGCATCCTGAAGCATAAATATGTTGCATTGCATTATGTTAGGTATACGATTATATTAAGCTTAGGATATCGGATAGATAGATACGGGCATATTGAATCTTATCTCAGTCCTAATTTAATTTTCCCGAAAAAGTGCATCATCATTGCCTCCTTTTTGTATCGATGTAGGCACACGGCTGGGACATCTTTTTATTTCTGCTTTTGGTCCGCGTAAGATTTCAAATATGTAAATTAATAAATAGAGTGGCACAACAGCTCGAGGTGAACCAGGGCCAACTTCTCAACAATGAATGCTGGTGTGTTAATTTCTTTACATACAAGGGGACCTACAATTTTTTGCCGAGTCCGAACGGTACTTTGAGAAGTTTTTCAAGACAATTAATTCTCTCGGAGGGCTTGTCAAACCCTCGCGGAGGTGGGGACCGTGAAAAAGAACAAGTCTTTTTTTTCAGTTTACGATGGCAGGATTCGAACCCAGATCTCCGGCGTAGTAAGCACACACACTAACCACTACGCCACGGCACCCCACAGATTTCAAATGCGACATCACTAATTCGCGTAACCACTTGGTAAGGGCCTTCCCAATCCTGCTGCGAGCCTTTTTATACGATAAGGGTTGTGAAGACATTTAAGAACACCCTCGTTGAATTCCGGTGCTGTTGATCTCACATTTTTTTTTTTTGCTGCATTCACTCACAATTTTAATATTGACCCCTATAGAGATTCTCTTCGCATTTTGGCCGCAATAAGAATTGCTGAAGTAGTTACGACTGCCGTTTTCTATTTCCGGAATGTCGAAACTTCTGCGACATCGACAGCCATACATTCAAAGGAGGCTCTCACTCGTGCATCTTACCTCTTGTTTTGGCTTCGCGTCCGTTGCTTAGTAGCGCACGTGGTAAACTTGCGACAAAATTTCTCGATGTAGTTTCTTACCCGTTTCCGTACCCTTTCTAATGCCTCGTTCATTCAAGAGTACCCACCATGGTGCATTCCGTTTAGAATCTTTTGTACTTTTGATCGAACCACCAGCTGCTTCTTAAATGATCTTCCATCCAGCATTTCCGATTTCCTCCGCAGAACACAATCTTGCACATAGAGAGAGTCCCACTGCGCCCCTCGTATGCTTTTCCCTCGATTCCTTCCGCAAGGATTGGCTTGAAGCCAGGATCCTCTTGTTGTTCATTACGAAGTTACTCTGTACTCCAGACTTCTGCAGGTTCAGCTCTCATTCTCGGGATAGAAATACCTTCGTCCTTTCCACTTCTCGCAAGCAATGTTAACATTGTCTCCGTGGTGGCGCGTCCTTGTTGCAGCGCGCTGTCTGCATAAGCCTGCAATCGTTCGATCTCTCTTGCTACTTGCCCCTCAGGATTTTTGAACTGAAGATACCATGTGAGAGTGGCGTGGTCTGTACGCAAAGATAAACTTCTGGCAATACAGGTACATGTTAAAATATTTCGTCGCCATAGTATACTAAAGCAAGAAGTTCCCGCCTGGTTACACAATACATTCTCTCCGGGCGGTAAAGGACTTTGCTGATCAGGACTTTGCTGCTCTGTAGGCTACTACTTTCGTCCTTCGTATATATGCGACAAAACTGCGCCAACTCTAACATTACTAGCGTATACTTCCACCCTTATTTGTCTTGCCGGGGTGCTATAGGCTAGCATTAGTGTCTCACAAAGTCACTCCTTGATGTTGGAAGCTTATTTCACATTCACCTGATCATTTAAATATTCTTCCCTTTTCTGCCAGCTGGTGCACTTTGCGATCACAGCGAAATCCTTTATGAGCCTCTGTAGTACGTAGCAAGACCAGTAAAGCTTCGTAGCTGATGTTTACCTACGGGAACTGGCCGTTTTCTCACAGCTTCGGTTTTCTTCAGATCCGGTCTTACTCCATAGACAATAAGACGTGCTGAAGAGCAACACGTCTTTGGATTGAGCTTCGAGTGTGTTGCTCGAACTCATGTGAACACCTTTCTCAAGTTGAGCGATGATTAGCAAAAGTTGGCTGTTTCACATAAAAAACGAAAGAGCGAGCGAGGGTCTCGGGCGAGCTGTCAAGTGAATTTCAATCAATGTATGGGATGGTTCACAATACCGGCGTGATCGCTGTCTCGCTCGCCGGGCTTTTCGAAAAATTGAAAAACCCTCGCCGAGGTCGACGATTATGTCGACCTGTCATTCGCTGTTGTGAGTTATGACACGCTAGTGAATAGGCATTTTTTTTTTCTCGAAACTAATACTTGTTGTGAAATATAAACTATTATTGTGCAATAGTCGACATATTTTAGAAAGATGTTGTGTTTTGCCACTGTGCAGTCAAAACAGTAGTCGCGGTTTCTCGCTCTCATTGTGTATTAACAAACGATTTTTCTGGTCTCGTGTAGTCGCTGCCGCTCTGGTTTGACGCTCTCGCGCTGAATGTGAAACGGCCAAGTCTTCGCCACAACGATCACATCGTCCAAGTACATTTATAGGCAGGTTTTCCATGTCGTGCCATGTAAGACACGTTCGATTAGACGTTCAAAGGTAGCCGTAACGTAACACAAACCAAATGGCGTTAATGTTAACTGCCATTATCAATTTCCTACAGTTAAAGCGGTCTTCTCCCTGGTGCTCTGGATTGATCTCTATCTGACACTGACAGTAGCGACTTTTCTGGTCCAGGGTGGAAAACAGGAGAGCGTATCAAGGATGTCGTTTATTCGAGGTTCGGGGTAGCTGTCCTTCTTCGTGACATCGCAAAGGCTGAGAAGCGTAGTAGTCAACGCAGAATCGAGTGCAGAATTATCCTTTTTCTTAACAACCAGTATCGCCCACGGGTTTTTTGGCTCATCAGCCTCCGCTTGTTTCACCAATGGAAGTCGTCTGGCAGGATGGTGGATCGCTTTGGCAACTCCGGTGTCTACGAGGTGCTGATTCGGACAGTCTCCAGCATGTGACGGAAATATATCAGCAAACTCACCAATAAGATTTTTCACTATGATTTGCTGTTCCTGATTTAACTGACGGTGTCGAAGGATAGTGTTGGAAACTTCGGCCAATTTTGTTCGTGAGATTGGAATCGAAGATTCTCTCCTTGTCACTGTCGAAACAGCTGACTAGGAGGTCATTGACGCATCTTCCAATCACCTCCCCCGACTGGGGTTGGCGGTGTTTACTGGCTCTGACGAGGGCCAAAGAACTTCATCGCTTCTCATAATCGCCGGAAGACTCACAGCCTTGTCGATTCACAGAGATCTTGATGGTTAGAAACTAACCACCTGCCTTTGAAGGTAAAGGCTGTCAGTTTACTGTTGGCCCTATGAAATACCAAAAATATCCTGCCTTGAAAATATTTAATTATACAATAAACGTTCAACCATCCAGCGATAATAATCAACGCTTCTCAATGCCAAGACGTAACGATTACGCGCAACGGTTGAAAATGCAAATGAATAGTTACTTGAACCTACTGTGTAGACAGTAGACATTATGAAACCGTCATATCATATCATAAAGACGTCTTACTTTAAAATTCAATATCACGAAGCACTTGTTACGCGCTGGCAAGAAACTTGCCAAATTCGTCAATGCAAATTTTTCGACACTCAACTCTCTTCGATAATTACACTTGCCTCAAACACGCATAATCAGTCTGTCATGTGTACACAAGTAAAAATCGGAAGGGAAATCTCTTTTAACGAGATGTACGGAATTCTAGGGCGACAGTATTGGATTCGATTTAACCAAAAATCAATGGATCTTGCATAGTATTTGAGTCTATAAGTGGTGAATTGCTTTTATCTGGGCAGTTAAGTTTTAGTTTTGAAATAGAAAAGAATTCCCCTTTTTTAAGACAGAAGACAGAAGACAGATGACAGACGGCAGACGACAGACGACAGACGACAGACGACAGACGACAGACGACAGACGACAGACGACAGACGACAGACGACAGACGACAGACGACAGACGACAGACGACAGACGACAGACGACAGACGACAGACGACAGACGACAGACGACAGACGACAGACGACAGACGACAGACGACAGACGACAGACGACAGACGACAGACGACAGACGACAGACGACAGACGACAGACGACAGACGACAGACGACAGACGACAGACGACAGACGACAGACGACAGACGACAGACGACAGACGACAGACGACAGACGACAGACGACAGACGACAGACGACAGACGACAGACGACAGACGACAGACGACAGACGACAGACGACAGACGACAGACGACAGACGACAGACGACAGACGACAGACGACAGACGACAGACGACAGACGACAGACGACAGACGACAGACGACAGACGACAGACGACAGACGACAGACGACAGACGACAGACGACAGACGACAGACGACAGACGACAGACGACAGACGACAGACGACAGACGACAGACGACAGACGACAGACGACAGACGACAGACGACAGACGACAGACGACAGACGACAGACGACAGACGACAGACGACAGACGACAGACGACAGACGACAGACGACAGACGACAGACGACAGACGACAGACGACAGACGACAGACGACAGACGACAGACGACAGACGACAGACGACAGACGACAGACGACAGACGACAGACGACAGACGACAGACGACAGACGACAGACGACAGACGACAGACGACAGACGACAGACGACAGACGACAGACGACAGACGACAGACGACAGAAGATAGAATATTTCTTTTTGCCAATAGATACTGACACTTGTAGGAGCTTTCTGATCTTCAAACCAAACACTGTTCGTGAACCATCTATGCGCAAGTTCTTACAACTCCTCCGTGTACCTTTTGGTTTACAAAAAATCAAACAGTTGAAC
Organism: Neoascia interrupta; assembly: GCA_947623515.1. NCBI lineage: Eukaryota > Metazoa > Arthropoda > Insecta > Diptera > Syrphidae > Neoascia > Neoascia interrupta. The sequence goes on from OX392462.1 coordinate 197,411,595, forward strand.
ATGATGCAATATCTTTTTAACTCCACAATCGAACAGCATAGTCATACTCTTTTTTTCCCAAACCGTATAAATTCGTGAGGGTCACATTGAAGAGCGCATCATCGTCGAGTAGTACAACGACGAGCATCTGAAGCAGTCAGTACAATTCCACTTCACCTATCTCGAACAATTTGAAATTCAAATGATGATGATGGGAGATTCTTTTTACCCAGTGTTGTCCTCACTCAAAAGGTTGGGGTAAATATTAGTTATTACGCCAGGCTCGATGACTTTCGAATTGGTAATTTAATCCACTACGATGCTGCGAAGCTAATGGCCATAGGTGTGAACCATGGTATGTTTACACGGAAACCGTGCGCCGCACCAGTGGGTGCTAGAGGCTGTGTACAGCTATATACAATATAGACAAGGGGGTTGTGGCAACTTCACAGTTTTACTTTCACGTGTGGTGCTGAAGAATTAAAAGAGAAAAAAACTCTTTGACTTGGAAGCATATTTCGAGTGTTGACAGAGTCGGTGAGGAAAAAATTAGCTTAGCTGGGTGTTAACGACTTTGTTCAAGGCCGATTTGAAAATAGTCTGCTGATAGTCTTATTAGAAGAGTATTGGATGAGACTTTTATTGTAAAACTATAGCGAAGCATAGTGATGTGATGATGATGTTTAGGTCAAAAATGTATGGACAAATGGCTGTCAACCAAAAGTTTTCTGCTGAATTAGTCAGGCTGGAATCTCACCCAAAAAACATTTTGTTAGAGGGGTGTGACAAAGGTGCAGACAGCCTGTAAATATTCTTTAGTTTTATAGTTTTATACCATAAGATGCCTAGGAAAAAACAACGAACCTTTTGGGAATTTTCAACATTATCCACGAAGTGTATTCGTTTTTTTTTTTTTTTTTTTAAAACCTCTCGGTCATTCGTCCTTACAAAATTGATCTTCCTAATCGAATGTTGTCCTCAAACTTAACAAAAAAAAAAACCTCCCGACAGTCATTTTACTTCTTTGAACCAATAAATTCTTTCAAGGATTATATAGATCGAAAGCTTTCACCGTCCGTCATCAGAACTGTAAATTAAATTTAACTTAAGGCATCAAAGCTTCGATGCACTTAGGAAGAACACACTTTGATGCAGCATCGTCCCGTGGCCGTGTCCACCACCCATCATCAAAGTCCAAAAATAGTAGATGTACGGAAATTTCCCAGGAAAACCTAACAAAATGTCCATTTGCACTTTTCGTTTCTTGCGATGCTGAATAAATAATAAATGTCCATCTGTCTGAGATGAGTTGATGTCTTTCGTGCAATCGTGTCCATCGCTGCCACCGCCGCACCGACCGACCGCCCGTATGGGAATGTGCTAGCTCCATGCATGAATACGTCTTAAGAAAGTTGCATAAAATGTTCGAAACTTCTCATTAATAATTGATGGCCATCAGAGCTCGTCTCTTGCAGTCCCGCAGCGTATCCTCTTGATAGATATTCAAAACGGATGGCAACATCTCTCAAGGAGCACTTCACTTGTTCGCCCCATACTCTGCTCTCGAACTACTTTCAGGTTAATGGCTTTGCATGTCCGAGGAGATGATGCCGTTCCGTTCGATGTTGGCCTCAACTCTTTTCGCCCCCACTTTGCCAAAACCTATTAGAGAACCACTTGGGCAAGTGGACATGTCACCAAATGCAATACGCCGCCGCCACCGCACCGCACCGCAGTCCAAAGGGAAAAGTCCGTACAAAAATAAGCTCAAATTATATGAGAACAATAAAAGTGCTCCGACAGCAGTAAACCGTAAATGACAGCCGTCAGAGGATAGGAGACGTCTCACCCAAGAAGAGAGGTTCCGTCGAGGGCTAGAAGTCGGTTGCTGCACGGTTGGTTGGTTGGCGTAGTTGGCATCGGCAACTTTCTAAACATTTCCCGCGTAGCGCATAAACACATTCGAAAAGGGGAAAGTTTTTGGTAATTACGAAGAGTTGAGTGATGCCACAACATGCACTCGTACAATGGAGGACACAAAGAGGAAGCAATTATAACTCCTACCGAAATTCATTAAATTGCGTAAAGTTTTGCTAATTTCCTCTAAGCGCTGCCGCCGCCGCCCGTCGTCGTAGACGTCATCCATTTGGTTGCCCCCTTTTTGACAGTATTCAATGGTGCAGAACGTTTCTGAGTTTTTTTGTATGCAAAAGAAAATGAACATATTCACATAGTCACTAAATATTTCTATTCATTTATGGCTGGCTAAACGTTAAAGAAAGGATGGTGAGCTGACAGGGATGTGATGTAGATTTGTTAGGAACAAAGGAAATTCGGTACGACAAGGTAAAATTCTATGATAAGCGGAGTCATTAATTTTCTCCAAACGTACTTTGAAATCCACTTAGTTAAGTTAAGAACTTACTTTAAACGTTAAAAAAAAAACATATTCCTTGAGACTTTCAGCTGCGTTTCAATTTAGCTTTTATAATTAATACACAAGGAAATACTTAATTTGTATTTTTGCAAGAATATAATATTACACAAAATTTGTTTTAGCTTCAGATTACAATAATTAAGCTTCAACACAATTGCTCTTCAAAATTTTGCACTTCAATTCAACCAAAATTTTTCATTATTATTAACACTTTCGTTCGCTTTTGCAATTTAAAGATTCAAAAACAATCACGACTCAGAGTCTTATCCGCTCTATTTTAATTGTTTTTGACGTCACTTGCAAATTCAGGAGAACGCTTGGTTGAGGGAAAGCCAATTTAGGGTATGCCAATTTGGCCTTCGTCAAGTGACTATCTGGTCATCATGGCGCAAGTGAATATTAGTGGAAGTTCGCCTGATCGTAATACATCCTCTAAAAAAGACGATCACCCTTTCTCGGCACATCACATCGCCCCCCTCTTAGTTTTGTTCAGCCCGAGCAACATTCAAGAGTACACTACATGGTCCAATTTACCCATCGTCAATTGGTAAATTGGCTTTCGTCAAGTAAATGGATGTCATCATGCGAATGGGACGTTAGTGAAATTTTTGTAGGCCTGAGCTGGGCACACTGAATCTGTGTTTGTTTGAATTTGTTGCAACATCACATTGACCCCTGAACCATCACATCTACCGTGCTTCCCTGGTAACGTACGCAGGGGAGGGGGGGCTAATACAATACAATACAATACAGTTCAATACAATACAATAAAATACAATACAATACAATACAATACAATACAATACAATACAATACAATACAATACAATACAATACAATACAATACAATACAATACAATACAATACAATACAATACAATACAATACAATACAATACAATACAATACAATACAATACAATACAATACAATACAATACAATACAATACAATACAATACAATACAATACAATACAATACAATACAATACAATACAATACAATACAATACAATACAATACAATACAATACAATACAATACAATACAATACAATACAATACAATACAATACAATACAATACAATACAATACAATACAATACAATACAATACAATACAATACAATACAATACAATACAATACAATACAATACAATACAATACAATACAATACAATACAATACAATACAATACAATACAATACAAATCAATACTTCCAACACAATTTTCATCTTTTTCAAACAATGTTGCAGCGGTTTGCATTAACATAATCTTCGGACAGTGCGTCCATGTAGCAGTAAATTTTGCCGTTTCAATGTTGTGCTTCGATGCCAAAAGTCTGGAATCGTTCGATACTGAACTTAACTAAACTAACCTACTATCTCTATAGGAGGAGATCTCTACCACCTTTACGCAAGATTAATTTCTGACCATACAGATATTTGTGAAAATCTTCTGCCTGTGGAAGAGCAAGGAATTTCCGTCTCGTTACACGGTAATTCCTTTCTCGTCCGGGAGTACATTGCTGTAGTATGCTTCCACTTTATTGAGGTAGTCATATGTATTTGCGAGTTCCCACAGAATGGTTTACCAATTTTATCAATTATCCACAATAAGTGTCTTGCAGTCTTGCAAGGCAAGCTCATTGGGGTCCCTAGTTGTTGTCTTTTCACGTGGTTTTTCACGTCAGCACAATGAAAGACAAGTTCCATAGGGCCGCAGCGTTACACAAACCAAATGACATTACGGTAAGCCCATTTGCAAAATGATCTTCTCCTGGATCCGTGCCTGTTACAGTAGCCAATTTTCAGGTCATATGGGTTGTGTGAACCATTTCGCTGCCATCCTTTATGGCCTTGGAATTTTACCTTAAATTTGCGTCGACTATAAGTCTAGCGGTTGTAGTTGAAAATACTTATTGACATATACCCTACCCACTGGCTGAGTATGACAATTGTTCTTAGTACCAATTCTAAGCAAGCAATTCAAATCCCTGAACAAGAGATTTGAAATCCTGTAGTTTTAGAAGGCCACTCAAAATTAAGTGTCGCTTTTGTTATACACTTCTTCTAGAAATCAGTTCACAACCAATCATAGAAGTATTTCAAGGAAGGGTTCGCTCGTATTTATAAAGCTCCCCTTAGCCTCGATTGAAACTTTTCGACATGCGGTGTAAAAAAAGGACGAGAATTGGCGGACAATCTTTTTGCTCATTCTAGATATTGATAGCAACTTCTTTATTATCACCACTGCACCTAATCGCCGGCATTTCTAGAACTTACGACATATACCTACTGACTACTCTTACCTTCAAGTTTACTTTACCTACTTGCGAAATTTTATAATGTTAAATTTGTATGCTGATGAAGCATATAGGTTAGGGGTCAAGGTTCACTCCGCACTATAAGGCCACCTTAAGTATGAGTTTAAAACCCACATCGCGACGAACTATTCCTTGCAGCCACATCGCGAAGTCCTATAGTCAGTATGGAATATCTAAGCTGATACACCTGCCCAGACAAAGGTAATGTTCCAGTTTAAAGATGTTAAAAATTGACAACCCAAAATCCAATTGACAGTAAAAATTAACAATTTTTAAATGGCAATCCAATAAATAAAGTTTTTAAAATGATTTCGCATTCGCAGCCAATTGGAGAACACAAACCAGACCTCGCCAAGCGGGGTAAAACTTCAGAAAATTTAATACCAAATCATACATCCAATTAGGTGCATTGTTTAGCGTGTACCCTAATGAGACACAATCCACAAATGTTGAAGCAAACACCAAATTGGCTCAACTAGCAGCTCAATTAGCAGCCTATTCACTGCGCCAGACTCTGGATACATGATTCCAATTTGGGCCACCATAGCATCATAGACGCGATGCTTCATCAAACATTACAACACACATTTTCCTTGGCCAGGCGCACCAATGGCAACAAATTCCACATGGTCACATAGTCGGAAGGTGAACACCTACGTTATGCATTACTATCAACCAGACCGCCACGATTGCCTGCCAATTACCGACAAAGGAAATAGGTGCCAGCCAGAGTGGAGCAGCGTTATCCTGTCGCACTATGCGTGCTCTGCTTTTGGCTACCACCACCATCCGCGTCCCCCGCCGTTGATGATGTTACGTTGGATTCCCAGGGAAAAGGAAAACACCGCCAACTGAAAATTAAATACCAAAATAGTCGTATCCCATCCGATGTCATAGCATTAGCGAAGCGAATGTCGCGACTGTACGCTTTGCCATAAGTGACGAGTGCAATTATCATCTAGGTGGGTGCTCCAAACAGGGCAGGCTTAGACGTGGTTCGCTACGCGTCCCTTTTTCGGTCAGTCGAATGAACTTTTCATGTTTTTCACGTTAGCACCTTCCCATATACGTTCACACATTGAGCCTGTGTTTATGTACACGATTATTACACATCATTATTCTAATTTCAAGTCCATGATGGTGTCGATCTCCCTGATGGAACACGTAAGGTGAGCTCACCCGATGGACTGTGACGTGCCTGGTGATAGGTGTTGAAAAACCGAGCGGAAAATAATTACCTGTCCTTTTTCATTACCATAAAGATGACGTGGACCCCGTATGTGTAGCGCGTATCACATCCATCATTTAGCACTAATTGACATCCAGCAATGGCGATGGAAGCGATAACTGGACGAATGCATTCGTGTGAAGTGTAAGTGCTGGTTGCATATAATGTGCCACTGTGGTGATTCATGCTTCAGAGCTCGGCTGATGCTTCCAGCAATATGCATTTACTTAATACATTTAGATACGGGCATACTTTCAACATAGGTGAGACCGGGAGCGAACCTTGCATCTTTGATGTTGAATGTCTTAATCTGGTTTAATTAATGGAGTGATTTTGGGATAATGAGTCCATTTATATTTGGACTGGAATATGCGTTATTCTGGCAGAGAGAAAGGCAAGCGCATTGCTAGAGTTTTTCCTGAAATCGGGATCTATGAGGTAAATTGATCTATTGGTTCACTCTCTAAAACTTTTGATTCCATAGTATAAGCAAATCTCTACAATATGCAGATATGTATATACTCTACCCCAGGGTATATTAAGTTTGATGTACAGTTCGTAACGCAGTGAAATAATCACCGTAGACCGAAAGACCTTTTAGAGATATGAATGGGACCGACAGGAGAATCGAATTTTTGATTCGACGTGGCATAACCAAGTCTGTCCGGTATGTAAGCAACTTCAAGGCCTAAAATTTTAAGCTAGAGAAGTAAAAGTAAGGAAGTTCAGTCATTCAGATCAGGTTTGAAATTAAGTTGAATCCGCCCACAGACACGCCCACTAGAGGCCTTTATGTGAGACCATATCTAATTTTTAAAAATACTTTTTTCAAATTTTAGCTATGTTAGCTATGTACCATAAATTACTGAATAACTAGATATCCAACTTGTGTCCCTCTTGCCCTCCAACACCCATTTGTTTGCGTTTTTTATAAAGCCTTTAAAGCGTTTAAAAAGCTTTAAATTTCTGTGTCGGTGAATACGTGTAAGAAGATACAAGAACAATTTACCTTACGCGATCAGCTGATGTAAAAGCTCCAAAACGAAATTGCATGGAAATGACGAATTGATTACTCACATTTGTTAACAAATGCCAGAGTATGGGTAGATTGATCAATTTCAGCTTGTGGGCAAAGCTTTTACATGTCCGAAGTTGAATATCTAGTTATTCAGTAATTTATGCTATGTACAATGGTGCTAGCGCACTAATTTTTGGTATGCGATATTGCCTTGTAATTATCTTTGAGGAAACAGAAAAAGTTTGCCCTTTACATTGACAACGCCCCCTTTTTAAGGAATTTAACCCAAAATGACTATTTTTCAATAAATATAAATGAATTTTGACCAAAAATTACGTCACAAAAGTTGTAGAATATTCGCATTTTACAACTTTTTTGTATATAAAGCATATGCCTCCACCCACTTTTGTGAGCGTGTCTTTAAAAAACTGATTTTTTAGTTAAAAAGACGGAGTTTTAGTCCGAAATGTATGCAACCTAGCATAAAGCATTCAACAAATACATTTTTATATCCCCCCCACTTTTGGAGGCGTGGCAGTTGCCTTTTTTGATAGGTTAGGGCCTGTCTATGTAGCCGTGGGTCGTCTTAAGTAGGGCAAACCAGAAGGAGTATTGCAACCCGTTCGAAAGAACACATCACTGCGATGACTAAAAAACAACGGGAAAAATCTGCAATATGCGAGCATATCTTGGATAATCCAGATGAACACCACTGGATCCATTTTGATCAAGCCAAGATCTTGGCTCGTGAAACGCATTACATCCCTCGATTGGTCCGCGAAGCTATTGAAATAAAACGGCACCAAAACTTCAATCGTGATGATAGTTTTAAACTTTCGCGTACATGGGACCCCGTGATTAACATCACACGCCCACTCCCAATCGTCCTAGAAACACCCGGTGATGTAGTTAGTACAGTTTGCTCTCAACCACCTTCATCCCATCTATAACAACAAGACGAGTCAGAACCGTCTACGCACCGCTACAATCTACGCAGCCTATCTCAGCGATAACACTTTCATAGCAGTTTCCTGGTGACCACGCTCAATGCAACTTGAGCGAAACGTTCGGGGTGAGTCTAGTACTGTACTCATTAAAAATAGTTATTAATGCGGTTTATCCGAAAAGTTTCTTGTCCGGTTAGAGTTATTCGCAATCCGTCGCAGATGGACTGTAATTTTTACATACGCACTGTTGCACTTTTCTACTTGTTAAACCCGACCGAGGGTATATTAATTGTAATGCAAAGTTTGTAAAACAGTGAAATAATCATCGTAGACCCTTAAGACCTTTTAGGAACATGATCGAGACCGACAGGTGAATCGATTAATCCATATGTACGTTCGTCCGTCCGTCCGTCTGTGCTTGTGAAGGCTTAAGGTCTTGAAAATCAAGCTAGAGAGCTAAAGCTTGGTACACGGCTTGGTTCTTTTGTTGTACAGACAAAGTGTGAAAATGAGCTCAATCCGCTTTAATGTGAGACAAGTTCTTTTTCACCATTTTCACATTAAATGCCTTCTGGTCAAGTTAGACAAAGCACGGGAACTTAAATTCTAGAACTGAGCAACTGGCCTAATTTGCAATTGGCCTAATTGGCCTAATACCTTTTACACTTTTAACATGTTAGATTTTTAAAAACCCGATTTATTGGAAAGTTGACTCCAAATCGAAAAAAAATTATATGCGACATATTAAAGATATTACTATTTGCTTAGTTTGCTCCATACAAAATTTTTTAGCTGCGCCTACTTTTAAAGGGCGTTTTTAGGAAAAAAACTGTTTTTTCTGAAATAATTTTCGGTTTTACCATATTTTTGCATGATTCTATCGAAATTACAATTATTTGATTTTAGTCTTAAGCCCATGCCCACTTTTGGGGGCGTGGCATATACAAATAATATATGAATTCGGGCCAAACTTTTGCGTTGCATGGTATATAGGGTCGGTTTGGTGTTACATGGTATATAGGGTCGGGTATATGGGAGTTTGTCACAGAAAAACTCTTGCACTTACTCACTTGTTTTTATCTTACCCTAATAGCTGCAATATCCTCTAGTTTTAGATTAGGTAGATTGAGATCATGTGAGCCCGCGACGAAACAAGCAAACGGTTTTGCTAAAAATGCGGCCGCGGTCAGTAGTAGGTGTATATTTTTTCTGCCTTCCTCCATTCTCAACCTCCTATGTGGGCTATGGAGCATAGGCTACGAAGTTCTGTGACCTTCTCAGTGCATTCGCTATAAATTAATAATGACACAACATTGAAAACAAACCCCATCATAAATAATAAATTTATAATGATAAAACATTGAAAACAAAACTCCATAATGACAAACCCCATCAAAAAATTCAAGGGTTTGGCAACTCTTGAAGTGTTTTGATGGGGTCTTTGCATTGTAAGTAATTCCAAGGCAAAGATCCACAAATATTCTGTTTCTATTTCAGGAATCACCGTTCCTGTAAAAATGTTTGGCTTCAAGAAATCCAACTCGACTCTTTGCTTGGAGAGGTGATCGCTATCCTCTCCATAACACTGTAGGGCTGTGTCAGAACATGCTCCGCATTTCTTTAATTACGGACGTAAAAGTTGTGGTTTTAGGGACCGTCAAGTTAACCATCAGCATTTACATTAATATTCACAACCATGCTCCAGCATATAAATATAATATGCTCATTTGACAGCTTTTTGAAAGGTTTTACAACATTAAAATCAACGTCAATATCAACATTTCGGTATCAATATTCAATATCAATATCAACAATTCGGTGCAAGCCTCTAAAATTACGAATGGAAAAACTGCATCAGCAATAACTAAAATGCTTAGCTCATATGCTGATTTTCAAATCTCAAGTTTCTAAAAAAACAGTGAAAGCATCCGGTTCACATTATAAATTGCATTTCAACTTTCAAACTTGTCTAAACGTTAAGGAAACTTCTATAATTTCTGCAACGCATGGTTAAACTAGCAAAACGTTTTAAAGCCCTTCGGCTACTAATTAGCATCCTGGTTGAGCTAAAAAAAACTTGTAATAAAATTCAAACTACAAAACCCCTATGGCTAATGAATAAGGGACACACAACAAAAATTAATGCAATTACCTTAGACTGTTCATGCAAACGAATTTTGGTCTGCCGACTAATTGCCTAAGAAAGCTTCAGGCCTGCATGGTGCCAGCACACATATACGACCAGCGCAGGTAACCCAAGACGCACTAACGAGTTTTATTTTTTTTCTTCTGTTTTTCAACATCAAAATGGCTGACAGAATGTCCCACAACATATAAGCCCCCAAAAAATATATATGTTTAAAAGGGTTGAGTCGAAAAACGGAAGGAAGGAAACTCTGAAACCAACTCTGACAGCCTCATTTCAGATTGGTTCGTTGGGTTATGGCGTACCTAAGGTTTTAATTATAAAGGCGCACAAAGGACCTAATTACCGTTTTTTGAAGAGGCTGCACCGGACCAGTTCTCAGTGGTTTCTACACCACATGAGTTTTTCACTTTCTCTCCCCTAGTGTTGGGTTTTTAATTTTCACCACCCCCTCCTTAGTACTATGTATATAACAACTGCATTGGAACGTATGTGAATTATGTACAATGTAGGTGTGCGTGTGAGTTTGCTTGCAAGCTTTTTGTGTTTTTGCCGTTAGACTAATTTAAGGATCCTCATATCCCCAGCATACACCCTCACAGGTTTTGCTGGTTTCGTTGTTGCATCTGATGGCGATGATGGTGATGGTGTTGACGGTAATGGTCAAAAGGGTTTTCTCTTTAACAGCTCTTCAAAAACACACCGGTCTTCCGTCAAAAGTGGTGATGTGATGCAGCTTGCAGATGAATCGTTTAGATGGGAGGGTGACTGGCGAGATTGGTGATGGGCGGAATGCTTGGAGCCCACTGTTAACTTCTAACAAAGGAAAAATGTTTGCAGTGTCACTTGGTTAGCTCAATTATTTTTTTTCGCTCGAATGTGATTAAAAAGGTCTTCCGAAAACGCGGAATATGTTATAAATAATTCTAAGTTTTAAGTTATATAACCTGTGAGCTGCGCCATTTTATATGTCTGTATGCAAACATAAAATTACTTCCACATTTTTAAATCGATTGTTTTGAGAAGGTATATTTTTGAAACGCTCAACTCAGCGATCAGAGTACTCAGCTTTGTACAATTGTACATAGATCGGTCATGCATTTAAATTTTATTTATTTGATTTTATATTGGGGGTAAGAGAAAAGAAAAAGGAAAACGAAGATCCTCACCGATTCTCATCTGGAGAACAGAAGTTGACAATCGATCAGGCAATGGTCGATCACTTCAATTGCTTGTTTTCGCCAGCGGTTTTCTGTACCCCTCTGAGTAGGAAGTGTACCTTTTGGGTACACTGGCGAGTAGAAATGTCTGGGTGGACAATCATGGCAACACCCTTTGAAAATTTCCAAAAAGCCATGATTGCTGATCGAAACACGAATCGGTCAAATAACTGGGGCTTAAGACCAACATGGTCTTTTTATAAATTAGTTGTTATTCAGAAGCCGATAGTGTATTCATTGCTGTTATCCCCCACACGAAGTAAGAAACAATTAACGCAATACACGAACAGAGGTTTTTGACCCTAAAGCCTTGTTAAGGCTCAAGACATAGTGGATCCCAGATTCCCTGGGAAATACAACCGGAAGTAGCGTGCCCAGATTGTTATTGTTATGCAGTGAGTCTGTTATGTGTGCTGGCTTTGCCAACGTATTATCGAACTCTATCTTCTTTGCCAAAAAGTGTATATTAAAATCACCGCCGATTGCATCAAGTGATGCTAGTGAGTTAAAGAGACGACATTCAACTCATGTCTATCAAAAAGATGCCGAAGCCTGGTCTTTAAAGTGGTAATTATCACACGCCAAGTTTTTAAGTGACGAGTTAAACCCACCTATGTTCTATCAAGCAGTTTTTCAGTACAGACTCTATTGGAGAATCAAATCGCATTACTAAAATATTTTTTGATTTTTGTGCACTAGCACAAAAGGTAAAATGTTTACAAAACTAGAGCGCTCACATTGTTCGACAACGTAGTTAAATTTTCGAGAGGACGTGCGTTGGAGGTTGCTGGTGAACACGTTGAAAAGTGTGGGTGCGAGAACTGTCCCTGGAGGAAGGCTGTTGTTGAAACTTCTAACCGTTTTTCTGCGGTTATCGTTGGGGACATCGCACATAGAAGGTTGCAGATTTTCGTGAGAAACTTGTAGAAACTTGTACAGAAGGCTCTTTTTCCAAACGGTTTCGAAGGCTGCTGCATGATACACGAAGCTTATACAGGTTTTTATTTTTCATTGAAAGCCGTTTCCTATAAAGTTTGTTAAGGCTAACCCTCGGCGGGTGCAACCATCTGGACTTTCTAAAACCTGCTTTGCCGGGAATAGCTTTTTCGATGCGCGCTTTTCATACGTTAAAAAGTTTTAGCCCAAATGACAAGTTTTTTTTTCTAAAGGCTAAAACTCCAAAATCTTTCGAAGGCATCTTTCAAATAACAAGTGACAGGAGGTCAATAGGACGGTAGCTTTATGAAGCATTTGCAGGCTTGCTAAGCTTCAAGTGCGCAACGATTTTTAATTTCTTGAAGGCCTTTGGACTACTGTGCTTCAACAATTTTGTATGTTCCATCTGCGCTGGATGCAGTTCTAGTTTTTATTGAGCAGACAGTATCAACTTCGGCTGTTTAAGTATAGGTGGCATGTGATGCCGTACCTACTTCTTCAAAGGTTCTGCTTGGGGCAGTTTGACTTTATGAGCAGATATACTCAATTCGGTTCGATGTTTGGTTTTTTTTTTATCGGGTGGCGGGTTTGGCAAGCCTAGTTTCCAAAGTAAACTCCATAACTTTCGGCTTGAGTGCTTTCAGTCGACATTTTAGTTGGCCATGTTCATCAACTTTTGTTTCCGATTTTCATCAAGGCTTTTCATAAGCTCATTGGCTAGGAAATCGTTTTTACTGCAACCAGAATTCTTCGTACAATCTGTCACTGTCTTCATTCCAGCAGGATACCTCGCGGAAGCCCCTAAGTTAGATATACAACATGTCTTCGCCGTCGCTATAAAAAAGCCAGTAAAATGATTAAAGTTGGACGGTGTGGTATGAATTTGGTCTTTCTGGAAGTCAAGTCAATTATCGGAATTTAACAGCTTACGTCTATTATGACCCTAGGTGATGAGTTTGCAGGCCCATCTTCTGATCTGCCAACAAAACATAAGTCCAAGTTGTGGTCTCTGGTCCACCTAGCTGAAAGGAAAGTGTCCTTGTCTTTTGCATCGAACACTAAGTGAAAACCATGTGAGTCCGCCCATTCGATCAATTTTTGTTGGTTTTCGTCATCTTATTTATAGCGCCAGAAATGGCTGCTAAAATCCCCATCGCAGACGTATAGATGTTAGTAACGGGTAATTTTTTAAGAGGTTGAGAACTTTTTTAAAAAATAAAAAACACAAAAAATTCGAAAAAATTAATGAAATATTTATTTGAATCGATAGTTTGAACCTTGCAATTTAATGTTTAAAGATAATTTCATGCAAATGTTGACCGCGGCTGCGTCTCAGGTAGCCCATCCGCTGAGTCCAATTTTGGCATACTCTTTCACACATATCGGCCGGTATCTCACGAATGAATGCATGGATGTTGGCTTCCAGTGCGTCAATCGAAGCGGGCTTGTCCCTATAGACATTAGCCTTGACATACCCCCACAAAAAATAATCTAATGGTGTCAAATCGCACGATCTAGGCGGCCAATTGACCGGCCCGAAACAATCTTCCGAATAGACTGCTCAGAAGGTCGAGAATGCCGACCATAAAATGGAAGCAGCGCGCGATGAACATTTCGAACCGAGCACGAATTTTGATAGTAAAATTCAATAATTTGCAAGCGTTGTTCATTTGTAAGACGATCCATGGTTAAATTGCAAACCAAACTGAAGCTGTTTGACAGTGACACAAGGTACTAAACACACGTCAGCTGTCAAAACCAGTGTTGCCAAAACCAAACCAGCTAAAAAATCACCCTTTAGTATGGAGAAGGATTACGTAAGATTTTGTGCCATTTAGACGTTGACGATGTGCTTATCACTGATCTTTATGACGATAGAGAAGATACTTCCAGAGTCTTTGCAGTCTCTGCCTCTGCATCACCTCTACATCATTATGTTGCATCTGACGTAGGTGGTATAACCGTATATGTTCAATGGTTGATAAATGCAACTAATTTGAATTCGTATATTTTCTGTGTTGCTACGAGGCTGTATTTTCTTCTTTTTTCTGCTTACTACCTTGATTTGGTAGATACGGAGTGATTGTCCAGATACGGAGTGATTGTGCTGCAACTTAAGAAGTCTTTTAACAATTTTTTTTTTATTTTTTTTCAAGTCGTCTTATTAGAATTTAGGCCCCCTTTTTGGCATGCATTACTAAAATCCCAGCCAGACAGTATCAAGAAATTTAGAAACCTTGAAAGTTAAAAATTACGACCAAAAAAAAATGTGAATCCAAAATGCTGGAAACTCGGAATAAAATTGCAAACAGCCATGCTCGCACCTACCCCAAATTCATATTTCTTTGGGGTAGGTGCGAAATATGATATAAAACACATATTTCTTTTTTTTGTGAAAGGATTTCGAATTCGGGATATGTAAAAGTTTATTTTAATTTTCGGTATGCGTTTTCGGAATTTCGTTCGCGATGATATTAGATTTTCGGGATTTTAAATTCTCGGGATTTTTATGGCTAATACAGGTTCATTTCTAAGTTATTTTCAATGTGTGTAACAAATCAAGCTTTAGAACAATAATTCTCAATTAATAAACAACAATACATTGGAATTATTCCTCGAACCCTGCCGTTACAACTCGCCCTCCTTCAACCCGCCGACTTCAACTAATTAGCCCGTATCTTAAGTTCGCGGAAACTTCAATAATTATCTAAATAATCTGGCAAATATTATAATTCGCTGGAAAACGTAAAATCTTATCAGAAATCTAAAGTTTTCACTTTTGCACACATAGCAAACTGAAAGAACTATGACTACAAGATATATCTTCCTTGAAGGACTATAGTGTACCATAGTGCACTGTCCCGCGCTCAAAATCCATCCCCTTCTCATCCGAAGAAGATATTTTACTATACTACATAGAGGAGGAACTTTCCCATTACACTCTTCAATATTTAATTAAATTTCTAGAGCGCTGGGCTTCACAAACTTTTTAATTGCACACCAGCTTCAGCCTCCTTCACCCCCTTTAGCCGGGGCCAGGCACCAGCTTCTCTATACCCCCACTCTATTCTCTAGTAGTATAACTTTTCGCGAAAATTAATTTTAACTACCATGCTTGAACCTACTCGAATACAAAGCAACATCCCTATAAATTTTAAAACTTGAACACCCAGTGCTACACAACTACAGGAACATTCATGGCGCACGTTGCGTTGGTCTGTCGTGTCGGTTAGCTGGATGGTTTTCCGCAGTTGTCGGTGCTTCATTATAGCCATAACGCGCGCGCGTCTTAAATTTGTGCAAATGCATTCACTCATTCAATTGCACGACACAAGCAATCCCCATCAGTCAAACGCCGGGTGAGTGCAAAAGTTGTGCAATCCTAGATCCCTAATGCACCACAGGCATCATCCGGCATGCCCATTAGCCAAATCGAATCGCATTACCATATGACATACACTCACACAGAGCACCCCGCCACTGAGGTCCTTCTCGGAGGCGGATAGTGCTAATGCTAAATATTAATTCTCACTTACTCTTCCGGAAGTGGTAAGGTGTGTAAGTACAAACTTTGGGATAGCTGCAAAAAAAAATTCTATAAAATACAAAAAAGTATCTTAATGAATAGAAATACACCACCGAGGGATGAGGTCCTGCCCAACGGAGAACTGCTTATTTCCACTTCCACTACTTAGTTTTGTTCCATGGCTAAGGATGTGGCGAGGTGATTGTGAAGCTATACCCAGATGCTGAGCAATGGTTGTAAATGCACCAGCCAGGCAGCTGAAGATGACGACTTCTTGTCGAACTTTTCAAAATAAGAGTTCTGGTGGTTGGGGTTGAGGTGGAGCCACTCGTCCCCATTGCATCTCATCTCTTAGAGTGAGCAATTAAAAAATGAGATACATTTCGGGAGGCGGACGCGGTGTGGTGTGATGCGATGATAACATTTCGTGAAATAATTAGTAGTCCTTAAGTGCTACTGGCTGCTGTTGCTCCTCTGCTATTTCAGCTTATCCTGATGCTGGTTGGTAGTAGTACAGTTGTATAGCGGATGTGGTGCACACAGCTCTGGTTAATGTGTTGGCTTATCCTTGCATTGTAACTTGATTCCCTCATCGCAATGCCACCTGGAAATGGGCGAAAAAAAGATGGAATAAAATAAAGTAAATGAGTGATAAGGGCTGAGCTCGAGCTTCGACGAGAGACCGTAGTTAGGTCCTCGGGCTCGCGAAGAAATGCACTAATTGCAGTGCTAGTAATTAAGATTTTTACCTTGGTGGTCTGTTAATAAGCTCCTCTGGTTAATTTATTAATGGATTATGTGGAGGGAAGTCGTGTTTTCATCATTTCTCTTTCATTCTCATATTCAAGGATGTTGCAGTGGGGGCAGCTTTGTATATTTTGCAAATTTACAATGGCACATCATTAGTAATTAAATGCTTTCGTTTTTTATTTTTTCATATAAAAATATTCATAGCTGTGGGAAGAGAAAAAAGAAAGCATTTTTAATTTTAACGAAAGAGTTTATGAAAATTGAAAAATGAATTTTCATAGAAAAATAGTTTTGGACTTGCAGACATTGCGAAACCTTTGGACATCGCTTGGCACGTTTAGGACACTGCCAAAAGTTTATCTCCTTACTTTTTTGCTGAAAGGTACAATGTTACAGAAAAAAAACCCTCTCAATGGTATACGGGGAAATAAATTTTCAGTTCGATGTGATACACCTAAATTGCTAAATAGAAAAGTTAAATAAAACAAGCCAAAAATGGTCGAGTCGTCCTTATTTCTATTCGTAAAACGAATTACATTTTAAGCTATGACTAAAAAACTTTATTATGTTATCCTACCATTGTCATCTAAAAAAAGACAAAAAAGACTCTTTTTTTCACGGTTCACACCTCAGCGAGCGTCTGACAAGCCTTCCGAGAGTATCATTTTTTGCAAAACTTCTCAAAAGTGATGTCGGATTCGGCAAAAAAATTTAGGTCCCTTTGTATGTCAAGAAATTAACACACACAGCATACATTGTTGAGAAGTTGGCCCTCTGGTGCACTTCGAGCTGTTGCGCCACTCTATTAACTTATGAAAAACTTTATTTGTTGATTATCTAGGTCTAGACTCTAGAGGTAGAACAAGTGTAAACACTTTCGAAATTTACATTTCACTTATTTGATAAAAACAGCCGCAGGTGCTGAAATCATAAAAATGTTAGCTCTTGAGAGCGTTTATAACACACGTTTAAAACACCGACTTCTTGGACAAAACATAGACAGCTTTGAGGCAGTAAGGGACTTTGTCGACCTGGGTTCCACTATAACAACGACACCGACACCAGCGTGTGGCAAGGTTCACTCTTGCCAAACACTATTTCTTCGGGTTAAGAAGGGAATTGAATACTTCCTATGCTCTACCGAGCAACTACAGTGTCCACCCTCATCATCACAGTCTTGCTTAACGGTGCAGAAGCATGGGCCCTCAAAAAAGCGGATGAAAACGCTTAAGGTTGTTTCGCGAGGAAAATCCTTCGGTTGTTTTTTGGTTCCGGTCCCGTCTAAACGAAGACTGGATTAGGAAATGAAACACCGAATTGTCGAGATCTATGGGTATCAACAAAATGTCCTGCTGTTATTATCTGAGTTTGAAGACAATCGAAGCCTAATCGAAGAATCAATTTCTGCAATCAATTTCCTAATCGAAGGATCAATTTCTGCACTTAACAGCCGCCTAGAACAATGTGAGACAGAAATTTTAGAGCTAAAGGAGAAAAAGACCGCCAAGTATGAAGACATACGCGGAGCGATCCGTCGGCTTTTTGTTGAAGGTTATGGTCATCTGTATTGCGCAGTTTGTGTAACACTCTATTTATTTATTAAAATTATTTCTGGATATATTTTACAGTCTGTAATATACTTTTTTCGCAGTGCTGTCAACTGTTCTTATATTGGGTGATTTTATATTGGGTTTCGTTACTCTAAAAAAGGCTGGCAAAAAGCTTTACCGTTACGAAAATAGGGGGAAGGACATAGTCTTTCTTGGCCTTTTTTTAGGATTTTTATAATTTAAAACCCATAAAACAGCAATTTTGATTATTTTTAATTACCGTTGGACTTTTTGATCAATTTAACAACCACCTGTGCTAGCATTTACCACTTTTCTCAAATTCTGAGGACATGGATTTCTGAGAAAACAAGAAAAATATGATGTTTTTTATTTCGCTTGTTTGAATGGGCTAAAAACTTAGGGTCGAAAACGGCAATTTTGAAACGTTTTGATGCAGTTCGCTTGCCCTTTAAACATTACTTGCCCTAATACATTACTTCAGCAAAATTTAAACAAGGTCGTCATAACCGTTAAGGAACTAGAAATCTTTAAAAAATAAATTTCGAAAATGTTTTTACGTTTTTCATAAAAAAAAAAATCTTCGAATTTTTTGAGTACTCAAAGTCTACTAAAAATTTGTGTAAAATTTAAGAAGATGGACTATGCCCGGTGTTAATTTAGAAATTATACTTTATACCGTTTGGAAAATAGAGGGGGAGGGGGACATGCGTTCTTTTGACTTTTTTATAATTTTTTAAATTTCAAATCCATAAAACAAATATTTTGAAGTTTTTTCCAGTTCTCGTTAGACTTTTTTCTAATAGCACAACCACCAGCTGGATGTTTTTTTTTTTAATTCTATGGCCACCGGTTTATACGTAAGCGGTAAAACAAGCTCTTTTTTATTTCGTTTTTTAAATGGGCTTCTAAAAACTTAGGTTAAAAACGACAATTTGAAAAAATTTTAACGCAGCCTTCCTTATTTTTGTAAGCTTTGTACTTAGGCCGAATCTGAAAAAGATCGCTTATACCGTTAAGCTACTAGAAGACTTAAAAAATTGTTTTCGAAAATGTTTTTATATTTTTGAGTTAAATCACAGAAGATTTTGAAATTTCAAAATCCGCTATAATTTTCCTTAAAATTTTGAATTATTTCTGATACGTGCGATTTTTTTCATAGAATTCCACCAAACAGCACCTGAAATATAGGGGGGGCGACACACGTTTTTCCATGCATTTGTGCGATATTTTTTCGAAAATGCGTCAAAAATGCAGTACTCAAGCTGTTTTTGAAAAATATGACCTAAGCACTTGGTTTACTTTGAGTTGCTTTATACGTGTGTTCAATATTGATTTTGAGCGATAAGCCATTCAAATCCGTACACAGCTTTTGTATGGAAACTGCAGAAGCTGTGTACGGATAAATGGCGTCAAATCCCGTCCTTTTGATGTGCGCGTTGAACTTCGCCAGGGCTGTGTTCTGTTGCCACTCCTTTTCATAGCATACGAGTATATGCACTGGATGGTGAAGTGCAGTCTTGGCGAGCAATGTTTCGAATTGGCTGGCATCAGGATGAGCCATTTGCTTTTCGCAGATGATTTGGCCATCCTTGCATCATCCAAAGAGGAACTTCAACGAGCACTGGGTAGGTTTGCGGCCGTCTGTGGTGATGCTGGGTTGAAAGTAAACGCGAACAAATCGGAAGTGATGGTTGTTTCCCGAACTCCTGTGCAGTGTACCCTGCACATAAATGGAGTTCCATTAAAACAGGTGGAGAAGTTTAAGTATCTCGGGGTCTTTTTCACGAAAGATGGAAGGAGTGATACTGAGTTGTCCTGTAGAATTGGCCAAGCTGGAGTAGAGGAACCGGCCGGTCATCAGGAAAGCTGAGCTTGGAGTGAAAGCGAAGATCTCAGTTTTTAATTCAGTGTTCGTTTCGACCCTCATCTATGTTCATGAAATTTGGGTAATGACCGAAAGAATTAGACCGAAAGAATTAGAGCGTTGCTGGTGTTACTCTAAGGGATAGAGTGAGAAACGTGAGTATTCGTGGGAATCTTAATGTTGAGCAGCTACTTCTCCGAATGGAGCGAGCGATTCTTCGATGGTTTGGACACGTTGTTCGCATGCCCCCTGACAGACTTCCTAGACAGGTCATGCTAGCCGAGATGAGAGCGCGTCGCGCCCCTGGTAGGCCAAGAAACAGGTGGTGGAATCAGGTAAAGAACCTCTCTGAGTCCCGCTTGGGGATTGCGACGAAGTCTCTTGAGTTGGTGGCGGAGGATCGAGAAAGATGGAAGGACCATTTAGCCACCCTCGCTCCGCAACCCTTTTAAAGGATAAGCGGCATCCGAAAATGATGATGATGATTATGAAGCCGTTCAAAAGTTATGGCCTCCAACACTTTGAAAAACGTCATGCATTTTCGACTCTTCATTTCTCAAAAACGTTTCGATATTTTCAAAAAGTTTTATTTTTTAAATAAAGCTTAGTATTTCTTAAACCTAAGTTGTTTTTTTCTAGTTCTTGCCTACTAAACTTCTTGAAAAAAAAAACACTGGAAAACATTAAGTCCATTTTAAATTCATGAAATTTCAAATCGTAATTAAACCGTTATTTTGCGCTTAAAAAAAATAGCCCTCCTTAAATTCTCTTACTATTTCCGCAGTTTTACAGTAACACACACAAAATTTTTGTCTTTCTACGACTTACCGTTCAGAAGTTATAAAGCGATTGGACGGACGGACGGACAACATAGCGATACCATAAGAGGTTCTTTTTCCATTTTTGGACGGACCGCTGAAAACAGAAGAGTTAAAGAGCAGCTAGGAGACATGCACCGCAAGGAACGTCTGTGTGATGTGACATGTCATTGCCCGCGGCATTACTCTCGCCCCAAACGGTGATGCAACTGTTTTAGCAAAGTGCATCGCCGCTACACTGAAGCATGAATTGAGTCCGCACATTGACGCATTCCGCTTCAAGCCGCGTGTAAGCAGCAGTCAACCTCTGCTGATTCGGCTTTCCTCTCATGTTGAACAAAGAGCATTACTCTTTGCTTTTCGTATAAATAAAGGGCTCAAGGTCTCTCAAATTAAAAGCCGAAGTGCCAATGCTGCCGCCTGCAGCCAACATCAGCCGCCCACAACGACTGCCACTGCCAGCGCCAGCATCTACATGCGTTTCGCTTGCGTAAGAAAGGTTTTCTGCATTCTGTGAGAACGAGATAAATAGGATCGCTGGATAAATAGCTACCTATTTGGAAGATCACAAAGAGTAGTGGTCAGCGGTAGCTTCTGAGTCAGCATCCATTGTTGCGGGAGTACCGCAAGGATCCATACTTGGACCCATTCTATTCTGTATGTTTCCATTCTGATGATCTTCCAAAGTGTTCTGTTTCATCTGTTGACAGATGACGTTCAAAAATCCTTTCAAGGCCAATCGGACGAAGGCCAATTGTCGAAGATTTGGTTACTAGAATCATTGAAGATTTGAATGCCATACACTATTGAGTGGAAGCGAACGGACTATCTTTGAACCCAGATAAGACGCAAGCCATTATGTTTTCCAAGAAATATTACCAAGCTGAAATGTAGTAAGTAGAAAAAGGCACCGGAAGTTTTTGACGAGATCAGTTCGATCTCAGGAGCGAAACATGTACATTTTTGGAGGAGACACCACTCTTTAAAAATCATTGATGAAAATCAAAAACCCTCCACTAAAAATTCTGCACATAAATTAGAAATAGGTAATGTCTAAGGTAATTTTTGTTTTTATTTAATAATGAAAGGATTCAAATGTGAAAGAAAATAAAAAAAAAAGAACGAGCAGCATACATACATATTTCCATGCCCTGTTTGCTTAAATGACATTTTCAGAATTTGACAAAGCTGATTTTCTCATTTGACTTGTCTCTGATGATGACTTTTATATGAGACCGAGTTTCGTCGCTGCAGAATTTTCCGTACTGCTGAATATGCACCTTGAAAGGCGCACTATATTAAGGACCAGCATGCACCGAAAACGATTTGCATCTTAAGCGACCATTAACTGAATCAAAAGAGTTTTATAGATTTAAAGAAAAAAAAAAAGCAACACAGGAGTAGGTTGACCACGGGCTACTGACCATGGTTTTTCCTTCTTCAAACTAAACCTACAAAAAAATTATTTGTTTTACCAGAAATTAAAATTAGGCCACATAACAAAATCCCACATTCCCAATGAGCCAAATGAACAAACAACTGATGGATTGCCCTCACAAGGGTCGAAAAAGTTGCACCAGAAGCTGGCTCTTAAAAATGCGTTCTAGTTAATTAATTCGCTTTACGAAAACAAAAACCTAATTACTTCAAGTCAGCATTTGGATGAACGAAAAAATCTGTTCATCCCAACATATCCCAATTATACCATTCCAAAAAGAGTAGGGAAGAGCAGACCTAAAAGTAGAAAAGTAAATTATACCAAAATCTACAGCAGCATCTCATTAAGCATAGAATTTAATATCCACTAATGAATGTAATTGCAGCAAAAATATTTTTTTAATTAATTGCAGTGCATTTTAAATGCATTCTAAATGGATGTTAGTCACTATGGAAATGGAGTGAACCGAAGCCGGTCCGCCCATCGTTGGCAGGTACTGCCCTATACCCTAACCGGGAGTCTTTCTTGGCTGCTCCAAATGTGGGTAACCACTAGCAACCGCTATAATGCACCATTGGCAGACGAGCTGGCCGGCCAGTGGGAAGCAGTGGCACAAAATACTGTACTCTCAGTCACACCAAACCGGGCGGAAGAAGTGCAGCTTAGCATCGACACGGGCGTGCTTAGGACATTCCTCCTAAAGGGACCAGGGCGGCGATTTCCTGAAATGTGCGCACAGAGCGTCAGAATCTGTAACCTGGCAGCGCTTTGTTAAATTCCATCAAATTGTCGACATTCAACGAGCTGATATGCACTGGGTACTGCGAGATGGTTGTGGGGGTAATGGTGGTCGTGGCAGCTAGCTTACCTAGGCTCTCGCTGACTGATACACCGAATACGGGCGGTGGGTGCATGTGTAATTTAATTAAGAAGAAATCCAAATCATGCAATTAGACAGTAGCCGTTGGCGGCGAGCTGTGCGTGTACCTGCGAATAAACTTTAATTAATACTCTAAGATACAGCAGGGCAAAATGGCTCTGCGGCTATAATGCCTGAACCAACATTGTGTGCATCAGAGCTCAGGAAGAGCTGTATGTTGCTATGGTGGGGGGCTACCCCGATTGCAATTGCCAGCACCTGGGTGCGAACACCGTGAATGTGTATGTGCGTACTGCAAAGAGAGTAATTAAAATTTGTTTATTTGGTTGATGTACGCGAGCGTTTTAATTGCGGAATGAATGGTCAAAACGGGACGTAGTCGTCGTCCATCGGTTGGCATGAGCGTCGGCTTTAATTAATTTGCTGAACATAATTTCTAGGAACTGTGTGAAATGGGATCAATTGCGTTGCACCACTAATGGTCAATGCTCGGCCATCGTGCGGAGAGTTCAATCTAATGGGACTAATTAGTATCCGTATTGTATATGCGCGGTTGATGAATGACAATTAAAAAACTATTTCCTATGAATATGTAACAATGTCATTGGCTTGTCGGTAATTGCATGTGCATATCTTATTTTTGTTGTCATGAAGGTATAATGAAAAACACAACCCCGCGGATGAAAGTCGATTGATCTTTTAGGAAGCCAAAGTGTGATCTCTTCAGAGCGCACATTCCGTTTTCCTTTCGAATTAACTTTTGATAAGCTCGTTATTCTCTGTATTGAGATTGTTTTAACTATGCTACAATGTAATTGTCCGTCCGTCCGTCTGTATGTCACATGTTTTTAGGCCTAAAATTTTGAGTCATGCGAAGCAGTACAAGTGTAAAAATTTTTGAAATCCGCCCAAAGACACGCCCACAATCGGTCTAAATGTGCAACTACTTCCAGAGTTTTCAAAACTATAAGACGTTCTAAATGGCTGAAATTTGACATTTAGCATCTCCTAATGAATGTAAGACACAAAAAAGACAAATTTAAGTGGTAAACCTCCCCTAGTGGGTGCTGCATTTACTTTAAGGGTAAATTTTCAAATGCATTATACTCAATATTTTTGCTCGAAATTGAAAAAAATTTGCTTAATATTTGATGTAGAAAACGCTTAGTTGCACATTTTGTTTATACAAGACTTTGGGCCACGACCACATTTGGAGGCAGAATTGAAGAAAACCCTAAAAAAATTTCAGAAGAACTTAATTTCGACTGGCCTTGAGCCTAATTTAGGAAAGCATGAAACAAAAAAAGTAGCTGGTAAAGTAAACGAGACTTTAGTCCAGATTTCGTTCATATAAAGTTTTTAGACACCCTTCTAGGGGTCGATTTTTCAAAAATATTGAATTTGAACCAATAAATTGCATTTTTACGCACATTTAAGTGTAAATTGGAAATATCTGTGGAAGTATCTTATAATTAATAGTTTGTAATTAGGTTCGAAGTTTGCATTACTTATAAAATGTCAAAAAATAACTATGCCATCAGCATTTTACAATGTGGGATAGGATGGGGTATTTAACGGTACGTTTTACGGACTGTAACTTCTGCGTACACACTGTAGCACTTACTCACTGGTTGTCATTTACAAACAACGCTTGAAAACATAATCAATTAGCGGGCCATCCAAATATCGTTAAGAGTCCACTCATGACATCGCTCCGTTGTCTGTCCATCCGAACTTGTTGTTACTAGCGATCATTAAGTCGCAGAAAGACGAAAGCTGAGGTCGTACACAACGTCCGTGAAAAATGAGAACGTACAAAAAGACAATATTTTGTATATACACCTTGTAAACAGATACAGTTTGAATATTGATGTTAAAAAAATAATAAAGTGTTTTAACACAGTTTTACTGCCAATAAGTAAAAAATAAAATATGTGTAGGCACATAAAGCTGCATTTTTAAAAAAATTTTAGAAGTTCTTGAGAAATGCAAAACATGTGCCAATTGGTAATGCTGAAGGGTAGCTCTTTTAATTCGTTCACAAGACCATTGAAACAAAAGAAAATTAAAACAAATTCATTTGAAAAACTAATTTTTGGAAAAGGTTTTAAAATTTAAAGCGTGCGGATTTGAAATTCAAACACTTGTTCTGCTTCCGATAACAAAAACCTAAAAGCAGTGACATCATTCGGTGAAAGACACGGTCTTGATCTGCCCTCAAGGTCTTGGAGGTCTACCCTACCATTATTAGTCAACGGTGTTAAAAGATACGTTAAAAACTAAATAAATCTGCATGGCATGGGGTACAAAAATTTAATAAAAAAAGTTAATTTGAAAACAAGACTTCGAGGCGTGAAGAAATTCTGTTCAAGGCTTCTGATAAAAATACCTATTTGTCCCCCAGGTATTGACGGCTACGGCATTTACATTTACAAAAATCATGCCTGATCATGCCCACTAAAATGTTTAAATTTTTAGGAATATTGGCATCGCTTACATAAGGTAAGGTGAGGTTTGTTTAGTTGAACTCACGCTTGTAAAGGATGGGCCAGTTTTTCAGTGCGAATGCATCCGAGTTTCCGAGATTCCGAGCTACTGAGATTAACCCCACAAATGAGTCTTTCAGTGAATATTGATCCGGGATTAATCTCGGCTTTCCCGCGATTAAGTTGGCCCTGGTTCACCTCGAACTGTTGCGCCACTCTATTTATTTCTTTATTTTTATAACTTCTGGGCACACACTGTAGTGTAGCACTTACTCACTGGTTTTAATTTATTTCTGTTTGTACTGAAAAACTGCTCGCTGAAATTACTCTAGATTCATTTTTTTCCAGGATTAAAAGATTTTGGATCTGGGCTTAACTCAGCACTGAAAGATCGGCTATTAAAGGAACTTTTAGGTACCATTAGGTTTTAAAAAGTAATAAAAAAATTTAAAAAAAATATATATTTAAAACTTTAGATATTATCATAGTAAAGACCTAATTTTTACATTAAATGTTTTAAGGTTATTACTTCAAATACTGCCTTCAAATGTGGCTAGCAGAGTATTTATTAACGTTTGATTGGTTCGATTGGTTTTTGGCAAAAACCGCGAGTTATGTTTGCTTTCAATTGTACCTGGCTTATTCATATAGACTTTGGACTCTTCATAGCCCCAAAAGGAATATTCTAGGGCTGTGATACCCAGAATCACGCAATACAGTCTGGTTCAAATGCTGTGTGGCAACTGGCTCCGTCTTGTTGATTGCAAATGCCCAAAATATCAATCAATTTCAGGCATTATGAGTAGTCTGTCATCATGGCACGATTGCGTTCAACCTTGACAGTTGTGTTGTCGGCCTCTTTTTTTTCAGAAAAATGGACCAAGGATTCCACCGTTTAATAAGCACTAAACCGTTTTATTTTTCTTTGTTTGGTCTTCGCAGCTCCTAAATCTCTTCAAGCTGCTCTTTGGACCAAATGGGACAAATTTTTTTCATGACTTAGGTACGCTTCATGGGTTGTGGACAAATTGTATCTCTATATATTACCTCTTATTATCTTTTAAATTAATGGATATTAATTTATTAATTAATGAAATTTATATTTAAATCGTTATAAAATAAGGGTTCCGATGAAGAAGAAGTTTTGTGACCCCTGCTTAAAAACACTGGATGCTTGCACACACTGCAGGAATTGGAGCAGGTGCCAAGTTTAGGCTTGTAAATACATTTTTGAGCCAAATTTTAATACCTTTTTGAGTTTCGATAAAAGCTGTGCGGTCCGAGATTTTGTCGTTTGAGATCTTTGTGTTTCTAGATTTTGTGCTTTTCAGATTTTTGGGAACGATTTTCCAGATTTCGTCCAATCTATTTATTGGTCGTTCTAGCAAGCGAGGTGATCGCTATCAGTTCATATGATGACCTAAAAATACATTATTGGTCACTTTTGTCATTGGTTTATATTTTGAAATGATTCTGAGATCGAGCTTGTTATAAACCTTACAACTAAATTAAAAAAAAAAATATGTCAACCGTATTTTCAAATAGAATTTTTGTTATAAAAATCATTGCAAGATTTAAAGATCCTATTCAGAATATGCTGCTTCGGTACACTTGAAGTTAAAGTGTAATTCTAAGGATTTGCCTCGAAACACATTTGCCTAAGCACGCTCTATTTCCCCGCATTTGCTGCAGTCGAAACGATAAAAATAAAAAAGCTTTGTACGAAGAACTAAAAACCAATCTCCTTTAAATGCATTGACACAGTTTCGAGTGTATGTGCCCCGACTCTTCCGCTAAAAGCGATTATCGAAATAAAAGAAAAGAAACTCTTAATGATTTGAAACCCTTCAGCAACTTTAACCCGCATTACGATTGCAATACCCCATTCATAATCATTTATCCACAAAAACCCTTAGCATCATCAGTGAACCACATGTCGTCATCGCGTCATCCTTACACATGCAAGGAGTTGCCTGTTCGTTTGTTGGGTGCCCCGTCTCCCCCTCTTTCGCCCCACTTCGCCAGCATAATATTGTCGACGTCAAAATCATTACCGCGCTATAATCATCCTCCATAGCCGAGAGCCAAAAATGGGCTCAATTATTTCGAAATCATTAAAATCGCTTTTTTGTTTAGAGAGACCGAGAAGCGGTCGTTGTTCAGTAGTCGTCGCCGAGCTTAGTGGAAGGACCACGCTCCCCCAGTGCTGGGATTGTGCTGGGGACTTTCTACTTCGCCACACTGGTCGCTCGAACCTAGGACGCTGGGACTGTGCGATGGTGGCATTACGACGATAATCCTGCCGCAAACGATGAATAGGAGCAAGAATATGGATGGCATGGTGGTGGACGCAGTCAGACAAGTGCATTTTATCGTGCCTGATGAGTTCCTGAGGTGCGCGCGGTTGAAGCCATAGGACAATGACAACGCAATGCTTAGTAACAATAATAACTTCTCACCGAAGTCGTTTTGTTTGGCAAATGCCTGTCGTACTATTACGAACGACACAAGGATAATGAGGTTAAGGACGATGATAGTGGCTGCATTATGCTTGCACTTAGCCCCACATACTTCGAAAGTTGACTTCAACATCTCATGCTTTACGGGCTGACTAAAAAGAGCACGAGTTGCGCCACACACCCTCAGCCAAGTGTCTGATGTGCGCTCCAATCAAATTGTTCAAAAGGAATTGCAGATCATTAAAACAAAAATTCGTTTCGTCAAAATGATGGGGCCGAGCAACGGACGACGACAGCGACAACGAAGCGACCGTCGTGGTCGTCGCTGCCGTTGCATATGCTTTAATCCCGCAGCGCAGCGCTGATGAGGAGATGTTGACCATGAAACCAAAAGCTGCCAGATGAGCACAAAAAAACTAACAAAAAATCACGGCCATACCAGCATCTCGAAAGGGCCGAAGGGGGCGATGTAACCTGAGCTGAAATGATCAAAAAAGGAACGAAAAGTGTTCCGTTTTTTTCCAATAAACTTTTAGTGAGTGAGTTGGAGTGTTTGGATATATGGCTTTGTTACTCCTAATTGACATTTTGCATTAATAGGGGTGAGGAGTTGCCAATTAAGAGTTTCTGTCATCGCGTCCGTACCACAGCCACCGGCCCACCACCATCATTATCGTCACATTAACGATATCGTCGCGTCTCGACGTCATAGCATAGTTTTGGTACGTCGTCCGTTGCGCGATGTGTTTTGAAATTTTAATGAGCTTGGCCGCTCTCTTTTGCTCTCTTTGGAATTCGGAGGTCGGCGAACGGACGGACCTCGGCTTTCGATGCGACCGCCAAAGAGTGAGAGAACACAATTCACTGTGAGGCGTTCATGCCTTCTTAATGAACATGAGCATCATTAGAATTTTGACGATCTGTTGGTCCTCCAAACTGGTGTTCTTCCCTTTTGCCCAGCAATGGACCTTGTTGGATTATAACACTAATGATGAGCAGCCGAATAAAGCAGCATTGTTTGGGGGCACACAAAACTTTGGCATTCACCAAATGCTTTCCTGCACAAGGACTTTTGGCGATGGTGATCTCCATGAAATACTAATTTCCAGAATCTGCCCGTCATATAGAGTGAAGGGGTAAATCACGTAAAAATGTCAGTGCCCTGGTTAAGACGGGCCAGCAATACATAGTATTTATTTTTTAATGACGGTCTGCTAGTCCGAGTCAAAAGTCGGCGTATCAACGCGTTGAAAAAAAGGGAAAAATATGCTAGCCTCCTCCTATAAGGACCGATCTTATCGGGTAGCTACTTTGTACGGAATGCAGGACACATTACGAAGATAAAGGACGCATTATTTGAAGCTTACGAGGTTTGAAT
The DNA here is from genome assembly GCA_947623515.1 of Neoascia interrupta. Taxonomy (NCBI): domain Eukaryota; kingdom Metazoa; phylum Arthropoda; class Insecta; order Diptera; family Syrphidae; genus Neoascia; species Neoascia interrupta. The sequence continues at coordinate 197,440,991 of OX392462.1, forward strand.
TTTAATTGAATTGTTTAGACTCTTTACGTCGGTTAAGGATTTTCGTGCAGCTTATTAAGGGTTATAGTCTTAAATTTTTGGAATGCCTCAGGCTGTGGTGTTGCTATGTATGTATTGCATGTGTTCCTCTTCTTACATCAGAAAACTCTTTTCATAGTTAGATTTTTTTTATGTGATCAATTGTGTAGGTAAATTAATAACAGATATTAACATATTGTACCAAAAACACTTATAAATATTTAAATGTCTGTCTAGTACAGGGCTTATAGCCAAACCGAAACAGACCTTAGATTTCTACAAGAAGAAATATTGTATTTTTTATTTTAATTTAATATTTAAATACATACAAAAAAGACAAAAGATCGCAAATATTGTAAAGCCAAAAAAATAAAGGTCACTACCATTTACTTCTACTACTAAAAGATAGAAGTTTGGGTCGGTTTGTGTTAAGAATGAAGTACGGCATTTGTTTGTGTTTGGACTGCAACATTTTGGAGAGTCATGAGTTCGAGTCCCGACTGGAGTCTCTAAAGACCTCTGGCCAAACGAATTCATAGCGCCGCGCCGGCCGTCACATCGAAGTACAAAGCTGACGAGTCAGTATTATACACCCGAAATAATTAAAGCGAGTTGGAATTAAATCTGGATTGATCTGGCCTCAATTCTTTCTAGACATTGTTGACGTGTTCTTGTTAGACATTTACAGTGGCAAAGAATATGCTCTGCTGCTTCTTCGTCTCCGTAGCACATTATTCATTGCGCTGCCTCGGACTATTCCAACGTTTGCAGGGGCTTGCGTGACCTTGTCTAAACGAATCTGACCCGCCATGAGCTCAAGGAGTTTTTTGTCCTTTTCAGATCCATCTGTGAACCATACATTAGAATCCCTGGCAAAAGCTTTTTACAGTTAGTTTGATTTAGAAATGCAGCCTCGAAGTTGTGATTAAAGTTAAATCTTTAAAGATTTTAATCCGCGAGTAATGTTTAGTAGTTCACTCTGGTTAAGTTCTCGGGTGAAGTCAGAGTGAAAAAGTTTTAAGTATGAGTTATCTTCCACTATGAAAGCATTTATCATAGCTTCTTTTTTATGTGAAGATTAGGGCTTGATCTGTTAAGAATGACCTCCAGCTGTATGCCTGGGTTTCTGCCCTCGTTAAGCAGACCCATCAGGCAAAACACAAGCTAGTCTTTGCAGTTTTTTCAGATTTCCGTTTCGTTTTTGATACCAATCCTGTTTGGCAAGCCTCTGGTTCACGATTGAGCTTGCTTTAAGGACACTACAACTCCAATCTGATAGTGTTTTAAAACTGTCGGTGCATAAGTTATAATAAGGTTACTGAAAGCTTGAAGCTGTCATGGTCACGAAGCGGACAAAGAAGAAAAGCACATCCTCGGCGAGTGTCCAAGTGGCAGCAGACAACTGCTTGGACAATTCGCTTTTGAACGGGCATGTACCTGCCAAATATTGTATAGTTAAGTAGAAACTCCCAAGTTGTTTTTGAAACTCAGGATACACAATCGAGTTAAGTGTGACAGAAACCCTCCAGAGTCTCAGAAATTAACCTCATTAGAAAGTATGATCTCTATGTTAAAAGAAAATCTGGAGGTCTGGGTTCGAATACTGCCATCGTCAACTGAAAAAAAAGACTTGTTCTTTTTCACGGCCTGACAAGCCCTCCGAGAGTATCATTCGTCTTGAAAAAGTTCTCAAAGTGCCGTTCGGAATCGGCAAAAAATTGTAGGCCCCCTTGTATGTGAACAAATTAACACACACAGTATACATTGTTGAAAAGTTGGCCCTGGTTGATCTCGAGCTGTTGCGCCACTCCATTAATTTGTTTTATTTTTAGATTAACACTACTTGGGACTAATCGGTAATAGACACTGAAAATGGGACACTTCCTAATTGGGACACTCAATTCAATTTTTTTAGAACCTTCACAATGGCCAAAACTCCTTTTAAACGCATTTTACTACAAAAAGACAGCAAATCGACTTTTCTAATCAGGTCAAACTCCTTAATTAGGACATCAGACTGGAAACTGTTATGGGGTTATGCGGTTATGTCGGTTTATTTTCTGACTGTTCGCAGCCGAACCTAATTCAAAGAATTCTTAAATTTTTATTTAAAAAAATACTTCATTCTGGCCCTTTAGTACCAGTCAATTTATTTCTTCAAAGATACATGTATATTTCTATAGTTGCAACACCTCCTAATCGGGACATAAAAGAGGCGTTCAGCAGTCCCATCAGTGTCCCAATTCGAGAGGTTTGACTACTTTGTACTAGCAATGACTATTTTTTCAAAATACTCCGGGCACAGAATTTTAAATTAACGGTAACAGATCTTTTACTAAGACTAGCTAGTTGTAATATAATGTTGTAGAATTGTAAATTTAAAAATTAAATTTAAATTTTATTAAAAATTATTTAAATTAAATTGAATTTAATTTTGTATAGCTCTGCCTTAGGGGAAGCTCCCCTATATAAGCAACGATACGTTCAGTAAGCTTTTTAATTAATAGATATTTTGATTTGGTTAATAAAATTTTTCAGAAAAATTTTAGTTGTAAACGACATTTTTGAAAAATCTTAAAAAAGTTTTTAGAAATCTCTTCCACAATAAATAATAATTACTTTTACTTTTACTATTTTTTTATAATTTACTAGGAATAAGAGGGGATCCAATGCCTAATCAGTGGAGGGAAAGTTATCTTCTTCCTTTGTTCAAAGGAAAAGGTGATACACGAAGCTGTGACACCTCCCGTTCTATCAAGCTGCTGTCCCAGACAATGAAGATCGTCTAGCGGAGCTGCTAGATAGTCTACTGCGGAGATTAATAAGGCTATCTTAAGATTAGTGTGGGTTTATCGCGGGTAAATCAACCACTGATGCAATCCAAAGTAAAAAGATCATAATGAAAAAACATCGTGATGCTTATAGATCGCTAAAAGATCTATGGTGCTGGTTAATTTTGAAAAAGCTTTCGATAGATTTCCACGAGATGATCATGCGGATGATCATGGACATGTATGATTGAGCAAAGACAAGAGTAAGATGTCACTCCGGAGTCACTGATGAGTTCCTAATTAAAGTCGGCGTACACCAGGGAAGCGTCCTTAGTGCAGTCTGAACCGAGTGAGACTGTGCTGGCTGCAGCATAGAGGGACATGAACAAGCTGACGAGCTTGCATGAAGAAGAGGGCTCCTCGAAAATAGTGAGGGTTTTAACATCAAACCACCCCTCTGCGTAGTTAGAGTATTGAGGAGGCTATTTGCTAACCAAATACCCCTATCCAGTCTGACTGGACATAGGGTATTTAAGGCTCTCTGGCCACGTTTTAACCGGAAAGGGTCGAAAGGACCATTAAAAATGAGCGGGTCAAGTTTAGGGCTTTAGTGGGAGTCCTGACCGGTCACTGTCTCCTGCGGAAACCCTCGAAGAGGCTTAGGCTTTCTGACACGGATATTTGTCGCTTCTGCTGCGATTTGCAAGCGGTTGAGGCTATGACACACATACTGTGTGTGTGCGAGGAAATTTCGCGTGAATTTCTAGGGGATTTCTTTGAAAGTCTGGAGGAAGTAGACAGCACAAACCTAAGGAGCCTTCTGGGCTATAACAGGGAAATTGGATATTTTATCAGGGAAAATGTTTAGGTTATTTTGCCTTTTGAATTTTTGAATTCAACTGGTTCCCCAGGGATTGTGATGGGCCCTTATTGGTGCCTAGGGTTTTGCGTGGCCTTTTTCACCACACCCCTGTTTAACCTTACCTTACCTATTCTTCGCTGACGATGGGGCCATAATAAATAAAGATCATACATCCCTGTAGCGAGCACTTGATATTTGAGTTCATGTTTTGGAGGGAATGGGTATCGTATTATCCGAAACAAGACAGAGTACCTGTGCTGCCCATTCTCTAAACCACCCGAGCCATTTCCAGACATTAAAGATCCTCCATGTAAAAGAACCCGTCTCCAGAAAAATGGAGCACGACCGGCTTAGTTAGTATTGCCACGTTCAAATGGGACATCCTACGAACCCCGTCAAAAAGGCAATGACAATCAACACTGCAGTGTAATCGCGAAAGAGAGGATGGATGACACAAATGCAACGACAACAGTATTTATTTAGCCTCAGTGAAGAAGAGATCTAAAACCGGGCGGCCTGCCGGTATATTCTGAGGTCAAAATTTTCTGCCGGTATATTCTAGAGAAAAATTGGTAATATTTTTAAAAATTTAAACATTTGGGTTATATGACATTTACACCGAGCCTTAATTGTAGCATTTAAGCTAAATTTTACATTTCACCCTAAATGTTCAGCGTTTCGCCATATATGCTGAGTTTCAGTTAAATGTTCGCCTGGGCATTTGAAAGTTTGTCGAACTTCCGATTCTCTTATTTTTAAGAGAATTCAAGGTAGTTGACAGAAAATACTAAAACAAAACAGTTGTAAATTGACATAAATCGATAAAAATGCTCTGGGACGTACATATTTCAAAACAAAAAATAAGCAAGTGATAACGACAATTTCAGCTTGTTGGAGTTGATGATTCAGATTTTGACCTCGATTGTCATTTGAAACGTTGAAACTCCAGTATAAACGGCAAAATTGGATTTCAAAATTTTTTTCACTAAATTTAGAATTAAGGGGTCGGTGTAAATAAAGCATTTAATTAAAGGGGTTAAAACTAACCTTAAAAGGGGGATTTTTCTTCATGTACACCTTTTGACTTAAATTTTGGGTAAAAACTACTTTTCTGACCTAAGTTGAAGCATTTAATAAAAATTTATTAAAAATTTTAATACCTTTATAACAAAATAAAATTGTTATACCTTAATAACCCTTTGGTTAATAAGAGGAGTTCAAACTACACCTAAATATTGGTGTGGCTATTTTAAGAGCTAACGGGATGGAATTTTCTCTGTTATAAGGTTTTTTTTTGGGTTGCTGATCATGATTTTCGGGTTTTTTCTGCCGAGAAATTCTTTCGAGGGCTTCACCCTTAAATTAGCAAAAAAAGGCATATTGCTTAAAAACCCCGGCTATTGCTTAAAAACCCCGTTCTATTGGTCCACATAAGCTTCATTTCTATGCCCATATCTCACATCTCAGATCTGCCATTAAACTTTCTAACCTCCAGCACGGATAGCGCAGCAAATAAAATACCTAACATCCAATTGGCCGATCTCTGACATTTTTCCACTTCTAATTGCAATCAGCGCTGTCTTATCATATCTCCTTTGGTCCTATCAACCGAGATTTTCCCAGTGCACGCTTTCCAGCATTCGATGCTATATATACGAGATACCTAACTTCTTCCTCTTCCAGTTAAACAGCAACACAAAGACAATCGCTCCGGATAACCATACAAAAAAAATAGCACGAGGAGTAGACCTTATCTCGATTGTAAAGTACCAACATCAACACGAAGACTAGGAATCAATTTTCCAACCCAATATCCCTCGGTTTCAATGTATCCCAATACACAATTAGTCGCAGTTTTTCACCCAATTCCTCGACCTCCGTACCCGTAGGCTATAGAAATGTGCTGTACACCTTTCCGAGTAGTGATATATTTTAATAAATTGTCGATATATTGCCAAGTGTTGCGAAGCAAGAAGCCTTGGGCGCCCCCCACCTCACTTGAAGTGACTCGCTCGTTGGAGCACGGATTACATCCACCCGACACTAATCACCTAAAGCCTTTCGAGTACCGAACTCCGGTAACATAGATACATTTGGTCGACCAATAGATGCACATTACCATCAGCAAGAGGAACCTTGGATGGGGAGCCAGCAGACGAGTTCGCTCTGCGTCTCTCAGCCTGCACACAGGCAGGGATCACTGCGGCTAGAAATATTTCATTAATTAGTTCACTAAATCGATGGGCTATAACATAGTTTTAATTAAGTTCATTATTTTTAATTGGATGCGGTTTGTTCTCTTCGTTAAGAGCAAAAGATATCGACTACAGCGCTGGAGACAGGCTATGGCTACGCCAATGATCATGGCATTGGCATTGGAGTTTTTTGCATTCATTTTTGCCGGCTTTTTCTGTTCCTTTTTGCTCCTTGTTCATTATTTCTGAGGTTTTCTTTTTTCTTGCGCGCTGTAACTTTTCGTTTTTTTTTCTTTCAAAGTGGTCGTCGTAGTGTTCTCTTGATGCAATTGTGGAGCAACTTTATGGGGTGCTACAGATGTGAGATGGACATGGGATGCTTGGAGTTTAATTGAACACTTTCGGTGCACTTATTGCTTTACGAGGATGTCCTGTTGTTATTAAATTGATTTTATTGTCCTGGGAGTGTTTTCATGGAGAAATGTTGGTAGATTTTTCATTTGAAGCAATTAACTGAAAGTTTCGTCCTTTTTATGTTTGAAAAGTGTAAGGTTCTATTTTGAGACTTAGATCGTGTGCTAATGTGTTATGTGTGAAAGTAAAACGGACTTTGGGGTTTTTAAAGTAGCGCAGCGCGTTTCTTCCTTTATTCTCACTGTGTAATAGAAGCATCTTCATTTTTCTGCCACAGTTTCCTATTCCTGAGGGCAAAGAGATGATAACTTAGAGCTTAAAACTTGTGAACAATTTCTGGGTAGGTGCTAGGACAGATGAACAACTCTGATATGGCAGCGGTTTGCGCCTACTCCACATGAAACCGTTGAACAAAATTAATTGCTTTTGAAAGAGTCACTGGAACCAGCCACTTCACCAAGCCGCTTCAACGTTCGAACATTTTTTGCAGAGAGAATGGCTGACATGATAAAAGCTAACATTCTTTCTCTACGCTGAAAAGATCGGTAAGGATAGTTTTTTTGTGATCACATCGCTCAAGAATAAAGACCATATTTAAAATGTCACAACAAACTTGCAATGCAATTCATTTACCTATGACGAGACGATTTTATACTCTACAGCAATAATTGAATTAAATTCTGGCCCCACTTAAAACATCAAGGTGTATCATTATCAAAAGGACCTTTCTATTTGCGCATTTGAAGTCTGTCGTTTCGAGTTCATATCAATGTAAAAGAAAATTCGAGACCAAAGGTTGAAACCAAAGGACCAGCTTTGTCAAATGACTATACGGAAATCCAAGGATCGAAGGAACAACGCACACAGGACATCAGATCGTTATTTTATTGCATTCGAGCGAACATAAAACACAGAACAGAGAAATTCTTTTGCATTCAAGAAATCAGCGGGCACTTAGAAACGAAATGCTAAAATGAAAGAGAGGGGGGTCCATCTCCACCCACCCAACCGTTGTATTTATGAATGAAAATTCAGAACCAAATACACATGATACAGGATCCTGTTTTGCATTTTATTTCACCCATGCCAACACATTGAATGCGTCCACTTGTGCTTGCATATAGCAACGGATGGACAACGACGAATAGTTCCAGAAAAAGGACTTGTACTTCGTTTACAATCAATTATATTGGGATCCTTCTGCGGAGGAAGCTCGTGAAAAAGCACAATAAGTGACGCACTCCAGGCAACAATGGGAACAAGTGGATTTTGTTGATTTTTTTTTCTTCTTCCTTTCCAGTGTTTTTTGTATTTTTTTTTTTGCTTCAAGTTTCATTCTTGTTGTTGGTTGTTCACCTGCATTCAATTGTTGGATGATGACTTAGTCGTCGTTGTATAGTCCGTCGTTGGCCGTTGTTCGTTTCGTCCTATGGTCCTTTCGGCGTTCCATTTCAGGGAACTCATCTAATTGTGTCCAGGTTTTACCTTACCGATTGGCTGGACCATATAAAAGAGACTACGGAGGAGTAGTATACATCCCTCGAGAGGGACAGTGGCTAATTTGCAAACGGTGTACTCGTGTTCGTTCACTTTGTTATTGCTGATGTTGCCACACACATGTGTATGTGTGCTACTTTATGCTGCCCCATTAAAAGCATTCATGGTCTGAAGACAAGACATTTTCCCAGGATAACATTTGCATACATGACCGACGGGCATGGTAATGTCCATTGGGAAGAATACATCCGCATTAGGTTTTTTTTCGTAAGAAAAAAAAATTAAGATGAAAACAAAATAACAAGCTCGGAAGAAAAAGGATACTTTCTGGATCTTATTATTTCTACTCAAGTACTGGACTATGCTTGTTATCCTTATTATTATTGCGTTGGTTATATGTTTTAACGTAGCTTCTTCCTATTATGGTCGAGGCAACAACGTGTGGTATATGTGTGGGATGTGTTCCTTGTTCTCGTAGTGATTAGTATCAAATTCCGGAAACAACATTTGGAACTAAGGATCCCAATTAAGGTTTTTATGAACCCTTAGTCAAATTAGAAATTCTGAATGCCTCAAGCAAAACTATAAAGCTGTGAGTTTAAGGTGAAATTGTTTGACCAACATTATTGCCAAAGGTGAAAGGAAACAGTAGGTATAACTCAACTACTGTACCAGCAAAGTCTTTGCCAAACCGACACTAATATTTCTTGCATTAACTGGTCATTGTTTGCATTAAGGGGGGTACTACGCCGGAGGTCTGGGTTCGAATTCTACCATTGTCACCTGAAAAAAAGAGTTGTTTTTTTTTACGGTCCCACCTCCACGAGGGTCTGACAAGCCCTCCGAGAGCAACATTTGTTTGAAAAACTTCTCGAAGCGCCGCCTTTCGGGAAAAAACTCTAGGTCCCCTTGTATGTTAAGAAATCAACACACACAACATACATTGCTGAGGAGTTGGCCCTGGTTCACCTCGAGCTGTTGCGCCACTCTATTTATATTGATTTTTGCATTAAGGACCAATAAAAGGGCACTAAAAGGCGGATCTTAAACCTCGTGTGAAACAAACTTAAAGATTATAATAATTTTTCGATTTAGAACTAATTTTTAGAGAAATCGAATTTTTAAAGATATAGCACTGTAAAATTGGCCATGTTCGCTAGTGTAGGTGGTTCAATTTTCATCGTGTTAAAGTATATCGACCGCAATTTTTATACACCATCATTTGAGTTCCAATACCTTGTTAAACTTGGTCAAAATGTCTTTTGATTCGAATTGTGAGTTGAAGGTTGTCGACAATAGTGGGTCGGCAGATTTAACCAACTTAAAACTTTGTTTGTGCAACATAAGAATCAGGCCGTGCGCAGTTTCAGCTCTCTAGCCTGATTTTGACGACCTAAAAACTTCACACATACAGAAGGACTGACAATTCACCTGTTGGTCTCGATCATATTTCTTGAATGTCTAGGGGTCTACCGGCGATTATTTCACTGTGTTAAAAATTATGCATCAAAATTAATATATCGTGGGTCGGGTATAAAAACCCTTATAATAATTGTGACGCAAGTTCCCCATCAAAGGTATTTGGCTCGCAGACAGAATAGACTAATAATAAATTAAAAGTTAGAAAATCCACGTGAAAAATAAGTAGGAAGAAACGTTTATTAGAAACATATTCTTTTGTCTCTATCATTTGCAGCGAAATTTTGTTTGATTTAATTCCTTCAAATATGTACTTGATTTATACCATCGGTAGTATGCAATAATCATCTTCCTTATTTTACCACTGCTTTATGGAGAATTAAGATGAGTTCTGTACAGACCTCAGAACAATTACTCCCTCCACAAATCTTGGCTTTTTAAATGGCGTTCTTTTGCTCTAATGGCTTACACAAATCTAATTTCTTTTTAGTGGTCCGTCCGAAAATGGGAAAAGGACCTCTTATGGTATCGCTACATTGTCCGTCCGTCCGTCCAATAGTGTTATAACTTCTGAACGGTAATTCGTAGAAAAACAAAATTTGGTGTGCATCAAATAGTCAGAGAATCCAACGAGGGCAAATCTTTTTAAGCAGAAATAAGTGTTTAATTACAGGTTGAAATTTCATAGAAAAATGGATTAAATGTTTTTCAATACTTTTTTTTTAAGAAGATAAGCAGCCAAGAACAACGGGAAACTTAAGTTAAGTTAAGAAAAATAAAAATAAATCAAAAATAAATAAAAAAATTAAATTTTTTTATTGAATTTTTTGAAAAGTTTATTAGAAATTAAGAGTTAAAAATGGGTGACGTTTTTTCAAACTGTTTGAGGCCATAACTTTTGAACCGCTAAGTGCACAAAGACAATATTGAAGATACGTATAAAGCTTCAAATGCTTCAATCACACTTTTCAGAAAAAGTTTTAATACTGCGGTTTTAGCGCATATTCGAAAAAAAAATCGCCAAAATTCATGAAAAAACGTGTGTCATTTCTTATCTCCGGTCTTGTTTGGACAAATCTTATGAAAAAAATCACGCGTTTCAGAAATTATCCAAAATTTTAAGGAATTTTAAATTATAGCGAATTTTAAAGTTTCAAAACCATCTGAGATCTAACTCAAAAACAGAAAAGCATTTTTAAAGACCATCAACATCAACATGATTTTCGAATGCTGCTTATCGTTTAAAAGGGTCGCGAAGCGAGGGTGGCTAAATGGTCCTTCCATCTTTCTCGATCCTCCGCCACCAACTCAAGAGACTTCGTCGCAATCCCCAGGCGGGACTCAGAGAGGTTTTTTACCTGATTCCACCACCTGTTTCTTGGCCTACCAGGGGCGCGACGCGCTCTCATCTCGGCTAGCATGACCTGTCTAGGAAGTCTGTCAGGGGGCATGCGAACAACGTGTCCAAACCATCGAAGAATCGATCGCTCCATTCGGAGAAGTAGCTGCTCAACATTAAGATTCCCACGAATACACACGTTTCTCACTCTATCCCTTAGAGTAACACCAGCAACGCACCTCAGGAATCTCATTTCGGCAGCTTGTACCCGCGATCTAATTCTTTCGGTCATTACCCAAATTTCATGACCATAGATGAGGCTCGGAACGAACACTGAATTAAAAACTGAGATCTTTGCTTTCCATCCAAGCTCAGCTTTCCTGATGACCGGCCGGCGCAGTTCCTTTACTATTGCTCCAGCTTGGCCAATTCTACAGGACAACTCAGTATCACTCCTCCCATCTTTCGTGAAAAAGACCCCGAGATACTTAAACTTCTCCACCTGTTTTAATGGAACTCCATTTATGTGCAGGGTACACTGCACAGGAGTTCGGGAAACAACCATCAGTTCACATCATTTTTAAAGACTATTTTTTAAAATCTTCTAGTATTTTAACGGTAAAAGCAATCTTGTCCAAATATAGTTTAAGTACAAAACATACTAAAGAAAAGTAAGCTGCGTTAAAAAATTTTAAATTGCCGTTTTTAACTTACGTTTTTCGAAGCCTGTTAAAGAAATTAAATAAAAAAGGAGTTTTTTTACGGTTTTCGCAAAAACTGTTAGCCATAGAATAAAAAAAAAGCATTCAATGTTAGCGCGGGTGGTTGTCCTTCTGGAAAAAAGTCGAAAGAGAACTGAAAAAAAAAAAATGAAAATAGTTGTTTTATGGATTTGAAAATTTAAAATTTAGAAACAACAACGTCAAAAGAAGGTATGTCTCCTCCTCTAGCTCCCTAACGGTATAAAGTATAGCTTTGAAATAAATAACGAGCATAGTTCATCTTCTGAGATTTCATGTAAAGCTAAAGCAAATTTCGAATATTAAAAAACTTCGAAGATTTGACTCGAAAAGGTAAAAATATTTTGGAAAAAGATTTCTTAAAAGTTGCTAGTCTGTTAACGGTAATGACGATCTAATTTAAAATTGGCTGAAGTATGAAGCGTTTATAACGCAAGTTTACTGCATTTAAAAAGCTTCAATATTACGAAATAGAAAACAACATGTCTTACCGTTTTCCATGTCCACAGAAGAAAATTGGCCAATGGAACGTAGCTTGTTGTGAAATTGCAAAAAAAAAAACGCAAAGATATTTGAAAAAAAAAATCCAAGTTGCTGTTTTATGGATTTTAATTTTTAAAAATGGTACAAAGGCCAAGATAGTACGTGTCCTTCCATTTTTTTCCAAACGGTAAGAGGCAAAATTTTAAAATAAAGAGTCCTAATTCCTAAGAGTTTTTGAAATAAAAAAAACTGAAGCATTTTTGAAATATTTTATAGTTTTCTAGATGTGCTTGAAACACTTTGGTTGACTGACTAAAATGATGCTGCTAACAAGTATGTATATCTATCGTAACTTATGGGTCACTTATTTTACATCAACCAAATTTGACGCATCAGGCACAACCACACATACGTTAACCAACATATAAACTTAACGTTAAAAAAACAATTAGCTTATAACTTCATTTTTCAGAAAACAATATAGGAAATATTAAAGGAAAACTTTAATGCTACCCTTTTCAAATGACAAAACTAAAAAATCACCCAATATAAGAACAGTAGACTCCACTGAATAAAGGTAAGCCTCACCTAGAACAAAAGGCGACGGACCGCTCCGCGTATGTCTTTATACTTGACGGTCTTATTTTTTTCATGGTTGTGATTTGTGAGAGGTCATGTCAGGGCTTTTTTAACTGCTTACTGCTTTCTTGCAAATTGAGATGCGCAAAAGGACTAGTTTTTCCGGTTTGCTATATCACAATGGACCTACATAGGACCTACTACCACTTAAACCTAACCTAGTATGAACTGTGGTACGAAATGGGTGGTATCTTTGAAAACTATCAAAGAAAAGAGTAGCCTATAACCCTATCAGGTTTTTCACAAAATTTATCGGCTTTCCGGAGATCTACTCGCTTTACATTAATAAATTTATTAAAGGGACTGAGTGCCTATTCCGTTTAATTTGAAATCAACTCCTATCGGAACTTTTTCAATCATGCGCGGAGTTGCGTTACAAGACACTGACGTTACGTGTCAGCGAGGCTTGAACACATACCAATGCTGTTCATAAGGGAAAGCTTGAATTGTCCATCAGACAAGGCGATCCGGCATTCTTGTAGATACTAGTATCAAGAATGTGAGAGCTACGGCGCATTGCCTGCACTGGTATTTTAAAGCATAATTTGATTGTTAATGGTCGATACCGGGCTCCAAGTACCTACGGTTTTAGAACCAAAACAGGTACACATTCGGCAGCGAAGGAGATTTTGATACGTTTATTGAACCGACTAATACAGGGCATCGCAGTTCATAAATTAGATTCTTCGTAAGCCCATAAAATCCTGATAACGTTGGATCAAACAATGTAGTGGCCAATCTTTTTATAAAATTTTATTTATTTTTTTTCGTAGGTATACTTAGAGCGTTAAGTGAGTTTTTTTTCAGATTCTATAAAATTAGGTAAAAACTTGACATGATGTCCTTGCATGAATTGCTCTTGCATGAATTGAATTCACCCAACCAGCATTTTTAATCAGATATTTTTGAACAGCGTTGTTGAGTTGTTCTTTTTTAATTCTTTAGCGGCACTTGCACCTTCATCTACAAACAAATAAGAGGGGATCCAACGACTATTCAGTGGACGGAAAGTTATCTTTTTACTTTGCACAAGGGCAGACGTTATGAACAACGCTGTGACTATCACTATTGTAACTATAAACTGATGTCACACTCACGCACAGTCGAGTGGGTACTATCTAGTACTATCTAGTACCCACTCGAAGATCTTTATTGAGTGTGACATCAGTTTATAGAATAGTGCTTGTCACAGCGTTGTATATAACCTCTGCCTTTGTGCAAAGGAAGAAGATAACTTTCCCTCGATATCGACTATCTGAGAAATAATAAGCCTAACTGAGGAAACATCGCGAGTATATCGCTGTTAAAATCAACGACTGCTACAATCCAAGTATAAGGATCATAATGGAAAAACATCGTGATGCCCTAAAAGGACTGGTGCTGGTTGATTTTAAAAAAGTTTTCGATTGACTACCACTTGATCTGATATAAGTAGCACTAGGAAAACGAGGAGTACGGATGATCAAGGACTCGTATGAGAGAGCAAAGACAAGACTTAAATGTCCTTTCGGAGTCACTGATGTATTTCCAATTTGAGTCGGTATACGCCAGGGAAGCATCCTATGTCCTTTGCTTTTCATTGTAGTCCTTAAATGTCTGCTCGATGGAAAAATGACAGATCCCAAAGTACATCAGTTATTCTTTACTGACGATGGGGCCATCATAAGTGAAGATCATATATCCCTAAAGCGAGCACTTGATATATGGTGGTTGTTTTTTAGTGAAATGGTTACCGTAATAGGCAAAAGAAGACAGAGTATACCTGTGCTGCCCATTCTTTGACCCACCTGAGCCAATTCCAGACTATTCCAGATTAGATTGAATGGAAATGTGCTTCCCAAGTTTGAAAGTTTAAGTACCTGGGATCTATGATCAATAACAAAGCAAACTGTGATGACGACATCAATCATCGCCTAATTGTAGGGTGGATGAAGTGGTGAGAAAACTCCGCCATCTTCTTTCAGCAGAAAATGCCTCATAAGCTGAAAGTAAGGATCTACACCGCAGTTGTGCGTTCGACGCTCACATATGGTTCTCAGTGTTGGACAGCGTATAAGAATTATGAGGGAAAATTAACGGCATCTAAGATGAATATACTTCGCATGACAGCAGGAGTAACAAGTGAGATAGAATAAGAAGTATGCAGATCCAACAAGGCCTCCACGTAAGATAACCGATTTTCAGAAAATTATTACGCTGTCAAATCTGCAATGTCAATTACATTTCAGCACGAAAACAGCATTTCATTGGACTTAGTGATGGAGAGATCCTAAACCGGGTGGCCTGTTATACTGAGTTCTAATCGCTGCACCTCACACACGGACCATTTAGGAATGCAGTACGAGTGGATTTTGTTCCCTAAATTCAGGCTATAGCCTCACGCCATAATTAAGCGCACCTTAATTAAGAGAAGATAAGAAGCAGTACTTGGATCGATGAGAACTTCCCATGATCCCCTGAAACTTTACAGTCCTAGATTATTGTATTTAGAAAAGGCAGCAGGAGAGGCGGACGCAGTAGAAATGAGAGATGGGAGCTAAACAGTGAAAATATTGAAGTTGTTAAGGAGTATTTGGGTATGATTTTGACACGACAACAGAATAAAAAAAACACTTCAAGAACAAATTAAAAAGATCGCTGTGCACAATAAACGTGACATGGAAAAGCTTACTCGGGAATCGACTGTTGATGATCGATTTTGACGAACGGTTCTCAAATATGGGGATATCAACGGCAGAATGAGGTAGATAAGATGTGCTGTTGAAAATTGCAACAGCATATCTACCACTTAAGAAAAGTGCAACGTGTTTCTTTCAAGAAAACTTTCCGACTACCACAGTCAACTCTCAACTTCTGCTTCTATTCGAAACTGGTCTCCCACCTTTATTTTTATTCACTCTGAGAATACACTTTGAATACATTGTCAAAGTAATTTTTTATGGGAATAATCAACTCCCGAAAATACTTTCGAAAAATAGCATAGTAAAAAAAGATTTGCTGGTTTAACTTATAGATAGGGAAAGATTATATAATCTTCGTAAATATTAATAGATGAAAAAATAAGATCATACCTGAAAAAGCAAGCTAAGGGTTCCTATGGTAGCTCGCCATATACCAAAAACAATCTATGTATGTGATCTATGTGAGATCGCAATTTTTTTTTTCCGGGGAGGGTTTCTAGATTTAAATTATAAAACACAAAGCTTGTGACCGAAAATGCTCTTGCTCATTGTGTAACATGCAAGAACCAGAATTATAATTATTTTAAATGGAAAGAATTGGAAACTTCTCGCCAAATATTGCTTTGAAGCTAAAAAAAATACAGCGAAGATTTCATTGAATTTTAACATTTTTTTAAAAAATATTTAAAAAGATGTACATATTTATCTTCTTACCAAAAGCTAAATTTTTGTTGCTGAAGATCATTGAAAAAAAAAGTAATTGCAAACCTCAAATTTAAAATTAAAATAATTTTTTTATTTTATTACAAACATTTAGTCAAAATTTTGTTAAATTTATAAAGGCTTTCAAAAAAATTACTTAGGTACACACTTCTCAAGTGATTCGGCTTAAGCATCTTTCACTGTCACTTTAGTAATAGAACCGTATATATACAATCGACCAATTGCGACAATACTATATTATGTGACAAAAATCAGAAAATTCTGAAATCAGTTTGGAATTATTTCAATTAATCGTTCTTTAATTTCTTCGTTCATCTGGATTGTCGCATTGATTTAAGCGTAAAAAGCAAAAAAGCTTAAAAATTTAAGACACAGCTTTAAGGAAGTCTTTGTATATTATGGGAACTTCTTTAGGCCCAGCACAAAAAAGTGCATCTTATGACAGCGACCCTTTGCAAGGTGTACAACTGTCTGGTTATCGCGATTTGAATAAACTCTTGACAAAGTCCACAAGGACACAAACAACGAACAATCTTAGGCATGCCATTCCAATTCCATCAATCAGCAATCGAAAAAGAAGTTTCCAATCAACTACACATGTGTATCGGTCACTACAACAATTCACAGTTGTTCATTAGCCACACAGGATGTTGATTAACAAAGGACGGGAAATCAGATAACTAATCTCGCCTGTCCGCATACTGGTCAATAAACAATTGTTGGACTAATCCACTACCACTATAACAACAATTGGACCTGGGAAGCAGCTTTCTCGTCCATACCATCGACGACACCGAAGAGGGCTTTAGCAGACATTTATTTGTTTGTTCCCCACCTCCCTCCCCCATCTATTATGAGTCTGCAGAGCCAACATTACTGAAGTGAAGTATCGCCCGAAGAGCAAGAATCCGACCCATGGTCGGAATAATCTACCAAGGAAGGATGTATGCGTACATCCTGAATGGACGCTAATTAAACTCCAATAATTTGCAAACCTACGAGTGGAGTCGCACAACGAGAGCAAATTAAGCATAAAAGCTTCGCTCCAAACTTATAGTGCCGGATTGGTTGGACTGTTTTTCAGTTGCCAGCCAGCCAGCGTTGCTGACAGGACGCGTTGCCTCGTTATGTGCCTGCAAACTCGATTCTCTTCGTCTGTTGATAAGTCCTGCTAATCCTGAACAAGGCTGATATGACCAAGATACACCGACAGTGTGCAGAGTGTACGAATCGCACTCTGCGCCCCAGTGTCTGCCTCAGCCCTAGCCGAACAGCAAGTGAAGGAGAAAACATCAGCGGGGCGCACGCAGATTTTAATTGGAACAAAACGTATCATCAATTCAGAACGTCAATTAGACTCACAGGACGAATGCTAGTTAGTCGTTATCGTTAACTATCGTCTGCATGTGTATGGGGGTACATAAGTGCCTTGGATTTTCGCTATACGTAAAAGCCATGGTTGTTGCATGGGGATGGTGCAACACAGGAAAACAACCTTTATGTGTTGTTAAAACTTCCACATACCGTAATAAAGTATTATGGCGGCGAAACGCCACCTGCCTCTCTTAAATAAATTTACGATTTACACATTGACAGAGACTAAAAAGGTTTCGCTTATTTACTTTTAATACATCTCGTGGTTAAGCTCGATGTGGAAACTTTTTAACTACACAAGAAATTGACCTAGTCTTTAGGCACCAAGAAAGCGGATACCAGCGCTTCAACCCACGAAGTCTTTTTATCAAAACAGAAGACACCATGCACCACGCAACACTGAAAAACCTTGTCATGAGTTAGTTGATGGCGGGTAATTTGTTGAGGCCGAGAATAACCCAAATTATACTAAGAAGAAAAGTTAAGAAAGTTTGCATTTGAAGGCGTCTGATAAAATTGAATCGAAGTAGATTCAGATTGGAGTCAATTTTGTAACGAATTTTTTGTTAGTTCAAGCTGTTGCTTGTAGGTACCCAAATCTTCAAAGCAACGAGTACTTTAATTTCGTCAATGCTTTATAAAAAAAGTTTTTGAACTAACTTAGTACTAGACATAAATAAAATATGAATGCAAAGTCTATTTACTTTTCTATTTATTTTATAACTCAATTACAAATCAATTTAATTTCAAAACAACTCCAAGCTCTTCACCGGTCGTAAAAAAGCTCCGGCCTTCACTGATCGTAAAATTATTTGCTTTGAATTGTAAGAACATAAATCAGCGGTTCATGTTGCAACCGACTATACTTCGCGCCACGATCACACAGTTCGCACGACAGAAAAACTTCAATCTTACCAACTAATGAGGACGAAATGAAGGCACGAAAGGAACGAGATAAAAATCCAAGATTTAATGCCACACTTCGGCAGGACTTATTAAATCACATTCCTTAACGATGCGGATGATTTTTTGTTTGTTTTTTTTTTCTTCATTTCGAACTTCTGGTTTTTACGCACAGCTTCACTGTTACCAAATGGCGACCAATGTGTATCGTGGACTGTGATCGTTGACGGACCCACAATCGGCGAATCAACAAACGTTTTGGCCGAACAAGTGATACAACAAAGATTTTGATGCGTTTTAAGGAGGTGATTTTTGTCAATGGCTGCGACGATGAGTGAAAATCGCACGCATCAGTATAAGCAACCAGCAACGACGAATAATTTGAAATGTGCAAAAGAATATTCCCAAGGGAATAAGGTAAAATCAATCGTTTTATTTTGAAATGCAGGCTGAGGGAAAATCAATGCATGAAGAAAAGGTCAACACTTTGGTAACATTCAACCTCATATATTTATGAACTTCTGTTTCTAAAATTCTGATTCGGGAATTAGTTTCACCAAATTAATTTCAACGTGGGGTTAGTATGTGTGCTTACTACGCCGGAGGTCTGGGTTCGAATCCTGCCATCGTCACCTAAAAAAAAAGACTTGTTCTTTTTCACGGTTTCCACCTCCGCGAGGATTTGACAAGCCCTCCAAGAGTATCATTTGTCTTGAAAAACTTCTCAAAGTGCCGTTTGGATTCGGCAAAAAATTGTAGGTCACCTTGTATGTAAAGAAATTAGCACACCAGCATACATTGTTGAGAAGTTGGCCCTGGTTCACCTCGAGCTGTTGCGCCACTCTATCTATCTAAATTAATTTCAACACCACTCAACGTTAAGAGTGTAAGAAAATAGGTACACGTGACGATAGTTTGTTTCGAAGAAGTTCCGAAATCCTATTAAGCCCTGCGCTGAAAAGCTTAATGATTTGAATATAGATAGATTTTTTGTCTAAGATACATTTTTCTGTAGGAACACTTGAAGGTCAGCGTCTCAACTGTTCCTTCAGAGAAAACGGGTAATCGTTTCGTGGAAGTCTCAACATACCTGCCATCGGGTATAGTGGAATGAAATAACTTTTTAAGTACGATGGTTACAGGGGAGAAACAATTCTAAAATAAGTTAGGAAGTTCATAAAAACTGTCAAAGTTTGCTTTTTGGGGGCTGCCACTGTTCGATGAAGCACTTCTGGTTCATACAGACAATTTTTATTAATGACCTCAATTTTACTCAAAATTTCGAACATAATTTTCGAAGATAAGATGGAGTTGCAGGTAAGACAAGTAAAGATTTTCGGCACTCACATCATAAGCCTGTCCACCAGACCATATATAACTCAATGCAGGATAACTATATAAAAAGTAAATGTTCCGCTGTATCATCCTCTTCTCCATAGGCAGCACAGGTGATGGTCCAAAAGGACGCCTGCCAGTAGTCTGAAATCGGAAAGCCCTGCTTATGGTTTCCTGCTTTATGGTAGTAAAGTGATCCTAAGTATGGATTCCGGGGGATCGCGAAACATCGCAACTGCCTAAACGAAACTCCAGGATCACGATTTGGAGTGTTGCAAACATGACAGGTCGTAGCTATGATGATGGTGAGCAGGCGAGTATACATCTTGTGTGTGCAAGAGGCCAAATGCCGGAACACCGGAAATCGGGTCCGTTTCTTGGACATAAGGACAAAAGCTTACAAGATGTACTACAATACGGAACTAAACATGGTTAGGTGATGTATAGTAAGGTGGCTTCCTTGGTCCCAAGTTGGTTCATTGGTCCCAAGTTGGTTCCCTTGGTTCCTTGGACCTTGCGCCTTGCGGGGACACACTTAGACCAAGGGAGTATCCATTGTGATATCACTTGTAAGACCGGAGCTACCAGCCTGAGGACCTAAATGATAACTGCCCGTTTCGGACGAGAAAGATTGAGGCAACCAGAACGGGTGTAAGCCTCTTCTAAAGATCACCAATCGATTCGGGACTTACCCGAAAAAGGGTAAAGGAGGCTTGGGGTTACAGTTTCGGTATGAACCACTTTCAGAAGAGTTGTAGGCTTCCAGTAAGAGATTTTTCTAAAGAAACGAGTCTCGTCTTGAGTCTTATCCAGATAAGAATTTCGTTTGCTGATGGGGAGGGGAGGGGTTGGTATGAATTGGAGGGAAGAACTTGAGGACGAGGGTAACCGTTTTCGGTGTGAACCAGCGTCAACAAGGTATGGGGAGGTCAGTGAGGAGTAGTTCTATATGAGAAGACAAGGCAGAGGCAACTGACTTCGGTATAAGTCCATGCCTTATGATGGGAGGATATGGCGTTTTACTATAAGCATTATACTATGGAGTTACCGGGTGGTGTAAGGGACAGATAGTGCGGTTCAGGTCATCTTCCTCTTTAAGTCGAATCTAGCTTGATTTGTAGATCTTCTGATTTGAAGGATGGAAGAGTACAGGGATAACCGATTTCGGTACGAACCTCTGGCGGGGGAGAACTCTAAGACAAGGCACTGCTGCTGGGTAGCCGTCTTCGGTGCAAACCGATACTTCAGACGATTAAAGTCAGAATTAGCCCTCGGGGAAGGGGAAATGTAGGCGTAACCGAAGCGGTATAAACACGGGTTTCAAGGGGAATACCAAGGGGAATATCTACTTGCGTACCCGTAGGGGCGGGTCGGGCAGAGCAATCGATGCGGTATGAGCCCGTAACCAGTTGAAGTCTCTCAAGCTGGTGATGCAAGGAGGCACATCGTTTGTGCATATTCTCCCAATATTGGGTGCAAGCAGGGAGACAAATAGATAGATTTTCATAATCTCATTTGAAATAATAATCTTTGGGGATCGCATAATCTTTGGGGATCGCAAAGGAAGAGTTTTTTTTTTGTAGCTGGAGACTTGATCGGGCAATACGGACATCTAACGAGGACTATGATGACTTCCATAATGGCGGTCTATGGTACTTCAAACTGTTCTGGCGAAGACGTCCTAGACGTTTGGAAGTCAATCGGTCCCATCGTGCTTGCGTTGCCGGTCTTACCATGTTCGTAAAGGAATTCGGGCATCTGGTTACGTACAGCAGCTGTGGGTATGAGACACAGATTGACCAATATTTGTTTCAGAGTTCCCTAAAACCACGGGTCGCAGATTGCAAAGTGATTTTGGATGAGGCTATTGCAACACAATGCCGTATGCTGCTGATCGTAAAAAAAGAAAACTATAAGCAAGCAAAGGTGTCTGGGAGAATCAACTGGTACAAGTTCGATAAGGAAAAAAGCGAAGCATTGACGATAAAAACTCCCACATATTAACTGTTGGTTAATATGTGGGATAACCTACAGTAAACTTGCATAGAGAAGACCAAATTATTGCTAGAGACATGGGGGAGGATCAGATACAGTGAAACTAGTGATGAGTGAAAAGAAAACGGCATTCAGGGCATGAAAAGGGCTCCTCGAACGATGGAGATGAGAGGCCTCGTCTGGTATTGGAATATAGATACCGCACCCGCCTCACTAAGAAAGAATGCAAAGAAGCAAAAACAATGGAGGGCCTGTATTGAGGAATTGAAAGAATTTTCTTCTTCCACTGCTGGTATACAACAGGCCACACAGGAGCTTCGACAAAACACCTTCAATAAGGGGCCACAGTCTTTGAGATTGCCATTCAGAAGGGGAGAAATGCCCAGGATCCCCTGTCGTTCGCCAATGCTCGTTAACATTGCTGAGGGCCAGTTCTTTGTGGATGATGACAAAATAATCTACTGGTGGCAAGCGTAAGAATATATTTAAGTAGTTGAAAGCTAATCATGGACAATTTGATTGAGGTTAACTTTTAACTCCAGGCAACATCATATTCCATTTTTGCAAAGCATTCTTGCAGATAGATTCAGCAGCTCCCAAGCCACTTAAAGACACTAGAAATCGTCGGTATTTTAAAGCCTTAGTCCATCTCCATCGGTAGTTATTTATTCTTTGACCATACATGTGAGCATTATGCATTTCAAAATTCGATTCCCCTTATTTTGAAATTAAAAAACGATTTCACTTCCGATCAAAAAAAAAACAATAGTAGGTACCATGTGTTTCCTTTTTCCTAGTCAACAATTCAATAAGTTTCAGTATCGTATCCCTAGCACATTGGTGGCATACAAGTCCTTTCTCTCTTGCGAAACAAATTCAACTAACAAACAAGTTGATTTTTTGAATATTTTTCGCATCACTTAACTTTTTTTTAATAAAACATAAGAGCCGAAGTGACCATACGGTGTTAGTGTTAAAAGGACAGTATAAAACCCTTTTTCGGATTATATTCGACACCAGTCGGTGGGAAATAAGTTGAGTAAATTTCACACTGGGTATACGGGTTTGTTTTGACAATTTATGCGCAACGCCAGCAAAGTATGGGGATAACGAGTGTGAAAAAAATAAAATAAAAAAATATATTTAAAAGAAAGAAGGTTTCATAAACAACACATTTTTGATTCTGTTAAAACTTTACATGCAAGCCCAAGAAGGGGCATTATTAGACCTGCGTATGAAGAGAGTACATTTTTTTTGCAATCTGGGAGGACTAACTGAGTGGAGTAGGTATAATAAACGAAGCGGGGGTCTTTCTTCGAAGAAGTTCTAGAGGTCAACAGCACTCTATACTCGACTAGATTGAATAAAAGGATGCACTTCGCTATATCTTTTTAATACAAAAACTCGTGTGACCTCGTGAGAAATACGTAACGTCAAATCAGAACGGTAAACTGTTGCCTGAAAAACACGTTGTAGATCTTACTACAATTTTTAAATTTATTCCTGTTGCAAGCCTTCTTGAAACTATTGTCAGTGGCTGTTGCTTAAAAATAAAATACTTTGCCCCGGCTGAGATTCTACCCCAGATCAGCGGTATGGTAAAACCAAGTTGTACTCTACAGGTTAAATCGTTATGAAATAAAACAGTGCAAAAGCTTGATGTTAAATAACGAAGTTTCAAAAAACTCTTATTTTTTCTCGCAGGGAAGAGTAGACTTCATTAAAACTGGCCTCAGAAGCCAAAAATTTTTAATCACTAAGTTGAATTGGCCGTTGGTATGAACAAAACTATAAGGTCATAAAATAATCCCTTCAATGGTAAAGTTGTGTGACACTTTTATTTTAACTTTAGCTGTGCAAAATTAAAGAGTTAACCTCAAATATATATCAAAACTGAATAATATTTCCGAGGGAATTTGGCCTTAATGACTAAAGTGCTTTTTATACACACAGTTCGAGAACTTAAAGCGTGAATCCCCAGGCGGGTTCAGCAACGGTAGTCGGCCGAGTCTAACTACCTCACACGGGCTAGTTTGCCAGGGGGGCATGTTAAGAACTTGACTTAATCAACGAAGTATAAGTCGTTGAACTGGTTGAAGTAGCCGCTCAACAATGAGATTCAAGTCTAGCTCTATCCTAACGAGTAGGGCCTTAGAACAGTACATCTTCCGATATAAGATATCTATTATATTATATATATATATATTATATATCTTATATTATATAAGATATATATTACTGGTCACTAATTTGTACATAATCAAATTTTTTCGATCATAACAAAAAGGAGGTTGAAACCTGCTTGCTTTACACATCGCCTTGTATTGCTTAAATCAATTAATCAGTGATATCGGTGATCGTTATCTTCGATATTTCGTCAGCTTTTATTAAGACTATAACTCAATGTCATTGCTTCCATCTTTCAAAAATACCCAGAAGAACTTAAACTATTTCAATCTATTTGAATGGAAATAAACTTATGTACAGGGTGCAGAAATGTACAGAAATGCGGAAACTACTTGGTGCACCCTTTAATGATGTCTGCAGAGATGGGGAGGAGGAAGAAACCATGGTTCATATTCTATGTAACTGTGCCCGCCCTATCGACCTTGAGATGGAAAATACTATCTTATAAGACTTGATTTAAAGAAGACCTCCAGGGCGAACACACTTCATACCTCTGGAACTCAATTGTAGAATGGCCTCCCATGGCCTTGTTGACGTACGTTTATACCGCCGTCCTCAATTTATTCCCTCTTATTCATACCAACCCCAACTCTCTCTTCCTCAAGTCAAATTTCTGGGTTCGAAAAGTCACGGGCTAACACTAGCAACGGTTGCTCCACTTGGGTCCCTCTTTTAAAGAAAACCCCTTGAATCGAAATGGCCCTCTCCAAAGCACTTTCGGAACAGTCTTATACTGAGAGTGGCTGCCTCGACTTTTTTCCCAAATTGCGAAGTCATAATATTGGATGTGTGGTTGGTATTCCGACCTCCCTACCTTTCCGACCTCCTGTGGTTTTAGTGTGTCCCTGCTGAGCGGGGACGTCTGACCTAACCTTAAATATGTCCTACATTTCGGAACATCCCTAGCCAAGATTGCGCTCTAAAATTAAGTACTAAGAAAAGGAGAGATGACAGAACTTCAAAGCCCAGCAGAGTTCCGCGCAGGCAGTTAAGGTTTTGCTATAGTATATATACCCATCATGAAAGATGTCAGCATGCAGAGTGCTCTATTGTGCATAAAGCCTAACATCCGAGGACCAAGGTATCATATACGATATCCAATAGGAAAAAGAAGGTTTCTTTTCTCTATTGTCGTCGCTTCCATCCTTCTATTCGCTGCTCCAAGCTGAGTGAATTCAATGCAGACAAAAAATGTGGAGAAGAATATTGTCACGACATACACTCTGTGAATTGCGGGCAACCTATGGCTTTTGAACAATTGCAGGAGAGTGCGCTTTTCTTATTTTTTAGTATAGCAGAAATGGTTTCCGCTGATATCGTCGCTAACGAAATGCTTAGCATTCGAAATAGGGGAGCACTTAGGAAAAATGGTCAATACCAGTGCGCGAACAAAGTGTTGTCTCTCGATCTCGAGCAATATCAACAAAAGACGTAATTCAAAAGCGACCCATAATCTCATATCGGGAAGAAATGAGTGGGCACGACGCGGTAGCACGGATACAGTACAGCTACTACCTCAAACCGAAAGTATATCTACATCGGTTTGGACAAGACTCTAATTTGCTCGAACGGAGTGTCATGAAGATGCCGAAGACACTGAGCATGCAGTATTTCATTGCATTGCATTTCACGGCATGCAGTTGATTTTTGGCAGTTCCGCTGGTATATTGACTTGATTGGCATAGCGCCTGCCAGTTCTTATAATACGTAATAAATGTGTAACACTAAAAGTTACAGCAGCCTTTACCCCGATCCTTTTTTCCAATGGATACGCTTCCTCGCTCTCTAAGGCCCACTTTAAGCACGGTGGGGTTAGTATTTGCGACTCCACCAGACAAGTCAATTTTGAGCGCTTTAATCGCCACAGTGGCTACGTGTAGGTAATGTGTACTGTGGCTTTTCATATCCTATATTCCCCGCCCTAATCTTGCCGTCATACCTGGTTGGGTTCTCATCTTCACCGCCCTGTTGGGTATTTGAGCATCTGTCTGAAATATAACTCAGATTTTGAAAAATGTTACCGGCTTCCCGATTAACCCCTTTGTACGACATATTAAATCTTCTTCGTCTGACATAGCGAAACGTTACTCAAAACAGCTTATTTGCCGATCTGTTTAAGTGCAATAACCTTTCTGAAGACTTGGGGGTGTCTTCTGCTTTTCAAAGTTAAGTTTTTCAAAATTCTGCAAATTTCGCAAATTCTTCGCTTTTCACTGTACTGGACTTAAGAGTTTAAGTCCCACTCAATCTAGGATCAATTGTTCTGTGTGGAAGAAACTTAAGCTTACAGTTACTTTATCACCACTAATCGAGCCGCTTCACTTCACAAACATCTTCTGCAGAGGCAACTACTGTAGATGAAAAAGGCTGCCATTCTTCTTTTAAACTAAAATATTTTTTTGTAGAATTCGCAGCTCCCTATTTCGTTGACAGTTCCCAAAGTTCAAGGACGCTTGAGCCTAGCAGCTTTGGGACAGATTTATTGTCCCAAAGCTGCTAGGATCATTTTGAAGCTATGTCTGCCAGGGCAGTGGTTATCTTTATTCCTGATTTATGGCTTTTTTATTTCAGATTTTCTAGTCGGAAAAACTATAAGCTTGCAACTGGTCAAGACCCCAATACAGTTATTCCAGATACAAAAAAATAAAGTCGAAGCTTTCACCTTGTCTAAGTTAAAGATTTTGGTTTATTCACCGGAATACACACACAATCCTTATGACAAAATTCAAGCTCCTAGATTCGATATCCCTTGAAGACAACATTTGAAAGCGAGTCCTTTTTTACACCCCCCCTCTACAAAGCTGGGCCATATGAATTCAATTAATTTCCTTCCTTTTAATTGATATGTATAGACCTCAGTTCGCTTCCGATTCCCGTTCAGAGTAGCAGTAATAACCATCAGCCTGGAGGGGGGGGAATAATTAAGAAATC
Source organism: Neoascia interrupta (assembly GCA_947623515.1). Lineage (NCBI taxonomy): Eukaryota > Metazoa > Arthropoda > Insecta > Diptera > Syrphidae > Neoascia > Neoascia interrupta. Next base: position 197,467,497 of record OX392462.1, read on the forward strand.
GATTTTTCGCCTCACTCAAGAACCCATTTGTGTATTTATATGCTGAGTGTGTGTTTGTTTTGGGCTCATATGAGTGGCGCCTCTTTGTCTTTACTCTTGGTAGGTCATTACGCTATTGTGTAATCTCCGCCAGCAGCATGAAGCAATTACAAACGGAATTAAAGTAAAATTGTGTTTCTTCGCTATACCACCCCGATGCCGCCGAGCCCCCCCTGCTCGTCATCGTCGTCCTTGCCAAGCCAAGGCATGTCGGACCGGCTCTAGTGCGTGTATATCGCTGTCCTTGTGTAATGTGTATAGTGCCAAGGAGAGGAAAATCCATTTCACAACAATCCATCTCATTTCACTAAATCTCTTATACCATTGCCATTCGCACATATACACATTGGTTGGCTATAGGGCTGCTACTGCTATATGACGGGACGGCTCGTCTCTCTCTCGGTTGTCTCCGCTCGGGGCGGCACACGTATCTTTCTCTGTTTTAATGCTCCGTCAGGACCCCCTTCATCTCATCCTCGAGGCCATTATCAAAAACAATTAATGGTTCTTGAAATGGAAAATTAATTACACAGTTTATTCGGACGTTTTCCCAAAATGTGTTCTTGTCTGGATTAAGTTTCTCATTTAAAAGTTTCTCCAAATTAAATTTGCTCGGTTGAGGATTTGTGTGCACTTGTGTATACCGTACGGGGTGGCCGGCGCGCGGCGGCCGGTGGTATGGGTGTATGTGTTCAGATCGACCATCGACCTGGTGGATGAAGCGTCTTCTGACTGACAACTGGATAGGTGAATGCGATCCAAGCTATGTGTAACTACTTCTGCTCTTTTCCGTAAGTGTTATAACGTTCTGGACGTGCACTATACACTCTTGGGTGGTGCGGTGGAAGAGAATCCTTTCTCACAATATACTTGCATTCTGCTTCGGAATGTCTTTTGCGGACCCTTGTGCATGACAACACGACGCACAGTAGTGCAGCACAACAGCAGATTGATACTTTGCATACGTCAGTTGCGAAGATGGTCGGGCGTAATTGCGTTATTGCTTACTTTCCACTTCAAAATTAAACCAACAAAGCGAGCCAAGAATTCTGCAAGTAGGTAAGGAGCCTGCTCCTTAGATGAATTGGAAACTCAAATCAATTCTACCATATGGGAGAGAAAACTCCCTAGAAGCATATGCACTCACTTTAGATTGTTTCTTACAATCGAGGGAAGATTATCGATAAAGCTGATGGTAAGAAGACCCCCAGACTAAGTATCCCATCGGCAGGGATGAGATTAGGAAAGGATCTCTCAAGTATTTGGACTTGCCAGTGCCATGCAAAATGCAAATGAGAGTTTGTTGGTAAAACAGAATCTCAAAGCATTTCAAATTTCATGGACTTCCACACAAGAAGTCCATCCTATACGCTTAGGTGCCACAAATGTCAATAGACATTGCCTTGGGCAAAAGTGATTCAATGGAAGCTGCATGTGAACTTAATTATTATAGGAGATTTGAAAATAATTATCGAAGGCTGATAATTGGAAACAAACGAACAGCCTTTGCATTTATCGACCAGGCAGGCAGTCACGGTAGATTAGAAAGTTTTCGAGAGAAATCATTACGCCTTGCAGATGTTGTGTGAGCCTCTGTTAGTCTTTGTTTTATGGTGATGTATACTATTTTCCAGGATTCCATGTGTACTTATATCATAAAGTCAGCTACGTGTGGCTGAATTTCTACTTACGCGTCAAGTAATCTTAGTAATCTTTATTTTTTAGCCCTTTTTTTGTATTTCTGAATCAACTATCAGAACCTCCTTTTATTTATCGCTTTCAAAGTGCACATCAATATTTACCTATGTACTCCAATGTTCTCGAACTTATATGTATATCTACATACGAATAAGTACAATCACTTAAACTCAAGCTGCAACTACTTCATTAAGCTCATGAAGCACAAGAACAACAAGAAAAAAATTTAAAAAACACCAAGCCTTTTTAATTAAGCTAACCTCAATCAAGTCTCTCAAGATGGTTTGTGTCTCTAGTTTTTTTTTTTTTTTACCCCACCAGCCATTAACTCAACAAGAAGGATATAACATAAAATTGCACAAAATTAGCAAAAGTGGAAATTAAAAGTAAATCCTTGCAAATAGGACATCATCATAGGAAAGTCCACAGAGACAGAAAGACACCGGAGCGCACGGAACGTGGCAAGAAAAAAGTATAGCAAAAACGGAAAGAACATTTTAATATACCTGTCGTATATATAGCATTTCGGGATGGGTGCATGTCGAATGCATTCCATTTTGCAAATATGAGTTTATAATGACACCCAGCAACGGTTTATATTCACCGTGTGTTGGGTAAACCTTCTCTAATCTAGCAGTAGTGTACTGCGGCGCTGTGTCAGTCACATCAGAGCAAGAAGCACATCAGAGGTTTTGTATGTAAAGATGTACCGGCACAGGATACCTTGCCACTTTCGCTAATTAGGCAGCATTTTCATTTTAAATGAAGTCCAATTACGCTAATGTGGATACACATTATACCGGAAACGAACGTCATGGTGTCCTTATGAAATATAGACGAAGATGGAGGCGAAGGTACACACATATAAATTTATTAGCGACACCCAACAACACACTGTATCGTCTCAAAGTTGTTTAGCCTTTACGTTTTAAATGAAGTTGTACTTGAAAAAGAGGATTTAAAAAAAAAATCCTTATTTAAAGAGAATAATAAATAAATTGCGTGTGGGAGTCTAAGACCGTTACTTTAAGCAGCGAAATGTGGGCATTCAATCCTGAATTTGAAGCCACAAACGATAAGTAGTGGTGCATTTGTGTGCAGATCTGACACTTGTTTTCAATATTTATGCTAGCTTAAAATGTTCCTTTTAACCAGTAGTTTAATGAAAGCTCTTGCATACGCAGAATTATCCTGAGAGAGCGGTCTAAGTTGTTTTGTTAATCTTATAAAGTTTAGGTCTATTAGAAAAGAAAGTGGGTATACCACCTCAACTCCTGCTTTACAGAGTAAGTCTGCATCAGTAGCTCTACAGTTCCGGCTATTGTGAATTAAAATTCCAAAAAATTTAGATAGTCTGCGTATGCTTTCTCTAATGAATAGCTTCTCGAAACTCTGAAAATTGTTGTTAAAAAACAATTTGAAGTTGGAAATTCAAAAATTAATGAATTTTTACAAATTTTACACTTTTTCTGAAGGACGGGGTTGCGAATGCGTCTTGTAGGATACTGGTTTTCTAAAACTAATGAAGCAAACGTTTGGAAAAGAAGTTGTAGGTAATGACCAACGATTGGTAACAATTATACAGGCCTACAAGACTTTAATTTTTGTGGCAGGTAGTATCAGGCTGGAAGTATCAGTATTTTTATATAAGTGATTCAACCTATCAAATCTACTTTACCTTCTGCCTTCATTCGGAAGATATTGACATTTTGATAGAAAATGCCCGGCAAACCTGCCGCTTGAGGAGCAGGCACTAAGATGCGAGTTACAGAACTCTAACAACTTTTTAGAAAAAAGTAAAATACGCACGATAGTATTTTATTATGGTAACAGATACGATAGCAAATGCATCAAACCGAGCACAAGTAAGTGTAATTGAATAATTGGGTAACCGGTTCATACACTCAAAAGCCTCCAATAACTTGGTAAAACCACACGCAACATTCCCAAAAGGATAGTTAAAGCCAAGTCTGCGTTCGGTTTGTTGTCTAACGTATGCGGCGAAAAAATTGACTGTTTTTATGGTACCAGATCCCGAGAACCCAAATGCATTTAATTCTTAGGCCATTGTTTTGGAAAGTAAAAAAGTTTTCTGTAATCAAATTATCCGAGTGCTTATATCGTATTTGATAACGCATTCATTCGAGTAGCCGAGGCATCTTATCTGCTTCTGTGAGCACTTCGTTGCAAATTCTGGGTCTTACAATGCTACTGTATTTTCTATAGCCCATTGGTATGAACAGTAGTAATTCTTGTAGCTCTTCAATAACAGTTTATTTTATACATATTTTTTATTGTGCATGATAAATACCTACTTTTAAAATTTAAGCTTTGACACCAAGAATAAACCTGAATGGAATGGTCATAAAATAGACATATACTGAAAAAGAATATATCCTTAGGCAATATATTGAAATGGAGATAGTTATCACTGACTTGAAAAAAGTGCTCTAAAAAAATATTTATGTGTAAACTTCACAAATCCAGCATTTTACTCCTAAAATTTTTTTTTTCAGAATTTGCGCTACTTGAATTGTGCTATGTCCCTTGCATTTAGTATTTAAGCTGGGCAAGAGCCCGTCTTTTTGCTTAAAATTTAAAAATATTCAAAACAATAAAAATGAGATTGCTGTTAGCAGATATCGTTTGGTAATCATTTTGAATTCTTACAAAACTTGCACGTATTTCCTTAACGTTTTGTCCTAATAGCTCAATTCGTTCGCTCCTCGAGAAAACTCAAATCCAGTCAACGAAATCTTTCTTCCTTTTTTCGTCCCCATGCTGAAGTAGATGCTCTTTGCGCCTAACGGTCTCTGTTTCATTTCCAAATCCATTGTCGCTATTAATATTTGATTACCACCCTTAGATGTAATTCGCCAAAACTAATCACTTAGCTCAGACTTGTGATGGGCATGGACCGAAGCCGAACAAAAGTTTCTGCCCGCGCCGCATAGGAGTTCGGATCGGAGAACAACATCAGTGGCACGGTACAGCAGCAACAGCGCACGGGTGAATTGTGGACGAATCTAATCTCTACACATTCGTTACGAATGTCAGACAACGAGTTCGCATTAGCATTCATCTGATGTGCGGTTGGGTGCGATGAATTTGGGTGGCATCCTTGCGGGGGCGCTCCGAATCCGAACCGTTCAAACACAACAGTGAACATACAATGTTCTCGTGATTTGCAACACAGAAACGAAACTGCTGAACACTTAGGCTTATTATGGGAAGTACATATAGATACAACGTGGAGGGCTGTGAGAAGAACGATGACAATAATGCCACTGATGATGGGTACTCGCATACCTACTGTACAGCAGTGAAGTCGTACGCCATTCTATCCCTCTTCATGTGCGATATCCTCGTGAACTCGCTCTCTGACAATTTCTGAAATTCTATGATGCCATCAAAAAGTACAACACAAAACATGACATCAAGTCTCACTCCCACCACCAGGTTAAGTGTTTCATCTTGGAATGAACACTGAGTGTTCCTTGCCATTATCATATTCCAGGAAGGAGCCGAACGAAAAAGTGCTTTGGGGAATGAGGGACGGCATGCTAGTAGAAAGTTGGATAGTGAAAGTACAATAAAACGGATTTTTTTTTCACCATACACGCGAGGGTGGGTGGTTGTTGGTGGGACGACTCGGCTCTATGGCAGGCACCAGGCGCACTTTCCATCGGATATGAATAACGGTGTCTGTTATGTGGCATTGCTATACAGCATTTCTAATTCCCGTAATACGAGTACTCAATGTATTCGCAATATATCTAGCGGGGCTTTTGGGGGACGTCAGGTAGGTTCGGCGAATATACTCCGTATACCGGGATGTGCAGCGCATCTAAAGATATGGAGTCTCCCTTGCCCTGGCTCTCATAATCATGATGGGGAACGAGATTGCCACTTATGATGATTGACATTCGTAATCCTGTTAATGGGCTATAAAATACGGCAAATTATGCTGGTCGTCGATTTTCAACCCTCCGGATGGCAGTGTATCTTTTCCCTCGTTCTCTTCGTTTATTGTGACTCTCTTTACGTTGAACTTTGGCGTAAGTCTGGTAGGTATCACGCCTGCATGACGTTCACAATGAGATTTTATTAGCCTAATGGACGGGTAAATGGCATCATGCTATTGCCATACTGTGAATGGGGTGGGGGGGGTTTAGCAATTGTGTGCAGTTAATTCATTTGCCAGCAACTGACAACTGCATCATTGGATGAGCTTTTGTCATTTAGGGTTTGCACTTACAAGAGATATAGAATTTTTAGGGTCCAGGTAAGCTGTGTTTTACTTAAGTGCATCCTCGAGAGCAAAGTTGGTTGCCATTCTGACCCACCGACTGAAAAGCTTTGTGATACGTGGAAAGACCATATGCCACAACAGGCGCTGAAGATCCTTCCTACACGAGCCACTGAACTATTTCGTTGTCAGTTCTGGGTTCGTTACTTCTTTTTTAAGTTATAATACGAAGGATAACTGTCTGCGTCTCCCATAAGCTCAAAAATATTTTAAGTTTACGAGTAGCAGAACTATTCTGTCGTCAGTTCCTGGTTTTTGTATCTCATCAGAGCGCTTACAGAAATCTGTCTTTATGTCTTTCTGTTTTCGAACCAATGCAAAAAGATCGGTTCGAAAATAAACACAAACAGTACATAAGTGGTTTCCAATACTTCGCCTACGGAGGGATACAAAACTAAGGCACCCTTCGAACAGGCACAGTGGCAAGGTAATGAAATCAAAGGTTATGAGGAGAAGAGTTGTTATTTAAAGTTAATCTAGGGTTACTCCTAGATTAATCTAATGAAATTGAATAATATAAACATTTCTGTGCCTAACTCGAAAACTCGAGTAATACCACAGGAAAAGAAGTTTCAGTTGTTCTTCAAAGTTGATCGAGTGTTTCCCCAGAAAATTTGATGTGTTAACTCGGGATTAATCTAGGATCGAAATCGACAGACAAAACCTTTTGGTGTCTAATTCGAGTTTAATTCGGATATTATTTAACTCGGACGATATCGCCAAAAAAGAAGTTATAGCTGTTCTTCAAAGTTCATCTAGAGTTGACCCAGTAAATTTAAACAGTTAACTCTGAGTTAATTGAAAATCAAAATTGTCTGAGCAAATATTTCCATTCTTAACCAATGTTTAACTCGAAAACTAGGATAATATCGTGGGAAAAGAAGTTCGAGTTGTTCTTCAAGCAAATCCTGGTTTATCCCTAAGAAATGAGATGAGTTGTCTTGATATCAACCTAGGATCTGTTGGGGTTGCTCTGTTAGCGGCCCGTCTAAAAATGGAAAAAGGACCTCTTATGGTATCACTCCGTTGTCCGTCCGTCTGTCCGTCTGTCCGCACCTGTTACTTTTGAACGGTAAGTCGTAGAAAGAGGAAATTTGGTACACTTATAAAGTCCGTGGAAAATATGAGAACGCATACATTGTTTTGGCCTTATCTTTAAAAGTCTTACAGCCAGAAAGAAGGAAATTAAAACATGCACTAAAAAATAATTGGACTTTTATAACAAGATCGAATTTTTGTTAAATATTGAAAAGTTTTTGAGAAATAAGGAATGGAAAATAGGTACCCATTTTTAACGTGTTTAACGTCATAACTTTTTCATTGCTTTATAAAAAAAGCCGATATTGGACTTACATATAAAGCATCCGCAGGCTAGCAAAGGCTTACATATATAAGATATTGGTAAAACGGTTTTAGAACTGTTGTTTTTTCGAAAAAATATCGTTAAAAAATTTTATCCTCCGAATAGCATCGGCCAAATAATTTGAAAAAAATCACATGCATCAAGAATTATTTGTGTTTTTCGGGAAAACTATTGAAATTTTCGAACATTCAGCGGCTTCCGAGATTTAGCTTAAACACTTCAAAAACATTTCAAAAAATATTTTTCAAAATATTCTGGAATCTTAACAGTGGTGCCGACTATAATAAATTTTGGTTTGTATATAAAACGTAAAAAGTGATTTCTAAAATTTTTAAGATCTTTCAAAAACAGTGTTTCTAACTTTAAATTTTATGAAACGGTTAAAAAAAAAAATAAAAACCGAGGCTTTACCGATAACTAAAAATCCTGTGCTCCGAGTATTAGAAAAAAGTTATCGTTGCTAGCGCAAAGTATATGAAATTCAAAGAAAATATAACAGTGTTTAACAAAATATTCCGAATAGACATTGTATGTATAAAAAAAATGCAAAAAAAGCTAAAAAACCGCGTTTCTCCCCACACTATCTCAATAACGATAACATATACCGCTTTGAAAAAAATATCAGACATAGACAATTTTTTAAGGTTTCAAAGAAAAATATAGAGGGCTGAAATGGCTGAAATATTGCGCGATTTTGAGATGTGCTTAAAATAATTTGAGTTGATTTACTATAACGGCAGTATTAATAAACCCAGGGCCCAGGATTCACGCCTCAGCGGCCTCTACACAAAGATGATGCTGATGCTGGTGCATGGTGCGAAGGACTTAGAGAATGGTGTGTGTGTACGTTAAACCTAAAATCGCAATATTATGTTGCTTCGAGCGTCCGATGTCAAATCGGGTAGAAACAACGGATGAATATGGGGCAAAACGAAATGCTGCCTCAAAGCTTTGCTCCACTTTTCATCGTAAATATCGTAAACGCGTCTACAACTGCCAGAACTTTACGATACTTTACGTCAAACTACGCACGCAGCAAATTTGCAAAACGAAATGAGGCTTTGCGTTTTGGGGTAGAGAATTGTAAACTATCACCTCAAATACATTCAATTTCTGTTGAAAGATATTTGCAAAAGAACGAGCAGAAAAGATGCTTTTTGAAAACGAATCAAGTTGCCCAGCAATGAAAATAAAATTATTTCTGTTTATTCCATCACAAATATATCCAAGGTGGTGCACTCGTGTGCATGTTAAAAACCAACAGCTTGTGATTTATCTTGACAAACTGAAATAATACCGAAAAAACATCACATTCTTTACTCAAACCTCTCTACTCTACGCAATCCTGTTTTTTTTTTACTCTGACAAGAAACAGAAACAACCCTTTTTCGTCCCCACAACCTACTGACGACAAGAGAACTATACTCACTCACCACACAATGAATGAGCATGAGGTTGTTCAACGGACGTTGTAGATGCGTTGTAGATGCGTCTACGATATTTACGGTCAAACGTAGGGTGAAGTTTTGAAGTAACATTTCGTTTTGCCCCATATGCGCCCGTTGTTTCTACTCTCCTTGTCATCGAACGCACGCAGCAACGCAACATTGCGCTTTGGACTTAAAAGTAGATCTACTTTCTACTTTTACTAATAGTTCGCGAGCATAGTGCCCACAATCTTTAGATTTTCTGCTAAAAGTTGTAAGGACAGACTTTTTAGAAATAACGTTTTTTCATCAGAGCCTTGATGGTTGGGAAATACATGCTATAAGGTCTTAGGCACTTAATAGAGAGCTTCGCAGCCTAATACACTCATTGTGAAACCACTTTGTTTTTGTTATAAAAGGTGGGAGAGTTGTTACTGGAACATAACTTAGAAATTTTACTTAGAATTCCTAATGTTGGGTTAAGAACACGATTCTTGAAAAAACATGGCTTAATACCGAATTAAAATGCATCTGCTATTTCTTAAGATATAAGGGCCTGATTAGAATGCGTAGCTGAAGATGACGCTGTCGTTTTAGCTGAAGCCTGCAGCGTAGCTTGCCGCTTATATCGATCACAATCAGACGCTGAAGCTGAGTAAGTTTGCCAGGTTTGTCAATAGGCTTTCATTATACTAAAGTTGCCAGAATTCCCATTCCCATTCCTGCTTCATAATATTTTTGGATGAGGTTAGTAAAGATTTTTAAGTTTATTACAAAAAACGTAATTTTATTCACTTCTAGAAATAACAGATATATTATTAACGGAAAACGAAAAGAAAGAAAAACTTGAGATTTTCATAAAAACGTGAGGCAGAGCTGGCTGGCTAAGGTTGTTGGCTGAGGCTCAGGTACACCCTGGACTGTAGGGCCACCTGTAGCAAGTAAGTTAGTAGCTCTGCTGCTGTAAACTTTTTTATGACCACTTTTATAAGAAAAAAAGCTGCACACCAATGGGACGATAACACATAGCATTACAAAACCATTAGTGCTACCGAGCAGCATTTGTGATGTCTTATAATAAATTCCAATATTTGAAAACCTAGTGAGTTCAGTGAAGATATAATGCTTCAATGACTCTTGTACATTAATATGTCTTTAGGTGGGACCATAATGAATTCTCTTAAATAGGTGTATCTAGATAATTGATGTCAACGTGACGCTTCGACGTGCGCTATCTCATTATGGTTTGTTTTCCCGGAAAAATATGGTTAGTTTGTAAGAACACCTATGGTCTCTACGTAAATCAGTTGCAGCACCCAGATGAAAGTTTTAAAAAAGTGTGTACGGTCATGTCTAAGTGTCTTCAAAAGCTCTTACAACAGCCAAAATAAAACAACAAAATAAATATAAGCAAATGCATTACACTTCTTAAAGTAAAGTTTATATCCTATTAACTAAACATTATCTATTACCCTTAATGACAAAGTTTTAAGTGGAACCCATAAACACAATAAATGCATTAAAAAAAACCCAAATTACACATATAAATTTGTGTTGGTCTCCTGGGATCTAACCCACTTGGCATCGCGCATTCAACCCCTAAAGTATTCATACGAGCTTTTGATTTATCAATTTACCACTAATGACTGTCTTTCTAGAGGGATTTTTGTTATTTATCTTAGCATATTATCAAAGTGTATACAGCATACAGCAAATATAATCAGCCGAGCTATGGCGTAGAGGAAAGATGTGAGTAAAAAGACATTACCCCCACCATAACAATACCACCACTCAATATGCATTTACTAAGAGCTTACTTATAAACAACGAAAAAAAATCCTTTTAAGATATAAATTATTCAGCAAGGTAAAATGCTATCCACGCAAAAATGAAATGGCCAAACAACATACACACACACACACATGAGCATTGTGTATACATTCCCTGGTACCCATTCCCATTAGAGATTTTGATTTAAAATTCCAAAAGGCGGCCGTTGTAATATTTTATTTCGGTTTTGTTCATTTCTAAATTGGCATCAATATTATTGCACGGCTGGTGATCATTGTTCATTTAAGTTAAAACCCTGCGTTTTTGCTACTCAAATTTTTTTAACTATTAATTAATAGTCTATGACAAGCCCTCTTGTAATGAAACAGGAAAAGGGATATAAAGCCAAGAAATTTGTTTTCAACAGACGATATAGCCCAAAAACAGGAGGAACTTTCTACTGCGGTGATTTTAAAGAGCATTAAACCATAATGGAGTCAAGTATTTCAAACACTTTGCTTATTGCTTTCACATTTTTTAAGTGCTCATATCTCTTAAATTGCTGACCGAAAACAAAAAATTAGAAACATTGTGTCCATCTATATAAATCAAACATTCATTTAATGGAAATATCGTTCAGATCTGTTTATTACTTACAGAAATTCTAGCCCGTAAATTTGAAACGCATGCCATTAATATGAATTAATATATTTTTAAGCCGTTATTGTGCTAAAATTGACGAGGGTGGAATGACGGTGTGTTTTTTTATTACCAACAACTTTTTTATGTGTCGAAACGTTTACTCTATGCTTCAAAAATGTCACTAATATCTATACACTACCAAGCACAAAACTCCTTATAACTTCCAAACGTTTATTACAAAAGGTTTCTACCTCCAATGCCAAAACGTTTCCGTCCCTGTTTCATTAAATTTTGTAATTAATCAAGATTCGTCTATTCTCTCCTGCGCCTGCCTTCATTTATCAAGCTTTTTCCGTCGCCGTCCTCAGTCCAGGGTTTTTATTACATTAATTTCGCCGGCGCGGCGGCGAAACTTTTTTGCCCCAACTCCCTAAGTTTGGATCGGACTGACCACTCCGCCCCACCTATAGGTGCATCTAAAATAGTTTCATGTTAAAAATTTATTAATTAATTTTTCTCGTTTATTATCTGCAACAAGGCAGATGAACAAGCAAAAAAAAAATGTGAATACACATAACTTTTCGGTCGTAATTGGAAAAAAGCTTATTCACAGACTCTTCTAGCGTTCCTCCCGCACCTTTAGCCTCAAACCCTATCGCTATTAATAGCGCATTATGTCCTTGATATTATCCTCACTTCGTTCGCTAAACCATTCAACTTATTCTTTTTCTTTTTGCTCGTCCGCCTATTCGCTCCGTATAGCCATCACAACACCCCGGATCAGTTCTTGCGTCTTGATGGTGCGGGCGTTAGGTGCATGTTGGTGAAAATATTTTAATTAAAACTTTTGCGGGAAAGAGAAAGTACTTGAGTTTTTTTTGCTTTCTTTTTTTTTTACTCATTAATTTTTCCGTGTTTGTTTTCTTTATTTAACATATTCTCCAGGAGCTTATATACGAGTCTCTATAAAAGGCTAATATAGTCTGCTGGTACATGTGGAGGGAGATGCAGTGTTGAGACGGAAAATGTGATTAAATTCAATTTGGCTGATTAAATTGAACTGTTCATCCTTAAGCGCTTAGGGTTACAAGTAGATACCCTGAAGGTTGTGGTTAAGCATGTTCTAAAACCCGAAACATGAAGTCATATCATAAACTTTGGAGACGGTTGATTGAAAGGGGAACACGTCAATGCTTAAAGAAAGTTATTCTTAGGAAATCCAAAATATCGTAATCAAATGAGTTAAGGATAAAAACTGACGCAAGCCAAACCTTATGAAAAACCAGTAAGCAAAATAGCCTCCCCTCAAATTTTTGCATGGAACGCCTTCATGTTAGTTCTGCGAGGAACATGCTTAAAAAGGAGTGACATGGATGTTGTATTAATTGACAAAATAGCCTGTTTTAGTATTGTCTTGATTAAAAATTAAAAACAGACTGACCCGACAATCTATGTATTACCAACCACCATCTACGCTGGGGAAGATGTTGAACCATAGTCCGCTTTTGCGTTTTTATTTCTTAGAGCTTGCATTAATTTTTTTTTTATAATTTTAATAACGCGTACATATGTATCTGATGTCTTTTCCCCTATGTCTATATATATAAGCAAACCTTAATATGTATGAGATTACTTACCAACGAACCAAGATGTGGGTGTATCTTGGTCCGAAGAGGTTTGTACTTCGATCCAGAGGGGTGTTGCTTGGAATAAAACTATAAGCACTAAAAATTAACCAAAAGAAGAAATATTTTGTGAATAATTTGTTGACAACTCTTCAAAGGAAATCATAAAAAAACAAAAAATAATTAAATGAGTTTCTAAAACTAAGTAGACCAAAAGCCTTAGGTGGTTTTAAATAAAAGTGGCATTACTGTATTCTAAACAAAGCTATAGAGTAAAAGAGTCAAAGTCTGAAAAAGAAAAATATTTAAATCATAATAAAAGATGAAAATTAATTTCCATAATTATGTATGTTATTCAACTGACCAAGGTACATGCACTCTGTAGTTTAGGGAACGTGAATGTCACTCCTAAGTAAAAAATGTGCGCTTTAGAATTGTTTTGAAATAAAAATTTTATATCACAATATTTTTCATAAGAGATCGAAAATAGTTCCAGTCCAACCACATAAAAAAAAAAAAAAAAACTGGTAATCCAACTAAGGGCCGGTTTTTCAGTGCTGCAGTGCTGAGTTAAGCCCAGTTTAAACCAAGATCTGTTAATCGAGAAACAAAATGAATCTAGAGTTAACCCAGCGAGCAGTTTTTTGGTGCAACGTTAACTCCGTCAGGAAAGTTGTCAACGCCTTCGATTCTCGAAATTATTCTTCGCATAGAAAAATACAGGAAAAGAAGTTCAAATTATTCACAGATGTCATTTTTCACAGAAACACGCAAATCAATTGCCATTACATACAGAAAAACATTCAAAGAAGTTCATACTGCTCTCCAGAGTTGATCCGAGATTAACTCACTAAATTCGACGGGTTAATCCGAGATTAACTCCACATCCAAATTCACTGAAAAACACATTTCTGGGATTAATCTTAGTTTAACTCGCAAGCTCGGATGATCTCGCACTGAAAAACCGGCCCTAAGAGTTCACTAAAGATCAGCAAAAAAAAAAATTGTTGATGTCAAAATCACTTTTTTCCAACAGAGCAAAGAACTATACAAAGAGTATCGGGAAGGACAGATTTCGCATGGCACATAGCTCAAGAGAACTGGCGAAGCATTTCGGTGGCCTAGGGCCAACCACGTGATCGTCTCTAAGCAGGTTATCTCGAACAGACCAAGAACACGTATCCTGGGGTGGAATCGGCTAAGGTGATCTGTGATAAGTGATATCAGAAATCACAAAAATTCATCTGCACAAACTTTGATCATTACAATTTTCTTGTGACAGCTCTCGATCTATCATCGTCAAAATCAGCTGGTCATCGTCAAAAAGTGCTCTTACATCACAAGGCTAAACAAAACAGCGGTTCGGAAGAATATTTTTGTGATCACCTTACGCAAATGAATTATTATGTTTGATTGACTGTCACAAAATTTGAAAATCACAGATCACTAGCCGATTCAACCCCTGGATACCGATTGAGGGGCTTATGAATAACCTTATGAATAAGGTTAATCGAGACAAGCTCCTCAGAGTTTCTCAAGACTATGCGCTAAGTGGGCCCCTTTTGAGAGCCATTCGGTCTTTATATGGGAAGCATAGTAGCTGGTTATTAAAGCCGGATAAAAAGCATCTAATCCCGTCCTCGAGTCGGACAACGCCAGGGCTGTATTCCATCGCCTCTCCTTTTTATGGGAGAGATGGAGCGCAGTCTTGGCGAGAAATCATTCGTAATATCATCTGGTTTTTGCAGATGATTAAGTCTTGCATCGTCTGAGTAGCAGCTTCAGCAAGCATTGGCTTGCGGCCATCTGGGATGATGCTGGGATGACCCGAACAAATCGGAAGTGTTCTCCGAGTAGAACGATTAAATCTTTGATTGTTTGGACACGTTTTTCGCATGCCCTTCGACAGATTTTCGAAACAGGTCATGCTAGCCGAGATTCGAGTGCGTCGCTCCACTGGGCGCCAAGAAACAGCTAGTGGGATCTCTACACTTGTTTTTTCAAGAAACCGCGATCATCTCCGAGATCCCGTCTAGCGATCGAGCCTGTGCCTCTTGTGTTGGTGGCGAAGGATCGGGAACGAAGGAGGGACCATTAAGCCGTCCTCGCTCCGCGATTTTTTAAAAGGATCAATGGCAAAGAAAAGGATGATGACTGAATTTTTAAACCGAAATTTTTGCATATATAATTTTTTCACAAAATTTTATATAAATTTCATATTATGTATCTTTATCTTTTAGGCGCAATGTTACGATCTGAAGTGATGGATCATAACCTCTCATTCTACAGCATTCCTAATCGTCCGCTTGTGGGGTACGCCGCCATAAATTTCAAGAGGGCGTGGCAAATGTTGGGGTGATTTTTTTTCAACGCCTTTAAGACAATTTCAAAGCAGTTCCTCATACCAAAATTTTATGTTCTGGTTATGTAGCGCAGTAGTAATACATGCAGTTAAATGAAGGTGGTCACACCTGCAGGTCTGTTGTCTGTAGTGGCCGTGTCTGTCTACGGATTCGACTAATTATTAAAAGTATAAACACATTCAATACTACTATAAGTATCGCTTGTGGATTATTTATGGGGTGTTATGTTGTTAAAACAGAAGAAAATTTTAATTTTCAAAAAAACATATTGGTTTTTAGGCTGCGCTACCAAATTCAGTTCTGTAGCTTGTGTTAAACTTTTCATTGTTCGGTCCTTCCTGTGAACCAAATGGACATGGTCTTAAAGTCAGGGACCACACTACGCTCCTCACGTTAAAACACCATAAGCTGGATTCACAAAAAAAAAACTCTGTCTCCGCCTCGTACTGATTTTTATGAGCTTACTCACAGATTTCAATATTTCCTACAAGCTGAAACTTGAAGTGTATTTTTCTTCTCATTTTGTACAGAAAAAGTATATAAAAAATTATAAGATGCGCCCACAGCCACGCCTACGATTGCTTTTGATGTCAGACACCTTGAATTTGCACTTTATTTCGAAATGCGCTTTGGTCAAAGTGACGTCTTTTGGAGCAAAAGACGACAGAAGCTTTAATAAGACGAAAATCGGGCCGCCTACATCATCGCCCACGTTGGCCTTACACTTCTGCGGAAATGTTCAATACTCAATACTCAAGTCGTCAAGACACTGTTTTTGCTGACCATCAAAGCTGATTTGATTGTCTTGATACACGAAAGCCGCGATAGTAATGAAAAGGACATAAATGGTGGTTAGTACGCTTCTCCTTCAGAAAAACTATGTGACTCGCAAAAATATTAGGCAAACATAAACTGACCACAACCACATGCAAAAATTAATATCGCTGAGCCAAACCCCGTAACTCGGTATGACAAACAATTTAATTAATGTTAATAAATTAAAGGTCCTTTACCTTTTTGCCTTTGTGAGGCACACGGCTAAATACCACACTGTTGTTGCCATCAAACACTAAAGTTATTAATTTGATATTTTCCGTTGAGACTGATGATAATAATGCCAAACAAGCCCAAGCAGCCAGCCGCCTTCCAGTTCATTTTGTTTCTCATCTATCGCCGGTGTATTGTTCCGTTTTATGGAGTTTTGTCCTTGCCACAAATTAAGGCTGTCAGCTCCCCGCGTACGCCGTTTCTACCCTCAGACATCGACCGAATATGTGTAAGTGACAGCAAGAATTTTGTAAAGAAATATGAAACGAAGGAGCCATACATAACGAAGGCTGACGGTGTATAGGGTACATGTGCACATGGGCCAAGAGAGACTCTAATAATCGAGTGTTGAAGCTGTTCCAACGGAATGCCTTGTCATTCGCTTAGTGTACCTTCGCCGGAAGTAAAGTAGCACCGCACAGCAGCACCAAACAGTACTATTTTCTCTCTTTATTATCAGCATCGTGCCACCCATCCCCACCCTCTCTGTACAGGAGTATTATTTTAGAAATGAAAATTTTAATTAAATTTCGTGTTGAAATTTATTACCCAGCTTCTACCTGCGGCTTTGAAAGGTATCTCCCGGGATGAGGGCAATATGAGATGCGGTACACACCTACTGCTGCTCAACACAAACGGAGAGCTGTTTAATTAAAAACGAATAAAAGAGAGAGAAAAAATCAGTCAAGGACAACGGGAAAATTAGCTAATTCATTGTGGAATGGTTTAGTAAGGTCTAATATTCAAAGAATGATTAATTAATAAACAGTGTCACATTTCAGCGATATATTTTTTGGGGAAATTGCGTTAGGTATTGTCGCTCAAAACCATAACGCCCAAATTTCAAAATGTCATAACTCCCAAAAGAGCGACATAGCGCCCAAATCTCGTGGTGTAAAGCGTCATAAAGCCCTTGAAATGAAATGTCATATCACCCAAATTGACGATTTTTTTACAACAAAAAATTGTTAAGACATTTTTTGGGCGTTATGACATTTTTAAATTTGGGCATTGTGGTTTTGAGCAACGCCCAAATTATAACACAGATATTTCCATGTTACGCTTTAATGTATACGTATTAAGGCAATCTTTTGGTTTCAATTCAATATTTTTGAAAAACCGACCCCTAAAAGGGGGGAGTGGCTGGAACCTTTGTATGAACAAAATCTGGAATGAAGTCTAGTTTAGCTTACGTGCTATATTTCCTAAATTAGGCTACAGGCCAGTCGAAATTACGTTTTTCTGAAAAAATTTAGGTTTTTCCTCATTTCCGCCTTCAAATGTGGGCGTGGCCCAAACTCTTGTATGAACAAAATGTAAAACTAACTATTTTTTACATAATTTATCGAGTAACATTTTTTCGATTTCGAACAAAAATATGGAATAAAATGCATTATAAAATTACTTCTAAAAATTAGAAGGTAAAGCAATTAGCTTTTTATTTGGTGGATCTTACAATAAATAGGAGATAATAAATACCAAATTTCAGGCTTTTAAGACGTCTTACAGCTTTGAAAGATCTGGGGGTAGTTGCACAATAGCACCGGATGTGGGCGTGTCTGTAGGCGGATTTGAAAAATTTTACAATTGTACTGTTTCGGATAACAATGGAGAGTAACAATGGAGAGAATCGGAGAATAAACGAACAAATTCGGAAACAAATTTCAGCTTCGTAGCTTAAGCTGAGTTGGTCGCTTGCCAAACAAATATGGCGAAGAACAGTGAAGGAGGAATGGTGGCCACAAACAACAGGTGCTATGGTGAAATTCTTGCACCAAAATATTATTAAAATGGCAACGGTCATGTAGTTGCCGACTGTTTTCTATGCATAAATATTGAACTTAAAACTTAACAATAATTAATTTGTGACGAAATCTTTTCCACTAGTATCGTGACCACTGTTGAGTTGGTGGAATTGGGCCCAATCCCAGAACAATATCAGCTTCCTTTCTTTTACGTATAAGTGCTAAAAGCCTTGGAGTTTACCTGAAGCCGAATTTTTTTTGGACTTTATGCGGAACTTCTCGAACCTTGAGTCAAGAAGCTAGTTTTCTTTCAAACATTATGTGTAATGGATGGATGGATGGAGGCCATTTAGTATAGTCAGTATTAAACTATATGGTCATTAGCCAGCATCTACCGTTTACACTTAAGCCGCACTCCAATAAGACTACAGCATACACCCTTTGGCCATTACTGCAACCTTATAATTCGAACCTCTTCAAAATTTCATCAGCTCGTTATAATCAATTCGGTAAATCGATCCCCAATCCTACAAACTACATGCTCTTCATTTAACTATGGCGCCGTAGAGTTTCCAGGATAATGAAATCGACCCATTGCACATCGTTCCTGCACCGTCTCACCTGCTCATTTTGTATGCCTCAATGCCATAGCACCTGCAACATACTTTGAGCAACATGGACCTCAATATCTCAATTACTACCCCACATTGCATCGCTGTGTTATGCACCGTTGTTCGGCATCAATATTTGATTGCTATAAAACAATTACATAACTCGGTAAGGATGTATGCATCGTTCTATAGTCGCAAATTGAGGTATCTAATTTCAAAAGAGTGGGTACAGCATGCCACTGCTAAGTGGTAGGTGTTCCGTGATGCGACTCGCATCCCGACGTTGAAGTTGCGGTGCGGTGCGCCGAACGAAGACAGATTTCGGCTAACCTAACCTAACCTAATTGTTTAAATAATTAACCGGAATATTCGACTACAACAATTTGCAATTACCGAAAATGATGTTCATTGTCTCTTTGAGAATATTTCGTTATGGTTAATTAATTATATTGTGGGGAAAATTCGCTAGCAACTCTTGTGTGCGCCAGGCCCACTTTGAGGCCTAAGTATGGGTTATACGCATTAGTGCCTACCGAGTTCCGGTTGGGCGTTTCACCAGCCCTGCGGAATGCGATGATGATCAGGTACGACGATGATGATGGAGAATATGACGACCCTATTGGGAGGAGAAATTGCGCCGCCAAGACAACACCTATGCGCTTAACAATCCATGAACTCTCTCATGCCACTGTACCAGCCTTATCGTCCTTGCATGTTTGGTGTGCTCAAGCTGAAGCCTACTCAAAGCGCTCTGCATGCGGATGGCGAGGTCATGTCTTCGACGCCATCGAGCGTATGGCCCTATCCACCCACTCATCGCACATGCACTACTAGTAAAAGCCATTTAATTAAGTCTGAAGCTGGCTTCGTCGTCAGCGGCGGCGCCCGCATAGAGTAGCGCCATCACCGTCGTCCTCTAGTCTCATCCAATTTGATGTATCAAAGTTAGATGCATCCTAACTCGGTAAAACTGAATTGAGCTCCTTATGTTTTTGGGAGTGCGGGTATAGCGGCGGCAGGTACGAGGGACTACATTCATCAATAATGAAATGCAATCCAAATTGTGCTCGCGCGTACATAACATCTCATCGAGGCTGAAGGTATAGTCCTGTAGTTTGGAGCAGGCACAGTCGGAGAGCATTAATACCTTATGGCGTTCAGGTGGCTGCTGCCAAGAGTGAACGAATGAATGGATGGATGGCTGGATAGATGGATGGAAGGATGCATGCGTGCGTGCGTGCTTCCTGTGAGATAATTACGTAAAATATTCCATGCACCTAATAACTTTGGTTTTAATTCACTAATAATGCAACAACTAAAGCCTGTATCCTTCGAGCCTTCGGTATAGTGCACTTCGAATATGGATCCGCTGCTGCAACACTCGCTGTGCATTCGGTTGTTCCATTAAGGATGTACGTGCGCATTTTGGCAAGAGGCTCCTCCAGCCATCCGAGCATCATCAGTCGAGGATGAAGGATATGCCCATGGTGCTCGAGTGGGAATTTTGTGCGTGCAGATGATTCGCATAAGTTTAGGGAAATGTGTACAACGATAATTACATTATTGTGATGTGCACAGAGCACACACCCCCAAGTGGTATATGGGCGATGCGATGATGGTATGCTGGTGCGGTGGTGGTGGACTCCAATCACTCTGGTATAGTCAAGAGGCACCAGCGGTAATTGGCAGTGCGGGCTAATTGGGAATTTCGGTTGTAGATGTTTTGAATTGCAGATGCTAGGTGAGGCTAAATTAGGTAGAATACGTCGAGAGGAAGGATTATGGCACATGTTTCTAAAATTAAAAATTCTTTTTGAGCCTAGAGGCCGCCACTATGGGTACCTTTGATTTGGTTGCGGGTTCTGGCTTTCAGCGAAAACAGAATCACTGCACCAGAGCTGATGGTAACAATATCTGAGATTTAACAGTAGTTAACATGAAGTCTGATGCACAGTGTTGTATGCATTTTTGAAATGCTTTCATCCTTAAATTTTAGTTCAGCGAGTGTGTATAACTGAAGCTCCGACAACATAGTCCGAGCGACTAAAGAGAAAGGCTTGAAACTTTTAACGAGTTAATTGTAAGGATTGCCTAAGCCGTAATATTACGTTAAGGTTTCTAAATAGAGTGATTTGCCCCATTTCTACCATCGAAAGTGAAGAGTTTTCCTGCTGGATATTTTTTTATCGAAAGAATTGATCAGGGATTTGGATTGAAATTTTGTTATCCTTTTTTATACTTTCTTAAAGAAGGTGCCATAAACTCTTTCCTGATTTCATTACATTAGAAGTAAATTTTAGAAACCATTGCTTCAGGTCAGTATACCATTCAAAATACTTCAGTCCAGGAAATTTGTGCCCATATATGACAGTGGGACCTCTCCTGCAGATAGAGGCTCAAGGGACACTGAGTGCCTCTTAGAAGAGGCCCGTACTCAGTTTATAGCTATGCAAAACTCCCAAGATTTTGTCCCATGGAAACTGGTCATAATAAACCCGTATTGCTCTTCCCGTAACAAAGGCTCGATTACAGTTCTACTCTGGAACGCGCTTCAAACATCTTCGCGAATACTTTTCCCGGAAGACTGAAGAGAAATATACCCCTCCCCTATATAGCTAGAGCAATCTCTCTTGTCCTATTTTATGAAAACCGGCATCATAACTCCTGTAAGCCAATCGCTAGTTTCTTTCTCGGTATCCCTGGCCACTTTATGGCACGTGTTAGCCATTTAACATCTTGTTCACATTGCTTGTAGCATTTCTATCTTTCGGACTCCACCAGACTTGCCGAGTCATACCAATTTAATTGCAATAATGATTTCATTTACTGTGGCACTTTTCTCCACCCTAATGTCGTCAATAATGGGATTGCCATCTTCTGTTGACCATGTTAAGGGTTAAACAACTCAGAAAAGTGCTCGCTCTATCTGCGTAGGACAGTTTTGAACCCTTTGTTTTGCCTTTTTTCTTCTGAGACGACGAATAGTCTGCAAAATGTCTTGTTTGCGTGCTCCAAGCTCCACCCTCTCACCGAACTTTTTCCATGCCTGTTTCTAGGCTGTTCTGACTGCCTGACTGGAAGTTCTTCGTGGCTCGCTGTACCGGGCTCGGGAAGTTGAGTTCCTTCATTTATTCTACACAATAAAGTGTGTCTTCTTCTCTCTAGTAGGTTTTCTAGTAGTTTCAAACCACGCGGATCTTTCTGCTGATACACAAAACGCTTCACTTCACAAACCCGGTGACACAGATGTTAGAATCCGGGTCATTGTGCCTCTCAATCACACTCCTTCAAGTCCTGTTGTCCGCATTCACGTGAGCATATAAGCCACCCATTAGGAGAAAGAAGTTCATTTATGCAACTCTATCCAGGGCAGCATCAAATTCATTGTAGAAGACCGCATACTCTGACTTTCAATTTGATGTATAGATACACCTGCACTAGAGCCAAAGTCGGTCGCTCAAGCTTGGGCTTTAAGATCGAAAACCTCTTCCAAGGAAATAAACTCCAATTTCGACAATTTCGACTGCACCCACTTGTGCAGTTATGTCATATGGGATGCCACACTGGAAAAGACTATACCAATCAGCGAAGTCTCTGGTTCCGGAACCGTTCCACCAGGCTCTGGCTCGAGGCTTACACCATCGATTCGCAATTGGCGTAAGCGAAACAATCACTTTCTTCAGAAATTACTCAAATTTAAATAAGACTTTTCAAAACACCATGCAAAAGCAAGGACTAGAAAGCAGGATAAAAAACGACTTTTGCGCCTTTGCGAAGCAGTATTTATTGAAAGATAAGATAGCGTGTTTTCATTTTTAATCTTTCTTAGCATTATGACTCTTTCTTCAAATGTCGCGCGATTTGTCTTGAAGAAATGTCCACAAAGATGTATCCGATCTTAAAATGTATCAACCCCTTTGGCAGCAGCTCAAAACTTTGTCGTAAGACGTATTGTATATGAGAATCTGTTTAGCTTACCGCTTCCCTTATCAATTTTGTTACAAAATGAGTACACATAACAAGACTTAGAATCTATTTGAAACATTAAATAAAATGCTGTAGATTTTTTCAAATACACTTTTCAATTCATTCCGAAAAAAAATTATAACCGGAAAATTAACCTGAAGATCTAAATAAAACCTCACCACCAGCATCTGATACGTATTGTAGGGCTCACTGGTCAATGTCTGATCCCAGCCCCCCCCCCCTGGCTGAACTTTAAATGTTAGTGATCCAGGAGCCGAGATTCTGTACCGAGAAGTGCGGCTTCTTGGTCGGAGTCTGCTATTCTGGTTAGGATTGGCGGAATTTAAATCTGGTAGCCAAGTATAAAAAGCGCGCACCACCATAAAGACAAAGAAGAAACAGTCCCAGATATATGCTCTCCTGGTAATCAAGGGCACTTTTCGGGCCTGGTAGACAAATTTGAGACACACTATCTGTAACCTTATTTATTCCAACTAACATACTCCTAAGAATTACACTCTAAAAACGCCAAAATAGCTTTTATTTCACTCTTATAATACTCTAGATACTCTTCGAGCTTAAATTCTTGCTATAGGGTCCGAAAATGATCTTGCAGCAATCTTGTTCAAAGAGTATCACTCCCGTACCACTTAACATTTCATACAAGAGTATATTTAGCTCTAATAAGAGATTTATAAGAGCTTAAATCTTGTAATAAGTGTGTAACTCCTGTAAGAAGAGATTAGTTTTGATAATAAAATCTTTAGTCTTATAGGATAACTTCATTTCTTCGGCCAATGCCTGTAAAAGCTAGTGGGGGGAGGGTTACAATCCCCCTCGGCGAATCGTTGGATACCCCATCCCAATTGACCACTGTCAAGCTCCAAAATGCGTCAAAAATCTTGGTTGTTAAATTTCAGTTTCTATTAATTTTAATTGTGTTCAGAATTTGTCAGTTAAGAATCTTCTTTCTTTAAAAAGGGGCGTGGCATCAACTCCTTTTCAATAACATAATTTTTTTTTATCATATTTTTTATCAGATGCAGTATACACGTGTTGATCGCAGTTTTATATTAAAAATTTGATTTTTTACTAAAAAACGCCCTTAAAAGTGGGCGTGACAAAAATTTATTTATTTGAGTTGATAGCTTGCGCACATATCTGAACATTATCTGAACATTTTATAGTGCAAGTTTTTTGGATTTAAAACAAATATATCAAATAAAAACCGTTTATTAGAATGCATATTAAATATGATCACACCTACAAGGGGGCGGTTTTCGCTTTTTTTTTTTAAATGCCAATCACAATACACTTAATCGAGGATATTGCATACAGAGCATATCAAGGATATTGCATTAGAGCCGAACAAGAAGAGATAGCTCCGCAATTTGTTGTAAGCTCTCGGTCTATACCGACTAAAGATCGAAAGCGTGGTAAGAATCGTGCACTACTATGAGCACTCGCGGCCGGTCCTCTAAGTGCCTATGAAGGTTTTTCCTACCCACGAAAAAAAATGTATAGTGTGTTTTAGATCACCCTCCTCTTTGCCAGAGTTGCGAATTTATGTAAAGCCGCCAGGTGAAGCTCTTCGAATGAGGCCCGGGTACACCCCGAACTGTACCGCCACCTGTGGAAGCAAGTAAGCATTAGTTTTCTAAACTACTTTTTTGTGGGATGCAGAAATATAATGGAGAACATAAAGGTGAAGATATGTTGAACAAACATTTCTGTCTTTCCTACCTCCTGCAAAAAAGGCACAACAGCTCACGGTGATTCAAAGCTTGTTTCTCAAAGAAATGCATGCTATGTGTGTGTTTTTTGACGAACCCGAACTTCACTTTTGAAAAGTTCTTCCAGACAAATGTTACCCTCGGAGGATTTGTAGAAATGCTCGTGGAGTTGGGGGCCGTGAAATAAGAGGTATAGGATTTGTAGTCAGACCTCCGCGCGTAGTAAGCACACACGCTGGCCATAATGCCACTGCATCCTACTGCAGATCATTGCATAGAATCAGATACATATTTTTCCCATCGGTTCAAAGAGATTGTATATTCCCCACATGTGCATTTTCGAATTAATATTCAAATCCTTATCGTTTTTTCAAATTAAAGATCTCTCCATACTTTAAAGTTCGAGTAAAACATCCTTTTCCCAAGGGGATTGTTGAACAAAATGCTTAAGCAATTTTCTTCTCTTTTATTTAATTACAATAGCCCTGTTTTGAATCCTTTGATCTTGATTTCCTACATTCCTTAAACCAACATGTCTCTTTACCCCAAGCACATTGTTTGCATACATGCAAAGCGAAAAACCTCTTGCTGGTGTACTTTATTTGTTCACAATTAATGGTGTTTTGTAAAAGATTTATCCGTTGAATAGCTTAGCCTTTATGTGCAAAATTCAATTACTAAACCCTTGCCTCAAAGACAAAGTAATAATAAAATAACAACAACAACAAACGTGATCCAGGAACAAGGGCAATTACTAACGGCAACACTTTGGTGGGTTTAATTAAAAAATTCTCCCCAATACTACTACCTGCTACACTTTTTTTCCAAAAAGGGGAGACGAATGTTTTTAGAACACTTTAGGTTGGAAAAACAAACAGGAAAAAAAAAACACCCACCGGCCATCACTCGAACCAATACAAACCCTTGCACACCAACAACCTCCGACAGAGTATGAAATTAATTTTCCCATTCCTCGGACACATCCTTTTCACCTTGTCATTTGAGATTTACCCGTCCTTTGTTAGAAGCGATAGAAGGTTATTTTTTTATTTGCTCTATGCAAGGCTTTGCCATACGTCCTGAAATATTGCTTAGGCAAAGCCGTTTTTTTTTTTATCAGATTCCTTGCGCTATGTTTAATATTGGGCATGATCAAAATATTCAGCCCGTGAAACTTAAGTAAAATGCATTCAGCGAGGCTCACACCTAACAGGACCTGCTGGAAAATGCCCGCTTATCAAGAATGTCAATAATGCGGCACATCAGATGGCATGCAGGACTCCGGGCTGGGCTAAACTGCACCGGGAAGAGCAACCCTCTTGTCCACACGACTGCCACTAGCACCATCATGGCGGCCGCATGGAACGATCTCCCATCAATGCTGTTGTGATGATGAAAAATACCAAACAGCACTCCACTCATAGGATATTTTTAATTAATTTTGCTTTTGCCACCTTTTTCAAGTCCTCCTCAATCCAGGTCCTGGTCGGGTGACGGTGTAGTTATTTTAATCTCTCGCCGATTGCACACGAAAACAAGTGAGGAAAACTGAAAAGCTTCAACAGGAAAAAAAGAAAGACTGGATATCCTGATGGCGGTGGTGATTGTTTTGAGCCGTGGAATGGTAGAAAGGATAATTAATTGTGTTGTTGTTTCTATTTCCTTTCAGAAGAAAAGACATAACCAACGGGTTTTGCTTGCTTGCTGTGGTGTGTGGAGATACTCCACTGGAGAAACAGTCCCGAATTTAAGGGTGAAGCTGGGTTCTCATAATGAATGACCATTCTGATGATGAGAATAATGAAGTTGGCGACAATCAGGTCGAATTTAATTAAACTAATTAATCTTATTCAACGGTAATGTTTTGAATTAAAAGTAAGCTACGAGGGGCATAATGGGGAAGTGTCATTTCACTGGTTTGCCTGGAGGTCAGTCGTTTTTTTTTGCCTAGAAAAGTATTTTAGACAATACGTTTTGGAAATAATAAATTTGCTGTTGCTACCAAGTTTTACCAGTTGGATTGCTTGGTACACTCTGCGCCTATAAAACCATGTCCTTCTGCTCGGTCGGATGTCCAAAATTAACGCCTCTAGTATTAAATGGTGAGCTGAAATTTTAAAGTTGAGCCGGTATTGTAATTTTGATCAATGTTGACAAATTGTCATGTGTACCTAAACCTTCTTTCTGACTGCAAAACCGACTTCAACAAAAATCCGATTCAACTAAAGTTTGTTTTTATTAAATTTTCAAGCAAATCTATACCTCTCATGTTGAGTATGACTATACCATGGTAATAAGCCATACATTTGGTTTGTAGTTTCCGGGTATCGATCGATCTTCATTTGCTTGGCACGTTCTGTAACAATTTCGGCTTCGGGGAAAATATTTTTGTTAATTTGTACACTGCTTTCAAAAGGTGATTTCGGATCCAAATAGAGTTCTTTTTCATCGCCATAAGCGTTTTTGATGTCCTTAGAAATTTTTTCCTGTTCAGCGATTATCCATGATCCGTTCTTTTCCCATTTACGCCTGGCTTTGACCGTGGTTCCAATAACGTAGCGGCCATGGTAAAGCTCTTGAATTGGATTAATAAATCCGACGGGCATTTTTGAACTAAAAAAAATAATCAACAAAAAAAATTGAACTTAAAAATGAGTCCGTACCTGATTTTGTTTACAGGTAGATATCAATTTATAGGAGACCAAATTCCTTTGCTAGACGTAGACGGTAGATACCAACTTGTATGGAGACAACAAGAAAAGGCGGTGCTAGTATTTCCTCTTGGAGGAAACGTTTTCTCGGCAAACCAATTTTGTGGCGAGCAGTAATTGAGAATGTCTGAAGTCTCAAGACTGAGATATCTGGCATAAGTTCATAAATATTTAAGGTCATCCCTCAGGTTGTAATTACATGTTGGAAGTTCTCCTAGCTTCCTAATTCTATATATACACTCATAGTCCTTCGGGTTCCTAAAAATTCCGCCTAAAGGCAAGTGGAGCACAATACTTTTTGTGCATATACAATACTTTTGTACATATACATACCTTTCTTGTAGTTCTTATAGGTCTTGAAACATAAGAGCCTTACCCATAGAGACTGACAGACAAATTTGTCAACCATTATAAGGTAGGGTATAGAAACTATCAAAAGATGGCTTCACAGAACAGCACTTGTGTCAGCGTTAATCCTTGGGGACGAGACTTACTATATTGACCAGCAATGGCTTTGCTAGCATCGGGTATGCTAATAATCCAGCAATTCTTATAGAAGCTAAACATAAGGTAACTAAAGATGACCTTATTCCAATACACTTGACTGTTAACATGCAAATAGAGTAGACAACATTTGAATATTTTCGGGAAACAGCTACAATCGAAAAAGATCGCCAGGTCCTTCTCTTACTTAGTCTCCCAAAGCCTTCAATGAGATCCTACGCAGCCGTCAGTGTTTATAGCTAGGGGCAACATTTCTTCAAACGCCATCCAAGATGCCGCGCCTCTGATATGCTAGTCTAAAATTCTTTTTACAAAATTCTGCTTTTGAAATTCTGGATTGGATCCCAAGCCCTGGTTTTGGCTATGAATGTCGGCTTGGGGTGCATGTAGCTAAACAGAGGGAGCATATACAGCGACTATGCACAGAAAGACTAGTACTGGTCGCGAGTTCTATGAGCAGAGCAGAA
Organism: Neoascia interrupta; assembly: GCA_947623515.1. Taxonomy (NCBI): domain Eukaryota; kingdom Metazoa; phylum Arthropoda; class Insecta; order Diptera; family Syrphidae; genus Neoascia; species Neoascia interrupta. Next base: position 197,495,517 of record OX392462.1, read on the forward strand.
GATAGGTTAGGTTAGGTTATTGGTTGATGAAGGGGATATGATTTGCGCCTACAAAGGCAAAACTGAGCCCGTGTACAGTGTTGGATTTCCACCTCTCTCCTACCCCTGATCCACGCGGCACCGCCGTCAAGCATTGAATCGCGAGGCGAAACTTCTTCCCCACATATTCTGCTCATTCACGCTCATGCTACTTTTGCGAGGAGGTCTAATGGCATCATTCCAGCTACTACGCATGGGGCATCATATGAGGTTTTTCGGAAGGTGCTGTTTACTATCTATGCATTGGTTCTGTAGTGTAGTTATTTCTGAGGTGATCAACTCTGTTTCAGCTTGTTTCACCATTGCAGTAGCCCAATTTTTATCTCTCCTTCTGCTTAAGTCCTCTTAAATCCTCCTGGTTTAGTGCTGCCTTCTACACTGCATCTATTGTGAGGCCAAGGTACTGCAGCTCTTCTTTTGAAAAATAACCCCACGGTATCACTCTTATCGTTTCCATTACTCATCTTATACTGCTGGTAGATTGTTGAGAGGAGGTGGTATACTAAATCCCAGATCACTGCGGCCAGAGTTTGTTTTAAAATTATAAACAGATATTGATGAGATACTGCTGGTAAGTACCACCTCTATATTTCCCTCTGCAAGAGGTAGATTTCTAGCCTATCTTGTACCATTTCGATGGCTACATTACAATCAGTTTCTAGCTGTTCCAGAAATTTGGCCGCTACAACGATCGATATATCGTCAGCGAAGCCAATTACTTTCGAGGACCTGGGTATGTGGAATTTCAGTACATAGTCGTATATAAGATTTCACAGTAGATGCCCTATGGAAGAGGCTGCCTCCCATACCTGTCGTCAGTGTCGTAGAACAGTATTCTGTTTCCAAAGTTGTCGAAGTTGCAGAATTTTGCACTAGGTTTCGGGGTTGAAAGCGTTTTACTTGACATCCAGCTTTATGATTGCATAGTACTGCTTACTCCCACTCTTCCATCGTCTTCCTTTTATGGCCATTTCGCTGTATTTACGATTTCGCCAATGGGATATACCGTAGAACGTGCTTTGCGGATACCAAACTGCGATCCGCGAGACCACCTGCTTCGTCGATCGCACTCTACAGTCCATCGCTTACTGTGCGCTCCAGTACCTTCCCTATTGGGTCTGTAGAACAAGTCTAAGATGAAAAAAAGTCTTCGTTCCTTCCGTTGTCTTGGAGAAACTCCTGCAGATATCTGCAAGCTTAGCTTCAAGGATCACCTATCAAGGATTACACCTATCTAAGGGTGTGTCTGATTTTAGCAATATTGGAAACTCCATTGATGCCAGGTGCTTTTCGCCTTAATGCTTTTGCAGACTTTGAGAAACTTGTAGCGTTATGGGGGTGTTGGCAACACCTCTGATTCTCTTCTCTGCTGGTTCCCCTTGTCCCTCCTGCAATGGGAAAAGTACAGCGACAACGTTTTTAAGAAACACTCTGGACGTTGACAGTTTTTTTTACCAAACTTTAACTTCGTCGTAACCACTCGGTAAGCTTTCCTTCACGGACTTTGATCACAGGTGTATCACATGCTGTATTCGATAGCTGTTTTTAAGTTTTTTTGGTCGATTCTACATTTGCTTAAGTTCAGTTCGTTCCGGTATTTCAGAAAATGAAGTCCGGTGATGAAAACGCCTCCATTAGCAGTCTTCCTCTGGTGTTCGTAGCGCGTGAGCCCTATTCAACCCGCCACGCGTTGTTGTCTACCAATTGTTAAAATTTCTCGATAGGATAGTAAGGATGAAGAAGAAATAGAGTCTATAGAACACTTTCTCTGCCACTGCCCAGCTCTCCAAGAACGACGACTAACGTTTTTAGGAGTCATTTTCTTTGATAGCCTGGACAGGCAGGAATATCACTACTTGACCTTAAAAGATTTATCAAAAGATCAGGCTGGTTCAGTTAGTAAGACATATTTCCAACCATGTTTGTCTACCTCACAAGGGTAATCACAATGGGCCAATGTGGCCACCGAGTGAACTTGCACTAGTTGCAAACAACCCTTTCCAACCTAACCTAACCTAACTTAACTCAAAAAATTCCGGCGCAATCCTCAAGGGTGATTCAAAGAGGTTCTTTACCTGATCCCACCACCTGTTTCTTGGCCTACCATGGGGGCGACGCGCTCGCAGTTCGGCTGACATGACCTGTCTAGGAAGTCTGTCAGGGGGCATGCGAACAATGTGTCCAAACCATCAAAGAATCGATCGCTCCACTCGGAAAAGTAGCTGCTCAATATTAAGATTCCCACGAATACTGACGTTTTCACTCTATCCCTTAGACTAACACCAGCAACGCACCTCAGGAATCGCATTTCGGCAGCTTGTACCCGCGATCTAATTCTTTCGGTCGGAACGAACACAGAATTAAAAACTGAGATCTTTGCTTTCACTCCAAGCTCAGTTTTCCTGATGACCGGCCGGCGTCGTTCCTTTACTATTGCTCCAGCTTGGCCAATTCTACAGGACAACTCAGTATCACTCCTCCCATTTTTCGTGAAAAAACCGCCTTGATGATTTTACAAAACTAGAAAAAGAGGTTTTTGAAATTTCGTAAAAAGAGGTGTAGCTTTCTAAAGTTATTTTCCCCAACTGACTTAGACTGGGGCAGAAGCACAGAAAGTGAGGTGTATCGTAGCAGAAATCTCTATCGCTACATTCTCTGCAGATGTTGTCATTGTCGAGACCTAATTTCATGTCATGATTGTGATGATTGTGTAAATGTGACCAGTAAGCATATAAATTTGTTACGACAGAGTTTTTCTGTCACTCGATGACCGTGTTAGTTCGGGATTTATTATAATTAGGACACAATCTGTCGTGGAATGTCATAGGTGGGCTTTGTATTTGGCTTTATCTGGATCTTGTTTTCCCACCCACTTTCTGAAGCTCACAGATTGGAGGTTTGATCCATTGAAGCTTTCAATTATTTTCGTGCAAGTTCCCGAATGTGGCCAGAAACGCAGCAGAGTCTTACGTTGTGATGTGAGCCTTAAGTTCCTTGCGGCAACACTTAACAACATCGGATTTGATTCCGATGGAAGATATAGCCTTTTCATAGCTAGCTGCCTTGTTGTCTATAAATATGGTGATCTTGTGGTATTGCCGCGTTTGAAGAGATATGGACATGCTTCAAAAGGAAGAAGGTTTGAAAGTTCTACCAAATAATAAATAGATCTAAGTCAAGGGTTAAAATGCGAACTGAATCCTTTAAGAACGATCAAGAAAACACCGTAATGGAGAAACCTCACCTAAGAAGCATACGAACGATACCACTCACCCGACCTGGATGAAGTGGAAGTACGTGATGGGTCTAAACTTAAGTGCAACTTCACATACAATGCCTTTTCTTTTTCATAAATTTCAAGGCCGCATGTGACTGCATCTACAGAGAAGAGCTTATACCATAGGGCAATTTCTAGGTTTGGCATTCAACTCGTCAGTTTGTGCAGGATGAAGACGAAAAACTCACGCTGGCGCTGTTACTATTAGATCGGTTGATTTCAAATAAGAATTTAGACAAGGCGACGCACGCCCTATTATGTGACTTTTTTTTACCATAATACTTACTTACTTAAGGTGGCGCTACAGTCCGGGGTGGACCTGGGCCTCAGCCAACAAGCTTCGCCAGCCAGCTCTGTCTCTAGCTAGCCGTCTCCAGTTTCGCACGCGAAGTTGGCTGAGGTCCCCTTCCACTTGCGTGCGCCACCTGAGTCTCGGTGCTCCTCTACCGCGTCGTCCCTGCGGTGTGGATTCGAAGATTTTCCGGGCCGGGGCGTTGGTGTCCATCCGCTCTAGATGACCCAGCCATCGAAGAAGTTGTGTTTTGACTCTTTTGGCTAGGTCGGTATCGCTGTACAGCCCGTACAGTTCGATGTTATATCTCCTCCTCCACTCTCCGTCTATGCAGACGGGACCGTAAATCGTCCGAAGAATTTTCCTCTCGAAGCAGCCTAAAGTGTTTTCATCCGCCTTTGACAGGGTCCATGCTTCTGCACCGTAAAGCAGGACTGGGATGATGAGGGTCTTATACATGGACACTTTAGTTGCTCGAGAGAGGGCTTTGCTACTCAATTGCCTTCTTAGCCCAAGGAAACAGCGATTGGCAAGAGTTATCCTTCGTTTGATTTCAGCGCTGGTGTCATTGTCTGAATTGATAGCGGAACCCAGGTAGACAAAGTCCCTAACTACCTCAAAGTTATAGCTGTCGATGGTGATGTTTTGTCCAAGACGTCGGTGTTGGGTGTCTTTTCTTGATGACAGCATATACTTGGTTCTGCCCTCATTGACTGCTAAACCCATATTCGCCGCTTCCATCCCAATACTCACGAAGGCTTCACTGACATCACGCTTTGTTCTACCGATTATGTCAATGTCGTCTGCGTATGCAAGTAGTTGAACGGACTTTTGAAAGATTGTACCTCTGGTGTTGGCGCGAGAGTTCTGTACAATTCTCTCAAGTATGATGTTAAAGAAATCGCATGACAGCGCGTCGCCTTGTCTAAATCCTTTTTTGACATCAAGGGGGTCGGTGAGGTCTTTGCCGACCTTGACGGAACAGCGTGAGTTTTCCATCGTCATCCTGCACAGACTGACGAGTTTGGCAGGGATTCCAAAACTAGACATTGCGCTATATAGCTCGTCTCTATAGATGCTGTCATACGCGGCCTTGAAATCGATGAAGAGGTGGTGTGTATCGATTTGGAATTCCTGGGTTTTCTCCAAGATCTGCCGCAGTGTGAATATTTGATCGATGGTGGACTTTCCTGGCCTAAAGCCACACTAATATGTGCCTATCAGATTTTTGACAAACGGCTTCAGGCGTTCACACAGTACAGCAGAAAAGGTCTTGAATGCGATGTTAAAAAGACTTATGCCTCTGTAGTTGGCACAACTCAGAGGGTCTCCTTTCTTCAGGATCGGGCAAACAATGCTGAGGTTCCATTCGTCGGGCATGCTTTCTTCCGACCATATCTTGCAGATGAGCTGGTGCATGCTCCTAACCAGCTCATCGCCAGCGGACTTAAAAAGTTCGGCAGCTAGGCCGTCTGCTCCGGCTGCTTTGTTGCACTTGAGCTTAGACAAGCTTGCTTTTTAGCCATAATACTTGAGAGCATTTTGTAGAACCCCGCCGCCAGTACTACAGGCGCAATATTTCAAAAGTCTGCATAATCAAGAGTTCGATATAATCGGAAGATCACAGCTTGAAGTCGGTGAAGTAGTCTTGAGTGTTGGGACAAAGGCAACGAATATGGACTTAGCATTCGATGAGAGCAAAACCGAAAAAAAGGAATTAGCAGCAAAGAAGCAAACTTCAAGACTCGACCAACTTTCCAGTCCTTCTTTACGGTGCAAAACCACAGACCTGTCAATGATTCTGCATCGTAGGAAACGCAGATGAAAATGCTTCGGCGGAATTCGGAAGAAAGATAATTTCTTTCCAAAAAGAGAAAAAAAAAAATTGAGTATTTGGTCCCGTCTGCATAGATTGAGATTGGAGGCGGAGATATAATATTAATTATGACGCGCTGTATAGAGACACTGATCTAGCGTACCTGCATGTAGTTGCTGCTTGATTTAAGTAATCTAGATCCATGATCTGATATCTTAAAAACGAAATTTTGTTTCATTGTGTTAACTAAAAAAAGCTGTATTTAAATCTACACAAAATTTCAATTATTACCTCTGGAACTACCCCTAATTTTCTCAAGCAGGCATATAATGCCAAAAAAAACAACAGCAAACCATATAATTTGTAATTTTCTAATTTATTATTTTTTCCTAGTATATAACCTTTGAGTCCATCAATAATTTTATTATATCAGATATAATTACAACTGAATGAAAGTTTACAATTTCCCTTATACTCTAGAATATGTGTTTCTTTTTTATATTTAACAAGATTTTAAATAACATAAGCTCTCGTGAAAGGTATCCTTTCCAATTTTTTTTGTTATTTTGATTGTTGTCCCTTATTTTGAATCAACTTGAATCCTTATTTTCTCTCTTTTTGTTGACCAGTTTTAAATGATTAGCAGCATTAGTTAGCTTTGGTAACCAAATTGAATGGTTCTTCTGTGTGTGTGTGTTATATGTGCTAGAAAGCCAACATCCTTTTGCGCTCCATTAATCTGACATTTTCCTTGTTTTAATTGCTATGACCGCTTTCTCGTCGTTGTCGGCCGCTCCAAGGGATTCTCTGTGGGGAAACCTACTGGAATTGTCTCGGCAGGATTCACCATTCGACTGCTGGTTGTTTGGGTAGAAGGCTGCAATTCCAGAATTGCCGCTGCCACTGTCAGCAAAGAATGATTTACAGTGGTAAAGACCTCCGGATATTTCCGAGCCACTAGAAGTGGTATTCATTGTTCCTTGTGGCTGGCGTGGGGAAATTCCAACACGTCCACTACTAGTGCCACTGCCATACGCATATGATTCATATGAATGGGCTGTACACTGGTGCTGTGCAGCATTATGATGCTGGTGGTTTGTCAGATGATGGTGGGCTGAGCTCAACGGTGGTGGACTGTCACTGTCATGATGGAACTGGCCACTGCTATTGCAACCGCCAGTTCCAGCCGATGTGAACGCACTTGAAGTCATCTCGAATACTTCGTGGACAGGTGATGATTTACTTTGCTGCATCTCATTGAATTCGGTTTTCACTAGAACTCCTGTGCTGCTGTCGTTGTTGGAATGCGCCTGGCATTTGCCACTCAAGTGGCTTCCACCGTCTTCGTCATGATGTTTTTCACTTTTACAGTGATGGTGATGTTGTTTCGTCGTTTCGCTTGAGTAATCCACGTGACCGGTGAGTTGAGAACATGCAAAGGATCGTGTCGCTAGAGGCAGCATGTGCGGTCCAGTGCCGCATGCAAACACACGCTGTTGATTCTCCAAGTTGGTTGGTTGTTCCGATTTCGAAACGGAACACGAGTGAGTGTGCTGATGATCATGAACTTGCCGGGGATCAAACTCACCGCAGTGCATAAGCGAGCTCTGGCCACGATCCAATTCATTGGATCCAGTGCAAATAAGGCTCTTCATGAACTCTACATCTCGGTTATAGAGACTATTGTAGAGGAAATGATCCTTGCCCGATGAAGGTGGAAAATTCTGCGCGGCACGTTCCAATGGAATTAGACTTGCAGCGGGATTTACAAATGGAAGATGATGATGTGGAAGTACGGCCGGTGGTGTTGACTCGACGTCTGGTAGCGGGGATTCCTTTTTAAGTTTCGGTGGTCTACCCAAACGAGTGGCAACTTCTCAGTCTTTGGATCTGCGCGGTCTGCCCACTTTGCCCTTCCGCACAGGTGGGTTTGTTGTGGTCGTTTTAAGGAGTTTGTGCCAGTCCTGTTCGCACACTAAACTGCCACCCAGCATGTAGTACCTGTAAGTAGGTAGAGGCAGTGTTAACAGGGTTGCTCTTATGAACTTAAGAATAACGTTTAAATATGAATTCAGATAAGTTTTCGATTATTTTTTTTATTCTAATGTGCAAATGGGGACTAAATGTACAAATAAAAGTTCTCAACAAGTAGTTCGATCTATAAGACACTAATATTGTCCTTTTATCATCCACAAAAGGACTCCAAATGACACCTAAGCACTTAAGTGCCTTTTGGAAAGTGTGTAAGGTAATTTTTCAAGAGCTTTAACAACAAATCCGGTACGTAGATGACAAGGATTCAATATAACGTCAGCGGGTGCATTATCAAGTCGCCATATACTGGCTGTGTGAACATACACCCACATGAAGCCTTTCATTAATGAACGATTGGAGGAATAAAGGAAAACAGAAAAAAAAACCACTTGCAAACATACAAATTGAACTATCACCATTTGGAAAAAAGGAAATCACAGAATGTACCTACCTATCACCAGGTCGTAGTTGCGATGCACACTTGGAACAAGCAAAGCACTTCAAATGGAAAACGTGATGCTCTACTGGTATGTGATGCTGTTGCGGATGGGTGAGTAGATTCTGATGTGTTTGGAAATGCCTTTGATTCTCGACTCCGCCAACGCCAGGTGGCGCTTGACTGTGTCCTGTCTGAATCGGATGCTGGTTCGATTGCTGCTGCTGTTGTTGCTGCTGCTGTTTTTGTTGACTACTTATCGGGGATGTAGTCCTCATAACAAATTCATTTGGGGCAATTGTTTGTCCACATGCCGAGCACGGTGCCGTGCCAAACATTCTAAAATAGAAAGAAAAATATATGTATGAAAAAAAAGTAAAAGAATGGATAACGAGAAAAAAATCGACAGGAAGCGTTGAGTAAATCTTTGTCAGGCAGATGAAGTGATGCTGTGAGGGCAGCTTTTCCTTAAATTCACTTCTATAGAATAGCACAAACAATAGAATGCACACAATAAATGGTCAGAAAATTTAGGTTAACTTAAACCATTTCTGTGTGATTTCTAATAACTTAGAAGAACTTCGATAAAGAAAGTTTATTGAAAATGATATCATTTACTACTTGCGTTTCTTTAATCCTTTGCAAAAAACTCAACTTGTGATACTGACAGAAGAAGACACTCCACCCTCATTGTCAGAGCCAACTTGAAGCACCCACTCATAAATCAAAACAATTGCAAATTAACTGAACCTACATTTATTAAAAAGCTAACCGAACACATCGTTGCTAATATTGGAGAGCGATCCGAATCATCAAGTAAATTCAAATAAAATTATAATAAAAGACGCCAATAAGTTAAAAGAAGTTCAATTTCAATCTAACTGAGGAAAACCGAAGAAAGCTTCAATGAGCAAGATATGACTGAAATTCGCTACTCCGTCGTGTTATATATGCTTGTGACACGAAATTGAAAAATTCTACGGGCTATTGGTGAAAAATATACATATAAGAAATTAAGCCTCACATTCAATACCCACAATCGTTTGTAGTGACATCGCGCTGCCTAATTTCTACACTGCCTGATTTTTCGTATCCTCGCCATTCCTTGAGCTCATGATCTAGTTCTTGAAAATATCAATATTCACGAATCCGCTGAACGATCAGATGGCATATCCCCATAGTTTTAAAGAAGTGTTCTTCCACGCTGGTAAAAATGCTAAGTCAGATTTTCTATCTGCCATAAAATATTTCCCCCTCTTTCCGAGTAAATGGGAAACAGCATTTGTCCAGCCCATCCCAAATAAAGACGATTCTTCTGTTTCTGCGCCAACTACTGACCTGGTGCACTGACATTCATTCTTCCCAATATCTTGAAAACTCTGATGAGTTGTGAGATAATGAAATATCTTGAGCAATGGTCAATCCGTGGAAGACGAATTGAGGACAGTTTGAACAATCGAAAGCGGAGCTTGGCAACCCTGTCCGTAAAATTTGCAGTATATTCGCAAAGAGACTACGAAGATTCTAAATCGCTCAAAATTAAATAAGTAGAAGACTGGAATGCTATCGATCACCACAATTTTTAAACAAATTCGTAATATGACAAATGGGATCCTATGGTTGTGCCCCGTTCTACCAAACATAAATCTACAATGGACAAATTATCGAACATCGGTTTAAATAATCTCGAATGGGACAGAATCTGGAAAGACAAAAATTTCGGAAGACAAAATATAGAACAATAACTAGAATACAAGATTTTGTTGGTGGCTTTTTCAATTTAGCATATATTTCGAGAAACTTTTATATATCCAACGTGGCATCTAACCCAAATCTTAGTTTGTGACCCAGGCAGGGGGTTGCATAAGGCAGCACCTTATACGCATGCAGCTAGGCGAAAAATTGGTAACGACCATCAAGAGCTTTTTCGCATGATTGAGGATTTTTCACATAATCATGGACTTGTTTTATGGATACAAAATAGGAAATAACAGCACATCAGGAAATATTTTGCAGATGCAGTGATTGGTGTAATGTCACCAAAGCTTCCCTCGCATTTCAGGTCTGGGCATTCAAGCATAATATGTTCTATGCTTTAAAAAGATAACACAGCATGGGCAGGGCAGGGTAGCATTGCATCTCCCAGTCAAAATACGCGTGTATCCAGTTTAAGTTGCACCACGCCATCCTCAGTAGTTTAAATTCTAGTTCTCTGTTTTCGTTTTTGAGAATTGGGCTTTGTCTGCCTGAATTAGCCCATGATGATTTTTTGCGAGTTCTTTTACCAGTTCTTGGAATATGCAGACTGATGGTTTATGTCTGCTGTCGTTACGTGTTCCAGATTCCCAAAGAGTTTGTGTTGAGGTGCAAGCGCCGTGTCAACAAAGTTGCAGCACCAGCAACGAAGTTCAATTTTCGAAAGAGCATGGCCGGAAGGTGCACGATAAATAGTGTAGGGGCGAGTACTGACCCTTGAAAAAGGGCCTCGTTGAGTTTTCTTGTTCTGCTGTGGTTATCTTTGAGGAAGACGGTAAATATCCTGTTACTGAGTATCGCACATATTAGGTTGCAGATTTTTGTGTTGGTCATGATTTTCAGAAGCTGGTCCAGAAAGCTCATCCTGGACCAGCGGAATAGCTTTTTCGACGTCTGCCTATTCGGTTCAGGATCTTACATTCAAAGATTTTTAAGTCAAATGACAGGAGGGCAATAGAACGGTATCTTATATACGGCTTTGAGCTTATTTTGGCTTTACCTATCTTGGCTTGAGAAGTGCAATGATTTTTGCAGGCCCCTTGTAGCTCGATGGAAGAGACAACATTCTAGCCCAGGCAAGCCATCTTCCTATTTTAGGACTAGTGCTTAAGTTATTCTGGATAAATTCCATCTAAGCTAAGTTGTACTTAGCGGCCATTTTGTTTTACTATTCTGGCAGGTTTTTATGTGTAACTTAGGCTCTTAGTTCAACTTAGCAGTTTTGCGAAGGCAAACGGGCCTTAATAAAGATATCAGATTTTCATAATTACTTAAGGTGGCGCTATAGTCCGGGATGGACCTGGGCCTCAGCCAACAAGCTTCGCCAGCCAGCTCTGTCTCTAGCCAGCCGTCTTCATTGTCGCACGCGAAGTTGGCTGAGGTACCCTTCCACTTGCGTGCGCCACCTGAGTCTCGGTGCTTCTCTACCGCGCCGTCCCTGCGTGGTGGATTCGAATATTTTCCGCGCCGGGGCGTAGGTGTCCATCCGCTCTAGATGACCCAGTTATCGTAGACGTTGTGTTTTGATATCGTGGACGTTTGTGTTCTTCTGGATAGGTCGGTGTCGCTGAACAGCCCATACAGTTTGATGTTATATCTTCGCCTCCACTCGCCGTCTATGCAGAGCGGACCATAAATCGTTCGAAGAATTTCCCTCTCGAAGCAGCCTAAAGTGTTTTTATCCGCCTTTCCATCCCAATACTTACGAAGGCTTCACTGACATCACGCTTTGTTCTTTCGATTATGTCAATTTCATCTGCGTATGCGAGTAGTTGCACAGACTTTTGAAAAATTTTACCTCTGGTGTTGGTGTGAGAGTTCTGCACAATTCTCTCAATTATGATGTTAAGGAAGTCGCATGACAGCGCGTCGCCTTGTCTATTCTTTTGACATCAAAGGGGTCGGTGAGGCCTTTGCCGACCTTGACGGAACAGCGTGAGTTTTCCATCGTCATCCTGCACAAACTGACGAGTTTGGCAAGGATGCTAAAACTAGACATTGCTAGGCCGTCTGCCCCGGCTGCTTTGATGCACTTGAGCCTATACACAGCTACTTTCACCTCCTCCAGGTCGGGTGGGCGGTATCGTTCGTATGCTTCGTCGGTAAAGTCTTCGCCCGGGTTAAATGGTTCGTTTTTAATAACACGTTTTAAATTTTCAAAATTACTGAAAAGTTTATCAGAAACGGGATGGCAAATATGTGCTCATCGCCTCATGGTTTGAGGTCATTTATATATTGCCCATATTTATTGGTCATATTTATTGTTGCCCACGCCTCATGGTTTGAGGTCATTTATATATTGCCCATATTTATTGGTCATATTTATTGTTGCCCACGCCTGTTTTTGGGGACGAGGCCAGTATGCCAACAATCGATACAATATATTAATTCATGAAAAAAAATTAAGGTTGGTGTTTTGGAGTAAATAGGGTAAGAGGTATTTAGAACTCGTAATAGATGAACTATTGCACTTATTCATTTGTGAGCTGTCCATCCAAAAATGGGAAAAGGAACTTTTATAGTATTGCTAGGTTGTCCGTGCATCAAATACCATTTGTAGCTAAACCTGTGTTTTCAAAATGCGAAGATTAACATAGAAAGCATACCTACCACAGTCAAATTACGGTTTGATTACAGTTTTAAATTTCATGTTAAAATGTGTTTCGGTACTAACTTCCAAAAATTTTATAGAAAAGAACTCCAAAAATAAGACTTACGTGAAGTAATTGCTTAATTTTATGGTAAAGTTTAGTTTTTTGAAAATATTGAAATGTGTTTTAAGAAAGAAAGAGTTGACTATATAACTTTGTATGCAAGTAAGTATCAGCAACGTCGGACACGAACGAGGGATGTTAAATTTGCTTGCAGTCTAAAGGCGAGCTCAGAATTCTTTTTATATTTCATATTTTTCCGATCTTTTAAAGCACTTTTAGTATAAATAATGGGCTCAAATATAATAATTTATCGAAATTAGGATGGCGACAGTGTTTCGTAAAGCAAGCTTTTGATAGAGTTCAAGGCTATCGCGTAGGCGACAATAGTGCAATAATTTACACGATGGCGGGCCAGGCTACGAGAAATTTATTGGCTCAGACGTACAGTATAAAACCTTGGATTTGTACCATAATAATGACTTTGGTAACACAAGACCAACCAAACAAGTATTCAGGTTTTTAATGAAATCATTAAATACTTCGAAATCATTTAAAATACGCTTAACAACACATTTTCTACGATGTACTTTTGTTGCGTATCCGCCACAGTGTACTCTCATTATTTTCATGTGAGATTGCGGAGACTGGGATTTTTTTTTTAAATAAACACAATTTTAATTGTTGTAGTTCTTGTCTTTTCTTGTTTTGTATTTATTTTCTTTTAAGAACCTTTGATGTTTCTTGTGTATCTTATTTGCGCCGAATAAAAAATAATAATTAAACGGCGTGCGTACTACCTCATACAGGTCAGCCTTAAGCCTTTGTCATAATAATAATGATCCAAATGCGATGTGTTCTCATTAGAATGAAAATATTCACACTTTTCTCATTGTATCCTTGACAAACCATAGAGCTCCTATACGCCCCATGATTCGTTTATTTTCGTTTAGTATACACACTCACTACCGTATAAGACTGAAGAGAAAATCGTTCATTAAGAACGTTCTTTCAGGTCTTCCCTTTAAAAGGTAAAAAAATTATAAAGTCACGGCGAACGAATAAATTCAATGGAGCACCGCTTAGACTGCAGTTAGCGAAAAGGAGTAAAGCCAACTCAGAATGCAGTCATTAGAACCTTAATAGTCGCCATTATTTTTACCCCATCCACCCTTCGTCGATTCTGTATGTCCGCCATCAAAATTGTCGTCATAACTTCGTTTTGTGTAGGACAAAGTATGCGTTCAGTCTGGGCTTTATGTCAGTGTCTGCATTATTACGTGTTGTGCGAACTTTAAACTTAAATTCATTAAGTCTATATTCAGCTGTATGGACACAGGTGGGGGGCAGGAGTTGAGTAAAAGCTATACTCTTCAGGTGGTAAATAGAAATTTAATAAGATTCTTAAATCCATGAGCATTATCAAAACGGGCTCAGTGTGATTGCTGAAAAAAAAACTTGCAAATCTCAGCCACCAATATTGAAAGTGATTTTTTATTACTCGCGCTCTTCATTGACTTCTGTCACGAATAATCCCAACACAGAAGGCCTTTTAAATTTTATCGATGACAAACTGCAACCCCTGCAATATAGGCCTAATACAAACGCATTCAACTGGCAAAAAATAGCAAAACATGTATGTGACTGGCTGCATTATTTATGCATCGACTCAACTGAAAGCATTTTACATGACCCCGTGTCGTGTAACATTGCTATGAATGCAAGCTTAGGGTTTGATGGATGATATGCATTTTCGATTACCCCGTTTTTTTTGTCCTATGTCAATGCTTTTAGTATTCATAGGCAAAAACTATAATATCATCACTTTCTATAGTGATTTTCGTCAAGCTGGCAGAGTGGGTGACAAATTTAAGCGCGATTGATACAAGTATAAAAGGTGGCATATAAATGAACCAGCATTTTTATATATACATAAAACACGAACGTCAGTGAATTATAGACTATCACGTTCGGGACGTACTAAAACTTAAAATGTGTTTTCTTTCCTAGAAATGGGCAACATTCCGGCTCTATGACTAAAAGCTGGGCTAATAGATTTTTATTATTCAAATTTCACGAGGTGGGCCAGAACGCCAGGAGACTGATCTATGAAAACAAATTAATGCACTGACTTGTGCCTGTCATTTTTACCCTCCTTATTACTTTTTTTGGTAACAATAACTGAATGATGATGGAGGCATCGATAGACTGGTATTAAAAAATATTTAGAAGTCAGCACAACAGCTTGAAATAATCCAAGTGTCGGATTGTCACAACCCATTGTACAAGGACTACATAAGGTATGCTCGATCTTTTGGAGATTTCAAAATTGGTGCTGAATTTGGCAGTAAACCTGAAGGGCCATATGCAATTAAGAGTTGTTTTATCGTTTCAAAAATAATGGATAAAAAACGGAAGCCTTGTAAGTCCAACAAAAGTATTATACTTAAAAAATATTTACATGTGCAAATGAGAAACAACGAAAATATTTGTTTAGGATATTCCGGAATGATAAAGATCGGAAAACAAACGTCCCATATTCATAAATCGACAGCAATTGATGTAACTTTGAATGTAAAAGAGCTTTTCTTATATCTAGACTGAATTTCAGAATGAAATTTAGGAATAGAAAAGTAAATAAAAATATAACAAAAAAAAAAATCCATTGTGTTCCATCTTTTCTAAAATATCTTGCACCAATTTTAAGCTGTCAAAAGAGCGAGCAAACCTTGAATTCCTTGTACAATGGTAACAACCAACACACAATTAATGCAGTATGTAATAGGTCTTCTTCAAGAATATGGAGAAGACCTATTTTGAACAGCTGACGGAAAAGCCTCGTACGAAAAGTTTTACTCTTGAAAGGTCAGAACCCCGCGGAGGCGCATCCCCGAAAAAAAGTTTTAACTCGATTCAAAGCAATGACTTCTTGCACCTAAGGCCAAACCGACTAACCACTGCACCATGATTAACTGGACCCAGAGCGAGTCATTGGCCTGGAAGGGGTTCTGCAATTTTTTGCTAGACCCCTGCGTAGGTGGGGCAATGAAAAAACTTGTATTTGTCCTGTCGGTATTCGAGGCCGGACCTCGCACCATACCTCTTGCCATACTTACGGATAAAGATTTTGCTTACTTCAGCTTAGGTTGTGAGACTTATAGCAGATATAGGAAAGGAGGGAATAGGCTACCAGTGAAAGCATGTTCTCTACGTCTGAGAATCAAACCGCAAGGCTTAGAACTTTCGCGAATTTATTCAAATTCGTTATCAAGAAACTGTTGCCTTTAAACACATGTTTGATTCTATCTGAAACATCTACATCGGATTTGAACCTAATTTAAGTATATTGGCTTAGTCTAGGAATTTCTCCTCCAGGGGCTTAGTCTAGGAATTTCTTTAACAAGACTATATCCTGATCTTCTAAATCAGAAAGTATATATGCTCCAGGTCTTAAGTTGTCATAGCCGGTTAAGACAGCTGCCAAAGCATATAAATTCCAAAACAATGTCAAGGCTTGAAAGAACGCTTGGTAGTGTTTGCACTTGCTTTTTTGGTACCAATGATTGCCTCCTGCACTTGCCAATATAGTGTCAGCTTTCTTTTCTGATTATGCAATATTTGAATACGAATTTGAATTTTTTTGATATATCCAATTACTTTGCTTGACATATTTATAAGTTGGCGATTTTGTTAAAAAAATCGCTTTACAACGATCCGTCCGAAAATGGAAAAAGGACCTCTTCTTGTATCACTCCGCCATCCGCCTGTCCCTCCGTCCGTAACTTCTGAACGGTAAGTCGTAGAAAGTTGAATTTTAGTACACTGACAAAGTCCGTGAAAGAAATGAAAACGCATACAAGGTCAATTTTTTAACACACATAACGGTTTAATTACAGTAAAAATGACAAAAAGTTTTTTGGCACTTATCTTGAAAGGTTTTACAGTGAGAAAGTAGAAAACTAAAAAATACACTAAACAAATAATGAGTTTTTATAATCAAATCGAATTTTAGCAAAATATTAGAAAGTTTTTGAGAAACAAGTAATGGAAAGTATGTACCCATTTGCAACGTGTTTAAGGTCAAAATCATAACTTTTAATTTACTTTATTCAAAAAGCAGATATAGAGCATGGGCACCCATAAATAACAACAATAACTAAGTCAAAATAAAATTTTGGTTTAACAGTTTTGAAACTGCAGCTTTGACGTATTTTCGAAAACAAAAACGTGGAAAATGTTTGTTCCCAACCTTCTCTCCGATGCTGCAAGGCCAAATGATCTGGAGAAAATCACATATAACAGAAATTCACATGTAACAGAAATTATTTTAAGTATCCGGCAAAACTATAGAAATTCCTAAATATTTGGCAGGTTCTGAGATTTGTCCCGATAACTTCAAAACCATTTGAAAAATTATTTTTCAAAATATTCTGGTATATTAACAGTAACACAGATTGTAATGAAATTTGTGCATACATATGTATTATTACTGTATATAGCATTATTGTATAATATTGAATATAGTAGGTATATAAAACGTACAAAGATAATTCTAAATTTTTTAAGATCTTTCAAAAATGTCGTTTCTAACATGAAATTTTCTGAAACGGTTTAAAAATATTTTTAAAAATCCGCATTTAATACCTCTAATTACTATTTTACCCGCCTACTACGGTCACGGGGTTAAGTATTGGCTAAGCGAAAAGTACTGTGACCGTTGCATAAGAAGGAATGGACCAGTTTACTGACCTACAAAATCTCCAGACCTTACATAAATAGATTGGAAGAAAGCAAAAACTTGTTCATTCCACTGAAATAAAAGCTTGAAATGATTTGGAAGAGCTTATATTCTCCAGGCGTCATTACAAGTGAGGCAGAGCAGTTTGCTTCAATAAACGTTGAGAGGACAATTCAAAAACGACCTCAAAGTCGAAAAAGTAGTATGGATAGGAGAAACGGAAAAGATTAGAGACTGCTACAATGTGCCAAAATTATTTAAAAGCAAAGGGCGGTATTTCTTCTAAAAACAAAGGCCTTAACGAAGTTTTTACCTCCAGAACTAAAGTGCAATAAACGCAAAAATGTGTCAGGGTACAACAAAGTATGCGTAATCCAAATATTCTGTTTTCCAAAATTCTGTTTTTGCAAAATTCTGTTTTCTAAAATTTTGTTTTTCCAAAAATTTTGTTTCCCAAAAATCTGGAAATGCCATTTTCTCTAAAAAAAATCTGTAAAACTCTATAATAACAAAAAATAAAAACAATAAAAAAAGTTCGGTGTTTTCTTTTATTTTAACAATATTCAGTATAGTAAGTTAGTCAAAACCATAACACTGTAAATTGTACAATCAAAAAACTTAAAAAAATTAACAAAAAGCAACTTCAACAGAAAAAAAAAATTGGGACGGCTGTCCAGAGCAAAATAAAATTAAACAACTTCGTTAGTACAAAATTAAGTTCTTAGCTATTCTTTTTAAATAAGCAGTATGACTCAAATCCAAGAGTTATATCTAGTATGTATAATAATCTGTAAAAATAATTGTTTTAATTTTTTTTTTACGCTGCCAAAATGATTTTTGGTGCAAATTTGCAGAATCGGATAATGTAAGAAAGTGCGCACACTTTAAATTTATCAAATACTTCTAAATTTAATTCTGGAAGTGCAAAATTTTGTGCATAATTTGCAGAATTTGATAATGTAAAAAAGTGCGCACTTTTTCCAGAATTTTACAAAACAGAATTTTGAAAAAAACAGAATTCTAAAATCCAGAATTTTGGAAAAACAGAATTTAAAAAAAAAAACAGAATTTCGGAAAAACAGAATTTAAAAAAAAACAGAATTTTGAAATACAGAATTTTGCATACAGAATTTTGTTCCATTCAGAATTATGACCCCAACCCAAATAAATTACATGAAAATTAGAAAAAATTTATATTAACTAAAATTCAATTATACCCAGGAATCATACCCTTAAGTAATGTCTTTGCATAAGGAAACACCCTGTAAATGAATTTAGCAATAATTGTACACTAAGCCCTAAAAAAAAGGCCGACGGACCGCTCCGTGCAGACTTCAGACTTAAGGTGTTTTAAGCAGTCTGCCCAAAAATGGAAAAAGTACCACTTATGGTATCACTTGTAACTTTTGAACGGTAAGTCGCCGAAAGATTAAATTTGGTACACTTCTTCTGTGAAAAATATGAGAACGCATTTTTTATACACGCACTTAACGGTTAAATTACAGTTTGAATATTGATGGGAAAAAAGACAAAAAGTCGTTTGGCCTTACCTTAAAAAGTTTTATAGCCAGAGAGAAGAAATTGTAAATTGAAGAAATCATGCACTAAAAAAAAAATTGGATTTACATAATCAAATCAAAGTTTTGCAAAATAGAAACCTTTTTTCAACGTGTTTAAGGTCAAAACTTTTGTATCACTTTTTTCAAAAGCCGATATTGGGCATACATATGAAACCGCCACGGGCTAAGCAAAAGGTAAAATCAAATTTTAGTCAAACGGTTTTAGAACTGTAGTTTTGGCGCATTTTTGGAAAAAAACGTGAAAAAGGTAATGTTCCCACCACAATCTCCTATATAGCATCGGCCGAATGATTTGAAAAAACCATACACATCCAGAATTATTTTTAGTTTTTGGGAAAACTATAGAAATATTTGAATATTTAGCAGATTCAGAGATTTATTAAAAAAAAATCGAAAACTTCAAAAACATTTCAAAAATTATTTTTCAAAATATTTTTGTATCTTAACGGTGGTACAACCTATTATAATAATTTAAAAAAAAAATGAATTCAAAAATTTTTCAAAAACTACGTTTTTAACTTAAATTTTTTTGAAATGGCTTAAGATAAAAAACAAATTAAAAACGCATGTTTTAGCCGATAAAAAAAACTGTCCTCTGAATACATTATAAGGAAAAAGTTACTGTTGCTAGCGCAAAGTATATGAAGTTAAAAAATAATAATTATAATGGTATTCATCAAAAGGTTTCGAAGTGACGTTTTAAGGATTTTAAATTAAAAAAAAGCAGAAAAAACCGCATTTTCCCCCGCACTATTTCGATAACGGTAACATCTACCGTTTCGAAAAAACGAAGAAAAAATCAGACATAGATAGTTTTTTGAAGTTATAAAGAACCAGTGAGTAAGTGCAACAGTATAATAGCGGTATACCCTATTCCTATTCTCCTCTCCATTCCTATTCCTTCATAGTTGACGGTCTTCTTTTACTTTTTTTACTTTTGGGCGATCTTTCATTTCATTTTTGGTCTTTTGAATAATTTTCGTGTGTTTTTTCATAATGACATTGTGCTCAAAATTATTGGGTCATTTTGCATTTTTGGTTGTTGGGCGTTGTCGTTTTTCATGCGAGCCTAAGCTTGCGAAATTTATTTTTTAATTAAGGTAGAATCCTTTTTTCCTTTTAATGCTTTGCAAGGAATCATGATGCGTTTAGACAAATAAGTTTTTTAGTTTTTGGTAATATTAAAATCTTGTCTTTCAATAACAATAACGACTCTAAGCAACAACATTCCATCAGCTTTTACCACGATTACTTGTTGCTCCTTTGTATAATTGCTCAATGTACACACAACCAACCATTCGAAGCTCTTTCGATACTCGTCTTCAAGTTGTGTACTTCTTGTGCCTTTTTTTTAAGTGTTTGTGTTGCGCCAACTGAAAGCACTATCGGGACAATTGCTTCCGTTTGTACTTAAGCAATTAATGAGCAGGTGGAACAATTCAATAAATCATCGATAGAAGTGACACTCACCCACCAAGTGCATTGCTTTAACCCCTCCAGGGCTAGGTGAGTGGAATCGATAGAAAGACTAGATGACAAACAAGGAAACCGAGAGGAAGGATAGAGTTCTTTTTTATCGTCTCCGTCGTTATTATTCCTTCCCATTTTGCGGATCCTTCTTTCACGTTTTATTTTTATGCTTTTTTTTCAAGGAGCTAAGGACTTTTCTTTCTTGTTTGATTTATACACCAACCGTGCAAACGTTGGGGGTATTCGTGCGTTGGGTGAATTTGTTCACTCAGAAGTATAAAGGAATCAAGTGGTAATTGTTGTAATTTTTTTCTCTGTGCTTCTTTTTTTTGTAAAATAAAAAAAGAGTTGAGAAAGAAACCGAGGATGATTAAGATTTCTGATTTGGAAATCAGGGAACGAATATAACATAAAGAAGGGATTTGAACGTTGTTTTAAGATGGGATGCCTAGTTTACTTTTGTACCTATGAATTTTGATGGGAGAACATTTAGAGCAAGTGATGGGAAACACTTTATTGGCTTACTTATTGATTCAGCAATGCGAGAGAGTTGCTAACCTGACAACTCTTTTCGAGTTCATGGAGATGGAATGATCTGCAGGGCTCAACAAAACTCCAGTCCTATAGCCACGTTGCTTTAATGTTCTTCAAGCTTTTGCACCACGATTAATTTATCTAAGGTTTAACGAAACTTAATTTTTCGGTGGCTTGGAAAGAAGAATGATCAGGAATTAAATATCTTAAAATTCTTACAAAGAACTTAGATCTTACTGAGGCCGAAAAGTTTATACATTTCCCAGCATTTGTAAGGATATGTTTGCTTGTACCAGCCTTTTTGTGACCCCGTGACTACGTGCTAAAATAACGAACATCGAATCTTTCCATTTTCGTGGCTTGCATGCGGAATAGTGAAAAAATTAGGAAATTGGAATTTGTATGAAAATTTCAAAGGGCCAGAAAGAGGCTAGTATGAAAAAAGAACGTTATCGAAGGCAAATTTGACGGACAAAAGATTGCTTTTAGAGGGGCAAAAGAATTTGTTGGGAATTTTCCACAAGCAACTTAGCCAACTAATGGATGTCCTTGAAGGTAAACGCGATGTAAAATAAGTACTCCCTTCGAAAAAAAAAAATCAAAACAAGGCTCAGAAAATTTTAAACCGAAAAAGGAACCGTTGCAAAAATAAGTCAGCGACGTAAAATCGCAAGTAAAAAGTGAAAACAGCTGTGTAAACATTTGGCAGAGGAGTTAGATAAAGGCTCGGGAAAATCATTTTTTGCATCTCAAAAGCTGGGCCCCTTAGAACCTAGTTAAGAAAGGGCAGCTTTCCATTAAAAACTTTTTGATCTCAGGAACATGTTAATAAAGCCCCATTAAAGCACTATATCCATCAATCACGAGAAGGTACAACAGAAAATAAAAAGCTATCCCAAACAACAAAACTTTCAGGATGAACTGCAAAAATAACTCATTACGGAAACTTTTTTCGTAAGACTATATACCTTTGCTCATGTTGTCATGCATGTATTCATACATCAGGGTAATGTGCCTTACATCCATTTGCATGCATCTCAAAAACATATTGCATCAATATTCACAACATTGGAACAACAAGCACCCTATCGTAATGCCTATAGTCTGCCAGATGCCTCAGCCTGTACCTTCATATCGTTTCATTTTGCTCCAGAGACGCCAAAATGATTCAGCAAACAAGCATAAAGCTCATGCCATCAAACCACTGCTCACCTCCTACACTCTGTGTTGTGTTGCAAACAACAACGCATCACACATATGCACAACAGCGCACACATATATCAGTTCAATCCATCGTCCTGACAGGGACTCAAAAAACCCGCTAGGGCTTCAATTCATGGCGGCATGTGGTTCCGAACAGTTTTAATTAATAAACTTCATTACACATTCCATACTTAAACTAATTTTCAACTCAAATTACGATGCATGGGTAGGAATGCTTTTAATAGGTGCACTCGACGTTTTTGCCCCCCCTTTTGCACCGAACCACCTTTGCATACAGAGAACAAGACGTTGTCGACGACGATGTGATGAGTACCTCGGCACAAGTACAAACATATAGGAGCAACTGCTGGGAAAGGACGTCAAAGTCGGAGTACATTTCGAGGTACTGCAGTGTGGTGTAGTTGCAGGAACGAGCAGAGGAGTATATGTTGTGTTTATCGTCTTTCCAAACCAATAACACCTATACGGCCGCACAGACAACCACCCCCACACACTAACCATCCCTTAAACGAGCTCTAATAATAATAATTTGAAGTTTCATTAAAAACAAAACACCACGGAACAACTCTCATATGCGGCTTGCATGTAATTTGTGTTAACAATATTTTTGCTGCATAGAAACAGAGAGGAGCTAATAGATTGAATTACTGTGGTTTGAGTGAGTGCTTTTGTGGGGCAAACGTATACGTCGGATTGGGTATTGTTTGGCTTAATTAGGATCAAAAGTTTCAGGAAAAAAAAAGAAAGGTACGAAACTAGTTTTCAGGATGAAAGACGTATCATGTAAGTATTAGTTTTAAGTGGGGGAGAAGGAATGAATGAATAACAATCTTTGTAACAACTTGTGTAAACTG
Source organism: Neoascia interrupta (assembly GCA_947623515.1). Lineage (NCBI taxonomy): Eukaryota > Metazoa > Arthropoda > Insecta > Diptera > Syrphidae > Neoascia > Neoascia interrupta. Next base: position 197,518,217 of record OX392462.1, read on the forward strand.
TTCAGTTCGAAAAAAAATTTTACCTTAAGTAAATAATAAACATTTCATTATTTTTATGTTAAGTAAGTATACTATCCAGATCCTACTACCTACTACCCACATACCTATTTATGAGTGGGAACATAGCAAGAAAGTGTGGTCAGAAGGCAATAAAATGAAAGCAGGTTTCCGGATGGTCAAAATAAATAGTTTGATTTAATAATGTTCGTACTTAAGTCTTGTTTAAAGTCCACCAAACACTCAATACACTGGGGCCATCATGGGCAAAAAACATTTTGCTAGAGCTATTTTTCACTGCTTAAAATAAAGACGAGATCATTATTCTGCGTTTCAAAATTATTCTTTAAAAATTCTACTTTCAAAATTTTTACTTAAGAGAAAAAAAGTTGTTCGTTCAAAGCTTAGCACATAATTATTGCTTAATTTGCATAAAATGTTGTATAGTACCCATGTTTGCGATTTTATGTTATTCTTTCGTTTTAATGACGATTTCCGACTCCCATGGCATATTTTCAAACGCAACTCAATAGCTAATTTGTTTCGTTTACATATAAAAGATATTTATATAATGTTGCGAGTACAATTTTAGGAAGATATACCTATGCTGCGACTGTAGTGTGGAAAATAAAAAAACATCTTTAGGTATTAAATTATTTAAACAAATATTACATTAATTTTAAGGTAAGTCTTAAACATATAAAATATACCGTTTCGAAAAAAATATAAGACATTGACAATTTTTTGGGTGGTCAAAGGATAACCATGTGCACTCAAGAGGATACAAGCATTCACAGGTTTTCTAAACCAACCTCTGTCTATCAACTCCTACTCTCACCTCCCCGTGGTGAACACCGGGTGCCTAGTACCCCAACTGGAGATTGGGTTCCAACCCCTTTGGAAGGTTGTTGGGGGTAGCATACGAGAGAGGGGGGGAGGAGTGTTCTCGCTAAGGCACTTCTCCTTGCATCCGGACGGCAGCGGAGGAATTCCCCAGATGGAATCAACGGTGGCGTCCATAGTTCCAGTCAGGCCGAACTACTTAGTGAACACCATATATGGGCTACTACGACGTATTCGGAGCTAAGGCCTACCAGGAGCGGGCTATCCGGCTCTCCGTCCTTAGAGCTAAACAAAGGATCTGGTCCTCCAGGCTGGGGGTCGTGCCGTCGGGGTGACTTCCAGGCCACGTAAAGAAATACCAGTTACGAAGCAGAAACAAGCCTCGGATTCGGACGGATTTACTGTTGACGACCAATGCAAACGACAAAAAAACAACGAGCTCTGGATCTGCACGTGGAATGTTAGGTCCCTTAACAGACCACGTGCAGGCGAGCAACTAGCGGAGGCCCTTAACGACTGCAAGGCAGACATTACTGCCATCCAAGAAATGCGGTGGGACGGGCCGGGTAAAAGAAGGATGAAAAACTGTGACCTCTACTACGGCGACTTCTATCGGCATCAAAGCCAGCGCCTATTTTGATGTGGTTTCGTTGTTGGAGACAGACTTAGGCAAAAAGTCAACCCTGTAAGCGAGCGCCTCGCGACGATCCGGATAAAGGCTAAATTCGCCAACATTAGCCTCATATGTGCGCATGCCCCCACAGAGGAGAAAGATGACGAGATCGAAGATATGTTCTACGAGCTCCTGGACAATACTTATGAGCAGTGCCCTAGCATTAAGATTGTCCTAGGAAGATTGTCCTAGGAAGGGACCCTCTTTGGTCGTACAGTCGGAAAGCATAGCCTGCACGACACGACCTCCGATAACGAATTCAGGCTGATCGACTTTGCTGCGGGGCGACACGTTGTTGTAGCTAGTACACAGTTCCCGCATTTCTATATCCACAAAGGGACATTGAGATCTCCCGATCAATCAACCGTCAACCAGATTGACCACATTGCGATCGACGCAAGGCACACCACCGGTATCATGCATGTCCGAACTTTCCGAGGGACCAACATTGACTCGGATCACTACCTTGTTATAGCCAAGGTACGGCTGCGGATATTCCGACCAGCGCCAAGTAATGAAAATAATGTGGGGAAGTTTGACGTCTGCCGACTACAATCGCAAGAGATCGCCAGGTCCTTCTCGAACCGAGTCTCTTAAAACCTTCTACGAAGTCCTATGCAGCCAGCATCAAGTATTGATAGCCAGTGGCAATATTGCCAAAATGCCATCAGAGACGCCGCCTTTGAAGTGCTGGGTTTCACACGGCCACTACAACGAAACCCCTGGTTTGACGATGAATGCTGGCAAGCACATGCAGCTAACAAAGCGGTGCTGCACAGAAGGACTAGAGCTGCTCGCGAGCTCTACGAGCAGAGAAGGAGAGAGGAACACCGGCTTCTCCGAAGGAAAAAGAGAGAGCACGAGAAGCGCGCGGTTGAAGAAAAAGAGAGATGTTACAACAGGAATGAGGTTAGAAAGTCGACAGCTATAACTTTGAGGTAGTTAGGGACTTTGTCTACCTGGGTTCCGCTATCAATTCAGACAATGACACCAGCGCTTAAATCAAACGAAGGATAACTCTTGCCAATCGCTGTTTCTTTGGGCTAAGAAGGCATTTGAGTAGCAAAGCCCTCTCTCGAGCAACTAAAGTGTCCATGTATAAGACCCTCATCATCCCAGTCAAAGGCGGATGAAAACACTTTAGGCTGCTTCGAGAGGAAAATTCTTCGGACGATTTACGGTTCCGTCTGCATAGACGGAGAGTGGAGGAGGAGATTTAACATCGAAATGTACGGGCTGTACAGCGATACCGACCTAGCCAAAAGAGTCAAAACACAACGTCTACGATGGATGGGTCATCCAGAGCGGATGGACACCAACGCCCCGGCCCGGAAAATCTTCGAATCCACACCGCAGGGACGACGCGGTAGAGGAGCACCGAGACCCAGGTGGCGCACGCAAGTGGAAGGGGACCTCAGCCAACTTCGCGTGCGAAACTGGAGACGGCTAGCTAGAGACAGAGCTGGCTGGCGAAGCTTGTTGGCTGAGGCCCAGGTCCACCCGGACTGTAGCGCCACCTTAAGTAAGTAAGTAAGTAAGACATTTTAAGATAAGGCCTGAACACTTTGTGTCTTTTTTATCATAAATATTCGAACTACAATTTAATCGTTGTGCGTGTATATAAAAATTTGCCCTAGTAGGCGTTCTCATTTTTCTCATGGACTTTATAAAAGTACCAAATTTAATCTTTCTACGACTTACCGTTCAAAAGTTGTAGGTGCGGACGGATGTACGGACAACTAAGTGATACCATAAGAGGTCCTTTTTCCATTTTTGGACGGACCGCTTAAAACACGTGTCCCGTGAAAAAAAATCTCAGACATAGACAATTTGGGGCTAAAAAAATACAGCAGGGCTGAAATATTGCCCCGCTGTATTTTGTATATAGGGTTTTTGATATATGCGCGCAAAATCATTTTAGCTGATTTTCTAAAATGGTACTGCTAAAAAATTCCCTTAACTTCTCTTTCTATCTTATCAACTTAATTTAATGCAAGCATAAGCCAGTTGAGTAGCATGCAAAAATATGGGAAAAGTTTATAGCAAAAAACCCGTTTGTCATTTATTTTTCTGTTTTTTTTTTAACAAAAAAAATCTAAAAAAAATTGATTTGTCACCCTGCGTTTCAGATAAAAATTTGAGTAGAATGAGAGAAATCTTTAAAGAACTTTTAACCCGAAGATCGGGCAAATAGTCGAAGATCTCCCCTTTACTTACTAAACTGCAATGGCAGCATTTAAAAAATTTTCTTAAAATTTCAGTCGGAATATTGTAAAAATATGAGCTATCGAGATGCGTTTGAAAAAATGCTATAAAGTCGGAGATTGTTATTAAAAGCAAAACATAAAGTCGCAAATAGGAACTTAACAACATTTTATGTATAAATTAAGCAATAATTGCACACTAATCCTTAAAAGCAAGCCGACGGACCGCTCCGTATGTAACCTCATGATGACAGTTTTTTTATACCCGACCGTGTAACCCGTATGACAGTTTTTTTATACCCGACCCGGGATTTAATAATTTTAGTGCATAGTTTGTAAAACAGTAAAATAATCACCGCAGACCCCTAAGACCTTTTTGAGATATGGTCTGTCCGTCCGTATGTATATAGGTTTTAGGTCTTTTAAATTGTGCTCGAAAACTGAAATTAAAAGTGTTATTTGGTTCGCATTTCGTGCAAACAAAAAATGAAAATTGTATCCTCGTATAACCACACATTCTTTACATATTTTCAATATGAGAAATTCTATTGATTAAAATAAAATTGTTTTATTTTTATTATTATTCTCTACAAAACCAAGCACGTGCCAAAAATGCAGCATCCCAAACCCTTGCAAAGAAAGATTAGAGGATAAAGTGTTTTCTGCTAAATCACCTGTCTGCTGTTTAACTTTAACTTGACAAGAATTCCCTGCGGTATATTTTCTAAATAAACGGCAAAATGAATGAGAATAAAGATGTTTTTGCGGCAACACAAACTACACAAAACTGTTTAAATGGGGGTAGGTGCATATATATTAAAGTCCTGTTACGTCTACTGAATCATCCCTTGTCTAATAGGATGTGGAATCGCCTCCAACCTTACTTGGTTTTTTTTCGTACTTTTTTTTTTAACTTTGCACCATTTCTGTGAACGTACAGTTACTCTTGTTACGACGTGAAGTCAAGCCAATTGCTTGGAACGGTTGGCGCAAAAGCTATCCGCAGCATATTTATGGGGCATTTGGATTTCTGTCACGTTCTTCTTTATGTTTTTTGACATTAATTTGATGAACAGAATTTATGCAATTTGCTTATTGAAAATCAAACAGAAATACTTTATAGCAGCGTTATGCCGTCGTTTCACCCATCGTTGGATGTCGTTGCTCGTGATGTACTTTGGGTTGTTCCTTTTTTGCTCTACGTACATACACTGTAAGGTACTCTTGATTTTGCAACCCCCACCCCCAGACTAACACCATCCTTCCTATGCCAATCATCTGGCTGCTCTGGAGAGGCGAGGTGTGTACATAAAGAAGTCTTGAGGTTTGTCACCGCAGTCTGTCGATTTGTGGATGGTGCTAGAATGTCAACTGATTTATCGTTCTATTTGAATTTCGATTATTTGCTTAGCGAAGAGTGTGTTCATTGCCTTATCATGTTGAAATTGCAACAGTTGCCCTAATCAAAATGACTCTAGCAGGCATTCATGCGGTGATTGGCACGGTTCTAATGAGGCCTCGTTAGGAATGAGAGTACATAAAATTGCACAGAATGTAGATGAGTTTTGAGGAAAAGGTTCTATTTCTGCTTGTTTTCCTTTTTTTCAAAGTACCTTGGCACTTTACATATGTATGTGGAGCTTCAGGAAATATGGGCCGACCCTTTTCAAAAACATATAAATTACTTTATTTTGAATTTACCTTAATTAAAGGTCGATAACTTTTTTTGGAAGAGGAGCTAAGCCTTCTTACTATTTTCTTAATCTTTTTCTTAAACTTTTGGCATTTAAAAAACAAAAAATCTTTGTGTTTAAAATAAAATTTCAGGTGTTTTTTATGGTTGCCCAGTACGCGGAAGCTCTGCAATCACCAAAAAAAAACTATGTATTAAACATGCCAGCCCTTATCTTTTTCCATAAAATACCTTTCTTTTCTGGCTAATGTTAAACAAGCTACCGAAAAAATCCTAAGACTCAGACATTAAGTTTTTTACTTATATTTATTTTAGAACTTTAGTTTTTAGCAATCCATTATTAAATCAGTTAAACAATTATTCCTTTATGACTTTTGTGTAACATGCTAATTTAATTATTTATTTTTTATCGTAGTTATTGCAACCTGAGATTTTAATTATTTATTTTTATTAATTTATTTATTATGTATTGCCTGCTATAAATTGTTATTTTTTTTCAGTTATTGCCATTTCAAAATTTGTTATACCCAGGACTTTTTTTTATCATTTGTTATAATTTTTTTATCTTATTATTATTAATTAAAACTTATTCATAATTCGTATTTATTTATTTTTGAGCAACTGAGAACGGTGGTGTCAAAGTACCGGGAGCATCTTGGCAAATAAACCAACTTCGTCATACAGCTCTGTTTCTAGCTTGTAGTCTTTAGTTTTGCTTATTCAAGTTGGCTGAGCTCCGCTTCCGCATGGCTGTGCCATCTAAATATCAGTATCGCTTTGCAGCCTATACTGTTTGATGGCATAGTTCCGACTCCACTCCCTATTTTTGCTGACGATCTTAATCATCTTCATCCGACTTTGACATTCTGCGCCCTTTTGCACCTCAAAGTAGATCTAGTATAAACATTGTCTAATAAATGGATACTTCAAGGCGATGATAGCTATCCAACCAAATTTCCACCGGATTAACGCAACAAAATTTCAGATTCAACCATGTTATGTATTCTGTGTTGTGTGTTGAATAGCAAGGAATCCAACTTTTCGTCTACTATTTAGCATATTTAGCCTGCTCCCTTATCCCACAGGACGTGTACCATTCTTTTCGTTGAATTGAATCTCCATTTAGGTAATGCAATCATCGAGACATTGACCGAATCGATTGGTAGAATCACCATATACGTTTTCTTGCGATCAAGCCAGAATTTTGCCAAATTCACGCCAGTGTCAATATTTTAACCATAATTGCATTACTTAGAAAAAATATTTACAGTCACCCACTAACCCATAAGTACACCAGCAACAAATGATTCGATTCCTATGATAATTGATGGAACTCAATCTCCCAGCATCAATCAAACAAATTGTAGAATATCCCGTGACAGCCTCAAAGTGTCAGTCAACACCAACCGGATCATTAAAATGGCAAAAAGTCTTGAATTTCTTCGAAAGCTTTATACTCGAATCCCAACACCAGTCAGTCGCACACCAACTAAAACCCGCACACCAACTAATGATGCCTGATGCTCTCTGCCTGAGACAAAGTAATTTGCCTAATGAACGACCCTTTGGCATCACTGAAAGGAGAGGCGATAAATTCAACGCCCCATAAATCAGCCCACCGGCAAACCCACCCCTTTAACTCACCTTGAATAGTCAGGTTTACAGAGAATCATTCCACCTCTAGTATAGCAACTGGACCCGATGTCAGCTAGCATGGCCCCACAGCAGTAGCACTTGAGGCACGAATTATGCCAGTACCTGTCCAGTGCGTGTAAAAAGTATCGCTCGACGATTTTGCCTGCAACGGGAAACGGTGTTATAATAGCCCAACTGACTTTATACAATCAGTGGGTCAGTTCACTTGACAGTAATTAATTTGTCAATGCCGGATGAGTGCTCAATCGTGTGTGGCTCATTGTTTGCCCTTAACAATCATTCATCCGTCATTTTTAATAAGTCGGCGTACGTCATTTCATACTTGCTAGGACAAGAGTCCTCGACAAACACTGCATATACATACCTCCGCAGCCGGCGCACTGTTTAATTGCACAATTATTATTATTTATCTGATGAAAAGTGGGCTGAGTACTGCCTATGCTGTTGCTGCCTATTATACCATTTCCAGAGCCACCACTCCCAGCACCAGCGCCTCCAACTCCACCACCACCGCCCATTGATAAACTGTGTTGATTATGTCCGTTTTGATGGTGCGCCACCATGTTATTGCCATTGCAACCAATATTGCCAGTATTGGCGCTAATGTTGTCACCAATGCTGCCACCGCCGCCACCGATGCCATTATTGCCACCAACACCATTATTGCCGCTGCTACCACTCGTGCTGACGTTCGTAGGCGCAGATATGCCACCGCCACTTGTTTCCGAGAGATTCGTGTAACAAACACTACTCTCAGGACTCGGTGAATGTGACGTCGAAAGCTCGGAATAAGGCTGAAAGTGGGAATTCATTGCTATTGCAGTGGCCAGTTTGACGGCTTTTAGTGTCGCTTGATATGAGGATGAATTTTTGTCAAACTATATTGACCAGCGGCTTTGTTGCCTTTAACTTCGTTGTCGACTTTGATTTTCTGGAAAGAGAGAAGAAATTTGTTAGAACAACAATAGATTCTGAGCTTAAGGTTATATTTTTATTACTTCAAAAGTCCAAAACTTTGCCAAAATATTTAAAAACTTCGATGGATGAAATAAATATATCTTGGATAAAAAAAAAAACTAAATGTGATACTTTATCCATCATTCGTTGGATAAGGAACAAGGAGGCTTAACACAATACGCACACAATACGAGCTATATGCAAAGCAAATAATTTTTGTGTCCTGGTCCTGACCTATTTGGTCGAGCTAGTTTTAGAAATATCAAGAAGGGCAATCATAACAACAATATACCAGTTATCAGATTGAGAACTTAGCTTTTGCAACCGGGAGCAAAAGACCAAGACAATTTTCAGTGTCAAAAAACTAAGATATTTTATCACTTCTCCTGTGGCAAGACAGAGATCATTCCCGGACTCCGCGAAACGAGACAACTTTCCAAATCACTAGACTAGTTGGTCGCAAAATAGAGATATTTTCCGGTTGCAAAAGACCGAGATAGCTCTTCTAGTCGTCATATTGACGACGTTCATCACTTCTATTGTGGCAAGGTAGAGATCTTTTCCGGATTCGAAAGACTGAGAAAACTTTCCCAGTCAATAGACGGGGACCTTTTTTGATCACTTTTCCTGTTGCAAGACAGAGATCTTTGTCGGTTGCATAAGACCTAGACAAGTTTTCCAGTTGTCAGATTCAGATCTTTGTTCACTTTTCCTGTCGCCAGATCTTTCTCGAAACCGAGTACCGAGACAACTTTTCTATTCGACTGATTAAGATTGTTAATCATTTTTCCTATCGCAATAATGAACCCCTTTCACGATTGCAAAAGACCGAGACAAGTTTTCAGTCGTCAGATTGTGATCTTTGTTCCTTTTTCTGTCGCAAGGTAAAGACCTTTCCCGGTTGAAAAAGATCGAGATAGCTTTTCCAATCGTCAGATTGAGATCTTTGTTCACTTTTCCTGACAGAAGATAGAGATATCTCCCAGTTGCAAAAGACCGAGTACCGAGGCAACTTTTTCATTCGTCTGATTGAGATCTTTTTCACTTTCCCTATCGCAAAAGAGACCTTTTGCAAGACCTTTCACGGTTGCAAAAGACCAAGCTTTACCTGTTATTAGATTGAGATATTTCTTCCTTATACCCGACCGGGGTTATATTAATTTTAATGCATAGTTTGTAACACAGGGAAATATTCACCATAGACCCTTAAGACCTTTTAGAGATATGATCGAGACCGACATGTCAACCGATTAAGCCATGTCCGTCCGTATGTGTGAAGGTTTTAGGTCTTCAAAATCAACCTAGAGAGCTGAAACTTGGAACACAGCTTTGTTCTTTTGTTGCACTGACAAGGCGTGAAATTTGGCTAAATATGTCAACGGCCACGCCCACTACTGGCTTCAATGTGACACAACCTCTATTTCACATATTTTTTCAAAATGCCTTTTGGTCAAGTTAGACAAGCAATATTGGTCTATGACCTTCAAGGCAAACATTGGACCGTCCACAATATCGACCATGCCCACTTTTAACATGTGAGATCTCTAAAAAAAACGCGGTTTTTCGAAAAGTTGACTGCAAATCGAAAAAAAATTATAAAGCAAATATTAAAGATATTTTTATTTGCTAAGTTTTCTCCATATAAAGTTTTGAACTCCGCGCAACTTTTAAGGAGCGTTTTCAGGTAAAAACTGTTTTTTTCTGAAATAATTTTCGCTTTTACCGTATTTTCTCCTGATTCTAACGAAATGTAAAGGCCATTCCCAATTTTGGCGGCGTGGCCTTTACAAATAATAAAGCCATTTGGCCCATTTACATGAATTTGGGCCAAGAAACTTTAAGATTTGGTGTTACATTACATGGTATATAGGGTCGGGTATAGAAGTTTGTCACGGTCAAACTCTTGCACTTACTCACTTGTTTTACCTGTCATATGCTAGAAACCTTTCCCGGTTGCAAGGACCGAGTCGACTTTTCCAGTCGATGACGATTGAGAACTTTAATCACTTTCAAAAGTGTTGGACCAAGAGAACTTTTCGATTAATGATAGAGATATTTTTTTTTCCACTTTTACTGCCCCGAGATTCAGACTTTTCCAAATCTGAAGTCTTTTAACTCTCCAGTCGCCTCGCAATATAGAAATATTTCCTGATTGCAAAAGACCAAAACAGATTTTCCAGTCAGAATATCTACAAATCGTTAGGAATAGTTTTAAGTGTCCAGTTATAAGGCGTTTCATATTCAGCAAATGGTGTTTAGGCTTGATTAATATTCAAGTTAAAGTTGTCTTTACCAACGAACCTGGATCCAGTGAGCAAAACCTCAGTTCTTGAATAGGAAAGGGCCCGTTCAAGGCGGTTCGTTAAGGAGAACTACACTTAAACAAGATCAGTGCTATACCAGGGTTCTCGCTTAATCTCCCAGATTTTCAGCAATATTATCTAAATAACTGAAGAGGCAATGAAACAGGAATTCCATAAAGGAAACAGTTTAAAAGGGTCGAATATTAGTATCTCGGTGGTCGGTTTACATCACCTTTTCGTGAAATAACTATGACCTCGAATCGCTCGTTTGGAATTTGTAATGAAGCATTGCGCCGTCCTGCTAAAACAACAAATCGTTGGTGTCTATATTAACCAGCTCAGATCAATAGAAATTGGTAGACATTGACATTTTACTCTCGCGATGGCCTAGCTAGCTTTGTCCTCAAGGAATCGACGACGCCCAAAATCCACACCAAATAGTTGCTTTTTCGGGATGCGTTGGACACTTTAGGATCTCATATGAATTTTTATCGACCCTACATCGACAGTTATTTATGTAGACGAACCAATTCATCCAAAATTGCGCTTTCTCGCTGAATATGATTTTTCAACCTTAAATTACTTTTCAATTAATTTAAAAGTTACCAGTTGCAATATGAACAACTTGGCAAAACATACTTCATAAAAAGCTGCCAATTTGATAGTTATACCTTCAACAATTGGGACGCTATCAATAGTTAAACTTCAATAGTCGCTATTGGAAGACCCTTTCCCGAATCGCACACGTTCACGCGACATTTTTTGAACATTGAAGTGCAAAATTTATGAAGACTTGTAGCTACTTAGCCATTTTTATTTGTTGCATACCAAAAACTCGAGCTGCTAGATTAAATGAAACTAATTAGTGAAATTAGTAAGAAGCTGAAAATCTCATTGAGGCAGAAAAAAAAGTGTGATTTTGTTTGACCAGTTAATCAATTTCTTTGGCCAGATGTCATTAATCAGCCTCATTTCAAATATTTCGGCTAACTTGCTCTTTTTAAGTAATTAATTATTTTATGTCAAAATCCTGTCGATCGTAAAAATTATATCACTCCTTCCCGCACTCTAGGGGCGCACTGAATATCCTTTGTAAGTAATTAAATTTTAATCAAGATAAAAACGTCTCCAACACCAAACTGCAATCAAATTAAAAAATAATCTGCGCATCATTCCGACGTCCGTCCGACCGACTGCAACAGCATGCCAGTACTTTTTCCGAATTAATTAGCTAAATGACTCCCAATGATGTTTCTATTAAAATGTCACAGCAACTCCACAAGAGCGGCAGGAGCAGCATCATCGTGTGTACACACACATTTTGCATCACAATGGGTAAATCTGCCCTCTGGAACGAATTGTTATTTTTTTTCCCCATACTACACTTTTGCGCACAAATTAAGTGCACTCCTCTCCCGTGTAATTATCAATTTTGTTGATTAACTGATGAATTTTCATTTTTAATATCCATCAAGTGCTCCACCACACTCGACATCGCACCGCGCCGCGGGCTCAGCCAATTACTTCTGGTGTCACACACCCATTTGTTTATATTAATTCGTTAATTGATGTGATCCCTTTGTAGCACACAACAAAGGCATTAAAGGAAATCTAATAAAAATATAACATGACCATCATGACAGAGTTAATTAAGCAAATAGTCGGACGTCTTATCGTTCGTAGTCGATACTCCTCGCATCGGTGTCGAGTCGAGGACGAAGGACAATGGTGTTACACGACGACCGCCGACGAGACGATGGGGCTGATGGCAAATGAAATTGAGTATTTATCAGAGATCAACAAACGACATTTGGACCATCTCTTCCTAATGCTTAAATCAATATTCCGAAATTCATTGATGGCAAATCGAGAGAAAGAGGACGAATATCGTCTCCCTTCTTTCAGAGCAAAGCATACCGACCATAAGACCAGTGTGACACTGCCGCAGGACAAGATTTGCACCTTGACATCGAATCGCCACGATGATGATGGTCTGGCTTACGAATCGGAAGACAATCTCATCGGGTTCAAACATTTGCACTTACACGGATGAAGGTACTCGTATATGTATACGATATATCATTCTAGCACGGGGAAGCTTTCCCTTTTGGAACGTCTGTAGACGATATGGAATTCTACTTGGATCCCGCCCGGAATCAGATGCTAATGAAATTAACAAAATGGACATAATGGTGGATGGATATCGCAGAGGCACATAGGGGGGACATGGCCACCCGATTTAATGAATTGGTAGTCGCTATCGCTCGACATTATTTCATTAACTAATTCATTCTGGGGGATGAAAATGATTCTGCAAACGATCCCTGTTTGAGTGGGCAGAGGGGAGAGCAGCGTCACTCACTTTTGGTTGGATTAGCCCAAATGGAAATGGTACTTTTAATTTTGTCAATTGAGTCCATGTTTATTGATTCTTGAATGTTTACTAGCTTTGTATTGTTTGCATGTTATGAAACAAAGGGAAAGCTTAGAAAAGGGTACGAGAAAGATCAATGAAGGCTTTAGAGTCGCTTCTTAGTAATCAATTGCGAAAAGTAATAATTGTACAGATTTTCTTTTTCTCTCTGATGGCGTCTTGAGTTCTTTTTATGTTTTAGGCAGCCTGTTCCTCTCTAAGCCGCTTCTTTCCACAAAAATCTTTAACAGATGCTATGACTGCTGGGGAATATCTACTCTTTACAATTAACATTTTACAGTTTTTTTAAACGTGTAGGTTGTTCGAAATCCGAACCTTTGCAATGCAATCTTTTGCAATGTTCTTTGAAGAGAAAAGAAACTGTCCTCTCGTGTCTCAAAATAGGTCTGATCAAGTAACTCGCTGGAGGGTACCCAAGCAGGAATCGCTATACAACCTCTACTGCATTATCTTTGAGAAACAGGTCTAAAGTTCAGAGCCAGAGAAAACCATAGAAGAGCAAAATAGGAGGAGTTTAATGAGGAACTACAGAGGACTTTTATCCCCAGCCAAGGCAGAGTGATCGGCGATACAGTCAAAAACATTCCTTCAAAAAACGATGGCCCGAACAGAAGCACAGGAAAGACACGCCCTTCCTGCTGGAGTTCCAACCTCCAAGATCACGGACCTCATCAAGAGCTCAAGATCTAGATGATACTTTGCAAAAAAATTGCTCATCGAATGGACAGCCTACAAGGAGACCATGAAAAAAATAGATCAGATTCGTCAAGAGGAGTTCAGGAAAGAATATCTGCAAATCAATCGAGACTATAACTAAAGCGTCTTGACTTTTGGAAAGTCCTCTGAAAAAGCACCAACTGAGCTCATTTAGGAAGACTAATGGCAGCTGGCCCCATGGGGAATACGGAGCAGTAGCAGAGTACTCCCTAAGGAGCATGGAGAAAGAAAAGATCAGGGCTATGACCGACAAAAAAAGGCTGACCTGGGCGATCAACTCCTTCGTTCCCCAAAAAGCTTCAGGGCGGATAGTATTGCACCAATAATGCTCCAAAAGCAGTGAAATTATTATTCCGAATGGTTGAAAAACATTTACAAGTTCTGCTTAAGGCTATGTTATGTTACAAAAGTCTGAAAACAAGCCCGAATATCATTCATCCCGAAATGGAGCACCACAGCAAAGGACGATGTCAGTGAGTGTATGTCAAAGAGGTGTTTGGCGATAACTAGGTGCAAAGTCACAGCATGCATACATGTAACTGGACCGCGGTAATGCTAGGCACACGAAGAAAAGTTACGTGAAGGTGGAGTATGGTTCAGACGAAAAGTCGGCAATGGAACACCACAAGGAGGTTTCCTCTCTTATATAAATAAAAATAAATAAATTGAGTGGCGCAACAGCTCGATGCGAACCAGGGCCAACTTCTCAACAATGTATGCTGTGTATGTTGATTTCTTCACATACAAGGGGACCTACAATTTTTTTGCCGAATCCGAACGGCAGTTAGAGAAGTTTTTCAAGACAAATTGGAATTAATTCAAGGGACTGGAGTTAATGCATCTAAGAAAGAAGTCTCTCTGTTTACCTGAAAAGGGGCAATTCCAACCTCCAGGACACCAAGAAATAGAGGAGTTGAGCTAGCGATATTCAAGTTAGTTAGAAACCTGGTGGTCTCCAAGCTCAACTAGAGGGAGAATTCTCTAGAACTAGATGATCGCGTCAAGCGGGCATACTATATGCCTAACGCAGAACGTAAGTCACCTTGTGGGAAATTAAACTGCGCATGTAAGACCCATCCCAACATATGGCGCGGCAGTATGGTGGAAGGCTATAGACAGAAAAAGTATTATCTCTCATCAATGTCCAAAGCGCAGGCTTGCATGTCAATAACAACGTCTCTAGGGCTCACATTCACCGCAGTAGGAGAGGTACTTCTCCATCTCACACCCTCGGACAGCCGCAAGGCTACTAAATCAACTGTCCATCTAAGCGAATCCAGAATGTGGTCCGCTGGATCTTAACTACGCCTCTGTGGAAATTCAGTGGTATGCCTCTACTCTAGACTCCATTTCTTCCAGTCATGAAATACCACCTAGTATCTACCCGTGTCATAAGCTTTGAACATAAGATTCGATACCACAATATCGAAAAGATGTGAATGGAAAGACAGTCACACGAGGTAATGAGATCGCCGACTATATTGACGACCCTAAGTAAGACGTCGAAACAGGTGCAGGGGTTTTTTTTAAGCTCTGGGAGCTTGCAAATTATTTGAGAATTACGATACGGTTGCATGTGTTTTTTAGGCGGCGCTAGCAGCCTTAATTAAAACTGACACGGGACCAAAGACACACAGACTCGAAAACAAGACCAATACTCTGAAAGCTAATGTGAAATCAAGTGCTGTGAAACTAGACAGGGAAGATTCTAGACGACATATCACTTTGCATATTCTGTAGGTATGTGATCTCGGTCAGAGTTGAATGCATCTCTTGCTCTCAAATCAGCTACGGGACAAAAGTGCAGACACACAAGAGAGCTACAAACGGACCACACTATTTAAGATCGCTATACTCACGAAATCCTTGCGGGGCACTGTACTGTGTATGGAGATACACAGAGCTGCTTGGGCATGCCGCACAACAATTACTGCATAAGCTGTAGGGAGGTTAAGGTTAAAAAATTGAATTTGTTCTTCATCGGCATTAGACGAATTTATTTCTTCAATGAGTTTGAAGATCTAAGGAATGTGGATCTGAAGGACCTGCTGGGCCCAGAGGGTTCCCAAAAGAACAAAAGGGATCCAGGAACCTTACCAAAACGAACTTGTTAGGTACTTGGAAACTGTTGATGGGTTAAGTGAGCCATGACTACTGTCACATGGTCAACCTTAACCAAGTTTTCGCTCTCCAAGCTTTCACTCTTCATTCAATCAAACATTCATTTATTAATTATATACCCCATCCCATAGGATAGGAGGTACATTAAGTTTGTCACATAGTTTGTGACACGGTAAAATAATTATGGTACTCCCTGAAGACCTTAGGCCCATATGATCGAGACCGAATTGTGAATCCAATAAGCCATGTTTGTCCGTCCGTCCGCGTCTGTCTGTATATCGCACCTTATTAAACCTTAAATTTTGAGCTAGGAAGCTGAAATTTGGTGCATAAGTTTATTGTTATCCGAAGCAGTACAAGTGTAAAAAAATTTCAAATCTGCCCACAGACACGCCCACAATCGGTATGATTGTGGCGTGTCTGTGGGCGTCTGTAGACGTCTTACAGCTTTGAAACTCCTATTTATTGTAAGATACACAAAATAAAAATTAAATCGCTTTACCTCCCCTAGTGGGCGGGGCATCGACTTAAAGAGTAATTTTACAAATACATTTTATTCAATATTTTTGTTCTAAATCGAAATTTTGTTTTTTATATATTACGTAGAGAACTTCTAGTTCTACATCTAATACAAGATTTGGAGGCAGAATTGAAGAAAAACATAAAAATTTCCAGAAAAACGTAGTTTCAAAAGAACTCCAGCCTAATTTAGGAAAGAATAAAAAAAAATGCAGGTCACGTAAACGAGTCTTCATTTCAGATTTTGTTCATACAAAGTTTTTAGCCACGCCCTCTTTAAAGGCTCTATTTTTCAAAAATATTAAATTTACTTACTTACTTACTTAAGGTGGCGCTACAGTCCGGGGTGGACCTGGGCCTCGGCCAACAAGCTTCGCCAGCCAGCTCTGTCTCTAGCTAGCCGTCTCCAGTTTCGCACGCGAAGTTGGCTGAGGTCCCCTTCCACTTGCGTGCGCCACCTGAGTCTCGGTGCTCCTCTACCGCGTCGTCCCTGCGGTGTGGATTCGAAGATTTTCCGGGCCGGGGCGTTGGTGTCCATCCGCTCTAAATGACCCAGCCATCGTAGACGTTGTGTTTTGACTCTTTTGGCTAGGTCGGTATCGCTGTACAGCCCGTACAGTTCGATGTTATATCTCCTCCTCCACTCTCCGTCTATGCAGACGGGACCGTAAATCGTCCGAAGAATTTTCCTCTCGAAGCAGCCTAAAGTGTTTTCATCCGCCTTTGACAGAGTCCATGCTTCTGCACCGTAAAGCAGGACTGGGATGATGAGGGTCTTATACATGGACACTTTAGTTGCTCGAGAGAGGGCTTTGCTACTCAATTGCCTTCTTAGCCCAAAGAAACAGCGATTGGCAAGAGTTATCCTTCGTTTGATTTCAGCGCTGGTGTCATTGTCTGAATTGATAGCGGAACCAAGGTAGACAAAGTCCCTAACTACCTCAAAGTTATAGCTGTCGATGGTGATGTTTTGTCCAAGACGTCGGTGGACAAACCCATATTCGCCGCTTCCGTCCCAATACTCACGAAGGCTTCACTGACATCACGCTTTGTTCTACCGATTATGTCAATGTCGTCTGCGTATGCAAGTAGTTGAACGGACTTTTGAAAGATTGTACCTCTGGTGTTGGCGCGAGAGTTCTGCACAATACTCTCAAGTATGATGTTAAAGAAGTCGCATGACAGCGCGTCGCCTTGTCTAAATCCTTTTTTGACATCAAAGGGGTCGGTGAGGTCTTTGCCGACCTTGACGGAACAGCGTGAGTTTTCCATCGTCATCCTGCACAGACTGACGAGTTTGGCAGGGATGCCAAAACTAGACATTGCGCTATATAGCTCGTCTCTATAGATGCTGTCATACGCGGCCTTGAAATCGATGAAGAGGTGGTGTGTATCGATTTGGAATTCCTGGGTTTTCTCCAAGATCTGCCGCAGTGTGAATATTTGATCGATGGTGGACTTTCCTGGCCTAAAGCCACACTGATATGTGCCTATCAGATTGTTGACAAACGGCTTCAGGCGTTCACACAGTACAGCAGAAAAGATCTTGTATGCGATGTTAAGAAGACTTATGCCTCTGTAGTTGGCACAACTCAGAGGGTCTCCTTTCTTCAGGATCGGGCAAACAATGCTGAGGTTCCATTCGTCGGGCATGCTTTCTTCCGACCATATCTTGCAGATGAGCTGGTGCATGCTCCTAACCAGCTCATCGCCAGCGGATTTAAAAAGTTCGGCAGCTAGGCCGTCTGCTCCGGCTGCTTTGTTGCACTTGAGCTTAGACACAGCTACTTTCACCTCCTCCAGGTCGGGTGGGCGGTATCGTTCGTATGCTTCGTCGGTAACGTCTTCGCCCGGGTTGAATGGTTCGTTCTGCCTGACAGCGGTATTTGGTTCTTCCTCGCCGTTATACAGTCTGCAGAAGTGGTCTTTCCAAATCCTCAGCACCGACTGCGATTCTACAACGATGTTCCCTTGATGGTCCTTACAGGCTTCAGTTCGAAGTTTATACCCTTGGCAGGACCTTTTGATCCTTTGGTAAAACTTTCTAACCTCATTCCTGTTGTAACATCTCTCTATCTCTTCAACCGCGCGCTTCTCGTGCTCTCTCTTTTTCCTTCGGAGAAGCCGGTGCTCCTCTCTCCTCCTCTGCTCGTAGAGCTCGCGAGCAGCTCTAGTCCTTCTGTGCAGCGCCGCTTTGTATGCTTCCTGTTTAGCTGCATGTGCTTGCCGGCATTCATCGTCAAACCAGGGGTTTCGTTGTGGTCGCCGTGTGAAACCCAGCACTTCAGAGGCGGCGTCTCTGATGGCATTTTGGCAATGTTGCCACTGGCTATCAATACTTGATGCTGGTTGCATAGGACTTCGTAGAAGGTTTTGAGAGACTCGGTTGGAGAAGGACCTGGCGATCTCTTGCGATTGTAGTCGGCCGACGTCAAACTTCCTCACAGTATTTCCATTACTTGGCGCTGGTCGGGATATCCGCAGCCGTACCTTGGCTACAACAAGGTAGTGATCCGAGTCAATGTTGGCCCCTCGGAAAGTTCGGACATCCATGATACTGGAGGAGTGCCTTGCGTTGATCGCAATATGGTCAATCTGGTTGACGGTTGATTGATCGGGAGATCTCCATGTCCCTTTGTGGATATTGAGATGCGGGAACTGTGTACTAGCTACCACAACGTGTCGCCCCGCAGCAAAGTCGATCAGCCTGAATCCGTTATCGGAGGTCGTGTCGTGCAGGCTATACTTTCCGACAGTACGACCAAAGATGCCCTCCCTTCCTAGCTTGGCATTAAAATCGCCTAGGACAATTTTAATGTCGTAGCTAGGGCACTGCTCATAAGTTTTGTCCAGGAGCTCGTAGAACATATCTTTGGTCTCGTCATCTTTCTCCTCTGTGGGGGCATGTGCGCATATCAGGCTAATGTTGGCGAATTTAGCCTTGATGCGGATCGTCGCGAGGCGCTCGCTTACAGGGTTGAAGCTCAAGACTTTTTGCCTAAGTCTGCCTCCAACAACGAAACCACATCCAAATAGGCGCTGTCTTTGATGCCGATAGCAGTCGCCGTAGTAGATGTCGCAGTTTTTCATCCTTCTTTTGCCCGGCCCGTCCCACCGCATTTCTTGGATGGCAGTAATGTCTGCCTTGCAGTCGTTAAGGGCCTCCGCTAGTTGCTCGGCTGCACGTGGTCTGTTAAGGGACCTAACATTCCACGTGCAGATCCGGAGCTCGTTGTCCTTTTCTCGTTTGCATTGGTCGTCAACAGTAAATCCGTCCGAATCCGAGGCTTGTTTCCGCTTCGTGACTGGTGTTTCTTTACGTGGCCGGGAAGTCACCCCGACGGCATGACCCCCAACCTGGAGGACCAGATCCTTTGCTTAGCTCTAAGGACGGAGAGCCGGATAGCCCGCTCCTTATAGGCCTGAGCTCCGAATACGTCGTAGTAGCCCATATAAGATGTTCACTAAGTAGTTCGGCCTGACTGGAACTATGGACGCCACCGTTGATTCCATCTGGGGAATTCCTCCGCTGCCGTCCGGATGCAAGGAGAAGTGCCTTAGTGGGAACACTCCTCCCCCCCTCTCTCGTCTGCTACCCCCAACAACCTTCCAAAGGGGTTGGAACCCAATCTCCAGTTGAGGTACTAGGCACCCGGTGTTCACCACGGGGAGGTGAGAGTAGGAGTTGATAGACAGAGGTGGGTTTAGAAAACCTGTGGATGCTTGTATCCTCTTGAGTGCACATGTCTATCCTTTGACCACCAAAATATTAAATTTGAACCAAAAAATTGCATTTATACAAATATTTAAGCGTAACTTGGAAATATATGAGTTAAAATTTATAATTTGTAATTAGGGGCGGTTGGACCACGCCCCTTTTCGAAGTTTGCACTACTTATAGAATGTCAGAAAATAACAAAAACATCACAATAACATTACAATGTGGGATAGGATGTTGTATTCAACGATCCGTTTTACGAACTTTAACTTCTGTGTACACGCACTGTAGCACTTATTCACTGGTTTTTTTACTCAATCCTGGTTGTCCTTCTCAATTCTCTTTCGCCAATCATGGATGAACTGGCCCACCAACTGTTTCTTGACTTAATAGCGGACGACGCACTCGCATTTCGGCTAGCACTACCAGTCTACGAAGTCCGTCAAAACGACCAACGTTTGTTTCCAAACCATCGAATATTTGTCACTCCACTCAGTAGAGAGAAGAAAATATTTGACTGAGTTACTTTGCATTACAGTTAATTTATTGTACAAAAAGCATTAAGCAAAGTTACTTATTTAATAATTCTGGTCGAATTTCGTCACCACCAGCTAATTTCTGAACTTTAAAACGAGAGTTGAGAAATCTGCTAGAGTGCCCTGTTAGGTTGAGGAGCTCCGAAAAGTGCTCGCTCCATCTGCGCAGGAAACGTTCCCATTTAAAAGAAGTATACCGTTTTTGGACTTAACCTAGTGGACGATATTTAACTTCATTCCCCAGAGACGGTGAATTCGCTGCCAAAACATCTTGTTTGCAGATCTGTAAGCATGCTGCAAACCTTTCGCTTCGGTTTTCCCATGCCTGTATCTTCGCGGTTCTATAGCTGCTATATTGGAAGTTGTTCAGGAAGTTCTCAGGAAGATTCCACACACTATAGACTCGCTTCTTCTTTAGCATTCTTCAACTCCATATTATTTTAACCACGCAGTTCTTTTCTCACCACCAGCCGCCACACCAAGCCGCTTCGCTCCACAATTTTTTTTTACAGAGGCAATGACTGCCGACGAAAGCCACATATTGGTGGGTACCATGGTAAATAGTCGGGGCGGTCAAAAACTACCTTCCATAGAAAACTACCTTCCAATGCTAAAATACCAATTCACGGACAAAGTGGTGATGCTGGGATGAAACATGAAAGTGATCGTGAACAAATCGGAAGTGATGGTTGTTTCCCGAAGTGCAGTGTACCCTGCACATAAATAGAGTTTCATTAAAAAAGATGGAGAAGTTTAAGTACCTCGGGGTCTTTTTCACGAAAGATGGGTGAAGTGATACTTAGTTGTCCTGTAGAATTGGCCAAGTCCAGCTTGTAATAGTAAAGCTTTGCAATAGTAAAGAAACTGCGCCGGCCGGTCATCAGGAAAGCTGAGCTTGGAGTGAAAGCAAAGATCTCAGTTTTTAATTCAGGGTTCGTTCCGACCCTCACCTATGATCATGAAATTTGAGTAATGACCGAAAGAATTAGATCGCGGGGACAAGCTGCCGAAATAAGAGTCCTGAGGTGCGTTGCTGGTGTTACTCTTAAGGGATAGAGTGAGAAATGTCAGTATTCGAGGGAATCTTAATGTTGAGCAGCTACTTCTCCGAGTGGAGCGATCGATTCTTCGATGGTTTGGACACGTTGTTCGCATGCCCCCTGACAGGCTTCCTAGACAGCTCATGCTAGCCGAGATGCGAGCGCGTCGCCCTCCTGGTAGGCCAAGAAACAGGTGGTGGGATCAGGTAAAGAACCTCTCTGACTCCCGCCTGGGGATTGCGCCGGAGTCTCATGAGTTGGTGGCGAAGGATCGAGAACGATGGGAAGACTGTTTGGCCACCCTCGCTACGCGACCCTTTTAAAGGATGAGCGGCATTCGAAAATGATGATGATGATGATGACGGACAAAGTTCAGATTTTGATCCAAACACTGACAGTATCCAACTTATTGTTGGCTTGATAATATTTTCAAAAGGTTTTGCGGTTGACAAGAATCAGGTGTCGTCTACATGCAATTGGCAGATATTTGGCTTCTTTTGATAGATCTGATTATTTAAGCTATACCTAGGATATTGGATCCTGTAGTGCTTATTCCTGCGCATATTAATGGCCTCGAATATTATTAAATGTTTATCATCTGCTGTGAAAAAGAATGAAATTTTAATTTTTTGGACATATTCTCTTGGGTGTAGAATTTGCATTGGTCGTTAATTTGCAAATTGGATCGCCTTGGTCAGCATTGAATTTGCTCTTCGGTAGACAAGACATGTAAATAAGAAATAAAAAAGTTAATATTCCTTGTAGTTAACACACTTCGTGCTTACTCAAAACTTGTTCGTTGTTCCACTACGAGTATAATAATCAAACCTGCCTTGCGACGCGAAGATGCAACGTAGCGGCACATCTACTGCGCCTCTCTTAAAGCGCAACGCATGTTGCCTTAGGCATACACACGAAACGGAGTAAAGGCCATTTTTATTGGCTGTCCAGTCGTGCAGCATATTAAATTGCATGCACCAGAATCCCGCACTCACATGCATCACAACGCGCGCATAAAAGATTGCATAAAGATAATCGAAAGTATCACTTAGAGGAGGTTAATTAAAATTAATGACGTCATAATACAAGCAGGATGCATGTTAAATTAAATTAAGCTCAAATGAACGCCTATAAAGCGGTCTTCACTTGATATTTATAGCATGTATATACTTCAAGATGAAAATATATGGGTACATCGAATACAGAGGAGGATACCGTTGCGCTGTAAACTTAACAATACGCATGCATATGGGTCTGTGTGCGATTGTGTCTGTGTGTACCTTGTTGCTAAGTTTTTTAATTGTCCAAAGCGGATTGAATAGTTTTCCACAATTCAACAGTTCCATGGATTCAAGTCCTTGCGGATATAATTTGCGTCCCACTATGAAGCATTGCAAAAAGCGTGCAAATTAATTCCACACGATTCCCTGCTCGTCCAGTTGGGTACGTTCGCAAGTACACACCAGTATACGTAGGTATACACAGGAAACGGTAGCTACATGGGCCAGCCAGGCGAAATAAATAAAACCCAACCGCCCGGTCCGCCCGCATATTCTCGAGCAGGAGCTCCTGTCTCCTACATGCATTTGGCTTAACGCAAATCCACCACCTTCAATCGATAGCAGCAATTATAGCCGATATTTTATTGAACGCTTGATGAATTTTTAATAGTGGATACCTCGAATACATCACCGTTATGGTGGCTTCTTTTCTCTGTTCCTGGAGTAGCATAGGTACACCCATCGTCTGCACGTCCTCTATTTGGGGTGGAGAAGTGATGACGAGGATGATGCTAGAGGTTGCGCTGGATACAGCAGCGGCGAGGCGACTATATGGTGGCTCCTCTCGGTCTACACACTCTGCCATTGAAATGCTGTTGGGGAATTTCTGTTAATTGAATACCAAAGTGATTCCTTGTTCAATTGGAAACTCATTGTTATTGGGAATGATGATGTATTATGGGTTGTGTCCTGTCGGTATTCGATCTGATATTTCTCAATTTATTAATGGCTCATGCTGATGTCAAAGTATGTAGGTAGATATGCGCTGCAGCATGGGATTATTTCCAGGGTTGCTGTTGCTAAATGCGACGAGGTGGGTTTATGGGTATAGTGACGGGTGCTGGTTTTCTTAATTGCTACTGATTATGGCGAAAGGCAATTATTTGTGCTATTTTTGAGAGGGACATTTGCAGAGCATTGTGATTGAAAATGTGACAGTTTATGTCTCGTCAGCTTATCGCAGAATAACTCGCATAATTTGCCCTTGTATTTCGTGCTCGATTCGCGGTATGTGACTCTTTTGGTTGGTACGCACACATCGACGACCCGACGCCCAAGGAGCACAACAAAACGTAATCCACGGATTGAGCCTCGTCTGTTTATCCAATTAACGAAGAATTTCCATCATTAATTCTCTTGTTACTAGTAATTTTCTTAATTGAATCCAAACAATTACTAGTAATTGCTCCAAATCACCAATAGAGATGCATTCCATGGTACAACGATCAGCCAGAGCCCATCAACTGCCAATGAGCGACCGTGTCTTCTGGTGGTCTTGGATTCTTGTGACACTCCAGCGGGCATGAGCCGTGAACGCCTAGTCCTCACGTATACTTCATTAGGTGAATACAAGGGTCTGCGCTGTACAAGATGCTTCAGACGCATTGGCATGTGCTCGAGTCATATCATCTCGACGAGGCCAGAAGAGTACACAAATTTCTTTGCAACGAGCAACAGCCGGTGTGGTTTCCCGTACAAATCTCATGGATCCATGGAAATTTCTCAGTCCACCAGACTAATGGACCTGCACATGCGCGCTATTGTGACAGCCTATCCTGCTCGAGCACAAATACGCTGCGGCCAAGACAAATTGACTCGTTGGCAGCATTTGATGGAGGTCTAATCAACTCACATCGAACAGATATTTATTCTCGCATAGAACTACATTAATCTTGATACCATGCGATTGTACCAATCACTGTAATGATGCCCACTGTGGTATCGGGCAGTAACACTTCTGTTTGCTCGGTGTAGTCATGTCGGACGATCTTCAGAGTCTCAAAATACCAGCATTTTCATCTAAGTGGAGGATTACCACAAGAGATGGAGAAAAAGATATCAGGACTGCGGAGATAAACTGCGACTTTGATCTACCAATTGAAGCCGATTCCTTTTGAGGATGAAAATAGTTGGCAGGTGTTAAATCGCCGACACTAGAAATGCTTTTTTTTCTCACTCACCGATGAGAGGTTTGTGAAGCTCGTCAAGAGGATAATTTAAGTAATTGCCTCTGCTGATGGGTGGATATCATATTCTTAGCCCAACGAGGGTAGATACATGCAGCTAACAAGGATATATCATACAATGTATTGATACATGGCAAGAAAGAATTAAAGCAGGAGGAATTTCAAAAGTGCGTCTACCTATACTTTTTATGGCTTTGTTGTCATTAGTTTTACTTTCTTTGAAATAATATGTAGTGATCACCAGCCACCCTTAAACATAGGCACTGTCTGTGCAAGCATTGCTACCTTTTACTTTTCTCCTATAAAATCAGAGCTCAAGCTCCAATCCTATAATGTCCAGACCCTATTTTTCGTTTTTATATTTTCTGTTTTGACATGTGAGTGATAGTCCAGTTTTGGTCGCTTCACATATGCTAACGAGATCAGATCAGGTGCTTGTAGAGTATTTCTTTGGTCGTCGCTTTAAAAAAAGCCTAAGCAAATCGCGGCATTCTGGGCAACACGTCTACCAGTACATGGTAATTTCAACGAAAGTCGTCTTTAACAAACATATCGAGGACTGAGAGCATTTCGGTAGGACTAGTGCTAGTGCCACTCATAGCAATGGCTAAATCTTTCGACTTCACTTAAGGGACGGTAGACAACATTGTGTTTGGTTGGTCGTACTAAATCCTACTCTGTTAACAACCCCCAGGCCAGCGCAGCGGTGATGTTTAGGTTCGAATTTTTGTCATACGTATACTTATTCTATTTTAACAAGTACAAAAAATTGAGGGTACTGTCAACAGCGAAAGATTTTGATTAGCGATAGCAGACCAAATGTCATTGATAAAAATCAAAATAAAGCATTGGAGATAAAACTGTGCCTTAGGGCACACCAGCATTTATAAGGCGGATACCAGAATTGAAACCGTTCAAAACCACTTGGATTGCATGGTTCGAAAGGAAAGGATTTAAAATCGAATTAATAAGAACTATATCGAATCCAAAACCACGCATTTTCGACAAGAGAGCCTGGTGCTAGACTCTGTCGAATGCTTTAAAAAAACAAGCGCGACAGCCTTGCTTTCCCCTTAAGAGCTGCAAGGAGCGGTTCCGCTTTTCGGTGGGATAAGCCATCAAATCAACAGCGGACCTTTTGCTACGAAAGCTGTATTGACGGTCATTAGCAAACTTCCGCGACTCGAGATGGTTCATTATTTGACAATTCATCAGCGATTCCATGACCTTCTTTGCAA
The DNA here is from genome assembly GCA_947623515.1 of Neoascia interrupta. Classification (NCBI taxonomy): domain Eukaryota; kingdom Metazoa; phylum Arthropoda; class Insecta; order Diptera; family Syrphidae; genus Neoascia; species Neoascia interrupta. The sequence goes on from OX392462.1 coordinate 197,544,113, forward strand.
AAAAATTATTGATTGTCATATCAACAATGATTGTGTGTAAACCAGAAATTGTTATATTGGTAAACTGTCAATATGACCTAAAATTTGCGATGGCATCGAATACGTTTAACAATCATATATTGTCAAGTTTTGGTTTAACAAGAGCTTATCATTTTTTGACCGTCAAATTTTCAGGTTGTGAGCCGAATCGGAATTTATAAACGCAGTGGTCAATGTGACTATACTACATTCTTCAATTTCAAAACTTGCATAAATGAATCAAAAAATTCAATGCAAAAATCCATTCAATATGAAGTTCGAAATTTTCAAGTATTTAAATTGAAAACTAAAATGCTAATTCATTACCTTCACAATGAGGTTGAAAAAATTGAATTTGTCAATCAACAGTGTTAAAAATAAAATTTTGTATTGAAAACCGTATTCGCCATATTTATAACCTATGAAAGTTCGCGGTCATTGACTCAAAAATTACAACTTTTTCATTGGGGGTACATGACATCTGACCCAGCGGATTAGTGCATTGAGATTTTTAGTGCATATTGAGATTTTTAAGAACTCGATAGCGAATCTGTCCCAGTGAGTTATTTACACGCTCAAGTACAGGTAGCAAAAAAGCATATTGGCCTAGTCTAAGGAGCTGACAGCAGCAACAACATTGAAAACGAGTGTTGGGATGGAGGATAAAACGGATTTACCTTTTCTTTTAGTAAACGGACTGAAACTTTTGTTACCTTTGGGACACTGTAGAATTTGTGGTCTGTAGGGCCAAAAATGGTCTAAGTCAGTCACTAGCTAAGTCCGAAAGTAGTTCTGATTCGGATCCACCTTAACCCGTACCGGTTTGAGAAAAAACCTTGTCTGAAGTGCTCTGACTTCTGTTGAGGCAATACCAGCAGCAGGAGTATTATTCATAACACTCCTCCATACATGGCATAGTGGGATACCCTTACGATTCCTGTGAGAGATGTGGTACTTTAAATGCGATGATGATGACGACGTTGTTTATGATGTTTTTGGCCTTTATGATGACATTTTAGACTCACTGCACTCTCTGTATTACGTTTTGACTCTCCATGATATCTAAGATAGTTTTTGCCACATTATGCGGCTCTTATTGCGGCAAGTTATCGTTCTTATTGCGCCTTCCAGCAAAATTAGCGCTTCGGTTGAGTGCTAAAAAATGTGTTTGTAGGGCTTTAATATCCTTTCTTAGGAAGCACCGCGTTTATGAGAAGCACCGCAAACACCGCAACTGAAATGAGCTCCAAAACCACAAATTCGCGAGAAAAGAAGTTTCTTATTATTATCATGTTGGAAAAATATTGTTTTTTGGTGCTTTGAACAACTGAGTGAATTTGCGGCTTTTGCGGTGATTTTATGAATCAAAAGCGGTGGCGGTGGTAAAATAGTGCTAAGAGTTGGTGGTAAAATAAGTGCTCTAAAGCACTTAGAGACATCAGTGCTTAGAGTTGTAGTTGTAGGAAAAGCAGACTGAAGGTACATGCAGTGTACGAATTATTGCGGTGAATCATTGCAGATCACTGGTCTAATTTTAGCGACGGTTTGACAAACCTTCCTGTCTGTCTCTAAAAGCTTCACACAGTGCTATTCGGGTTCGGAGTAAAAATTCAGGCCATCATGTATAGATAATTTAAAAACACCAACACGCGGACTAATCAACACACGCTTGTGAAAAGTTTGTCATGGCCTACCTCCAGCTGTTGAGCCTTGCAGATTTCATCTCTTCTAGACTAGATAAGAAGAATAGGAAATCAATATTCTTGCCTTAAATAAGCCGTATACTCTCTGCAGCATTCGAAAACTCATTGAAATTCGCACACCAAAAGAGCAACTCTTCAGTATGTCTCTATATTTACCGCACCTCGTTTGACATTAGAATAACGTGTCATTAAAAAAGATTTATTATTTGAATAAATTCTCCGCCTGTCAACGCATTTTGTCAGAAACTGCCACTCTTTAGGACGGCCATCATCGCACTTGTCGAACGTTGAAGTTTTGAGCGCAGGCCGACCATGCCAGTGCCATTATTTATCATGTTCAATTCGATTAATTGGAAATCAAACTTGACGGAACGAACGCATTTGGCATCGCTAACGTCTTCATTAACATTCCGCATTGATACTGCTCGCCTTTTGTCCATTTAAAGGCTGTATAGCCTCCATGAAATGTCAATAATTGCAATTTATTTGCTTCGCCGTGCCATACAGACATACAGACACACTCTTGTTTCCACTTGGCCAGCCTATAACCTGGCCTTCATTGTCGTATTGGATAAAGGACGACGTACCGGAATCGGCTAGTGTGCGCTGCTGATGTTGCCTTGCTGTCTGCGACTACACCCTGTTTGTCCGCACAGCTAACTCACTCATATTAGGCCCAAAGCAATTCAAGATGTAGCGCATCCACCAGATGCACCTTGAATTCGCCGGCACCGTTGACGTTGTGCCGCCATACGGGTCGGTTCCTCGTGTGGTGACGTGCCTAGTGAGTGCAGCAAACGATTTAGACGGCCGCGGTGGCGGTGTTGACCATCATGATGGTCGTACGTCAAGCAATAGACTCGAAATGTTCACTCTGTTGTGCGTCGCGTCGTTGTGTTGATGTTGACTGGGTGCAATGGTGGTTGACTGATTCTGACGGTATTCACGCAAAATAATGGACTCGGAGGATACTTAAGTAAGAACCTGCACATGTGTGTACGGTAGATTTGTGTGTGCAATGTGCACTCGTGTGCCAAGTGTTTTCCTGGAAGACTTGGATTTTTAATGAATGCGCGGCATAATTAGGTTTGACTAAAGCGGCACAAAAGAAGAATGCTGCTGCGAATGTCATTCGCTCTGAATGTACCAAATACGATGACTACGGCGAGGAGAAGATTGTGTACCAGCAACGCGACGATATCATTAGCAAGAGGAACTTTTGTAATGAGATCGAATTATGACATGATTCAGGGAAAACTTAGTGCAATTAAAATAATTACGCGACTAATTAATGTAATGAGGATGCATTCAGAGATAAGGATGTGATGATAGCAGCATGGTTCTGTTTGTCCCCCTTTCGGTGTAATTGGAAGGTAATGCCTGGGCTTGGTTCATTCATGGAATCAACAAGTGAAGAATGAATGTTCTATTTTTGTTCTCTTTGAAGTAATAAATGTGAGATTGTTGGCCTGTTTGATATTACAGGTAACTGGCATTAATAGATTGTATATCATCTACCTATATATTTAGATTTATCAAAAGCAGCAAACAGTTGCTTTTTAAGTTTTGGCTGTTGTTAGTTTTCAATTAATAAGATTTTCATGACATTTGAATGAACATAGAAACGAGTAGGAACGTTAAAGTTAATCAAAGCAATCACAAAGCAAAAGATTTTAAAGGAAAAAGAGACCATCAGTTTGATATTATCGGCGAAATGGTTAGAATGCTTTACCAGGCGACCTTTATATTTTTTCCTGAGGGAGCAGAGGATCATCTGATCTTCAAAAACAAGGTGACGAGAAAAAGCAAATAGGAAAAATTCGAGTATTCTCTCCCTCAAGTTTCAGTCCAGCTGCACCTTATTGTCTGGCCAACCCAATTAAGCGGTCCGGACTCTACCGAAGGGTTGACATCCAAATTGTAGGTACCCATATGTATGCTGAGTTTGGAGTGAAGATTATTTTTCAGTTGTTTTTTTTTTTTCATTTTATTCGACAAACATTAAAACAATACTGGAACGGGATATGGTTTGGCAGCGCCACTATACCATCCCAGCCAGATGCCTCAGATGGCAATCCAACTGCATGCGTTCGGTTAAATAGATTCAATATCCATACACTCCCATATCTAAGTTTTAAAGGGATGTTGGGTGTATTGACAATACGCGGATACGGTTCAGTTGTTTGGTTGTTTGCTTATATTCTAGGCCTTCCTGCAGAGTGCCGAGCTTTTTGGAGGGCGTGCCGCTGTTCTGAAGTGTCCTACATTAATGACGCATTTATTAATAACGATTCATATTACAAAAGAGGAGAGTAAATCAAAGTAGAAGGCACAAGTAATTGCTGATCCACCCAATTATGGCTCAGAGACGGGCATCAGTCAACCATATATGGAGGCTAGACCAGAAGTCCATTGCATGTGCAATTGAATATTAATTGACAACCACGTGAGGAGTGCTCATACAGTTAGCGTAAGTATACATATATAGCCTGTGTGGTTATGGGTTAGCTTATATTCCTTGATGGGCAATATCACCATCTTGAACTAAATAGTTATGGGCATTTAGCTAATGAGAACGGTTAAAACATGTCCGTGGTGATATCTTACAGTTGTTGTTACTCTGTGTTGGTTTATTTATGCGCTAGTGATATTTATGAACTCGCCAATGAAGTAAACTCTGTGTGGGAAGAAGCATAAATTCCTAACTTACAAAAGACTCTATGAATTTTTATGAATCTAGTGATTTGCTGACGCTAGTGAAGGAGTTGAAGGGTTGAAGGAGTTTTAAAGACTCCTATGTCATAAGGTCTATGAAGGCGGTAGGGCAATATATTAAATCACTCCGGTTTACTTTTTAAAAATCTATACAGAGCGAAAATCGCAAGTATAAGTATTAGTATAAGTATAAGTATATGTATAAGTATAAGTATAGGTATAAGTATAAGTATAAGTATAAGTAAAGTATAAGTATAAGTATAAGTATAAGTATAAGTATAAGTATAAGTATAAGTATAAGTATAAGTATAAGTATAAGTATAAGTATAAGTATAAGTATAAGTATAAGTATAAGTATAAGTATAAGTATAAGTATAAGTATAAGTATAAGTATAAGTATAAGTATAAGTATAAGTATAAGTATAAGTATAAGTATAAGTATAAGTATAAGTATAAGTATAAGTATAAGTATAAGTATAAGTATAAGTATAAGTATAAGTATAAGTATAAGTATAAGTATAAGTATAAGTATAAGTATAAGTATAAGTATAAGTATAAGTATAAGTATAAGTATAAGTATAAGTATAAGTATAAGTATAAGTATAAGTATAAGTATAAGTATAAGTATAAGTATAAGTATAAGTATAAGTATAAGTATAAGTATAAGTATAAGTATAAGTATAAGTATAAGTATAAGTATAAGTATAAGTATAAGTATAAGTATAAGTATAAGTATAAGTATAAGTATAAGTATAAGTATAAGTATAAGTATAAGTATAAGTATAAGTATAAGTATAAGTATAAGTATAAGTATAAGTATAAGTATAAGTATAAGTATAAAGTATAAGTATAAGTATAAGTATAAGTATAAGTATAAGTATAAGTATAAGTATAAGTATAAGTATAAGTATAAGTATAAGTATAAGTATAAGTATAAGTATAAGTATAAGTATAAGTATAAGTATAAGTATAAGTATAAGTATAAGTATAAGTATAAGTATAAGTATAAGTATAAGTATAAGTATAAGTATAAGTATAAGTATAAGTATAAGTATAAGTATAAGTATAAGTATAAGTATAAGTATAAGTATAAGTATAAGTATAAGTATAAGTATAAGTATAAGTATAAGTATAAGTATAAGTATAAGTATAAGTATAAGTATAAGTATAAGTATAAGTATAAGTATAAGTATAAGTATAAGTATAAGTATAAGTATAAGTATAAGTATAAGTATAAGTATAAGTATAAGTATAAGTATAAGTATAAGTATAAGTATAAGTATAAGTATAAGTATAAGTATAAGTATAAGTATAAGTATAAGTATAAGTATAAGTATAAGTATAAGTATAAGTATAAGTATAAGTATAAGTATAAGTATAAGTATAAGTATAAGTATAAGTATAAGTATAAGTATAAGTATAAGTATAAGTATAAGTATAAGTATAAGTATAAGTATAAGTATAAGTATAAGTATAAGTATAAGTATAAGTATAAGTATAAGTATAAGTATAAGTATAAGTATAAGTATAAGTATAAGTATAAGTATAAGTATAAGTATAAGTATAAGTATAAGTATAAGTATAAGTATAAGTATAAGTATAAGTATAAGTATAAGTATAAGTATAAGTATAAGTATAAGTATAAGTATAAGTATAAGTATAAGTATAAGTATAAGTATTAAGTATAAGTATAAGTATAAGTATAAGTATAAGTATAAGTATAAGTATAAGTATAAGTATAAGTATAAGTATAAGTATAAGTATAAGTATAAGTATAAGTATAAGTATAAGTATAAGTATAAGTATAAGTATAAGTATAAGTATAAGTATAAGTATAAGTATAAGTATAAGTATAAGTATAAGTATAAGTATAAGTATAAGTATAAGTATAAGTATAAGTATAAGTATAAGTATAAGTATAAGTATAAGTATAAGTATAAGTATAAGTATAAGTATAAGTATAAGTATAAGTATAAGTATAAGTATAAGTATAAGTATAAGTATAAGTATAAGTATAAGTATAAGTATAAGTATAAGTATAAGTATAAGTATAAGTATAAGTATAAGTATAAGTATAAGTATAAGTATAAGTATAAGTATAAGTATAAGTATAAGTATAAGTATAAGTATAAGTATAAGTATAAGTATAAGTATAAGTATAAGTATAAGTATAAGTATAAGTATAAGTATAAGTATAAGTATAAGTATAAGTATAAGTATAAGTATAAGTATAAGTATAAGTATAAGTATAAGTATAAGTATAAGTATAAGTATAAGTATAAGTATAAGTATAAGTATAAGTATAAGTATAAGTATAAGTATAAGTATAAGTATAAGTATAAGTATAAGTATAAGTATAAGTATAAGTATAAGTATAAGTATAAGTATAAGTATAAGTATAAGTATAAGTATAAGTATAAGTATAAGTATAAGTATAAGTATAAGTATAAGTATAAGTATAAGTATAAGTATAAGTATAAGTATAAGTATAAGTATAAGTATAAGTATAAGTATAAGTATAAGTATAAGTATAAGTATAAGTATAAGTATAAGTATAAGTATAAGTATAAGTATAAGTATAAGTATAAGTATAAGTATAAGTATAAGTATAAGTATAAGTATAAGTATAAGTATAAGTATAAGTATAAGTATAAGTATAAGTATAAGTATAAGTATAAGTATAAGTATAAGTATAAGTATAAGTATAAGTATAAGTATAAGTATAAGTATAAGTATAAGTATAAGTATAAGTATAAGTATAAGTATAAGTATAAGTATAAGTATAAGTATAAGTATAAGTATAAGTATAAGTATAAGTATAAGTATAAGTATAAGTATAAGTATAAGTATAAGTATAAGTATAAGTATAAGTATAAGTATAAGTATAAGTATAAGTATAAGTATAAGTATAAGTATAAGTATAAGTATAAGTATAAGTATAAGTATAAGTATAAGTATAAGTATAAGTATAAGTATAAGTATAAGTATAAGTATAAGTATAAGTATAAGTATAAGTATAAGTATAAGTATAAGTATAAGTATAAGTATAAGTATAAGTATAAGTATAAGTATAAGTATAAGTATAAGTATAAGTATAAGTATAAGTATAAGTATAAGTATAAGTATAAGTATAAGTATAAGTATAAGTATAAGTATAAGTATAAGTATAAGTATAAGTATAAGTATAAGTATAAGTATAAGTATAAGTATAAGTATAAGTATAAGTATAAGTATAAGTATAAGTATAAGTATAAGTATAAGTATAAGTATAAGTATAAGTATAAGTATAAGTATAAGTATAAGTATAAGTATAAGTATAAGTATAAGTATAAGTATAAGTATAAGTATAAGTATAAGTATAAGTATAAGTATAAGTATAAGTATAAGTATAAGTATAAGTATAAGTATAAGTATAAGTATAAGTATAAGTATAAGTATAAGTATAAGTATAAGTATAAGTATAAGTATAAGTATAAGTATAAGTATAAGTATAAGTATAAGTATAAGTATAAGTATAAGTATAAGTATAAGTATAAGTATAAGTATAAGTATAAGTATAAGTATAAGTATAAGTATAAGTATAAGTATAAGTATAAGTATAAGTATAAGTATAAGTATAAGTATAAGTATAAGTATAAGTATAAGTATAAGTATAAGTATAAGTATAAGTATAAGTATAAGTATAAGTATAAGTATAAGTATAAGTATAAGTATAAGTATAAGTATAAGTATAAGTATAAGTATAAGTATAAGTATAAGTATAAGTATAAGTATAAGTATAAGTATAAGTATAAGTATAAGTATAAGTATAAGTATAAGTATAAGTATAAGTATAAGTATAAGTATAAGTATAAGTATAAGTATAAGTATAAGTATAAGTATAAGTATAAGTATAAGTATAAGTATAAGTATAAGTATAAGTATGTATAAGTATAAGTATAAGTATAAGTATAAGTATAAGTATAAGTATAAGTATAAGTATAAGTATAAGTATAAGTATAAGTATAAGTATATAAGTATAAGTATAAGTATAAGTATAAGTATAAGTATAAGTATAAGTATAAGTATAAGTATAAGTATAAGTATAAGTATAAGTATAAGTATAAGTATAAGTATAAGTATAAGTATAAGTATAAGTATAAGTATAAGTATAAGTATAAGTATAAGTATAAGTATAAGTATAAGTATAAGTATAAGTATAAGTATAAGTATAAGTATAAGTATAAGTATAAGTATAAGTATAAGTATAAGTATAAGTATAAGTATAAGTATAAGTATAAGTATAAGTATAAGTATAAGTATAAGTATAAGTATAAGTATAAGTATAAGTATAAGTATAAGTATAAGTATAAGTATAAGTATAAGTATAAGTATAAGTATAAGTATAAGTATAAGTATAAGTATAAGTATAAGTATAAGTATAAGTATAAGTATAAGTATAAGTATAAGTATAAGTATAAGTATAAGTATAAGTATAAGTATAAGTATAAGTATAAGTATAAGTATAAGTATAAGTATAAGTATAAGTATAAGTATAAGTATAAGTATAAGTATAAGTATAAGTATAAGTATAAGTATAAGTATAAGTATAAGTATAAGTATAAGTATAAGTATAAGTATAAGTATAAGTATAAGTATAAGTATAAGTATAAGTATAAGTATAAGTATAAGTATAAGTATAAGTATAAGTATAAGTATAAGTATAAGTATAAGTATAAGTATAAGTATAAGTATAAGTATAAGTATAAGTATAAGTATGAATACATATAAGAATTCCCGATCCAACACAAACTCTTGAGAAATTGCGTAACAAGAAAACCTTTCACAGAAACACCACAGCTTACCCACGCAAGTGTTATGTCTGTACAAAGAAGAGCAACGATATAAACAGCAGAATAACTAATAGAAACATCTGGCAAACATTCGCATGTTATCTTTTCTTTTTGCATGTTAGAAGAGCAAAAGGTGTTTAACATTCGTCCGACTCTAACCTGGATAACAGACGCTCATTTTTAGACAGACGTTCCTGGATTTTTCGTTTGCTGCTGGTTTCGCAAGTTCTTAACTACCACGAAGCTGTTGTTGTTTAATTCAAGGTCAACTAACCTTTCAACAATTTTTCGTTATTGAAAAAAACCCAGACACGCGCCGCCCAATCTATTTGTATCTAAGCTATTACAACATTTTTATTACAACATCCTGCCATCGTCACCTGGAAAAAAAAAGACTTGTTCTTTTTCACGGTCCCCACCTCCGCGAGGGTTTGACAAGCCCTCCGAGAGTATTAATTGTCTTGAAAAACTTCTCAAAGTGCCGTTCGGATTCGGCAAAAAATTGTAGGTCCCCTTGTATGTAAAGAAATTAACACACCAGCATACATTGTTGAGAAGTTGGCCCTGGTTCACCTCGAGCTGTTGCGCCACTCTATTTATTTTTATTTATTTATTACAACATTTTTTGCCACCATGAAAGAATCGCTTTCTATCAGATTCTCACAACAATAAGCTTAAACGCATACTATATGCCATATTCTGTATGTAGCTACCTATACTCAAGTATATAGCTAAGCTATAGGTATATGCACCCTCGTCCTTCGTGCAGTTGTAGCTATTCATCGTTTCTCACAATGATTCCAGCTTATTACCTTAATGGTGCTTGAAAAAGGAGATTTATTAATTAGTTCGTTAAAACGACAACTTATGATTCTGCTCCTAATTAAGATCATTAATTATAATTGGATGTGGTTTCCTTCGTCCTGTTTGTCGCGCATAATGAGCCACATACTGTTCGCATGTACCCAGCATACAAGCGCGTACACGTATATATTTCACTTCTTGTTTTCCATACAAGTGCACCTCTTAACAATGTTAGGAGGAGCATCATCATTGGTGGCAGTGGCACGGCGCGCGGTATAACCTGGCTAACATGAGTTGCTCCTTGTTGTTTTGCCCTATCCGTATGTTTGGTGGGGTTTGCCGGGACTATATAAGAGTTTATTGCTGCACTGGCTATAATGCAGCTGTTGTTGGCAATGGCGAGATTTCTTTTATTGTTTGCGTTCAACTTCCATTCATGTGTATGCATCTATAGCTGAACTTCTTTGCTCCTGTTCTATATTGTATGAGCGAAATTTCTCTGATTCACTTTATGAATCCCTGGTCCCGATATGGAACTTTTGATCTATTAATTGTTCCGTTCAATGATGAATGATCTGATGATGATACCTAATAGTGCCCAATTAAGAAGGCGATGCGGAGACTAACTCGGAGAACATGGAATCAATTAAAGGTCGCACTTCATATTGTATAAAAGGAATTAAATCATTTAAGGTAGGCTAGGTGCACAAATGGGTATAAGAAACTATATTCAATCTACGATAACTTTCTAGATCAAGTAAGATATTCAATTATGACTGGGAATCCTTGTCCTTACTTCCTTTAAACAATCCCCTGCTTTGCCAACGGCCCTTAATTACCATCTTTATTTCAAAGCAAATTTACTGCCAGCCTATGTTGACAAAATAATTGCACATTTCGTTGGGCTCCAATTAAGGATTGAAAAATGCACCTATACCAGACCGCCAATTTAGTCGTTGTCCCTGTACGATGTGCTAACGCGCCATTCATCATCCCAGAGGATGATTTCTCGTCCGCATGTATTCCTGGTTCTTGGTAGTACTAACTGGAAAAACGCGAGCGAAATTTGAATATTCCACATGCACTCCCCTAATTAGACGTTATCACTAGGATCGACAAAATTGCTGGTCGTTGTACGACGACGCACGGCACCATTCAGTCAACAAACTGCGGCAATCCGTAATTTATGTTGTTGTGTTTTTTTTTTTCGCTCCAGCCTTTCGCCGACATTGACCGCGTGTATAGTGCGGGGACCCGGCCACATTTGGCGACGACATAGTTGGCCAGGCGCACTTAAATGCCGTCCACCATAGAGCGGGTACTTAAGTTGACGTGCCACATCTTGATACGATCTTGAAAGTAATGTTTTTCGCACTATTAAAGTCACCCAACGAGTTGACTTGCAATGTATTACAACTCCCTGGATTGGACTTCACTCGCTGATATACCGACGAGTGCAGCGCTATATATTTAGCCCAGGTAAGAGCTTGCTTTGCATAAACGGACCTCAGCATGGGTTCATTTAATTGACTTCCAGTGGACAAAGTTTCAAAGTCTTATGCCGGCCAAGGAGAAACTACTGTATACACACAGCTCCTTTACCCACGAGGAAGTAATTTCAATACGTCAGCTCGCAGTGGTTTTCTAGCTTCTCAACACGCGTGCGTGCAGTAGCTGGTAGCTTGGTTTGATTCTCACCAAATGGCACCTGGACCCGCTGGCTGGAGTCTGATTTTCACATGCGGCGCTGATTTATTTGCGCTACGCTGAGATGATAATTTCCACTCATTAGCGATTTTTAGAAGTTTAATTAACAGCAGCTGGGCGAAAAGTCGCATTTCGGCTCAGTAGGAGGTGGCAGCACACAGGGTTCCCATGCGGGCATGGTTCTTGTTTTTAATGAGGAAATGCGCGCCGGGCGATAAACATCGATCGAATCAGTGTGCATTGTCTGAGGCACTGCTGCCTTGTAGAGAGCTTGTATAGCTATAGAGAAGTCAACTCGGCTAGATAAGTGTGCTGGGTTCAATGTTAGCGACACGAGAGGCCAGGGATAAATTAAACGCGCACAACAAGTACGAGCAGAGCACTGTATAGACAGAGCCAAATTAAATGACTCGGCAAGACACGAAATCGTGCGTTTTCCATTAAACCAAGTTGAGCTGTGATTAGATGTTTTTTTGTTTTTAATAGGCACCTAATACTAGCGAGAGACGTTTGTGCAATTAAACCAGTGTGGCGTGGCTCTTAATGGCTCTTATTTGTCGGATGTAGTTTAGCTTATTTGTTTTGCTTATAACAACTTTCTTTCTTTAAATTTTATACCCAACTTTTGTTTTAACTAAAGATATTCGGGTTAGGGGTAGCTTTTATCTTAATTTTTCAAGGATTTTTTAAGATATCCTCTATTGCAGACGCACTCTTGCACTTTTCCACTTGTTTTTTTAAAAGGTCCTTTTAACAGCATGTAAGTCACACCAAAAAGTAATTATTATAAAAATGAACAAGTTAAAAGAAAAATACCCCTGATAAAGAACGAGTGAAAGAGTAGTTTTTTTTTTGCGCATAAAATACCGACCAAAACCCCAATTAAAAACTTTTGAAATAATTTAAGACAAAATTAGTCTTCGAAACATGGAAAAAATATTTTTATAAATTTATTTCTTTTTTCATTGCAGGGCTCCTAGTTTCTTTCAGCTTTTTCAATTTTTTGTAACAATCTGAAATTTTGTTAGTTAGCACACATAGAGCACTACTACGATTTCTACCACTACCACTACAATTACTACTACTATAACTACTACTACTTACTACTACGAATGCTTATGCAAGTAAATTAGAACCAATTGCTGCCATTTGTTTAATAATAATGTGCATAAGCCGAATAATCTGCGGTTATAAATTTAAATGAGCAGAATCATTCAAGACTGGTGATTGGAATGTCCCGCTTGACATCCGACCGGGTTCAACCCGAAGTAGTTACAAGCAGTCCGGCAATAGTTACGCTATCCGTGAAGGAGGCTGGAAGGGACTAAGATATCAACTCAAAGATAACGGAGAAGGAACTTGAACTTGTTGAGGAGGCTAAAAAGTATCAGTTCGATGCAACTGGTATCATCAGCTAAATGGGGTTCTGGAACTAGAGACTTGATGTTCTATATAACATCCGCACAGGCGGGTGTGGTGATACTCACAAGAGCCCTGTGGTCCTACAACGTATTGGAGTTTATTCCATTTGGTTGGAGGGTTGTGACTTTAAAGCTTAAGAACGATCGACTTTGGCTTCAGGTGTGTGCACAAAATCGAGAGGCAGAGTATGCGGCCTTCTCAAACGAAATCAGGCTTCCCTGGATAGAGTGGCGGAAATTGACTTCGTTCTCCTAATGGGTGAATTCAATAATAATAGGGGTACGGACAACAGTACTTGGAGGAGTGTGTTTGGAAAGCATGGTGATCCGGAACAAAACAGGAACGGATTGATGCTGTTGGACGTTTGTTGTGACTTTTTTTATCATGAACACCTTTTTCCCACACAAAGATATTCACAAAAACACTTGGTACTGACCAGATCAAATCAGATTCGCAGTTCTGTGTCTTCAAAAAATTATTTTTGATGTTCAGGTTTTGAAAGGATCTAGGCTGTCGGCTCATCACCACCTTAAATAGAAAAAAAATAGAGTGGCGCAACAGCTCGAGGTGAACCAGGGCCAACTTCTCAACAATGTATGCCGGTGTGTTAATTTCTTTACATACAAGGGGACCTACAATTTTTTGCTGAATCCGAACGGCACTTTAAGAAGTTTTTCAAGACAATTAATACTCTCGGAGGGCTTGTCAAACCCTCGCAAAGGTGTGGACGTGAAAAAGAAAAAGTCTTTTTTTTTCAGGTGACGATGGCGGGATTCGAACCCAGACCTCTGGCGTAGTAAGCACACAGACTAACCACTACGCCACGGCAGCCCACCTCATCACCACCTAGTGTTGTGCAAATTGCATTTTAGCGACAGTATTCCTTTCACACCCAGGCGAAAACCAAGGCTGGTGACTCGCATCCGGTGAAAGAGGTTACATGACGCTGAATCTTGTTTCAGAGAACGATTCGCACATCACGTATTGGAGAAGTTTGAACAAACTCCAACTGATCTTTTAAATGAAGACGAAGAATGACAGCTTTTTCAAAGGCAGTCAAAGGCTCTAAAAGAAATCTTTGTGAAGCGAAGCGGCTTGGTTGTGAAAGAAAAAGTGTGAGGTGTAAAACAACTGGAGTTGAAGTAGCCATTAGAGAGGAGAAAAATGTATGGAATCACAACCAAGGTAGGAAATTGACTTCCTGAGACCGCAAAGAATTTTCAAGCAGGCAGTTATAATAGCTAGGGAACCTGAAAAAATACGGCAAGAGGTAAAAGCGCAATAAGACCCTGCAAGCAAGATATTTTGGCAGACTATTCCCTGTCTTCAAGAAAGAAGTTAAATATCATAAAGCAAAGATATTAAATCCAAGGCTCCTTGATAACGATATGAAAACGATATCTTACGCAAATAGAGCGAGTTTTTTTCGAAATTGTGCAAGCCCCAACGTCATTGAAGATGGCAATCCCATAGCTGACGAGATTAGGGTAGAGAATAGTACGGAAAAAGGTGTTGGAACTGCGTTACAGAGCTCTAAAATCAAGCCCCTGTTACTGGAAGAGCAGTGCAAATTTAGGTCTGACAGCAGCACAGAAGAGGAAGATTGTATTCCCAGAAGATCTGGTAATATGCCAAACCGGTCTATCTACGCGTGTTTTTTCCCAGAAGATCGGGGAATATGCCAAACCGGTCTACGCGTGCGTTTTGTAGATTCGGAAAAGGCTTCGGAGTCTCATTGAAACAGGAGAGAAGCTGAAGTGTCTCGGGTTTTTTCACGAAAGAATTGGACATGGTGGAGCAATTAAAATGAATGCGCCTGCCGGTAAGTGGTACATCCAATCCATAAAAGGGGTTCTTCCCTAAAAGAGGAATCCGTCAAGTCTTCGTATTAGATAAATCATTGTCTCTTTCCGATAGGTACTCGAAAAATGTTGATACATACATAAAGCCGGATAACGATATTCTTTCAAGGCGGTAAGTGACACAATACATGCCACGATTTGATCGCTTGCAGGTTCTATTGCATTTGTAACATTATTGCAACTTGACTACAACTAACGGGTGATTTTTTAAGAGGTTGAAACCTTTTTTAAAAAAAAAAACACAAAAAATTCGAAAAAATTAATGAAATATTTATTTGCATCGATAGTTTGAACCTTGCAATTTAATGTTTAAAGATAATTTCATTCAAATGTTGACCGCGGCTGCGTCTCAGGTAGCCCATCCGCTGAGTCCAATTTTGGCATACTCTTTCACACATATCGGCCGGTATCTCACGAATGAATGCATGGATGTTGGCTTCCAGTGCGTCAATCGAAGCGGGCTTGTCCCTATAGACATTAGCCTTGACATACCCCCACAAAAAATAATCTAATGGTGTCAAATCGCACGATCTAGGCGGCCAATTGACCGGCCCGAAACGTGAAATTGCTCAGAAGGTCGAGAATTCCGACCATAAAATGGAAGCAGCGCGCGATGAACATTTCGAACCGAGCACGAATTTTGATAGTAAAATTCAATAATTTGCAAGCGTTGTTCATTTGTAAGACGATCCATGGTTAAATTGCAAACCAAACTGAAGCTGTTTGACAGTGACACAAGGTACTTAACACACGTCAGCTGTCAAAACCAGTGTTGCCGAAACCAAACCAGCTAAAAAATCACCCTTTAGATCTAGCAATAAACCGACCGATAGAAGTTGTGTATAAATGTCCAAAAGAACCATCAGAAATAATTGCCGAAAGTTCTCTATCGTTGAACGGGACGGGCGTTATGTAAAAATAGAGTCAGATCTTCGGCTTTGTCTCAACCAATATACCCAGCCCAGATTTCGACGACTCAGTTTCAGAGCAGCAAAATTGATGCAAGGCCCGCGGGTGAAGGTTATTTGCCCTTATCCGGCTCGTGATTGTTTACGGGTATCCCATTTTGTTCAAAATAGGGGCAAGGATAATGAAAAGGATTCAGGTGTTTGAGGGCGCTTGTCTTCGGTTTTTGCCTGTACTTATATTGAACACCGGAGTCTCAGCAAATTGGATTCCATTCCAACGTGCTCCACAGTAAGAGTCTATGCAGCAGCTCTAGTGGGTTATAATACCTCATCGGAACCGAAAATTTCATCGGAACACAACGTTTTGAAGAAAATTTTTTATTTTTTTATAATGAATGATTTATGCCTTGGCATTTTTCAATAGTACAAGTACTGCCGAAGAGAATCATCGTTTAATCTTATGAGCACTGTTATTTGGGGTCGCCTCTTGGCCTTTTTGTTTGGGCCAAGAAGCCTTTTTGAGAGAACACTAACAAAATTTGTCAATTTCTAAATTTGTGATAGTCAAATATGTTTTCGGTCAATTATAAAAGGTTTGAATAACCTTTGCAGTTTGAGTGTATACGAACGATGTCCTTCCATTCTTCATATTAGTGTTAAATTGTTCCTGTCCTTGTGCTTCCCGTACTTATGTTAAATACCAAATGGAATTATACAAACTTGTGCATATAAATGCAATTCGAACACGTTCCTCCTTGTTATCCAACAGTAAATTGTTTAACATGGGCTTACATCATTGGAAACATTGAATAGTTTATGTACTCTGTTATACACATTTATACAACGCACAACCTTTGATTTTTGACTTTGTCTTCCTAGAAGACAATTTCGATTATAATCAAAATCTTGGAATATCGAATTTCGGTTGGGAGCCGCCTTGCCAAAAAAAAAACTAAAACAGCTTTAGTTGATTATAAAATAATTGCCTCAGTTACTTAAGAAATATTGTAATTATTGTCCTCTAACTTAACACTAATTTTACTGCACAAAGACCATGAGATATAAACAAATTACTTAAAGTTCCCATATAATTTGTCAACGTGTAAAAATGTTGTCAATATTACAATGCTCATGTATAAGACCACAAGACTTATCGGGAATAGTAGTGATTTACGACTTTTTGAAAAAATTTATTCGAGGAGTGTTTCTTGATGATATCAGCAACCAATAGTCAAGAGTAAATAATGACCAAATCAATTGATAAGAACTTTAATAATACAAACTTATAAGCTTGTTTCCGCCGATGTAAATACCACTAGTGTCAGGACAATTTGTTACATTTGGATATTAAAGATTCTATCAATGTATTTATGTCAATGAAAGAAAATAAAAAGGCCGTCCCGTAAGGTGGGAGGTGCGAAAGTTTAATTAACTAAAAGTTGGCTATCGATATGAGGATATTGCGATTGGAAATCGGTTTCTTAATAAGATATTTCTCTTTTGTGAATGGCAAACTGTAATTATGAAAGTTTGTGCTTTGGTTTTTGATTTCAATTTTGGGGCCTCTGCCATAGCCTCTTAACAGATTTTATTATAATGTTTTTGACAAAATATCCCTTTGCGTTAGAGAAAAATCTTTTTATTAAGAGCATTGGGACTGTTATTTGATAAAGTTTAGTTGCGTTGTTCACAATATCATATTGGTTTCTTGCTTAAGGTTCAAGTCAACCATTAATTGGCACTCAAACCATCTACTCAAATGGTGCCAACTCAATAGACTGAAAGGGCATAATGAATAGCAAAAAGTTCTATACGACATCCAAGCCATAATCGGTGACGCTGACTACGTGACCGTGTAACAAAGCTGAGAATTTGTTCGATCATCACACTCCAGAACGGAAATACGCACCTACAAGGTCCCCGGGGCATTATGAATCGCACTGGCAAGGCAATTAGAAGTGGTCATTCTACTTATACATGTTTGCGGGATATTTCCATAAACGAGACGCAATGTGGGTCTTCTGGGAATTAAGTTGCAACAATCCATCTTACAGATTGTTAATTATAGTTTTTGCATTGTTCTTAGGTGCATTTTTGTGAGGCACTCAGTTGATGCTCTCCAGCAACAAGAGACCCTTCAGGAGTTCACTTTTGTATTCGTTCGGGTGTGTACAGACTAGTTAATAAAAAAAAATTATATAGGCTGCGGTTTTAATCATATTGTGTAATTTTATTTTAAGACATAAGACATAAGACATAAGACATAAGACATAAGACATAAGACATAAGACATAAGACATAAGACATAAGACATAAGACATAAGACATAAGACATAAGACATAAGACATAAGACATAAGACATAAGACATAAGACATAAGACATAAGACATAAGACATAAGACATAAGACATAAGACATAAGACATAAGACATAAGACATAAGACATAAGACATAAGACATAAGACATAAGACATAAGACATATGACATAAGACATAAGACATAAGACATAAGACATAAGACATAAGACATAAGACATAAGACATAAGACATAAGACATAAGACATAAGACATAAGACATAAGACATAAGACATAAGACATAAGACATAAGACATAAGACATAAGACATAAGACATAAGACATAAGACATAAGACATAAGACATAAGACATAAGACATAAGACATAAGACATAAGACATAAGACATAAGACATAAGACATAAGACATAAGACATAAGACATAAGACATAAGACATAAGACATAAGACATAAGACATAAGACATAAGACATAAGACATAAGACATAAGACATAAGACATAAGACATAAGACATAAGACATAAGACATAAGACATAAGACATAAGACATAAGACATAAGACATAAGACATAAGACATAAGACATAAGACATAAGACATAAGACATAAGACATAAGACATAAGACATAAGACATAAGACATAAGACATAAGACATAAGACATAAGACATAAGACATAAGACATAAGACATAAGACATAAGACATAAGACATAAGACATAAGACATAAGACATAAGACATAAGACATAAGACATAAGACATAAGACATAAGACATAAGACATAAGACATAAGACATAAGACATAAGACATAAGACATAAGACATAAGACATAAGACATAAGACATAAGACATAAGACATAAGACATAAGACATAAGACATAAGACATAAGACATAAGACATAAGACATAAGACATAAGACATAAGACATAAGACATAAGACATAAGACATAAGACATAAGACATAAGACATAAGACATAAGACATAAGACATAAGACATAAGACATAAGACATAAGACATAAGACATAAGACATAAGACATAAGACATAAGACATAAGACATAAGACATAAGACATAAGACATAAGACATAAGACATAAGACATAAGACATAAGACATAAGATATAAGACACTTCGTTTTGCTATGTGTCTTATATCTTATGGACAAGACGTGAAAAGAGATGTAGGAGTCAACTGACAATTCGTATATAAAATATCGAAAATCTCCCCTTCATTGAATTCAGAAGGAAAAACACAAATGGAAAATTACCAAGTGGGAAATTCTAGGAACGTGGTGAATTTGTATGAATACACGGATAACAGGCTCGGATCAGACAGTTGTACTTTAACGTTTGAATCACAGACAGTGGAGATTGAATTGAAGTAAAGAAGTGTTGAAATCTAAGTGGTAAAGTTGAATTAATTGGGATTTTAACTCACATGAGATTTATGTAATAAATAAAAGCTTTGCTAACAAAAAAGAAAAAAAAAAGCAGGTGTTTTGAGTCACCTACTAATTATACCCTACCAAGGGAATATTAAGTGCGTTGTATAGTTTGTAATGTACTGAAATAATAACCGTAGACAACTAAGACCTTTAAGAGATATGAATGGGACCGACAGAAGATTGGATTAAGCCAGGTCCGACCGTCCGTCCGTCCGTATGTAAACAACTTTTAGGCCTTAAGTTTTAAAATAGAGAGCTGAAAGTTAATGGGTCTGTTGAAAGTCCAGTCCTTTAGATAAATCCGCCCACAGGCACGCCCACTACAGGCCTGTATGTGCGACCATTTCTAATTTTGAAAAATAATTTTTTTCAAATTTTAGCTTTGTTTCAATGGCGCTAGCGCACTTATTACACCCGATCGAGGGTATATTAATTTTAATACATAGTTTATAACACAGTGATATAATCACCGTAGACCCTTAAGACCTTTTAGAGATATGAGCAAGACCGACAGGTGAATCTATAAAGCCATGTCCGTCCGTCCGTCCGTCAGTCTGAATGTCTGAAGGTTAATGGTCTTTAAAACCAAGCTAGAGAACTGAAACTTGGTACACGGTTTAAGTCTTTTGTTGCGCGCACAACGTGTAAAAAATGGCTCAATTCGTCAACGGCTACGTTCACTACTAGCTTCAACGTGTGACAACCTCTATTTGACTTTTTTTTGAAAATGCCTTTTGGTCAAGTTAGACAAGGCACAGGAACTTAAATTTTGGTACTGAGCATTATAATTGGCCTAAGACCTTTAATAAGTCAAAAATTGGACCGCCGACAATATCGACCATGCCCACTTTTAACATGTTAGATCTTCAAAAAACGGGATTTCTCGGAAAGTTAACCCCAAATAAAAAAAATACTATGACAAATATTAAAAATATTAATATTTGGCAAGTTTGCTAGATATTAAGCTTTGAGCTCCGCCCACTTTTAAGGGAACGCCCCTTAGGAGAAAACTATTTTTTTCATAAATAATTTTCGCTTTTACCGTATTTTCTCAGGATTCTAACGAAATTGCAATTAATTGATTTTAATTTTAAGGTCATGCCCCCTTCTGGGGGTGTGGCCTATTATATATTATATTTGAATTCGGGCCAAGAAACTTTAAAATTTGGTGTTACATGGTATATAGGGTCGGGTACATAGAAGTTTGTCACAAACAAACTCTTGCACTTACTCACTTGTTTTTGGTATATGTAACATTGCCTTGTAATTGTTTTTGTGGTAGCAGAAAAAGTTTGGCCTTTTCATTGACCACTCCCACTTATTCAAGGGATTTTAGCTATAATTACTGTTTTTCAATAAATATATATGAAATTCTACTAAAAATTATATGACAAAAGTTGCATGCCACGACCCCTAAAAAAATTAGTTAAAAGCCTTATAAGAATTTTTCTTATAATTAATGATTCATGAATGGTTACAGGAAGGGGATGAAAAACAAAAAAATATAGGTCTGGGAAAGGAAAATATAAATTGAAATAGTTGTTGTGTTTTCAAAAAAACATAAAATATACCTACAAATGTATTAAAATTAATTTGTTTGCCATCGTCGTTTTGTTTTTTATATACGTTTCGCTATTTAAAAAAAGGTGACGTGTTTTCCAGTGCTACGGAAGGTCGGACTACTACTGGAATTGAGTTTTATTCGTCGAGCCTGAGGCTAAAATTTTACAGTATTATAAGTCCCCCAAATGATGATGTTCAGCATTTATTGCCCAGGTATTTTGTGCTCCTGCCCGCTATTGCCATTGTGAATATAAAGTGTGCAGGCAAGCAACCCCTACTAACTGAGTTATACTTGCCTAGATGCCCACCTCCAACATAATATACTCAAACATTTTTACGCAATAAACATCAAAAAAAAAAATCTCCATAAACTGGTTAGGCGGTATCTTGTGCCACCAGCTAACTTCTGGCCAAGAGGAGAATTAAGAAACACACAGCACACGTCCTCAAGTCATTTTCCGTGTGTAATCCTTTGGAAAATATGTGTAGCCACACGTATGCAAAAATGTATAGCGACCCTCAAACCGCCCGATCTAGCCATCCCCCGCATCGCATGCCGGTGTTGGTGTATGTGTGTGTATGCCTGCAAGTAGCATATATACGACACGACTCCTTGTTTGATGTTGGAGCGGGCCGGGCGTGCAGCTAAAGGGGCGACACTTTAATTAGTTCGTTTCAAGTTGCCTGTAATTCCGTTCACAATGGCAAAGGAATGTGTGTTTAATTAAAATTTCGCCATTGTTTGTACGCCATGGCATTTAATTAGGAAATGCTGCTTTTAATATTATTGTTGGCGTGTAAATATAACGTCAAATGCTCTACCCACTTATGTGTCGTTGTCCGCTCGCGCGCGCGAGCGTTGCATGCCCCCCTCGACACATACACACATGCATACAATGCATATATTCGAGGAAAATGAAAGGATAGACGGATATCAAACTAGAGAAGGTATGCAAGCATTTTAGCCCACGGCACTCGGGCGGAAACGTATCGAGGTGGATTTAATTGCGTCAGCAGTTCATTTTCGTATCAAAAAAAAAAATGTCGGTTTAATTGAAATTTGATAATATCGGTGCTCGGGGTTGCAATTGATTGGCACATGACAATGAAGTCTGGAGCCAAATTTTGAACACTTCGTCGTGTGGAGTACATAAACGTAATAGGCAACGCGGGAGCTTGGTGCGTGTGAGTACTTTATTTTTGCATAGAAGTGGGATTTTCCTCTCTCTTAATTAAGTCGAGCAATCGTGAGTGGAATGTTGTGTTTTGGGGTTGTGTTATTAAGCTCTTTGCTGCTGGTATTTTTGTGACCGGAATGGGGTGCAGAACAGGTGTTGGTGTAGGTAGGAAGCAAGTGAACGTAGCAACAGTTCTCATGCGAAAGTCAAACACCGAATTTCAAAAAAGGTACCATTAGAAATTGAGTCAGGATAATATGCATGAATCCTTTGAAATCCTTTGAAGAGGAAGCAACTTTTACATCCACTGCTCTGCCAAAGATCTGTTAAAATAGAACCTGATCGCAGATTTGAGATCGTACCTGCATTCCAACACGCATTATAAATTATCATAATTAATTGCTTGTGATATAAAAACCAGGCCAATTCAAAATTCAACAACACTCGTTGTTCCCTAGAATTTCTAGAATTTAAGGATATTTTTCAATCAGCCTTTTTAGTAAGGTGAATGAAACTGAAACCTTGAAAATACAACGAAAAGTATCAAGACAGCAGCATAGCAGCCGTTAAAACGCGCATTATCCTTAAAGTTTTTTTTTATGACAGTTGTTAAAATTCCCCTTATGGACAACGAAGAGACACGGTTCGATAGCCATAAGATCGATACTTGGAAAATCAACATTAAATCTAAGGAAAAACATTTTAAATTTAAAAAAATATTTTTGGGCTTGGTACAATCGAAATTGCTATTTCTACTGTGTAAGACAAAATGTCATGAATAACCACAGGCGCAGAGTCTAAATAACGCCATAACAGCTTAAGGAGGCTGCATTTATTGTGTGCGGCAGTAGATATGTGGTCGGGCCCGGGCATTTTGACCAGCATCAGTTTGAAAACTTCGCCCACGATACCAGCAGATGCCATGACATGCTACTTTAACACTTCTGAATATTTTTTAAGTCCTATGAGACTCCCGGCACTCAAAATCATTGTCAAAATCGTCGACCCCTTATTGAGCTGACCTTTTTGCAAGGAAGTGTATAGTTCCTTTCTTTCAACCTATATCCTCTTTTGCTATAAAAACTAAGGATGTTTGCCAGTTAGGATGTTTGCTAATCCACGTTGTCACGCGACAGTTTCAGGTATTCCCAAATTCCTATGGTTAAAAAGAAAAAGTGTTGCCAGCAGATGCTAGCACACTGAGATCAATGACAGTACTTTTTGTCGTAAGACCTAGATTATCATATCTTCCCACGACTTACTAACTTTACTTAAGCTCGCGCTACAGTTAAGCATTGACACGAGCATCAACCACCAGGCTCGTCCAGACATCTTATATTAGCTTAAATAGCTGCCTCCAGTTTTGCACATGAATTTTGCGGAGTTCCTCCCAACTTTCGTGCGCCAACTGAGTCGCGGTCTTCATTTCGATCCCTGTTCTTGTGGGAATTCAAGGCCAGAAATGGTGGCGTGAATACTCGCCCAGCGATTGCAGTCGTTGCATATTCGTTGTATATTAAATTAATACCAGTCGTTGTATATTAAATTAAAACCAGCTTTTAAAAGACCTCTTTTCCATCAGTTTGTAGGAAAAGAAAAAAAAAACGTTTAAAAAAAAAAAACACTCATACTGTTAAAAAAAAGCTGCGATAAAAAAAAACTAAAACTCAAAGGCTCTCTCCGCCTACAAGCGAACTCGCTGACCTCTAACAAGCATGCATGTTATATGTGTATCAGATTTTACACTCATGAAGAGGCCGTACAAATTTTTGGCAAAATGATATTAAGTTTGTCAGACCCTCGCAAAGGTGGGACCGTACGAAAACTTTTATTGCCGCATCCGGATTTGAATCCAGGACTTCATTCAGAGTATTCCTACACTCTAACAACTATGCACCACGGAACAGATAACATATGACCCTTACTCATAGTTTCTTTTATGAGTCTCAATGATAAATAAAGTTATCTCAACTATGAAATATCTTACATTGCAATTGTAACTGTTGCACATACTCACTGCTTCTTTCGTTTAGAGAGAATTTAACCAGCGTTTTTAACGTTTTTGCATTCAAAAGATCGAAAACTGGACTTAAGCTCCTGACGGTCGGGACCTCTGTAGACATCCATCAAACTCCCAACCACATTATTAATTATTTAAGGCTTTACCTCCCTATCTCTTTCAATATTTGGTATGAAGGACATGCAATAACAATGCATACAAACAGTACCTTTGCGTTTCAATGGGGACAATATATTGTGTGTCGCATAGTTGGTAAATAGGAGAGGAGGATACCGCACTGTTGCATTATTCAACTTAAATTTTCACTCACATAATGGCGGCTTAATTAGTTTGAATGTTATGTTTATTAATTAATTATGTTAATGTGATTTCGATGTTACCCACCCGGGGTCCATACACAAGAGTGTCGCAAGCCCGCCAATCAACGAATCCCACCACCACCACCACCATATAAAGTCATACCAATTCGTGGCCTGAAAACCAACAGCCGATAGCCACAAATTTGACCAGGCAGCAAAGGCTGGACGACATACACAAGCCGACAAACTCTTGCATGTATAGCGTCAAGTTGGACGCTTATCATGACGCAGCGGTGTTGTTTAAGCAGGCCTAAAGTCAACTAGTCAACACTAAACTTTAAGCAAACATAACCGTTGAACGACGACGAATTGCTGATGGCAATCGACGAAGGATGTTTGTCTGGTTCTCCTTCTAGTGGTGCTTCGCCCATACATGTGCTCGTACATAGGAAAGTGAATATTAAGGGGTGCCGGCCGCATCCCCATAAAATCACATTAAACAATCATAGCTCAAGATTTCTGCCAGCTGAGAGGCATAGCGCAACGCCCTCTATGCCGATGCTACTGCAACAAATTGTTTACATAACTATGACAATAATTATATCGGTAAACAAGCCCAATTCCATTCAATCTGCTACTACGTATAGCTAATGTGGGCACGGGCAATGTCCTGCCCGAACTACCACACCCAAAGTGCAAAGGATGAGTCAGGGACCTGGCAATTAATGATAATAGTAATTAAACAATGTTTGGTAAGTTGGGCAACTAATTGTAATGTTGATTAAACATTTACGCGTGTTACCCTGGCCGGGATGAATGCTCAGATATGGATTTTGTAAGTGTATGTGTGTTTTATTTACTCATGCATACTAGGCAAACATTAGGAAATAAATCATAATCACAAGGTGAGGGGGGTTGTATGTGTGCTTTGCACGTGCGTTTCTATGGCACACGCAATGTTTACATTCACAAAATGACAATAATTATTGCCTGGCCGAAAAGTTGCTGGATTATGTTTATTTACACGATGGCTTGACAGGTGTCCACATTGTCGGATTTCTGCTTTTATTAGCTGGGCGGGTTTGAAGCTGGGCGGTCGGTGTGCGAAAATAGCTCAGATTTTTGGTATTTACTGTGCGGGCTCTAAAAACCTCAGAATTAAAATATTACGGTTAGCTTTACTGTCGGCATAGTATTTGTCAGCCAGTTGATGTTAAATGGCATACGGGAATATTATTTTGATTGTCCTTAAGGGAGGTTGCTACATGTACAGCGTAGGAGATTTGAGCGGGGAATTGATGTCATTAAGTGATGGAAGTATAATAGGGTCTAATGAGATTTGGCAAAGGTTGTTCTGTGGTCCCCAGAAACCTTGCAGTATTTCCTGTTCAATCGGATTTAAGTTTGGCACTGAACATTTTCGTAGGTACTTCTATTGTTAAACGCCTGATTTTTTCCTCTTTGAAAGTTAAGTTATTTCCATGCTTTTAAAAGATTTAAATCTGCACCAAGCTGTCAATCCTGGGTATTTAAAACTACTTTTTGACGATAATTGCTTAGGCACACCAAAAGAATATGGTGTTTAGGCCAACTTGCAAGACATATGCACCTCATCGCAGTATCTAAAAAGGTCCTCAGCTTTTACATAGCAAGTGTCCTTACGTATTCCTTGAGTGTCCTGCCGAGGTAAGCTTATGTCCCCATCGTATAAGAGCCAACTAAGACTTTTCGCAAGAAGTTGTCCTTATTATGTTCTGATCTTGTAAAGACTAAGGGCCCTTGTCTTGGAAAGACAATTCCTGGTGAGTGGCTTAAGTTATATCCAGGAACGACAGGTACACACTGTCGAACCCACTACCAAAACTGAACCAAGTGAGACTATTCACTTGGTTCAGTGGCTTATTACTCGGCTCGTCTGATATCCATGCAGAAATCAGTTAAACATATCCTTAAACTGCAAATGGGAGCTGCGCTCTTAAGACTTGAGCTTGTATAATACTCAGGTTTGCAGGTGTTTGCATAGAATCTAAGTTCAAAGTACTCGGCTGTCGTGGATTTGTATAGGCTCCTTAGACTGCTTCCTTCTCATGACTTAATTAAAAATAGTGTAATTATAAGGAAGCGCATTGACCCTAACAAAAATAGAAAAGAAGAAAAGTTTATTAACTTTTCTTTCTTTCACATGTATGACTTGCCCATCAAGAACACCTTCTTCCACACAACACGATTGCAAATGCAGTCATATCTTACCGCGCAGTTTAAATCTCACTGATAAATTTCTGGAACGTACCGTCGCGTCGCGCCATGGCTTGGATTTTGAGAGGGATTGAGCTTACAGATTACCACTTTGATTTCGACAAAGTACATTTTGTGCCACAAATAAACTAAGTATGCGATAACTTGTACTTTTGGGATGACACTGTCATGTTTTGCCGTGATTGTGCTTGAAAGAGTTGGAGTTTTAAGAACTGTCTCGGGCAAAATTGCGCGGCAAAGTGTAGTGTTGTAGCCGCCAATCGTTAGTTTCTGCTGCACAAGGGCTTGAGGGTAGGGTTTGAGGTTAACATTTGAGGAGGTATGGACTATCAATATTTCCAGCTAGCAACTGGTATACAAACAAGTGGAACAGTGCGTATGTAAATACTTTAGCCCGTCTGTGACCGTGACGGATTGCTAAACACCACACCCATCCAAAAAAGGAAACTGCCACGCCTCCAAAAAGTTGCCGGGACATAAAACTATAACTGTTGAATTCTTTATACTAGGTAGTTGCATACATTTCGGCCTAAAACTCCGCATTTTCAACTCAAAAAATTACTTTTTTAACACCACGCCCACAAAAGTGGGCGGAGGCATAAACCATACATAGAGAAAAGTTAGAAAATGCTAATATATATCTACAACTTTTGTCTTATAATTTTTAGTCAATTTTCATATATATTTATTGGAAAACAGTCATTTTAAATTAAAATCCCTTGAAAAAGTGGACGCGGTCAATAAAAAGGCCAGACATTTTTCTGTAACCTCAAAGACAATTACAAGGCAATGTTACATACCAAAAATGAGTGCGCTAGCACCATTGTAACATATGTAGCTAAAATTTGAAAAAAGTATTTTTTTCAATTAGAGATGGTCGCAGATACAGGCCCATAGTGGGCGTGTCTGTGAGCGGATTTGGGTAATGACCAAAAGAATTAGATCGCGGGTACAAGCTGCCGAAATGAGATTCCTCAGGTGGGTTGCTGGTGTTACTCTAAGGGACAGAGTGAGAAACGTCAGTATTTGTAGGAATCTTAATGTTGAGCAGCTACTTCTCCGAGTGGAGCGATCGATTCTTCGATGGTTTGGACACGTTGTTCGCATGCCCCCTGACAGACTTCCTAGACAGGTCATGCTAGCCGAGATGCGAGCGCGTCGCCCCCCTGGTAGGTAGGGGATTGCGCCGGAGTCTCTTGAGCTGGTGGTGGAGGATCAAGAAAGATGGAAGGACCATTTAGCCACCCTCGCTCCGCGACCCTTTTAAAGGATAAGCGGCATTCGAAAATGATGATGAGTTGTTTGGAGTTGTTTACATACAGTACATATGCTTACATGAGTTGTTTACATACGAACGGACGGACGGACGGACATGGCTTAATCGATTCTCCTGTCGGTCCCATTCATATCTCTAAAAGGTCTTAGGGGTCCACGGTGATTATTTCACTACGTTACAAACTATACAACGAACTGAATATTCCCTGGGTAGAGTATAAAAATATACCAGCAACATCGTATTTTGGAGGTAAAGCAAATTTAGGTGGTATTTATAAGGGGGTAAGTTGAAAGGAACATCCAAATTAAGGTTCCGCAGCGCAGGTCAAAACGAATAAATCTCCGCTGTTAGACTTCAATTCTTCTTATAAAGATCTCAAAGTCGGGTGACCAGACCACGTTTCCATGTCGCATTCAAGAGGAGGTCTAACAAAGGTAATGTATGGATTGGAAAACACCTTGGGCCAACAGCGTTTAATAAAGCCAAGAGAGGATTGGCTTTATTAATTATCTCTTCAAAATACTTATGAAAATTTGTTTCTTGTCACAGGTGCCCTGATCGCGAATCGAGAATCTTAGGGAAAGAATGCCACGCTTACGAGAGTAAGTAATTGTCAAAAAAAATGTATATTGACTTCGAGGAAGTTATCATGGCATCAAGAGAACATTTTTTTAATGTTCTAGGGCAAAAAATAAGTCAGAATTCCTTGTGTCGTCAGCGTAGATTTTCAAACTAAATTCTGTGAAGAGAATTTAACGTCGTTCATGGTAAGGACAAACATTAAGGGACCTAGGTGGCTACCTTTTAGTACACCTGAAGTTGCAGCAAATGCGTAAGTAACCAACGCCATGAAAAGCACGCCAGTAGGATTAATCTTCAAGATAAGATTTGGCACAATCTATTCACAAGAGGGGAAGCCTAGTACCTTAAGTATAATTTTTAAAGAAACTTTATCAAAAGCTTTGCTGAAATCAGTTATTACAACATCAACGTGTCATCTTCTATGACACCCCAAGTTCTAGAGGCAATCTCCAAAAGATTCGAGCAGTTGTGGATCTGCATCTGCATTTCAAAAAACCTTGTTGCATAGTGGAGAAAATTTACGTGCAGTGAAAAAAAGCTATGCGAAACATTGCTTAAAACGAGATCGCCCAAAACGAAATCGCCCAAAACCAAAAAATGCAAATTAGCCAAAATTTCATTATAAAAAAAGTCCCAAAAAAATATGCAAAAAATCAAATGATAAATCGTCCAAAAAGGAAAGGAATGTAAAAAAAGTTTAAGGATGGGGTTGCAGGAGGCAGCATGCTACTCCATACATATCACCCTGTGAGAAGGCAATATCATTACTTTAACTCCTTTAACTCGGGTGGGAAATAACTTCACTTTTTCGGACCCGCGATTTGTTAAGGTGCTTCCTTTTGTCTTTTCCTGTTAAACCTTAATTTTGCTTTTGAAAAGAGAAGCAAAAAGAAACTCGAGAAAAAAGTAAGATCTGACGTGCAGATCGGGAGTTGGGAAATTAAACCAACGAAAAAACCGCCGAACACGAGGCAAGAAAAACGAAGCTTGAGTGTGTAACAGATAAGTATGCTGAACATAGCCCGAAAGGGCGCCTCAATTAGGTGAGGTGACGACCCCGCAGACCCTAGTTTGTTTTCGGGGTTCAACGCAAAAAACTGAAATCATCCCCATTTCATCCAAAATCATATATGAACGGAGAACCTGAGATTTTTCTACTCCAGGCGGTTTTGGCGATTGCCAAAATCCACCCGTAGTCTCTATGACTACGGTCGGAGCATGGCGTCTACGGTCGGAGCAGGCCCCAACATTAATTAATAAAAAAAACAAGCGACTCTTGCGAATCTTTGTTCGACTCTGTCGGCAAATTGAGCGTGAGTATAAGGCTAGTACTCAACGCACTAGTCTTATACTCACAGCCTTATACTATACTTCAGGGACCTGCATCAGTTTCTCCTTGTCTATTAGATAGACCGAAAAAAACTATAAAATGCCCAGCAGTGGCTGCTTTTCAGGATTTAGATCATATTCCCTCTGCCCAAGGACGAATTAGTAAATTTGTGAAAATAAATAGAAGAGGCTCTAAACTTAAGTCTACATCTTCCACATCGGTTGTACCTTTGATCAAATTAGAGGGCTCAAGTCTTATTCAAAAATACAATTATACAGATATATGTACAGAACGATTAGAGCCTTAAAAAAATTCTCTGTATTGAAAAGTAAGGATTTACAATTGTCGAAATCTAGAAAAAAAAACTTTTCAAGCAATTTCGTAATATTTTTATGATGCAATTAAATTTTTTTATATTAAAACTAGCTTAACGGAACACTTAGAATCGTGGGTTAGGTATATAGGTAGCTATACCGTCACGTGCTGACTCAATTCATCATTTCTTTCGGTTTAAAATTTAATTGCCGACAAAATAAAATGCCCGGGTAACGCAAAATAACTGCAATTAAATTTTAATTAAAATTCTTCACATCTAGCCCAACGCGCACCCAGGGTTGCCCACCAGCAACCCGAATGTTAACTGTTACGTCTCCATCCATCTTTTTGTAAACTCTTATTAAATCCAAGTAAAATTTTAATTTCCTTCAGACGCGCGCTTTTCTTCCAATCGCCTGCCTGCGATGCCCCCGTCTTTGGCCCCCTTTAGAAAGGCAATAATTCCGACACAGTGGACGCCACGACATACCACCAAGCTGCTGTTCATAGGTACTATTCAGCTGTATCCTTCGAAAATTCTAACGACTGAAACAGGAAATATCCCTGTACAGCCAGAGTAACAGACGAAAACGACAAACAAGGACGAAGATGAAGTCGGCGACGAAGACGACGACGACGACGACGACGACAGGAAGAAAACAAACATTGAAAATTATCAAACAGTTTTAATGGCATACACACCGTGTGCTCCTGATTATTCGCGGAAATGTCGAAAATAACTACCAAAATGAAGGACATAAAACCAATTAAGACCACCATTTAAAATAATTGTAATATTCCGCCATTAACCCGACCCGAACCCGTCCCATTGCCACCCAGTTCGATGCCACGCTTTGGATGTGATAAGAGATCCTTGATAACTCGCCACCGAAAAGAGGGACTCGTGGGAGCATCACCATCGAGGCGAGGGGTCCCTTAAGAAACAGAAGGACCAAGAGAATGGGGGCAGCAGAGCGCGTCTAAATCACACAAATCCTCCATCCGCGTCGTCTGTAGTTCTGTAATTAAAGCACAGAAATAGTATTGAGCACACAATACACTGCCACACTCTGTATTTATATATTTATTTTGGCGAGGAAGAGGACCGTGTAGGCATCCAAAGGGATGCTGCCGGATGTGCGGGGGTACGCAGATGGAAGTTTATCCTGAAATGAAGCGACCTCCGCTAAACAAATTGCTCGAAATAATACTTCGGAATTAAGCTAATTGAAATGAAACGAAAATGAATTACATTCACTTGTTACTGGAGATGGGGCGGGGGATCCGAACAGAGTGAGAGAGAGTGACAATAAGGAAGGACGACGCCACTACCATGATTGGGGTAGGGTGGCGGTGGTGGTGGTCGGTGGGCTTGACTTGCCAAAGAATAAGAATTAATTTCATCGGGCGCGGCGGCGGCGGCGAGGTGGCTGCATTAATATAGCATGCGAAGGCCCCACGTTTTTTGTTAGGCTTTTCTGGCTAAGGTCATGGTATTCTGTTGTGTGAATAATTATTATTAACGTTAATTAATTTTTCTTTTCCATGAAATGGGAAGGAAATGCTAATGGAGAGACTGCCATCAGGGTGGCAGAGAACACAAACGAATTATTTAAATTGGACTTCTTTGGTTTTTCGGCCTCAAATTGAGTGCGATAATGCGTCACACGAAATAAGTATTTCGGCAGATTAGGAAACCAAAGAGCTTATGGTAAGTTGGCGTAAGCACTTTGTTGAATGGAAATGCCTTGGAATATTTGGGTCACATTTCTGTGTTAATTAGGGTTTTCAATAAGGGCGCCTAAATCATCCATTTGGAGTTGGAGAGTACCTTGAACTGATTTTAAGAGTAGAGCAAGCCAGCTTAAACTGATCAGTTGCAAGTGCTTTTTAAATAGTTTTTGGTTTTCCTTTGCAAAAAAAAGTTGCACTTTGGCAATGATGTAATGAATTGTTTCGAACAGCGCCTAATTACAGGACTGCGGCAGCTTGAAATCTGCAATCTAGTTTTTCGGGCATTACCAAATTCCTTGACTGAATTCCCGTAACTGAATTAGAAGCTGAGATCTTTGCTTTTACTCTTATAACATAAATCGAGGCACATTTATATGTTTATTTTGAGGGACAAACGTGACTATGGTAATATTTTTGGACAAATATATCCATAGAGACTAAACTGAAAATTGCGCAGTTACTGGTCCTTATAAGACCATTTAAGATTCTGCTTGTCTTCACTTCACTCACTTGTCTTCAACAGCATCCCAGCTATCCGCTTTTTGAACAATGTCTGAGCTATCCTGATTGCAATATCCAAGTTTCCTGATTGCGATATTTCTCCACTTGTTCTTAGCGCGCTGAGCACTCTATGCGTCAAGTAAACTTTTGCCTTTGTACAGTTGCCCAAGTACAGGAGTTCTTAAAAATCTAATTGAACAAAAACCCGACTGGTTCTGGTCCAATTTTCTGAGATTGTGCGCAGGCTTTTTTATTTGTATCTCTTTTCTGGTTTCCGGACAAACATTTACATGGAAAACAGCGTTTACTCAGGCCATTCCAAAAATCAGAATATTTGGTCTCTTTCTAGTTACGGTCCCATTGCCTTTCCTGGCAATGTTCTTTAGTTACTTACGTGGCGAATCGCGAACAAATAAAATTTTTGAGATCACGGGAGCTTTGCAATCACCGCCAGAGTCTCGCTGGCTTATTTTTGTTATTATTTTTGTGAAAAGTGCAAGTAAGGCTATTGTGACTAAAATTTCCAAATCGTTTAATAGAGTATTGCATTGTAGGCATCACTTGCACAACAGACTGAAGTTTATTCTGACTTGACACAGCTTTGGTATACCAAAAGACCGAAACCACTCGCTTTCTCTGATCATAATGAACGTAACGCTCAGGTCTATAAATACAGCTCTCAAGAGCTGTTAAGTGACTTTTTTTAATAATAAACTGCCAGCGTGGAAAGATCAGAAATCCTACAAATTTCAGAAGTAGGATCTGATGCGAATTTCCAATTTTTTTTACCAAAAGTTTTAAGTTGTCGAGTGTTTAGTCAAGATTGTTCGTAGAAATGTCGGAAAATTTTAACCCATTTCTAAATAAAGCTTGTTTCTGTTCCTAAAAATATTTTGCGGTCACTTGAATTAAGAACTGATGGGACTAAAGCGGTATTAAAACTTCGAGTGGAGGAAGAAGTTGCAAGCTACTGACAGGAGAATCGTCAAAAGCTTTTGCAAGATTTTATGCCCAAAGAAATGCAGAATGTTTCCGAACCCGCCGATGA
This sequence comes from Neoascia interrupta, assembly GCA_947623515.1. Taxonomy (NCBI): domain Eukaryota; kingdom Metazoa; phylum Arthropoda; class Insecta; order Diptera; family Syrphidae; genus Neoascia; species Neoascia interrupta. The sequence goes on from OX392462.1 coordinate 197,577,948, forward strand.
CGACGAGTCTGAACAAGAGCAGGACGAGCAACCAGTTACTGTTCAAACCACCAACATTGATGAGGATCTTAACAAGCTTCTGCCGTTGGGTTGAACAGTTTGTGGAGTACGCTGAAACTCTTCATTTAGATGATCGAACCAAATTCATTTATGGGAAGAGGCTCCTTGAAGTCCTTAAATGCTCGAAACTGGATTGAATTTGAGGCACTTGTGGGTGAAGCAGATATTTTCAGTGAGCTAAGTACGTATTGTCGATGCAGGAGATAGCATTGGATAACCCTATTGAGGAAGAGGATTTGATCTAGTTCGTCATCAAAGGCATACCTGATTCCGAGGCTGTAGGGCGCCTGTCACACCCTGCCCAAAACAGAAACTTCACTTGATTCAACAAGACTGAAAAAAGGTACCCAGGTTAGGGTCGGCTGAACACAAAACACTTTTTTCTCTTCCAATATGCAAATAGGATGGACAACAAAAGGATGCATGCCAGACGTTTTCATGAAATATTCTGTTGGTTATACTATTCCTTTTCTCCGTAAAGGCATAACACTTGCGGGGGTAAGCTTTGGTGTTTCTGTGCAGAGGTTTCAGGTTTGGCTCATCAGCGTTTGTGTTGGTTGGATCGGGAATTACTTTGTTCTTCTATATTTTCTATCCCCAACTTCTTTCCGCTCGCGATGTGCTACGCATTTTAAGGGTAATCAAGATCCCCTTGATCACGAGCATATTATATAAAAAAAAACTTAAAGCAAAGTTAGCGAAAATCAAATGTGAAGCGTGCCAAGGAGTCTTCGGCTGAAAACGTTGCATTGACGATTCAAATTGAATCAAAAGATATTAAAACCCATGGCTTTGTGTACACTTAATCTCCAAAAATATAAAAAATTATTACAAGTAAATTAGCAAATTGCTAATTTAACATGTAAAATGTTGATGGGGCAATATTTGAAAAGTTTCAACCAAATTATGGGAGTAGTCGCCTGAGTAGTCCAATGAGCGATGTCCGTCCGTCCGTGTTACAAATTTAAATAAAATTTTGAGCTGGAAAGCTGAAATTTTGAACGTAAGCTTTCTGTCATCCGATAAAATAATTTTTTTTCAAATCCGCTCACAGTTGGAAATTGAACATTTATCATTTCCCAATGATTTTTATTATAAGACAAAATAACTGAGTAAGTGCAACAGTTTGTCTGTGACAAACTTTTATATGCCTGATACCTTATACCATGTAACACCAAATCTTAAAGTTACTTGGCCCGAATTCATATATTATTTGTATAGGCCACGCCCCCAAAAGTGGACATGAGCTTAAAATTAAAATCAATTAATTGTAATTTCGTTAGAATCATGAGAAAATAATGTTAAAGCGAAAATTGTTTCAAAAAAGAACAGTTTTTTTTTGTAAAAACGCCCCCTAAAAGTAAACGGAGCTCAAAACTTTGTATGGAACAAACTTAGCAACTAGCGATTTCTTTAATATTTACCATACAATTTTTTTTCGATTTGGAATCAACTTTCCGATAAATCGGGTTTTTAAAGATCTTACATGTTAAAAGTGGGCGTGGCCGATATTGTGGGCGGTCCAAATTTTGTCTTGTTAAAGGTTCAAAGTTTATTGTAAGAGGATTGTTAGTTCAAAGGTTTACGTCGCCTTTTTTGGGCTTAGCTTGTGTTCCTACACGGAATCCGTTGCGGAAACGCCTTCGCACAAATTTGAGGAAACGCATGCGGCCAGTTCCAGTGGTCTTCCTCCTCTTAGCCTTCACAGACCAGTTGTATGAACGAAACTTGGCGGCTGGGTATCCACATTGGGAGCAAGTTGGCTTTTGGATATGGCACGAGCTGCGTCCGCACCGACGGCCCAATGTGTGCGTCTTATTGTGGCGTTTACCAAAACTTGATGTACCTTTCGTCATCTTGGATGGCGAACGACAGAAAAAGGTCTTAGACCAATATTGCTCAGTACCAAAATTTAACTTCCTTTGCCTTATTTTACTTGATTAAAAGGCATTTAAAAAAATAAGTGAAATAGAGGTTGTCTCACATTGAAACAAATAGTGGGCGTGGCCGTGGCCGTTGACGGATTGAGCCAATTTTCACACTTTATCTTTGCAGCGAAATAACCAAGCCGTGCACCGAGTTTCAGCTCTCTAGTTTGACTCTGAAGACCTAAAACCTTCACACATGCGGACGGACGGACGGACGGACATGGCTTAATCGATTTACATGTCGGTCTCGATCATATCTCTAAAGGGTCTTAAGAGTCTACAGTGATTATTTCACTGTGTTACAAACTATGCATTAAAATTAATATTCCCTCGGTCGGGTATAAAAATCAAAATTACGCCAGCATAACGCTCCTTGTGGGCGTGGCATCGACTGAAAGAGTAATCTTTCAGACGCAATTTTTTTAATATTTTTGTTTCAGACCGAAAATTTTTACCTATTATATTATATAGAAATCATACAAAGTTTTGGGCCCCGACCATATTTAGACGCAGAATTTAAGAAAAGCCTATAATTTTCCAGAAAACCAAAGATTCCGATTGCGTTTTAGCCTCATACACCAAACACTATTCTAGATTTCGTTTATACAAAGCTTTCGGCCATGCCCATTTTTAGAGGTCGTTTTTACATAATTAATGAATTTAGATCTTTTCGTACATTTTGGCCGCAAACTTTGATATTCCTATGCTAATATTAATTTTTGATCATACGAACTGGGCATGCTAAAAAAAAAAAAAATCTAAAAAATAAATTAAAAAACCTTATTATCTAAGGCATAAAATATTTTTTTAGTCAAACATTGATTCGGGAATGGTGACGGGAAGGGGAAAGAAAAAAAAAACAATATAGGAATGAGAAGGAGAATAGAACAGGGTACCGCGCGTCCGTTACAGACGGACCGAAGCTATTACATACGCACTGTTGCACTTACTCACTGGCTATATTTTGCATAGAAGCACGAAAAAGTCAGCTTTAGGCATGAATTTTCTAACATTCAAAAACAAGTCATTTCTATGGAATGACAAAATGTAGAATGAGAAATTTCAAAAAGCAAACAGTGAGACATGTCAATACATACAAAATGTTCGTATTGTGTTAGACCCGGTATAAGGAATAAGACAACTGGGAAGGTGCAACAGTGCGTTTGCAAAAGCTTCAGTCCATCTACGACGCATTGCAAAATACCCGACCATATCAAAAAGAAGACTGCCACGCAGCCAAAAAGTGGGTGGGATTTAAAAATATAACTGTTGAATATTTTATACTAGGTGGCCCTTTAAAAAAATTGACGTGATCAATAAAAAGGCCAAACTTTTTCTGTAACCTCAAAGACAATTACAAGGCAATGTTACATACCAAAAATGAGTGCGCTAGCACCGTTGGAACGTAGTTAAAAATTGAATTTGAAATTTGAAAATTATTTTTTTAAATTAGAGATGATCGCACATACAGGCCCGTAGTGGCCGGTTATGTGGGCGGATTCAACTAATATTCAAACACTATCTGAAGGACTGCACTAGCCAACTCACCGTCTCTAGCTTAAAATTTAAGGCCTAAAAGTTGTTTACATACGGACGGACGGACAAACGGACATGGCTTAATCGATCGGTCCCATTCATACCTCTAAAAGGTGTCTTAGGGGTCTACGGTGATTATTTCACTGCGTTACAAACTATAGATCAAACTTAATATAACCTGGGTCGGGTATAATCACTTAGTCTGATGTTCAGAATATTGTCTCAGTAAGGGTGGGCTCAAAATTATGCCGGCGTACAAAATTTCAGAGCTCTCGTCGCAGAATTTGCAGAAAGCCTTCCTGAGTAATATACCCAGGTTCCTTATGCGTTTACAGTGAGAAAGCCTGTTAGCTTGGTTGTTGTTACTCATGTTGATGCTATGAATATTTTATTGAATGTGTTGCCCTAAAATTTTCTTTACATCTTTCAAGGTGTAAGACTTTATTTGACAGATCGCGTTTTTGAACAAGTTAACGATCTAAGAATTTAAGGAGGCATCGTGGAATATATTGTCATGTGGAAAATCGTTTGCAACAGAGGCATGGTAGTCAGATATACGAAAGCATAATCACACTTAGTCAACTACATCATTAAGGCAGTCTAGGGCCGTTAAAACAGCCAAAAGGCCTCAATAAAGCCTTCGAAGACAACTTCGTCACTTCGCAAGAACCGCACCTTACTAATTTAAGATTGCTAATTGATCTTAAGAGCACGTAAATAGTCAAAGTCCACTAGACACTCCGATTGATAGCACTCGTTTTATTAATCCACTTCAGTTTGCAATTCAATTACGTGCAATAACCTAATAAATTACCTGAAAGTGCCACCCCAGTGCCCGATATCCTTGTTAGTTCACAATGACTAATTATGCTCACATAGTTTGTATACGTATAGACAGAGGTAAGTGTGTGCGTGCACAGTCAGGCATTAACCGTCATTTCCCCATTCAGCCATCGAATACTGAGCAAAAACATCTTCAAATTGTAATTAAGATTAGGTCCTTGACAATTTTCGCCATAATAACCCGATTAACGTGAGTGTATATATATGCGTTGTTGAATGACGATTATGATAATAGTAATACGAAAGAGAATGTGGAACAAGAGTAGGTGGTACTCGTACACTGGAGATGAAAGCAACTTCAAGTACATATACACATCCTTGAACTGATTGCAACAATGCTGTCTAATTGATACAACAGAGATTTGAGTAAAAGGACGGTTGTTGTGGCCATATCAGTGCATTAGGCACCACAATTATTACTGACAAATGTGAAATACTCCTTTACTGCGTGCATCGTCCTTTCACTGTGATCGAAAACGTATAACAACTTTGAAATACCATCAAACAATCAATGTGGAAGATATCAGTTAACTATACCACAACGTGGAGGAGCATATCAATCATTGTAGTCTCCTTAATTAATTAAGACATTTATGATGAGCATAATCATTTTCTCTGTCGACGTCATGTTGTTGCTTATCATATAATGTGAAGAGGCACATGTGCGTGTAGCGTGGAGCTCCCAAACATTAAACAACCCCCTCAGTGATTTTGCGAGGAGCAAGCAAGCATTGCAGAGCAACAATGTTGTTTTAATTATCCGAACACGAAAGCTCTGCGAAAGGATGTTCACGCCTGCTTAGCTCCTAGGTGCTATGGCAGCGAACGGTGGAGCGGCAACTCGTATAGGGTATATTATATTAGCCTATTCATGTGTGCGTTAACTTTTGCCTTTCATTAAGCTGATGGATCGAATGAAGTTGGCGTTGTTAATGACTTGGCATATCAAATGAAATAAATAATTCGATTTTGATGATGTTACGAGTAGTTGGTGTTTAGTCTGGGTGTGTCAGGCTCGCAGTAGTAGTTGTCATCGCGACCATCAATGTTCGTAATTACTGTCAATTTTCTAAATTGAGTCTCTCATTAGTTGATGGGAAAAGTGAGAAAAAAATCAGAAGCCTTTTGTTCACAAAAAACAAAGAGTTCAACAAATCAGAATGTTGGACAAAATTTAGCTTTTAATGCAACTTATCCGCCAGCTATATGCCCTTTTTGTCTGCGACAAAGTATGAAGGCTAATGAAATCTTCCCCGAACGTTTGTATCGGTGAACCTCAGCATCGGTATAACCCCCACCACAACAATGGAGCAATCACCTTAATTCCTTAATAGAACCTCCTTCATTAATACTCCAGCACGTGCTATACCCAAAGTAAAGCCAAGAAGATTCCACAAATAGAAAAAATCCATTATGTCTGCCCGACCCATTAAAGAAGATAATGCAGGGATGTGCAAGCACGTGCGTCGCCTGCAAACACTCATGTAACATACCATTAACATCATTTCCCGTGGTACAAATCACCTAATCACTTAAACGGGATTAAAAATTAATAAGAACATCTGAATTACAAATACGCTCTTCTGTGCTGGTAATAAACTCCAATGTGACAGAGCTATTGTTGTAATGTGTGGTACCGGTACGGTACACAACAGAAGCCTCAAGAGCTCGAATTTGTGTCACGTTTTCACTTGTTCCTATGGCCATTTTCGCGCCGACTACCTACTTCTTGGAAAAAAAAATGAATAAACACAAAAACAAATATATACAATCCTGTAAACATTTCTTCCATTTGTGTAGGATACATGCAAACATATACACACTCCTTGTGACGACAACGCGACGACCCACAAAAAGCCTTGATTCGTTGTCATTGTCATCCTTAATATTTGAATCCGAGAGACAGGCATGGCACTGAATACATAACGACCAGAAAAACACTTCAAAAATTATCATATTTACAGGGAATAATTCCAAAACACTTGGCTTTTTGATGAACTCAGCCAGCTTGAAGTTCTGATGGCAACACCAGCAGACTGTATAAGGTAATCAAAGACGAAGAAGAAGAATCAAAGTGTTTGATTAGCAAACAAAACACAGTGGGGCCGCGCCCCCGGAGTGTGGTACAATAAGGGGATGAATTTAACATAAAGTTAACCAAAAATGGGACTTTTTTAAGACGTGATACATAAATTTAATTTCATTGTTTTAAAGATATTTTTATAAGCTAGTAAAAATTCCGTGAGTATAAATATGCTGAAACGGGTCAGGTACAGTTTTACTACAGGCTGTTATAAGTCTTATACTGTTTACTTTGGGTACCGCCCGATTCCGAGCTGGATCAGGGCCCCAGTCTACAAGCTTCTCCAGCCGTCCACTTCTACCCTTCTGGGATGAGATGGTTGAAGTCGCTTTCCTCTTAATTGTGCCACCTTAGCTTCGGTGCTCCACTATTGTGCCGTAATTTCATATAGAAATTTTCTGGGTACGAAGATATGCAAGTGCTAAATATGGAGGAAAGATATTATAGACATGTAAGGCCTGGTAAGTTTCGTTGGCCTGTCTATTTACACCGTATTGTACAGGAAAGAAGTATAATATTAAGTTTGATACAGACGAAAATGTAACATAAAGAAATATTGACGAAAGACCACCAAGACCATCCTAAGTCCCTATGATCGATTCAGAATCCTAAGACGTATGATCCATGTCCGTCCCACAAATTTGAAGGCCTTTTTATACCCCATCCGATAGGATAGGCGGTATTCATAGTTTGTAACATAAAGAAATAATCACCGTAGACTCCCAAGACCTTAAGGGCATATGATCGAGACCGAGTTGTCAGTCGAATGAGTAGGTATAGTTTTCTGTAGTCCGTCAGTCTTTCTGTAGGTAGTTTTTAGGTTTTAAATTTCGAGCTCGAAGGTATCCATTCTTTCTAGGTCCTAAAGTGTAAAAATTTTAGAAATCCGCCCACCGACACGCCCACTTTACTTAGTGGCATGAAAAATCAAAGTTGCGTAGAAAGCTGAAATTCTGTGCACGATATCCTCGCTAAAGTGTATTATGATTGGCATTTCCCAAAAAAACGAAAACTACCCCCATGTGGGCGTGGCCTTATTTAATTTGCATTCTAATAAACGGTTTTTATTCAATATATTTGGTTTGAATCCAAAAAACTTGCACTATAAAATGTTGAATAAATTTTTGCCACGCCCTCTTTAGGGGGCGTTTTTAAGTATGAACGAAATTTTTTATATTAAAATGCAATCAACTCGTCTCATAAAAAATATAAACGCAAAAAAATTATGTTATTGAAAAGGGTTTGATGCCACGCCCCTTTATTAAGAAAGAGACTCTTAACTGTTAAATTTTATTTACAATTTAAGTTAATAGAAACTAGAATTTAACAACCAAAATTGCAATCCGGAGCTTGACGGAGGTCAATTGAGTATCTAACGGGGGTTATCTAACGATTCGCCAAAGTTGATTGTAACCCTCCCACTAGTTTAAGCTAAAAGGCTAAAATTTTGGACGTAAAGCGGGGTTTACAAAGCAGCCCTGGCTCCGCCTCGGCCTGAACGCAATAAAGCTCGGCTTCACATTTCGTTTGGCAATGGGAAAAGGAGCGTTATTGATTTCAGCCTCCCCTAGTTGGTGTGGTATCGGTTTGAAGAGTACTTTAGGAGAGTACTCAAAGTGAAAAAGAAGTTTTTTTTAAAGGATTATGTAGAAAAAAATTAGTTCATGTACATTCTGTTGAAACCAGATTTTGGGCCACGCCCACACTTGGACGCAGAGATGGATGATGCGTCCAAGTGTGGGCGTGGTCCGCAGAGATGAAAAAGATGGATTTCTGTTGCCCTTGTGGCTACTTAGGAAAGAAGAGGAAATAAAATTTAGTACATAAGATAAGTGCAACAGACTCTAGGCTTGATTTTGTACTTTTGAAGCCTTTGATCCGGCCCATTTTAGGCAAGGAACGAATTTTTTTTTTTCAAGTGTGGTGCAGTTTGAGGGGCGAAAATCCTCTTCCTTGCCGACGAACTTATCACAACGTGACCCGCTTGCCGTTCTTTATGCTGCCACCAAGCCGGCCTTAGGTCCATACCAACTCGCAATAGATAAGGCCAGGAAGCGCGCTGCCTTGTAGTGTTCGAATACTTCTGGTTCATACTCCACCTAGCCTACGACAAATTCGCTGTAATCACAGGCTCTTGTTAGGATAATAATATTTCTCAAGACGTTCTGTCTTGCATCTGCTTTGATGCTATTTAATGCTACTATTATATTAAGAAATGCGCAACGGATAAACTCTAAGAAGTAGGCCTGTAATGGTTGTAAGCTCTAGCTAGCCTTTCCTGTTAAGAGAGGATTTTGCCACTGTGACGTCGTTCAGGCAGGATTTTTGAAAGGATCGAGAGCGCACCCTGGTTATGTATTCGACCGCATCGTCGTGGTGGTAAGATATCAGTTCTGTAAAAGTAATTCAGGCCTTATATTTGACTTCTGCCAGTTTGTTCTTTTTGGACTTGTGTAAACGTCACGATATGCTGAAAACCTTCCTGCATTGCAAGGAATATCCAACAAAAGTCCGATAACGAAGGTGGAATTATTTCTTCCAATACACAGAGGAGGAAATTAAAAATCAAAGAAAGAACAAAAGAATAAAAAAAAAATCAAATCAAAGAAATAAATTGTTTTTAATGCAAAAGCATATCGTCAGCGGTAGAAAATATTCAAAAGAAGAGAAAATGAAAGAGGACGCCCGATGTAACACAAACACTACGCTGCAAGGGCTAAACATAAAAACCTTGCATAGAAACATCAAAGCCTCTTTCCGCAAGTGTTATGCCTTTACGTTCAAAAGCAATGACAGAGTTCAATCAACAGAGTATTTAGTTACAGCCCGAAAAGAACTTCTATAGTTACCGGAGGAAAAGAAAGTGAAAGATGGAAACTGCATCTTTTGACTATAGATGCCAGGCTTAATGATTGGCCGACCCCTAACCTGAATTAAAGACACCAGCCAAGTAGCCGCCCATTTTGAGGCAGACGCTTATGGATTTTTGATTTGTTGCTGATTTTTGTCCGCCTGGACTAGTTTTATGTCGGTGCTTATTTTATCCGGTGATCGTTGCCTTTTCTGATACCTAATAGTATTGGTAATGGGGATCCCTATTTGGGGTCACAGTCTAAGATTATATTATTTTTTTACCCTGATCCCTCTAAACCAATATAGAGATGATAATCTCCTTCTAATGAGAAAGGACGTTTCCTTGCTATTAACGATGCCTTTAATGACCCTTCTCAAACAACCTTCTTAGTCCGCCAAAGTTTGCTTTAACACTGGACTTTCTTTTTATTACGAGGTTATCCCTTCAGGATATTCAAACGGGAGCTGTTCCTCCATTTCCTCTTAGATCTTCTCCAAATCGACTAAATAGAAGGATTCTATGGCCTCGTTCATAGCACAAGGTAACAACCCTGTACCGTAAAGTGTTAAGCTTTCCTCAACGTCGTCCTTTGTAATTTGTGTTCGAATGTTTGTTCCCTTTAGTTTGGACAGAAAGATACACAGACGCATGACATAGCGACGGTCACGGGCTAAGCTAGCCTTAGGTCCTCGACTAGGCAACTGAGAGAGCTCGTTAGAACCGGGTTTAACCAGAAAAACTGAGCCAAGTGCTCACACTAACACTGCAATAGCAATTAGGTCTGGCAGATCAAGTTCGTATCGCGCTGGTACCGATTATTTGTTTGTATCTTAAGCCCCAAAACCTACGTTATGGAAGATGACGATCACAGCAAAATGTTTGCCTAGCGAAGAATATATTCTGATGCTCTTACCTTCGTCCTACTATCAAAATCAGCTCAGAGACAAATTTCTTCCAAGGCTAACTCCACCTGAATTCGAAAATTTTGATGATTTCGCGCTTAAAAAACTAAACCTTGGAGTTGGAGTAAAGGGTGGAGTGACAGTTAGTCTCGAGTTTCATTTGAAGCAATTTTTTATTGTGAGCTCATCTCAAGTCCAACTACACATACGTCAAACAATGCGTTAAGATAAGGTATCTCAAGTCGGTTGACTATCTTAAACTGCAGTCGACTTTTTCGGTCCTTTTCGTGGCGTGCAAATATTTGTTTTTCTTTGATTGTGCCCATTCAACAAAGCAATCGAAATTTAAGACCAAAATTATTCAGATGGGCAAGAAGAATGTTGGTTAACAGGACTGTGCATTTTGGTGCTAACTGCATTATCCCCACTTAATGTTTACCAATATATTGAAAAAAAAAAAAAACAGGGAAGGTGCTATTATAGATCTTTTGTGGAAAACGTTTGAAGCGATTCGTTTGTCATGGTGATAGACTAAGTAATGTAAGCCTCTACCTTATCCCTCAGCCCCCACTGTATGTCCTAAAAGGAGGTGTATTGCAACCAAATTTGTATACCATCTTCTTTCACCCTAAACAAGGTGCTCGACTGGATGCGGGGAAGCCCAGAGCAATATGCCGAGGACTTAATCTGAGCACGTCAAAAAATTGCGGTAACTTCGGAAAGCAGCCAGGCGTCTGCTATTTTACTTTTCTTTTTTAACATGTCACAGTGTCGACAGACATTCATTGGTAGTAATAGCAAAAAATAGAAAAAAAATCCTCGGCACACACAACACAATCTTAAAAGCAATAGCACCAAGAAAGTCATGAGAAAAGAACGAGCGAAAAAATACAAAACGAAAAAAAAAACAGAAACTTTCGCCCAAGAACTAAGAAAATAGCATTCGACCTTGATGTGGGTGGCCGTATGGTGTCGGCGGGTGCTGGGTTGAAGGGTGCTTTGTTGAAGACATTGAGTCCTTAGATCTCTCCCTCGGCGGTTAAATAACTGATTGCCGTTGGAGGGATGGAGCTGTATTAAATGTTCGTATGTGTGCGTGTGTTTTACCACCCCCCAGTCGCGTTCTCTCTCTCTAATAAATGACGGTGACTGCCGCATTAAGTGAGGTTGTGGGAAGCCAACAAACGCCGTTCTAATCGCATTTGCGACAAATGATTAGCCACACAGAAGATGGTTAACGAGCCGTATGCTTGGTTTGCTCCTTGAGTGCTGGTAGCACCCAGAGTTAACTCACTCTGGATAGAGTCTGGGTGGTGTTGTGCGGTGTTGAATACACCTAGTTTTGTTCATTTTTTTTTTTTTTTTTTTCGTTCTATTTTGTAGGTGTTTTTCTTCGTGCTTTTGTTTTTTGAGAATTTAAGGATTTCTCAGGCACTCACTCAATCAGATTTGTCAACTGAACGATTGATTGGATTAAGTGTGGGGGCGTCCTGCTCCTTCTTTTTGTCCCCTGAGCCCTGACATTGAGGAATGTGTGATTTGAGTGCAAAAAACGACTGAACTTGTTTGGTCGAAATTTTAGCTGATGGGTTATGATTTGTGAGATGTGTCCGCTCAAGGCAAATTTGTTTTAAAAATACATAGACGTATGTACATCTCCCTAACAAGACCCGTATATCGATCAGGGATTAGTTATTTCGTTTTGACCAACTTGGATACGCATATATAAACTAGATATTGTTCGAACAGGGCGACGCTCTACATTCTGCTAAAACCTTATAGTGTTTAGGCTTCCGAGAACTCGCAACTTGGCCTCGTTAGACTTTTTCGTTTAATGAGACTCGTAAGGAAAACGTCGTCTAGTATATGAATTTGGGTCTTACAGACGCGCGCCTTCTTTTTGGTCAAAATTACATGGATGTTATTCACAGGGCACAGTTTCCAAAAATCCAGAGGAATCAAAAATAAGTTTTGGAGGATAATGTTCATCAAATAACTCAAACATACGTGCATTCCTGACCTGGTGTAGATGAGAAAAGTAAACATATTCACCTTAATGGTGTGAAAGCAGAAAGTCCAAAAAGTTCACAACAACTGCTCCACTCTCAACCCAACATCTAAGGAATTTCAATATTGGTAAGGGGAGTCTCATTATCTGAAGACTTTCATCCGCCCCCTTCGGATGGACGGAGAGCTGTTTAACACGTCGTCGTCGTCGTCATAGTCTTCTTCATCGATATTATCGTTTGAAATGCCATACAGTGCTGCGTTTCAGGATTCGGGTAACGAAAAAAGATCTGAAAACAGATAGTCTGCTGCCAAGTTGTCTATGCAGGATGCACGATGCATATCCATGCAAACGTTCAGTTCTTATGTGATTGTCGGTCTTGGTACCTGCGCTTAGAATGCGGTATATACGTATAATATACTACATACATATATAATCTTGCTGGTTAGGTTAATGAGACTTTGCACTAGTTGGTGTGGTGTGCGCACGTTTTCATTATTGCTTGTGCGGGTAGAGTATCCAAATTAGGAAAAGTTGGTTAAAGCACAATTTATCTAATGACACTCAAGACATTAATTAATTATGGGTTTTGCTATGCACCTTGGCCACTAATTTTCAATGAGCTTAGAAATGCCAATGATATTGGCAATAAAAGTGCAGCGTGTATTGACTGTAAAGCGAATAAACTCACATTATTTTTTGTTTTTCTACATTTCAAAACTCAATATGCATCGCAGGAACACAATACACATTCAAGCTGTGTAAAAAGATTTAAAAGAAATACGCTTTGAAGTATAAAGTGTATTCTTAAAACTGAAACACACCAGATACTGTATTTTTATAGCTTATTTCATAGGAATGGAGTAGGTATATTAAATTTGATACAGGCGAAAATATAACATAGAGAAATAATAGCGACAGACCCCAAAGACCTTAAGGGCATATTATCGAGACCGTCCGTCCGTCAATCCGTATGCCACCAACTTTTAAGCCTTAAATCTGAAACTTTGTAAGTAAGCTCTCTGTCATCCGAAGCAAAACAAGTACTAAAACTTTCAAATCCGCCCACAGAAACGCCCACAATTGGTCTAAATGTCCAAGTACGTCCAGTGCTTTCAAAACTGTAAGACGTCGTGAAAAGACGAAATTTAACATTTAGTACCCCCTTATCATTAGGACCTTATTATTTACAAGACATAAAAATAGAAATAAAGTCAGCAGACCGTTTCTTGTGGCCATGACATCGATTGATGGTACAATCTTTAAAATGCAATTTATTCAATATTTTTGTTGATATATTATATAGAAAATACTTGGTACTACATTTGATTTGTTCAAAGCTTTGAGCTACACCCTTAAGAGCCTTCTTCTAAGAGCCCCTTCTGCCTTGAGCTACACATTAAGAGGCAGAATTTAATAAAAACCAATATTTTCCTTAAACCTATAATTTAGATTTCGACCGCGTTTTGTTAAGTGGATACTAAAGGAAGAAATTGAAATAAGGCTAAGCACATAAGGTACACCGGATACAATAAATTCTAGATTTAGTTCATACAAAGTTTTTGGCCACGCCCATCTTTAGGGGTCGATTTTTTATAATTAATGATTTTCCATCAAAAAATTAAATTTTTGCGGGCATATTTGCTGCAAACTTGAATATTTTTATGCTTTTATTGATTTTTGGCTATAGGAGCTGCACTTACAAAGACCCTTCTTAAAAATAAGTTTAAAAAACCTTATACCTACCTATGGAATAAAATTTTTGCTTAGTCAATGATTCGTGAATGGTAACGGAAGGGGATAGAAAAAAACAAGTGGAAAGTGCAACAGTGGGTATGTAAAAACATCAGTCCATCTGCGACGGATTGAAAAATACGTACCCTACCCTACTAAAAAAGTAAACTGGCACGCCTCCAAAAAAATGGCGGGATAAGAAAATATAACTGTTGAAAGCGTTGCATACATATTGTACTAAAACTCCGCCCTTTTGACCAAACAAATCACTTTTTTAAAGCCACGCCCACAAAAATTGAAAAAGAGTCAGTGGGCGTTATTATTGTACAGGATTAATTGTGCAGGATTTTCTGCTGCCTCAAAGACAATTACAAAGTTGATGCTGCCCTGGACAGAGTGGCAGAAATGGACTTCTTTCTCCTGATGGGTGACTTCAATGCACATGTGGGTACAGACGACAGTACTTGGAGGAGTGTGATTGGGAGGCACGGTGACCCGGATCAAAACAGGAACGGAGGGAAGTTGTTGGACTTTTGCTGTGCATATGGCTTGTCCATCATGAACACCTTTTTCCCACACAGAGACATTCACAAATACACATGGTACAAGCACAGTTTAAATCAGAAGTCACTGATTGATTTCGTTGTTGTACCATCGTGTGTTCAAAGAATGATTTGTGATGTTCGAGTTTTCAGGGGAGCTGAGTTGTCAACTGATCACCACTTAGTGTTGTGTAAATTGTTTTTCAGTGACAGTATTCCTTTGCCACCCAGGCGAAAACCAAGACTGGTGACCCGCATACGGTGGGAAAGGTTGCAGGATGCTGACTCTGATTTCAGAGAGCGTTTTGCACAGCATGTTTCGGAGAAGTTTGAACAAATTCCAACTGACCTTTTGAATGTAGAGGAGGAATGTCAGCTGTTTTTATCGGCAGTCAATGCCTCTGCAGGAAATGTTTGTGGAGTGAAGCGGCTTGGGGTAGCGGCTGGTGGTGAGAAAAGAACTGCTTGGTTTAAAATGCCTGGAGTTCAAGAAGCCATCAGAGAGAAGAAGAGAGCCTATATTGCGTCGATCCAATGTAGAAACTCAACTTCTCGAGCCCGGTACAATGAGGCGCGAAGGACTTCCAATCTGGCAGTCAGAACAGCCAAGGAACAGTCATGGAAAAAGTTCGGCGAGAAGTTGGAGCACGATTACAGATCTGCAAACAAGATATTTTGGCAGACCATTCGCCGGCTCAGAGGAAGGAAGTTAAATATCATCCAAGGGGTTAAATCCAAGGACGGTACACTTCTTTCAAGTGAGAGCGATGTCTTGCGCAGATGGAGAGAGCACTTTTCGGAGTTGCTCAACCCCCAACAGGACACTGAAGATGGCATTCCCACTGCTGACGAGATAAGGGCGGAGAATAGTCCCACAGTAGACGTAGTCACTGAAGCGATTAAATCGCTAAAAGTTGGCAAGTCTGCTGGAGTTAATGAAATCTGGCCAGAAATGCTCAAGGCAATGGGTGAAGAGGGTGTTAAATGGCTAACACGTGTCATTAAGGTGGCCTGGGACAGCGGGAAGGCACCTAGCGATTGGCAAACGGGAGTTATAGTGCCCATTTTCAAAAAAGGGAACAGGAGAGATTGCGCCAACTATAGGGGCATATCTCTCTTGAGTCTTCCGGGAAAAGTATTCGCGAAGGTGTTGGAAACGCGTTCCAGAGCTTTCGGCCTGGCAGAGGCACAACCGACCAGTTTTTTACTCTGAAGGTTATTCTTGAGAAGGCCTGGGAATATGCCAAACCGGTCTATGCGTGTTTTGAAGATCTGGAAAAGGCGTATGACCGAGTCCCTCGGGATACACTGTGGAGAGTTTTGCAGGACTATGCGCTGAGTGGGCCTCTTCTGAGAGCCATTCAGTCTTTGTATGAAAACTGCAGAAGCTGTGTACGGATAAATGGCGTCAAATCCTGTCCTTTTGATGTGCGCGTTGGACTTCGCCAGGGCTGTGTTCTGTCGCCGCTCCTTTTCATAGCATATATGGACTGGATGGAGAGGCGCAGTCTTGGCGAGCAATGTTTCGAATTGGCTGGCATCAGGATGAGCCATCTGCTTTTCGCAGATGATTTGGCCATCCTTGCATCATCCAAAGAGAAACTTCAACGAGCACTGGATAGGTTTGCAGCCATCTGTGGTGATGCTGGGATGAAAGTAAACGTGAACAAATCGGAAGTGATGGTTGTTTCCCGAACTCCTGTGCAGTGTAGCCTGCACATAAATGGAGTTCCATTAAAACAGGTGGAGAAGTTTAACTATCTCGGGGTCTTTTTCACGAAAGATGGGAGGAGTGATACTAAGTTGTCCTGTAGAATTGGCCAAGCTGGAGCAATAGTAAGGGAACTGCGCCGGCCGGTCATCAGGAAAGCTGAGCTTGGAGTGAAAGCAAAGATCTCAGTTTTTAATTCAGCGTTCGTTCCGACCCTCATCTATGGTCATGAAATTTGGGTAATGACCGAAAGAATTAGATCGCGGGTACAAGCTGCCGAAATGAGATTCCTGAGGTGCGTTGCTGGTGTTACTCTAAGGGACAGAGTGAGAAACGTCAGTATTCGTAGGAATCTTAATGTTGAGCAGCTACTTCTCCGAGTGGAGCGATCGATTCTTCGATGGTTTGGACATGTTGTTCGCATGCCCCCTGACAGACTTCCTAGACAGGTCATGCTAGCCGAGATGCGAGCGCATCGCCCCCCTGGTAGGCCAAGAAACAATTGGTGGGATCAGGTAAAGAACCTCTCTGAGTCCCGCCTGGGG
This sequence comes from Neoascia interrupta, assembly GCA_947623515.1. Classification (NCBI taxonomy): domain Eukaryota; kingdom Metazoa; phylum Arthropoda; class Insecta; order Diptera; family Syrphidae; genus Neoascia; species Neoascia interrupta. Next base: position 197,594,694 of record OX392462.1, read on the forward strand.
ATTGCGCCGGAGTCTCTTGAGTTGGTGGCGGAGGATCGAGAAAGATGGAAGGACCATTTAGCCACCCTCGCTCCGCGACCCTTTTAAAGGATAGGCGGCATTCGAAAATGATGATGATGATGATGTCACATATCAGAACTTAGTGTGCCAGCACCAATGTTACATAACTAAAATTTGAAAAAAGTATTTTTGTTTATTGGAGGGTCGCACATACAGGCCTATAGTGAGCATGTCTGTAAGCGGATTCAACTAGTTCATCATTCAAACTTCATCTGAAAGACTCACTCACCAATTTTCAGCTACCTAGATTAAAATTTAAGGCCTAAAAGTTGTTTACATATGGACGGACGGATGGACAGACATGGTTCAATCACATCACCTGTCGGTCTCGATCTCTTCTAAAAGATCTTAGGGTCTACACGGTGATTATTGCACTGTGTTACAAACTATGAATTAAAATTAATATATCCTGAGTCGGGTACGAAAATCTGGAATCGCTCTTCATCCTGTTTATGTGAAAAGATTTAGCTATTTGCTAAGTTTGCTCCATACAAAGTTTTGAGCTATGCCCACTTTTAGAGGGCGCTTTTACGAAAAAAACGTTTTTTTATAATTTTCGGTTTTAACGCATGATTCTAACGAAATTACAATTAATTTATTTTTATTTTAAGCCCATGCCCACTTTTGGAGGCGTGGCCTATACAAATAATATATGAATTCGGCAAAAAATCTTTAGGATTTGGTGTGACATGGTATATAAGGTCGGGTATATACAAGCTTGTCACAATCGTACTATTGCACTTACTCACTTGTCTTCTACATTTTTTGTGTTAGGAAGGTTTTGTCTTACGAGCTTTTTTGTTTTGATGTTTAAAAGGTATCGGGGTTAACTTACTTTTTTTACACAATCCAGGTTAATTTATCTTAAAAAGAAAGGCATTATGTCCTGTATGATCACTTGTATCAGGATCGACTTTTCCATAAAACTTCTGTTTTTTTTTTTTTTTAAGCAAGATCTCATAGTGAAAGAGGGGTCATAAGATAAGCATGGCATTCAAACTGAACGTGTTCTTAAAGTCTGTATGTTCGAACGCAGGGTTCCGTTGTAAACATGACCTTGTGTATACTTTGGTTCTACATTTTATACTGATTTAAAACCAATTATCGCTGATAGAAATTCTTTCACCGATAAAGTGTTCCACACTAGAAGCAACCGAAAGTATCCCAGATAGCAGTCATTGAATTGTGCTAATTTCAACAACACAGGCTTCTTCTCGCATATTCGCAATACCCCTGCGTATATATCCTTCACCATTATTGCACACCATACCATTGTTGCCAATAACACTGGCAGCATCCTTTCGAAGCTTCAGAGTCCAATCTCAACCCATTTACAACTCTTCACATTGGAAAAGAACCGAGGAAAAACTAACTGTACCAACAACTGTACACAACCAACTCGTATACCTAAAGGGGGTATGGAAAAGGATTTAAGTTCATTATCTCCAACAAGATTTCACTCTAATTAAAAGGTGGTCTGGAGTTTGTGGGCAGTAAGTAATTTATTGTCGAGAAATTTATCATAATACCATTATATTGTGTGTCTCTGTGAGTGTGTGCATACCATCGTTGGTACAGTGCCTCTTGGACTCATCCTTGTGCTGGATTCATCGTGTCTTTTCGCTTAGAGAAAGCTGGAGCACGACACGATCGTCTTTCACCTCTCCACCGGGTGGGTGTGTGTAGTGTGTCAGTTTGGTTCAGTTTCGGAAACGATAGAACCTTCCCAAATTGGTTTTTCCCTTCAAAGAAAGGTGCAGGCTTACGGTCTGCAGAAGGATTGTGTAAATATATGTATGAACAGCGGGGATTAATTGTTCCGCCTTCATCGTCTTGCCTGGACCTTGTGGGTGGTTGTTTAAGACTTGGTAAAAAAATAGAAAACACCTCGAGATTCTGAATAGAAATCATTTTCGGTGGCTTCTTAGTCTGCTTTACAAGAGAGTGGTGGCTGGGGAAGAAAACCCCCTCGCCACATCGAAATAAGAAAAGGACAGAAAATTTTAATGAATGACAAGAATTTGATAATTATTATGAATTATGGATAGAATAAGCGTCCTGCTAACGGGATTGTTAAACTAAATAAATAGACATGAAATTTCATACTATTTTAATTTCATTAGCACAATTCGGTTTAATGGTTGGTCCTGATGGTCCCTATATCCTTTCATTTCGCCTTTCGGATTCCTTTCAGCTCACTCCTTAGTTCCAGCAATATGGACGTTCTGGGAAAGCGAGTTTTTGGCTATGTGTAAATGTGTATATATGTGTGAAACCCCGTATCGGATGAGGACAACCGAGAGCATAGATACTCGATTCCAATTAGTGCAGTGTAATTATTTTAATAAATGGTAGAGTTTTGATGTGATACGAATAGAGCGTCAAATCGATTCTCTCGGGCATTCAGTTGTAAAATGAGAGCTGGTAGGATTAAGCTTCATCTATAGTAGATAGGTAGGTACCCACAACGGAATACTAGTTTCATGTTCACTTTAGTTTTTGGGATAATTCGAGAGATTGACATTAACGAAGATTACTAAATTAAAGATTAATTATTCTAGGGAATTCCAAAAGTATTGGTTATTTAAACTTTAATTCCGTTTTTCCTTAAAAAAATCCTTTTGGAAAAATTAAATCCCTGTATAGGCCTTGCAATCCTGAACTGGGACTACTGGCCTCAAAAATACAAAAATACCTCCTGGGTAAGACTATAATGGGTAGAACCTAGAAGCTATTAAGCGCTACAAAGCACAGATTTGATTTTAAAAAGATTAATAACTCTATACAATCGTGGTTTTATTATTCTCATCATCAGCAGCATACAAATTTTGTGCCAATTGGCTATTAAATAGGTGGCACAAAAAATAGAGGGCGCGTTACTAATCCATCCATCTTCCTCGATCGTTCCGCACCATTTCGGCAATTTAGTGTTTTGGTCATGAAATAGCCACCTCATGGGTCCTCTGGGTCAACCTGCATGGAGACACCTGCTGAAATTCGAAAGCTCTTCAATATAGTCGTAGAGTGGAGGTGAAATGTTAGCGGAGGAAAATGCCGAAAGAAAAAACCGTGTGTTGTTCACCGGCAGGGAACGATCCTGTAAACCTTACTTGTCGCGAGTAATGCTCTACCAGTCGAGCTACAGTAAACACGATTGATTTTTTGTCCAGATTCGACCACGTCACAAGTTTTTGCCTTAGGTATGCTTTGTTCGTTGCTATTCTTTGTAGCTGATTAGGAATGGCGCATAGAAGAGTCATAGGTGCTACCATCTGCACCACAGTCATAGGCTATGACAGACGATTTGAAGGTCTTGGGTTCGATTCCAGTCCAACCAATCAAAATCTTTTTAGTTTTTATTTTTTATATTTTTCCATGTTGTTTTGTTAAGTAAATTATAACAATTATGATGACAACTAAGCCGTAAAAACCCCATTATTCTTCCGTTTAGTCGTAGGGTGGAATTGAAATGTCGAAAGAAGGTCTCCATTTTAAACTGCAAGTGGACAGCAGTGGACCTGTGGGCCTATTATGACAAGAATCTTTTCAAAATTTAGATTTTCGATTTTTTCGTCCTTTTTCTTCATTCTTTTCAACACCGAAAAGCAAAACTTGTGTGGTGCAGGCTAAATAATTCATTCTTGTGCGGTACTCCCGAAAGATCATGATCATCATCATTTTCGATGACAGCTTATCCTTAAAAGGGTTGCGGAGCGAGGGCGGCTAAATTGTCCTTCCATCGTTCCCGATCCGTCGCCACCAACTCAAGGGACACAGGCGGGATCCCCAGACTTGTCTCGGAGATATTCTTTAGTAGCTTTGTCAACATTCAGATTCCTATACGAATCCTGACGTTTCTCACTCTATCCCTAAGATCAGAGAGAAGATTAGAGAACACCAGCAACGCACCTCAGAAATCTCATTTCGGCAGTTTTTACCCGCGATCTAATTCTTTCGGTCAATAGCCAAACATGACCATGATGAGGGTTGATGGAACGAACACTGAATTAAAAACTGAGGTCTTTGCTTTCATTCCACGCTCAGCTTTCCTGATGACCAAGCTGGCGCAGTTCCTGACAACATGTAAGGACTAAAGATTTTAATGTAACTATGATACTTAGTCAGTTGGAGTATCCTGAGCTTTGAAGAGAAACTTGGCCCAGCCGGCGACCCTGCTGAACTTCACAATATTCGCCATACTGATGTACTTGTAAGCTCGTTCAGCTCCTCAAAGAAGTATTGACCCAGAAGTCGAAAACGTTGTCTGCCGCTACTTGGACCCTGGCAGAGGAGGTGTTTCACATCTTCTTCCGCTTCTGAATCATGACAGACCCTGCAAATGTAGTTGGTGTTAGCGACTCCTAATTTTGTTGTGTGAGTGTTCCTTAGAAGTTGTGGGCTGTTATCACTCTTGTGGCTATGGTCAGTGATGGCCTTTTTAATGCTTAGCATTTTTGATTTGCTGCCATCTGTGGATGGCCATAGCGCCTTTCGCCTGTCTCAAAAGAAAGCGGAGGATGGGTCCTTTTGTCCGCTGAATCGATACAAAGATATGAGCCACCGTCACGTCAGCCTTTTCATTCACGATGACTGGAAGTCACTTTGGCCTGGTAACCAAAGAATGCGGACATTATTCTGTTCCTTATTCCTGGACTACAAACTTTTCCTAGGGTATATTAAGTTTGATGTATAGTTTGTATCGCAATGAAATAATCACCGCAGACCCCTAAGACCTTTTAGAGATATGAATGGGACCGACAGAAGAATCGATTAAACCATGTCCGTCCGTCCGTCCGTATGTAAACAACTTTTAGGCCTTAAATTTTAAGGTAGAGAGCTGATATTTGGTGGGTTGGCTGTAGAGCTGTGCCAATCCTTTATTTTCCCGGATCGAATCGATCCAGGATTGATTTGAAAGAGGACCCGATCTTTTCAGTCAATCATTCATTCGTTCCCTTTTCAACCATTATAGTTCTTACCGATTTCGTTCTTCTTTCAGCCATCGATCCAAAGACAATCACCGTTCCTCTGTTCAATCCGGATTGGCCTAGCAGCAGCCAGCGTGTGCGCGTCAAATACACATTTTTCGAAATCTCGTAGCAGTTTTGCTACGTTCATCGATGTAGGAATGGAACGTGTTAATATTGTGAATGATTGAATTGACCCTTTCTCTTTCGTTTCGCTCATTTGACCAAAAATAATGGAGAGAGAAAAGTATTGGATCGTACCGATTTCATTCGTTTCGTTCATGTGGGAACGATTGGTTTTTTTTTTCATTCATTTCGTTCACTTGAACGGGAAAGAGGATTGATATTAGGAACGATTGGTTTGCCCAACCGGAATTGCAATCACCAATACTTTTAGAGAAACGGGTCCAAAGTATCAAATCAATCACGATTGACACAGCTCTAGTTGGCTGGAAGTCCAGTCCTTCAGATCAATTTTAAAAATTAGCTGAATTCGCCCATAGACACGCCCACTAGAGGCCTGTTTGTCAAACATCTATAATTTAAAAAAAAAAACACTTTTTCCAAATTTTAGCTATGTTACAATAGCGCTAGCGAATTCATTTTTAGTACGTAACATTGCCTTGTATATGTCTTTGAAGTAGCCAAAAAATGTTAGCCTTTTCATTAACCACGCCCACTGTTTAAGGGATTTTAACTTAAAATGACTGTTTTTCAATAAATATATATGAAATTTGACAAAAAATCATATGACAAAAGTTGTAGACATTAGCATTTTCTAACTTCTATTTATACATTGTGTATGCCTCCACCCACTTTTGTGGGCGTGGCGTTAAAAAAAGTGTAAAAAAAGTGTTTTAGTTAAAAAAGCGGAGTTTTAGGCCGAAATGAATGCATTCAACAGTTATGTTTTTATATCCCGCCCACTTTTTGGAGGCGTGGCAATTTTTTTTTTGTGTGGTCGGGTATTTTGCAATCCATCGTAGACTGTCTGAAGCTTTTGCATATACTCATTTTTGCACTTTCCCACTTGTTAATTATTAATAATAAATCCTGCATTCTGGATAAATCCGTCTGATCTTCATATTTGGGTTTGCTTAAATTACATTGACGCTTAGCGAATCGAGAGAAACAAGCAAACATTATTTTTTAAGCTCTAGAGTGGGAAGCTCAAAACGCAAAATATAACTGCACATACGTGGATCTTTCTTTGCGAACGTTGTGACCCAGGGACATCAACATCCTGAAATATCTTTCAATGTGTGCCGGCACTTTGCTCAGGCCGATTCCATATGTTTTACTTTTATCTAACCGCTGAGAAATTTATCCGCTTCTCACAGTCCTAATGGTATTTTAATCAGAATGGAATTTTGTTTGAATTTCGTTAAAATGCTCGTGTAAAAGTGTCGTCGCTTCGAATCCCAAGACGGAGTATTTTTACGAACATAGGCCTTAGCCTCAAGGCGGAAGCAGTAGGTAGTTAAATTCGGAGAAGGATCAGAACATTTTATACTTAATTAGACATAGTCAACACACAAAGAGAGCCAAAGAACTTTTTTACCAAATTGTATGCGGCAATAAGTTTTGTGGCTCTAATTTATTAGATTTTACTCGTAACTATACTCACGGATGCATAACAAAGAATGACAACTTTTTGCATCCCTTTGACAGTTATGGCGTTTCGGGTTTTATTTTGTTCCTTAATCAACCCGAATTTTCGGGTCTCCTTTCGTATGGGTGAAATATTTTATTCAGTTTCGTGGGAAAAACTATGCACCGCGCCGTGCCAGAAGCACAATGACGTGTTTTCTCTGCCACACGGTGGACTGACTCAAGTTACAACAAGTGATGCGAGGATCCTTTGTGAAAGCGCACACTGTACCGCGGGCGAAAAAACCTAAGCGGCCAAATCAAAAACTCTGCATGGATGCAAAGTGAAACCATATGAAAATGTGGACGCGGACGGCGACGTTGGTTGATGATTGTATGCGGACTTGAAGTTAGCTTTTCGCTAATTCGGCACCATAAAAGTTTTGTCGTAACTCGAATTTTTTGCACTCGCGTCTCGGTGCAGTAGCTATATCCTTTGGAACTGACTAATAGTCTGTAAATGTTTATTAGGGCAAAAGTAGAGTTTTTGGTTATTTGAAGCATAAACTTTGTCCATCCATCCGTTTTGGGGTTTTTATTCATTCGTTGCTAGGTATACTGACAAATTGTTTTCTTTGTTTCAAAGGATAAGCGATTGCTTTAGTTTTGAACTTTAAACATACGTTTGGTTTTTTGATGCACTGTCCATCGTCTCATAGTCAAGTTAAAGTCAGTCTTCCCTGGCAATTTAACAACAAAACGCAGGGGGGTAGACATTCAAAAATGCACCATATATACCTTAATTTGCCAGCAATCAACCCTGAGGCACATTGAATTGCAGTGCGAGCTCCAACTTGCATGTCTAGGCGCATGATTTCGAATGAATAGGACCATAATGAGGACAATTGGCGATATGTTTTGTGCGTGCTCGACAACACAGATTCGGAGAGCCTAGTGTGTATTCATTCACATAGGCCGCCCATTTACAGAGAAAGCACACACAATCAGTGCGAATTGAATCCGTATTCTGTGGATCAAGAAATTGCCACCACAATTTGTCGGTGTTATTGCTAGAGCCTGAAAGGAGCCAATCAAACGCTCCACCATTGATTCGCTTCTTTTTGTTATAGTTTTTGGTTGAATGAAAGGAATTGGAAAAAAAGAACCAAATGCCACAAGGACACACGTCGAATAAAGCAATGGCATATAGGTTCGAGTCACCTTTTAAGGGGTGTGCAGCATCCGTCATTAACAAACGTATCCGATAAATTAACAAATGTCCAAGTTCGGTAACCCCTTGGAACTCATCGACGAAAGGCCAACACCTCAACATGCCACTGGGAATACGCGAAGCTACGTTGCAGCTCTTGACGCGTGTATTGAATTCCCCAACCTTACCATCTTTGCATGTTTTTTTTTTTTTGTTGCCTTGGCTCACACTGGGACTCGGTGTTTTACTGTTTTGGAGCTAAAAGGCTAAATAAAGTCATGACAGTGAGCACTTGGCACGCCACGGCATAGACAGCAGTCCGTACCGTACTCGTAGGTATATCGGAAATTAAATCAAAAACTGTTTTGCCACATGAGATTCGATCATTATCCCCGGCCGTGACTGCATGCGGTGTGCGCTGCGTTGGGACCAAAGTGCCTCACCTGGCAAGGAAATCGCAATCAATTAGTTTATCTTTTCGGTTACACCTTTAATGAGACATCCGTGGCAAGTGATCGTGTTCAATGGAAAGAGTGGGTATACCTATATGGTCGGGCATATTGATGCCCATTTTCGGTCACGAGATGGCTCTTGACTTGGCAGTGGAACAGACATTTGCGATGCGATATAGTGTGTCTCAATGTCGATGCTGATGATCTACTTCATGGTTGTGGTTTCCTAGTTTGTCCATATGATATCATCTTCCGTCTGAATCCGGTAAACAGTGATGATCTAAAGATGCTGATGGGTAAATGCATGGATTCTGATAATGATCGCCTGAAGAATAGATACCTAATACGCTCTTTGGTTTTTGATTAAGTGGCGTGTTGATTGGGAATAATTATTGGGATTAGACTAAGAATGTGGTATACGTTACGGTAATGAGTAGTTTTCTTGTTCTCTCGACTAGGACTTTATTTAATTAGTGTTTGCAATGCCATTTAATTAGAAATAGTCAAGATATGTGACATAAATTCTTTCTGTCTCTAGCCAAGTTTAGAAAACAAACATTTTGTTCTTATAATATCAGTCAGGCGCAGCTGATTCGAAAGGGTTTTTTGTTTTTGGAAGAAAACTGAAACTTCCGGCATATCAGAAAGGAATGTGAAATTGGTTATAGTGTTAGGAAATGCCAGATTAAGTCAAGACTGCTAAGTGAAAGACGTTGGCGGAAATTCAGGCGACATTTCTGTTCTATATCGCCTGAAACACTGTTCTAATATGCTCCGAAAAACACAACAAAAAATTATGCGGCAAAATGCTGTGAGACACCAAAATCACACAGGAGAATGATGTCCTAATTAGCTTTGGGTCAAGTAATGAATTGAGTCCCTTACAACCCGCCACTTTTATACAATCTAAAGAAACTCCTACGAGAATTTCTTACGGGGATGAGGATGCCCACTTTTAAAGCCGCCCAAATGCCATTTGCGAATCGGCGCCAAACGGAATGCCATCATGCTGATGGAGATTTGAACGCAGTATGTCGATCGCAAAAAAAAAATTCAAACGAGTCATAGATTCATAGATTTCTGCAACATCAATAGCACCGGATCTGCGGCAAAATTAGCTGGACATCGATTGGTAAGAGAGCCAACTTCAAATGAATTGAACATTTTGCTTACAGAAGTGAGATATTTGTTTGGTCCGAGATCAGCACAATTTTAGGTAGTTAGGAGCATTACCGCCGAAAGTACCACGACAACGTACTTCAACTAATAGGGTTGAACCTTTTTTAAAGTGTGATTATCCAAAGGGCAAGGCACACTACCTTAAGCCATTTGTCAAAAACTAAATTCACGAGCGGTACAAATCAAATGGCATCGACTTACAGAAGATTTACTTGGCGATGGCCTTCATAGCACCTTATCTAACTAACTTATAGCTCGATTTGTAGCTTCAATGGGGGCAGGAGGTGTTCCTATATTAACAGTGAAGGTTGAGTTGCAGATCTTTTTACAGAATCACCAAAGAGCTGTCAGGCAACAGAGTTCTGTTCAACACCCTGGCAAGAGTTCAAATGAGTATCTAAATAAATAAAAAATAGAGTGGTGCACCAGGTGAACCAGGAGGTGAACCAGGGCCAACACCTCAACAAACAACAATGTATGCTGTGTGTGTTAATTTCTTCACATACAAGGAGACCTACAATTTTTTGCCGAATCCGAACGGCACTTTGAGAAGTTTTTCAAGACAAATAATACTCTCGGAGGGCTTGTCAGACCCTCGCGGATGTGGGGACCGTGAAAAAGAACAAGTCTGCGACGATAGCAGGATTTGAACCCAGACCTCCGGCGTAGTAAGCACACACACACTAACCACTACGCCACGGCACCCCACAAACGAGTATCTGCTTGTTTTGCATCAGGATCATCTCATGAGATGGAAGAGAAATTTCACAATGCTTGGTTTGGTCAAATGAGTATATTTTAAGCCAACACAATGTGTAAGAAATTGTGTACTACGTACCACAGCGACCTGTAAGAAAATGATTTTACGCCGATCCGAGAATATAAGGTATGCAACCTTCGACGGAATTCCTGGAAGATCATTTTTGCAGTTTCTATGTCATCGGCGGGCGGTTCTTTTGTGATTCCTTGTCGAACGAGCGCAGGAGGCGAAATCATTTCCTGACGAGTGACAATCACCAAGTTCCAAAAAAAAAATTAGCTGTATGAAATATCAACATGTCTTGTTTGCTGTAACTAACAATGAATGCAGTACAAGCAGTATTCTGTAGAGAATCCTTCTGTGTTTACCACATCTACATAGTTCTGCTCTAAGGGCTTTCTTAAATTAACGTTTGGCGTTTAGACCACCTCGCCACTTAACCTGGGGTGTGATTGGCCATGGTGATAAGATTTTGCCTTCGTATACACGTTATCATCATAATTTTTTTTCGGCCGCTCACAACCAATCACATCATCAGAATAAGCTTCACGCTGATCGTCAATCTTCCTATCTTAACGTACTCCATTTAACCCACTTGCTTTTAGTAACATTCAAAAAGACTGATACTAAGGCACAGCTGATACTAAGGCACCTTGACATCACTTTTATTGATGCGTAATAGAAGTATAAATTTTAAGCAACATCTCTGCAATTTAAAGCGGAGAAGGTTGAAAGAACAACAACTGCTCTGGCAAGGACACTCTAAGAAATGCTAAAAAAATGGCAAGATAGATGGATCTTCTCCGACAAAGGTAGAAAAATAAAGCGGACATGACAACCATTTGTCATATTTTTAAAGTTTTTTTTAGCAAAACAATAAATTAAAATTAAAAAATATTTGCCATCCTGCGTTTCGATAAAAACCCAAGTGCCTAGATTTAAAATTTTTTTACCAACAAGTGGGAGGGTTACAATCGGCTTAGGCGAATCGTTGGATACCCCTGCATCCCAATCGATAACCGTCAAGCTTCGAATTGTGTCATAATTCTTGGTTGTTAAATTTCAGTTTCTTTTAACTTTAATTGTATTTAGAATTTGTCCGTTAAGAATCCTCTCCCTAAGAAAGGAGTGTGGCATCAACCCCTTTTCAATAACATAATTTTTTATACCCGACCGAGGGTATATTAATTTTAATGCATAGTTTGTAACACAGTGAAATAATCACCGTAGACCTCTAAGACCTTTTAGAGATATGATCGAGACCGACAGGTAAGTCGATTAAGCCATGTCCGTCTATCCGTCCGTCCGTCCGTCCGTCCGTCCGTCCGTCCGTCCGTCCGTCCGTCTGTCCGTATGTATGCAGTTTTGAGGTCTTTAAAATTGAGCTAGGAGGCTAAAACTTGCAGCGTTGCTTGGTTCTCATTTTGAACAGATAAAATATGAAAATTGAGAAAATCCGCCTACCGCCACGCCCACAATTGGCGTGAATGTCAGACAACCTCAAATTTACATTTTATTTCAAAATAGCTTTTGTTCAAGATAGACAAAACATATGAAATCATTGACCTTGCCCACTTTTAACATCTGAAATCTTTGAAAACTTTGAATTCTTTTGATTTCTCGGGAAATTCATTTTAAATTGAAAAAAAATTATATGACAAATATTAAAGATATTGCCATTTGCTAAGTTTGTTGCATACAAAGCATTGAGCTCCGCCCACTTTGAGGGGGCTTTTTTGGGAAAAAATTGTTTTTTAAGCACAAATATTCGCTTTTAACACATTTTCTCGTGTTTCCAACGAAATTAGAGTTACTTGATTTAAGTTTTCAGCCTACGCTCTTATTTACACAAATAATTGACATTCAGTATATGAAACAGACCAAAAAAATTTAAATTTGGTGTTAATGGGGAAAGAGGGTCGGGTATTTAGAAGTTCGTTACAGACGAACTCTTGCACTTACTTACTTGTTTTGTTCATGTTTTTTATCAGAAGAAGTATACACTTGTTGATTGCATTTCTATGTTAAAAATTTGGTTTATACTTAAAACGCCCCCAAAAGTGGGCGTTTAAATTATTCAAAGATGTCCACCCTTATTAACTGCACTTTAATATGGCAGCATCTTAAATCTCGTAAACATAGATCTCATGCACACATCTTATTAAAATTGCACTCGAAATATTATATAAAAATATTATATGACGAAAAGAAATGCGCTATCAAGAAGTGTTTGAAAATATGCATTGAAAGTCGGAAATTGTCATTAAAAGAAAAGAAAAACATCAAGTCGCAAATATACTGAACAACATTTTATACCTATACAAATTAAGCAATAATTGTACGCTAAGCCTTCAAAAAAGCTGACGGACCGCTCAGTGAATGACTTCATGCTTGACGATCTTTTTATCTTTGTCCCAAATCAAAAACATTTAACTTAATGTATTTGTAGAACACAATTAGTTTTACATTTTGTTTAAAGAATTTTGGCCACGTCCACATTGGGAGGCAGAAAATAAAAGAATTTTGATGTGCAGTTTTAGAAGGCGAAATTATGACCCGCTCCAGGTTTGTTATGATTTATGATTGAGTACGACTTATGCCCTCGTTTCCTCAACTTACTAAAAGTTTTTATAAGACATAAAATGCAAAATTTTTCGCAAGCTGCTACTCCATTGAAAAAAGATGAGTACCCAAATTATATCGAAACGAAAATGACCTAGTAAGGAAAAAGATTTTAAAGAAAAGAACCAGGAAATTCAATAAGGCATAGTAAAAAAGAAAGGAAAATTAAAAACAGCAGGACTAAAAACCTTAGAAGATTGTTATTGGGGCTGTGATATTATGGGTAGTATTGATTATAAGAAGGGGAAAGATCTAAGTAGATCTAAGCGTTCCAGGAAACCTTAATATTTTAGTTAGTTCTTTGGGCGCTTGAAATTTCATTTGGACTGCTAGAGATTTAGTGCAGAGATTTTCAAGAATCCTTAACACTCAATATGGCTTCCTAAAAGAATACCTTAGTCTTAAGCGATAGCCTCAAAGTTATATTTGTGCAAACTCATCAGCTTCGACTCTGCTTAACAAAATCTCTAATAAATATGTAATATGTAACTGCATTTCAGGTAACTCTTACACTCAAACTACTCTACTCCAATTTGCAAATAGACGAAACAAAAAAAAAAACTCCCATGTAGGATATCCTTTATACAATTATCCACACAATTAAACGAATTCAATGTGTGCTTTACTTTTGCGCTTCTGTTTCAATTTTTAAACCGAAAAACAAGCACAAGTTTAAGCTCCTCAAACTTTCTCCTCATCATCATGGTGCCCCACCGCACATGCAGCGCGCACTCAAACCCGCATCCTTGAGCATCGCATGCTCATGAACAAAAAAAAAACAACCATCGTCACGTTAGGACATCAACGGCAGGAGCAAGAGCAGGCATCATCTGGATCATAGAAGTTAGTATAGTAGTCATAGAGTAAACATACAAATTACGGTTGTGTTTGTGTTCGGCCACATACACAACCCCAAAACCCATGTACGAATGCAATTAAATGTGGGCAAAGATGATAGAGCCCGACAAAGTGAAGGATGCGCTGTCTGATGGGCAAGAGAGGAGGTGTTGCTGTGTTGTGAGTTCCTACGCTCATCTCCGATTAATTAGTTGGGAAAGTTTTAATTAATTTCGCCCATTAGCCCCTGACAAAACCTCAGTGGTTGTGGAGGTATAGGGTGTGCGCCGGGTGGCTGGTGCGCTACCCCTCGAGGGCGGCTCTGATGCTAACCTTTTCCTTTTTGGCCCAGCTTCTTGATTTAGTTCTTATTGTGTGCGATTGTTGTTTGGGATTTTCTTTTTTTCGGTTGTTTTTTTGTTTTTGCGTCTCTGTATACTTTCATTCTTCCTTTTGGCATCTTTCCTTTGGATTCTGGATTCTTCCGTTCTTTTTTATGTTGTTGTTTTGTCATTCATTTGCTTCATTTTCGCTTTGTTTTAATTTAAATTAAGTGGAATTCTTAAGTGGCAGTAGTAATTGTAGAGGCCTTCAACAAATCAACCCAGCCAGCAGTGGCAACCAAACTCCCCCCTCCGCCCCTCCTCACCCACAGAGCCATATAAATTTGTAACTGGCACCATAAAATGTTTTGTCTATGATTGCGATTCATTTTGAAAAGCAAAAGCAGTGCTGTGCGGGTGGGAGGGGGGTTCTGGTTTGGTCGGTTAGTTGGCTGGTTTTGGTACTTTTCGAGGAAATGAAGGGCAAAACTAATTATAACGGGAGAAAAGTGGAGGTCATTTATTTGGATTTTGAGCGCAATTTCCCTTTTAGCTCCTGTTGTTGCTTAAAGGACTTGAGCGGCGAATCGCGGTGGAAAAGGGAAGTGGGACGAGTGAAAGGGTTAATGAAAAAAATTTGCTGAAAAAGATTATTAGCTTCTGGGGATAATCTTTTGAATCAATTAAAAAAAGAAATTGAAATGCACAAGCAGAAAGGCAAAATGGTGTTGGTTTGAGTTCTTAAATATTTCTTCGGAACAGTTTATTTAGTTCATTATGTTGGACAGACTGAGATTGTAAGAGTTGAGTACTCAAAGGCGTTTGCGTTCTTTTAAGAACTAGGATTGGCGCGAATAGGTATAGCGTAAGTATGATAATAGAAAGAATTTTAGGCAGATGTTTACAAAGGTAAGTATGAAGCATCTTAATGAGTCCTGAAGAAATTGTGTAAGACTAATAATTGAATTTAAAGAGGACCTCTAGCTCAAATGTCTTGAAACAAATCTGAATGTTTTTTTTAAGACTTAAAGAAGCTTAAAACGAAATTGTTCCTATACTATCACGCTCAATGTTAATTTGGGCGGAACACCATCATGCCAAGGTTCACCCGTCAGCCTACTCCGATAATTTTCGGATTTATCCTTATAAAACTTTATAAGTGTGTAAATATTAGAAGCGGAATTAGTTGTATATTTAGCACAAGTTTTATTTAGCACAAACCTTAGCACAAGTTTTTCAACTCATCCACCGAATATCCATCAAACCTGATTTGAGAATTTGTTAATAAGCAAAAAAAAGATTTTCAATAAAAAAATTAAAATGAATGCACTTCCTGTGAATTATCGGATGAGAAATAAAGTATGGTGATGTTATAACAGTGTCCTAAATTTGAGGATTTCGAGCAAGATCTAGCAATCAAAACATCTGCGGTCGAAACTTCCAACACATAGTTCCAAAATAAAGCTATGAAAAATTGCTATTCCTCCCAGCCCCGATTTACGGAGCTGAATGTTAGACAAGGCAATAAAGCTTGTTTTGAGATCGTTTGGAAAACACATTCTTCGTCATCAGGTATTTGGTCCTCTGCGTAAGGAATTGTCGAGTAAAAAACTGACTCAGCTTCTTACAGAATGAACTTTTAAGCTCCTAAGAACCTTCAGTTCCCAGTCACATAGGTAATGGTGTGTTGATGCAGATTACTATATAAAAGAACAAAAAAGAATGAACCGTGTCGAATACGATTTGACCTTGAGGCGCTTTATGCAATGCGGTTACTGAAAACCTAGCCATCCAAAACAGTTTTTTTATAACCACGCCAAAAAAAGGCCGGATGCATATCGTGTGTACACAAAAAATTTACCAAATTTTTATACCTACTTTTTTTGTAATATAAATTTGTCCCAATTCCAAAGCTGTATCCCACATCAAAAATTGATGTTCTGACGCTACAGTAACTTAGCTTAACTTTGATTTAAGCATTTTTAGCGGTCCTTCCACGAAAAAGAGAAAAGGACCTCTTATGATATAATTTCGTTGTCCGTCCGTAGAAAAATGAAGTTTGGTACACTTATAACCCCGGTGAAAAAATGAGAAGGCATACATGGGCAATTTTTTTATGCACACTCAGCGCATAATTACAAATTAAATTTTGATTGAAAAACAGACAATAAGTAATGTTTTGGCACTTATCTTCAAAAGTTTTACAGAAAAAAGAAAAAAAAAAATTTTTATAATTGACTCGCGATCAAGGGGTTACAACAACCCTTAAGATGCGTAGCACATGGCGCGAGTGGAGGACAGATTTTATGATTTTAGGAAAGATAGAAAGAAGATTTAGGAAAGAAAGAAAATTAGTAGAAAAAAGTAATTCTCCATCTAGCACACAATGATGAGCCAGTATGGAACATGGAAACTCTGCACAGAAACACCAAAGTTTACCCCGGCAAGTGTATGCCTTTACGGAGAAAAGCAATGATATAACTAAGGAGAGTATTTCTTCAAAACATCTGGCATGCACCTAATTGTTGTCCATTCTATTTGAATACTGGAAGAGAAAAAGGCGTTTAATATTCGGCCGACCCTAACCTGGGTAACAGACGCCGACCAGAAAGCCGCTCATTTTGAGACAGACGCTCCTGGATTTTATTGTTTGTTGCTGATTTTGGTCCGCCCCGGGTTTTTTTCCATACCGGTACCCACCATATCTGGTGAGCATTTCCCTATCCCGCAACCCCAGATGGGTAGATTTAGAAGAAGGGTAACATAAACATACACTAAGCAAATATTGAGTTTTCCAAATAAGTTTCGAAGTTTAACAAAATATTAAAAGTGCATTAATTAAAAAGCTAACCCAACTCATTGCTTATACTGGGGAGCGGCCCCTATGGCAAAGCCATACAAAGCTAAATTTAATATTTAAAAGTGAAAAATAAAAACAAATTACAATTCTACAAACATTATAGTAATGGCTTTAAACCGAGTTTTAAAACTGAGGTTTTGACGTATTTTCCAAAAAAGATCTTGAAAAAAATTACTTAGCCACGAAAGTTTTTGTTAATTTCGGGGAAACTTTAGAAGTTTTTGAATATTTAGTAGATTCTGAGATTTAGCTAAAAATCTTCAAAAACATGATATTGGAATACAAAAAAAAAAAAGACCGGCAAGTATTAAGACATACGCAGAGCGGTCCGTCGGCCTTTGTGGAAGGTTATAGTCGTCTATATTGCGCAGTTTGTGTAACATTCTATTTATTTATAAATTGTTTGTGGATATATTTTACAGTCTGTAATATACTTTTTTCGTAGTGTTTCTTGTGAGTTCTGTACTGTTTCTTACTGTTCTTATATTGGGTGATTTTATATTGAGTTTCGTTACTCTAAAAATAGGCTGACAAAAAGCTTTACCGTTTCAAAAATAGAGGGAAGGGCGTACTCTTTCTTGGCCTTTTTTAGGATTTTTATAATTTAAAACCCATAAAACAGCAATTTTGATTATTTTTAATTACCGTTAGACTTTTTGATCAATTTTACAACCACCTGTGCTAGCATTTGCCACTTTTGTCAAATTCTGCGGACGTGTATTTCTGAGAAAACGGTAAAAATATGCTCTTTTTTATTTCGCTTGTTTGAATGGGCTTAAAAACTTAGGATCGAAAACGGTAATTTTGAAACGTTTTTGATGCAGATCGCTTGCCTTTTAAGCATTACACACTTCAGCCAAATTTAAACAAGGTGGTCATAACCGTTAAGGAACTAAAAATCTTTAAAAAAAAGTTTTCGAAAATGTTTTCACGTTTTTCAGTTTTTGAATATTCGAAGTCTGCTACAGTTTTGTATAAAATTTTAAAAGATGGACTATGCCCGGTGTTAATTTAGAAATAATACTTTATACCGTTTGGGAGATAGAGGGGGAGACATGCGTGCTTTTGACCTTCTTTATAATTTTTTAAATATCAAATCCATGAAACAAAAATTTTGAAGTTTTTCCAGTTCCAGTTAGACTTTTTTCCAATAGCACAACCAGCAGCACTAGCCTTGAAATTGGCCACCGGTTTATGCGCAAACGGTAAAACAAGCTCCTTTTTTATTTCGTTTTTTAAATAGGCTTCTTAAAACTTAGGTTAAAAACGCAAATTTAAAAAAAATTAACGCAGCCTTCCTCCTTTTTTTAAAGCTTTTTACTTTAATCGAATCTGAAAAACATCGCTTATACCATAAACCTACTAGTAGACTTAAAAAAATTGTTTTTGAAAATGCTTTTATGTTTTTCAGTTAAATCTTAGAAGATTTTGAAGTTTCAAAATCCGCTACAATTTTCCTTAAAATTTTGAATTATTTCTGATACGCGTAATATTTTTCATAGAATTCTAACAGTGCTTAAAAAAAATTGCCCTCTATGGGTTCTCTGACTATTTCCGCAGTTTATTCGCACACCAAATTTTGTCTTTCTACGACTTACCGTTCAGAAGTTATAAAGCGTTTGGACGGACGGACGGACGGACAACGTAGCGATACCATAAGAAGTCCTTTTTTCCATTTTTGGACGGACCGCTAAAAACTTTGGGGCAGTACGGCCCATCCCTATCCATTGCGAGTAGTCCCAAGAAGGAGGCTTAACTGTATATGAAATTATACAAAAAATATTAAAAATTAAAAAAAAATATATTATATTAAAAAGAAATATATTTATCTATCTCCCAATGCGTTTTCTGGAAAATGAAAAAAATATAGAAAGTTAGACGGAAGACTTGCCAACTCACAGCAAAGAATATTGTTCGACTTTAAATTAGGATTTGACACACTTTCGCATCAGCAATGTCCCTGATCGTCAATGTATTGCCCCGTAGCCGTTTAAGGTAAGGACTATTAACCAAGAAGTTTGAGTTCTTGACACGAAACCAATTATCTCTTTCCTCGAAAAACTACTGGTAGCTTTCATATCCAGATGTGAGTAGCATGCTGAATATGCTGAATAGCATCGGGTCAATTATACGTAAAAGGGTGGTTCGCTCGTACTACCTGTTCGTGTTTCATGATTTTGTTTTTTCATAATTTTTTGAACAAATCGAAGAAGAAAAAACCAATCCCTATTCCTTAAATTTTTTCGATTGAAGGTATATATTCAAGCATAGCAGATGGTAAGATGCATTTGTACATAGTGGACAACAATAGCATTGTCCCCTGATCACGACAAGCACTTTGTCCCTAGCGGCGATGGTGACACAGTACAAATTTATTGATACACATTTTCTTGAAGCACAAAAGTATAACCTGCATCTTTTTATATGTAAAATGAATCAGATATAATGTTGGATATACATGCACATTATTATTATTATCGTAATATGCAAAACACGTTTTAATATTTAAAAATTAGCGCAGTAGGAGTAAGAGTTGTACACATTTTGATGTTTCTAAATTTCGGGAATCAAGCTGTTCCTTATCGTCTTAGAGCTGATGAACATTTTCTTTACTGATTTCAACAACTTTCTATTCTTCACAATTTTGTTGTCCTGAGCTAGAACATCACAAAAATTCTGCCGCCTGGTACCGGAGACGGTTGTTTCCGGTACCGGTACCGGTTAAGTTGGTACTGGAGACGCACCGACTTAAAGTTGCACAAAAAAGTAAGATTGTTAACCAATAGTAAGATGTAATAGCAAGCTTTCGTATTTCGTATTTAGCATCTCCTAGCGATTCCAAGTCATAGAAAATAAAATCATATCGGTTGACCTCTCGTAGTGGATGCATTTTATGCAATATTTTTTTTTCAAAATCGAAAAAATTTTACTTAATATTTTATTTAGAAAACACGCGGTTCTACAGTTTCTTCATAT
Organism: Neoascia interrupta; assembly: GCA_947623515.1. Classification (NCBI taxonomy): domain Eukaryota; kingdom Metazoa; phylum Arthropoda; class Insecta; order Diptera; family Syrphidae; genus Neoascia; species Neoascia interrupta. Next base: position 197,614,530 of record OX392462.1, read on the forward strand.
AAGGTTTTGAGCCATACCCACATTTGGAGGCAGAGTTTAATAAGAAATAAATTTTACCACACAAGTTAGACCAGACTACATTCTACATTTCATTCATACGAAGTTTTTGGCCACGCCCATTTTAAGTGGCCGGTTTTACATAAAATAAAATTTTAGGAAAAAATGCTTTTGCGTGCATTTGCAAGCCTAACATGGCGTACAGCTTTGAAATAAAACCAAAATAAAAATATTGATAAGGCAATTTTGAAACAGATTTTGTAGCGTTCAGAATCGCATTGTCGTTCTAGGTAGTCAATTACTTTAGTTAAGTCTAGAGTTAAGTGTTTAAAGTATTTGTGGCTAAAAATTGGATTGTTCTTAATAACTCACCGTTTTGTATTAATTCCATCATGATTATTACAAAATTAATCCTTGATTATAACAAATGGGTAAAAAGGGTATCATAGGCTTAAACCTTTGAAGAAAATGCAACCCATAGATAAAATAAATACATGACCCACACAATGTAAAACACTTAAATGTTTGAGTTCATACTTAACGGAAAGTGCAAAGTTCAACATTTTTAGTAAACTTAGTAAAGGCATTTTATCAAAATCGCATTAAAAAATTGAAATGTGCTATAAAAAATTGCATCGAAAATATGGCATCACGACTAAAGACAAAATTCTTATCCCAGGAATTATTATCTGTACATCCCATTCATAAATGCAAATTACATTGTTCCTTATGGATAGTCCCTCCCGATATAAGGCAAAAAAAAATCAAACAACGAGAAAGACCACATTCCGAAAACAATGTAGAGCAACCGCAGGTCGTGCGTTACAGCCTTTTGACTTTTTTCCTCCGACGACAACAACTGTCCTTAAGGCCAAAAGAGGCAGATATGTTCGTTTGTTCAAGTGCATGCGGTGAATTTTTCTTTTATATTTTTTTTTTTTTTTTGTAACTAGCATTGTATATGCTTTTTTATAATGTCTGTCTTTGAATATAACAAATGGGCGTTCAGCACTAGACATTCGACCGGAAATCATTTCTATGGTTTTGTTGAAATTGCTCGGTTAAGCTAACATCGCAGAGTGCAGAAAAAGTAAAATTAAAATGCCATTTATCTGATTTATTTTTCTTAAGAATAGGTAATGGGATGGAAAACTTTTAATGCTCATTGTAGAAATTCGGTTAATGCATACATTCAATAAAATAAGCCAGGAAAGATAAAAAAACAATAAGAACCAAGGAAAGTGTAAGTAAACAACGGCATTAAGGAAATAAAAGGACTTTGCATAATTTACTAACAAACAAAGACAAGTCTTATGGATTTCGTACTTAAAAAAAAAAACAACACGAAGAGTGAAGATCCAAGAATCCAATCAATTCAATTCAAGATCAATTTAGATCCAATCTAGAAAATTAGAGAAAGTTTAGGGATTTTCGAAGAAATACATTAAGACTTGGAATACCGCTAAGAGGAAACAAATGAGAAAGTGAAAGACTTTGTCTTTAACGATCTTCTAAATGCCCGACCCAATTTACCCTGCAACCCCAATTCTTGATGTATTTTGGCCTGAATTCATGCATTGGAAGTTAGGTCACATTTGGACGGGCCACGCCCCCAAAATCTTTCAAACATATTTTGCTAGAACCGTGAAGAAATGTGATAAAAACAAAAACTTAAAGCAAAACAAACAAAAACAGTTTTTTCGTAAGAGTGGGCGGCTCTAAGACTTTGTATGAAACAACCTTAAATAAGGCTAATATCTTAAGCCTTTTCCTCCATTTCCTATTTTGTCCGCCTTATAGCCTTTATGCTCCGGCTCACACGTACTCCACAGACATCAGCTAATGAGTTTTGCATGTATTTTAAGAGTCTACATGGCTCTGTAGCCTGCAAACGGTGGATGTAGATTTCAAATTCTACAGTTCTTTCCAGGATTTTTCAAAGTCTGGATCCCAAAAAATGTTCTAGTCTGTCTTTTTTTCATAAAAAAAAACCGACTTCCTGGAACTTTTTCCAAAATAAGTACACATAAATATGTGCACATAATATATTTGTAACAAATTAATAACTTCGTTCATGTAAACAAAACTGTGTTGTCTTCTGGATAGAATTAAATTACCAGTTAAAGGATTTTTCTTATAAATACTACCCTCAGGAAAGGTAACAAGGGGAATGTGAACCTACTTAACGTTAAAAAAAATTCCCCATTAAATTTCGTCACACTTCTTCTTTACCATTTAGGCGCGAGGTTATGATCTGAAGTGATGGATCATAACCCTCGAACTCTACTGGATTCCAAATGGTCCGCTTGTGGGGTACGCCAATTTGACCTCAGAATATACTGGCAGGCCACCCGGTTTTGGATCTCTTCGTCACTGAGGATTTCGCCAAAAATTCCGCCAAATAAATTCTGTTGTCGTTGCATTTGTGTAATCCGCGCTGAACTGTTGATTGATATTGCATGTTTGACGGGATTCACAGGATCTCTCCTTTGAACATGGCAATACCAACTGAGCCGGTCGTGCTTCATTTTTCTGGAGATAGGTTCTTTTACATGGAGGCTTCCTCGGATCTTCGTACATTTTATTCTATCTCGCTTTGTTACTCCTGCTGTCATGCGAAGCATCTTCATCTCAGCTGCCGCTGATTTGCTCTCATATTTCTTATACGCTGTCCAACATTGTGAGACATTTGTAAGCGCCGGATGCACAACTGCTGTGCAGCGCCTTCCTTTCAGCTTAGGGGACATTTTTCGGTCACAGAAACTGTCGGAGATGTCTCGCTACTTCATCCACCCCACGCTTACTTAATGATTGATGTCGTCATCACAGTTTGCTTTGCTATTGATCATAGATCTCAAGTACTTCAACTTTTCACACTTGGGAAGCACATTTCCATTCAATTTTGCGTCTGGAGTTGGCTAGGGTGGGTCAGAGAATGGGCAGCAAAGGCACTCTGTCTTCTTTTGGCTTATACGATACCCATTCCCCTCTAAAGCATCCACCCATATATAAAGTGCTCGCTGCAGAGATGTATGATCTTCACCTATGATAGTCCTTCAAGCAGATAATCAAGGACTACAGTGGAAAGCAAAGGACTTCGGACGCTTCCCTGGTGTACACCGACTTTGATTGAGAACTCATCAGGGACTCCGGAAGGACATCTTACCCTTGTCTTTGCTCCATCATACATGTCCATGATCATTTGCACGCAGGCTACAGAAACTCCTTGTTTTTTTAGCGCCACCATATCAGATCTCGTGGTGTCTATCGAAAGCTTTTTCAAAATCAACCAACACTATATGCAGATCTTTAAGGGCATCCCGATGTTTTTCCATTATGATCCTTATGCTTGGGATTGCATCAGTGATTGATTTGCCCGCGAGAAACCCACACTGTTCCTCAGATAGCCTTATTATTTTCCGTAGTCGACTATCTAGTACCCGCTCGACGATCTTCATTGTGTGAGACATCAGCTTTATAGAACGGTAATTGTCACAGCTTCGTGTATCATTTTTTCCTTTAAACAAAGGAAGGAGATGATTTCCCTCCACTGGTTAGATACTGAATACCCTCTTATTAGTTCTTAGATGAAGGTCATGAGCGATCTGGACCCGCTGTCTCCTATTTTCTTCCAGAACTCTAAGGGTATTTGGCCCGGCCCAACCGCTTTTCGTTTTTTGGAGTTAACCGCCTTCCCAACTTCTTCGACTGTTATGTTTGGTACTTCTTCTCGGTTAGGAGTAGTTTCTTCTGGAAAGTGTTTCCTGGGAAACTGTTTATTCAAAAGTGCCTCACAATACTGCTGCCACCTGTGAAGAATTTCGTCGTCATCCAGAAGAAGAAGTTCTTGAGCATGATGAACCTTGGCTAATGAATCTCCTGGGCGTTTCTCCTCTTCTGAGCGGCAATTTTGAAGATTTTAGCCCCCTTATTCAAGGTGATGTGTGTTCGTATATTCTTATTCTTATAATTCTTCAAAATGAAACGAAAAGGAATTGCGACCTGCAATACTCCTAAGAAACTTCTTGGAGTAAAGTTCTAGAGTTCTATATATGCCTGTCTATAACTTTGTTCAACCTCCATTAGGAAGATTTTAGTCATTTTAGTCAGTTTTGAACTGCAAGCCGTAGTAGTAGTAGTTTTTTAAGCAATTTCGAAATATAAATCGCAAAAATACATTAAAAACGTATGGGGTCAAAGTTCTGCCAGGGCAAAACTTTTTTTTTTAATACTCTGCTTTCAAAATTAGGCTTTTACCTTTGCATTACTTCCAAAAAGTGAACAGCTAAATTTTATAGCTTAAGTCAGAATCTTGAAAAAAGAACTTTGTTTCGAAAAGCCTCAACAGAATTTTGTAAAAAGAGTTTTGATCCCTGCAGAATTTTGAACCCAGCCCTTCTCTAATTTTGCTGGTATTCTAAAATTTGAACTTATAAATATAATACCTAATTTTATTATAGGTACTTATGTAAGCGTAGCTTATGCCTATGAGTTCACGATATAACTTAAACATGACGGATTTTAGACTTAAACGGATTTTAGTTTTCCATGTGTGCAATTCAAGGTGAACAGAATATGCACTTTTTATTTGAATCATTATTTCAATCCTTTTACCATAATGTTCGCTGTATTGCATGAAATTATTCGAAACTTTCTTCAATGTTCCAATGAAAATTAAAAACAAATTTGGCTACAGCATTGAAATTATGAGTTCCCACTCATATTGGATTTACAACTTCACTTTGCCAAATGATGTCTGCATATGGTTTCAAAGGCTTAAAATTACTTTTAACTGCAAGGGGGTAGAAAAAAAATTGTTTTTTTTTCTTTTCTTCAAATACACGTGGGTATATTGTTTCGGTCTTCAATTAGGTTTGAGGTTGCAGCCCGTGATTTTGCAATTAATTACTTATCCTCAAATGAAGGAAGGTACAGGAGTATATTATGCTTAATAACCTTTTCACTCAAAAATAAATAATTGGTTACGAGAACGGGAAAGTTTCCTAATTGAATTTCACGATAATTGGAGAGGATTTCACCAGAATTTTCTGACGCAGTTAAATGTTGTTCCTACTTTTTTTTTGCTTATGGAAATATGTATTCCATTGAGAGCTTGTGGCAGTAATTGGGGGTGAGATGAGCAGCATCCTGGCTCCCCATGTTTAATTTACGGAATGCTAGTCGTTTAATTCCGTTTCACTAAGCCTTAAAATGGTAAATGGTATTCAAGTACATAAATAAAGGAAAAAACATTGTAATATGAAGGTACGAGTACAAATCTTATCAAGCGTAAATAGAACTTTGACTTGGTGTTGTGTATTTGGTTTTAAATTTTTTGACTGATGCTTTATGAAAGTAATTAGTTCCTTTGCTCCTTTTAGGTATTGGGCTAATCGAGAGAATTTACTGGAAAGAAATCGAGGTTTGAATTGATGTTCTACACCGACTTTTTTCATAGTTTCATCTTGTGTATGTACAGATTCCGCTTCAGCTGAGAGTTACTACTGCAAAGTCGAATACACGAAAATCAAAAGATTTACAGGACAGGACAGGACATCCAACTCAGCGCACGATTCTCAACCACCTTTCTCAACATTCCTGATAACTTTTTCAGAACTACTCAAGAAAACCATATACAACATCTGATGCGTCCTTGATCTCATACGGCCAATGGATTCCTGACTGTTTTGAAAATGAAAGCCGAAAATCAAAATGAACAAAACAACTAATCCTGAAGATGCTTGTTAACAACTTGATATCAGAATGCGAGTTTAGGTCAAGCATATTTGCAGACTTCATAAGAATATATTCACACAGCGGCGGATTTGGAAAAAAAACAACGAATCTGAGCCTCTTGATATTATACCTACATACTTGAAAGAATTGCGCACTCTCGCGTAAACGTGTATGGCTTTTCGAAAATCTATTTAAATACTCCTATTGACATAACTGGAAGAAAACGCCGAAGGTGAGTGACACTTTTTCCTGAGTATTTAAACGCGGAATTAAACTTAGCGGGCAACTATTTCGCGTCTTAATTTGGGCTTGCACTAAGCGCTTAATTCAAACGAAGGCCAAATATGGGGTATTGGGTATATGAGGGCAAAATCAATCTTATGATCATATCAAAGATACCCAACACAGAAAAACGCTTAAAAAAAATAGAATACCTTTTGGGGGTAGTTTGAACTCACCACAATTCCAGCGCTAAAATGAAACAACGATCACACTTTGCCAATCATTGGAACAATTTAAGTATGTTAGGGCTTAGGGATATGTACTTAAATTGCTCCAATGATTGGCAAAACTTAGGACTCTCATCATTCTTGTCCTTACTTACGGTGAAAAAGCCTGGAATTCGTCAAAAAGGAGATTATCAAGATTTATTCTACTTTTAAGATTACCTCTTTTCTTCAAGGGGATTTTTTGCCCTCTTTCAACAGAAGGCGAGTGAAGGTATAGTAACACCCTAGTCAAAAGAATTGAAACCCGTAAACTGTGGAGGTTGGCTCATCCCTGAGGCAGCAATTATTCAGTCTGGAAAGTATTCTGGTAGCAAGTGAAAAACGTCCTCAATCAATTTTGCATGCATGGATTTAACTATCTAATTAACTACTTAGAGAAACCCGATCATTGAGGTTCAGAACACTACAGGAAATTTTTAATTAACCCCGGTGTCCTGGAAAAGACTCAAGAGTTTCAGTGTGGCCCATCACCACCTGATGTGTTTTTAGTGGTTTGTCCAAAAATGAAAAAAGGACCTCTTTTGCTATCACTACGTTGTCCGTCCGTTAAAACGCGTTGTAGTTTCTGAACGGTAAGTGGCGAAAAGACAAAATTTGGTGTGCTCTTAAGCTGCGGAACAGTCGGAGAGCCCAATGATGGCAATTTTTAAGCACAAATAACGGTTTTATTTCAGTTTGAAATGGGAAAATGGATTAAATGTTTTTCAGTATTTTTTTAAAAAAGTTTAGCTGGCAAGCACTATAAAAACGAAACTTGGGTCTAGTAAGTACTTAACGGTAACGAAAAAATCTAATTTTTTTGAAAATATTGACAAGTTTTTGAGAAATAAATATTCGAATGTGGATGACGTTTTTTAAAGTGCTTAAGTTATGCTTTTGTAAAAAGGTTTTAATTCAAAATTAAGATTCACAAAAATTCATGAAAAAACATGTGTTTGTGTGTCCCCTTATCTACGGTCTTATTTGGAGAATCATATGCAAAAAATCACACGTGTCAGAAATTGTCTAAAATTTTAAGAGAAATTTTATCGAATTTTAAAGTTTGAAATGCTTCTGAAATTTGACTCAAAAACAAAAAAGCGCTTTTAAAAACCATTTTGTTTTTTAAATCTTCTAGTATCTTAACGCGAATAACAGCGATCTTGTTCAAATTTAGTTGAAACACAAAACGTCAAAATCAAAGCAAGCGGCATTTAAAGATTTTAAAATTGTCGTTTCTACCCTACGCTTCTTAAGGTACCTTCGCTTTTTCTGCCTACAAGCAGAAAATTGCTAATTTGTTATTGCAACGATTATCATATTAAAAAAAAGTAGAGACAATAGTATCATAAAATAAATAATCTAAAAATAAAGCACACAAAACAAGTGGGAAAGTGAAACAGTAAAAACTTCAGTGCGTCTGTGACTGAAGGAAACCAAAAAAGGAAACTGCCACACCTCCAAAAAGTTGCCGGGCTAAAAAAAAAAAACTGTTAAATGCTTTATGCTTGGTGGTTGCATACATTTCGGCCCAAAACTCCGCCATTTAACTCAAAAAATCACTTTTTTAACGCCCACAAAAGTGGTTAGAAAAACAAAAAAAATTAGAAATTGCTAATATCTACAACTTTTTTTATTTAATTTTTAGTCAAATTTCATATATATTCATTGAAAAACAGTCATTTTAAGCTTAAATCCCTTAAAAAAGTGGGCGTGGTCAATGAAAAGGCAATATTACATACCAAAAATTAGTGCACCATTGTTACAAAGCTAAAATTTAAAAACAGTTTTTTTTAAATTGGAGATAACAGAACAGTAGTGGGCATGTCTGTGGGCGGATTCCACTAATTACAAAATTGATCTGAAGGACTGGACTTCCAGCCAACTCACCAACTTTAAGCTGCATTATAGTCGCTTAGAGCACCGACTTAAAGTTGCTCAAAAAAGTAAGTAAGTTAACCAATAGTAAGATATCATACGAAGCTGAAATTTCGTATTTAGCATCTCGTAATAAAATCATATCGGTAGACCTCTCGTAGTGCGCGTGGCATAGGCTTAAAAAAATAATTATTCAAATGCCTTTTATGCAATATTTTTGTTCAAAATAGAAAAAATGTTACTTAATATATTATGTAGAAAACGGCCAGTTCTGCAGTTTCTTCATATAAGGTTTTGAGCCATGCCCACAATTGGAGACAGAGTTTAAGAAAAACCTCAAATTTTTTAAAATATGGTTTATTTTAAGTATAATTTATAAAAGAATTAGAAATAAATTTTGCCACATAAGGTCTAACTTGTATGGTTAAATTTATTTCTTATTCTTTTATAAATTAGGCTTAAAATATACTATTTTTAAAAAATTTAAGGTTTTCCTAAAATTTTGCCTCCAAATGTGGGCATGGCCCAAAACTTTGTATAAAGAAACTCTAGAACTGGGTGTTTTCTTCATTTTATACCAAGTAAATATTTTTCGATTTTGAGCAAAAATTATGCAGAAAACGCATTTGAATAATTATTTATTAAATCTATGCCACGCCCACTACGAGAGGCCCCGGTACCAGGCGGCAGAATGTTATTTTTGTGATCTTCTCACTCAGGACAAGAATTTTATAAAGGTTGGAAAGTTTTTTAAATCAGTAAAAAAAATGTTCATCAGCTCTTAGGCTATAGGAAGAGCTAAGATGGACTTTGAATTTGGCTTTCTCAGACAGACTGAAGGTAATATTCCTAAGAAGGTTAATATCGTCATTAAAAAAAAATCCCCCTTTGAAGACATGTCACGATAGAACTGAACTCTATCATATTCCTCTAACTATAGTGAGAACCAAAGGACTGAAAGCTTGGGGTAACAAAAAAAGAAACACCAGTTATACTGCTTAAAATATCCCAGCAAAACATGAGAAACGAGCCATTAAAATGAAATTACCTCTTCATAATGATAATTCATTAATAAATAAATTTAACTCTGATACAAATGTAAAATGCATTCACCTATTAGTGTCTGTTGCAATATTGCCACAAAGGTAGGCAGCACTCGCAAAGCAACAGTGTGCATATGGATTGTTGCAGCCTGAACGGCCAGTTGCATTAAGTTAAATCACATCCACATACCAATTGTGTTTACCTACATAAACATGTGTATACACTACATCCACACACGGTAATAACAATTAATTAAAACAATTTTATTTAATTGAATGAAATTTGCCCAATAATGTGCCATAGACTCATTTTCACTGCCATTTCAATAATGACCAATTTTGGTTTGGTGGTGGTAGTATAATGAGATCAAGCACTAGGGGGATGGTGTGATGGTGGTCTTTTGCTGCATCAGGCTTTATTCTGATAGTTTAATTAAGGCGGCATAATGTAATGTAATTAAATTATAACAATTCATGTGTAAACTCGCTTGTAAGTTTTAAAAAAGGTAATATTTAACTTTTAATTAAATTAAAGCTATATGGCTTGAGTGCCTTGAAGGAAAATTTATTAATCCATTAATAATTTCTTTATCATGCTGGAAAATGAATGTCAACATAAATGCAGTGAAGGTCCACAGATAAACACTTCTCGTAGGTGACAGGAGTTAATTTTGCACTGAGTGGATTTAATAATGAACAAACAGAACCTTCTTTGTGAACAAGGGTTAAATGCAGCAAAACAAAAATTAATGAATTAAAGAAAGTAAAATTGTGATTTTTAAAGAAGAAATTTGATTGATAAATATAAAAGTATTGGGCTCAAATTCCTAAATAACTATTTCACTTTGTACATACGGACAGACGGATATGTCTTAAACAATTGACCTGTCTGTTTCAATCACATTTCCCCCTAATAGAATGTTTCCACAAGACAAATCTTCTTTACCCGACGAATTTTAATCTCGCTTCACAAGAGGGTTAAAAATAATCTCGTAATGAATCGCTTCCACGCATGAGTTCTCAAATCAAACTGCGTGTTCTATTCGTGTTCTGACCACACAAACAAACAAACCTTTTATTGATGGCTCATTATAAATGAGCTGTGATTGTTGGATTGTTTAAATGGATGTGGTTGGATGTGTGGATGCTGTTGGTTAAAGTTGACCAAGTTGGCTTCTTCTATACTTTATACTTTATGAATTAAAATTCAGTATTTTGCATCAAAGGAACTGTCGGTACAGGGCTTACATGCCGTTTGTTGATTAGCTTCAGTAAGTTCAATTTGACTGAATTTTTAGTTTTTTTTCGCACAATATACATTACAGAGTTGTATATTTAAAAATCAAAAAAATTTAAAAACTGAGAAAGGGAACATTTACATTTTGTTTTATTTTAAGCTTCTTAAGATTAAAAGAAAAAACTGTTAAATTTGAAGGAAAACACGTAAAAAACTTTCAGTGGTTATGGTAAAAAAAAACAATAAATAAATAAAATAATAATAAAAATAATTGATTTTTTTGTTTATAGTTAGAACCATAATCTAATGATATGAATAAATCAGATAAATGAATATATGAATAAATTAAATGATAAATAAATATTTATTAATATTAAATCCAAAATAAATGAAATAAATGGATTTACAATTAACAAATATCAAAAAAAAAATATAAATAAATAAACAAGTAAGAAGTTATTTTTAATGATTTGCAAACAATTCGTAAGCTAATGGATTTTCGGCGAAAACGCAGTCTTCTAAACTTACTTCTTAGCTTTGATAGTCTTACAGCTATCGGTTCAACACTCACACATGCAAAACTAAAGTAGAAAATCATACGCCGAATTAAACATCATTCCAAGGACTTTATTTTGAGCCACTAGTAATTCTAATGTGGCACTGTGCCGATTTTTCCCATACTGGACATCCATATAAAAGTATAGCTTGGAAAATTACCCTGAATACATTATTATGCTTACGCTTGATACCGACGATTATCTGTTTATAAAAGGATAAAGAACTGCCGCTGCAATCTTTACCTTGTAGATGGTTTGCATTATGTGCTCACAAAATGTTAATTTTTTGTCTAGATGAAAACCTTAGTACATATTTGACGGTACGAAGCTCCGCCGCACTACATTAATTCCACTGAACTGCAAACTCGTGAATAGTATAAAACAAGCTTTTTTTTAACTCAAGCTTAAGCTAAGCTTAATAAGCTTAAGATATTATTTGTCAAATCAGATATGAGCTAAGCGTTACCATTCACGAAATAAGCACTAGTTGAAAAAAAAAACGTTAGATGACGGACCCTTTATAAAGTTTTGAAAATGCGTTTTTTTTTATTCTTCTCTCAGGAAAGGCTAATCTGTAACACTTAACCAGAGATGTGAGGATATATTTATTTTGCTGTTTATATGTGTTAGGAAATATATGTATTCAGAAAGAATTTTAAAACAGTGTAGTGCGAGGTGTTGTTTCGAGGTGAACATGAAACTAATGAGCGCCTAACGCTTGCCTTGTAGATCGATCAAAAGAGGAGTTTTCAGTAAATTTAATTTCATAAGCTTGTCTTATAAGTCTAACTTTTTTCCTTCCGCTCCACCTCCCGTAGGAGAGTTTAGCCGTAGGATTTCAATGTTTAGTAAGACATTGAGGAAGAGAGAAAAAATAGAAAAAGGAAAAGGAAAAGAGAAAAAAATCGTTAAAACAAAACTCAACGATACATAATGTGGCTCCAAAGCTTCGTCCGACAGTTCAAAAGCTCCGGAAAAAGTATAAAATTCAAAATTTTGAAAGTATGCGCGCTGAGGATAAAATTTTTTAGCAAATAAAAACAAAATAAGCAACGAAAACTAAACACAATTTTTGCCCGAAAAAAAGTGTCAAAAAACCAAATGTGGCGAAGCCAAAAGCAAAACCAAAGCCTCTATGTGAAACTGCATTAAACCATTCGATTCTCTCATTGAACGAAGTTTCAATGTTTATTCTGAGGTTTTTGGATTAAAAAGAAAATATTAAACGCTTAAGCTTAGGTTTTAGATATGATATGGCTTCTCTTATTATTGCGAGCGCAGGAAAAGCTGCTGAGTCAGTATGGTACACAGATCTCGCCAAAAATAACAAAGCTTGCATCGCAAGTGTTATGCCTTTGCACTGGAGAGCAAGGGCAAAAGATTAAGTAAAAAAAAAAAATTATTTGCCATTGCCACATTCAAATGCAGCTCATTTGATTTCCTATAAGAGTCGGGGAAAGGACGAGAATAAATATCAAAAAGACGCTCATTTTTCATCTTTTCTCTCTTAGTTTTTTAACCGAAACATACCACATCTAGCGAGTGTTTATGTTTAGTTATCAGCCATCTCGATCTCGGGCACCGCCACCCCAGTGTAAACAAGGCTTACGAGTTGATTTCGTAAATTTTTAAGCTTAGTCCCTGTTACTACTTTTTTCAATTTATTGACACTCTGTACAGTTTGCAGTATGCTTTAAATATTGATTATTTTGAGCTAAAAGTCGATATCATGAAAAAAGACGAACGATTTCCGAACTTTCCCAAAGTTGTTAAGTTAAACGACCACCAATCAAATCACGCTCCTAATTACGCCAAATATATATCCGTTTACTGTATTGCTTCTCTTGATACACCGCCACAAAACCTCTTCACTGTCTAATCCATTAAGAAATTGGCTTCCTTTCGTTCGTGCTTCTCGTCGGAAAAAGAACACATTCTGTATACGTCTATCTGCTTCCATGCTTTCAATTGAACAAAACGTTTCACAGCTTACGCCACCATGACCGCCGCTCCGCGCCGCACCGTTCCCAGTTAACAAAGCAAAGCAATTCCACCTTATTTAACTCGAATAATGAAAGTGTAATTAACTCTCAGCACAGTAATGATCTTTCAGTTTCAATCGCTAACGAATAGGAGTTCTGCGTGCTTATTTTTTCTGCCCCCCCCCCCCCCCCCCCCCCCCTGCTTCTTTATCCTGATGCTCAGTCACGACTGAGGAAAAATAACTTGGCACTGGTATGCCACCCCTGCAGCCTGTCTGCACTCGTGAAAAGTTTAACCACTCACTCATTCCATAATCCGCGATAAACCACACCAGGAGTTAGTAATTTGGAAAATGTTGTTCTTCTATTTCTTTTTTGAAGAGTCATAGTACCTTTACTACCGCAGCATAGTAAGCTTCTTTAGGATATCAGTTTTGTATACAATGACAACACTGGGGCATCCGCATCGGTAGCGAAAAACTTCCTCTAATTAGCTGTTGGATGCATCATCAGGGGTAGATAGATATCCGGATAAAATATTAAGATTCCCGCGACATAGCGGCAAAGAAGTGTAGGAGTCGCCTATATAGCTCACCTCGTCGAGTGCTCCTCTGCGTTTTCGTTGGCACGGCGCGCCGGTGAACAACACCAAAACACATGGTGGCAACCGCCTTGTGGCTTAACAGTAGCGGCGCGGAACTCGGAAGCACAAGGATGCACGGTTAATTCAAATTACTTTCATGTTCTGTGGGATCTTTTACACCTTTAATGAAGCTCGAACTTTTTGTTTTTTTTTTTTTTTTTTTTGTTCGAGGCTTCCTCTATCATGTTAACATTTCACGTAGCGTTGTCGCGGCTCCTCGTCCTGACGCAAATTGCATTCTTTTGGGCTTGTTAACGCCGAATTTATGCGGCCTTCGTTTCTCCAGCTGTGTGGTTTCTTCATCGTATGTTATTTATCGTCGATGACGAGCTCAATTTCGGCCAAACCGCTATGGTGGTGGTGGTAGTTGCGAGTATGTCCTTTACTTTGCCGTGGCTTTCCCGATTGGCACCAGGCACATACATATAGTCTGTTGGCAATGGGTAAGTTGGCTGGTGGACCCTTTTCCAGCCAATTTGGATAATTAGCTCGAATTTAAAAGTTTTCTGCTCTTATCTGATCAATTAACCGTGTATGGCGGTGGAGGCCTTAACCGTTCCATCGGGCTGACATGCATTGTTTCAGTATTAATTGCCGAGATCTGGTATCGACACGGTACGCGGATGACATTAAAAAGGTTAGCGGATTTCTCCCCGGCAAATAGGTACTTGAGTAAAAATGAAAGCATGGGAATAAAAGTTTTCTAAGTAAGTACCTAACGCTAGTAATGGTTACATTGAAATTAGACTGCATGTTGTAGGCTTGTATCATTTCTATACTATCCGATAAGGTTTTATAAGAAATTATTGCCATTGAGTAAAATGCTTACAAAACTTTTCTTTGCTTAAACAATTGGTTTACGCAAACTAAATAATTGGGCACGGAATATATAGTGTTCACTGTATTCAATTGTGAATACTATATATTCCGTGAATACTATATAACACACTGAAATTCAATTTTTTGAAAATATTGGAAAGTTTTCAAAATATGAAGAGTTGAAAAAGGGTGACTTTTTTCAAAGTGTTTGAGGACATAACTTTTGAATCGCTTAGTGCACAAAGCCAACATTGAACACACGTATAAAGCACAACCCAAATGCTCAAGTCATATTTTTCAGGAAAAGCTTTAATGCTGCCGCCAAAAAAATACAGTTTTAAAAATCGCTAAAATGTATGAATTTCGGTGTCGTTTGGACAAATCATTATGAAAAAAATCATAAAAAAAATTTAATAAAAATTATTGCGAATTTTAAAATTTCAAAACCTTCCGAGATTTATCTCAAAAATAGAAAAGCATTTTCAACTAGTGGGAGGGTTACAATCCGCTTAGGCAAATCGTTGGATACCCCATCCCAATTGACCACTGTAAAGCTCCGAATTGTGTCATAAATCTTGGTTGTTAAATTTCAGTTCCACCCCTTCTCAACAACATCGTATTTTTGTTAATTTTTTTTATCAGAAGTGGTATACACGTGTTGATTGCATTTTCATATTAAAAATTTAGTTTATACTTAAAAACGCCCCCAAAAGTGGGCGTGGAGAAAATTTATTTACTTGAGTTGATAGCTTACGCACATATCTAAACATTTTATAGTGCAAGTTTTTTGGATTTAAAGCAAATATATCAAATAAAAACCGTTTAATAGAATGCATATTAGGTATGACCACGCCTACAAGGGGGCAGCCTTCGCTTTTTTTTAATGCCAATTACAATACACTCAAGCGAGGATATTGCAGATCAAATTACGTACAAGTGTAAAAATTTTTGAAATCCGCCCACTGACACGCCCACTTTACTTTATAGCTTGAAAAATCAAAGTTGTCGTAGGAAGCTGAAATTTGGTATGCGATATCCTCGCTTAAGTGTCGATTGGCAGTGTCGATCACAGTGTTGGGATGGCAATTGGCATCACAGTGCTGTGATTGGCATTTAAAAAAAGCGAAAACCGCCTCCTTGTAGGCGTGGTCATATTTAATATGCATTCTTATAAAGAGTTTCTATTCGATATATTTGCTTTAAATCCAAAAAACTTGCTTTAAGTCCAACTCAAATTAATAAATTTTTTATACGCCCACCTTTGGGGACGTTTTTAAGTAAAAAAACAATGTTTTATATTTTATATTTTTAATATAAAACTGCGATCAACACGTGTATACCACATCTGATAAAAAAAATTATGTTATTGAAAAGAGGCTGATGCCACGCCCCTTTTTAAGAAAGAAGATTCTTAGCTGACAAATTCTCAACACAATCAAAGTTAATAGAAACTGAAATTTAACAACCAAGATTTTTGACGCATTTAGGAGCTTGACAATGGTCAATTGGGATGGGGTATCCAACGATTCGCCCAGGCGGATTGTTACCCTCCCACTAGTTTTTTTTTTTGAGTGAACTTTTCGAGAAATCGGGTTTTTAAAGATCTAACATGTTAAAAGTGGGCATGGTCGATATTGTGGGCGGTCCAATTTTTGCTTACTTAGAGGTTTTAGGCCATTATTGCTCTACACCAAAATTTGAGTTGCTACGCTTTATTGAACTTGAGCAAAAGGCATTTTGAAAGAAAATTTGACATGGAGGTTGTCTTACATTGAAGCCAGTAGTGGGCGTCGCCATTTATGGATTAAACCAATTTTCACATTTTGTCTCTACAAAATAGGAATCAAGATACACTCCAAGTTTGAGCATCCTAGCTCAATTTTAAAGACCTAAAAACTTCACACATACGGACAAACGGACAGACGGATGAATGGACGGACCTGTTAGTTTCGATAATACCTCTTAAAGGTCTAAGGGGCCTACAGTGATTATTTCACAGCGTACTATAGATACCTACTTAAGAATTAAAATATCCAGAATAGGACATAAGAAATCACAAAACCAACAATTCTGCGGATAAATATATCTCCAAAGCGGTTATTCTTGGGAAAAAGTTTGTTATCTTTTTAAAGGAAGTGTCAAGAGCTACATTTCATTCATAGTAAGTTTTTCTGCAGAGGTAACAGTTACCGAGATACAAAGTGAATCAATGGGAACTTTTGACATTTGTTTAAAATAAAACATTACGAAGATTCTTACCGAATTTTAACGCATAGCTTGCAACACATTGAAATAATCACTGTAGACCCCTATTGATAAATTGATGAAGCCATGTCCTACCGACTGTATGTGTGAAGGTCTTAGGTCTTCAAAATCAAGCCACACAGCTGGAACTTGGTGTGCACCAGGTTTGGTTCTTTTGTTGCACAGAAAAAGTTTGAAAACTGATTGAATCCGTCAACG
This sequence comes from Neoascia interrupta, assembly GCA_947623515.1. Lineage (NCBI taxonomy): Eukaryota > Metazoa > Arthropoda > Insecta > Diptera > Syrphidae > Neoascia > Neoascia interrupta. Next base: position 197,631,373 of record OX392462.1, read on the forward strand.
GCCACGCCCACTACTGGCTTTAATACGAATTAACCTGTATTTCACATTTTTTCTCAAACGTCTTTTGGTCAAGTTACACAAGGAACTCAAGTTTTGGAGGAATATTAAATCTTTAAAAATCTGCACCATATGATTTGGAGAGACTGGGACGCCTCTTCTTTTTCTCAGTTGAAACTGAGCTTCGATTTTGTCGTAAAGATTTTGTTAATGGATCGAGAGAGGATGCCGACTCTAGTCTTTTTTTTTATATACCTGACTCGCCTATTGCGAACTAGGGCACCTCGACTTAAATAGATCTTTTGTGCCGTGAAACATCAGGATAGTTAGGCTAGTAGGTCATTCACCTTCCGTGCGAAATGGATAACACTACTAGCAGAGGAGGTCTTTATGTCTTCCGAACTTAGTTGTTCTCTGAAAAATAAAGGTCCGTCTAATACCATTTAGGGCTGGACATTCAACTAGGATGTGTTCAGCGCTTTCGTCTTCCTCAAGACAAAGTCGGCATTCAGAGGAGGAACCCACCACAGTTTGGTTTTGTTTCTTTAGCTAAGTTTCTGTAGGGTACTGCAGCAGTGCATGACTGATTTGGAGTCAATGATCTGCGAGCTAAGGGCTTTTATAGCTGCTTGACTGTCCGTGTATATATGGATGTTTGCACCTATGATACCAGAGATGTATACGTGGCTGGCGCATTCTTGAATGGCGTGGAGTTCTGCCTGGAATACACTGGGGCATTTTCCCATCGCAATAGTGTATTTCAGGTTCGGCCCGTAAACGCCGGCTCCCACTCCCGACCCCATTTTAGAACCATCCGCATACCACTTAAGGCCGTTTTGGCTATTTGGTGAGTTATTGCTAACCCATACTTCTCTAGTAGGGATCTTCGTGGAGAACCTTCTGTTGAAGCATAAAGTTTTTTGTACGCGGTCTGTAACCGTGCAGTGCATTTCAAGTTCCGGGAGTTCAGAGAAAAGTGAAAGCAGGTCCGGATGGTAGCTAAGACTTAACTCATTAACTTGTAGTTGACTTGCCATGCTGCGTATTGCCATTTTTTGTACAAAAATGTGCAGGGGTGTAAGCCCAATTATAGCTTCTATAGGAGCTGTGGGGCACGTCCGCATAGCTCCTGATATACTCAGGCACGCAAGACGCTGTACCTTTTTGAGTTTTAGGATGGCGGTCTGCTGGGTGGTCTTAGTCCACCATACTATGGAAGCATAAGTTATGATGGGCCTGACCATCATAGTGTAGATCCAATGAGCAATCTTTGGAGAGATTCCAAATGTGGTGCCATACATACGTCGACAAGCCCATAAAGCGTTGGAAGCTTTAGTGATTTTGCAGTTTAGATGTGAGTTCCAGGTGAGTCCCTTGTCTAGAATAATTCCCAGATACTTGACGTCATTGGAGTACTCAACGATTTTGTCGTAAATTGAAATTGAACCTAAGTTGATATTTTTTCTTTTTGTGAAAAGAACTTTGACAGCCTTACTAGGGTTTATTGAAAGGTTTTCTCTAGAGCACCAGTCAAGGACTGTCTTAAGGGCGTTTTGCATACGTGATGTTACTTCGTTTGCTTCTTCACCCCTAATGATGATGACTAGGTCATCGGCGTAACCAATTATGTTTAAGCCTAAATTTTTATTATAATGACTCTAGTCTTAGTTCTTAGCTCATATTAAATCATTTAAAACAAACCGTGTTCGTTAATGGAAAAACCTATCATCAAGTTGCGGCTTAAATGTGAATGTAACATCAGATAAGTACTATACCTATCCCAACTACAGAGATTACCTACTGGAAGTACCTATAAATAGCCGACGCACAGCCAGTCAATTCACAGTCTGGCTCATATTCAGTCAATTCATAGTCTACAAGATGGAAATTATTTCTTGAGCTGATCGACCGGAACTTTCTATTCTCTGCGATATCCGCAAGCTAAGAGTGAGAGAAGATATGCTTCATTTCCTCGCGACATGATTCCCAAGCTTAGGGAATTTCGGTTAAGATTTCTTGGCGCACGTGAATTGGACTTCTGAAGAAAGATGAAGAGAGGAGTTGTTAAAGAGATAAGATGTTCGACACGTGACGCTGGTAAGGGCAGCAAAACTACAAAGGTCAACAAAGCAGACTATTCGAGTTCTTCACCGTATTGTTGACATTTCCACAGGCTAGATAGGTGGTGGTTACGTTTAGACCTAACATTTTTAAGTGTTTGGCAAGAGCATGATGGCACTAATGACTTTAAATAGTCTGAATTTATTCTGCTGAGAGATAGAAGGAACCTTTTGCAGATATTCGGGTGTAGTCGATTGGTCTTCAGGCTTGCATACAACGAGCCCTGTGTTCGAAGAACCCTTATATCAGTGGCAGGCGTGACTATAATTCCAGAGCAGAGTTGGATCCCGAAGGAAACACATCTGAACCTTGCCCAGCAATCTTATCGGAAATTTCATTTCCTTAAATACCACCAATGTAACCTGCAACGCTGGAATCAAAACAAGATCTACTGCATTTGGCCTTCCTATACTAGCTCCCGCGAAGGCTTGAGTTTGAGCTCTATCTTGGACGAGGAAAGTGGGAAGATAGAGCATATGACATCCATAAATCAGCGGTCAAATGACAATTCTCACATAGGTGTTTAAAAACTTCAAGGTAACACAAGCCGCACCTTTCTTTTAGCTAAAGATTGTTTTCAGCTTACGTAAATATATCAAGGGGGAGGGGATAATAGGGGCATTTTTAGAAGAGCCTGTAGTACTCAGGAAGCATGTTACACCAAACAACTGCACAAATGGAAAAAGTGGTTACCACTAGATCCACAAAGAACCCTGATGATCCCCATGATGGTAATGGAATCATGTCTTGTCTAAAGCGCTTCTTCACATATGTGGATCATTTGACTTCATCGAAGATTGGGATAGTGACACCTTCAAGCACTAGCTTAGTCAGGGCAATGACGTTGCTCTCCTCGTGAATAGATCAACCGTAGTTTTAAGAGGATGACCAAAAGCCCACTCCTATACTGCAGCAATCATCGATCTAAAAAATGACAAGGGGTCTCTGCGCCTAAGAGCAGACAGTCCCTAGGTTCGAACCGACAGAAAGATCGCAACATCATGTGCGTGCAGGTTTCAAGAAGGGTGAGAGCCGATAGCATGTAGAGTCTTCCACAATGAAAGCGGAGACAGAACACAACATTGAAAGCTGCCCCTTTATTCCCCAGTAGTAGAGTCGAGTCGAGCGAGCTCAGAAGGTTAAGTGACAGATATAATGTTGTGTGAGTAATAGAATCTGTTTGTCTGCACATAAAAGCTTTGTTGTGTTTTGTAGTATTCTCATATGTCAGCTAAACTACATTTGAAGCCTAATTCTACTCAACTACTTCGCTCGGCTGTTCGAATACTCAAATCTTGAAATAGGCTTTTGTGGAACTTTCTAGAAAGGAGATGCATTATTCAAAATGTATAAAAGTTAATTATTCGGTTCTTCTAGGCCACACATTTCTCTTTTTTCGAAACCCAAGGATTAAAAGACCGGGAAACTGCAGAGGAATTATATTTTTTCATAACAAGCTTTCATCGTTGTCTCTTCTTTGTTTCTCAAGATTGCAGTCGGTACCTGGCTAAATTGGTTGCCACATTCTTGTTCTGAAGTCACGAACCTGCATCGGCATTACCGGCTACTACCTTTGAGCCACGGGCGGGTAAAACGATTCTAACGGGTGATTTTTTAGCTGGTTTGGTTTTGGCAACACTGGTTTTGACAGCTGACGTGTGTTTAGTACCTTGTGTCACTATCAAACAGCTTCAGTTTGGTTTGCAATTTAACCATGGATCGTCTTACAAATGAACAACGCTTGCAAATTATTGAATTTTACTATCAAAATTCGTGCTCGGTTCGAAATGTTCATCGCGCGCTGCTTCCATTTTATGGTCGGCATTCTCGGTGAACAGTTAATTTCACGTTTCGGGCCGGTCAATTGGCCGCCTAGATCGTGCGATTTGACACCATTAGATTATTTTTTGTGAGGGTATGTCAAGGCTAATGTCTAAAGGGACAAGCCCGCTTCGATTGACGCACTGGAAGCCAACATCCATGCATTCATTCGTGAGATACCGGCCGATATGTGTGAAAGAGTATGCCAAAATTGGACTCAGCGGATGGGCTACCTGAGACGCAGCCGCGGTCAACATTTGCATGAAATTATCTTTAAACATTAAATTGCAAGGTTCAAACTATCGATTCAAATAAATATTTCATTAATTTTTTCGAATTTTTTGTGTTTTTTTTTTTTAAAAAGTTCTCAACCTCTTAAAAAATCACCCGTTATATTGTCTCTTTAAATTCCCAGCTCGTTTTCATTAAAAAGGAAAGCCTGCCTGCTTCTTGCAGGGGGTGATCATGATCATTTAGCACGTCACTTAGTTTGTGTGTGAACAAGTAGAAAAGGTCTGGATCGGTACGAAGCGTCCTCTCGCAAATAAAGATGTTCTTATGACAGTAGAATTAGGCAGTAGAATCTTATTTGAAAACCACGTGTGCAAATTTTAAATTCATTTTTCTCTCCGCTTATAATATTTACTACCTATGTCCTTGTGAATAAAAACTCAGAATCCAATTTCCATATGGCACGTACTCTGCTCAGCAATCAAATATACTCATTTTGAAAACCTCTGCGGAAATTGTGGTTACACACAAAAATCTATCCCACAGACGTCGCACAAATCACCATTAACGAGTATAAATTAAAACTAAGTACCTAGTACCATGCAATATGCTTGGGAAAGTTTATTTTTTCTCCATTTAAGCCTCAGTCGTGGAAGATCACTCCTGCTACTACCGCAAGCTCACAGTAACCCCACAATCACCCCCCCCCCCCCCCCCCTCCCCCCTCCCTCTACTCCCTACAACTGTCGGCTCTCATAACCAATAATTTAATTTCCATACAACATTGCCAACGAAAAATGCTCCAAGGATCTCTTTGTGCAGCGCACAGTCCCTCATTTACCCTTGGCCTCCGGTATAGCATGGCGCAAAGCGGGCGATGGATGCCTCTATATCAAAATATAAGCTCCATGTCTCAGGTGTAGCAATTTAAGGACATACACACTCAGTGAGCGTGCATGCAAAAAGTGGGCTGTGCCAGGTTTTTTGGGGGTAAATTTTGAACCCATTGCCGTCATGATTTGTAGTCAATTCATTTAGATCGGCAACTAGTACGTTACACCGTCCTCTCCGTTCGCCGCCGCCAACCTAAAACGAAAATATCCATGAATGGGACTATGAGATTCCTTTTCGTTTCGAAATGATAATTTATGGCCTGGAGGGAATTACAATTTGAAATTGAATTGCCGTGTTGGCTCTGGCGGCGGATGCGGAGCGGATTCTGCCTGCCGGGGTGTGGTGGTGGTCGTCGGCTGGTGGTTTTGTGCTACAACAGCACGTGGGGTTCTATGGAGTTGCTTTTGTATATATGGGGTTATAAAGTGTAGGCCGGTTTCTTATGTGTGTAGGTCAATTAAGAACGCATTTGTGTTAAATTTAATTGGTCTAAACGATATAACCTCTAAATGGTTGATTATTTTGTTGGATAAGAGGACGAAAATGGGGAACAAAAGGTTTAAGGACTTGCTAGGCAAGAATTAGACGCAAACTAATTTCTTTCAACATTTTGAAGTGGATAATTTTTAATTCATTCAAGCTAAATAGGTAGGTAAATGTACTTCCCTAAAGAATTTTTTTTTCAAACTGTATATGTTTTTTAAGGACGTCTATTATATTTAAATATCTTAGGTATGATAAGAGTACTTCGAAAAAAGAGGTGCACGAAATTTGCCTATGTTTTTTTTTAATTGTGTGGGCTTTCCCTTAGTTTAAATAAAAGTCGAGTAGGTATAAGTTCCATCATGAGATATCATCCATACGCATAAGTTATTTAGAAGTGCAGCACATTTGAGCTCGGACTTCGCTTCAAACCTCATTACGTAGCATTGCGTTTTCACTTTACGCACTCTTTCTCTTTGCCAAATGAAATTTTGAAGAAAAGCTGAAATCGTATGGCTGAATTCGTAAACACCATGTCGAGGCGAAGGCAAGGTACTTTGTGATCCCCGCTTTAGATTTTAAAGAGAAAAGGCACCATTACTCATTGGAGAATAGTCATGGTAAGGCGTGAGATAACGGCCTTAGCGGGCTCAATTTTCGATGACTCGAACATGTAAATTAGTTTCAAGATTGTTTAATGCGTTGCTTCTGTAGCGTGTTCTAGGAATCCAATTTAATTAGTCGAAACTAGCGAGCAGGCCGATTAACCAAGCCATCGAATTTATCGATGCAGAATATTAGTCGTTGGCATGCGCTTCGCTGTTTTGTTGGAAAAATTAACTGAAAGACATATCTGATGCCACTGAAAGATTTTCAAATTTATGATACAAAAAAAACTGCTTTCAATTTCTGTATGTATCTTGTCAGAGTTAGGTAAGACGGCTTCATATTAAACTTGGTTTAAATAGGGGCAAAACATTCCTCCTGATCAAATCTATAATGAAACAACTATTTTTTGTGGAGACATGTCTATACATAGAAAATTCGTTTAATACCAAAGTTTGAACGACACCATTGAACAACCCCATGGTAAGTGAACAATTTGAAAGTGGAATTTAGGGACTGTGGTTGCTATGTCAACCCTTTTCAAGACTGAATGTTCAACACTTGCTTGTTTTTCATAATATTATAAAGAATAACATAACATAACATTGATAAAGAATAACATTGTAGAAATCTGTTTTTGGCACAACGAAGATTAGGGATTTTGTTTATGAATACAGAAATATAGAAGTTAAGTGGCACCGACACCTATTCTTAATTTAATCTAACATTTTTCTCTAAACTTCTGAAGGCTGCTGGCAACCTAACCGTATGACCGCATACATACTGTTATGTGGCTAAAACATGTAAGAAGGCACATAGGAGGCGCTGAATCCACCCATCGATCCACCAACTCGATTCATTAAACGAACACAGTCATTTCGCTTAACTTAAACGCTTCATTTATATGCAGAGTTCAAGCGAGCTTTATGCCGCGTTCGACCTCATAAAAACGCGGATCGAGTTGGAGTTGAGTCGAATCGACTCGATCGCACTCGCTCTGCAGGGTTGAGTCAAAATTTTGCTGATATACCTAGGTTGAAACAAGAATCAGGGCATTTAGCTATAAATATGTACTGGTTCGGCATATTAGCAGCTTTAATATGCAAAAAAAGAACTAAATTGTTTCAGTTTAAATTTTTAATTTCTGTTTTTTCAACTACTCGACTCATGTACTGAAAAAACTAGATCGAAATTCTAGCTCAAAATAACTCAACTTAAACCCTCAACTTATGCATATAAACGAAGCTAAAGTGAACTAACATTCTAGTATTTAAATTTACCCTTCATTTATCCCATGAATGAAAGAATATAAGGGTTGCGCCATGCGTTTGTTATGACAATTGTTCAATAGACTTAACTATAAATCTAACGTCATCGAAAGGGACGTTCACTTTCCAGCCATGTTAAAATAAAGCCCGTTTGTCTACACAACAATCTGAGCTGGCCAACGATTTATCATCGATCTGATTTGCTTCGAGACCGATGCGAGGCAACGCAGTAGATGACACTTCTTTTTCTAAAAATCTCGTAATTCCATTTTCGAAAAAAAAATGGTGAATTTGTATAAATACACGAATAATAGGGCGGTACAGTTGTTTTTGAACCGTTGAATTGTGCAAATCGAGAAGAGTACTACGATAAAGAAGAAAGTGCTGGAATTGAAATAAATTGTTTTCTGATTGGTGAATTTGCAATAATTGTGATTTGAACTAGACTAAAATGTGTTTGAAAGTTGTTGGAACACTTGTTGTAAAGTGTTCCATTTTATAATTCTAAAAGTGCAATTAAGTTTTGTTAGATGAACCTGAAGAAAAAATATTACATCGGTGTCAGAAATTCGGAATGAAACTCATAATTGTGCGGTTAAATTTTAAAGTGAAATTTTCCGGCACAGTGTCGGTGTCTCATACAGATTTGACTGTGTATTGAAATGGCTCGTGCTCTAAAATGATAATTAACGAATTTATAAAAACAGTGTCGGGATTTGTTCGGCAGAATGAATTTTCTATAACAGATTAAAAACAACAAACTGATTGTTTGCGAAAATTGTGTTTCACAAGACAAGGAATTAAACAATTGGCAACAGCTTAGCTAAAAGTAAAATTGGGCAAAAAAAAACCTACAGACTTCGGGACTTAAAAGGGAATTATTGCTCCGGCTTCAAAAGACCATCACCGAGAAAATTGAAAGCCCCGATGCGATGGTGTTCGATGAACAAAAGAAAGAAAATACAGTAAGTACTGCCGTGTGTGCCGATGAAATGCCCACTTTTATAAAGTTGCTTTTGGAAAAATTCGAGAAGCTGGAGTTGCTAAGAGTTGCCAGAAGGAATAGAGGTATGCGCTCGAAGAATAAAGAACATTTTGGAACGCCAGTTCGATTAGCAAAAGAATGAGCAAAAAAATTATTCAAGGATGGTTTGGAAAAAATGAAACTAAGTTTATTGAGCTAAGTTTCTAAAACTTCACAAGGTGCCGAAAACTTCTAAAATACCAACTCTAACGCATTTTTTATATCGTCTAGGGACCGTATTACAGAAGTATGTTCTTGTTAATTATTCGAACACTATATTTTTTCCATGGTCACATTATGCTCGCTCCTTGGCTAGGCGCCGAGATATAGTATGCAAAGCGAAATGGTTTTGCGAATGTCTAATTCTCCTATATCTTTCTTCAAAATATCAAGTAACTGCACTGAGGGTGCAGGTGGCAAGGAAAATATTATTTGTCGATCTATCAGGATCATAACAAAGGATCTACAGTGACTGCTTTTTATACCCCATCCGATGGGAGCATATTAAGTCTGCCTCATAGTTTGTAAAACTGTTAAATAATAATTGTAGACCCCTAAATCTTAAGGGCATATGATCGATACCGAATTCTGAATCGAATAAGCCGCATGTCCGTCCGTCTGTCTGTATGTCACACGTTTTTAGGACTTAAATTTTAAGCTTTTTAAATTAGCTTAAAATTTAAGAAATTAAGAAATTTAAGAAATTTTGTGCATAAGTTCATTGTTATCCGAAGCAGTACATGTGTTAACGTTTTTTAAATCCGGCTATAGACTCGCCCTATGCAACTATCTCTAGAGCTTTCAAAACTGTAGGAGGTCTTAAAAGCCTAAAATTTTATATATACATATAACTGTAAGATATATGATAAAGAAGTTTATTGTAAGATAGACAAAATAAAAATAACTCGTTTTACCTCCCCCCTAGTAAGCACGGCATCGATTTGAAGAGCAATTTTTTAAATGTATTTTATTCAATATTTTTGTTCCAAATAAAAAACAATTTACTTTAGTAGATAACACTTAATTCTACATTTTGTTCATATAAGACTTTGGGCCACGCCCATATTTGGAGGCGGAAATAAAGAAAAACCTCAAGTTTTTCAGAAGACAGTATTTATGACTGCTGAAAATTAGCAGGTATGGTATACGAGACTTCATTCTTGATTTTTTCCATATAAAGTTTTTGGCCACGCCCACCTTAAGGGGTCGATTTTAGAAAAACATTGTTTTTACGTACATTTAGGCGTAACTTGGAAGTATCCTGCATATATGTAAATATTGATAGTTTGTAATAAGGGGAGGTTGGACCACGTCAATTTTCGAAGTTTGCACTACTTTTTAAAAGGCAACAAAAAAATAACAACAAGATCAGCGTTTCACAATGTGGGACAGGATCCGTTTTACGAACAGTAACTTCTGCGTACTAAACACTGTAGCACTCACTGGTTACTAAAAGGTTCAACTTTTTCTTTTTTTGTTTAATAAACTTATCTAACCCATCTGCAGTTTTTCCCAAATTTTTTACGATTTTAAAGTCGTGTAATTAAAATGAATTTGGATTCGTGTTATGTCTTTCAATACCATTACAAGCAAACGTCGTCAATGCCTCTCCTCTTTTCTTTTCTGTCACATGCCAACCAACTATTCACTCCGAAGTACCCATAATTCTTGAACAGGGACGACTTAAAAACGGCATATAATTTTGTTCTAACTTATCCGTTCATCTACCATGGTAAAGCCCGTGGGTATAGTTTTGGAGCTTGAAATTTAAAGGCCTAAAAAATGTGACGTACATTTTTTACTAGGTATTTTTACTAAGTACATTAAACAAGGGGGAAAGTGCGTGTGCAAAAGCTTCAGTCCATCTACGACGGATGGGAAAGTACCCAACCATACCAAAAATAAAACTGCAACGCCTCCAAAAAGGGGCGGGATATAAAAATATAACTGTTGAATGCTTCATACTAGGTGGTTGCATACATTTCGGCCTAAAACTCCGCCTTTTTAACTCAAAAAATCACTTTTTGACCATTGATATGTCTAAAAGGTTTAAGGGTCTACGGTGATTATTTCACTGCGTTACAAACTAATGCATCAAACTTAATATACCCTGGGTTGGGTATAAAACACTAGTTTTTTACTAACATTTCGGTCTCGCTCGCATTCTCTGTAAAACTTAGGGCTACCACTATTTTCGTCTTTAACCTTCAAGCCACGTAATAAACGATTCTTCCATAAGCTTGAAAAAAAAAGTTATATGACAAAGAATCTCCCGGGCCCCGTTACCTATAGGTTGTAAATAGTTTCGAAGATGTTTCCCTTTTTCATATTGCGCTGTTTCTGCTGAACCAGTTTTGCGGTATTCCAAAATTGGTGTTGAAATATGTGTTGCCAAATTTTAAGTCAGGGCTTTAAGCCTATATGTAAATGTAAATGTCCTATCTATAATGTCACACTGCAAAGTTATAAGGGAAAAAAATTTATTTTGCCGAAAAGTGAATAAAGAAACTAATTTTTTTTTTAATATTTTGTATTTCGGTAAAATCTTAAGTTTTTTCTTAATAACGTAAAAACTGTTGATCGGGCCTTTACGAAACTAGGGGCAGTATTGGAACAATTAAGTAAGTGTAAGACCTCTGTAACGAACTTTTTAATAGCCTACCCTATTTACTCAGAACACTAAAGCTTAAAGTTTTTTGAGCTGCTGAATTCATACATTGTCCATTAATACAAGTCGATTGTATGGGCCCGCCCCAGAAAGTGGGCGTGGACAAGAAGAAAATTCCTTTATCTTATTTGGTTAGAAGCATGAGAAAATGTTTTAAAAACGGAAACATAGCCCAAAAAAACCTTTTCCCTAAAAAACTTCCCCCAAAGTGGCCTGACTTTAAAACTTTGTATGAAACAAACTTAGAGAATAATCATATCTTTAATATTGAAGAAAAAATTTGAGGTCCTAGGCTTTGTTTTACCTGGTCAAAGGATTTTCTAAAATTAAATGTAATTTAGAGAAATTTTTAGCAAAAAAAAAAACCTTTTTTAAAACAATGTTTGCTTTTTGCATTGCTCTTGTTTTATGTAAGTTCCAAGCTTTAAAAAACATATTTACCACATTTTAAATAAATTAAAGTGCGTCAGTGACCCACAAGTAGCGATAAATTAAGGCAGCTATAAATTAACTTCTTAAAGTGTGAAGTTCTTTTATACGATGTTTCCTTTCGCATTTTTATCGGAATTTTAATTTCACTTTGAATGTTTATTATATGAGAAGTAAAAAACTCTACCACAAGCTAGACACGTTCAAGTCCTAAGTTGTTGGGGTATAATTATTTCTGAATAATCTAAACGTCACCCAATAAATAAAACCATAGTAAAAAATCTCTTAACGAATCTTGTTAACACATTTTTGGTGATTAAAACTAAGTGACACTTATGTTTAAATAACTCACATAATTATACAAAACACATTTTTTTAATCAATCGAAGCTGCGAATCGTTATAAAGAAAAATAAAAACTTCTTCTTACACTTCTACTTACAGTGCTCTATTCCAAGTTCAGTAACTGCTCCTCCTTCTCCAGATATCAACAATCAGCACGTGACACAAAAGTACGTCGAAAGCAGGAAAGTAACGAACGAAAAAAAGGACTCACTTTCTTTGCTCTTTGACGTATTAAGAGTGCTATCCTAGGTACCACACTCACACACACTGTAAGAACACTTTAAGAAAATGCGCAAAAATGAACACACAAACAGAAGACAATTTCTTATTTCTCGACACCCTCACACTTAATTTCTTAATTATTTTCCCGCCATTTTTTGCAATCAACTTAGAAACGTAACATTAAGTACGAATTCGAATAATGAAGCACACGCTGAGGTTGAAATCCTTTTCTTTTTAAATCATTTTCAATCAGACAAATAACGAAAGATATTTTTTTTTACAAACAAAAAAATCAAAACACTCAATAAATTGGAAACCAAAAATTCACTTGTCACACGATGGCGAAGAAAATCCGTACTGTTTGTTCCTTAAAAACGGTCCCAAAACTTTGGCACACACACTCGAAAACAGCAGCAGCACTGCAAAATATCGAAAATTTTGCATGCAAATTCCACCGAAAACTGAAAACATTTAGGAAAAGCACATGCCTTTTATATAATAGTACTAGAGGGTTGAATACGGACGACTGTGTGCTGCTGCTCCCTCGTTGTGCTCGAGTAAAGATGGTCTTTTAAATACAGTTGCCAAAGGATAAATGTGTGTACGTAGGGTATGCCCGGCACCACAGTATTGAAGCGACATATATTTTTTATTTTTGACCGACTTGTACCAGTACCAGTGTAGTACAGTGGCGGAGATGCTATCCTACCTACTGCTATTTGGGGCTGTGCTTTCGTTTTTTGTTGGTCCTGGAGAGAAGGACTATGAGTATATTATGTTGGCCCGGAATGGAAATCATCTCTCATAACCACATGAGTTGCCGATCGAAACAGTGTGCAGCAGCAGAAGCACCACCATCGTGTAGGGATGAAGATGCTGATGCAGTGGCTTCAACGGAAACAAAACACCATCAAAATCTCCTGCAAGGACATTGCTCAACATCATTTTGCGCTTAGCGAGCATGCGCTAAGGTAAGATGCGAAGCATAACAGGTACTCGTGTGTCTCTTTTGATTGAATGGGAAATGAGTCCAACGGAAAATTATATCCCATCCCGGATGGCGGAAAACGCAAGTGAGCAAAAATGATGCACTTATGAGGATGAGCATGCAGGACACTGGTAGTAGTCGGTCGTGCCTCATTAAGTAAACAACACATGACATGCTTTACGGACTCTTTAATCCCCATTATAAATTAGCTCAACTAATTGAATTCACCAGCACCCAGGTTGCAGGGTGATCCTTCAAATATGGTGGCAACTACACCTGCAACCCCATGGCAGCCATAATAATAAACAACTATGCCACGTGGTGGATTGTTTTCTTTTCCAATTTCCATTAGGCATTGCCATCACTTCCACAGACATCGTTCTCAATCCATTTACTTCTCTCGGAATTAATGAGCGCATGTCCTTCCAGGATATGATATGCACAGAATACATGAATGGAAAAAGAATCAAAACACATGGTTTGTTGTCACTGGAACCAAAACAAAGTCAGCTGTTTTATGTCTGTGTCGCAAAAAGACACGTGACAAAGAGGAGGAGGAGTTTAGCACAGGGCGCAGGATCAAAATTTATCCAAGCATATACCTATGGTTTTTTCTTTGTTTTGAATTATTATAAAATAATATTCATATAAGAAAAAGGCGGAGATCCTGCGGAGAGTCGAATGCAAGCGTTTTATTCGCCGGAGAAGGTTGCCGTGGCAATGTTGCGATGCGGAGCTAGGAATAAGGGTTTTTATTTTCATACGCGATGGAAGTTCCGTGTAAAATTTTTTTGCTTGACATCCTAGTTAGAACTTAAGGCATTTTATGCACCTACTAATTTTTTAGGATGATAATGATTTTTTTTAAGGGTTAGCTAAAGTACTCTTGTATTCCTTCTTTAAATTCATGCCTCGAAATTTTTTTTATGAACACAAAACTTACAAATAATATTTTTAGTGACAAATCCGAGCTAAGTTAATCGCCTTTTAAAATGCCGAAAAATTAATTTTCCTAGGGCTTTCAATGCTTCAAAAGTTACCCATGTCTGCCTTTCTGCTTATTGCCCGAAACTTGATGCCATAAGGTGAAACTGACGAGATACGTGTCAGAAATTTGTCAAGAAACCTAAACTTTGTTCTTCGATATAGCAGGATTGAGCCGACATTTTAATGGCAGTTCTTTGACGTATTTACGCAAGGGAGTACCTACCCTGCGTCCTGGAAGTTTACTCCAAGAGAGATAAATTATGTTGTTCCGTTAAGTCCCGAGCTGATGTTGGGACTTATGCGCGAAATATACGCGAAATGCGCCAATTCTTCGGGGATGAAATCGGCTAAGGTGATCTATGACTATCACATTTTGTGACAATCATTGATTCGACTCCAAGAGTATCATTTGTCTTGAAAAACTTCTCAAAGTGCCGTTCGGATTCGGCAAAAAATTGTAGGTCCCCTTGTATATGAAGAAATTAACATACACAGCATACATTGTTGAGAAGTTGGTCCTGGTTCACCTCGAGCTGTTGCGCCACTCTATTTTATTGATTCGACCCGGCATTTCACACAGAAGTTTTCTGTTCATAAGATAAGACTCCAAAAACTAGAGACATTAGCAGGGCATTTAAACCTATGTACTCATGGCTGAATGTATTATAAAATTTGGCTGGTTTTAAGGCTTTCTTAGTTACATGCCAAAGTACCGGTCACATGATGTTGACAGGAAACGTGACACCGGAAATTCTAAAATTAAAAATTTAAATCGTTCTCGACGTAACATTAATAAAATTACATTGACACACGATTAATTTTTTAATTTATTATTAGCAATGATCTACTTATTAAGCAGAAAGAGGCAATTTCAGAAGGTTCGAAACCGTCAACGACCTCTTCTCTATGAAAGCCTCTTTCCGCATGATGACGAAAAGGACTTGCTGGGAACGCTGTCTTCAATCTTCTAACATTCTCTGCGTTTCTGTGAGCCCGTGTTCTAGAACTAAAGTCAGAAGCTCATTTTTTATAGCACTTTATGGCGTTATTGTAATCGCTTGCCTCTCTAATCTGCCAGAGCTGAGCGGGCACATTGATATTTTTATCTTACGCAGGACGTACTTCTTTATCTGGTGCCTATAAACTCTTCCTGAAGTGTCTGAAACCTAGTTTCGTATAGTTGCTTTTTGATGATATAAAAATCATCTTTACTTCTATTCCTTACTATCTCTACTACTGTTCTCTACATCTCTACTATTTTAAATCCTATCCAATATCCGTGTTTTTCTCTGATAGTTTTCACATTCTCATTTTTCAGTGATCTGTCTATAAATGAAAAGGTTGTCAGAGAAGAGATGCCTATTTCGCTAAATTGATGCACGAAACTTGCAATTTCGAATATGTTACGGCTGGTCTGGTCACATAATTAAGGACTCCCATAGTTTCAATAATTTTAGCAAAAAATACGAATGTTTTTTTTTATGTCTTCTCTCAGGAAAGGTGAACCTATAACACTGAAACAGTGCCCTAAGATGTAAGGAGGTGC
The DNA here is from genome assembly GCA_947623515.1 of Neoascia interrupta. NCBI lineage: Eukaryota > Metazoa > Arthropoda > Insecta > Diptera > Syrphidae > Neoascia > Neoascia interrupta. The sequence continues at coordinate 197,647,002 of OX392462.1, forward strand.
TTTTTTACTTTATTTTTAAAAAATTTCAGTTAATAAATGTTAGGAAATATGTAATCAGGCAGTGAGTTCCAAAGTTTACTTGGTCTATTAAATAAAGAATTTTTTTTTTTTTTTTTTTGCCCGATTTCCACGTGCTAAAAAACCACCCATTTATGAGAGACACTATGAAACTGCCAGAACGCACTTCATAGTAGTAAATTTTCGCTCTCTCATAATACTTCTTGACTACAACTAAGTTAACTTAACAAGTAGTTTACGCTTCCGTAGTGGTAATCGCATTGGATAGGTTGCTTTCCAGTGAATGCACCTACTAAGCCGTTCATTCATGCGGCTTCACCCTACGTTGCTAGATCGAAGGGTCTTGTAGTCGTCGCTCGTTGTTAACATCGTTAAGAGTCTCCTTTAGAGTACGGATCATTTTATTGTTGCAATGAACATGAAGACGAGCACTTAGCTTTCGAGCAAAGTATGTTACTTCTTCGCTAACAGTAGCTATTCCTAAATCTGTGTGAATATGACTATTCCTCATATACCATAGGGCATTCACAATTGCTCTAAGTGTCTTGTTTTGGAAAGTCTGCAACATGGACATGTAGTTCGGCTTGGTACAACCCCAAAGTTGTATACCGTATACCCAGGACGGCTTCATAACATAATCATTACATAATCATATACAGTGAAATGAAAAGACTAATCAAAACCAATGGAAGAGAAGATCACCCTGTCTTCAATTAAAGTTAAGTAAATCCTTCTTTGAGCTCTGTGCACATTATCAAGTAAGAAGTCGGACATTTGCACCAAGATGTGTAAACTTTGATGGGTGAACCATAAGACACCGACGACTCACTTGACATTGACAATGGACTTCGTAGAGGCATTGCCCCGGTCAAGTAAAGTATTTTCAAGCACTTCTGCTTTTCAAGAAAACTGCTTCAGTTTTTTGTTTTAATTTTAAAAGATGGACTACGTTCGGGTTTTTTTTTAATTTTTTGCCTCTTACCGTTTCGATAATAGAGGGAAAGACATATATTTTCTTGGCCTTTTTTTACAATTTTTAAAATTTAAAATCCATAAAATAGCAATTTAGATATTTTTTTTCAATTACCGTTAGGTTTTTTTTTGAGAAAATGGTTCTGAAAAAATGGTACTTAATGTACATGTACTTAAATTGGGATAAAAACTTAAGTTTGGAAACGGCATTATGGAAACTTTTTAAATGCAGTAAACTTGCGTTGTAAACGCTTCATACTTCAGCCAAGTTTAAATTAGATCGTCATTAACGGACTGTTAACGGACTATACTCTGTCCGAAATTAATGGTCAGTGCAGGCAATTTAGAACGTTTGCTTCTCCCTCTGTCTTTGACGACTTACATAAACTTATCTCTCTTTCAAGTTCTTTAAGGGCTGCCACTATGACTAATTTAAGCCTTCACAAATCGTAAGAGAAACAACCATTGGGTTACCATCATATTCTTTTCAGCGCGTGCACATGTTTTTATGCCTCTAAAAAATTTTGCTTCCAAACCAAAAGCAAAATAAACAAATGGTAACATTCACAATCTCTTTTCAATTCATTCTCTCCTAAAAGCTTTAAAAAGCACAAATTGTTAAAGCTCTTTGAACAAAATAACTAAAAGATCCGAAGGAATGTGGTACTGGTAACGTTCTTGCAAATGGGGGTTGATTTCGATCGAGCGCACTATTGTATGTTGGTCACGCTGGAACATGCTGGAAAATGTAGGTCTCACAAAACCTACATTTCAGGTGCAAATTGCGTATTTTTTCATTCTTGGCTGTTTCACATAAAGAGCGAGCGAGGGTCTCGGGCGAGCTGTAAAATGAACTTCAATCAATGGCAATGTATGGGGTGGTTCACAATACCGACGTGATCGTTGTCTCGCACGCCGGGCTTTTCGACAAATTGATGAGTGTTGTGAGTTATGACACGCTGTCGAGTAGACATTTTTTTAAGCTAACACTTATTGTGAAATATATGTAAAAATTACATACTATTTACATATGTGCAATAAAGTCGAAAAATTTTAGAAATATGTTATGTTTTGTCACTGTGCAGTAAAAACAGTCGTCGCGGTATCTCGCTCTCATTGTATATTAAAAAACGATTTCTCTGGTCTCGTTCTCGTGTTGTCGCTGCCGCTCTGGTTGTCGCCTTGAATGTGAAACGGCCATCATCGTGGCACACTAAGAGAAGGTAGTGACTGCACTAGTGAGAGCTTTCGCTCCCCATAAGCACTGTACTGACTATAAATTCCGAACAGAATATAGCAATCGTTTTCTAAAATATTTTAACGTTTTTGAGTCAAATATTCGAAGTTTTTGAATATTCGAAGTTTTTCTTTGACTTTGCACGAAATCTCAGAAGATGGACTATGCCCGTTATTTATTTCAAAGCTATACTTTATACCGTTAACTACCTGCGGTAGCATGGAATGATTTTTCAAAATTTTATCTCCAACGGTTTTTACGAAAACGGTTGAACAAGCTCTTTTTATACCCAACCCAGGGTAAATATATTAAGTTTGATGTATAGTTTGTTACTCAGTGAAATAATAACCGTGGACCCCTAAGACCTTTAAGAGATATGAATGGGACCGACAGGAGAATCTATTAAGCCATGTCCGTCCGTCCGTCCGTATGTAAACAACTTTTAGGCCTTACATTTTAAGGTAGAGTGCTGAAATTTGGTGGGTTGGCTGGAAGTCCAGTCCTTCAGATTTTTGACAGATTTTTTGGCTGGAAGTCCAGTCCTTCAGATATTTTGGCTGGAAGTCCAGTCCTTCAAGTTTTGACACGCCACTACAGGAATGTATGTGCGACCATCTCTAATTTTAAAAAATACTTTTTCCAAATTTTAGCTATGATACAATAGCGGTGCGCATTCATTTTTGTTAAGTAACATTGCCCTGAAATTGTCTTTGAAGTAGCCAAAAAATTTGTAATTGTCTTTGAAGTAGCCACTTTTGTGGGCGTGGCTTTAAAAAAAGTGATTTTTTGAGTTAAAAATGCGAAGTTTTAGGCCGAAATGTATGCAACCACCTAGTATAAGGAATTCAACAGTTATATTTTTATATATATCGCCCACTTTTTGGAGGCGTGGCATTTTTTTTTTTTTTTTTTTTTGTATGGTCGGGTATTTTGCAATCCGTCGTAAATGGACTGAAGCTTTTGCATACGCACTGTTGCACTTTCCCATTTGTTTTATTTTATTTTGATAAATGGCTTTTCAAAAAACTTAAGAAACGACAATTTAAAAAAATATTAAGGCTTGGTTTCCTTTTGTACGCTTTGTACTAGAATATTTGAAAAAATAGTTTTCGAAAATGTTTGTCTGTTTTTGAGTTAAACCTCAAAAGGCTTTGAAACTTAAAAATTTGTTATAATTTTTCTTAAAATTTTAGATAATTTCTTATGCGTGTGATTTTTTTCATATGATTTGTCCAATCAACACTGATAAACATTGTCAAATACGATTTCTTAGCAATATGTCGACTTTTGTTGGCGGTAAGTTAAACATTATTTGTTTTAATAAAAGGCGCAAAACTTTTTTTGATAAATAAAAAGGGTAAAATTTTTAGAGTTTTGAAAAAACAATGTAGAAAGTTTTGCCCACGCCCATCTTTAGAGGTCAATTTCACAAAATTATTGAATTTGATTCAAAAAATAACACTTTTGCGAACTTTTGGATATATTGCTGTTCTATGCTTATATTGATTTTCAGTTAAAGGAGTTGGACATGCCACGCCCCTTTAAAAAAAAAAAAACAAGTAAACAAAAACTTATAAGGAATAAGATTTTTTCTATTAAAAATGATGCAACGGGACGGGGATGAAAAATAAGAAAAAAATCGAATGTAAGTGAGATAGGAATGGAATGGATAATAGGAGTGGAAAGGAGAAAAGGAATGGAAAGGAGAAAAGGAATGGAAAGGAGAAAGGAATGGAAAGGAGAAAAGGAATGGAAAGGAGAAAAGGAATGGAAAGAAGAAAAGGAATGGAAAGGAGAAAAGGAATGGAAAGGAGAAAAGGAATGGAAAGGAGAAAAGGAATGGAAAGGAGAAAAGGAATGGAAAGGAGAAAAGGAATGGAAAGGAGAAAAGGAATGAAGAGGAGAAAAGGAATGGAAATGAGAATAGGAATAGGGTACACCGCGGTCCATTACAGACGGATCGAAGCTATTGCATACTCACTGGTTTATTTTTAAGTTTTAAACAAACATGCTTCGGTTTTTTGCTTTGTGGCATTGTCTTGAGTAGAATTTTCTAATTATAATGTTAGGGGCATAAAAGATTTTGATTCATTGGACCTTATTATACCTTACTTTTTACCACCTTATTATTGCAGTTTCTTGGATTAAGAAATTAGAATCAGTTTCAATGCTAGAATGCGTTATAAAATGAATTCGTTCATTCCACTTGATTTAGAATAATTTATATTTTGTAAACCTATTATATGCTAATTCGTTGTTAATATATCTATTATATCTCTTGGTATAGAAAAATCCCAAATTTGCCTGAAATGAATGACTCTCCGCTTGACCCTTGGCATCAACATCAAATGCACCTTTCTGCTTTCTATGCATATCTCTGTTAATATATTATGTTCGTACCCCTAATAAAGATACCGGTATAGTGCAAACACTTCAAGGATTACTTTCAAAAACCACGAAAATGGTTGAGTATACATGAGGAAAACCATCCGAAAAGGTTTTTTAATTTCCACTCAAAAAATACGACTTGGACCATCTATTTACGTTTGTATAATACAGCTTCTATACCTCTTGCATTGCCAACAGCATTTGCAGAGCTGATGATGTGGTTAGAGCTTTGAATTTCATTAGCACAGAACCTAAATGATTTAAATGTGCCCTGTTCTGCATTTATAATCATGCACAGAGGTTTCGTTTTTAAATAATTATATCCTTCCTCGTCGAAGGAGAGCACCGGCGTTAGGGGGTGGGTATCCTCGTTTTCCCTTATTCACCAACGAAAATGAATGGACGAAAGAGTTTTCCTAATTTTATCTCATTTTATTTGATTTTTAATTGAAAGCATTTGGGAATGCACACAATATGTACGTAGTTGCGGCCGAATTCAACCCCATTTGACGGAACCGAAGAAGAGAAGGTGAAACAGTACACCGCACGACCTTTATTTTTGCATGGGTAAAAACCATTAGCCGAGGATGAGGAAGTGTGTCTTAAAAAAGGCACCAAATGCAGACTTTGCTCTATGGAATTTGCGATCAAATAAAATGAGAAAATAAAGCGGAACACATACGTAAATCAACATTAGCCCCCATGGAAGCCAGTGATATATAAAACTAAGTAAAGGAAACCTTTCGAAATTGATGCTTGTGAGTTGAATCCACGCCGCGGTATAAGAAGCCGAAGGACAAACCCACACAGTCTCCCAGAGGAACATGGCTGAAATTAACTTCGTATTAATTATACAAAATCAAATAACGAAGGTTTATAATGTGCCTCTAATATTTGGTAAATTTTCCAACTGAGAATATATTTAAATATTTACCATGAAGTCAAATGGAGCACACATCATGGACAAGCAAAGTTGACCGCGTGCTTTTTGATTTTTTAAGTACTTAAATAAGGATAAAGGGGGTGCCGTGGCGTAGTGGTTAGTGTGTGCGCTTACTACGCCGCGCCGGAGGTCTGGGTTCGAATCCAGCCATCGTCACCTGAAAAAAAAAGAGTTGGTCTAAGGATCACCATTTTCAGAACTATTTCCTCTTTCTTTGTCTCAATAAATGTTGTTTATAAACTTTTTATAAAAAAATGCTTTTTATGCTTTTTTTACATTTTAGTCTTGTGCTCCTGAGGTGGCAACAAATCTTAATTTAAACGCTAACCGAACGTATCGCTGCTTATATTGGGGAGCGGCCTCTATTGCCAAGCCATACAAATTTACGAATTAGGAAACCAACTATGCTATGTATATACAAACCAAAATAGATATTGGTGATCCTAGGATCAATTGGTATACAAGCCTACGATTTAAAATGAGCAGCTTTCCGTTCTGTGTCAGTTATCCAAATTCAAGGCCGCCGATCTGTTTTTTTCTTCAGCCCCGAATGCGATAGGTATGAAAGATGCAACTTTTTCCCTTTTCTTTCTTTTCCCCTTTATCCTGAGAATAAACCTTGTAATTTTTACGCAAGTTGTAACTCAAAACTCTGATTTTAGAAAACATCATTGCTTCTAGGATAACATGCGGGAGAAAGTTTTAATGTTTTACTGCAGGGTTTATTTTGTTTCTTAACTCTTAAATTAAATTAAAAGAGTTCATGTCTAGCCGATGTCCAGGAGTGGGAGATAAAATAGCTTGTCAATAAATTGTTGTCTCCACTAGACGTTCTCCAGTCAATTTCCAGTCACTTTTCAATAGGCAAAATAGGCAAATCATGTACCTGAAGAATTAAGAAAGACACCAGGTTACGCTCATAGAAGCAGCTACAGAATTGTTGACCGCCATTAAATCGTACCGACTGTTGCCCTAACCACGAGCCTCTCTCACATTTAGTATATATCCTGACTTCATCAGATAAGCTGCTACAATATAAAAGAACAGCCACTGGGGAAAAATTTGAGGTTTACGTTAAACTGGGTTTAAAATTCGCACATGTATTGAAGTGAACATATCGACGGTTGGATCATAAGACTGGGGTGGAATCGACTAAGGTGTTCTGGGATTTTTACGTTTTGTGACGGTCAATCTGATCAAACAAAATATAAATCCGTCTGCGTAAGGAGATCACAAAAATATTGTTCCAGATCGTTGCTTTATTTATGCTTGTGGTGTGTAAGAACACCCTAAGCAGATTCCACCTCTGGATTTTATGAAAGCACATCAGGATCAGGCAAGATTCAACTTTGGAACGCAAACCAAACCATTGAAAACCTTTATTAACGATCTAAATTCAAAGTGATCAACGAAATGTCACGGCAAGCGTTGTCATGGCTTACGAACGTTGGTCAGCAGGGACAGATCTGGGGCTTGCATAGATGGCGCTCACTTCGGATCAGGAAAGTTTGAGAAACACATGGTACCTACTCGCAATTGTTTTTGTACACAAAATTAACTCATTGATGCTCAAAAAAAAGAAAAGTTTTAGGCTTATTTCTTGGAATAATGGAATAGGGCAAGCTAGAAAATCGTGGGGTTGTGATTGGCCTACAAAAATGCGGCTACGTAAAAGGCGAAATATTTTGGTTATTTCTGCCGTTGGAAATTACCCGGGACTTTGTGTATCGTACCGTCAAGCTATTCGAGGATGCAGGTAGAGTAGTTGACCGTCAAAAATGTGGACGTTCAAGCACTGCGCAAACGTCAAGCGCCATCAAAGCTGTCGAGAATCGGATTCGTCGAAATCCTTTGCGCAAGGATAAAACGTGATTTGGGACTCGGTGCTTTAGCAAGTGGCCACAGCGACAAAGTGGCCACTTGCTTATAGAAGCATTAAAGCAAAAGCGGAAATCAAAATCAAAAGCCTTACATCGCCAGTACGCGAAAAACAGTCACAGACAAGTCCTGTTTACTGATGAGAAAATGTTCACAAAGGGTCGTTCAACAAACACAATGACAGGATTTATACTTGGTCATCACGATATGCGTCTGAACTCATTCCGAGAGTTCAAAGTGGACACCATCCCGCCTTCGTGATGGTTTGGTGGGGAGTCGCCTATGACGGGGTCACGAAGCTTCATTTCTGTGAAAAAGTCTTAAAATGTCAGCGAGATTTTACCAAACGGATGTTTTAGGCAACGTTGTTAACACCCTTAGCACAACCCTATTCAAAAATTAAGCTTGGACCTTCCAACAACACTCCGCTCCCGCATAAGGCAAAAACTACTCAAACCTGGCTTAAAAATCACGTTTTAAGCTTAATTTCCACAGATGAATGGCCACCTAAAAGCCCAGACTAATTTTTGTTCCAAAGCAATTGTATTCCTTTGGACCTTCCAGACTCGCTTATCCGAGCAGTGGACAACTTTTCGGTACATGAGCTGCGTAGTGCAATTGATGAGTGCCCAGATCGACTTAGCCGCTGCTGGAAGGCAAATGGGGGGCATTTCGAATAATTTTTACTACAATTTGTAGCCATTAACCATTAAGTAACAACATGCAGGAATTGCACTTTCGTTAAGATCCCTTAATGCTAGTCGTGTCCTTAAGTGTATACGACCATTTAAATCCAAGAGTGTGATTCTGATTTTAAAAAGAAAATCTACAATAGTTAAATGTTCGGTGTTGTGCTTTTTTTTCAGTTAAAGCTTAAGCAAGAATAGGTTATCTCACCCAACTCATACCATTAAAAAAAATGCAACTAATCCTGTTTTCGGGGAGCATCAAATAATGCCCATGTATACCTACTAGTAGGTACATTTCATATGTGAGTACTTATGTGCATATGTGAATTTTCGAATGTTTGGTTAAGCCGATTTTCAGATAAAAGCCAAACCGCAAGAACGGGTACACATTTTTGGCAGCGACATTTCTCCTTTTTATGGTGGCGGTCCTTTTTTATAAAGTGCTTGTTTGTGTGTAAAAATAAAACAACGGTTTTTACTTATTGCTAAAAGGAAGTAAATGCTTTTTTCGTGGTTTTTACCATCAAACCATGGTAGCTACCGTGTCTCTGTGGTCACGTTTTGCCTTTGTTAACCAGATAGCTGGGAGTAGGTAGTACATAAAAAATAGGCTTAAGGACAACTTTTCACCGATAATCACCGCATTAAAACGGTGCCTCAGACAATACAAGAGGTTATGAATCCTTAATAAATTGTTGAAAATCCTTTAGTCCCACTCATTGTCGACTAAAAACACATCTCAAAATATTTTATTCCAACCAAACAAATGCACGAATACTCATACATCTTTAATGGGGGCTAAAACCTTCTAGATTCATTAACATTTCATCGAGTTCAAATGAGTGTCCGTTAGCTGCAAATGACATTTTCCAAACTTCCTTTAAATAGCTTTCAAATATTTCATTTCCAAAGAGTGTTGCGGTTAGGTAGAGGATATAATTTCGAAATGACATACCCACCTTCATGTCGAATATGTGGGAAGACCACATTTTAAGAGTATTAAATGCCAATGCAACATCAAATTGTTGTCAGTCACTTTTTCAATTTCTCCTAATATCCTTATTTTCCCGTTGTAAGAGAATTTTCATCAAATGTTTTTGGGAAATCCTTATAAATTCATTAGGACTCAATATGTTTGTGTGTGTAACCATCGTCACCACAGCTCTAAGCCTTTGAAATGAGTTCCTTCGAAATGCGAGTAAATTAGATATAATTTTGAATATTTATTCAAGTGTAAAATGAAAGCAAATTGAAAATTTTGAAAAACCAAAAAAGGAAGAAAACTGTCCGAACGTCAACTCCAAGGCGATTAAATTTGTGAAGAAACTCTGTATACTCCATATAGGTGGGTTTTCTATGGAAGTCCTAACAGATAACACTCTACACTCGCTATGAAGTGGGCGGCTTACCATACCTTCCCTACATGCTTCTTCTACATGCTCGCTGTGGCATTTCAAAGGAGAAGCGTATAGAATTGAATGACGGCACCACTCACATTAGTGTACTAAATCAACTAAATCAAAAACGCATTTGAATGTTTGGCATACGCTTTAGAAAAGTGTTTTCGATGGCACGGTACTCAGTTGAATAATATAATATACGTAAATACATAGTTTGAGAAATACCGATTTTCTAATGAGGACCGGCTTCATCTGAGAGATAATTGTGTACAAGCGTTTAAATTAACAAGGAAGAGAAATTAAATCATGTACACAAATGGTAGCGTTTATATTAAGAAAGAAACATTGACATTACTAAAGTAAGTATTTATTTGCGGGAAGTCATAGCTGCGGACGAGTTGGTATAAAAGGTAAAATTAAATCCTTGCAGTTTGGAGTTGAAAGTCTAGTGGACGAAATATCGAAAAAACCGTGTATGGGTTCACTGGCAGGGTATAAACATATACTCGGAGCGGTCGGTCGGCTTACATCGAAGACTACGCTCATCTTAATTATGCATTTTGTGGATATACAGTGGTGGGAATTCATTTATTTTCAATTTTTGAATGCGTGTTTGACAATTTTTTTTAAATTTCGGCGAATTTTTTTTTTGAAAAACATGTAAATTTTTATAAATAATGGTACCTTGTCTATTTTCTAGTGCATCTGCAAGGAGACTTGGAATTGATGATAAGGCTTTGGAGCTTATAGCTTCTCTGATCGGCGAAAAAGCCTTTCGAATAGCTTTTTAAACCTAAATCGCTTAGTTACCAATTAATTTTAACTCCTTCTTATACCCGACCCAGGGTATATAAGGTTTGATGTATGACACCCCTCAGACATTTTAGAGATATGAATGGGACCGACAGGAGAATCGATTAAGCCATGTCCGTCCGTCCGTATGTAAACAACTTTTAGGCCTTAAATTTTAAGGTAGAGAGCTGAAACTTGGTGTGTTAACTTAAAGTCCAGATCAGTCCTTCAGATCAAGTTTGAAAATTAGCTGATTCCGCCCACAGACACGCCCACTACAACCCTGTATGTGCAACCATCTCTAATTTTAAAAAATAATTTTTCCAAACTTTAGCTTTGTTACAATGGCGCTTGCGCATTCATTTTTGGTATGTAACATTGCCTTGTAATTGTCTTTGAAGTAGCCAAAAAATGTAAGCCTTTTCATTAACCACGCCCACTTTTTAAGGGATTTTAGCTTAAAATTTTTCCAAAATATATATGAAATTTGACAAAAAATTATATGACAAACTTGTACTGACAAAACTGTACTTCAGCCCACTTTTGTGGGCGTGGCGTTAAAAAGGGTTTTTTAGTTAAAAAGGCTAAGTCTTAGGCCGAAATGTATGCAACCACCTAGTATAAAGCATTCAACAGTTATGTTTTTGCGCACTTTTTGGAGGCGTGGCAGTTTTTTTGGTATGGTCGAGTATTTTGCAATCCGTCGTAGATGGACTGAAGCTTTTGCATACGCACTAACGCACTGTTGCACTTTTCCACTTGTTTTATATCCCGCCCACTTTCTGGAGGCGTGGCAGTTTTTTTTGGTATGGTCGGTTATTTTGCAATCCATCGTAGATGGACTGAAGCTTTTGCATACGCACTGTTGCACTTTCCCACTTAATTATATCGAAGATTTAAAACAAAATAAACGAAACACCTTATTGACCGACAACGAATTAAATAAAAACACGAAACAAATAAACAAAAACAACGTTTAATATTTTTTTCGTTTTTTATTAAAGAGATGAATGCATTTCAAACCAACTACGGTTCATCTTCAGCAACACTAATTTGACATAGTAAATAAAAGTTTTAAAAGCTCATACAAAGAAAGAAAACAAAGAAAGGGAAACGAAAAAATTACTTTAACACAAGAATGATGAGTGAAAGGAACAATTAAAGAATGTCATACAAAGGAGAGATAATATTTCCGCTATCGCTGTTCATGTTGTTGTTGCTCTTGTGGATGTACAGGCTCTCGTACGCATCTAGTCTCAGCTGGTTGGTGACGTGCTTGAGCAGCTTAACGTTAGCAAAATCAATATCAAAATGTTGGTGGGTGAGGACGTGTGAGGCGACAGATGATTTTTCGGCACGGTTATACTTTATGTGCTGCGAGTGCTCGCTGATACGAACACCGATGCTGCGTTTTGTTTGGCCGATGTAGACAGCTTCACAGTTACCACACTTTATTTCGTATATGCCAGATTTGTCATAGGTCGTTGACGCGTCCTTAGTTGTACCCAGCAGATTTTTAATTTTGCTATTGCTGGAGTACACGCATTCAATGTTGTTGTTCCTTAGCTTTGTGTGCAGTTTGTTCGTAATAGATGGGAAGTAAGTCATCGAAGCTCTTTCGTAGTTGTTGTTATTTTGTAAGCGTCTGTTTTGTTGAAATAAAGTTGTCAGGTTTGATTTTTTAATTTTCTTGGTGTGTTTTGCTATAAGTTTGTCTAAAACAGATGTATTATACCCGTTAGTCGTGGCTATTTCTTTTAAAATATTATATTCGTTTGAATAATTAGTTATTGTAAGGGGAAGTTTACAAAGGCGGTGAACCATGGAATGGAAGGCAGCAAGTTTATGTTGTGTTGGGCAAAATGAATCGTTGGTGATGTATCGGTTCGTTGATGTTGGCTTCCGATGTATAGCGAACTCAAGTCGTCTGTGTTTCCTGCATACCATCAGGTCTAAGAAAGCTAGTTTTTTATTTTCTTCAGGTTCAAAGGTGAAGTTTATGCTTTCATACTGGGAATTCAACGTTGCTAATACATCATCTACTTCTGTCTTTTTGATGATGGCAAAGATGTCGTCTACGTAGCGTAGCCAGATCCTTGGGAGTAAGCTGTTTCTTCTTAAGGTTATTTCAAAAGATGCCATAAACACTTCAGCAATGAATGGAGATAGAGGGTTTCCCATGCTGGTACCTTTTGTGATTTTGTAAAAGCCGTTCCGAAACTGGAAGAAGTTGTGCGACATACATGTTTTGGCTGTTTCTAAATAAAGCAACTTTTTCTGTTCACTTATTTCGAAATTGTCTAAGTGCGTTTTGAAAGCATTGATCGCGTCAGGAATGGGGATACTGGGGAACAACGATTCCACGTCGAAGGAGATCATGATTTCGTCATCGTCGATGTAAATGTCTTTTGTTTTTTCAACGAAATCGAACGAGTTTTTTACCGAGAGGCTTTCAATGGGGAATTTTTTAACTTCATTTACTAACCACCTAGCTATTTTAACCGACGGTGAACTTAGGTTAGATACGATAGGGCGCATTTTGTTGCCTGGCTTATGCACTTTGGGTAAAGCGTAAAGCTTCGGTACATCGGGGTTTGAAACATTTAATTTCCATTTAGGAATGTCAAAAACAGTATTTATTTTTTTAATTAACAATTTTGATTCTCTGATCATGCTTGGTAAGGGTGTTTTATTGAGAATCTTGCAATTACTGGTGGTGATAGAGACTTTCACTCTTTCATCATAATCTTTTTTGTTCATTATTACCACTTTGTTCCCTTTATCAGCCTTGAGAAAATAAACGTCTTTTTGCTTTAGTTCGCGAATGGTGGAATGTATTTCTTTTGATTCACGATCACATTTGTAATTTAATTTTGCATTACTAATGATACGTTTTGCAATTTCGCGGACATTTTGTTTGGTTTGAGGTTGTTTAAACTTCAGACAAGTCTCAAGGTCAACTATTGATTCGATTATGGGGGCACTAAGTGGTTTAGGGGTGAAATTTAGACCTTTGTTTAATAACTCAAGTTGATTTTGTGTAAAGGTTTCGTTGGATAGATTTACTATAAGATCTGGGACTAATTTTGGTTTTTTAGGTGTATCTTTTTGTGTAAATTTTGACTGTTCCTGTTTTAAATTTTTAAGCTTTCGGTTTTGGCACTCGCGTTTCTTGTCAAACATAACAATGCATTTTTCTATAACTTTTTCTTGAAAAACTATCCAAGCGGAGAATTCTAATATGTTTAGATTTTTGGTAATGCAAAGATGAAGATTGTAAATTTCTAACTCGATTTCAGTCAAACGCGAATAATGGTATTTAATCTCTAAATTAAGCCAAAGACATTTTGATTTCTCGATGACAATGGAAGTTCGCGAATTATTAACAGCACACTTTATTTTTATGAAGTGAGGGTAAACTCCATGACTACGGCACTCCTTGAGGAAAATTATATCAGCTTTTATTCTTTTTACTTTTTCTATCAAATGGGAGTATTTGTTCAAAATTGTCTTGGTTGACATTGTGATTAAAATAAGGTCTTTCACGACAAGTAAACGATGAAACTTCAAACAGGTCGGAAAACTGAACAATTTCTTGCGGTCGCGTTAAATTTAAAACAAAATAAACGAAACACCTTATTGACCGACAACGAATTAAATAAAAACACGAAACAAATAAACAAAAACAACGTTTAATATTTTTTTCGTTTTTTATTAAAGAGATGAATGCATTTCAAACCAACTACGGTTCATCTTCAGCAACACTAATTTGACATAGTAAATAAAAGTTTTAAAAGCTCATACAAAGAAAGAAAACAAAGAAAGGGAAACGAAAAAATTACTTTAACACAAGAATGATGAGTGAAAGGAACAATTAAAGAATGTCATACAAAGGAGAGATAATATTTCCGCTATCGCTGTTCATGTTGTTGTTGCTCTTGTGGATGTACAGGCTCTCGTACGCATCTAGTCTCAGCTGGTTGGTGACGTGCTTGAGCAGCTTAACGTTAGCAAAATCAATATCAAAATGTTGGTGGGTGAGGACGTGTGAGGCGACAGATGATTTTTCGGCACGGTTATACTTTATGTGCTGCGAGTGCTCGCTGATACGAACACCGATGCTGCGTTTTGTTTGGCCGATGTAGACAGCTTCACAGTTACCACACTTTATTTCGTATATGCCAGATTTGTCATAGGTCGTTGACGCGTCCTTAGTTGTACCCAGCAGATTTTTAATTTTGCTATTGCTGGAGTACACGCATTCAATGTTGTTGTTCCTTAGCTTTGTGTGCAGTTTGTTCGTAATAGATGGGAAGTAAGTCATCGAAGCTCTTTCGTAGTTGTTGTTATTTTGTAAGCGTCTGTTTTGTTGAAATAAAGTTGTCAGGTTTGATTTTTTAATTTTCTTGGTGTGTTTTGCTATAAGTTTGTCTAAAACAGATGTATTATACCCGTTAGTCGTGGCTATTTCTTTTAAAATATTATATTCGTTTGAATAATTAGTTATTGTAAGGGGAAGTTTACAAAGGCGGTGAACCATGGAATGGAAGGCAGCAAGTTTATGTTGTGTTGGGCAAAATGAATCGTTGGTGATGTATCGGTTCGTTGATGTTGGCTTCCGATGTATAGCGAACTCAAGTCGTCTGTGTTTCCTGCATACCATCAGGTCTAAGAAAGCTAGTTTTTTATTTTCTTCAGGTTCAAAGGTGAAGTTTATGCTTTCATACTGGGAATTCAACGTTGCTAATACATCATCTACTTCTGTCTTTTTGATGATGGCAAAGATGTCGTCTACGTAGCGTAGCCAGATCCTTGGGAGTAAGCTGTTTCTTCTTAAGGTTATTTCAAAAGATGCCATAAACACTTCAGCAATGAATGGAGATAGAGGGTTTCCCATGCTGGTACCTTTTGTGATTTTGTAAAAGCCGTTCCGAAACTGGAAGAAGTTGTGCGACATACATGTTTTGGCTGTTTCTAAATAAAGCAACTTTTTCTGTTCACTTATTTCGAAATTGTCTAAGTGCGTTTTGAAAGCATTGATCGCGTCAGGAATGGGGATACTGGGGAACAACGATTCCACGTCGAAGGAGATCATGATTTCGTCATCGTCGATGTAAATGTCTTTTGTTTTTTCAACGAAATCGAACGAGTTTTTTACCGAGAGGCTTTCAATGGGGAATTTTTTAACTTCATTTACTAACCACCTAGCTATTTTAACCGACGGTGAACTTAGGTTAGATACGATAGGGCGCATTTTGTTGCCTGGCTTATGCACTTTGGGTAAAGCGTAAAGCTTCGGTACATCGGGGTTTGAAACATTTAATTTCCATTTAGGAATGTCAAAAACAGTATTTATTTTTTTAATTAACAATTTTGATTCTCTGATCATGCTTGGTAAGGGTGTTTTATTGAGAATCTTGCAATTACTGGTGGTGATAGAGACTTTCACTCTTTCATAATCGAACTTCCACCTATTTTTTCATAATTTTAAAAAGTTCGGCTTCTGTATCATGAAAGTTTTTTTCTAACACTAGAATTTTTTTGGCAAAAATTTTGTTACCTATCATTATACTAGTAAAGAAGCCTGTCGTACGACAGGAACAACGTAGCACACATCGCAGCAACCCGACGCGAGCCGACCACTCTCGCGGTGAGCTACATAGTCACATAATTTGGACCTACAAATAGCGCTTTGAATACCTATGCACATAGTACTTTATTGTAGGGGAACTTAATATTTTTCACTTTTTACTTTTTACTGTTAAGTTTTTACTTTTTTCTTTTCATTTTTACCTTTTTACTTTTAACTTAAAATTATATGCTTCACCTTTATGAAAGAAGTTCCATTATCGGTATTTTAAAGTAGAAGAATATAGTTTTTCGGTACTACATACTAGAGCTCCTAACCTGGTGAGCCCAAAGAATTCTGGAGGAAGTGGGCAGGATCTAAAGGGATCCTTTATAAAGGCGAAGCATATCATTTTTCGGTTCTACCAGGCCATAAGAACTCCAATGAACCCAAGTCATACTGTAATGAGCCCAAAGAATTCTGGGGAAAGTGGGCAGGATCTGGAGGGATCCTTTATAAAGGCAAAGCATATCATTTTTCGGTTCTACCAGGCCATAGGAACTCCAATGAACCCAAGGAATTCTGGATTTAGTGGGCAGGATCTGCAGGGATTCTTTTAAAAAAGGGGAAGCATATCATTTTTCGGTACTACCAGGCCAGGAACTCCAATGAACCCAAGTAATACTGTACTGAGCCCAAGGAATGCTGGAGGAAGTGGCCAAGAGCTGGAAGGATCCTTTAAAAAGGGGAAGCATATCATTTTTCGGTACTAACAGGTAAGGAACACAAAAAGAACCCAAGGAATACTGCAATGAACCCAAAGAATACTCCAATGAGCCCATGGAATTCTGGGAGAGGTGGGCAGGAGCTGAAGGGGTTCTTTATAAAGGGAAAGGATAAAGTATATTACATTATTTTGTGTAATTTTTTCGTAGTTTCAATACTCTAGGCATAATGCCTTCTACACACCGAATCCAAAACTTTTTTTTCACGAAAACACGCGAAAGCTTCTTCAAAATCATTAATTTTTCCATACATTTTTGAAAATTTTTTGTTTTTGAAAATCCAGCTTTTTAGGAGTTTTCGTTCACAATCACTGTGAATATCAAGATCACATTGCCTTGAGAGTTTTAGATTAAATTTGCGAAAAATGTCACTTTTGTCTCAACTTTGGATGTAAATATCTGAGAAACCGGATCCCATCTGAAATCAGATTGTACTTTTGATGTCAGCGTAAAATTCTTATCATGTTCCCATCTTTTATGGATCTTTTAAAGCACCTTCAAAAATTAATATGGGCGAAAATTTGGCAACTAATGAAGAAATAAAAATTGAAAACAGTCGGCGTTTAGGAAGTGTGAATGGCTAAACGAGTTTTTGAAAACTTTTTGCCCAAAACTCAGTTTTTTATTCAGTGTGAAGAGCGTATGAAAAAAGGGTGGGGAAAAAAATGTTCCTTAATTTTTTAATTTTCTTTTAAAAAGCATGGCTCTAAGTTTATTGTATTTTTTTGCCAATTTATGTTCGGGCTTAACATACATGTGGTTTTGGTTGCGTCAAATTTGGTTGACGTAAAATGTGGCCCAACCATTTAGTCAGTCAACTTAAGGATTTTCAAACACATTTCGGAAACCATTTACTATTTTAAAACCATTTTTTTTTTTTGTTAAAAAAGATGCCCTTCATTTATTTCAAATTTTTACCAACTAACATAAAGGAAATTTCATCGAAGCAGCCCAGGCCGTAATGATTAATTTTCGTGTCGCATATGCATGAATGAGTATGGAGGTCATTTACATATGTATAAAATTAAATTGAATTTTGTATGAAATAAGAAATAAATAATGAAATTATATTGATTTAAAAAAAACTATTCGAATTCCTTATTGTAACACAATTGGTGCTCTACCCTGTATTTTCGGGGAAATTTTTGGAAGATGTTATGTTCATACACTTAAATAAAGTTAAATGATTTCAATAAAGTCTACTTGAAAAATCTTCCGAAATAAAGAGTAAAAAAGACACTTTTCTTGACTTTAGAGACCTAAAGTGTACTAATTTTAGTGCATAGCTCGTAACATAGTGACAGAATTACCGGAAACCCCGGGGACCTTTGAGAGATATAATCGAGACTGATAGGCGAATTATTTAGGCTATGTCCGTCCGTCCGTTTTTCCGTTTGCCCGTATGAGTGAAGTTTAGAGATCTGAATCTTGTAGTTGTAGATTGATTCTGATTTTGTAGAGTCAAAGTATGAAAGATGCTTAATCAGCCCACGGTTACGCCCACAATTGACTTGAATGTTAGGCACCCTCAAACTTACATTTCGTTTCAAAAGACCTCTTGATCAATTTAGGCGTATAGGAACTCAATAATTTAGGTGAATAGGAATTGGGGGCATTAACCTTCAACATGACGAAAATTAGACCTCGACCATGTCTATCTACTTTTACCATATCTTATACCTTTAAAAACTTAATTTCTTTGAAAATTGGCTCTAAGTTATCCAAATTTGAGATCCAAAACAAATTATTTAAACTACGACAGCCCTGCATTGCTGGCGTATGTAAATAAACTAGTAGTTTTGTACTATTCTTCGATTACTCATGCCACTGTACTACCCAGATCTTCAACTACCATAAGAAATAATTAAAAGATATAGGTATCTCTCAAGTCGACAAAAATACAGGATAAGTCACACACAAAAGACCCAAAAAGAATACAATACAAAGAACGAAAGTAGTGCCTATTATAATATAGGGGAAGAGATTGCGATTATTCAAAATTTAATAATAAAATAATACAAAATTTTATAATAGTGATGCAAAAAAAACTAGATTTTTGGTTTTATTTCTGAGAATGTGCTACCTAAAACTGTTTTTCCATACTATAATGTCTTAATTTGTACAATGGATTGCTCGATTTTATCTAGAATTTTTTTAAATTGTTAACGCAACATTTTTGCCTAAGGAAGAACTCGGTTCCTATTTAGACTACTTAACTAACTAAGAATTTTTCATAACACACAAAATTCAGATTTTTTTTCAAAGGGATTTTTGATAGATGTCATTTTGCGCCCTTCATGGATGGTTTATCTTATGTTGCATCCCAACTTTACTTAAATTAAGACTTCCTTACCTTAAAAATATTATAGCCCAATTCCAAGGACTCTTTTTTTATCTACGGATTGAAATCTCAATTTCCAGCTCGAAATTGGTGCGTCATAAAAAATAGAGTAGGTAAAACTCCATAGAAACAAACTTGTCCATCCCCTTCTATGCTCATCAACAATTCCGTGGACCTATTCCCCTAACTTACAATTTATTCATTTGTAGACATGCAGCACTTCAAAATGGACTTAATTAAATGCTGTTATCCTCCGCTTAGCTCCTGATTACACATAAAAGTGCGAGCCAAAAATATATTGCCAACAACAATCAACCCATAAGGCTCTAGTCGCCCACTTGCTGCGACTCGTTTCAAATAAACTCTCTAATTAGGGGTGTTACGGTATTAACATTATGATCCTTCTCGACAATTGCTCAAACACAAAAGTTATGAACAACGTTCTATATGTGGGCTTTACCTCCCTACCATGCTCACAGGCGGACATCCTTTCGTTTGCGAAGGGCTATCACAGGCATTTGCCGTTACCACTTCTGCACTAGCCGTATCACCCGATAATAAATCCCTGCTAAGAGCTTTTTGATTGTTGGAACAAAAATTTTACCGATTACGAAAGGATTTCAAACTGACGAGTGCTTTCGTTGTCGTGGTCCTTTTGCCATCATCTCATCATCATCATGTCCAGTGACGTTCGTCCTGGCGTTGTTCGATTGTGAATATCCAACAAGAATTTGATTGCGAAATATTTTACGTATACATGTGGGAAGCGGCAACCAGCATCCAGCAATTCGCATAAATAACAAAGAGAAAAAACAAAACTTTTGCATTGGTACCGGCCCGATTTGGACTAACTGCTTCACAATATGCGCCGCTGTTGTGGACAACATGATGACACTACTCAGGGGTGGGCGTTCGGTGTAATTGTCGTTCGGCTTGTTTCGATGAAAGGTTGTTCGACTCTGAGTTTGGTAAGTTTTTCATCGATTTAGTAAAGATGCGGACATCGGATTCGGGCATTGTCGTTAAAAAACTTTTCTCGTCCCCGTTTGGTGTTCGAAAAGTATTCACATATCGATGGGCTAACAGCACTTGACTCAAAACTCCACCATACCCACACAGAGATGACGAAAACCTTTGTATGAGTGCATGTTACCGTGAATTGTTGATTGTTAAATGGGGATTTATGATTTCAATGAGAAATGAATTTTCGTACGGGTGTGTACCTCCGCATCTGACCATACTCACCATCCATTAGATTTAGCTCGGTACAAATGCGCCCGGTCTAGCTGTATAGGAAACCTCACGAGTGTAGGGACGGCGGGAAGGATTGAATTGTAGAGCACCCCTCTTCTATAAGGACTAAACAGAATGTTTCGAGTTTCGACATATTATGGGTATCGTATGCCAGGAGCAACTGCTCCCTGTTGGGTATTTAATTCGATATAACAATCGTTGGCTATATGGACGAGTGGTGCTGCGGTAGTCCTTCCACGAATACTTTATGGATCCGAGAAATTAATCCTATGCAAATACGATTTAGTTTAGCTTAATATGGTCCTTGCATATCCAATCCATTCCAATGTATGCTTCCTTTTCTACAATTTTTGAGGGTACTTGGCGAACTTTATTTCAGCTTCATTACCTGCAGTTATTGTGGCTCAAATAAAATACACATATCGTTGAGGACCATAAAAAGAGTTTTTTTTGCATAAATAAATGAAAACACTCAGCTACAAAGCAAAACCCAATTTAATCCAAATCGCTTAGGAGAACTGAATGTAAAACTAGTTAAATTGTATTGTCCTTGCGTACGAAGAGTTGAATGTTACCACCATATCGCCTATAAAGTGTCAGACTGTAACTCTAAATATTATCCTGATTCGATCATTGATTTTTCCGACTTAAGTTTTCAGATTACCATCGCAGCTTTCCTTGTAATCTTATGAGAATGGAGGACTTAGGTGTGTAAGTCTTTAGTCGAGGGACTCCCCACTTAGCTAAGGAGATAGTAAGTTCAAGGGTTTCTCCTCCTCCCGCTGAAGAGCAGGTATGTATTAATTCATTTCTGCTTATAATTAATAAATAAGCATTAAAAAGGTAGAAAACGCGACCAAAGCTTTAACCAACCAATGCAGACGCATGGATCCTGTCAAAGGCGGAAGGTAACGCCTCTATGTCCCTAGAGCTGGTTGGCGAAGCTTGTTTTCGAATGCCCATTTCCACCCCGTACTGCAGCGCAGACTAAGGGGTTTAATTAGTAATTTAGTACTTAGAAGAGATAACTTCATGTTAAGATTCTCCTTCAGGAAAGCGTTGAAGTTGACCTGAAAGCGTCAAGGTACTATTAAAAACGTACATCAACGCTGTATCATCCCTATATGCTAAACGGCTGCGGCAAGGAAAATGGGAACAGTGGCAAGGACAATGCGAACAATTTTTCACTTAGCTTAAAACTTTGTTTAGTTTTGATTTTGAAAGTTGAAATATGGCTTTCATACCCAAAAACGTATGCACCAGGTTCAATTCAATGCATTTCAATGCATTGAAACATTTTACAAAATTGACTGACTAAAAGTTCTGACATTATACACCGACAAACAAATTACAAATGAAAAATAAAGTTGTACCTGTAAAGCAAAGCACCAAGACTGAGGGAATCCCTTAAATATGTAAATTTCTACAGTAAACGTCAACCATAATATGACATATCTTATTCCCTATACAATCTTTCAAAATTCCTTAACCAAGCAAACAGGTAGTTGATGTTATGTCTTCTTGCAACGTCCTAACACATGTTTGCTCTAACCAAGGAGTGCTTTTCTTATTCCCGTGGCTATCCTTTTTCGAAAGTTGTTAACATTGCAAAATTTTAAGACATATGTGTACCGCACATATGGCCGCACGATCCGAATAACTTGACTGTTGACTCACCTGAAGAGCAACCCAAAATAAAGAAATAATAAAAAAGACAGGATATATTTTACGGCTTTCGTTTAAATAGCATTATCCTTCTTCAGTGTCGTACTGCTCCACCACCAACCAGTGGTAGGTGAAAAATTTCTAATTTATATTTATATCTTGCCGTCATGGACTCCTTCACATTTAGTTCTTTTTTTATGAAAGAGAGATGTGCAGAACGCTGATAGGCAGCTAAGGATTTTCTTTTGCAAAAGGAATTACTCCTTGTCAGTTGATTATTCTCGACATGGGAAATGCTTGTCGTATTTGCGCTGGTGTGGCATGGAAAACGTGTTTATGCCCATGTTGCATGTTGTAAACAATTCTCTTCAATAATTTATAAATTTAGATAAACGAGAAACTTGCTTTTGAGATGCTACAGGACATGCATTAATAATCGTCTGGACTACGCTGGTACACAGATACACAAATAGATATTTTAAATTTATTAACCTACAAGTTATTTTTTCTAAAGTGGATGCATCTCTTTTCAATTAAGCAGGGTGAATGAGAAGAAAATTTGCGAAAAGGTGGAAAGGATAATTTCAAAGAAGCTAATTTGAGTAACTTAACATTGCATCTTTAGTTGGCATTGAGTTTATAATTTTAGTGATCTTGAGAGAAGAAGGAAAATCAACCCGAAGCCCCAGAACAATCAAACACGTCCATACGATAATTTTGCAAAGTCTTGGTACGTAAAACTCCTCGTCCAGGCAACGAAGACAAAACAAAGGGAAATAATTAAAATGTAGAAGCGATTTCTGGCACAGTTCTAGAGATTAAGTGTCCTTAACAACATACCGAAAGTACTGGTGGGTGCTGTGGCGCTAAAGGCTGGGTCCGCAGGCGGGGCTATAGGTCCTATTTTCCAGTTTTTGGCAAATATCTCGAAAACCATGGATCATAGCTGAAAGATATCAACTACTAAATTAATCTAGTAGTCATCCTGCCATCGTCACCTGAAAAAAAGACTTGTTCTTTTTCACGGTCCCTCCGGTACCTCTGCGAGGGTCTGACAAACCCTCCGAGACTATAAATGTTTTGAAAAATTTCTCAAAGTACCGTTCGGACTCGGCAAAACATTCGAAATGGCAAGTTTTAGTTTTTTACGACATCTCATCATTTTAAAATTACAGGAGATAGTTGCACAAATAAACCGATTCTGGGAGTGAGTTGGCGGATTTAAAAAATGTTAAGGCCTAAAAATTAAGTGCAGATCGACAAGTCGCTCATAGCTGATAGCAATTAATGCTTGCATTCAGGTGGAACGCTGTGGTTTCAAGGACCCAACCTTATGGGTAAACCCCTCATCGCAGTAAACCTCTGAATGTATATGCAGTGTGGTGCCAAAAATCACCACCCCCATAATCACCACCTATTTTTGCTCGGTTTGTGCGAACGGACAATCCAGGCTTATCTGTGTCGAGGCCACAATTCTGGGCTCGCAAACGCTTAAGCACATCCGCCGTTTTCCCCAGTTTCATTCATCCAGCAGACAGCAATGCGTAGCTTGGGTGGCTTGTAGACGTCAAAAATTGAGGTCCCAAGGGGCTTGCGGCATGTATAGTACAAAAACATGTATAACATCCATCCAGGAACCATGGGTGTGGAAGGGTAACATCTGTAGTCTTGGTGGATTTAGTGCTTCACACGCCATTATTTACCTTAAGAAGTCCAAAAAACCTAGGACTTGTCTTATTGCATCGGCATTCTTAGAGGCAGTTACGATCGAAAGGTTTTGTGCCCAAGATCTGGTTGCTGCCTCTATTCCCTGCCATGCTATGCACGGCATATGGGAAACCTTTGTTGTTGCCTCGGCCTATTTCCCCTACAACTCTTTGATTCCTCCTCCGCCAAAGGCAGTGGTTGAGCTTGTAGATTATTGTTAATCCAAAGGGTTGGGTCTCGTCTTGTGCTGGGATGCTAATGATCAGAATACTGTCTGGGGCAGCAGCAAATGTAACGCAAGAGGATATCGTCTTTTGGAATTTATCTTATCGTCTGACATAACCATCAATAATTCTACATTTGCGACGGCAGGTAATTGACCTTACCCTGTCCAACAAGTTTTCAGGGACTATCACAAAATGGAGTGTATCGCCAGATAGCACCCTGTCAGATCACAGATACATCGAATTTCAAAGCAATTGCGAAGTTCTACCTTTGCTTCGAGAAATCGGAGAAAAACGAATTGGGCACAGTTTAGAGAAAAACTTGGCCACTCTGTTCAAGTTCCACTCAAACTGAGGTAACGACAAGGAGTAGAAATGTCTGCTCAAAATCTGAACAGCATCCTTACGCGTTGTTTTGAACTGGCCCAGTTACGAAAAACCCCCGCAGCAAAACGGTACCTTGGTGGAATGCCGAACTGCACCGTATTCGCAAAGAGACCCAGGAAGCTCCTGAATGGGCCCTTAAGAACCAATTTAGTAGAAGACTGGAATCTATATCGATCGAAACAAAAGGATTTTAAGAGCCTTATTCGCAGGTCTTGACTCTTATAAAAAAAATTGTGAGGAGATCGAATCCCTAAGTGAAACTTATATAGGCTTGTGAAAGTTCTTTAGATGAACATACCAAGCAAACTCGCTTCAATACTCAAACCTGATGCCATCTACACTGAGACCAAGGCGGAGACCTTAAGTCTTCTCCTTGAGACTCACTCCTCGGGAAATCAGATCACCAAGTTCTCTTCAGTGGCACCGGCAACGTTGACCACTCCATTACCCCATAGGTAAACATGCGTCTGTCTTCCAAGCGGAGATTTTCGCTATTCTAATGGCTATGCGCCGCTATAAATGCGTTGCTCAAACCTCTTACCTCTCCAAGATAGCGCTCGAACTCAAGCATTCGTTGAACTTAGTCGGAAGGCTAAATGTAGTGAATCTTGTTTGGGTCCCAGGCCACACTGGTATCCAGGGCATTGAAATCTCTGATGAGCTTGCCAAACTAGGCTAAGAAGAAATTTTCTCAGGACCCGAACCTAATTTAGGCCTTTCTGTATCTGTTGTCATGTCTAGCATTGATACTTGGGTTTCTCGTGAGCACAGGCCTCGTTGGAGAATCGATTGCAGACTTCTTGTAGGCGTCCTTACCGGCCACCAAGCTTTTGCTAGACACTTGAATGTGTTAGGCTTGAGCGAAAACACTACCTGTCCTGCCTGTGGATAGGTCGACGATACATCGGAACACTGCCATTGCTCGCATCAGGTGGCGGATCTTTGGGGCTAACGTGGTGAGTGCCGAACACATAAGCTCCTCATCACTGAAGCTTCTTCTCCTTTCTTCAAAAGACGGGTAAACTAAATACATTAATGTAAGGTGTCTGCATGATAGTACAATGAAACAGTATTTGTGTCTGAGTGCTCCATCGGATAGTAGCAACCTCCAACAAAAACAAAGAGTAGGGTAAAAATAAAAATAGGCCAGGGAGTTGTATACATATTTCACTGAGTCTCGCTTTCGTAATAGTGAAATTTTCCGAATATTGTAAAACAGGATTTTGTAAAACAGAATTTTGAAAAGAAAAAATTTTGAATCGGACCCCTATATTATAAGAACGATTCTTTTTCCACACTATTAAAACGAATTCGGCAAAAGCTAAATTTCACAATTTGGAGGTGCTTTACTTTGATGGCAGTACCCTGAAGCTTGAAGCTTGATTTTAAGCACAGAAAACCTTACCTGTTGGCTTTTTTCAAATGAACCTTACGCATGGAACTTTAAAGCAATTTTTCTGACACGCACAATCTTTAGCACGAAGTTTAATATTTTAGCTTTGAACAGAACTTTCGTGTATTATAAAGCTTAAAGTTTTGTTTCGAACTTAATATATAATATTATGTTAATGACAGCTTTTCTGTTAAGCACAGTCTAGATAAAAAGTGTTCTAACTGTACTCGTACATTATGAAACGAAGCTGACCGAACATGGTTGCCGGGTATTTGTTTGTAAGCCAAACGAATAAAGAAATTTTTTGTTTATCCACCTTATAAGTACATAAATAATTTACGGTCAATTCATATTTTAAAACCATGTGTATGTCTTCTTTTAACCCTCCATGTATATTGATGCGTTATAAGAAAAGAAAATGCTTCGCATATTTTTAAATTTTCTTTAATTGTATGCCAAATACCAAAAAATATCACAGTAATTTTTTGTCATTACATCTAATTCGAAGACTTATGATCAAATCCAAATACATGCATTACACCCACAATTTTCAAAATCATTCTTCAAACTAGAAAATTATTAATAATTGTGACAAAGCACCAATGTTTACTCTACAATTTCTTTTTAATATACATACATAATTTAACTAAAATACAAAATAAGAAAACATAAAAGAAATAAGTACACTATTTTTACGAGCAAATTGTTTTTCAATATTACTCTTAGGAAAAGATTCAGTAAATAATGCTCAATGTTTAGAATTAAATCTAGAACTTATAACATAACGTATTTAATTGAAGTCGGAAGCTCTCGTCCTCTTTGCATCCTGTAAAAAATTTAAATAATGTATGAATATGATTAGGATAAAGAATAATAAGAAGATTTAAAAAACAAATGTTTCAATCGGAAAATAGTCCGTGATTAGTCTTCAATAAAGCTCCCACAAATCTCAAGGTTTACCAACTGAATTTAGATTTTTGCCATACCATATCTCCACAGCACACTTATCCGCGAATAATATAAATCTTTATTAAATTCCCTACAAATCACGCGACTAACCATTCAGTTTTAAAACCTTTCTGCAGGTAATTAAAAATAAATCTCTTCATAAATCTCATAAACCCTTTACACAAACCTCTTTTAGTCCACTTTTGACCGTTCTTAAAGAACTTTATAACTTAAACACATTTTCAAAAGCGGTTTCTGTTAGGATTCTTATAACCAATCGATCCTGGGATATGACTGGGATTCACACTTTTTTTGAGCCAAAATGACAGAAAAAAATGCTCGTGTGCAAATCATCTTATATTTGAACAGTGGAGCCTCTTTGGTATTTATTTTCAATGGTCTTCCGTTATAATACCTCCAGACACCAATCCGCGATTATCATAAATATTCAGCTAATCTCGCTTAAATCTAGAGATTTACCATACAAATTATCTTAATTCTCTCTTCAGGCGATTATTACAAAGAAATACCCTCAGAATTTCATTCACCCTCTTCACAAACTTTTTTATGCCACTGTTAACCCGATGCACACACCTTTATAATACTTTCATAGGAGAAAAGACATATCTGTCACAATTACGTTTTCTGTTGGTATTTTTGGAAGGAAATTGTATGCTTGCTCGGTTCTACTTCCTGGGAAATGTAATCGCCTCGCCACCCTCTTTATACCCCATCCCATAGGATAGGAGGTATATTAAGTTTGATTCATAGCTTGTGACATAGAGAAGTGATCACAGTAGACTCCCAAGACCTTAAGGGCATATGATCGAGACCGAATTGTAAGTCGAATGAGCCATGTCCGTGCGTCCGTCTGTCGGTAGTTTTTAGGCCTTTTTAGTCCTTGTCGCAGGAAGCTAAAATTTGGTATGCGATATCCTCGCTTAAGGAAATTGTGATTGGCATTTTAAAAAAAAACGAAGACCACCTCTTGTAGGCGTGGTCATTCTTAATATGCATTCTAATAAACGGTTTTTATTTTATATATTTATTTGCTTTAAATCCAAAAAACTTGCACTATAAAATGTTCAGATATGTGCGTAAGCTATCAACTCAAGTCAATAAATTTGTGCCACGCCCACTTTTGGGGGCGTTTTTAAGTATAAACCAAATTTTTAATATGAAAATGCAATCAACACGTAAGTAATCAACACGTGTATACCACTTCTGATAAAAAATATAAACAAAAATACGATGTTATTAAGAATTGGTGGATACCACGCTCCTTTCTTAGAGGGAGAAGATTCTTAACTGAGAAATTCTAAATGCAATTAAAGTTAAATGAAACTGAAATTTAACAACCAAGATTTATGACACAATTTGGAGCTTGGCAGTGGTCAATTGGGATGGGGTATCCAACGATTCGCCTAAGCGGGTTGTAACCCCCCCACTAGTTTTAGAGGAAAAATAACAAAAGCTCGTGTTAAATTAATCCTACGTTTGCCACCAGTCAAACCACTCAATCGTCACCAGTTAGTCAACCGCAATTTTATGGCCGGTGAAGATATAGTATAATCTTCGTTTTATTACCGATGGAGACA
This sequence comes from Neoascia interrupta, assembly GCA_947623515.1. Taxonomy (NCBI): domain Eukaryota; kingdom Metazoa; phylum Arthropoda; class Insecta; order Diptera; family Syrphidae; genus Neoascia; species Neoascia interrupta. Next base: position 197,675,190 of record OX392462.1, read on the forward strand.
TAGTATTTAACCCATACGGACGAACGTATGGGCGGATAAAACCTGGCTCATTCGACTCAGAATTAGGTCTCGATCATTATGCCCTTAAGGGGGTGTACCACGATATCACGAAAACCATAATCTCGAAAGCAAAATCTCGAAAACAAAAATCTCGAATACCAAAAATCTCGAAAAATGAAATCTCAAACAAAAAAACCTAGAATAAGAAAAATCTCGAAAACAAAAATCTCGAATTAATGTAACTACATTTACACACACATATTTATATATATATCCACGATATATGGCCAAACAGTTAAAGGAATAGGCTACCCTTTTAATGTAAGACATCTCACGAGCGGAAAGGAATACAAGAAGAGGAAAAGGAGGAGAGGTACCGGTGCACTCTTGTTTTGAAAATTTGTAAATTGTAATGTGTAGGAAAGACAGATTGTGGTAGGACATTCCACATTCGCGTTGTACGGCTTACGAAAGAACCTCTGAAATTTACTGTGCGTCCGAAAGTGGGCTTGAGGGTGAACAGATGCGCATTCGATCTTTGACGAGTATTACGCTTGAATATCTTGAGGGGAGGAATGCAATTGGCTATTTCGCTGGAACACTGTTCGTGGAAAAAAGCGATAGAACAGCGATACTTCTTTTTTAAATTGACATAAAGTATTCAATGAAATATGAAGTCAGTAGGTTCATTCGTTGAAGCAAGTGCACATTAAATGCAGTCGCATTTTTCGGCGCAACCAGCTGATTTTAAAAAACTCATTGAAAACCTGAAAGTTCATTTTTTTATCGAACGCAAATAGGGTGCACCGGTCTAAGAAATACACCGTGTTGGAATATTAACTAAAACGTCAAATCCTTACAGCACCTAATTTTCTGCCGCGACAAAAGCCTCGGGGCACTTTAGTGCTGCAATATTGCGCCACAGTATCGAAAATAGTGCAAGGTTAACTGGGTTGTTGTCTTCGCTTCATTGAACATAGAACTGAGAAAAAAGTGCGCTCTGTGTTGCCATAAGGCACAATAGGGCTTTCATCGAATGATCCTAGTACAACACTTATAATAGCTCGAGTTTTTGTTGAGCTCAAAACTAGGCGCCGCACTGTGAAACTGGCAAAACACAACTGTCAAAGGACGACTGACAAAAAATTGAAAATTAAAACTTTTACCATAAGCGTCTAAACAATCGGGCCACCTTCAGTACAGGGCTAGTGTGCCTGTGCCACAGTTCGCTCATCGAATGCAAGTGAATACCCACAGGGTTGTTATATTCGCTTTAACGAATCCAAAATTGCTATTATGTGGCGAACTCTCGATAAAACCTTTAATCTTATGTTCCTTGTTTTTTGGCAACACACATGTTAGCTATGTGTAAAAGGTTAAACTACAGCTCACCTCGAGCGCTCGATCTGTCGCTTAAGATTTGCTTAATGTTGTAGTTCTAGTGGCTTCTAGATCTAGCTTCTCATTGCATAAACAATATACATCGATAAAAGTATCACTACTTCTTAAGGCGTATTTAATTACTTTTTCTTTCCTCGTAAGCTCAAGCAGCACTGAAGCCAACATTATCACTGCGGATCCAATCCTGGCTAGATCTTACGTTAGACCAATATTTGCCTCCACGTTTTGAGGTGCGAAACATTCTTTCGGAAGAAACCTAAAAAAAAAAAAGCAGTTTAAAAAATTAATAATAAATAGGTCATAAATCTTTCACCTGTGAATTACTGGTGAAAGCAGATCTGCGTCAAGCTTGTTGACTTGAGTTGGTCCTGTCAGAAACGATACAATCGTGCCCACTGTCAAGACAGTTATCATCCCAATGGGTCCAATCCAAAGAAACGAAATACGAAACAACGGAAACACTTCAGATTGATCTGGGCTTTGGCTAGTTGGAGTTGTAACATTTAGCTCCGCTGAGCAGCCATCGACCCAGACAGGTAGCTTTTCTGCCACAAGTACTCCAGCCGCGGTCGCAAATTGAGACCCCAGCGATACGGTTCCAGATACAATGGCTCCAGCAATTGCTCCAAACGCTGCGCCTTTTGAATTACTCCAAGGTATAAGCATTCCCAGCGTGAATATACCAGATGTTGTTCCAGCTGCAATACCAGAAACTGACGTGGCTACTGCTAAAATACCGCCGAGCTTTTCCAAGACAAAAACTAGCAACGTAGCAACTATACCGAGAACTACAACACTGCTTTTTACCAAGATCGTGGATGCTTTTTCAGATATCTTTATCTTAAAGCACCCCCTAACAATATCCTCCAAAAGAACTGCCGATGAGCAATTCAATACAACAGATAACGAGCTGAGGCAAGCACCAAATATACCGGCTATGAAAAGGCCGGGCACTCCAGTCAGATGTCCTGCAACTTGCATGACATAAACAGGAAACAGTTGATCGTCAGCCTGCAAAGAAGGGTTAATAGGTTTAATTGCAGTTATAAATGAAATTGTGAAATTAAGATTTGATTTCAAAATGTCATACAAAACTAACTAGTGTAAAGTGTCAAGTGCTTACCTGAATTAGCCCAGCCGAAAGGGGATCACATTTGTTGTAATATGCAAAAATCAAAAGTCCAGCAAAACAGCAGATCGATATGAACAATATGATTCCAATAGAGAACAGAATGATTGACGCTTGGGCGCTTCTCTTAGTCGGCAACGACATATATCGCTGGACCATGGTTTGATTCACAGAATTGAAGGACACCCAATAAAAGTAGCCTCCGATGACGACACTCCATACAGTGTGCCTTTCATATGGTGACGGATTAAAGCTGAAATAATAATTGTCAGAATAATATAGGCGTTTACATGCGTAAATTTAAACCATTTCATTACTTGTCAAAAATTATTCGGCCGCCTTCTTTGGAACGCTCAATGATCTTACCAGGTCCCCCAATGCAATATGTTCCAATGATTACAACTACAGTAACGGAGACGAACATGACGAGAATCTGCCAGGCATCTGTTGTCACAACCGCCTTGATACCGCCCTAAATGATCCGTGTTTATAAACTGGAAACTCTTCTTCAACATGCTATCAACTTACCACCAAAGTATAGAAGACACAAACCACGCACACTATACAACTTATTAAATGAATATTCATTCCGGTTACTGAAATTAAAAAAAAAAATCCAAAATTATTTTAAGACCTGCGCTGAATTCTTAACCATACCTTGATTAAATGCAATAGCTGGAACGTATAATATGATTGGAAGGAAAAGAATCTGTAAGACAGCTAAATTTATTGCTGTAAAAATTGTTATCATAATATATTTTTACCTCATCGATGATGAACAAAAAAGAGGCGAAACTCCGGATTCCGGAGTTGAATCGCAACTCCAAATACTGAAACAAATTTAAAAACGCATTTAAGAAAGCAACTTTTAAAAATGGAATCAAAACATTTTACTTAAGGAACTATATGATTTTTTTATTTTGTCAAACTCAATGTGACGTCTTGTTTTAAGACAAGTAAAAAACCTCAATATTAAAGGCATACCATACAATTTTCATGAACCTATAGTACATAAAATTTTGCATTTATCGGAGTTAAACTGCAGAAACCCTAGAAATGAATTTTACAGTGAACTCGGCTTAACTCGTCAAAACTCTAAAGTAAATCCCGGATCAATTCTGGAGAACAGTATGAACATTGTGGGAGGTTTTAACGAAATAAATCCAAAAAATTTTCCCCCGTGTCCACGCCCATTTTTGGGAGCATACACGTAAGGTCACTAACTTCTTGTACCTAAGGCTGGCAAATAGGGGCAAATCGCAGCAAAGGATATTTGACTTCAGACCAATTAGTCTCATCCCTCATGCTTGGAAAGTCCTGAAACGAATGCTAGAATTTAACATTAGGAACAAATTCAGTAATGGATTTTTGATTAAGTCGCAGTATGCAAATGCATACGTGAAGGGAAAATCAGTGAAAACCGTCCTTAGAGGTGGTGCGAAAAAAGGAAAGAAGTCTACACTTTGCTCTGTTTGCTAAGCAAAGGCTTTCAGTAACGTAGACCGCAGTGCCATTGAAGGCGGTCTAGTAGACGCTAACATTAAAGGGGCCATTATAAATTGCCCTATTTCTAACCCTATTTCTAACACCCACTGGTGGAGTATTATCGCGTACTTAAATCGCTTAAGTGAAATCATAGAAGTTACTCTGAAAACAATTGGACAAAAAGCTGTGGTCTCAGTTTCAACCCTTCGAATATGGTTCTGATTCTGGAACTGATTCTTTTCACCTGAAAGTACAAGATACAGAAATTTAAACTCCCAAATTTAAACGGCGTGGAATGGTCCGTTTCGGGTAGCGCGAAGTATCTGGGTGTCATTTTGGACAAAAAAAACTCAATTGGAATCTTAATTTAGGGGAAAAACCAAGAATCATACAATTCTTATTTTATTTACAAGAGAAAGGTAGGAAAAACTCGGGGCTTAAGACCTGATCATTGCCTGCCTGCATACGGCACCTTGGTATGATGTAAAGAAACAAACAGGAAAACAGTTAATAAAAAATTAGCAGCGGGTCAAAGAGTGGTTTGACAGCTATCACAAGTGCAATCCGTATCACTCCTTCGGAAGCATTGGACACCTTAGAAACGGTGTTAGGTGTAGGTAGGTAGTGAGGTACAGATCGAAAAACATGCTGGCAATAGTGCGTTATGACTCACTTATTTACCTTGTATCTCCAATCGTCAGATTGGAAAACGACTGGAAAACGTTTGGAAAACATCTAATGGAGACACCAATCGCCAAGCTATTTTCATTCATTTTCAATCGTGAAAATCGGCAAGGCATTTATCTGTCGAATGGAGACGCCAAGTTAAGTCACTTCAAAACCACTCTGGCCGGTCTTGACGGAGCTCCTGCTAAGCAGCCGACGTTGAACGGATGAAATTTCCTTTTTGGTTGACTTTAATAAACCGTATGATATTATCCGACGAGGAAAGACCGGGAAAAGAATGCAATTGTCAGGCCTAATGAAATTTCTGTTTCCACAGATGGTTCAAAAACAGGACAAGGATCAGAGTCCAGTATCTAGTCAAAAGACCCAGAACTAAAAGTGTCCAAAAATTACCGAATACAAGCAGAGTCTTTCAATCAGTGGTTCTCGTGGTACTCATCAGGACGGCCGAGCTTATGCAGATGAGATCAGAGGAGAAAGCATTGTGTCAGTCAGAACCAGGTAAGACTGTGGTAGCAGCACACTTTACGGTAAAGAAGGAAGAGGATAAGCTTACAAGGAGTGGGGTTAACCTCAAAGGAGTGCTGAAGTTGTCGTTTTCAGTTGTTCACTTTGCACGTAACGAACGCGAACTGAAAATTATTGTTTTAGGAATTTTCAATACTTAAAAATGTCACATTCCATTCATTCGCATTTAAGCCTGAGTTAATGACATGAAAGTAATTAGTTATCTGAAAATTAAAAGAACCCTAACAGAAATGTTTATTATTTATAGTGAAACTCTGTAGACATTGTACAATTTATCTAAGACTGCAGCGAATTATTATTGCTTAGTTTGTGCACTTTTTTTCTAGTATCCGTCTAGTATACGTCATACATAATTTCAAGGAGAGCCATATTTAGGGGAATGTTTTATTATGTACATACCTACTTTATAGCATTTATGACACGACATAAAAACCTAAAATACAGGTAACAGACTAATTCCATTACGATCATTTAGGGCAGCTGTAGGCGCTACAAGAACACTGTATAAAAGAAAATATTTAAATTGAAATTCCTTAAACCCCCCTTGTATGTCTAACGTAATTAGTTTTTAATTAACTTTTTAGCACCTGCTTTTCTAGAGTATCAAGCAACGGAAACCGTCTGAACCTTATAGGCAACTATTTAAGGCATTATTGTTCGACATTTGTAAAACTTATTCATTCCTATACGAAAACTGATAAGATCCCATCTGTGGCAATCTGTGGATATCCAAATATACGCGTAAACTATTAAACATTCGTGCATGATAGCGCATTTTATTTTCCCCATTAATTTGTCGTTTATCTTTGACGACGAACTCTGTCAACGTTTTTTGCTTCGCAAATAACAACATGGATACGAGTGTATCCAATTGACCCGCAGTCAGTGCAAATTAGTTCGTTTCATAAAGATTGATTAAAACCCATACAAAGTAAAAATGAGAGCCACAGCGCTATCTGTTGTGACGACACACTAGCACTGATGTCTAATTTAAAAATCCAAAGTCCACCAACTTATCTGATCAGTGTTTGCTTTTTGATAGAGACAACCATAAATTAATACAATCATACATAAATAAACAACGTAAAACATACACAATCTCCTGTACATACAAATAAAAACTGTTAAATGGATTGAAATATATACGTACTTCATAAGACGAACTGACTCTTAAAGTGGTAAAAACTGGCAGATAGACTGTTGACACAGTTAAGGCCATAAGGAGGACAGGTATCACAGTTAGCCAATATTGTGTGCCAAAATTGTAGATTTCCGCTGGTGTTCCTAGAACCGTTACACCTGATACATAGCTGAGTAAATAATAATTAATCAGAAAAAAGGGATAGTTGTACAATGAATTGTATAAGGGTTTTGAGTTCCAAAACCTTGGTTGCACTGTGTCAATGTAAAAATAACTTTCGACTTTTCTAATAGTACTTTCCACCATTCACTTGTCGTGTTACAGTTTTTGGAACTCAAGCCTTTGTTTTTTCTCACCTTCCAACAAGGCTCATAGCGACAGGAAATGTCGCAAGACTCCTCGACCCAAGAAGGTATTCACTCAATTTTTTCGAACCAAAGTTTAATGTCCTCCCACGGAGTTTTAATTTTATTTCTTTTGGTTCTTTTTGTTCCTTAATTACAGTTTTTCTGAAAAAAAAAAATGGAAAAGACATAAATGTAAAATGCAATTTAAAAAAAAAAAGGAATTAACAAACCTATAATAACCATAATAAACTCCTGTTATTGCTGAAATTGCCAGCATGCCACAGAATATAAAGTAGTCTACTATGTGAAAGTGGAACTCTTGGTATTCTATAAAGTCTCGCTTCCTGTAAAGTTTAATATAATAAAAAATATGATTTAAGTTACACGCATAAAGCAAGTTATAAAACAACAACTGAACGTATTAAATTAAGAAAATATCTTATATTACATAAAATATCCAAGGGTAGGCTTAAAAAAGCAACCCTAGAATATTGAAGAAGATGGTATTTATTCCCAAAAATATGGTTTCACCTCAGCAGTCAAATGTGAGGTTTACAGCTCAATAGTTAAAAACTTTCAAAGAGTTCGTCAATTATCATTTTCTGTTTTTGAGGAAAAACTTTAATAAGAGATTCAGGTGAGGGTTTTCAAGTTCTATATTTAACTTTACTTTACGTTATTTGAAACTTATTCTGTTGGAAGTCAACGGAAATATTATGTATTGTTAGAAGGACCATTTAGGTTTTTGAAGAGTTTCCCTTAAGGTGACTTCATATGACCGGAAAAAATCAAGAAATATTTGCTTTCTGTTTTTGCAATCCTGCACATGTTCACTCTATTCAACAAACTAATAAAATTGAGATCCTCTTTTTATTCTCTAGTCTAGTGACAGAAATTATATTTCAAAAAAAGCTTGTCATAGCAGAGTATATGTTATGTACACGGAGTTCAATAAATTGAGCAAACATAGGAAAAACAGTGTGATTCATCTTTTTTTAGTGATAGCACCAGGGCAGATAATAAAAAAAAAAACATTCAAAGAACAAAGACAATTAAACCAGAGGCATACTCGTGCGTAATTATACGCTCAGTGAAAGCATTTAGTTTAAATAATGTCGGTCATTAAAACCGTTTTTTTTAAATGATTTTAAGAAAACATGTAAAAACAAAAGCATTCTAGTAGATAAATTTGTGTTTGTAATAATTTCATTCAAGTGTAGATCAGAAAGATTTGAACGGTCAGTGAACGTTTTTATAATTAAGTCCCATTCAAAGGCTATGAGTTTGATGCCTAGCCTTACATTAAGTTAACGTTCAGAGAGTTTGGTTTGAAACTCCTGATAGTATTCAGGGAAAAAATCTTATGTCGAAGAATGTTCAAAATGCTTGAATTTTTGAATTAAAAAAAAAAATAGCGCCAAATATGGAGCACTCTGTGTCAAATCGCCCAAAAGAGAAAAATGCCAAATTATGCAAAAAGATTTCTGGGCGATCTGACATTTAAACGTCAGATGGCTTTTACGTAAAGTAAAATCACCCAAAAACGTGGTTTAACAATGACCAGCTATATTGAAGCTCACTTTTTTTTCTTTTACTATTTTGGGTGATGTGTCATATTGTCAAACCGCCCAAAAATATTTGACACTGAGCCATATAAAGTCGCAGTCCGGCAGCCTTGGTTGAAGGTACGAATCACCCTTCTTAAAAAGTTTGTGTTAAATACTGTTTTTTATTCAAATTATTGCTATTTTACATACGGCACACTTTTTTATTAATTTCAAACTCGCTGTTCTTATATTGGGCGAAATTTATGTCTCATCACTCTAAATTGTTTCAAAATACTGGGTGGCGAAAATGTTATAACTTATAACACTTATAACTGGTTTACAAATATTGACTTGAAGTTCATGTAGTTTGTGATTGTATGAAATTTGGTTGATGTGACATTATTGCCCTAGAAGCTGCAGTAATTTTACTAGCAATATTGTTTCACTCAAACAACGTAATTGTTTTTAAGCACGCCTCGAAAACCATTTACTATTGCAGTCTCACTATAGTTTTTCATAAAATTTTAGAAAATGTATTGCGCACGTTAATTATTTCACAATTATGCCTATCACCATTCGGGAAATAGAGAGGGGAGCACACGATTTTTTTAACTCTTTTAATTTTTAAATCCATAAAACGAATATTTCAATGTTTTTTTTTTCAACTGCCGTTTTTTAAAATGACGTTTTTTTCAATATTTCAACTACCTGCGCTAGCATTAGCTGTTTTTCTAAAATTCTGTGTAAACAGATTTTCGAAAAAAAAAACGTTTTATCGTTGCTTTCTTTTCTTACTTCGTTTTTAAGATAGGTAAAAAAAAACTTAGGTTGAAAACGACAATTTCTAAAACTTTAAACGCAGGTATCTTGTCTTGTCAAAGGCTTATAGTAAAACTAATTTTAAACTAGGTCGTTTTTAACGTTAAAATGGTGGCTCCTTTTACGTTTGAACTTTTTTTGAGACGCTTGAGTTTTCAAAAAAAAAGCGTGACTCGAGAACGCTTGTACGTTCTCATGGTCAAATCATGGAAGTTTTTATACTCGAGCCTTGCTATAGTTTTTCTTCGAATTCTGGAAAATGGACTATTGTACATTTTGTACACTATTATACATTTTGTACACTATTGTACATATTGTAAATATTTATTTTAGAATGATATCTGTATCTGCTACCGCTTGGGAGATAGAGATTTTTTCACACTTTTTTAAATTTAAAATCTATAATACGGTTTTTCAAATTTTTCATTTTTTTGTCCAAATGTGGCAAGATGTTTTTTTTTTAATGCTCTGAGCACCTTCTCTGTGGGGTGCACCTTCTCTCTCGTCGGAGGACTGGGTTCGGATCGTCACCTTTTTCGCGATTCCCACCTCCGCGAGGGTCTAACAAGCCCTCCCAGAGTATCATTTGTCTTGAAAAACTTCCTAAAGTGCCGTTCAGATTTGGCAAAAAATTGTAGGTCTCCTGTATGTAAAGAAATTAACACATACAGCTTACACTGTTGAGAAGTTGGCCCTGGTCCACCTCGAGCTGTTGCGCCACTCTATTTATTTATTTTTTATTTTAAGCACCTGTTCTAGCTAGGGCTTATTTTCATAAAAGTCCACCGATTTTGGAGAAAGCGGTAAAAGATCCTGTTTTTTGCTTGTTATTTTAAATAAGCTTAGAAAAATTTAGCTTGGAAACGACGGTTTTGAAAAGTTTTTATTATTCAAAACCGTCGTTTTGAATTATATCTCCCTATGAACAAACGCTATATTAACTTTCTGAAGCACTTGTTTAAAAGTTAAGGCTTGAAAGACAAAGGGGTCGGTGAGGTCTTTGCCGACCTTGACGGAACAGCGTGAGTTTTCCATCGTCATCCTGCACAGACTGACGAGTTTGGCAGGGATGCCAAAACTAGACATTGCGCTATATAGCTCGTCTCTATAGATGCTGTCATACGCGGCCTTGAAATCGATGAAGAGGTGGTGTGTATCGATTTGGAATTCCTGGGTTTTCTCCAAGATCTGCCGCAGTGTGAATATTTGATCGATGGTGGACTTTCCTGGCCTAAAGCCACACTGATATGTGCCTATCAGATTGTTGACAAACGGCTTCAGGCGTTCACACAGTACAGCAGAAAAGATCTTGTATGCGATGTTAAGAAGACTTATGCCTCTGTAGTTGGCACAATTCAGAGGGTCTCCTTTCTTCAGGATCGGGCAAACAATGCTGAGGTTCCATTCGTCGGGCATGCTTTCTTCCGACCATATCTTGCAGATGAGCTGGTGCATGCTCCTAACCAGCTCATCGCCAGCGGATTTAAAAAGTTCGGCAGTTAGGCCGTCTGCTCCGGCTGCTTTGTTGCACTTGAGCTTAGACACAGCTACTTTCACCTCCTCCAGGTCGGGTGGGCGGTATCGTTCGTATGCTTCGTCGGTAACGTCTTCGCCCGGGTTGAATGGTTCGTTCTGCCTGACAGCGGTATTTGGTTCTTCCTCGCCGTTATACAGTCTGCAGAAGTGGTCTTTCCAAATCCTCAGCACCGACTGCGATTCTACAACGATGTTCCCTTGATGGTCCTTACAGGCTTCAGTTCGAAGTTTATACCCTTGGCAGGACCTTTTGATCCTTTGGTAAAACTTTCTAACCTCATTCCTGTTGTAACATCTCTCTATCTCTTCAACCGCGCGCTTCTCGTGCTCTCTCTTTTTCCTTCGGAGAAGCCGGTGCTCCTCTCTCCTCCTCTGCTCGTAGAGCTCGCGAGCAGCTCTAGTCCTTCTGTGCAGCGCCGCTTTGTATGCTTCCTGTTTAGCTGCATGTGCTTGCCGGCATTCATCGTCAAACCAGGGGTTTCGTTGTGGTCGCCGTGTGAAACCCAGCACTTCAGAGGCGGCGTCTCTGATGGCATTTTGGCAATGTTGCCACTGGCTATCAATACTTGATGCTGGTTGCATAGGACTTCGTAGAAGGTTTTGAGAGACTCGGTTGGAGAAGGACCTGGCGATCTCTTGCGATTGTAGTCGGCCGACGTCAAACTTCCTCACAGTATTTCCATTACTTGGCGCTGGTCGGGATATCCGCAGCCGTACCTTGGCTACAACAAGGTAGTGATCCGAGTCAATGTTGGCCCCTCGGAAAGTTCGGACATCCATGATACTGGAGGAGTGCCTTGCGTCGATCGCAATATGGTCAATCTGGTTGACGGTTGATTGATCGGGAGATCTCCATGTCCCTTTGTGGATATTGAGATGCGGGAACTGTGTACTAGCTACCACAACGTGTCGCCCCGCAGCAAAGTCGATCAGCCTGAATCCGTTATCGGAGGTCGTGTCGTGCAGGCTATACTTTCCGACAGTACGACCAAAGATGCCCTCCCTTCCTAGCTTGGCATTAAAATCGCCTAGGACAATTTTAATGTCGTAGCTAGGGCACTGCTCATAAGTTTTGTCCAGGAGCTCGTAGAACATATCTTTGGTCTCGTCATCTTTCTCCTCTGTGGGGGCATGTGCGCATATCAGGCTAATGTTGGCGAATTTAGCCTTGATGCGGATCGTCGCGAGGCGCTCGCTTACAGGGTTGAAGCTCAAGACTTTTTGCCTAAGTCTGCCTCCAACAACGAAACCACATCCAAATAGGCGCTGTCTTTGATGCTGATAGCAGTCGCCGTAGTAGATGTCGCAGTTTTTCATCCTTCTTTTGCCCGGCCCGTCCCACCGCATTTCTTGGATGGCAGTAATGTCTGCCTTGCAGTCGTTAAGGGCCTCCGCTAGTTGCTCGGCTGCACGTGGTCTGTTAAGGGACCTAACATTCCACGTGCAGATCCGGAGCTCGTTGTCCTTTTCTCGTTTGCATTGGTCGTCAACAGTAAATCCGTCCGAATCCGAGGCTTGTTTCCGCTTCGTGACTGGTGTTTCTTTACGTGGCCGGGAAGTCACCCCGACGGCACGACCCCCAACCTGGAGGACCAGATCCTTTGCTTAGCTCTAAGGACGGAGAGCCGGATAGCCCGCTCCTTATAGGCCTGAGCTCCGAATACGTCGTAGTAGCCCATATAAGGTGTTCACTAAGTAGTTCGGCCTGACTGGAACTATGGACGCCACCGTTGATTCCATCTGGGGAATTCCTCCGCTGCCGTCCGGATGCAAGGAGAAGTGCCTTAGTGGGAACACTCCTCCCCCCCTCTCTCGTCTGCTACCCCCAACAACCTTCCAAAGGGGTTGGAACCCAATCTCCAGTTGAGGTACTAGGCACCCGGTGTTCACCACGGGGAGGTGAGAGTAGGAGTTGATAGACAGAGGTGGGTTTAGAAAACCTGTGGATGCTTGTATCCTCTTGAGTGCACATGTCTATCCTTTGACCACCCTTTTTAAATATTTTCACATCTGTAATTAAACAGTTATGTTAGTTAGTTATTATGCGCTGTCTTTCAATTTTCGCAGCTTGAAAGCGCACCAAATCTTGTCATTTTTTGACTAACCGTTTAGAATTACAAAGAATTTTTGACGGCGCGCGGACAGACGGACGGACGGACAACGCAGCTAAAACAGGCTGCTAAAAAAATTAAGGTGATCGAAAACACAAGTTAGTCGAGTGTGTCGCTGTGGGCGGATCAAAATAGTCTACAAACTTTTTAGGTGGAGCAGGATTTCCAGCTCAACGATCGAATTTTATACTTCTACTGAAATTTAATAGTTTAGCTGGAAATCCAGCCCTAAGCTCAAAAATTAAAGCCTTAATATTGGACCTGCATCAAAATGTCAGAATTTGAGAATCTGAATATTTACATAATCATGACCTCAAAATCCCAGAAATAAAAATAGAAGAAATCATGTCAAAATCGAACAGTGTTCGGGAAATCGAACAGTGTTTGGATGGTTCTTAAAAAAAGACATTGGACGTCTTTTCGACTCATAATAAGGTACATGGGCTCACATAAGAGTGCCCAGGGTGACACTACGCTACATTAATTATATCCGACCCAGGGTATATTCATTTTGTTGTATAGTTTGTAAGGCAGTGAAATAATCACCGTAGACCCCTAAGACCTTTTAGAGATATGAATGGGACCGACAGGAGAATCGATTAAGCCATGTCCGTTTGCATGTAAACAACTTTTAGGCCTTAAATTTTAAGGTAGAGCTGAAATTTGGTGGGTTGGCTGGAAGTCCAGTCCTTCAGATGAAGTTTGAAAATTAGCTAAATCCACCCCAGTCACGCCTGTATGTGCGACCATCTCTAATTTTTAAAAATACTTTTTTCCAAATTTAAGCTATGTTAGAATGGCGCTAGCGCATTTATTTTTGGTATGTAACATTGCCTTGTAATTGTCTTTGAAGTAGCTAAAAAATATTAACCTTTCCTTTAACCACGTCCACTTTTAAAGGGATTTTAGCTTTTTTTTTTTCATTAAATATATATGAAATTTGACAAAAAATTATGTGACAAAAGTTGTAGATATTAGCATTTTCTAACTTTTATGTATATTTGTGGGCGTGGCGTTAAAAAAGTGATTTTTTAGTTAAAAAGGCGGAGTTTCAAGCCAAAATGTATGCAACCAACTAGTATAAGGCATTCAACAGTTATATTTTTATATCCCGCCCACTTTTTGGAGGCATGGCAGTTTTCTTTTTGGTATGGTCGGGTATTTTGCAATCCTTCGTAGATGGACTGAAGCTTTTGCATACGCACTGTTGCACTTTCCCCTTTGTTTTTGTAAAAGAATGTATATTCCCAATAACCAGGTAGCCGGCTACCGAGTATGTGTGAAATTGGCTTTATAGTTTTTTACATACGGACGTCGATTAATTGTTTTTTTTTGGTCTCGATCAAATCTCGAAAAGGCCTCAGCAGTCTAAACTGATTATTTCACTAGTTCATATGCTATACATTTAAATTAATGCAACCTGGGGTGTATCACCGAAATAGTAAAAATTCGATTAATAAACGCAAATCGAATAGCATATTCAAATTATTTCGAACTTCCGAACATTCGGATTGAATAAATACGCCCTTTGTAAAAAAAAGAAAAAAACATTGCTATGTCCAACACAAAGCAAAGTCCAGACGCACTAAGCTGGTAATACTAGAATAACACTCAATTTTCTTAATGTTCATGAGTGACAGTATTAAAAGCAAAAAGGCCGAATAAATAAGTTTATTAACTTATTAAATATGAAGCTTCCCCAGCTGTGCGAAAAATATTTGATATTTAAGTTTGCTAGTTGCTAAAAAAATATTTAATACGGGGATTCCTGGCAATGAGAAATATATTTTGATATTTGAAGCTTACTCATTAGGTCATAAGATGCTGAAAGGTATTTATTTGAAACGGGGACTCCCCTATACAACAGCTCAAGGTGAACCAGGGCCAACTTCTCAATAATGTATGCTGTGTGTGTTAATTTCCTTACATACAATGGGACCTACAATTTTTTGCCGAATCCAACTCCCCTACCCGTTCTTTATTCAGCTTTATTTTTATTTATGTAACATAAATATTTACAACAAATTAATTGTTAAAAATTTCGTTTTGTTCTCTTTAATAAATAAATTTATTTTGTGAATCTATCAAAAAGACTATAGAAGTATTTAGTTATTCTTTTTCAAAATACTATTTCGTTTTGTAGATACAACCGAAAAAAGTCGATTTTCATCATTATGTACCATCAATATTTCTCTCTACCATAACTAAAGAATAATTTATAAATTTAGGTATAAATGTAGGCACATTCTACTCTTGGCACAAAACATCACCAATGGACATGACAAGAAACTTTTCGGATTAAACGCGTTAATAACTATTTTTAATGAGTACAATACTAGACTCACCCCGGTCATGTCAATTAACAACCGCGAAAGCCTTAAAACTTATATCACCAATGGAGTTTGTATACATTGAAGTATTCATCAACGTCACAAATAATTTTGTACTAAATATTCATCTCAGAATAATTATCCTATGAAACGATTGTTATTATGGTTTGCCAAAATATGAATTCAAAACTATTATGAAGAAAGAGAAATAACAAGCTGTACAAGACCCATGTACTGCAAATTTTTCTTTAATTCGAAACAAGGAGTAATGTGAAAATTATTCGGCAATTCTTGGACCGATATAATATAGGCGTGTATATTCGAGGGGCGGCGACTAAAGGAAAAATTAAAGCCGTGAACTCCAATAACCTAATATCTAAATTTTGATGAAGTAAAAAATAGCCAAGACTGGACGATTAGATTGATTGGCTTGGCCACATCGAGCGTGTGGACATCAAAGCCGCAACGTAAAGAGAATCATTGAATCCAAGCCTCCCAAGTTCGAGAGCAGAAAAACCAATCCTTTGTGTTTAACAACTCAACAACTCGAGGCAGCGCCCTTTTACTTCTACAATAAATTTAAAATTCTTTTGAATTCTGTTAATTTACTTGAACGTGCCTATTAATCTTCCATGAGCATTAACTGTCAATCAGCAATTTTACTTTTGTTCTGACATATGAAACTGAAATAATAATTTTTATCTTTTAATTATTTAGTCAAAGGCCTTCAACACATATTTACATTTATCTATATTTTGAAAAAATATACATCTGTTGTCATGTGCTGCGTTTGATTTATTGAATAACATTATTTATGGTGACAAAGAATGTGATATCTATTTCAACACTGTTTGGATTGTAATTTATGCTAACATAGTTACATTAACAAATGAAATGCTTAGATATATGGCGATGGTTAATTATCCTGAATGTTAGAAGATCTAATTCTCAAGAGTGTATATTACAAGGTTATAAAGATAAATGTCGGCCTTATTTAAAATATGTCGAATAAACTTAAAAGACAAACAAGTATTCCACTAATATAGCATGCACTAAACCGATTTATAGTTTTTACTTTTAAGCTATCCATCACCATTCAGACATTCTTAATGACATTCTTCTATCTACAACTTGTAAAGATAAAAGATAAAAGGTTTCATATGAGTGCAATCCCATCGAAAATTACTTATTTGTGGTGGAAAGTTGCGCGAACAATCATTGTTCATTCAATTGTTCAATCTAAGCACAAAAAATAAAATGTGCAACGGATGCAGTTTCTCTGAATTTGTGTGCCACAAATATTGTACATAAAATTAATACAACATGACGAATTTTAAAAATAATTGTAAATAACTATGAATGTTGTAAATAATAATAAATTATGAGATTTTAATTAATCGCCAACATACTTTGTTTTAAGGATCATTTCTTATAAAATATTCTTCCATAATTTCAAAGCGTTATGCCATCGGACTAGTTATGACGATAATGTTAAACTACAGACGTCAATACGAAACAAAAGAATTATTTGTCGTCAAAATCTTATTTCCTACTCTTATGCTACTTAACCGCTCAGTACATTTCGGCTTTTCCTCCTTTTTGTTAATTATGTGTGATCTTTTTTGGTAAACGTCTGCACGAAAGACGGCATTAGCTGATTTCTTATACTGGTTTTGAAGGCAACATAATGTAATTTAGAAAATAACACAGACATCGTCAGAGATGGAAGGCGTGTCGTATTTGAACTAAGGCCCAGTTGGTGTATCAAAACATTCGAAACAAGCTTTAAAGTCTACGGCAGAATTGAATGCAATTTTGCAATTTGTTTGTCAATCAATAAACTTCCAGAACTAAGAAATGCAGTTAAATGTGAAGCAAAGCTTAATGCTTTGGACTCCTTGCAGTCTTAACCCACCCTAAAATGTATTGTGTGTTATAGCATGCATTTATTGATTTATCGATATAAGGGTTAGAAATGCCATGTGGTGTATGGTGGCGTATACGTAACATTTTTACACGTTAAAAGTATAGTGATGTATCGAATATGCAAAAATGAATAACTGCACTAATTAATACTATTTCTGTCAAGGAAACGTTCTTCTGTTTTAAAAATAATTAGTTTCCATGATTGCATTTATGTACATTATTTATGTAAGATTAAAGTTGTTTTAACTGGAACTTAACGTACTAGTCACGTTCATTTGCATTTCAATTCACGTTCAATAACATTTTCAGCAGTTAAATCGCAATTTTCATTTAATTTTCTAAACTTATTAGCTTATTTTGAGTGTAGCATTAATATAGATTATGCTATATGCCTTTTGAAAAACGAAAAATAGGTGCTAGTAAGTATATGAACTGCTTAAGAATTGTGCACTGGATAGGCCATATTTGTCAAGTTGTAATAGAAAAATTATTGTGATTATTATTGAGGTGGTGAACACGTTTGAGACACGTTGTTGGCACTGGTTATGAAGCCTGAGCTGTCGCACTCCATTGGCAGGCCAAGAGCAAGGTTGCTGGCCCAAGCCAAAAACCTCTCAATTACCTCTCATCTACATCAAGTTAATTATCATGGTGAAAATGAAATGGGTCAACAAATGGGTCCCTTCTTTTACAAGACATATCGATGAGCGGCAAGGGCAATCTGCCAATACAACACTATCGGAAACTACTCGATTGACGCGAAGGCCGCTTTCACAATCGGTGCGGGTCAAATTGTTACTCAATTGCAACGAGGGAATAGCGCGTGGCTGATAGATGATACCTGGCAGCTGATCAACGATCGTAGAGAACTCAACATAGCATGAACATCCCATCCTCTTTGGGAACAGGTAGAAATGAGCACGAGCTAACTGTATTGCAATAATTGAACAAGTACAGCGCAGTGTACGATGGGACAAGCATACACTACGCCATCATATCAGTGAGCTAGTGTAATAGCAGGAGCGTTTAAAGAATCCCCAAAGAGCATCCAATGAAGATTTGATAGATCTGTACATGTTTCGAATGTTGACTATCAGCTCAAAAAGTGAAATGGCAATGTTAAATCTATACTCAAGCAAGTTTTTTAAGTGATGTGACCCTTAAACAAAAGGAGGTGTCTAAAGTAAAAACTTTAAGTAAGGAAGAGATAATATCTGCAATTACATCTGAAGCTACAGGGCTACAGGCTTGAACTCCCGCGGAGCTATGCAAGCAGCTCCAATATCGTCAGAAGCTTCTGCAGATCCCCTTCGAGCGAACCCATGGGTGCTGCTGAAATTTTTACAATGAGTATAAAAAAATGTTAATCGTCAGGCTAGATACAGGCAAGTTTATGTAGTGGATCTTTCTGTGCTGATATTGAACAGCGTATTAAATTCAGATCACCACTTTACATACCCTGTTACACTACGATAACTCAGTTATCATAAGGGATTCTTACAAGGGGTCAAACTTATCGCGCAGATAGACGTTTTTCGAAGATTTTTTGGCAATTAAAGCTGGTGGGAAGGCAACATCCTTTCACCAATACCTTTTCTCTGGTGCTTAGTAATATGATCTTCCTTCGTTAGGTAGGTTGTAGTTTTTCACTCGTTTCTTGTTACGTTAAGTTATTTGATCTTTAACTCTTCTTGTAAGAGTTATTCAGTCTGAGTCTCATATTAAGGCAATAAGTTTTTCTTATGCGAAGCTGTTTTGAAAAATCTTCTCCAGACTAGACTATTTTGGCATTCAATGCTGAAAGTTTTCATGAGCTGTTGAATAGACTTATTTTAAAACTAATACTTGCTATACATGCTTTGTTTTGCCACTTTGAAATCAAAACAATCGTTGAGGTTTTTGCGACTTTCATAGAGTATTGTGCATTACAGAACTATTTTTCTAGTCCAATGCTGTGGTTTAACGCTTAGTCAAGTGCCGATTGTGAATTGGACATGACTAAGCAGTGTGCTCCAATCACAGAAATCAGAAATCACAAACACGCCTCGATTCATCTATCGGTTATATCTGCCTGTTCTGATACACCAGCTTTGAACCTGTTTTAAAACATTAATTCCGCAAAAATTATCTTTTTCGGGAAATATTGCTTTATTTTCGCCTTTTTATTGCTAACTTGGGCTAGGGACATACGGCGACAGAAAAATGCGCGACTAATTACAGTCCGAATATTTGCGTTTAAACAGCAGACAACACACGATAAAGGCTACGGCAATTAGTCACAAGACTCGATTTGCGACAAATTTCCGATTTGCGACTCTTTCAAGCCGTGCGACAATTTTTTTTTTTTTTTTATTTAACGATAAAAATTACGGTTTTCAAATTTTAGGATAGAAAAGTAAATAAAATAATAACTTAAAGAAAAAATCTATTGTGTCTCCATCTTAGTGGAAAAATGGGGCACCAATTATGAGCTGTCAAAAGATCGAGCAAACTTTTTATTCCTTGAACCATGCAACAAACTGACATTAGACATTCGAATTTCAATATCGAAATTTCTTTTACATTGAAATAGTAAATTGTAATAAAGTGTTGAATTGAAATAAAGTATACGGTGAATTGTTGCTGTTTGAACTTATATAAGAATGTGTTATAACTTATAAATAAAATTAACCGTGAGTAGTTATGAAAAGTTAAATTGAGTTTTATTAGATGAACCCAAGGCAAAAAAAAATACAAAATTACAAGAGATTTCGGACCAAGCGATTCTCGAATTCCGAATTTATTCGAAAAATTTCCGAAGGATTAGCCTTTATAAGCACAATCATCGAATGGCGGAAATGGGAGTGTATAGGCAGCTCTTTTTGATAGATAAGTAAAAGAATGGAACTCATTAGCCGAAGGTGGCAGAAAAGCTCATTGCGATGAAGACTCCTTCGCGTATCCCTTGGAATTATGATATTTTCCGAGGATACGCGTCATTGGCAACCCTCCTTGCAGATGTAGGTACTAGAAAATAAAGAAGGCCCCAGTCGGTACCTATAGAAAAACCATTAGAAACTGACGTTTTCATTTATGAACCATTAAAAAACCTCTGCTGCTATTTCCTTAAACTTTTATTCAAACAGTAAAATTTTGTGGAACATTTATTTTTAATAATCATCTACCAACATTCTAAATTTTGAATATTTTCATTATATTTCCACTACTGTGCCTACAATGACAGTGTATATATTTAACTCATGTTGTACATTTTACTGATTTTTTATTTCTATTTTACAGTTGCTTCGGTTCAAGACTAACCCAATTTGCAGCTTTGCACTCCACATTGTAATTCGAATATACCTAGTATGTAGTAGGTACAAGGATTAAGAATTTTTCAAGTCACCTGTTGATCTGTACATAACTCGTTACAGGTTGTTCGAATTTTGGCGAAGAGGGGAAACTTTGAAAGCGATACTGGTAAGGGTTTTACCTACTAACTGCCCTTAAAAAAGCACAAAGTTTGCTTTATTTTTAACTCAGTAAAGCGCATTTTTTATTTTTACCTATGTATTGTATATATTTGCTTAATAACGTAAACAATTATGCAAATGTTAAGTAAAAATTATAAACAAACGCAAGCGCCGTAGTAATGCATTATATTCACAAAAGCTCAACGAACATGTGCTTAATTCAATGACACAGAGCGTTAAAGTAATTGTTAAAAAAAAAAATTATTTAAACTACTGGGTGCCAAAAGTATGCTTGTAGGCACTATCAAAGATTTAAGCGATTGTCAGTTCAAAAAGTATGTTTGTACAACCGACTCAGATGGACTTTGATCGAACTTTGATGTTTACCCTTTCATTTAATACTCAATTAGTAACCGCCAAAAGTTCCCATTTGTCATAATTTAACTTAATGTAAGCAATGAACAATCGCAAATATATATGGGGAAAGCAAACTATTAACGGCAACACAAATTATTTAAATAGCGAAACAATGCCATGAAGCAAAGAAACACTAATTTTTACATACGAGCAGCAGACATCTGCGAACATTTTACGTTCGCAAAGTCATTGATAATAATCGGATTCTTGCTATAGCTTTTGAGTCTTGTTCCCCCAATCGGTTATTGCAATCTTCAGTTCACAGATAGAGACCGAAATCGTGGTTCGAAATCGGCAGGCAGCTAGGCCAGCACTTTTTTTTTGGCAAAGTCCACTTAAGCACTTTTCCTGATTAGGTTAACTCCATAGGGCGTAAACACAATCACAAATTTTCACACACGGAGAAACACAAAAAACGCATCGAGAGCGAGACCATGCCAACTTGTTCGCCGAATAAACTCTAATAATACACACAAGATACAATTTGCCACAAAACAAAAAATTATACGCGCAGTGAAAGTTACATAAATGTCAGAAACAAATGAAATTTCAAAAATACTAATTTTGCATTAATTACCTCATGTTGCTTCGATTATATTTTGGATACACTCGAATGGAATGCAAAATTGTTTTATAAAAACAAAACTTGGTAAATAAATAGGTAGTAAACAAGGCAAATGTCACAAGATAACAGTGTAGTGAAGCTGAAGACAATTTTGTGGGACTCTTGGAAACAATATGGGAATCACTTAAAAAGTGCCAGCCAAAAAGAGAGCACCCAAGCAGATTCTGCCGCAAATTTTAAAACTTGTCCACGCGTTATATTCCGCCACAATCTGTCCCACGACCATTAAAAGCCGCGACCGAATACTGAGAGCTCAACTTTAACAGTGACAGTATTTAAATCAAAAACCAAATCGCTGCTCCGGGCAATCGCAGAGAAAGAAAAAGAAAACTTCTCATTTTGCCTTGTTGTTGGTGTCGGTCGCTGTCACTGCACTATCGCGTTATTCTAGAATTGATTGGATAGAGAGCAGAAAAGCTCTTTTTATTAAGATACACACTTCATGGGGTATCAAGCGCGCATATTTCAATTTGGGAATGGTGTACGCTGTAGGCAACAGTTATGTGATGGCAGAGTGGGCATAACTTTAGCTGCTGCACACACCTTTCCCACCCAGACTGATTTTTGGCAAGAGTTGGAAGTTATATTTACCTAGTAAATTATTTTTTTCATAATGGGGTGGTTTCTATAAGTTTTGAGGCGAACTTCTTTAAATTTTAAATATAGCAACTGCGTTTACCGGCAGCATTCTATAGGATTTCAGTAATAAACTTGAATTTTAAATACATAGTGACTATATATATGAAAGCATGGTATTTTTTTTTACTGTTTAGGCGCGTTCTTGAATTTAATGCACGCAAAAAATTATAATAAAAATTATTAAATTTCGAACACTCCTAACGTTAGCGGGTCATAATTGTGCTTTCAAAAATCTGCTTTCTCAAAATTCGAACTTATAGTGGGGTGCCATGGCGTAGTGGTTAGTGTGTGTGCTTACTACGCCGGAGGTCTGGGCTCGAATCCTGCCACCGTCACCTGATCAAAAAAAAAAGACTTGTTCTTTTTCACGGTTCCCACCTCCGCGAGGTCTTGAAAAACTTCTCAAAGTGCCGTTCGGATTCGGCAAAAAAATGTAGGTCCCCTTGTATGTAAAGAAATGAACACACCAGCATACATTGTTGAGAAGTTGCCCCTGGTTCACCTCGAGCTGCTGCGCCACTCTTTTTTTTATTTATTTTTTTAACTAATACTATGTCTCCACCGGCAATTAAAAGAGGGTTAACGGGAGACGATTAAAAATAAATCCCAAAGTGGCTCCACCAAACAAATAAAGGATTAATTTGACACGAACACTCTGTTCCTGGCACTTTGGCTCTCAAAAGAGAGTGGCCATGTTATTTCCCAGGAAATAGGTTTGTGAAACGGGTGAATGGAACTTATGAGAGGATTTATTTTTTTAATCGCTTGCCGAGACGATTTAAATTTATACGGTAAAGCGCGCGTTTTGTATAGAGGACTAAATAAAGATTTATATTAATCGGGGATTAGTGCTTGCTTTATGTTGCTAAATCTGCTTACTCTTTTGAAGTAAAGCAAAGGTAAATAAAAGGAGGAGGCGAGGCTTGCTTTGTAAAAGTGGCATTCAAAGAGTGGCATTTCCAGAGTTTTACTTGTTTTGACGTGTTCCTTACTACCATTTTAGTGAATCAACTCAAATGATTTTAGGCGTATATTAATATTAATGCGTAGTTTGTAACACAGTGAAATAATCATCGTAGACCCCTAAGACCTTTTAGAGATATGATCGAGAACGACAGGGGAATCGATTAAGCCATGTCCGTCCGTCCGTCCGTCTGCATGTGTGAAGTGTGAAAAAGGTTTGTGGTGATGCTGGGATGAAGGTAAGCGTGAACAAATCGGAAGTGATGGTTGTTTCCCGAACTCCTGTGCAGTGTACCCTGCACATAAATTGAGTTCCATTGAAACAGGTGGAGAAGTTTAAGTATCTCGGGATCTTTTTCACGAAAGATGGCAGGAGTGATACTAAGTTGTCCTGTAGAATTGGCCGAGCTGAAGCAATCAGGAAAGCTGAGCTTGGAGTGAAAGCAAAGATCTGTTTTTAATTCAGTGTTCGTTCCAACCCTCATCTATGGTCATGAAATTTGGGTAATGACCGAAAGAATTAGATCGCGGGTACAAACCGCCGATGTGAGATTTCTGAGGTGCGTTGCTGGTGTTACTCTTAGGGATAGAGTGAGAAACGTCAGCATTCGATGGAATCTTAATATTGAGCAGCTACTTCTCCGAGTGGAACGATCAATTCTTTAATGCTTTGGACACGTTGTTCGCATGCCCTCTGACAGACTTCCTGGAAAGGTCATGTTAGCCGAGATGCGAGCGCGTCGCCTCCCTGGTAGGCCAAGAAACAGGTGGTGGGATCAGGTAAAGAACCTCTCCGAGTCCCACTTGGGGATTGCGCCTGAGTCTCTTTAGTTGGTGGTGGAGGATCGAGAACGATGGAAGGAGCATTTTTCCGCTCTCACTCCGCAACCCTTGGAGAGGATAAATCACATAATATAAAATGATGAAGAAATGTAACGATCGAACCAGCGTGTGGATTTTTTTTAATTTGCTGTTAGACTTTCTTCCATTAGTACGACCACCCGCGCTAGTATTGGCTGATTTTCTTGAATTCTATGGGCACTAGTTTTTGCAGAAACGGCAACACAAGCTCTTATTTTAACATACTTCTTTCTTTGAATAGGCTTAGAAAAACCAGGTTGGATCGCAATTTTTAATTTTTTTAGCGTAACTAGCCTTTTTTTCTGCACTTTTGCGTTTTTTTTTTGCGAAATTTTTTTTTTTAGCACTAAAACGGCTGAATTAGAATAGAACTCTTTCAGCAAAATATGACTCGATTCATTTTGAGCTGCTTTATACGTATTCTCTATCGGCCTTGATCAGTAGTAAGTTCCTCAAAAGTTATAGCCTCAAACACAATAAAAAAACGGCATCTTTTTATTAACACTTTTGTATAAAACTTTAACATTTACTTAACCTAAGTTTTATTTTTACAAAATATTTGGAAAAAAGTACCAAAAAACTTTTTGCAGACTTGGTCTACTATCATCTGCCTCCCCAGTTTTTGAATTGTCCTTTAATGTCCCTCTTATCACGAAAAGCTGGGCCAACATATTTAAATATATATCTACAAATAAATAGTGACGCAACAGCTCGAGGTGAACCAGGGCCAACTTCTCAACAAAATTGTATGCTGTGTGGTGTGCGTTAATTACTTCACATACAATTAAATAAATAATTTTTGGATTGCTTACATAGCAGGGTCATGCCGCAGCTCCATGGCATGATTCGAGGCAAGAAGCCGGTAATTGGTTCACGTAGTACCCTATTATTTACTTCATTTTTTTAAAGTTCCTTAATGGAAAAGTACATGGCGTCCTTTAGAAAATTTGAAAGTCACCATTTTTGCGTAGGTGTCTACACCCTAGACTGTGCGCGAAGTGCTCGTCTATAGCTTCCGCATTGTTCCTTTAATTAATTTTATCAAAGCATTGAATTTTTTATTTAAGGTCACAAAAGAACTGACCTGAGACAAAAAATAAAAAAATAAACATAATATCAGCTGTCCACTTAGCCAAAAATGGAGACTAGAAGTGGTGTTGTTTATTCTGTTTTCTAAAAAATGCTCTTATAGTTATAAAAAAATAATTACAAACTAGTCGTACTTTAATTAACTTTATTTTTTGTTTTGTTATTATCTCATTTAAGTTTGTTTTAATCGTTGATAGAACCAAGGTTCTATAAGATCCGGAGATACTTTCAATTGACTTCTTGTTACATCTAAATTATCGTCCCTCGACTATGAAAGAAACATGACGTTAGGCATAGTTTCGACAATTTCAAATCAAAGTATAACTTACTGTAGGATGACAGATCAATTTCATCAGGCAATTCTGTTATATTAACGTCGAATCGATCTTGAACCTCATTCAAGATCTTTGCGTCAGCTTCGTCAGAAACAAAAGTGATGGCCAAGCCTTTAGTACCAAATCGTCCAGCACGTGCCACGCGATGCAAATAGGTGTCAGAATCTTCTGGCATGTCATAATTAAAAACGATATTCACACGCTCAATATCCATTCCTCTTCCGAATAGGTTGGTGGCTACCAAAATTCTCTACACAGAAAATAACGAGATAAAGTCCATACAGACGTTACTGATGTTCTTCGAATTACCTTCTGGAAATCCTTAAATTGTTGATAGCGCGATAGACGTTCCTCTTGATTCATGCCCCTATGAATTCCAATGGCAGGGAAGTTTTGCTCTGTCAAAAGTTGTGCCAACGCCATGCATCTTTGAACGGACTTAACAAATATAACCACCTAAAGGAGGGCAAAAAGGTTGTATGATACTCAGGACTTAAGCCTATTTTGGTATTACCTGGTTGAACTCAAGAACATCGAGTAACTCGAAGAGTTTCTTGTTCTTTTCGTTCTCCTTTAGTTTCACGTAGTGCTGTTGCAAACCGTGCAGCGTGAGCTTGGCCTCATCGTCCACATAAACTTCCATGGGCTAGGTTTAAAACAAAAGGAAAAGAAAATAAACTTAAAACCTAAGAATCACTTGTAAAAGCATCATAGCAGTCTATCTATCGAAGCTAATCTCAGCTCCAAGGCGGGTGTCTTTCTCAGGAGCTGCATCTGTATCCACAACAAGGAACAACTAAACGTCTTTGGTTTTTCTTAAATGCTAACTTTTTTTTGTTCATTTACTTAATTTTTTTTAACAATACATACGGCTACAAAGAGACCTGCAACATCCACCAACAACCATGAAGCAGGCGATGTTTGTGACCCTTCAATCCTCCATACCTCGATACCCTGAGTGAGGATATAGCACTCGTGGAATGGAGATGGCGGCACAGGTGCGCAGCAAACCTTACCAAGCATTCAGCTTTTACAGAGATACACATACGAGTAGTTAATAGACTTGTGCTGAAGCAATATTCTGCATCGTCAATGAAAGGAATTGTGGAGAAGATTTTGTTTCGATCGTTTCAGACAGTTTTTTTTATGTAGTCGCAACGAATACAGCCGGTTTTTTGTTGGTTTTTCTTGTCAGGACGCCGAGCTCGCAGGAATTTTAAAATGAGTTCTTCGCTTGGACGTGGAAAACTCGATGCAAATGTTTACCACTCGAGTGGGGAAAAATTAAGACGCGACCTTATACACGATTCTATTGTTTAGCTTGGAATCTCAAGTTATTTGAAGTTCCACACACACACACCCCGGATGGACTATGATTTGCTTTGAATTTTGTTGAACGCGACTAGTGAATAGTATTTGAAGTGGTAGGAGCAGGAATTGAGATAATCTTAGTAGTAGTAGTATAATTAGCACGGTGATATTTACATCTTGCATAAATTTCTTGCAGACTGGTCGAATGTCTTTGCTAAGTGTTGCGGAAAACATCATGACTTGTTTTCCGTGTGGAGTACTGCGGAAGATTTCCTGTACGTCGCGTCGCATATCTGTTGGACAATTTGTTGTTATAAATTTTATTTTTTGTTTGTTTTTGTGCTGGAGACTTACCAAGCTGTTCCAACATTTTGTCACACTCATCCAGGATGAAATGCTTGAGATGCTTCAAGTTGAGCTTTTTGTTGCGAATAAGAGCAAGGATGCGGCCCGGTGTTCCAACAACAATGTGGGGTGTAACGTTCTTTAGGTTGTCCTCGTCCTTTTGGATGGATAGGCCGCCGAAGAAAACACCAACCTTTTTAAGGTGATTCGGATTTTTATTAAATCTTCCACTTTGCTGTTAGTTAAACCTTACCTTGACGGATGGCATGTACTTAGAGAAACGTTCGTATTCTTTGCTGATTTGGAATGCTAGTTCTCGGGTGTGGCACATAACCAAAACGTAGACAACATTCTCCGTTGGCTCTAGTTGTTGGAGAGTGGCCAATACAAAGACAGCTGTCTTACCCATACCTGATTTGGCTTGACACAATATGTCCATACCTAAAACTGCTTGCGGAATGCATTCGTGTTGAACTAAAAACAAAAAGTACAAACGGTACAGGTTGTAAGTATAAAATAATCTTAGATAAAAAAATCTTTAAAAAGTCTTCAACATTAAGAATAGTATCCACATGTACCCGCTTATAAAAGGTAAATTTTTTTTGAAGGTACACTTTCACCTTTGTTTTGCTTTAAAAGCCATAATTTTCTTGCTTTTATATTTTTGGAAAAAAACGCAAACAACGAAAATTCTCCAAAATCAAGGAAATTACACTAAAGTGTTTGGGGAAAAAATATAACCAAAATGACGTTAGAAAGTTTGGCTCAGTTCCCAAATGTGGTAAAATTTCACTTTCTTCCTCATATATGGCTGAGGAATAATTTAAAGCGATGGAAGGTAAAAAAAAGTGGCAAGCACGCCATACATTTTTTTTTTTTTTCATCTTTATTCATATTTTATTCAGTCCAACTTAAAACCAGTGCCTGAACAGAGTTCAAATAAAGCTGAACTTAGGATGGATTATAATAAAAAGATGTCATTTTAGCTACAAGACCTAGGGGTGAATGATCCAAAATAAGAAACAACCAGTGAGTAAGTGCAACTGTGTGAAATAACAGTCCGTGAAAGGAACCGTTAAATACCCCATCTTATCCCACATTGAAAGTTGCTGATGTTATTGTTATTTTTTAGCGATTTTAGCTCCTTGCTGCAAACTATCAATATTAGCACAGATATTTCCATGTTACGTTTTAAGGTACGCAAATTTTAAGGTATGCAATTTTTTTGTTCAAATTCTATATTTTTGTAAAATCGACCCCTTAAAGGAGGCGTTGCTTAAAATTTCTTTAAGAAATTTTAAATAAATCTTGAATAAACTCTAGTTTGCCCTACGTGGTAATTTTTACTTCTTATTCTTTCCTAAATGAGGCTTAAGTCGAAATAACGTTTTTCTGGAAATTTCAAGGTTTTTCTTCAATTCTGCCTCCAAATGTGGCCATGTGCCCAAAATTTTTTGGAACAAAATGTTGAACTATAAAAAATTATCTTATATTGGGAAATCAGATTTGGAAGTATGTATAGTGCACAAAATTATAAAAAAAGAACTAGGCGCAAACAGATGTTGTAGGCATAAAATTTTATTAGAGTAATGGCCGATTTCATGGTCTCCGTTCCGATTCTGCTAACGGTTTTGTATATTAGCCTTATACTATGCCTCCACCGACAATTAAAAGAAGATTAGCGGGAGACGATTAAAAATAAATCCTAAAGTGACTCCATCAGACATATATAGAATTAATTTGACACGAAATTCTGTTTCTGTGATTTTGGCTCTCAAAAGAGAGTGGTGGTGTCATTTTCCAGAAGCGAAAAACTATTTCCTCAGTAAAAGTCACAATATAAAACGTACTTGTGACAGATCTGTCGCACAAGGACAGTTTCAGTTTCCTTTTTTGATTCCCAAACTGTTACAAAGATGCAGAAAATAGGTTTGTGAATAGGGTGAATGCGTTTTATGAGAGGATTTACATATTTGTAATCGCTTGCCGAGAGGATTTAAATTTGTATGGTAAAACGCGTGATTTGTAGAGGATTTAGTGAGGATTTATATTAATCGCGGATTAGTTCCCGGTGGAGACATGGTATTAAGCTCCTAGAAAATGCTGCCAAAACAAATTTGTTTTATATAATTTTTGAAAGACTAAATAAAAATTTTCATTCTATCGAGTTGGCTTTTCAGTTTTTCTATTCATTATTGTTGCATTGATGCGCTTTTTGCCAATGTTTGGTGACTTAAGTGTGTGATTGAAAAAAAAAAGTACCTACCTACATAATTTTTTTTTTTTTTTTTTTTTTTCCGTGGGTAGGTAAAAACCTTCATAGGCACTATGAGAATCGAACGCGCGTGCTCATAGTAGTGTGAGATTCTTACTCACTAAAAAACCTCCCAATCTTTGTAAGACTACGACTAAGTTTCCTTAACAAGTAGTTCATGCTTCTGTATAGTAATCGCGTTTGGCAGGCTACCTTCCAACGAAAGCACCTGCAATACCGTCACTATGTGCGGTTTCCTCTTACGACGCTAGATCCAACGGCCTTGTTCGTTGTAGTCGGCGTGCAAGATTTGTCTGATCCAGAGTTCGGATTATTTCGTGGTTGCAATGGCCGTGAAGGCGAGTGTGAAGTTTGCGAGCAAAGTTTCTTACTTCGTCGGTCACGGTTGCGATGCCTAGATCTCGATGTAAATCGCTATTTCTTATATACCATGGAGCATTTACGATTGCTCTTAGTGTCTTATTCTGAAAAGTTTCTAAAATAGATATGTTGCTTGGTTTGGTACAACCCCAAAGTTGTATACCGTACGTCCAAGATGGTTTTAGCACTTGCTTATACAATAGCAGTTTGTTATAAACGCTTAGTTTCGAATAACGTCCGATAAGCCAATTCAGTTCTCGTAGCTTGATTTCAAGTTCATCGCGTTTCTTTTTAACGTGTGGCTTCCACTTAAGTTTTGCGTCTAGGGTCATGCCTAAATATTTCGCCTCGTTTGCGTACGGAATTTGTACCGAGTTTATAAATAGAGGTAAGTTGATTACCCTCTTGTAAGTAAAATTTACATGCGTTGATTTTGTCTCATTTAGGAGGATTCGCCAGGCCTTTGTCCATTCGCATATTTTATTCAAAGCGCGTTGGAGTTTTCCCGTTGATTGTTCGACTGTCTTATCCGTAGCGAGGATAGCCGTGTCGTCAGCGAACGTGGCTATAGTCGTTGTCTCTACTTGAGGTACATCTCTTGTAAAAAGTAAAAACAGTGTTGGACCGAGGACGCTACCTTGTGGAACGCCGGCTTGTATTTCTTTGAATTCTGAGTATTCGCTCCCGTATCTCACTCGAAATAGTCTGTTGTCAAGATAAGACTCTAAGAGTTCATACATTTTTTCCGGCAAAACTTTCCGTAGCTTATATTTTAGGCCTTCGTGCCAAACTTTATCAAAGGCTTGGGATACGTCAAGAAAAGCGGTAGAACATATCATTTTCGCTTCTAAGGCTTTCTCAATTTCATTAGTTATTCGATAGACCTGGTCAAGTGTTGAATGTTTGACCCTAAAGCCGAATTGGTGATCCGGAATCAATCGTCTTTCTTCAATTATTGGTTGCAGTCGTTTGAGCACAAGTTTCTCGAAGACTTTAGATATAATCGGCAGAAGCGAAATCGGTCTATATGATTTTTTGTCGTTCGGGCATTTCCCTGGTTTCGGAACCATTATTACCTCTGCGACTTTCCATTGCCGTGGAACGTATGAAATTCTCATTGATGCGTTTATGATGTAGAGAAGCTTGACTAACGCTCTTTTCGGTAGCTCCTTCAAAATTTCCCCAGTAATTAGGTCATAGCCTGGAGCTTTGTTATTCTTCAAATTTCGGATTGTTTGACGAAGTTCAGACAGTGTCACGGTTTTCATTCGATCATTGTCTAATTCCGCATTGCGATACAGATCGTCAACCAACGGCTCCCCGTCAAACGGTTTGAATGTTTCTTCTAGATGTTCTGCAAATACATCTGCTTTCTCTTTGTCGCCTTTTACCCATTCACCGTTATCTTTTCTTATTGGCGCCGAGTGTACTATGGGCTTTTTAATGGACTTCACGGCTTTCCAAAGTGAATAGTTTGACCCTCTATCGGCAGTCAAGTTTTCGAGGTAGTTGGTAGTCTCGCGACTTTTAAAATCTTGAAGTAAGTGCTTTAATTTGTTAGATAGCCCATTCAGAATGGTTTTATCAGGAGGAGCTCGAGACAAATGCCACCTCTTTCGAGCCTTTCTCTTTTCGCGTATGAGCTCTTCAATTTCGCGCGGGTAAATTGATCCGCTTTTCCTTACTCCAGTCTTCCGGAAAGAAGTATTGTTCCAAGCAGCGTCTTGGATAGTTCTAACGAGTTTATCGACTTCGTCTTCTATTTCTAAAGGGGTTGTAAGTGGTACATGTAGAGATACATTTTCTTTACAGTATTTTTTAAAGCCATCCCAGTCGGTGTTGTTATTCGTTAGCCTAGGCGCTCTCTCATTTTTTGCTAGACTTCCGCCGATTTTCAAAACGACTGCCGAGTGATCCGAACAGAGATCATAGCCTTCTTCTACATTTGTGAGGTGGCGGGGAACCCCTTTTGCGATAAAGAAGTCGACAAGGTCAGGTACTTTGTTTCTGTCGGTTGGCCAATACGTTGGCTTTCCCGTCGAAAGGAAAACCACGCCACGTTTCATGCTAGCTTTGAAGAGTACTCTACCTCTTGTTGAATTGCACCGTGATCCCCAAAAGGTGTTTTTCGCATTAAAGTCCCCGCCGATGATAAAATTCGACCCAAGTAAGTCAAAGAGGGGAGTAAGATCGTCGTCCGCTAGCCTATACTGTGGAGGAAAATAACTCGAGGCAATATTATAATCTAGGTGACCTATTTTTACCGATACTGAAGTTATTTGCATAGAGTCAAGCTCAATTTCTTCGTTTTTGTAATGCTTAATACAGTCTTTGATGTAGAGAGAGGATCCGCCTCTCGAATTTTCTGATGGATGATGCGCGTGGTAGTCGATGTAACCTCTAATTTTGGGTCCGGATCCCTTCTTAAAGTGTGTTTCCGAAATCAGGCATAGGTCAATATTTTTTTCCCGTAGAAATACTTCTAGTTCGTCGATTTTCTTTAAAAGACCATTTGCATTCCATGTAAGTATGTTAATGAGCTTCATATTCATGATTTGTTATTGGTTTTGCGAGGTTTAAACTCTAGCTCGCTCAGTTTGTCAAATATTACTTGATTAACTTTAGTTTGTTGCTCAAGCTTTTCCAATATCATAAATAATATTTGAGATACCGAATCTGTTGTGGTAGGTTCTGGAGGTTTGCTTTTGTGTGACGCGACTTCAGCGTACGATCTTGGGCCGATGAGTGATGATTTTCCCTTTGTACTTGGACCGGCGACGTTTTCTTGCGGAGTTTGTATATTTTTTCTCGTCGATCTCGTATTTCTGACCGACTTGGGAGTTTTCGGCTTGTCAGCTCTAGAACGTTTTGGGGTTGTGGCCCTATCTACAATATGTTGCTTAACAGTTTCGTGACGTTTTTGTAGCTCTATTGCGATTTCGCAACCTCGGTAGCTCGCCGGGTGACTTCCATTACAATTGGCGCAAGTCGCTGGGGCCTGACTGCTTACGTTGCAATCTTTTGTAAGATGTCCACCGGCGCATTTGACACATCGCGGTTCTTTTTGGCAGTACGCTTGAGTATGTCGGAAGCCTTGGCATCGCTTACATTGAGGTACTAGTCTATTGCCCTTTCGCTTGGGCTCAATTTTTACCCTGATATTTAGGATTGTTTTTATTTTATATATTTCGTTTATGTTTTCAATCCTATCGAACGTCAGCATGAAAATAGGAAGACCGCGCTTGACCACGGTGTCTTTTTCTCCTTCCGTACGTTGTTTTTCTTTCTTAAGTATGTTCACGGCATCAAGAATTTTAAAGCCTTGGGCTTGAACATCTTCAACAATTTCTTCCTTCGTGCAGGTTGGGTGAAGTCCCCTAGCGAAAACCCGAAGCGGCTTCTCGAATTTGTTTTCGTAAGTATACCATTGTACATTCTCGGTATTTAATTTTTGCGAAAGTGCGCGATAGGCATCAGAGTCATCGACATTGACTTTCCATACATTATTTCGAAGAGAAATTAAATTATACTTCGTCCCCAGAGTATTTTTTAAGATATTTCGCAGCTTTCCGTAGTCTGCGACCCCAACGACATTTATTGCAGGCGGTCGGCGAATTTTTTCTTCAATTTTCGCTGTCGCTTTTTTTGACACGGTTGGTGTTTCATCGTGTTTATATACGGCCTCAACTACTGGCGAAGACCCAATTTTTCGTTTTTTGGTAGATCTTTTCTTGAGAGCCGGATTAGTTTCACGTGCAAGCTCTTCTTCGTCTGTCACGTATTCGCTTTGACGCTTCGGCGTGTCCTCACGTTTTGTAGTATCACGGGGATTCCTAAGAGCCTCGTTTTCTTTTCGTAACGAATCTACTTCATTTTTGAGCTCATGGTAGAGACGTCCCATATCTTTAAGCTTAGCGCGGAGTTCGTTGTTTTCCGCTTCAAAGCATTTAGTTTTCGCTGAGTCCCGATTAACCGGCGGACTTCCTTTCCCGGAGATGATCGATCTAGGTGGTGGTGATCGAGGTACCCTTGGTTTCTTCATAAAGGGATTTGAAAGCAATAAATGGCTCTCCCCAGAGAGTCTACCTACAGGAGAGAGTTTCACCTACATAATGTGAAAACGAAATTTCATCCTGAGTGAGTGAAGTGTCAGAATTGTCAGAATTAATACCTAAGTTTCGGCTGTGAAATAGTCATAAGAAGTTTTAATAATTGTGGTAAAACTAATAACTAATAAACTTACTAATAAACATTTGAGAAAACGCCAATGAAAAAAGGCTTAACGTAAAGGCATTTTGAGAAAATCTTTTATTTAATTTAAGAATGAACGCAATATATAAGCAGATGATCTTAACAACGTTAGTTTGTTGGAACCTTTCGGAGAAATGATGGTGTAAAGGTGAGTGAATTGGATTTGGAGAGCGATTGCTACTTTGACAAGCACAAGGTGGTAAACGCGTTAATTATATGTAGTCGAGTTTTTATTTCAAATATTACCACTTTGCTTGACAACGTCACAAGGAATTAGACAAACAAAAGGGGGCCTTAGAGGTAGAATGTTCAGATCCTTAAATAGTGGTCAACTATGAGCGAAGCGGTTGCCACGGGATACGCGGGATACGTGATACGCATAGTGTTCCTGAAACAATGGCAAAGGCTTCACAGTGTTTGCGTAGGTTCTCCCGCAAAATCTCTTTACGCCCAAAAAGTGAGAACTTCAAACAGAAATTTGTTAAATGTTTTGGCAAAGGGATTTTGTTTGGGAATTCAGGTTTCGTTTTATTTAAACTATGAAATAGGATGGGCTATTCAACGGTACTATTTAAAAGAACTGTAACTTCTGAATAATCCTTGTAGCACTTACTCACTGGCTTTGACTTAATACTTTTTTTATTAATGTATCCTGTCGGGGAAACACATGAATAACGGGGAAGAACGCTGAGATTACAAAAGTGTAAGTTCAAAAGGGTGTGCACTATGGCAATTATCCTGCCAGATAGAGCCGAAATGGAGCAATACCTCAGAACAGATTTTCGTGATGACGAATGTTTGAGATCAATAATTTTATGATTCAGCTAAGTATTAATCAGAGTTTAAACTGGACCGGCATTCAAATTTTTGCAGTATAGAGTATACGGCTACGCACACACCTCTCGATCAAATAAAATTTCTCCTTCGTCCTGTTAAGTTTTTTCTTCCTACTTTTAGAAAATTCTGATTATTTCTGATTAATATTCGATACCCATATTGGGTATTTTAGATAGAATGACGGTTTGACTTGACGATCAATACAATGGGCTGGGCATACATTACGTCTCAAAGCTTGTGGTAAAAAACATCGAATAACAATTTTCTCAAAAACTAGAGGACATTTGGTTTGCTAGATTCAGAATTGATATAAGTAGGCATGTATGTATTGACCACAAAATGCCAATTCCTTTGACAATTTTGGAAAAAATTGATCTAAACTTTTTGTATCAAAATTTTAATTTTATTTGCAAATTTTTCAAAAACTATTGACAATAATAATCTAGTTTAAATTAAAAATTCCCGAAATTTTCCATCTCGTAATTAAATTGCAAGATTTTATATGAAAATTTTTTTACGCAGAGCTCGTAATTTGCGCGTTGATTTTGGCTTGAAATTTGAGTTCCACCTTGAATTCCGTTGCGTATGATTGCTGAACAGCTAAAGCCGTGTTGTCACAAGGAACAGGGACAGGAGAAGAAACAGAAACAGAATTTTATACATTAGCCACGCAAAAATCATTCAGCGAATTTAGGTTTCAGTTGCTAATGTATGGGATTCTGTTTCTGTTCCTGTTTTACGTTGGTAGTGACAACGCGGCTTAAGGGTATTTTCAAAATTTTTAGGCTACTTGCTTACATTTAAATTTTAATTGAATTGATCGGTTCTCATGCGAAAGTCTTACCAAATCCACATTTGGTTGACAAAAAACTATAAGAAAAACTGCACCGATAGGTTTGCAAGATTCCATCTTCAAGCAAAAATTTGACAAAAAAAATAACAGCTAAAATAATAGCCAAAGAAAGCCAACACTCTATAAGTTAGAACGCAGAGTTTATGTTTCAACGAATTACCATAGTTTTTTAGTAAGCCGTTTTTTAAATTTTTGAACATTTATATTTTTGTCAAAATGCCCTACGATTTTTTTGGATGCATGGGAACTGCCAAATTTCAGGATGTATTGATTTTCTCTCATTGAAATTTGGTTCACTTTGTAAACGTTTTGTTCAACAATACCTGACTATAAAATATGGGTAGGTAAGCAACGTATCATAACTAAGCAGCTGTGTTCGTCGATACAAAATTAACAGTAAAACTCGTCTTAGTTTTGTGTTGGTAACGATGACAAAACTGCACCACCCACCTACGTTAGCTGACAAAAACGAGTCCAAAAATTTCTACTAATGGTTTGTCCTAACCATTCAAATTATTACATACGTTTATTGCACTTTTATGAAGCATGTTTTTTTTTACTTTTTTATAGGTTAAAATAAAATAAAGGGTTAACGTTAGCATTTTGCTTCATCTTACCTTCCGATGGATGTTCAAAACCGCAGTCGACAATAGCACGTAAGATTTCGGGTTTCAATAAGAAATCTCGAAATCCCGAGCTATGAATAGACACATACGTGCCCTTGACGTCCTTCTTTGGGGCTTCCTGGGTTTCGGCAACTGTTGTCTCGGTTTGTTCCTCATCTTCGTAATCCAAAAGATCATCATTATCGGCCATTATGGATGAGTGTGTTTTTTATTCTAAATAGACGAAATCGCAAATTTGTGAAATTGTATTCGTAAGCTGGCATTTTTGGTATTTAAATGAAAAATATATGTATCGATGATATAAATGGGTTAAATAAAGCCGGTGCGTGACGCCATTTTTCGCACCTTCAACAGCTCGTGAAAGTTTACGAATTAATTTAGGCTTTTGTATTTGATATAAGCATTGTACACATTGTAATTAAAATAAGTTATTGAACTCACCGTCGGTTTTAGTGTTTAAAAAATGAATATTTCTTATTATACACACGAAAAAGAACTACAAGACTTTTTTGCCGAAACACAGAACTCTGAAAAGTGAAAATAAAAATGGCGCGCCAAGTCAAACAGCAATTCGTTAGTATAAATATCGAGAACTCGTTACTTTTTAGTTAAGAAAGTAATGCCTCAAATAGAGGGAATTAGTGGTAGCGTTCAAAAATGTTTAAAAACTGGTTTGCTTCTTGTCCGATGTGAGAGTGACGATCACATATCCAAGGAAGGAGAAAACAATTTCGTTGTAAGAATCACATTAGAAAACATATTCGTGACAGACCTGTCATACTCGAACGGTTTCAATTTACCTTTTCGAAACTCAAATTTTATAAAGGTGTGCGAAAGAAAAGGGTTTAAAATGGCATAAAAGAGGTTTGTGAAAGGTGAATGAGAAAACTTATGGCGTATTCACCGAACACCGAAATGAAAAAAACATAAAGATTGCAACATTCGTTTGTGATTATATTTGTTTGACAGGCCCAACTGTAAATCTGACGTCACGTGATGGAACCGTCTTATCGTACGAGTGAAAAAAAGCCTATTTTTTCGCACAACAACCTGTACTGCCAATCAGCAATCTGTTTTGTGTTTGCGTGCTGAGTTTACCTCAAAAAGCTTATAAACTCTTTTTTTTAACGATGAAAATTAAAATTTTCTTCAAAACTGATAAGAATCGCACGGAAAATTATTGTTCGTGTGTAGAGTATGGTTGCTGCAGGAACGCTGCGCTGTTTTATGTCGCACGTTTTTCTGTCGCCGTGTGCCCCAAGCCTAACTTTAAATCCATTTTGATAGTTTTCAGTTTTAGATATTTGTAAGTTTTAACTGATTTCATACAATTTCAGTCGCATTGTAAAAGAACGAATGAAAATTGAGTCGAAATGTCATTTCACATAGAGGCTGTTTCATTTGGTTTATCCTAACCTGATGTGTCAGAAATACTATGGTAAGGGGAAGCGCCAGTGTGGTGGCCACCGTTCAACCTCAGTTTTATTTTGAGAAATAAATTTTGGGTTAAGTTAGGATAAACCAAATGAAAACAGGCACATACACAATGAAAGTTAAGCCTTCAGCGCAATGAATCTGTTACGTCCGTCAAGCATGCCAAAATATGCCAAAATGGCATGCAGTCTAATAAGGTGTTTTCGTCGGACACTAATACGCGATTAAGACAAATCATCCTTAAAGTCCATCTAAATCAGGAGATTTACCATACGAATAATATACCCTGTCTCCACAGAAGACTAAACCGTGATGAATATAGATCCTCAATAAATCCTCCTTAACCCAGGAGCTCCACTTGCAATGGGCAAAGCAATCAATTGATTGAAATATTTCCATTGACTGTTTTATTAGTAGTGTAGACGCTATGGAAATAAGCTTTGCAATATTGATTTTTGATTGATTTTTGAATCAATCTTGATGAGATTGATTTCCATTTGAAGAGCAATCATTGCCATAAATCCGTGGCAATGAGTTTGAACATTTGAAACTTTAATTTAATACTCTCGGCTTCAACGGCTTCAATGCAAATAAAAATATAAACTTCAAACCCGAAAACAACGTAGACATAGAAAATTTCACAAACTTTAATGATTTTCTTTCTCGTTTTAAATTTGTATTTGTAGGCAATGAAAAGCTTACATTGAAAATCTAATTGCCAGTTATTTTTTCATTGCAATTGCCATGTTGCCATGTGGGGTGCCATGGCGTAGTGGTTAGTGTGTGTGCTTATTACGCCGGAGGTCTAGGTTCGAATCCTGCCATCGTCACCTGAAAAAAAAGACCAGTTCTTTTTCACGGTCCCCACCTCCGCGAGGGTCTGACAAGCCCTCCGAGAGTATCATTTGTCTTGAAAAAAACTTCTCAAAGTGCCGTTCGGATTCGGCAAAAAATTGTAGGTCCCCTTGTATGTAAAGAAATTAACACACCAGCATACATTGTTGAGAAGTTGGTCCTGGTTCACCTCGAGCTGTTGCGCTACTCTATTTATTTATTTATTTTAATTGCCATGTTCATTTCCATTGCATTGTGCATTGATAGTGGAGCCACAGCGTAAACTTCCTCGTGATTTCGAATTGCTGTGTTTATAAAAACAATATGTACCTATTATTGAAAATAAATTGCGGATCAAATATTAAACGAGTTTATGTATTGATGATTTGGGCTTTTATTGGTCGACAAGTGTTGTTGCGAATAATAGACTATTCCATTTTTACGCCCTATAATAATTTGCTTATATTGTATGTAACCACCCACTGGCGTCCATGCCAATGTTCCAGGATTAGGTAGCCGCTGCGTTAAGTTAACCAATGAACCGCAGTTACTTTTACAAATACACAGTACCAGAATACGTTTGCTTCAGTCGCACTACCTATTGGATTGCCGAAATCGAGATGGCAAAATACCGAAGCACGCAAGCAATAACTTCCAACTCGAAGGCATAAATATTGCTTGCTTGACTAGGGTAATACGATGAAAGAGTTTTCTTTGGTTTGGCTGAGATATCCACGAAATTGAACGCGTCTCCTTTCAGCTTCCAGTTGCACTTAGTGCCGGATGATTTCATCAATATTTTCAAACCGTTTTCACTCATTTTAATTATTTTTCAACATGCAAAGGACATTTAAGATGACAAATAAAAGTCTTTTTGCTTTTGGGAAACGTCATCTCGCAGCTCATTTTGAGAGCAAGAATGACAGCAAGAAAGCAAACTTCAAATTAATCTATTTTAATCTATTTTAATTAATTTATTTTTAAGCGTCCCCCACTAAATTTATTTTTACGGTCGGTAGAGACATAGTATTAATCTCTTTATGAGGAGATTAAAAATTAATCGCGGAATTAATCTCTTCCACGCAAGAATTCTTAAATCAAACCGTATAGAATTCCACGTGTTCTGTGTGTTTTCTGACGAAATAAAACAAACACACCACAATTAATCAACACATCGTTTGATTAATGTATCATATACCAGCTAGAAATAGCTGCTGCGTACACATTTTTTAAAACAAACGCTCCTTTTATCGACAGATGGGTGTTATCAAGTGTTTCTTGCAGTGTTTATTGTGTGGTGTAAATGGGGTGCGTAGAACGACTGATGTTGCTGTTGATGTGGATGTGGTTATTTCTGTCAAAAAAGTTAAATGCTATGAAGCCGCGTTGTCACAAGGAACAGGAACAGAAACAAAATTTCATACATCAGCAACGCAAAAAGCATTCATCGAATTTAGGTTTGAGTTGCTAATGTATGGGATTCTGTTTATGTTCCTGTTTTACGTTGCTTGTGACAACGCGGCTTAAGGTGTGCACACTGCAAAATAATGATTGATGTCGATAATGATATTGCTGGTTGATTTATTACTGTTGACTTTGTGGACCGAAATCCCAACAACATATTTGAGTTTTTGTTTTCTGTTTTTGGGCTATTTCGTTTCGTAGATTAAAAAAAATTGGTAGCAGTTAAAAATTAATTTAATTATTTCTGAATCTGAGTTGCCCGAGAGATAAAAAATTGTCAAAAAAAGCATTCGTTAAGTTAATCTCCTCTATTCCGGTGGAAATACTTTAGTATTAATTTTTAATATTCCTACTTTATCTGTATTATTTGCGGGGAAACACCTTTTAAGTTTAACGCCAGAAATGAGTTTTTCAGCATTATTTTAACATCGATCTTTTCAATTGTCATTAACAAAAGAGAGGTGGGTACGCGATATGGGTACTCCGGGTGTTTGTTTACGCAGTAGAAATAACTTGAAAGCTGCTCAGAATTGTGGAAACCTCTTAGATCCTAATTTTTAATCGTTTAGGGTGGCTAGTTCAATATTAAAATCGGTTCAAACTTGAACGTGGGTACACGAGTACCCAGGTGTATGTTTT
Organism: Neoascia interrupta; assembly: GCA_947623515.1. Classification (NCBI taxonomy): domain Eukaryota; kingdom Metazoa; phylum Arthropoda; class Insecta; order Diptera; family Syrphidae; genus Neoascia; species Neoascia interrupta. The sequence continues at coordinate 197,715,787 of OX392462.1, forward strand.
AGGATTTACTCCGAAGCTCGAATGATTTTGCATTGAGAAACGGGCTTTTAATCCATCATGAATATAATGTGGCGAGAGAAAATATATATAAGAGTTGTTGATGTAAGCAGACCCATAAGCAGGCAGACTGAGTAACCAGCTCCACTCACTAGGTTACGCATCGATAGCTTAAAAGAGCCATGTGCCTTGCCATTTGACGTTTGACATCCAGATTTTCCTTCTTTTTCCGGTTGGTCTTGTGTTGGATCGGTTGTGTTAAATCCAAAATGACGAAAAAACGCCGTAATGGAGGTCGCTGCAAGCATAATCGTGGTCATGTAAAGCCTGTGCGTTGCACAAATTGTGCTCGGTGTGTTCCAAAAGACAAGGCCATCAAAAAGTTTGTCATCCGAAACATCGTGGAAGCTGCTGCTGTCCGAGATATCTCTGAGGCATCCATTTGGGATACATATGTTCTGCCCAAATTGTACGCTAAATTGCATTACTGCGTTTCGTGCGCGATCCACTCGAAAGTTGTTCGCAATCGTTCAAAGGAAGCCAGGCGCATCCGGACACCCCCTGTAAGGACTTTCCCCAAGGACATGCAGCGTCAAAATAACCCGAACCAAGGAAGGAAGTAAAGTTCAACAATACAGAAAAAAATTGTTTCTATAATCAATAAAAGCCCATAAGATTTGAATTTTGTGTGACAAAAGAAAAAAACAAGTGTATTTATTTAACAACTGTGTTGTTGCCTGCCACTCCTTTTAAAAGGTTTGTATTTCTCTTATTGCTATATCAACTGGATTAGTTGGCCGAAGCCGCAACAATGTTCTCTTAACACGCGCAAGTTTTCATCGACTTTTTATTTTAGCGACCTGGCTTAGTGTCTTCTTTAGTTTTGGATTCGTCTTGTCGATTTCCTGGTTTGGAAAATTTCTTATAGAGGACCAATTGTTAAGACTACGCTGCCTTGGCTCTCGACTTAGCGGTGCTGCTTTGACGTAATGAAAACTGCCTTGGACACTGTAGACGCCTTTCCTTTCATTAAAAACCAGTCTTCAAACTCCAACCATGCATCCTAGCGCTCGGTACAAGATCCGGTTTTCTGTCTGACGAGAATCTATCTGCCAGCAAATTTAAAACCATTTGTGATTTACATTAGCTTCTTTTCTCTCCATTTTAGAAATCCTTAAACATCTGCCTCTATAAAACAAATTTGCACTTTTGCTTAACTTAGTAGCAGCGCTATAGAATAGTCCGCACATAGCTTAAGTTGCGCCCTTAGAGTCCAGAAATAAGGGCGGAACTCTGCCCAGTTCGACGTGTTCAATGGGCAGCTTATCTCCACAAGTTCCAAATCGAAAAATATAAGCCGGATCTCATACTATTATCCTGAAGACAGTTGCCTGCATTGCAACTTGTCTTTTTCAATTCAAACTAGCTTATTGTCCTAGTATTGACTAGTTCCACGGATTTTGCGTTAGACCTTTAGGGGCATCACGGTTTAAATAAAACAGTATATCCCCGCAGAAGACAACACCCCAATTGACAAAGATAAAAAACAGTTTTTTGTTTGTATTTTTTTATTCAGATAAAAATAAAGTAGAGCTTCAATTCAAAGTAAATGTATGATGTGCTTCTTTCGCTGCAAGGCAACTACAAACAGTAGAATACTGTTTTCCAAACTTACCAGAAAATTACAAATTCCTCCAAAAACTTGTATTTTCGATGATGGAACTTTCGGCGACCATGTGCTCGTGTTCGACCTACATAAATGAGAACAGGAAATAAAAAAAAACGTACTTTAGTTTTTGCGCTTGTCTACAAATTTATCTTGGTAGATATTTAATCAGATATGTTTGATAAATCTTTCATCTTTTTCAGACGTCCCTATCTATAAATTTCATCATAAGAAAAAATCTATTGCTTTCAGACAATCGAATCCATATCTTTCTTACCTAGTCCACTCCACTTAAAATGTACGACGAGTATTCGCTCCTCCTGCAGAACAACTACAAAAAGTTTTTACATTTTGATTTCACACGTTGGTTAACTTGACGGCTTGTCGTTTGCGCTTCTAAGCGATGCGTTGCGCTGCTTTGACTTTCGCTTGGCGTTTCTTGGCTACTGAATTGGTGCGATGCCTGGCGGTGAATTGGTTGCATCCAATAGAAAACTTGATACGCTTTAAGTTACCATGTTTCCATCCAAGATATCTCGTTTCCAGCAAGAGTTGAGTAGTCCAGAAGTCGAATCTTGATCCGCGTCTCCGCGCACACCGAGTCGAGTAGTCGAGGCGAAATAGGTTTGAAAAGTAGTTCAACTGCTGTGAACTAATGTTTTGAGCGCTGGGAAAACATCGATATTCTCCATTTCCGATAGTTTTGGAGCAATATATGGACATGAACGAAATTTTATACAAATTTTTAAAAAGCCTACAAAATACTTTTTGATTTGGTATAAAACCTAACAAATACTGTAAATCTGATTAAAAAATTTAATATTTGAATCTAAAACTAGTTTAAAGTATTTAGAAATGCATCATTTCAATCATTATCTTCTTTTTAAGATATATACATACATCTGTGAAAAAGCTGGATGAGTGGGATGGTTGGCCTAAAAAATATTCAGGGCGCATCTTTACCAATTTTCCCAAATATTGTTATCAAAATTAAATATTTAAAACTAGGTATACATATTAAATTTTTATAGTTATATTTAGTCACTAAATTAGAGCCAGTTTAAGGTCAAATTTATACTACTTTAAAAAAAAAAGGTTTTTGTTCCTTAACGACCGGAAAAATCGAAATAAAAACACCAAAAAACTTTTGCTTAAATGTTTTTATTTTTCCACCTTATACATTTCGGTCCACAGCTGAGGGACCATCATCAGCGCGCGTCAATTAAACACTGAGAAAAGACAAAGCAAAACAAAAACAAACAACAGAGAGTGACGATGACGACATAACATTTATTTTAAGCAATCAAACAATGGCGATTGAATTGCTCCCATTGAATTAAGATACAAGGAAGTGGTGTTTTGGGGGAAAAGTGAACTATCAGTTTTAGTTGTGTGAGTCCGGACTACTTTTGTGTTCAACAAGGCATGTTATGAGAGACGGCCAGGGGCTCATACGTTTCTGGGAGCTGGCTCTACTTTTGTTTAACGTTCCTGAGTTAAGGTGACATTTGTGTAAAATCTACGTGTAAGAAGATACAACAACAATTTTCCTTACCCGATCAGCTGATGTAAAAGCTGCAAAACGAAATTGCATAGAAATGACGAATTCATGAATTTACTCACATTTGTAAACAATGTCGGAGAATGGGTAAATTCATCAATTTCAGCTTGTGGGCAAAGCTTTTACATGTCCGAAGTTGAATATCTAGTTATTCAGTAATTTATGCCTCCAACACCCATTTGTTTTCGTTTTTTAGAAAGCCTTTAAAGCTTTTATGAAGCTTTAAATTTCCGTGTCGGTGAATACGTGTAAGAAGATACAACAACAATTTACCTTACGCGATCGGCTGATGCTCCAAATTGAATCGAAATGACGAATTGATGAATTAACTCACATTTGTAAACGAATGTCGCCGGGTGGGTAAATTCCTCAATTTCAGCTTGTGGGCAAAGCTTTTACGTGTCCGAAGTCGTTGTGCTGAAAAATCTCGGTTGTAAATCCAAATCAATTCAAGTCAAACTCTCAACCATTTCATATAAACAAGGTAAATGGTTTGTAAGTGCAGAGCAAAACATTTTTAAACAACGCATGACAACGCATACAGATTTCCTATTTCTTCCTGCCTGGAATTGGAAGGAATGGAATATTGGAACATGTCATCATGTAAGTAACTGGAAAGCGAATTACGGATTATTTTCTACACAACGATGAAAAATTAGAATCTAGATTTCAGTAAGATTTTTTCCGCGTTCGGTCAAGGTAGTTACATACAGCCCACGTTCGCAATAAAAGGGTTGAAATAATAAAATCTGAAAGGTAAGAAAGAGTATTTTTTTCAACTACTCAAAATAATTTTTGTATGATGAGAAAATTTGATAGGGACATCTGAAGTAAGATGACAGATATATCATAATAATTAATTAATCTGATCAAACTCACTCTAAATATTTCTTAGATTTGCGTGAGTATAAGATGTTTTCTAATGCATTTTTTTATTTTATCGATTTTATGAATATGAAAATGGTGGATCTTGATACAACAAAGCGAAAATCGGACGCCCAGAAAAGTAAGTACAAAACATGCATAATTATGCATTTAATCATAGTAAATCGTACTCTGCTAAACTTTTGATATAATATGTTTTTTTTTTATACTTACAGAGATAAATGGGGTTCGAGCTTATGCAGCCAAGTTGAGTCATGATCTGAGTTTCATTGAAATTTGTATCGAAGACGCTTCTTCGTATTAAATCAGTATTGCAAGGAGTAACTTGCACATCTTTAAAATTTGAATAAAAATATTTTTGAAAAAGCCGTCTCAAAATTATATTATTTAATATTGAACTTCATAGTACACAGTCGGAAATAGATTGAGATCTATTTTTTTAAGCTTCAGCTCGTAACTGGCATTGCCAAGAGGTATTTTCTCACATGTATAATTGCTACCGAGGTTATTTAAAAGAATTAAAGTCTGTGAAGGGTTTTATAGGAGCCAGGAATGAATGAATGGTAATGTATATTAGTAATTTTTGATTTCGATTCGTGATTACCTTTAGTTTTCAACAAATTCGATGGACTTAAGTCTTCGAGTACAATTTAGTTCACTTTGACACTTCTTAGTTATATCTTATACTTACAAGCCGGGCACAATGTGTGTCTGTGTCTGTCGCTGTGTCTTGCCATATTTTTCACCTAAAATCAGAGACACAGCGAGATAGGTACCCATTGTGTCGCTACATACGTGTTCCCGTAAGCTGAACTGCGAGATACAGATACTCATTTTGTCCCAGCTATTATGATCTTATGGCTGGGACACGATGAGTATCTGTGTCCCGCAGCTCAGCTTACGGCTTGTACAGCTTATATAGGATAAACCAAGTGAAAATAGGCACTATCTAGCTGTGTCTCTGATTTTAGGTGAAAAATGTGCCGAGACACAGCGACAGGCAACCACAGACACGCATTGTGTCCGGCTTGTTATGTGCTAAAGTGCCTTCAGCCTGCAACTCAGTAATTTATGCCTGCAACCCCAAGAATCCATTGCATCCGTCACGTTGAAGTTGTAATAAAGGTAAGTAAGGGATGAAGGGTTGTGGAAACGGGGCGAATTCATGTGGGATGAAGACTGGAATGGATAATGGGACGGCGGAAGAGGGAAAGGCACTTTGCAGAGGCGGGGCACGCTTGCTACGCGCAGCTAAACTCGTCGGTCGTACGAACAATACCTAATTCCGTTTCGTGAAAAAATCGGGATCATGAGATACGAAGTCTATCGAAACGGAATTATTCATTCCGAATCGCTTATGTAGCAGAAGAATGTAATAGTTTTTGCCAATTAAATGTCATTCTGAAGTGTGAAAATAAAAAATAAAAAATAAAACATAACCAAAAGATTGACAAAAATTTGAAAAAAAAAGTTTTATTTTGTAAAAATAAAATAAAATAAATTTTTTTAGGGAAAAATTTATGCAATCTTATGTTTTATGAGGTCTAGTATCTCCTAGTGAAAGAGGTGAAAGTGATAGCTAGGCAAAAGCATAAATTATTGAATAACTAGATTCAGCAATCAACTTGCATCCCTCTTACCCTCCAACACCCAATTGTTTACTATAAGTTTATTGTTTATTATAAGATGTAACAATTCAATTCAATTTATTTTATTTAATTCCAAGCAATTTAAAAACTAATTAACAATTGTCTTATATTAAAAATAGAGCGGAAGCAAATAATAATGTTAATTCCGTAACTCTGGGAGTTAGTGTGGAATGACATCTGAATTCTAGATTTCAATTCAAATAAAAATTTTAACATCTGATGTGGGGTGACATTCGATGCTAATGTTAATAAAATCAAAAATTAATTTGTGTACATAATATCTTCAAAAAAGTATTTAGAAGAGAGAACAAAAAAGTAATTCAAAAGGCTAAGATAATATTAAAAATTAATTAAAAGTATAAAAAAAAACTGACAAAACAATAAAATAACAGACTTAGCTTGTGCTGGTGATCAAGTCATACACCTCAACATTGATTCTATTGTATTATATTCGAATTCGAATGAAAATAACCAGTCCTTGACTCTATTAAGAAAAGATGGAGAGTTATCAATTGTCCTAATGAAAGATGGAAGCTTGTTAAACATTTTAGGGGCTGTAATGGTGTAGAAGTTTGAAAAGTGAGTTGTGTTGGCAAAAGGAACGATGGCAAGATGCATGTTGTTTACACGTAGATTGTAGAGTTGAGAATTTCTGCAAGGCATGTTGCCACTACGCTTGAAAAATTCCCTTAGCACTTTGAAAATGTAAAGGTGTCTTATGGGTAAGATGCGCAATTCTCTAAAAAGTGGCCAGCTAGGGGTAAGACGACTACGATTAGTAATAATCCTTATTAAGTGCTTTTGAGCAATTAATAATGATCCAACTGACGTAAAATACGAACCGCCCCAACTGGTTATGCCATATTGCAATTTAGAGTGAGAAAGACCATAGTATACTGACTTTAGAACTTGTTTGGAGCAGAATGGTTTAATAATATACATTTTTCGTGTCGTCAGGAGCAAATGAGATTTAATTGTGCGAATATGTTCTTTCCAATTTAGATTATTATCGATTGTCACACCGAGGTATTTAAAATTCTGTACCGACTCAATTTTAAAGCAATTTGCTGAGCACTGGTTGTTACAAACAAAATTACATTTTCCACAACTATGTATAGGCAAGCAAAACTTTTCGCAATCATGGGCATGAAAATAGATATTGAAATCCTGCAAAATATTTGCCGATATTTTGAAAGACATGATCTTTGTTTTTTCGCTAACAATTAGCTTATGTTCAGCAAACCAAAACCTTAGTGTTTCCAGATCTTCCAAAATCTTCAGAACACATTCAAAAATTGTCTTGCATTGATAAGTGAGGGCTACGTCGTCCGCAAAGGCCGTGGAGGATCCATTCAGGTTTAGTTCGAATAAAGAGTTGATATAAACTAAAAACAGTAGAGGGCCAAGAACTGAACCTTGTGGTACTCCATTTTTTAAGAAACTGAATTCACTAAAAATTCCATTTACGGAGACTCTTTGCTTCCGACACTTTAAGTATGAAGTGAGCCACTTGTAAAATATTCCCCGGAAGCCAGCTCGATATAACTTCTTAAGGAGTAAGTCATGATCGACCATATCAAATGCTTTGGTCATGTCCAGAAAGAGCGCCATTGTGGAATTGTTACAGTTCATGCTCTCATATAACTGAGAACAAACACAAAGAATAGCGTCCTCCGTTGACATACCCCTTCTGAATCCGAACTGATTTCCGTTAAAAAAGTTGTTTTTATCTAAGAAACCAACGATGCGTGTTTTAATCAGTTTCTCGAAGATTTTAGAGAATGTAGGTAGCAAAGAAATAGGTCTGTAGTTTCCAATATCCTTTTTATTGCCCTTTTTAAAAAGTGGAATAATTTCAGCAGATTTGAGATGAGTGGGAAAGCAACCGCACTGAACACTTAAGTTAAATAGGTAGCATAAAACGTCAACAATATTCAAACCAATTCTTTTTGATAACGAGCTCGATATACCATCACTAGTGCAAGATTTTTTGTTTTCTAAAGTCATTATTTCCTTATAGATTTCGAAAGAAGTAAAAGGTTGAAAAACAAAGCTATTACATTGCATTCTGCTATGAGATCTATCCGAAAATTCGGAGCAACTGCAACTTGAATGATGACCTAAAGATGGCTTTAATTTTTCCGAAATTTCAGAGAAGTAAGAATTAAATCTGGTTGAGATACTTTTCGGATCTGTTAATAAAACACCACCAGTTTCCAGACTATCAATATTATTTTTTTGTTTATTTTTGCCAAGAATCTCGTTCACTATATTCCATTCCTTTTTAATATTACCCTTGGCACGTTGGAATGAATCAAGGTAAAACTTATTGCGCGTTTCCTCAGTATTTTTTCGGACCAGTTTACAGAGCTTATTATAATAATTCTTAAGTTTAGGGTTTAGTGGGTGTTTTCTGCACTTAGCTGCAATTTTATTTTTCCTTTTCACCAAATTCAAAAGACTATGGGTCATCCAAGGCTTCAAAAAGTTATTTTTGCAACTAACGGGTAGGACAGATGCACAGTCTTGAACATGTTTTTGTAATATTTGAAGAAAAATATCAAAAGCAGATGACGGATTACTTTCTAAAAAGATTGGTGTCCAGAATTCATACTTTAAACGTTCGTTTAACAAATTGTAGTCAATTCTATGGATTTTCCTAATCTTAGTGATAGGGCTTTTCATTACTGAACTGTTCCTCATGCACAGCGCGACCATAGAATGATCTGTAAGTTTGTAATCGTTCACTACACCATAAAATAAATTTTTATTGTTTTTACGAAGACGCACAAAGATGTGGTCAATGCAGGTCTTTGTTGAATTGGTTACTCGGGTATGCTCGTTTATGTAGCTTTTAAGCCCATTTGAAGCCATGAGAAACAGATATTTTTCTGTGTCCCTGTCAGATTCATTTAATATGTCTATGTTAAAATCACCTGCGACAATTAAGTTTCTGTCTTTACTGTCGCAAAGCGCGTTAGTGAATTCTTCAATAAAATCACCTTTACTAAATTCATGCAATCTGTATACACACAACATTGTATAAGCCTCATTCTGAAAATCTAACGAAAGCTTTACTACATCAGCGCTATGCAAATTAAGCTCAGAGCAATTGCGTACACAACCATCCTTAACAAAAGCAATTACACCACCAGCTGCATAATTATCATTGAAGTTACCAAAGGGAGTATAACCCGGTATATCGTAAGAGTCTAGCTCATTTTTAAAAATCCAGATTTCACTTAGGACAATAATAACAGGCAAATTTTCAAATGATTCAAGTTGACTCAGAAAAATCAAGAAATTTTTTCTCATACTGCGAATGTTCTGATGCAGACAAAATATTTGAGCACAATTAAGAGAGAGGACTGGGTATTCACATGCATTAGGAAAAGAAAACGGAACGAAATTAAGAGAACTCATAATTTACCAAAATCAGCATATTAAGCTTTAAATTTCTGTGTCGGTGAATACGTGTAAGAAGATACAACAACTATTTACCTTACGCAATCAGCTGATGTAAAAGCTCCAAAACGAAATTGTGTGGAAATGACGAATTGATGAATTTACTCACATTTGTTAACAAATGTTGGCGCATGGCAAAGCTTTTACGTGTCCGAAGTTGAATATCTAGTTATTCAGTAACTTATGACGAAAGTGAAAGAGGTGACACAGTGACAACACGAACTTTGAGGGAGAAAAGCAAAATAAGCGTTGAGATTGGATTTGTTCTGCTTTTGTTTGTTTTTAATGCCATTCCTGCAGTTCAAATCAGTTTAATTTTTGGGCATGAATTTGACGGCTAAAATCAAATGTTTTGTGGGGAAGCCTATTCATCGTTATCATATGAGATGATCAAAATTGATCATGTTCATCATATGATGAACAAAAAACTATACAAAAAACATCTCAATGCTTTTCAACTACTTCTTCTAATCTTCTAATCTTTCTCATGAAAATATATGGCAGCTCAAAGTCAAACTCCATTCGAGATCGGCGTCTAGATATTCAACTAGACTGGAAAGCCGGGGGGCCTACAAGCTGTTGCCTTGGTAATGCCTGGAAATCCATGCATACTCTCACATTTTGTCAATGTATTCCATACTTGAAGAGATTCACCACGAAGTTCAAGTGATTCACCACGAAAACATGGCGGAATCAGCTTTTTGCTCCGTCTACCGGAGAAAAATTGTAACGAATTCCAATATCTGGAAGTCGCAGTTTGGGGTCGTGTTACATGAATGTTGCTTTCCGTGAGAACTTAAAATAATTTTTACCGTAATTGGATTTGAGTTTTATGTACATTAAACCTCTAATTAATACAAACGAAACATAAAAAGTTCATATAAAATTTAGTATCAGCAATACTTAATTCCCTTTAGGGTTTATTCTTACGACAAGTTTAAGTTTTAAGTTATCACAACTTTGAAGGCAAAAAAAATCTTCCAGAAATAAATAAACGCAAAAAACCTGTATCAAAATACACAAACGTGTGATTACCAATACTGCAAGCTACCGACTCCAAACTTAAGAAACAAGAAAGACAATGATAAAAGAATTTTATGAAAAATTAAAATACTGCTGCAGTTTTTTGGTCTTTCTCTCCATTTCTCTCCAGTTTAAAAAAAAAAAAAAAACTATAGGGAGGATTACAATCCGCCTAGGCGAATCATTGGATACCCCATCCCAATTGACCACTGTCAAGCTCCAAAATGCGTCAAAAATCTTGGTTGTTAAATTTCAGTTTCTATCAACTTTAATTGTGTTACTAATTTGTCAGTGAAGAATCTTCTTTTTTTAAAAAGGGACGTGGAATCAACCCCTTTTCAATAACATAATCTTTTTTATCATATTTTTTATCAGATGCAGTATACACGTATTGATTGCAGTTTGCAAAAATTTGATTTTTTACTTAAAAACGCCCCAAAAAGTGGGCGTGGCAAAAATTTATTTATTTGAGTTGATAGCTTACGCACATACCTGAATATTTTATAGTGCAAGTTTTTTGGATTTAAAGCAAATATATCAAATAAAAGCCGTTTATTAGAATGCATATTAAATATGACCACGCTTACAAGAGGGCGGTTTTCTCTTTTTTTTTTAAATGCCAATCACAATACACTTAAGTGAGGATATTGCATACCAAATTTCAGCTTGCTACAACAATTTTGATTTTTCATGCTATTAAGTAAAGTGGGCGGAAGTCAAAAAATTTTACACTTGTACTGCTTCGGGACCTAAAAAGAACAGATATCAAGTCTCACGTTCTTAGCTCAAAATTTAAGGCCTAAAACTACCGACAGACGGATGGACGGACGGACGGACGGACGGACATGGCTCATTCGACTTACAATTCGGTCTCGATCATATGCCCTTAAGGTCTTGGGGGTCTACGGTGATTATTTTTCTATGTTACAAACTATGAATCAAACTTAATATACCTCCTATCCTATGGGATGGGGTATAAAAACAAAAAAAATCATATGGCCAATTGTTGTTTAAGCACTTTCTTAAGAAAATTCTTACAAACACATTGATACAAGAAAAAGATCAGAACCGTTTTCGGACAAAATAACTTAAATAAATAAATAAAAATCGAAAGCCTTTTCCTAAGATGGAAGTTTTCTCGATTGTTTCCTAACTGTTGCTCTTGTTTTGCTGAATAACTAATATTCTCTGCATTCCTACATAATTAAAAACTGAACATCAATAACACATGAACGATTCTGGAGAAAAGAAAAGCCCAACTGCGTAATAATAATAATAAGCGTCTCACACGCATTCACTGTCGCAAACCGAAAAGCATAAACAACAAATAAACAAATAGGTTTTGGGAAAAAGGGGACACACAAGTTGAATATTTAGTTATTAAGTAATTTGTGACCCGAACTATATTGAAAAAAATACCAAATTCGTAAAAATATCCAATTACGTCATAAACACTCCAGTATTTCCAGGCACATTCAAATGAACTAAATTTTACGATTTTGTAGTCTCAATGGAGGCTCACCCCAAGTGTGGGCAAAATTAAAACAGGATTGTCATTTTGACTTTAATGACTTGTGTGTTATCTTTTATGACTTTTTTAAGATATGTATTTAAATTTTTCAAATGTCAGTGTGAAATTCACCTCGCTATTTTGGCGGGCTCTCAAATTTTTGTTTACTTTTCTCACACGTATTCACCGACACGGAACTCAAAACAACAACAACAAATAAACAAATGGGTTTTGGGGGGAAAGGGACGCTTTAGTTGAATATCTAGTTATTAAGTAATTTGTGTCGGCGTTCTACCAAACGAACCGACAAGTTGCCTCTCTTTTGGGATGTTTTTTATATTAAATATAACGTTACCTTTATCGTGTGACAGATGACAACCCTGTAAATAAACAAAACTTGAAACTACACGTTTACATGTCAAATTGAAAAAAAAATCTGTCTCACAATTTACGGGAAATTCCTTTGGGTAGCTTTTTGGGGTCGAAAATGTGTTAATTTTTTAACTAAAATCGTACGCAGCTTCTAATAAATACGACAAAATAATTAAAAATCCATCAAAATGGTCAAGAAGTCTACCAGCAAAGCAGTAAATCTTGACGATTTGGTTCAAAGTGTAACATTGCACGTAATCAATCCGATTTACCTTAGCGGCGTTGTGTTTCCATTCCTGACCCTATACATAAGCTTTTTTTACCTCTGGATTAATGTGTACGGTGTTGAGGAACACTATGAAGGCGGCCTCATTGCCTTAGCCGTCATCGTGTTTACTCATGTCCTAGCATTTCTCTGCTGTTTCTGGAGTGTCCATGTATTGACGTTCCTCAATTGTCGTAAGGTTAGATCGAATAAGGTTTTTGTTTCGCCCGAACTTATTTGGTGTCCTTTTTCAGGTGAAAGAACCACGGCTTGGTGTGATGGCAAAGGTGGTACCTACTCCAAACAATGGTTCGTCCGAAATGGTGCGGATTCAGAGGACAGTCATGAACGAGAGTACAAATGAGGTTATATTTTGGTTTTCCTTTCAAAAGACCAAATACGTTTGGGACACTGAAAAAATGACCTTTAAGGGAATCGAATACCCTGTGAACAAACTCTTGAAGGAGTATGCCGCTTCTAGAGGCTTCGAGAGTGACGCTGCGGTTAGACTAGCCGAAAAGAATTTTGGAGCGAATCAAATGGAGATGGTAGTGCCAGAGTTCTATCAGCTGTTCATTGAACGCGCAACCGCTCCTTTCTTCGTGTTTCAAATTTTTTCGGTTGGACTGTGGTGTCTCGATGAATATTGGTATTATTCACTGTTTACGCTATTTATGCTTGTCGTGTTCGAATGTACCTTGGTGCAACAGCAGCTGAGAAATATGTCCGAAATCCGAAAAATGGGTAATAAACCCTATTTGGTGAACGTCCTGCGCAATAACAAGTGGCGTCAACTTGTTTCGGATCAGCTTGTTCCTGGTGATGTTGTTTCAATAACGCGATCTCAAAATGACAATATCGTACCATGTGATTTGGTAATGCTACGTGGCTCATGCATAGTCGATGAAAGCATGCTGACGGGTGAGTACTCGCTAATTCGCTTGTTGTGTCTAGTTAATAAATTTTTATTGTGGAAATAAAATATAAAAGAAAGGCATTTTTAGGACCCTACCGCCATCCTTCGCTGGCAAAACCATTGCGTCACCTTTCCTATACTTCTGTGCTCGATGAGTCCCTTGTTCTTTGGATTAGAAATTCTCTTTCGTCGTTATAAATTAATGCTGGATTCTCTCAGGGTTAATTTTTATCCCCAACGCTTTTTTTTTGTATTTTTATGCAGGTTATTCATGTTTCGTACTGGCTCAGCATCAGGTGCACCGTTTTTATCGCGTTATCTCATTCTTTCCAATTGCAATACGGCATTAAAAATGTAGCATTTGATCGCAAGCTTAAAAAGCTATCGTGAACAAGAATTGAAGACACAATAAGGTACAAAACAATATTTCTTCTTTCAGGCGAATCCGTTCCGCAGATGAAAGAGTCTTTGGAATCGGCGGATGATCTCAATAAAGAACTGGACCCGGAAGCCGAGGGCAAATTGTTCACCCTGTTTGGAGGTACCAAAGTTGTTCAGCATACATCGCCCACCAAAGATGGCATTCGAGCTCCCGATGGTGGTTGCATAGGATGCGTTATTCGGAACGGCTTCAACACTTCACAGGGAAGACTTTTGCGGACAATTCTCTTCGGTGTGAAGCGCGTCACCGAAAATAACTGGGAAACATTTGCGTTCATTATATTCCTCATGGTATTTGCGGTAGCCGCTGCTTCATATGTATGGATTAAGGGAACAGAGGATCCTGAGCGTAGTCGTTATAAGTTGTTCCTTGAGTGTGCACTGATTTTAACTTCAATCATTCCCCCGGATTTACCAATTGAACTGACACTCGCTGTAAATACATCTCTGATGCAACTCTCAAAGTTGTATGTTTTCTGCACAGAACCGTTCAGGATTCCATTTGCCGGAAAAGTGCAAATTTGCTGCTTCGATAAAACTGGAACACTAACAAGCGACAATTTGAAGGTCGATGGAGTCACTGGTTTGGGGAATAGCTCGGAAATTGTTCCTATCTCGAGAGCGGATGATCTCACTGTACATGTGCTGGCAACGTGTCATTCTTTGGCACAATTAGACGACGGATTAATTGGAGATCCACTTGAAAAAGCTTTGTTGACAGAGGTGGATTGGACGCTAACAAAAAACGATAGCGTGGTACCCAAGCGAGGAAAACTAAAGCCGCTCAAGATATACCAACGATTTTACTTTTCATCTGCACTGAAGAGAATGTCAGTTTTAGCTGGATACCTTATGCCATATTCGAATGATGTTTGCTACATAGGAACTGTGAAGGGCGCACCAGAAGTCATTATGAAAATGCTGAAAGACGTGCCGCCAAACTACAAAAAGGTTTTTTTAATGATTTTATTGTCTAGCTGCATCTAAATAAGTGGGTTTTTTACTTTCAGAATTTCATTGAATATTCGCGCCGTGGAGCACGTGTTCTTGCACTGGGCTTCAAAGAATTTGGGCGCATGGACCCGCTAACGGTACGGGACATAAAGCGCGAGGACGTTGAATGCGATCTAACGTTTGCGGGCTTCGTCATAGTTTCTTGTCCGATGAAACCTGACTCAAAGTTTGTTATTAAAGAACTTATTCAGGCATCTCACAAGGTTGTGATGATAACTGGTGACAATCCTTTAACCGCTTGTCATGTAGCCAAAGAGCTGCGCTTCACAAGAAAACCGATACTAGTGCTAACGCAAAACGATTCTCGAAACTGGAGCTGGTTGACTATTGATGAAGAAACTGAACGCTTTATTGACGAAGACTACAGAAAGATACTCGCTGAATATGATTTGTGCATCACTGGCGAAGGCTTGCAATACCTGAACGAAAATGAGCACAGTTACATGCTTAAAGTGTTGCCGTACATCACTGTTTGTGCACGTTTTGCGCCAAAGCAGAAAGAGTTTATCATAACTTCACTCAAACACCTTGGCTTTTACACACTTATGTGTGGAGATGGAACAAATGATGTAGGCGCACTAAAGCATGCCAACGTTGGGGTATCCCTTTTGAGTAACATTCCAGTGAAGGTTAAGAAAAACAAGGAGCCTGCGGCCATTGAAAATGCTGCCTCATCGGCATCAACGCGGTCGGTTGCAAGGCAATCGCCAGCAAATCAGGAACGCCAAAATCTGACACCCCGCGAACGCGCTATACTCCGGCACAGGGAGAACTTAAGTGCAACACAAGAGAGCCTGCAACGAGTACTTAAGGAAGTTGACGAAGAAACAGTACAAATTGTGAAACTAGGTGATGCTAGTATAGCAGCTCCATTTACCAGCAAATCAAGTTCGATTACATGCGTTAATCATATCATTAAGCAAGGTCGCTGCACGCTAGTCACAACTCTGCAAATGTTCAAAATACTTGCTTTAAACGCCCTTATTTCGGCTTATTGCCAATCTGTACTCTACATTGATGGTGTGAAATTTAGTGATACACAGGCAACGCTGCAGGGTTTATTTATAGCAGCTTGTTTCCTGTTTATTACGCGATCAAAGCCTCTTAAAACATTGTCAAAGACTGCACCACTGCCAAACATTTTTAATGTGTACACCGTGTCGACAATTTTACTACAATTTGCTGTTCACTTTACTGCCTTGTACTACCTTACAATGGAAGCGACCGCAAGAGCTCCACCCAGGTAAGTTGCTTCACAGAATCACCTTCCATTGATTTAATGTATTTGTTGCATTCTCAGCGACGGAAAAATCAAACTAGACATAGATCTTGATCCAGAGGATAAGAAAGAATTTGTTCCAAACATTATTAACAGCACGGTGTATATAATTTGCTTGGCGCTGCAAGTTTCAACCTTTGCGGTCAACTATAAGGTACTGTGACCTCATACGCTCACAATTTTCTTTTTTTATAGTATTTCTTTATTATAGGGTCATCCATTCATGGAAAGTCTTCGGGAGAACCGGCTGCTGGTTACATCGATCCTGATTTCAGCTAGTTTAGTTGTGTTCTTGGCCTTAGGACTTTCAGCTGATCTTACCAATACGTTCGAAATAATTGAATTCCCTGACGACGTAAGTTGCTAAAAACGCATTCTGCCGCCAAAAAGTATTTATAAATTCTTCTTCTTCTAGTTCCGGCAGATATTGATATACGTGCTTATTGCAGACACTGTGTGCGCTTACTTGGTGGACAGAATATGCTCATTCCTTTTCGGTGAAACCCGAAGAAAATCTAAACTTGTTAGCTACTAGAGGGTATGGTTAAATGGGTTTCTTTTTCGTTTTTCTTATTGTGTGTCCTTTATGTTTCCTTCTTAAATTATTTATACGATAATAGAAAAACTGTTTTCGTTTTAATAACTTAGTTGACTCAAATCTGTTAAAATAATTTGTACTATTTTCTTTTCTTTTGTTGGGATTGCCTGGAGTTAATTAATTTTGATAACTTAAATAAAATCTTCTGTATTTAGCCAATAATGGTTATGGTCTTTTGTTGTGTAGGTACTTGAATACATAGTCTAAATTTTATGCGACGACAAGTGTTCAAACGCTTACTCTAATCATTCGTATTTATTTATGCTTGTGTATTGAATATCCAAATATGCTACATAGTTTTAAAATCAAAAGTGCTTGTTTTAGGTGCAATTAATGATTTTTGATAAATTCAAACAAATTAAATTTTTCCAACGCCCGGTAAAAAATAACCTGCGTGTTTTTTTCTTAAGAAGTTGCGTCGGCACTTTCATCTAGCTTAGTATCCTCAAGTTGTTTAAACTGGATGAGAATAACTAGATACGTTGTAACTGCCGAAAATATCTTAAACGAAACAGTTTTTAAATAAAAAGATGAATTAAATCAATTTAAAATATCTTGGATCTTACTTTAAACAGCGTGGAATTGTCAACAACAAAAAAACCATATGCAGTAAATTGAACTTCTTGTCTGATACTTTTGGTAAGGAACTTGTCAATCTGCAGAATTCAAGTGAAATGTGTTTTATAAATATTTTTTTCTTTCTTTTTTAAGCCAATTACAATATTCTGGTAGTCCTTGCTTTTTCCATAAACTCTCGCCAGTATTTGAGATGTGGTATTAGCCTAGAAAATACAAAATAGAAAGCTTAGATCTGAATAGTCGTACATGTAAAAATCTGTTGACAGGCGTTCGTTCTTATCTAAAAATTTTATAAAAAATAAAGAAATCTAACAATCTTCTTAAATTGAATTAAATTTATTTTTTTCTTATTTATATTACAGTCAGAAGACTAATACAATCTATGTAATGTATATAAAAATACCGTCAAGTATGAAGCCATACACGGAGCGGTGTGTCGGCTTTTTTTGAAAAAGTGTCGGACAAACGCGTTTTTCGTTTTCAAAAATTTACATTTTTGGCTAGCTACTTAAGTGGCTTGTGCTTGCGTAAAATTAAGTTGATATGATAGAAAAAGATCAGAAGATCATTAGCATTCTTATGGTACTACTACTTCAGCAAAGCTAATTAGGTTAATGATTTTAGGCGTATCTCGAAAACCATACAATATTTCTTGCTTAAGGTGGCGCTACAGTCCTTGGTGGACCTGGGCCTCAGCCAACAAGCTTCGCCAGCCAGCTCTGGCTCTAGCTAGCCGTCTCCAGTTTCGCACGCGAAGTTGGCTGAGGTCCCCTTCCACTTGCGTGCGCCACCTGAGTCTCGGTGCTCCTCTACCGCACCCTGCGGTGTGGATTCCATCCGCTCTAGATGACTCAGCCATCGTAGACGTTGTGTTTTGACTCTTTTGGATAGGTCGGTATCGCTGTACAGCCGTACAGTTCGATGTTATATCTCCTCCTCCACTCTCCGTCTATGCAGACGGGACTAAGATACAATATTTCAGCCCCGCTATATATATTTCTTTTGAACCCCGAAAAATTATCTATGTCTGAGATTTTTTTTTCAAAATGGCATATATTACGCTTAACGTGATAGTGGGGGACAAGCTTTTTTTTAGCTCTTTTCTGAATTTTGTTTTGGATCTAAAATCTATAAAATGCTTTTTGATTCTCGAACACCTTGCGCTAGCAATGGCTATTTTTTCCAAATACTCTGGGCACAGGTTTTTTAGTTAGCAGTAATAAATACGGGTTTTTAAATATGCCTTTTAAACCATTTCACGGTATTACCGTTAAGATAACAGAAAATTTTGCATACAATTTTGAAATGTTTTTGAAGCTTTCGAGCTAAATCTCAGAATCTGCTAAATATTCAAAGTTTGTAATAGTTTTCCCGAAAATCACAAATAATTCTTTATACATATATGTGATTATTTGTCAAAGCACTTGGCCTTACAGCATAGTGGTGGGGACAATTTCTTTCACGTGGTGGGGACACATTTTTTTCTCGTCAACAGCACAGTTCTGAAACCGTTAAACCAAAATTTGATTTAAGCCGTTGCTTAAGCTGTGGTTTTCATAATCCATTCCACAGGAATGAAGTATATTGAATTTGATACAGGCGAAAATGTAACATAGAGAAATAATAACGATAGACCCCAAAACCCCCTTAAGGGCTTGTCCGAGACCGAATTCTGAGTCGAATCCATGTCCGTCCCTCCTTCCGTTTGGCACAAATTTTTTGGCCTTAAATTTTGAGCTAGAAAGCTGGTTTTGTACGTAAGCTATCCGTCATCCGAAACAAGATAAGTGTTAACATTTTTGAAACCGGCCCACAGACACGCCCACAATCGGTCTAAATGTTTAACTGCCTCCAGTGCTTTCAAAATTGTAAGACTTCGTGAAAAACTGAGATTTAATCATTAGCATCTCCTTTATGATTATAAGACATAAAAAAAAAATAAACTCGGCACACCGCCCTTTGTGGACGTGGCATAGACTGAAAGAGTAAGCCTTCAAATGCAATTTATTTTATATTTTTCTTCCAAATCCGACAATCTTTGATTAGTATATTATGTAGAAAATACTTGTGTCTACATTTATTTTATACAAAGTTTTGGGCCACGCCCAAATTTAGAGGCGGAATTAGAGAAACCCCTATAATTTTTCAGAAAAACATTGATTTCGACTGCTTTTAAGCCTTACTAAGGGAAGAATAAGCAATAATATACTATGTATTCTAGATTTCATTCATACAAAGTTTTCGGCCACGCACATTTTTATGGGTCGATTTTACATTTCTATTTAAATTCAACCAAAAAATTTAATGAATTGAACAGTCCCAATACCAAAAACAATAACAAAAACAATAAATTTTAGCCGCAAACTTGGATATTTCTATGCTTATATTGATTTTTGGTTATAGGAGTTGTACACGCCAAGCCGCTTCTAATAAATAAACTAAACCTTAAAAGGAACAAAATATTTTTTTAAGCTAATTAATGATTCAGGACTGGCTACGGGAAGGCGATGGAAAACCAAAAAATATAGGAATGAGAAAGACAATAGGTAGAAGACTAGGTCCGTTGCACTCACTCACTTGTTTCTTATATTTATATATTTGCCCAACATGGGCTTTTTGAATCAACCGATTAAAAAGTTATGAGATGACCTTAAACACGTTGCCATCGGGCATATATTTTCCATTCCTAATTTATTAAAAACTTTTCAAAAGGTATTTTCTAAAAACTCAATTTTATTATGAAAATTCAATACTATAGTTTCGTTTAAGTTTTCATTTTCTTTTCTTTGGCCGTAAAACTTTTCAAGATAGGTGCCGAAACACTATTTGTCTTTTTCGCCATGAAAATTCAAACTGCAATTAAACTGCAATCAAACTGCAATTGTTCACGGAAAAAAGTTACAGGTGCGGACAGACCGATGGAGGGACGGACGGACAACGAAGTGATACCAAAAGAGGTCCTTTTTCCAAGTTTGTCTGTAATGGAATTCTAAATAAAAATGGGTCGCATTTACCCAGTAGCAGTGACTCCTGAAGTTAATGGCCTGAATTTATTCATTGAGAGGCAATTAGGTGTATGGGACACGCCCCAAAAAATGGGTGTGGGCTAAGAGGAAAACCTTTGTAATTTATTTCGTTAGAGCCAAGTTAAAGTCTACTTTTACCTGTATAGATGAATAATAATTTTTTAGATTCGGTTTTACATGACTATGAATTTGGGGCAATGTGTTAGATAAAAAAAAAACATAAAAAAACTTTTCCTTAAAACGCCCCCTAAAAGTTTTGGGCGTAGCTTAAAAATATAAAGTATATAATAAAAAACTTAGTAATTTTTTTAATAAGTACTTTTCTTAATAAGTATTTAATAAAAAAATCTTTAGTATTTAGAGGTAGACTGAAGTTTTACCTTTTTAGTTGCCTGCCCACAGCTTTGAGTAAGTATACAGAGGAGAGATGTGTTCAATGCCAGCCATGAGAAACAGTTAAGCAATAACTCAACCGAGACTTCACGTTTTGTTGTAAATTCTACAAAAATATTGTAAGTATTCGTAGTTATTGCATAGAAAGCATATCCCATATAGATCGCTATTAACAAACTGCAGGATTCATTTAGCATTTTGTACAGTTTTAGAAGTTTATTGTGCAAACGAAATGCGAATATGGCATCGTCCTCAAATGATAAAGTTGGCCCGCGCCGCCTTATACCACCCATATCGTAGGTATAACTGCCCAAGAACATGTTCACGAATTCGAAACGCATCGATATTACACGAAGAAACGACGACACAAGAATCACGAATACCGAACAGATAAAATTTTGTAATGAATTGAAAATTAAAATCAAATACTGTGACGTCATACAAATACTTCCCGTACTAAGTTTAACGCCTATAATAAAGAGCTGACAGACTATGATGGCAACCACTGTAGTTTCGGTGAAATCACAGTGATTTCGCACATAAGCTCCACATTTTTGCCATATGTCCGCGTCAACTTTAAGGGTTTCAGCAAGGATCTTCAAAAAGTTCTTCGAATGTCTTGAGCATAAGAACACGGTTCCAGTGTATGTGGTGATACTTATAAGCATTTCAATATACTGACTTATATTGTCCGTCTCCCGGTTCATATTAAAAACCTGAACTGAACGTTGCTGGTACATATTGTACAATATAAACACTGTCATCGAATGGATGATACCCCGAATTAAAAATGAATAGAATTCATTTTGCTTAGAAGGGGCCTCAATTTCGCTGGCAGACGTTTCTTTAAAAATTGGAAACAGTCCAACTGCCTTGAGAATTCGCAGCAGGAATTGTAAGTCGCGGAGCAAGCGGGATGAGTCTTCTGGACCGTCGGCCAGAATAAATTTTTTTTGGACTTTTTGAATTTTAATGCACATCTTGAAAAAACAAAACTTTATTTCACAAGCGCACAGAAGTGATTGTCCTTTAAATTTCTACTAGCGTTTTGTGTTGAAAGCTTCTAAAGGTAAGCAGGCGGTTATTAATTAAAACTATATCGCTATGGAAAATCTTTTTAATCAAAATCGATGTCCATTAGTCAAATTGGTAAACCTATACAGCAAATGCTGATATCCATTTTGGCGTGGTTAAATAAGCCAAAGGGTAGTTATTGTTACACATTCGTCCCATGACTGTTTAATAAGTGACTATTGGCTGGAACCTTTATAAGAAAACTTTTTATTTTATAGTCTGTTCTCTGTTAGCTTCCTGCCCTACACTTACGCTAGCAAGAATAGTTTTGCTCATTCATAAGAGTCTTCTATGAATCTATCTCTCCCTATTATTGGCGCTTAAAATATTTTTAAGTAGACTATGGATGGAGGGAGGTTTATAAAATAACAGACATTTCAATTCAAACTAGTGAGAAATATTGATGCTACATTCGCTGTTAGTTCTGATAAATAGGTTTTTTTTTAGATTTAGTTCTGTAAGGTATGTTGGTCGTAGCCAACGGTTCCACAAAAAATACAAGCATAAGAAATAATATGAAAAAGTTTTACTCTATACGGTTGGGAAAAGCTTTATTAATTTTCGTACAAGTGCAGCGTCGGCAAAGAGTTCAATCGTTCCAAAAGTTTTTTAATTTTATATTATTTCAAAGACCTTGTGTTATAGTGAAAATAAATAAAGTTTCTCCCAAATGTATAAAGTAAAACATTTTCATTTTATTTCTTGTACATATTGTATGCACAATCGAATTCCACATCATACAATGAAACAAGACTTTTTTGATTGTTAAACTTACTGATACATTCGTTACCATATAAACTTTGGTAAATCTTTTTATTACAGATTCAATAAAAATCGTCAAGTATGAAAACATATACATGGAGCGGTGTATTTGGTTTTGTATACAAGGTCCTCAAAGTCCCTCCTAAAAAATTAAAGGATAATTAAATATCCGCAAGCAATTAAACAAATGAGATAATGTAATTATACATAACAATTATTAAATCAATGTTTAAATATTTAAAAAATAAGGAAAAGGAGGAATATGGCTTGCTTTAATTACCGTGTTTTTCTGCTGTGTGAGAGCACATCTTACTGCAGTGGGTGATGCTCCTAAGAATAAAAAATTATTGAAGAGAAATTTTTTCCTTAAAAGGTTATCTAGACAGATCATGCTAGCCGAGATACGAGTGGGTCGCCCCTCTGGCAGGCAGTAAAAGGTGGTGGCCTTGGCACCTGAAGTGAGAGCATTTGCCCCCCCCCCCCCCTGTCTCAGTGCGATTCATCATCACACATCGGACATATTTTCTTCCAAAAAATTTTCACAATTTTTTTTTTTGAATACTAGGGTGGACGGAGGCTAAAACTCTAAAATCTTTCAAAGATACCAATACGCCCACTATAGCAGGTATATAATTCCGAAGTAGCCAATATTGGTTATGCCTGATTTCCACGTGCTAAAAAATCACCCATTTATGAAAGACACTATGAAAACTGCCACAACGCACAATAAAGTATAGTATAGTATAGTAATAGTATAGTAATAGTATAGTAATATATAGTACAGTAATATACAGGGTGTTTCCAAATTCGATGCAAATATTTTGACACAAGATTCTTGGGTATATTTGAAGAAAAAAATTGTTCTACAGTATGGGCCTATCTCAAATTTTGATACCACTTATTGGGAATTTAAGAAAACACCTACTTTGAGGTACCTTGACCCATACTAAAGAAAATATCTCCGCTAGTACTTACAACAGGTACTTCATTTAGGACTTAAATTTTAGAAGAAATAGTACTCCTTTCAACTGCATTAAAATAAAATTGATGACTTTTTTAACTTTCGAGATATTTGCTTTTAAGTCGGATCCTTTTTCCCTGCCCATGACATTTTTTTGACTTTCAAGACACATTTCTGCGAAAAATGCGTAATAAACATATCGGTAATTTTTTTTTTCTAGTGCACCTAACAATACTTAATAAAAATTGCTTAGACAAGTTACCCGAAAAACTCACAGATTTTATGATACTTGGGAAATTCCATAGCAGGTAAAATTATGAAAAACTTGATTCATAGTGTTCAATTCCTATTATTCTGAATAAAAATGCTTGTGTTTGGTTTATGTTTTTTTTTATTTCATTAAGTTAACTTTACAATCAAATAAGGTGTTCAAAGTGTCCTCCTCCATTTTGTATGCATGCTAGAGCCCGTTTTTGGATTGCGCTGTCAACGTTTATTGAGGATAACTCCTGCCTCACTTGTGACGAGGCTTGGAGAATGCGATCTTCTAAATCATTTAGAGTTGATATTTCTGTAGAATAAACAAGTTCTTTCATTCTCCCCCATACAAAAAAATCCATAATTGTAAGGTCTGGAGATCTTGCAGGCCAGTGAACTGGTCCATTTCTTCCTATCCAACGACCAGCGTACTTTTCATCCAGCCAATTCTTAACCTCGCGACCAAAGTGGGCTGGGGCTCCATCATGTTGAAAATATGACGAAGCTCGTTGAGTTACCGGAACATCCTCCAGTAGATCTGTTAAATTATTGCGCAAAAATTCCAGATAGTTTGCAGAATTCAGTGTGGGAGGCAGTTTGAAGGGACCGATTAAGTTGTTTCCAATAACACCTGCCCACAAATTGACGCTAACTCTGTATTGAAATGATGACTCTCTCCTTGTGTGTGGGTTTTCCGCACCCCATGTGTGTAGATTGTGAAAATTTGTAATCCCATCTCTAGTAAATTGAGATTCGTCCGTCCATAGGATTCTGCTTATAAAACCGTTGTCATCCAAGTTCCGCTCTAACAACCAGTTGCAAAACTCAAGTCTCGGCTCCAAATCACTCGGAAGCAGTTCCTGCACAGGTGTATGGATGTATGGATACAAGTTTTCCGTATGCAGGAGACGAACAATTTTATGTGTTGAAACATGAAATCGCAAGGATAAGCGCCTGATGCTGATTGATGGATCATTTGCAACCGCTTCCAGTATTCTTTCATCAACTGCAATTCTTCCTGGTGAAGCTCCTGCGTTAGGTCGTCTTGTTGAAACAGATTCCGTTTCCCGAAGTCTTCGAAACGAATTTGTAAATACGCGGGGATTAGGTACTCTTCGGTTAGGATAAAGCTGATGGTATCTTTGTTGTGCTCTAATAGAACTTCCGTTGCACATCCCATAAACGTAGATAATATCGGCGTATTCTTCGTTTGTAAAAGATGCCATTTCAAGTATGGTTTCTTAACAACTGTTGTGTCACCTCGGCTTCAAAAATGACTTTGATGGATTAAATTTTGTTTTCTAACCTTTTATACAATTTACATTAGGTAAATTTTCCAACTAGGCGACCAACCTCAAACTTAGTCCTTTTTGGGATTTAACAGAAAAATGATAGGGAAATTACCTTTTTATCAGGTAGTCTAATAAAAATGCATGCTCTAAAACCTACGTTAATTATTAATACATAGTCAAAAAATCGTTCTTGTTGTCAATCGCGGTTATGAAAGTAGGTAACAAATCATATTTCCACCTTATACCTGTCGCGGCTTCGTGAAAAGAGTTTTTCATAATTTTACCTGCTATGGAATTTCCCAAGTATCATAAAATCTGTGAGTTTTTCGGGTAATTTGTCTTAGCAATTTTTATTAAGTATTGTTAGGTGCACTAGAAAAAAAAAATTACCGATATGTTTATTACGCATTTTTCGCAGAAATGTGTCTTGAAAGTCAAAAAAATGTCATGGGCAGGGAAAAAGGATCCGACTTAAAAGCAAATATCTCGAAAGTTAAAAAAGTCATCAATTTTATTTTAATGCAATTAAAAGGAGTACTATTTTTTCTAAAATTTAAGTCCTAAATGAAGTACCTGTTGTAAGTGTTAGCGGAGATATTTGTGTTAGTATGGGTCAAGGTACCTCAAAGTAGGTGTTTTCTTAAATTCCCAATAAGTGGCATCAAAATTTGAGATAGACCCATACTGTAGAACAATTTTTTTCTTCAAATATACCCAAGAATCTTGTGTCAAAATATTTGCATCGAATTTGGAAACACCCTGTATAGTCATAGTATAGTAAATTTCTCATAATTCTCTCATAATTCTTCTTGACTACAACTTAGTTAACTTAACAAGTAGTTTACGCTTCCGTAGTGCTTATCGCATTGGGTAGGTTGCTATCCAGTGAATGGACCTGAGTACGGATCATTTCATTGTTGGAATGAACATGAAGGCGAGCATTTAGCTTTCGAGTAAAGTTTGTTACTTCTTTGCTCACAGTAGCTATTCCTAAATCTCTGTGAATATCACTATTCCTAATATACCATGGAGCTTCACAATTGCTCTTAGTGTCTTGTTTTGGAAAGTCTGCAACATGGACATGTTGCTCGGGTTGGTACAACCCCAAAGTTGAATACCGTATGTCCCGGACGGCTTTAACACCTGCCTGTACAAGAGCAGTTTGTTATATATGCATGCTTAGTTTCGAAAATCTTCCGATAAGCCAATACATTTCCCTGAGCCTAATCTCGAGCTCGTCACGCTTCTTCTTTACGTGTGGTTTCCTTAGTTAAGCGTCCAGTATAATCCCTAGATATTTCGCTTCATTAGCATAAGGTATTTGTGCAGAATTTATGAACAGAGGTAAATTGTTAACCCTTCTGTAAGTAAAATTCGCATGCGTAGACTTGTTCTCGTTAAGAGCGATTCGCCAAATTTTCGTCCAGACACAAATTCTGTTCAATGCTCGTTGAAGGTTTCTCGTTCATGACTCGACTGATTCACCTGTTTCCAGGATGGCCGTATCGTTCGCAAACGTGGCCACTCTCGTCATCTAGAGGTATGTCTCTTGGGTAGAGCAGGAACAGGGTCGGACCGAGGTCACTTCCCTGGGGTACTCAAGCTCGAATTTGCTTGAAACTCGAGTATTCAGTACTACACCTAACACGAAAGAGTCTGCTTTCAAGAAAGTTTTTCAATATTCTAAACATGTCTTCCGGCAAGTTTTGCCGTAGTTTATATTTTAAGCCTTCGTGCCATACCTTATCGAAGCCTTGCGATACGTCGAGGAAAGCACTTGAACATATTTTTTCCCTTCTAAGGCTTTTTCAATTTTATGCGTTATTCTGTAGACTTGATCTATTGTGGAATGGTTAGGGATCAAACGTCTTTCTGCAATTATTGGTTGCAATCGCTTTAGCAGAAGTTTCTCGAATACTTTCGATATTATCGGCAGAAGCGATATCGGCCTATAAGATTTTTTATCATTTGCACATTTCCCCGGTTTTGGAACCATAATGACTTCAGCAACTTTCCATTGCCTTGGAACGTATAGAAGTCTAAGAAGCGGTCATCATATACAAAGTAGCTTGACTAGCGCCTTTTTTGGTAGTTCTTTCAATATTTCGCCAGTGATCAGGTCGTAGCCCGGGGCCTTATTATTTTTAAGTTTGCTTATTGTCTGCCGGAGTTCAACTAACAAAACTTTTTTCATTCTAAAGCTAAAGGTTTCGCGTTGTTGTTTTGAATGTCAGCCAATGGCAGACCGCCGAAAGGCTTGAATGTTTCTTCTTAATGTTCAGCAAACAAATTCGCTTTATCTTTGTGAATTTGTTTGCTGAAATTTTCACAATAATACGATTTGATTGTATTTTTATACCCGACCGAGGGTATATTAGTTTTAATGCATAGTTTGTAACACAGTGCAACAATCAGCGTAGACCCCTAAGACCTTTTAGGGATATGATCGAGACCGACAGGTAAGTCATCCGTCCGTCCGTCTGCCCGTATGTATGCAGTTTTAAGGTCTTTAAAATTGAGCTAGGAAACTGAAACTTGCAGCGTTGCTTGGTTCTCATTTTGTACAGACAAAGTATGAAAATTGAGAATTGTCTGACGTTCAAGCCAATTGTGGGCGTGGCTTATATGTAAGATATATAATATATAATATATTATATGTAAGACACCGACAACTTGTATGTAAGATATATAATCCAACTGTCATGGCGGTGACAATTGCCCTTTTTCAAAAATAATTTTTTTTGTCTATTCTTCAACAAAAGAGAATAGGAAGGTTCTGTCAACCTCATGGAGGCCCATTGGCCATTAGCCTTATAAGGAGGAGGCCCATTATCCTTATGCCGAACTGCGAGACACAGATACAGGTACTCATTGTGTTCCAGCTTTTAAAGACGGCCGTGATTTCCAGACCAGCCGATTTATTAAGGATTGCAAATGCAAGTATTTTTAGCCAGGTATTTAAATTTTCTTTTAATAGCGCTATCTATCTATCTCGGGAATTCAACATTTCGAATGTAGAAAAATTATGGTAAGACTTTGAACTATTTGTAAAACCAATTCGAACTGTCATGGCGGTGACAATTGCACTTTTTAAAAAATTTTCAAAACTCAGCCCAAGAAATTTCTCGGGCTTAATTTCGATGTAGGGAGGGGAAAATCTAAATTTTCTCAAAAAAGGTGAACGGTAACTGGATTTGGCTATTTTTCGTAGGTTTGTGTCGTTTTAAGTATAGTTTAGGACAGGTACGGGAACAATTGAGTTGGACAAAAGCAGCTGACATTTAGGTGGACTATATGGACACTTAGGTGTTAGTTACAGCGAATCGAACGAATTTATACTTTTGAACAACTTTTAAAGAACTTTGTTTGAAGTTTCGAATTATCAGCTTTTAACAAAGAAACTCAAAGTCAGTGAATATTTTGCTGCAGACAATGATCCAAATATTTCAAGAACTTCTAGGTTTTATCAGTCGCTATAACTGTTCCTTTTAACATTTGCTAACATTTGGCTTTGGCGTTCTAAATGTGGCAGCTTTTGGTAACAAAGCGCTTGTTGTTTTTTCGGCATTCAGAAAAATAATGATTACACTGCAAATTAAAATTGACAAAAAACAAATGCCTGTAGGACAGTCTAATCTCTAATGTCTAATCCAATCTTAAGTATTTACATTGCCTCGACCAAAAACTCAATAATGACAAGAAAAGAAACAATAAAGAAAAACCATTTTATACCCTACCCTAGTAATACACCCTTTTTATTTTATGACTAAAAACTTGGGAGCACCGATTTATAAAACTCACCTCTGACGAAATAGCCTCACAAGAGCTGCACAGCACTGACATGATTACAATTTCTGCAACTACCCACGATGCAGATAGCCCCATCAGTTGGAACTTTTCAGCAAAAGGAACATGATTTGTCAGCGTAGAAAAGGCCAAATAGCTCTGATTCGTAACGGTATAGAATGCGTATCCCATATAAAAGAGCAATCCAACACCAGTGACAGCATTTAAATTTTCTGTGATGTACCGAAACTTGCAGAATATTTCGATAAGGTTGCTGAGCTCACGCCAATTTTCCTCGTTATTACGCGATCCATCTCTAGTAAATTGTCTGAGTTTGTCGTTTACAAACTCAATGCGGCGCGTAACATTCATCAGGATGGTGCGAAAGTATAAGGCGAAGGTTGAGGACACGTACAATTGCATGACATAGACACTTAAAAGGATCGTTTGGTATTTGCCAATCATTTCGCTGTGGCTAATATAATAGTAAGCCACAAATATTAAGGCCGTTGACATGGCGTATAAAGAGCCGATCAATGTTGGACACTTGTATTCGCCCCCATATCCTGTTGCCTCAAGAAATTCATCAATCTTAGCAATTTCGTTGAGTGTACGAAAGTGTTTCTCAGCATTTTGACTTCCCGTCACAACCATTATCGTGTAGCTAATTATGCAAAACAAAGTTTCAATTGTCTGATTGATTTCCTCTGTATCTCCGGACATGGAAATGATTTTAAAACTATGTGATTCCGAAAGAACTTCAATGCAAACAATACACGATGTAACAATGACTAATGCCGTAAGAATGTATGCGTAGTTTTTCCCAGACTTAGTAATATCAACTTCTCCAGCCTGGACTTTGAAATGTGGTAGGATAGATAGAATGTGCGCCGGAAAGGCTATGTAACCAATATCGTCGACCACTTTCATTTTCAAAGTTCAACCAAAACGATTTCAACTTTATACTTTACTCAAATAGCAGAATTTGCCGACTTTTAAACTGGAAAACAGAACAACAGTGATAAACAAAGGCTCTTGCAATCAGGTTATGGCAAGAAACTGCTGCAAATGGTATTTATTGAAAGCATTTACTTCGTAATTATATGGTTGTTTCAATAATTACAAATACTGTGAATATAAAAGGGGAGAAAATTAAGCTAAATGGTCATAATCCTTTTAGAGAATTAAATAAAACAATTGCCTACCCGTTCTCAACAGTTTATTCGTCATCGTCGGTCCCAACGAAATTTATTATTTGAATTTTATTAAGGCGGTTATGGTTTTTGGCTGTCCCAATTATTTGACTTTTTTTTACTAAATAAGTTAAAAAAGGGTTAAACAACAAGGGTTTAACATATTAAATTAACATAAACGAATTTTCAGAGAAAACGAATTTTTAAAGATTTAATATGATAAAAGCGGGCAAGGTCAATAGTACATAGGCGGTCTAATTTTCGTCCGTTTGAAGGTGTATGCACCCCCTATCCGAGTTCCTACGCTCTGTCTAACTTTCCGGTAGGTATTTGAATTTGATATTTAGCCCTTCTAATGGAAAATTAGCAAAATTGAAATTTCTGGCAGTTTGTCAATCTGCATGAACCAGGAAAAGCTGCCAAAATACGCGGAATAGTAGACTATTTAACACCGAGAAGGCTACACTGGCATAAGTAAAGTATACCACTGCTCCGCGTGGTTTTTTTTCTCAAGGTTTAAGTGTATGAGTTTGCACGATTTGTTGGCGCACTTTTCGTGCAATATCCTTACTTAATCTGCGGCTTTTCGGTAGACCTGTAGGTCGGGTTATCCATCCTTTCCCTTGGGTCAGCTAGGAGGAATTATGTTGCTGTTTCGCTTCATCCAAATCTGCTTCCGGTGAACAAATCGTGTGGCACAGTTGTCTTGAAGAGCGTTTGCTAGTGAACAGGAAATTGATTTTGTTATTTCTGATAGACTTTTCTAGAATTTCTTTCTATTTCTTTCGAGCTTTCTGCTAGACTTTAGGGGCATATGACCGAGACCGAGTTGTGAGTCGAATGAGCCATGCCCGCCCGTGTGTCAGTAGTTCTTAGGCCTTTTTAGCAGTACAAAAACAAGTGTAAAAGATTTTAAAATTTACCTATTGCGATAAAAATAAAAATTATTACAGGATGCTGGAATTTGGTTTGCTTCATCCTTACTTAAGCATTCTATGATTGGATTAAAATAAATATCCTTTTACGTTTTCGAGTCAAATCTCAGAAGGTTTTGAATCTATAGTTTTCCTTAAAGTTTAAATGTTTTTTTTTTTAACTATTTTTTTCAAACGAATTGTCTAAATAGCACTTGCGATAAGGGGAGGAGCACAGGTTTATTTATTATTTTTTTGGTTTTATTTATTATTTTTTTGGCACAAAATAGATATTTTTTCCTTAATTTTACTCTAGGTACTGTTAATATTTTTTTAAAAAGTCTACTGTTTTAGCCGAATCTTAAGTTTAGGTACTCAAATTTTTATTGAAACGCAGGGTGAAAAATATTTTTTTTGTTTTGTAGTAAATAAAGGGGAGATTTTTGACTGTTTGCGCGGTATTCGGGTTAAAAATTCCTAAAGTAAATATTTTTTCATTAATTTTACTCTTGCTACTGCTAATATTTATTTACAAGTCTACTGTACTTATTTTAGCCGAATCTTAAGTTTAGGTGCTCAAATTTTTATTGAAACGCAGGGTGACAAGTAAATGCTTTTGCTTTCTTTCGGGGGAAAAAAAACTAAGATAAAATGACAAACGAGTTTTTTAATTTCAATTCTTTTTGTTTATTATACTTTCTACTCCAGTGGTTTGTGCATGTGTAAAATATAGTTCATAAGATAGAAACAGCTTAGAAGTTATAGGGATTATTTAGCACTAACATTTTAGTAAATCAACTTAAATAATTTTAAGCATATCTCAAAAACGGCTACATGAAATTAGGCCCCAACGAAAAATTGTCCTTAACTGAAAATGAAAAATAGCCCCGAAATTGGGGTGATTTTTCATAACGAAATTTTAAAAATGAAAAATCACCCCAAATTAATAAAAAATTTCATTTTTAAGAAATGCGAAATTGCACGTAAGCCGCGTAGCGGCGCCCTGAGCACCTGCATGTGAGGCCGAAGGCCGGTCAGCCTATGAGTTGTAGAGACGCCCGGAGTCTTTTTTTTAAGAATCACCCAAACACTATATCCGGTATTTTGAGTTCGGAAATAAGACATTGTCGGATTGGTTCTATAAACAAGAGACTTTACGTATCCCTTCGACTCATACACTGGCTGGGATTCAAAATACGGGAAATCAAACAGTGTTTGGATGATTCTTAAAAAAAAGACTCCGGGCGTCTCTTCGACTCATACGCCGCCGGCCTTGGGCCTCACATGCAGGTGCTCGCACCGCTACGCGGCATATGTCCAGTTTTAATTATTTCTTACATGTCCATGTTCTTAAAAATTTGGGCCAATTTTTAATTTTTAGTTTATAAAAAGTTTGGGGCATATTTCTAGAATGAAAAATTTCCCCAATTTTGAAAATGGCCCCAATATGACAATTTTTCGTTGTTGTTGCCGTTCACGTAAATTTTTTACCAAGATAGTTCGGGGAACATGCGGTTTTTTAGCGTTTTTAATGCACATTTTTTTATTAAAAATCCATAAAACGCCAGTTTGGCACCTTTTCTTGAACACCGTTACATTTTTTTCATCCTCATATACTTTGCGCTAGCAACGGTTACATTCTTCTAATACTGAGAGGGGAGCACAGGTTTTTTAGTTATCGGTCATAAAAGCGAGTTTTTTAATTTGTTTTTAAAACCGTTTCAGAAAATTTCAAGTTAGAAACGCCATTTTTGAAAGATCTTAAAATATTCAGAGTTCACTTATTACGTTTTTAAATGTCTTTTAAGCTTTTGAGCTGAATCGCAGGATCTGCTAAATACTCGAAAATTTCTATAGTTTTCCCAAAAATGGCAAATGATTCTCGATGTGTGTGATTTTTTTCAAATCATATGGCCGATGCTATATCGGAGATAGTGGTTGGGACAAAATTTTTTTCACGATTCCTTGTCGAAAATACACCAAAACAGTTCTAAAACCGTTTAACCAAAATTTGATTTTAGCCTTTGCTTAGCCTGCGGCTGCTTTATATGTAAGCCTAAAATCGGCTTTTTAAATAAAGTCATTAAAAAGTTATGACGTTAAACACGTTCAAAATGGGTGTCTATTTTCCATTCCTTATTTCTCAAAAACTTTTCAATATTTTGCGAAAATTCGTGAAAATTTTATTGTGAATATCCAATATTTTTATTATATTTTAGTGCATGCTTCAACTTTCTTTTTTCTGGCTGTAAAACTTTTTAAGATAAGGCCAAAACACTTTTTGTTCTTTTTACCATCAATATTCAAACGGTATGCGTTCTCATTTTTTCACGGACTTTATAAGTGAATCAAAGTTAATCTTTCTACGACAAAGCCGCGTTGTCACAAGGAACAGAAACAGGAACAGAAACAGAATCCCATACATTAGCAACTGAAAACTAAACGGCGCCGTTTTTAGCAACTGAACCAGCAACTGAATCAGCGACGCAAAATCAACAACTCGAAAGGACTTGTTTCTGGAACAGAAAATCAAACGTTGCTGTTACATAGCAACCCTTGTTTATATTTGAGCAAGCAACTGCTTTTCGTGAGCGGCTCTCCTTTGCTTTTGGCAAATGTCACCAGTTCGATTGTCAAATAATGTCAACATCTAATTTGAAATATACATAGTTTTTTTTTGCGGCTTTCGTGCGTGCAAGAAATGTTTAATGTTTGCAAGCAGCAACCATAAGCAAATAAAATTATGTGCTTATATTATTAAAGATAGTAGGATTCAATTCAATTTTTATTAAATGCCAAGGAACCCATATAACAGTACATCCCTCTTTTATTGCAGGCAACTGCATGAAATGAAGTCGGCGTATTTTTCTGAGACGTTTCATGGATTGCAGAATAAGATTAATATTTTGTGCAGCAAGAAGAAATTCCGGGTGCTGTGGCAGGATAAATTATGGCCTGTATCAGGCATAATAAACAAGCTTTTTGTTTATACTAGAAAGTATTTTTGTGGTGGTTGTAATTGTTATTGCGGGTGCGTGCGTCGTGTGAGATCTATCTCATGGGGCATCAAGATTTGGCCCACACATTGTTTGACGATGTCTAATTGCTATTGTCTTAAAACGAATGGTCGAGGTCGTCGAAAGTTGAGTATCTGTTGCCGCATATTTGCCGAACAAGTGGGAGTAGATTAGCGTAATTCCTTTTCATTTTCAACACTGCATTTGTGGCATGAGGCTACATTTCAGACCCATTTTGTGCGTATAGTCTCAGGTTGACTTTTGTATTGAAATTGAATCAATGATAAGGTTAAACTTTCACCCATCACACCAATTGCAACATAAAACTTAAAACAAAATAAAGCGAAAGTTTTTCGTTGTCAAAACCTTTTGCGATATGTCATAGGTTTCAATGACAGTTTTTTGAAAGCGTTCTCTGAGTTTATTTTCAGTTCCTGTTTCTGTTTTTTGTTGCAGCACCAGCAACTGAAACATAAACAAAACCGGCGCCGTTTTCAGTTCAGTTTCGGTTTCTGTTTCAGTTCCTGTTCCTTGTGACAACGCGGCTTTACCGTTCAAAAGTTACTGGACAGACGGAGTGAGGGGCGGACGGACTTAGAGTTCCTATTTCCATTTTTGGACGGACCGCTAAAAATACAATACATTATGTTTGACCCAGCCATTAAATTGTTGCTTTTCTTCTGACTTTTCGTATTGGAATCTAGATTTTTTAATCTAGTACAAGAGCAAATATCGTAGGACACAACCTACTATTGGAGACAGCCATCCCATTCAATACAATTTTATCCGTTCCGTGCACCCTCCTTAAAGTCATCGCAAGAACTAAGCAACGAAAAAAATGCCCTAAGTGTACAGCCCATTTGCAATTACATCATACTTTTAGGCGCTTTCCAACCCAGACACAAACCTCAACTCTTAGCGGCATCTATATGTTCATCACTTTAACATAAAGCAAAAGTTGTATTCTTACTGTACATTGTGCCTTATTTACTTTGCCTGCTTTTAGGAGTGCTTAATCATATACTTAAACCAGTACCTCGCACGCGCCATCTCTAAGTTCACCACAAAATCAACTGACGGCTGCCATTAATGCAAACTGCATCGCAGAAAAATTTATCAATAACAAAACGTCACAAATGGCGGCACTCTTGAAAAATTTTTTCTATTATTTATTTCTAAAATTTTAACTAAATCATAGGTAATTTTTGACCAAAATCGAAGTGAAAAACATAACACAAGTGTATTTACATTTTCAGAAATTCGTCAAAATGTTACGTTCTCCTGGGAAGCAGAACAGTCGGTCCGAAGGCTCTCTAGTCAATTTGACGAAAATATTTGTAAGTTTATTAAAAAGGAGCGATGGGAAAATCGACCTAAAACAAGTAAGTGCATAATCTTGAACACCACATCAACAAAAATGTAAAAAACTAGAAAAGCTAAAATTTTTCAAAAGTAGCGCCAGATTTGTCCGTCCATCATCTGACTTGAAAGGCGACACTTCACTTTTGGGAAACATATTTTCTGCTGTCATCTGCTTTGAAAGTGTTTTGTGTTTTCTAACTTGTGTAATTTTGTATTTTTGAAGGCAGCCAAATTGTTGGACGTCCAAAAAAGACGGATCTACGACATCACAAACGTCCTCGAAGGTATTGGTCTTATTGAAAAAACCGGACATTGCCGTATAGTGCACTGGAAGTAGGTCATTATCAGTCGTTAAGTCTCTCGCAGTTAGTTGCTAAACTTTTTTTAGGGGAAGCATTTCCGACCGTAACGAAGCAAGAAGTGAAACAGCTCGCGTAAATTTAAAACAAATTGAAGAAGATTTAGACAGAGACCTAGAGTTGGCGAAGAAAAACCTCCGACTTGTTACCAACGATGCACCTACTAACTCCTTTGCATATGTGACGCGTGATGATCTCTTGACTGCCTTTGGAAATGACGCAGTACTGGCTGTAAGGAATCTTGAAGAGGCTGAACTCGAGAGAACGGAAGTAAGTAAAAACTTGGCTTATCTCCTAGCTCAATTCGCAAAGTATTTGCTGTTTCAGGATACTCTGCATATAAAGCTTGAAACCGGTGGAACTATTGATGTGCGATTAGTCACAAATCAAGGTGGCTGTTATGTTAGAAAACAGCTATCGCCAACACCCGAGCAATCACTTCGAACGTCGGAAATTATAGACTTGGACGAGGATGATAGTGTCAAGAGCCTGGACAGGGGCTACAAGACGTCTCAGCAAAATGCCAATATTGTGCTGAAGAGCTTCAAAAAAAGTTATTCCTTAAAGAGGCTCTACCCCGATGACCCAAACATGTGTAAGGGCTTTCAGTTGCTTTCTTTGAAACTCTTATTATTATTCTTTTTTTTAGCTGATACTCCGTTAGTGCACATTGGACCACCGAAATCGGATTTCAACTTTGTTTTGGGAAGTGACGAGAGCTTGTGTGATCTCTTTGACATTCAGTCGTTGTAAATAGGAATCGCTATTTTTTTAATACCTATGTTGCAGTGCAAAAATGGACTTCGTTTAGAACTTCTTTTTCCAAATAATTGTAAAATGTGTACAAAGAACCTTCTTAAAATTAAGAAAAAAAAAATAAAATTAATTTATTGTAGTCATCGCATAAAGTTTCATAAATTTTAAACATAGCTTCTGGGAAGGCATGTTATTGAGATTTTTTGATTAGGCCTCACTCTTTTAGAGGGAACTACTTTCCCAGAGTGGGCAAGAAAAACCAAAGAATAACTTTGGTCCAAGATGAATTGACAAATTTTTAATAGATGGACTATAGCTATGGGATAATGCGGAACTCTGTACCCGTGGACCTAAGGAAAGATAATACTATAAATAATTTCTACTAAAGCGTCATATCTTACACCCTTGTACATATAGTGCAGCAGGACTGTGCTCGCATAGACTATGGATACGTCTTTGTGGAGTCTCAGTGGTGTTTCCAACTCCATAGATACACCAGTCATGTACTACTAACTTTCAACATTAAATTCGATAATACAATACTTACCGGAAACGAGTTAACGCGACAGGAAGACAGCCGCAAGAGATGACAAAATAGCCATCTATAATCACAGCTCTAAAATGGGTGTCAGAACAAGAAACAACAAGCTCTGGGATTAAGCAAATCCTTTAGGATCAACGACGACTGGAGTGTTTTTCAGGCGGAGCTCGTGACCATAATCAAAACTGCCACGAAAGTGAAGAGGCACATGTTCGAAAACAAACTCCATCACTATTTACTCTGACAGCCAAGAAGCCAGAAAAGTATTCATGGGAATCAATCGAAACTACAACTAAAGCTCCCGCCTTGTCCATTCCCTGGGACATATACTGCAGCGGCCATTAGGGTCATGGAGTCAGATGTGTTGATGTCAAGGGCTGTTAAACTGTGCAGGTAAATTCCAGATGAATGTGTTGGATGGTGCCAAACCGATATCATGGTACGATAAGAAGGGGGCAAGCTTGCAAGATATGGGCCGTCTGAATCCTCCCTGGCACTCAAATCAATTAGAATACAGCTGAGCTTGTATCGCGTGTAAAAATGAATCTTTGTCTTTGAGTAGAACTTACGATGGACAGAACTTGAAAAGTGCAGGCCTACTAGAGAGTATGACTGCCGGTAAACAGATTATTATTTAAGATCAGACAAGCCCGCGAGGTTATCCGATTACTTACTTACGGGGCACTATGCTGTGCGTGGGTCTAAGCGCGGACTGAAGGATCCGAACAAAGTAGAGCTGAAGGACTTCCTAAGATTTGTTTACAAATACGAATGTTTTTGAGAGCGGTAGGTACCTACTTTGAGCTTTTCGCCTCGGTTTTAATTATCAAAACATGCGCTAAAAACCAGTTTCAGCGTTCTAGGATGAAGTTTTTGAACGTTTTGACGCCAAACGTCCGATCATCGCTATAACTAAATTGACCGCAAGGCTTTGAGTGGCCTTTTTATAAAATTGAACAGCCAAGCACTGAGAGAAAAAGCTTAAGCTATTTCGTCTTGCGAGCAAATCCTCTTTGGTGTGCCATCTGCGTGCGAAAAATCCAAGTTGTACTTTCAAACTTAGTATAGTCACCATGAGCAAAATAGATCGTAAAGGACAACATGCCGTGAACGTACAAGAAGGTTAACAACCAAACTATAAATTATAATTCTAAAAATAAATATTGTTTTCATTAAAATAAGTTTATTTGTCAATGAGTTTTAGCTAACTCTACGTTTTAGATTTTTTCCAATTTTTTTTGCCTTTGGCCCCACTGCCGGAGGGTTTCATCCGCTTTCTCGCCCCAGTAAACTGCTCGGAATCGTCAAAGCTGTTATTCTTAAATTTACCTTTCGAGCCCTTGCTGTCTTCCAAGTCTTTCAATTCCAACTTTGCTGTCCGCTGTGCTTCACTCACACGCTCCTGCAAGGCCATTACCTCATCTTCTTCGCATTTGTACTGCGGCAGCTGCTTCCCCAGCAGGTGCTCGATTCTCTGATACAACTCAACGTCGTATTGAGTGACGAAAGTAATCGCTTTGCCAGATCGACCAGCACGGGCCGTTCTACCAACTCTGTGTATGTAGTCCTTGCTGTGCGTTGGGATGTCGAAATTCAGCACAACGTCTACATGTGGAATATCCAAACCGCGGGATGCAACATCGGTGGATATCAGTATGGAGCGATTCTTCGCCTTGAATTTGTTGAGTGCGGCTAGACGTTTGTTTTGTGACATCTGACCATGAAGTGGTATCGCCGCCAACCCCAAGGCTCTCAGCATTAGAGCAGTTTTAACTGTATTGTTGCAGGTGCTGCAGAAGATCATGAAGCAATTACCCGCCAGTTCATTTATAATGTGCACCAAGTAGACGTCCTTAAATTTGACAGGAATGAAGATGTAATACTGCTGCAGCTGCTCAACTGTTTGGTATTTGTTGGATACTTCAACTTTGACTGGATCCTTCAGCGAGGCCCGCTGAAGTTTCTTCACTTTCTTTGTCATCGTGGCACTGAACAGATAAGTTCTGCGTTCTCTGGGGAGGACTTTGAGGATTTTGTCCAGTTCTACTTCAAAGTCCATATTTAGAATGCGATCGGCTTCATCCATGACCAAGTATTTGATCGCCTTTAAATTGAAGCCTTTTGTGTTTTCCAAATGATCGAGTAAGCGACCAGGAGTCGCTATAACAATGTGAGGTTTTTTTGCCAACTGAAGTGCTTGAGACACCATATCGACTCCTCCGACAATTACACAGCATTTAACGCCAATCGAGCTTCCTGGGCGATAGAAGGAAAAAAATACATTAATTCGAGTTCGCAATGAAATGGCACAAGCATTTCTCGACCTTTTCTCAGAGGTAGTGACGAAACTAGTTTCTTTTACTTTCATTATAGAATTCAAAGTAGAAGTTAACATCATTGCATGTTTGCGATTCAGAGGAAACGAGGTATAGAGACTTACCTAGGGCTTCGAATTGTTCAGAAATTTGGAAGGCCAACTCTCTTGTTGGTGTTAGCACGAGGCAGAAATATCTCTGAGGATTCTCAAGCAAAGACTGCAAAATGGGCAATGCAAATGCTCCCGTTTTGCCAGATCCTGTCTCTGCCAAACCAATGATATCTTTCCCTTGTAGGGCAACCGGAATGGCTTCCTTTTGGATTTTTGATGGGGCTTTCCATTTTAGTTCAGCACATGCCTCACATAAGGTGTCCAGCAAGCCCTAGTAATTCAATCAAAAAACTAACATATCAATAGATATAGAAAAGAATATATTCGCCGAGCATGGAATTAAAATGCGAGCTTGTAAGGAACTTACCAGACTCTTCCATGTGGCGTTTTCTTCTGTGTCATTTTTTGTATCTTCTTCAGATTCACTTTCAGAAGCATTATTCTCTTCGGCCGAACCGTTTTCTTCTTCTGCAACATGTTCGTCTTCCGAACTTTCTGAGGAATCAGACATTGAAAATATTTTTAAAATTTATTTTACGAACGCAACACGCAGCCACTTCTGGCAAGCAAAATTTACAAATGAAAGAGACCATGCTGTTTTTTTAAAATAATTAACCTAACCTCAAACTTTGCTAGTCTAAGCTCACGGCGGTGTCATTAAGGGAGTCATCACATTTTGCGGTAGGATTGTATGTAAAATATTCGGGTGCGTTCCACTTGAAAAGCTAACTTTAAAATTTATAAAATTTTGTAGTACAGTTGTTTTCTCTTCCCTGTCTGCTCGCTCTCACTCTAATATGTGCTTGAAAAAACACAAAAAACAATAACAAAAAAAAAAAACACAAAAACAGGAGATAGGGGCTTAGGTATTAAGTCATTTTCATACAATGTAAAGAGAATTGAAAGCTTCATTTATATGCAAAAGCCGAGGGTTTGAGTTGAGTTAAGTTGGAGTTTTGACCTAGGTTTTTCAGCACATGGTGAAAAGGGTTGAGTTCAGTCGAGTAGTTGAAATAAAAGAAGTCAAAAATCGAAACTAAAACAACTTAGTTCTTTTTTTGCATATTGAAACAACTACCAAACAAATGGCAAATCGCGCATATTTAAAGCTAAATGCACTGATTGTAAATTCAACCCCGCGGAGCTACAACTCGAACCGCATTTATATGAGGTCGAACCTGGCTTGAAGCTCGCTTAAACACTGCATATAAACGAAGCTATTATGACAACTTAGGCACGAGAGCAATAACTACGGAGTTTGTCTTCAATCGATAAACATATTTTTGTAAAGAGCGGTTAAAGACAAGCATAATATTTGATAATTATTAAATATGCTTGCTTAATTAATAATTAACGAGCAAGAAAGTTAGGTTAAAGAGATGGAAATCTACCAAATTTTGTTTCGAGATGGCCAAACAGTTCATGATTGGTTCTTAAAAAAATACTTTGGGCGCTTCATGGACTCATGCTACCAGAAGTGCTATAATAACCAGCTGGCTACCAGAAGTGCTATAATTTAGCTTCAAAGATGGACACTGCTCATCGACATTAATCCTCAAACATTTCAAGCTTCAAAACCAACATTTAATAAAAAAAAATGATTTTGATAATGTTCAATTTTCTCAAAAAAAAACTAGAAAACTTAAAAAAAACCCTTCGATTTTCTGTGTATTTCAAGGCAACTATTTCATTGTTTTCAGGCAAAGTGCACGAATTTCACCAAAGGTAAAAATGAGAGGCACGGGCGAGATGGTTTCGCGAGGAGCTCTAGCGTACCGCAATTTTGTACACGAATTGCAGAGAAAACAGTAGGAAGATTACATACCGCTTAGGCCAGAGACACTCGGCGACATAAAAACGCGCGACAAAAAACAGCACGGTATTTTGCAGCAAGAATACTCAACACACGAATAATAATTTTCCGTGTGGCTCCTGTCAGTTTTAATGAAAATTGAATTTTCATAGTTGAAGAAAAAAGAGTTTGAAAACTTTTTGTGGCAAACACAGTACACAAACAATAATTTTCTGTGTGGTTCTTGTGAATTGTGGTGAAAATTGTAATTTTCTTCGTTGAAAAAACAAAAATTAAATTTTTTGTCGTGCGGTTTGAAAGTGTAGCAAAGCAGAAAATTGTCGCAAATCGAGTCTCGCGACTAATTGCCGCAAGCTGCAGTCGTGTGTTGTCCACAATACAAAAGCTTAAGCTTCTAGCCGGACTGCAATTAGTTGCGCGTTTTTCTGTCGCCGTGTGTCTCTGGCCTTAGGCGAATCGTAAGATACCCCATCCCAATTGACCACTGTCAAGCTCCGAATTGCGTCATAAATCTTGGTTGTTAAATTTTAGTTCCTATAAACCTTAAATGTATTTACAATTTGTCAGCTAAGAATCTTATTCCTTAAAAAAAGGGCGTGGCATCAACCCATTTTCAATAACATCGGTTTTTTGTTCATATTTTTAATCAGAAGTTGGATACATGTGTTGATAGTATTTTAATATAAACAATTTGGTTAATACTTTGAAACGCCCAGGAAAGAAAAAATTTATTCATTTCAGTTGATAGCTAGTGCACATAACTGAATATTTTGTGTTGCAAGTTTTTCGGATTTGAAGCAAATATATCGATTAAAAGCCATTTTTTAGAAGGCAAATTAAATATGAACACCCCCACATGGGGGTGGTTTCACTTTTTTTTTTGACTGCCAATCACAATACAGTTAAGCGAGGATATCGCATACCAAATTTCAGCATCCTACGATAAACTTTAAATTTTCGTGCTTATTGGTAAGTAAAGTGGTAATTTAGTAAAGCATTAATTAATACAATTGTACTGCTTCGGGACCTATAAAGAACAGATTAAGTTTCAAGTTCCTACCTCAAAATTTAAGTCCTAGAAACTACCGACACATGGGCACATAGCCCATTCGACTTACAATTTTGGTATTGATCATATTGCCTCACGGTCTTGGGGGTCTACGGTGATTATTTGTCGACGTTACAAACAATGAATCAAACTTAATTTACCTCCTATCATATTAGATGGAGTATAAAAATTTGCCAAAAACTGAGAAAGAACTAACGTCACTCGCATTTCAATATCGCTGATTCAACACAAAAGGTATGCTCGATGTGCTACTACAGATGTGCTATTACAAAAAATTTGTGTACTTTTTGTACTGACACTGAAAAGTTACTGCGACGCAACCTTAAATAACAGCAACATCAAATTCTATGCTTTTGGCAATAATCTTTATGTTCTTTGGCTTTTAATCAATGTGGTGCTAATATTTTATGTTAAAATAATATTAACAACTAATATTGATGTTAATAAGAAGCAAGCAGGCTTTTATTACTTTAACTCTTAGGTCTAGAAGTTTAGTAATACTGCGTCTACAAATTCAATACCCAAAGTAATGGAAAAGAAGATGGCGCCATGAAAAACTAACTGGCAATAGATATACAAACATGCTCAATTTGGGCATTTCATTGCCTACAATGACAAAATAAAAACGACAGAGAATCGTAAATGCTTTAAAAAATTATATGTTTTCCCTTTTTTCAGGTTCGGAATTCTTACTTTTAATTGCAAAGGTTGGAACGGACGGAACTAGATTTAAGTTTGAAATGTAATTTTCAAATTCTAATTGCCTAGTAAATTTATGGCTGGTTGTCTTTCTAGATGGTAATAAATTGGAATGAACAAATCAATGTTAATGGCAATGAAAATTTGTTCATCAATTGATTTCTTTTTCCATTGCAAGAGGAGCGCCTCAGTTATTGATTGGATCGTGCTTTGAGGCCTTTGACCACAAGCTCGATATTCAACGTCCGTCGTGTAACGGCTTTGTCCTCAAGCTGGAGTTTACGAATTTTCTTATATATTAAGAACGAATGAAATTCGTTGACAACTGTGAGTAAATTTAAAAATTCGTCCGTTCTATTCAGCTGATGTAAAACTGCCGATTTGGCGCCCTTGCATCAGTTGATCGCGTAAGGCAAATTATTGTTGCATCATCTCAAACGAATTCATCGACACAGAATTTGAGAGCTGTATAAGAAACGTAAAAATGTGCGCTTTGAAACAAATCTACTATAAATATTCAACTTGCTTCCGAAGAATAAATTACCGAATAAAAAGATATCGAATCAAGTTACATATTCGGTTACATTATGATTCTGAGCTATGTACGCAAAAAAAATGTTTTGCCATAAAAACACAGATTAAAAAAATATATAACAGCCCTGCTTTTTTTTGGGTCCTATCGTTTTGCTACCATGCACCAGGTAGCACTTCATTGTATTCCACATTTTTCCAAGGCTGGCAACGCGATATTCTTCGATTTGTATTGATCAAAAAAGTGACGTTTCTGAGGCGATTCGACAAGAAATTTTCAATCTTCGCAGGAAAAGTATTTTAATATTTTGAATATTAAAACATCTTTTCCAAATCGCATTCCAATTGAGTGTATGCTATCGCTAAAAATGTGAGTGAGGAGTTAGTCATTTCCTTATCAGTGCTTCCGCAATCAACGAATACGGTATTTTCTTCGTTTCGCTGTGGCAATTTTTTTTTCGTGTCAACTTGAGTGATAAAAATTTTATCGACTTTTCAAAGTCACTACAGCACCTGTGTGTGAAAATTTCGCTTGCGTTTTTCCTCTTGATTCATAAAATTGCATAGTAAATCGGGAGCTTTTAAAAATTCCCCAAATACCTTGAGCACTGTATTGATTGCATTCGGCCTTCCCAAAGTGAATTTAATTCAGAAAACAAAACTTTTCTCAGTTTTAGATTGAATTTGAAACGAAACGAAGACGACGGCACCGACTACGGACGGGTGGGGACTCCGAAGTACTCGTGCGAGTACAACCAATTTATTATTGGAACAAACAGTTCAATCCGGAGAATCATCATAAAAACAGAGCTGCGTCAAGAAGCGGAAACGAGCGAAAGGAGGGACTTTCTACAATCGCAGTAGAGTAGTGGATAAGTGCGGTGTAAGGATGAGTGCTGCCGTTGACCCGTGGGTGATAACCCAGCGGGAAAAAGTCAAGTACCAGGAGCAATTCAAAGCATTGCAGCCGCAGAATGGATACGTTACCGGTGCGCAGGCTAAGGGTTTCTTTTTGCAATCCCAACTGCCACCGCTCATACTGGGTCAGATATGGTAAGTTGTACATTAGTTTTTTTTCTATTAATGTACCTACTTGTGTTTTTCATTGGGGTAATTGGACGCATACGCCCATTCAGTGAGTGGGCTTCGTTATCGTCTTGAGCTGAGATTAAGGGGAGTTGAAAGCACTAAAGTGGTGGCTTGGATGTGAATGCAATAACTCACAAATTGGGGATACATACATACCATACGTGCATGCGAGTATTAAGGCGACGACCTTGTGTTGCCTTGTCATTTTCTTACTAGGAGAAGTGTTCTTTGGCTTCGATAGTGGGTATGGGACAGAATGAATGTTTTTTTTTTTTGCCTAAACCAACTTAAGGCAGGTTAGTTGGACGATTAAATAAGAGAATCACATAAAGAATTATGTCACCGCCTTTTGGCATTTAGAAGTGCAGAATAGATACAGAACTTCTTTTGAGCTGCCCCGCGTCTTGACGGATTTTCTTGTGATTTCTTGCTCATTTCTG
Source organism: Neoascia interrupta (assembly GCA_947623515.1). Taxonomy (NCBI): domain Eukaryota; kingdom Metazoa; phylum Arthropoda; class Insecta; order Diptera; family Syrphidae; genus Neoascia; species Neoascia interrupta. The sequence continues at coordinate 197,760,770 of OX392462.1, forward strand.
TTTCTTGTTATTCTGATGATTCTTCTCAAGGGTTGCTCTTAGCTGTTTGAATAACTACAATATCACAGTTCAAAAACAATGGTGATGTGGGATGAAGAGTGCATTAAGAAGAAAAATGTCAGGTTTTGTTAAGTTTTAACATAAATCTTTGATCGCGCATCTAGTTAGGTATACCAGAGAGTGATTTTAAGTAACACTGACGGTACTCCAGAAATACAATCGAATCAATCAGAAATGCAAGCAATCTAATTGATATTATTGATTATTCAGTTAATAAACGAGCTTTAATAAACGAAAGGAGTTATTTTTAGTTGTTTATTAAAACTATTAAAAACGGGAGTAACAACAATATTGTATAAGCGGTATTCGTTCAAAAAATCTTACAGACAGGGTTATTTTGGACGGTCTATGCCAATACATGTTTATTCATTTCATTCAGTTGGAAAATAAAATAAATAATAAAACAAGTAAGTGCAAGAGCTCGTCTGTAACGAACTTCTAAGTACAAGACCCTCTTTACCCTGTAACACCATATTTCACAGTTTTTTTGGCCTAATTCCATATTCAGTGTCAATCTATTTATCAAAGCTATATCAAAACTCTAGCACCGTGTTCTCTTTAACTGAAAAGCAAGTCGAAGCTTGGCGTACACTCTAACGAAAGAGATGAATTTCACTCGATTTTTAGAGTTATTATAGGTTTTAAAATGTTATGAAACACTTGCAGCTACAGTATTTTGCAAAATTACCCGAAAATAATGCTGAGTTACTCAACCGCAGTGAATTCAATCTAAAATGATGTGAATTTCATCTTTTACTAAAGGTATAACCTACTTTAGTGTGAAAAAGCTTTGTCACTGTGTAAAATCGCGGGCGTTATTAAATTTTGAGCGTGGATATCGAAAAAACATGTTTTTTATCGTTAATAAGATGCCCAGCAGTATTTTTAATTATAAAATTAATTTTTATGTTTTACGATGATTGCTTGCAACTGTAAAGAAGCGAAAACTTGTGGAGAAGATTTTCGAGTATTATAGTTCAAATTCCACTTTAATTTTGAAATCTTAGAGGTAGGTTTAACTTCTGCAAGTCTTTATACATTGTTTATTTTTTTCTTTAATTTTGCAGTTTAAAAAATGAATGAACAACGTGCAAGAAAATAAGCCGAAGATGAAGAAAAGATAACCTTTCATGGATAGCTCTAATATGGCGTGTAAAATGTGTTTCTTGTGCATTTTTAATGTTGATCTCATAAATAATTATAACAGAAAAAAGCCTCAATTATTTTGTTATATTTGAAGAATGTGGTATATGTATTTCGTACTTATGCCACTAAAGATAGTGTGATTTTACCTACAAGAAGTAAAAACTAATTTGGAGTGAAGACGCTATTTCTTACCAAAAAAAGGCATGAACCCTCACACAAAATGTGAAAAACAACTACTGTTTTGGAGGGATTTTGCTTAATTTTCTGCAAAAAAGTGTGAATCCACTTGTAGGAAATGTTATTTTACTCTGATTTTGCGAATTTCCTCAATTGAAAACAAAAACAGTATGACCCAAAAAAGTGTAAAATTAGCAATTATTTCAGAGCAAATTAACTCTCCATCCCTCTTTGATGGGATTTCACTGCAATTGCTGTAGGTAATTGGTTTCCTACAATGCTACATTAAATTTAGTGAATTGCACCGAATTTCTTCAGAGTGTAATAAAATAATCTAAGCTCTACATCGCTGACGCTCTAAGCATATTACACTAAAGTATCTGATGCATAGTAGTACTATGGACAAGTAGCTGCGTCTGATTGTTCCATTGGATTGAGGTAGCCTCCGTTAAAAAATTATAAACCCACCTTCTACTCTTATAGGAATTTACATAATCTAAGAAGAACAAAACCAAAAGCATGAAGAGAACGAGTTTTACCGTTACTTTTTAAACTTGTGTAAATAGTTATTATAGAAAAATCGATTCGGTTGTTTGACTCTAAACCGGCATATACACTCTTTAGAATCTCCCAAAGCATGGGAGAGTGCATTCATACAAATTAAAATTTTTTCCTATTTTTTTTTACAAATACACTTCGCCGTTCATAAAAAATCCTCTAAATTGAATGAATGCTTGATCAAGCAGCCAATCACGAATATACACTTATTATGCATAGACACCAGATTGAAGAAAAATCAAAAGATTTTGATTTTGTTTCAAGCATACACACAAACGAATAGGTGTTTCGTTTTCACTAATACACTCTCACATGCTTTATGAAATTTTGATAAGTGTATATGCCTTTAAAGAAAAACATTTACTTCGAAGTAAAATCAAAAATAATCAAACGCATTTGAACCTGTTTGTGTTTTGCGACATTATTTATTAGAATTGGCTCTCATTTACAGATCATAAGAACAGCTTTCAAATACCTTTTGATTTAATTTTTTAAAACAGCGCTTTTTTATTTGGGGCCATTTTTTTGTGTAATACCACCGCAAAAAATACCACCCCTGACTGCCAAAAAATCCTAGACAAAACATACCACCGCTTGCGAGTAAACTGCGCAAAAAGATGCCTTAAAATAATTCATCATTCATCAATCATCATTCTAGGTACACCCCCTCTTAAATTGAAATTTTTTTAAATCCATAACTAGTTAATTGTATGTTTAATTATTATGTTAGGCTTCATTATATTTAGGCTTCATGTCAATTTAAAATGCAAATTTGGTCTTATTTACGGATTAAGTGGTGTGAAGTGATAAATAAAAATTTGACCTTAAGCCTACTCATTATCACAAAAAAGAAAATTTTTGAATTCAAAAACTATATTTTGAATGTTTATTAACTAAAGAGCGGCTTAACTTACATTTGTTATAAGCAAAAAACATGCATAAAAAAGCATTAAAAAAATTAATAATTATTAATAATAATAGCTTTTTAAGCTTTTATCTTAAATAAAAAAATTGCTCTGGCTAAAATTAAGAGGCCAGAAAACGTATACGCACTTGCACAATATTTTCCACAGTTTGGTTTAGGAAATTGTTATTTGTTGCTAACTTTTGGGGTTCAAAGTAATAGAAGTATTAGCAGTAAAACTAGTTGATTTATGCGTTATGAATAACTAACACATCCAAAGAAGGTTAATAGATTACTCTGACGCTGATCTCATATCTTTGCTACATCATATTGTTTTGTTTTTATTTTGCTTTTGTAAAGGAAAGAACAGGAAAAAAAAACAGAAATCTATTTAATACGATTTGCTGAACTACAACGTAGCATAAAAATAAGCAAAGCTAAAAAGCCGCAATCAGTGGTTACGTCTTCATAATATTTGGTAAAAAAACTTGTCTTTTTTCCATTCTTATATTCAGGGCTCTTGCTGATACAGACTCCGATGGAAAAATGAATATCAATGAATTTAGCATAGCATGCAAGCTGATTTATTTAAAGCTACGTGGACTGGAAATTCCGAAGGCTCTACCACCTACATTGTTGGCTTCTCTGTCATCAGCTGTTGGCACTCCAACACTAACACCAACCGGAGGCGCAAGTCCTCTTGATCAAATGAAAGCCATGGCATCTTCAACACCCATACCAATGGCAGGGATAGCGGCCGGAGTTCCGATAATTCCTTCACATGTTGCGCCCGTTACAGCTATGCCCACAGTGCCACCAGTTATGCCAGCCGTAGGAATGTCCGCTACACCCATCTTACCAAATGCAGGGGTTTCCGGTGCCATGCCACCTATGATACCAGGTCAGCCAATTATTGCACCCAATATGCATCCAGCCGCAGGAATGCCTATTGCACAACCACCAATTGCATCTATGCAACCTCTTATGGCACCAGCACCTGGGTCTGTTCGTGGCATAGTGCCTATGGTTGCTCCTGCGCAGCCAGGCATGGTAATTCCTGGAAAACTTACTTCACCACCCACCGCTGAGGCCAGCATATTGCCAGCACCACCAACGCCTCCGCAAAGTAATCCACCAAGCCGCAATATGTCAATATCCGAGAGGGCACCATCGATTGAGTCGCCGTAAGCTCGAAACTTTTTTTTTTGTAAATTTAACTCTTGTGTGACTATTTTTTTCTAATTTTAGCCAAGTGGAGTGGGCAGTCAAAGGTCCAGCTAAACTTAAATATACCCAAGTCTTCAATTCCACAGATCGTTCACGCTCTGGTTATCTTACCGGAGTGCAGGCACGTGGTATTCTAGTGCAGAGTAGGCTGTCGCAGGCAGTTCTCGCACAAATATGGACATTATCCGATTTGGATTGTGATGGCCGCTTAAGTTGTGAGGAATTTATTTTGGCTATGTATCTGTGCGATAAGGCTATGTCGGGAGAGAAGATGCCGACAACACTGCCTCCTGATTTAATACCGCCTAGCTTCAGAAAAGTGAGTTCTAGGCATGGCTCGGTTTCCGGTTCTAGGCAAGGATCTCTGCCTGGATCACGCCATGCATCGATCTCTTCACAGGGTGCTGTAGAACCCGATCCATTAGCAGGACTACCACAAAGTAAGAACAAATATCACCTCGCAACATAAGTTTCTCCTAAACCTGAGAAAACATGAGGATGCAAGCAAAAGGGATAGTGCTCTGCTCTTTGCTTTCATTCAAGTTTTGCTACTTTTATAGCTAGTATTAATGTATTATAGCTAGTACATTAAGTTTTTCCTATATTTCAGCTTCATTTGAAGATAAGCGCAAGGAGAACTTCGACAAAGGACAAGCTGAACTCGAAAGACGACGAAAATTACTAATGGATCAACAAAGAAAAGAACACGAAGAGCGTGAGCGAAAAGAGCGTGAAGAAACCGAGAAAAGAGAAAAGGCTCGCTTGGAGGCTGAAAAGAAACAACAGGAAGAACTTGAGCGCCAGCTACAACAGCAACGTGAGATTGAAATGGAAAAAGAGGAACAGCGTAAGCGAGCTCTAGAAGCCAAAGAAGCTGCACGGAAGTAAGTTTAATTCTGTGAATTATCACATGATCTGGTAATAATCTTTTTATCTACTAAGGGAACTTGAAAAGCAGCGTCAAAAAGAGTGGGAACAACAACGAATTGCCGAAATGCAAGCACAAAAAGAGCGCGAGCAGGAGAAAGTTTTAAAGCAAAAAGCCCACAACCAGACGCTTAATGTTGAGCTCAGCACTCTTAATGAAAAGGTTTTAAATTCTTACCTTGTGGTTGTCATTGCCGTGCTAAAATGATTCCTATGATTTTACAGATTAAGGATCTCTCGCAGAAAATATGTGATACTCGGGCTGGCGTTACAAATGTAAAATCTATAATTGATGGCATGCGCTCGACCAGAGATACACAAATGTCAGAAATGGCTCAATTGAAGGCCAGAATAAAGGAGCAAAATCAAAAGCTGTTGCAGTTAACTCAAGAGAGAGCCAAGTGGGATGCTAAGGCTAAGACTGGCCAATTCACTGAGGCTGCCCATCAAGAACAAATGAATGCTGCATTCGCCAACAAACAGGTAAATAAAAAAAATTGGGTGCAGGATAAAACTAATTTTACACTTAATTTTTTTACAGATAATAATTAAAGCCTTGAAGGGTAAAATTGAAAATATTAGCCAGGAAATCGAATCCAAAAAAGAAGACATAAACTCGAATGACGTACAACTAACAGAAATCAAGGCTGAGCTCAAAGAACTAATAACCAAATGCGAGGAATTGTACTCCAATTATGACACTCAACGTAATCAGGTGCTCGAAATGAAACACAACAAACGTAACGAAACGTATTCGGCTTCATCTGCATGGGATGCGGCACCCACCTCTGCATGGGGCGCAACTGATACAATAGAACAGGCGGCGGTGGAGACCACTGCTGTCGATACAACAGGACCAGCACCCGAAGGATTTGTTAAATATCGTGCGATCTATGAGTTTAGTGCTCGTAACTCGGACGAAATATCATTTCAACCAGGTGACATTGTACTGGTGCCATTAGAACAGAACGCTGAACCAGGTTGGTTGGCTGGCGAAATTAATGGACACACGGGCTGGTTCCCAGAGACCTATGTAGAGAAACTTGAAATCGACACAACATCTGCCCCTATATCTAGTTATAATGCTCAGGACACTTACAATGACAATAACCAACAGTTTAGGTGAGTAAAGTTTGTTTTTCCTATCAAATTTCGTTTTATAAAGGTTTTAGCCGCTATCTGGGTTCTAATCAGTTTTGGGTTCTAATCCAAGTAACACCCTTAAGTCAAATTAAACAATTATAGTATTAAATTTATTTTTCTTGAGAACTTTGGATTAAAATTAAATGTTTAAAATACTTTGGCCGGTCACAAAAACGCTAAGCATGACATTATGCCGACAAGTTTTGTAGAAAGATTTAATTTCTATTACAGTTTCTAAAAGAAAGAAGGGTAATACGTCGAGACTTCTTGTTGATTCAACGTCAATGAAAAGAGATAAAAAATAACCGTTGTTAGAACCACATGCCACTTAGTCATCAAGTCGATTGTCAGCTTTTTTTTTGGAAAGAAGTGACTTAATTTTTTAAACCAGTAAACATAAAAAATTTACAAGGCTGCTTTTTTATCCCAATAAATGTTCTCGTTCTGCTCCCGCCACTTTTTCTTCTTTGACACAATATCCACGCAAGTTGCCTCGCTTATATGAGGCAAGCGACACATTGAAGGCTACTTTGACAAAGTATTAAATTTTGGCATACATGTGCAAGAAATCATAAAAAAGGTCAATAAGCCCACATCTCTGTATAGTAGTCTACTTCTTTGTAAATTGTGCAATTTAAGAAAAACATATACATAAAAAGGTCACGAAGCGACACCTTTGAGGAGCATTCTGCAAAAAAAGCGAAACATAATCTAATTGGACAACTTAAGCCCCTTGTTCAAACATTAATGCCTTTAAAAAGTAGTACATATTCGTGTTTGGTGTTTTAATTTAGCGAAAAGACCTTAAAAGCGATTTTCCATTTTAAAAACGGTGTGGATGTTTACCTTTTTCGTTGCCTAAGCGAGCCCTTCGTTTTCTTCCATTGCTCAATGAATCCAGTGGAATGAAGTCTCCTCTTTCTTTTTGTAGTAATTATATTGAACCTGCCACGACGACAATAGAAAGTGAACCAACGGAGGAGCCAACTGCATCTTACAACGGTGACGTTGAGTATTATATAGCAGCGTATCCTTATGAGTCGGCTGAGACCGGCGACTTGAGCTTCACCGCTGGCGAAATGATTATAGTGACGAAAAAGGAAGGCGACTGGTGGACAGGGACCATAGGCAGCAGAACCGGAATGTTCCCATCGAATTATGTACAAAAAGCCGATGTTGGAACCTCAGCAGCGGAAACAACAACAGTAACGGCAACACCTACAGCAGCGATAACTGTAGATTCCTACAATGAAGAACAAATTGTAAGTACCTACTTAAGACGTATGCTGGGTCGAAACAATTTAAAAATTGAGTTGTTTGTTTTTGACTTTTTGTTGTTTTTAAACCGATTTTATGCGTGTGCCTACTAAGCCTCTGCATTTATGAACTTCTGAACTAACAATTCTAAGCGATCCCCCATTTTCCAATCACTGTCATTTAGGATAATAACGTAAATGGTAACGCTCAAGCTCAAGTTGAACCCCTTAACGATGCCCAAGTAGAGGAGCCCGCATTACAAAATTTCTCAACCGTGCAACAGCAACCGGAGGCATTTATTGAGAACGATGTTGCAGCGCAACAGAAACCAGCTGTTGTTGCGACCAGTGATGCAGCGGGCATAGATGAATCCCGAACACAAGAAGAGCTCGACACCGAAGTCTCTCAAATAAATACGCAACAAAAGAGTATTGAGCATTCGGATTCGTTTAGTCGACCCATGTCCAGAACATCATCCATGACACCTGTAATTTTCAAATGTTTTTCTATAATTTTTTTTTGTGTGTGTAACATAAAAATTTTGCGCTTTCAACTAACTTTTGTTTTGCATTTCCTGATAAAATGTTTGCGTGTCACTTTGCTGTTGTTATATACCTTCTAACGCTTGTAGTACATGTAAGCGTTTAGCTTTTACCTAATGAAGTCTTACTGATTCGTAGGGAATGCGAGCCAAGCGGTCCGAAATCGCACAAGTAATCGCCCCATACGAAGCTACCAGCTCTGAGCAGCTCTCATTACAACGTGGTCAGCTGATAATGGTGCGTAAAAAAACAGACTCCGGATGGTGGGAGGGTGAGCTGCAGGCCAAAGGACGACGGCGACAAATCGGCTGGTTCCCCGCGTCCTACGTCAAGATCCTGCAAGGAGGCCGCAACAGCGGACGCAATACGCCCGTGTCTGGAAGTCGCGTTGAAATGGCTGAAACTATTCTTGGTAAAAGTCAATTGATTTGTTCAACTTTGAACTATTAACCTTAATACCGGTTTTTGTTGTTTAGATAAAGTTATAGCTCTTTATGCTTATAAGGCGCAAAACGACGACGAGCTGTCATTTGACAAAGACGACATCATTAGTGTATTGGGTCGCGATGAGCCCGACTGGTGGCGCGGCGAATTGAATGGATTGTCTGGGCTATTCCCCAGCAACTATGTTGGACCATTTGTTTCATCGGGTAAGAAGGATGCCAAATAGTGTGTAAAAATAGTGCTTATCTCAAGAACCATTATGCGTGATATATTGTATAAATTCTGACATTTTGTAAGACGCACCTCTCCACTGTCGTTCTCTCTTATTATCCTGATTGTAATATTGCTTTTCACCTATCGTGTTGTACAACTATTGCTGTATAGTTATAATCATTCCAAAAAACAAACTGCAATGAATTGAGCCCCCACACTCATTACGTTTAGATAATTAAAAATTCTCATTTCGTGTGTAAATTTTATTTTATTAAATAATGTTAAACTTTAAAAATAGCTATATTGCATATTTTTATATTATTTTTTTCGTATTATGTAATATTATTTTTTAAAAACTTTTGTTTTGCAAGAAATCGTTGTTTTTTTCTTTTGTAGTAATTAAGTTGCAATCATAAACACCATTTATATATTTGTGAAATATATTTTTTTGAATTAAGTGAAATAGTTTGCGTTTTTAATTTTTATTTATTTTGTTTATTTTTCTTTCCTAAAATATTATATCCCATCGGCAGTTTATTATACTATTTTTTGTATTAATATTCCATATGATGGGTCCAGGGAAAAAATGGCTTAATCCACTCAAATTGATATTGAGAAAAACGGGAATATAAAGTGTTCACACTAGCTATATAGTGTCCATTAGCATTACAACTTATTGGCGATGATTTTGAAAAACTGTTATTCCTTTTGTGAAAAGGGAACACAATCGAGTATTCTTAATAAAAGCTTTAAGATATCATGGCCAGTTAAATTTTGACAAAAAATGGATTTGAGTCTTTTTCCCCTGGACCATTCATATTTTATGTACTGTGTGGAAGAATGTCTATAACGGAGACAGCATGCATGGTTGTGATTGGTTAGAGCTATGGCTTCTCTGAATTGTAAGTAAAAAAAAAACGGAGAGTATATGATGCAGTGTGCAAGGTGATATTAAAATGTCCAACGAGCGTTAAATACCCCGTTCTCCAGAGTGAGAACTGCAGATTTATGACTAACAAGGGAAATAATTTTTGTAGTATTGCTTTACAAAAACAAAAACAAAAACAACCCAGCAGACAGAAAACAACATCTGAAACTGACAGAGCAGATAGAGAGAAATAGTTTCGGTTGGCAGATTGTGGCAAGACTATGCAGTAGTCGTGTGTATGCTGAAGAGCATCGAGGAGCGCATGCCATGAATCCACAACTGAGAGAACATTGGTTTCGTCTGAAAATAAAAGACATTTTAGTAGAGGATTTTTGCAGGAAACCTAAAACGCATTTGCAAATTCGTTCATGATAATTGCATGGGTATTTTACACCCTAGTATTTTAACTATCTACCTATTTCTTATTTGCGGAATATCCTTTTCTTGCAAAAATCTAATCTTTTCAATTACGTAATCGTCGCTGTCATGGCAAAACCGACATAAGTCAAAAACAGCGATTTTCACTAGAGCCGTTAAAAGTTTTCCCCCGCTCTACTTAACTCTTTCTGGTAAAGTAAATATAATTTACCAAATATGTTTGCATAAAAATGAACCTTTTTTTTGATACATACAAGATTGTAAAAAACACAAGAATTTAAAAAGCATCCTTCGGAGTTATGCCATTATGTAAAAAATTCTTAAATTTGATTCATCACATTTTTAAAGCAAATAATGACATTTTGCCAGAAAAAATTAATGTTAAAAATGGCGACTCTTTCATCAAGTCGCGGCGGCATAGTGTAAAAATACCATTTTGGCAGAAAAGTACGATTTTTTTTATATAAAATTTAGAACGATTTTAATAATTCAGAAAGTAGAATTACTATAACTATTATGATAAGGCAGAACGATGAGTTTTTTGTTGTGGTCATTTTTGCATACTCTTCTCATGACAATTGTTGACTTACGCCGGTCTATCGCGAAATTGCCGCTCAACTTTTACCTCTCGGTTTAAAAACTTGCGACTAAATAGGTAGGTTATACTAATAGTTGATTCTCAGTGTTTCAAATCAACTATTATCCGCAAAGCTCCATCAATCGCTTCATCCAAATCCGTTTTTAATACACCGTCAACTCGTATTTCTTAAAATCGTCAATATTTCGCCAACCTTCACCTGGCGATCTTTAATCAAAAAATCCCATAAAACATAAATCTTGCTGGACGAAAAAAGACTTTCGGTCACTGTTACCAAGTTTGGGAGAGCTCTATTTAATTTTTTTGGCTATGGCACAAAAGAAAAAAAGATGCCAGAAAAAGCGACGATAATACCATTAGAAATTATGTCTTCAAAAACAAGATTGTTGAGTTAGCTCACCTTGGCTAATAAAAGAGAGTTTAACTGGTTCCCCAGGGATAGCGACGGGCTCGTTTTGGCATCTTGTTTTTGTGTGGCCTCTGCCTCCTAATTAGCTTTAACCTAACCTAACCCTACTTATTGTCATCAGCAAGTTGCCACTTTCGCTGTAGTACTAATCTTACGTATACGCCACAGTTACCGTTATATCAAAAGCAGAGCTGGAAAAAGTACTACATGGTTTGTTTTTTTTGCAAATTGATTCTGTTTTGCTTTCATGAATTTAATTCAAAAAATGATTTAATCATGCCCAATTGACTTTCGCAAGATTTTGAAAAAAAAGTTCCTCAATTTGTAAATGGTGAAAAGTTTGCTGAAAAGTAAATGAACGCCCGTTCCTTAGGCGCCCGCAGGATTTTTTCCAGGGGGGAGGCAAAACATGGACTCAGACAAAAAAATACAATCAAACAGACGTATTTGTCTAAATATTCTAGTAACAAAAACGCAAATTCCTCGAATCGCGATTCCCTTCATAATTGGCAGCAATCTCTATGATCCACAGTGAGCCCGTTTTGTGCACAGGTTCGCTGATGAATCGCGGTTGCCCCGTTTTGACGCACATTGTATATTTTAAAACCAATGTCAAACCTGAACTAATAATGGTTACTTCTGGTGCATTTTATTTCTTCTTTCAAATTTATTTGTATAATAAGACTCATATGCCATGGCAAGGGTATAACCAAACGATAGTATAAGATTCGGAAACTCTGGTCGATTTCCGAATCTTATACTTGGATAATTGATTTACCTTGATAATAAAGCAGTGTTAAGGGGTAACTTTCCAATAGATAAAGGAAGGTCAACGCACGAAATACGCTGCATAAAAATCCTTTATAAAAAACTTGGTAAACAATTTTGAACAATGTAATTTATCTGTTTACAAACAAAACTTTGTTAACATATATTTATTTTTTTTTTTTTTTAAATTCTTTCCTTTGGAAAGGCGAACCTATAACACTGAACCAATGCCCCGAGCTGTAAGGTATTAAGATATTGCTTTAAAATGTTCAAATAAGGCGTGATCCAAGATTGTTTCGAGGCATTTTTTTATTATTTGCTCTGTTCATATCAATTCTTTTCTTCTTAAAATAAAATTTCTCCCCATACCTGGCAAAAGCCTTTTTTTGAAGCAAACTTTGAATTAATTCATTACCTATATCTACTACGTTTTAATATCTGGGTGCTTTTAATACAAATTTTATTCTTTAGAGAAGAAGAAATATTATTGTCTGTAGAGTAAGCGTTGGCGTCGGAGATGAGACACCATGTACTTGCAACTTCTCCTTATGGGTGTTTTGACACATCGCAAATCTACTGTTGCCTTGTTTCTTGAACAAGAAACTTTTATGCCTCAAATAATATTTTAATATGTTATTATATGAAGTTTACTTTACAAAGTAGTTGGCCATATGTTAAATGATTCTTTATCTGCGCAATACGATAAAGGTATTGGAAAACATGCGGACATTGCTAGTTTCTTAAGAATGTTCACCTGTTGATAGGTCATCCTGGGACCACCCTTAAAACAAAAAATTTAGTGCATGGTAACAGTTTTCTTATAGTACCGGAGTTCTTGTGTGTGTGAACGCCGGAAAAAGGAAACTGGCTGTGAAAGTTCATTTTAAAATATATTTTTCATTTCTAGACAAGCAAAATATGTAATGATTAATAACTTCTATTCCAGGAAACGTATAACGAGTGATTGGATATGACAAGTAATCGACAAATACCGTATAAACAAAATAAATTAGAAAAGTTATTAATGTAGTAAATTGAAATTAAAAAAAAGTAATAATGATAAAACAAATAGTTTACGAAACTTGCATAGATAAACACCTTATTAAATCGAATTGTTTTTATATATTTAGTTAACATTCTTTTTTATTGAAATATCATCCTACATCGACTACAAAGAAAAAATCATTATATTCTATTTAACAAAAAGCTTGCCTCTTTTTTGATGTTTAATCAAAAATAATACAAAATTATTAAAAGCTCACAATAAAAACGAAAATAAATTGAATTGTTTTAAGCTATAGAATGATGTAGTCGCTCAAGACTATGTACTTACTCCAGTATTTTGTTTTTTTTTGCGGTTGGATTTTAATAACGATCTTATTATATTTTGATCCATATCAATGGGAACTGGTACATTTCCACATTTGCAAATAAAACTTAAAAAAATCTTTTCCTTGATGTGTTTGCCAGTAAATTTTATTGTATATTCAGAATCAAATAAAGACATTTGTACTATTACGATAGCCTTATGTTAGTCCCATGCAAATTGAATCTATGTAGAACAAAATTTAAACTCAAAATTTATACCAATAACTTATCTCAAAATTTAAAGGGCTTAGATGATTATTTTGAAAAGTTCTTTATCAAAATCGGTAATATCTGAACAATTAAATTAAATTCACTCTCTTCCTCTATAACAAAATAAAAAATAAAAAATTAAATGAAACAATGTGTTATTGTGTTAGCGAATTTAAAAATTTTATTTAGTTTTTATATTAGTAATTAATTGCAAATATAAAAAAGTATTAGAAAAAAATATAAAAAAGTTTATAGAAGTTCAATACATAATTTTATTGCAGTTGAATAATTATAATGATAAATATAATGCATATATACATATACCATTGACAAAAAATAATATTTATAACTTAAAGAAAAAAACAAACAATAATACATAAATTCATAATTATTTCATTTATGTGTATTTAACTGAATTTAAAATATGTATATCTATTACCCGCATGTATGTAAGTAAGTATATCATAATATTTTCCTAAAAATATCAAGCAGACACTCAGCATTATTATGAGAAATTTGTTGTTCAATTAAATTCATGGAAATCAATAAATGCAATTAAATTGATGCAGTTGAATTTTGAAAATTGTACTGTGTAAGTTCAAATGAAGTGTAAGGCTTATCAATGTAAAAAAATTTCCGATTTCCGTAGGAACCATAGTATGTTGAATATCCTGTATTCTCGTAGGGTGTTATTGTGCTGACTTAAAAAATTTCTGCTAAAATTGTTTTCTAGTTCTTCTTTTTTTTTTTAATGCTGATAAATGTCTTTCTCCACTTATGTGCGCCATTATTCCTTTTGAAGGTGGTTTGCTCAGTAAAGCTTTACAAAGAGAAGATCTTTGAACCTTAGTTCCCAGTAACAAAGTTTTCAATTATTCGCTTCCGTAAAGCTTGTTAAAATCTACTACATCGACAACCTATGTCCCGCACTGATCAATCTTTATCTGCTACTATGTATATATATATAGGCTTGTCCATATATAATATCAGGAATAAGGACGAACCCTGCATCTCAATGATGCAAGTCCTTAAACAATATTATATTTATGAACCTTATTTATTATCCATTCCTACCCATCATTTTATGTGCCTGCAGTCGGATAGAAATCAATTTATTTATTATTATCAGTAAAATTGTTTTTTTTTTCTCGTATGGGAATAATGTAACGTATACGCCACAGTAACCGTGGCATTGAAAGCGGAATTGGAAAGGGTAGTCGTTTGTAGATTGAGTCTGTTGTAGGTTGAGTGTGTTGCGCTTGCATGCCAAGTAAATAATACTGCTTTTCCATCAAATACAATCCAAAATTCAAAAAACTAGTTTCAATTTGTAAAAGACAAAAAGTACGTAAGGAAAACGTTGAAGAAATTTCTTCAATTCTTCTACAATTTCCTGTAAAATTGGCTGCAGTTAAAAGATACCTTAAAGTTTTTTTTTTTTTAATTTATTGCGAAGTTGATAAGCGTAGAAATTAGAGTAAATGACAGTAAGCTTTAGTTAAAATCTTAAATTAAGCAAATACAAGCACTTGTTATAAAGTTAAAAAAAACTATTTAAAATATTTTTTTTTACATCGGAAGCAACACTCATTTGCTTATACGTAAGACAATTGAACTTTTCAACTGCATTAATAAAGCCATGGAATTAAAACATACTTAAATCTGAAATTAAATAAAACAATTAAATAAACGTAATAAATGTGTTATTTGGATTAAACATACATGTTATTGAGCCGAAACTTGTTTCATTAAAAAAAATACTAAATTAAAAAATAAACGAATAACTAAGAAATCATTAATCAGCAATGAAACAAATATAAGTATATAATAAATAAATAACTTTTACTGCATAAAAAAAAACATTGAAAGAATTGTTTTGTATATAAGCTAAATGTTTGCATTTCCCATTGGAATCATTTATGGTTATAAGTTCTAACACAAAAGTGTTATTTTTCCATTGATGTAAACTAAAAAAATACAATTTTTTTTTGTTTTTTATTAATTTTTCTAAATGATTTTATGTGTACATATAAAAAAAACAGAAATCGATCATTCACAGAATATCTATGTGTTTTAAATGGCGTCGCCTTATATTCATAAATAACCTACATTAAATAGATGTGTGTAAGAATCGCTTTTTAATTGTATAATAAAAAAAAGATTACTCGGTTAACACATAAGACGACATCACCATTTTGTCTTTATAAAATTGTTGCCTTCTTCGACAATTAAATGGCGCTAGTTTCAAATCGAAAGTTAATATTCTCATGAAGAAATTTAGTTTAAAAATTTTCATCAGTTTTAAAAGATATATTTTGATTCTTTCATTCTAGAAAATTTGTTCAATGCTTAAATATATGTGTTAAACTATTTTTTCAATATGATTTTCATTGAGTTCAGTGTTTGAAAACTGTTGACAAAAATAAAATTTCAAAACATAGTCTTCGTTATCTTCTTGCTAGAAATAAAAATATATATACATAAATACATATATCATTAAATATTAATACATACACAAATATATATATATATATATATATATATTGATTGAATAAAAAATAAAATTAAATAAAAAAATGCAAATTAATACTTGAAGAAATCGATGCAATAAATGTAAACAAATTTAAAGAAATATTCCTCTATTTATTATTTCAAACTGTGTTTTATGTCGGGCAACGTGAGTGGTTTTTTTTTGACGTTTATATCTGCAGGCTTTCCATTTCTGGTAAGTAAGATCTACGTTTTCTTGATATATGCAGAAAAAATGTTCCTTCTGCCTTAAGTTTTTTATTTTTGTATGACGAGTTAGTAATGGTTTTTCGCTCAAGTTTTATGCTTTAAGGAGCAGCGTGAGTGATGGTACATAACAAGTCGAGTACTCAAAGACCGCTCACCACCTAGGTTAATAGTTATTTACCATTTTCGTATCCGGTTGCTAAACGCATAGAGTCCAAAGTCAAAAACGTCCAACAGGATAGAATAAAAAATCTTTGATTCATTCATCCCTTTTCTGCGGCCGCTTTCCCTTTAAAAGGGTCATACAGCAAAGGCGATTCTACTATATTTTCTGATCCTCCGCCAACAATTCACGCCAACATGCGCAATCCCCAGGCGGGTCTCCTAGATGTGCTTAACCTGACCCCACCATCTGTTTCTTGGAAGTTTGTCCAGCGACATGCGAACGTTTCCAAATGATCGAAGAATTGATCGTTCCAATAAGAGAAGTAGCCGCTCAACATTAAGATTCCTACAAATACTGACGTATCACGCTCTATCACTAAAGACAGAGAAAAAGAAAAAGTATTTCTACATTAGCAGCGCAAAAAGCATTCAGCGAATTTAGGTTTCAGTTGCTAATGTATGGGTTTCTGCTTCTGTTCCTGTTTTACATTGCTTGTGACAACGCGGCTTAAGAGTAATAGCAGCAATTCCCCTCAGATACCTCACTTCGGCAGCGTGTACCCGTAATCTAATTCTTTCGGTCGTTGCGCAAATCTCATTACCATAGTTGAGGGTTGAAATGAACACTGATTTATAAACATCTCATTAGAACTTTGCTTTTACTTAAGGCTCACTCTGACGACCAGCCAGCAGTTCCTTTACAATTGCTCCAGCACCTCCAATCTGCTCGAGTTTACCTTTATCCCAACATCACCACAGAAAGGCCGCAAACCCATCCAGTGCTCGCCGAAGCTCCGTCTCGGACGATGCAAGGATAGCTAAATCATCTACTAAAAGCAGATGGCTTAGTCACCATTTGGTACCAGCCATTTTGAAATATTCCTCACCAAGACTGCGCTTCGCCATCAAGCCCATATATGCTACGAAAAGACGAGCCGATACAATACGCCTTTGCGAAGTCCACCACACACATCAAAAGGACGGGACATGACTTTATTAAATCTTCTGCAGTTCCCATTAAAAGACTGAATGGCTCCCAGGTTTATCCCGAGAAACCCGGCCACAAGCTTTTTCCAAATCTACTTAACTCGTGTAGACCGGTTTGGCATATTTACAGGCTTTCTTACGAATCCTTAAACCTTGAGAGTAAAATGCAGTGCATGTTGAAAAATGCACTGCTCTCCCGTAAGAAACGCTCGATCACAGCTCTGGAACGCCTTTCCAACACCTTCACCAATAGCGCATACTTTTTATGGAAGACTTAAGAAAGATACACGCCTATAGTTAGAGTAAACACTCTTATCCCCTTTTTTAAAGGGGAAAAAATGCGCACTATAACTCCAGTTTGCCAATCGCTAGGTGCTTTCCCGCTATCCCAGGCCACCATAATGGCATGTGTTATCCGTTTGAAACCTCCTTCACACAATGCGTTCAGCATTTCTGGCCGGATTTTATCAACTCCAGCAACTTGCCAATTTCTAGCGATTTAATCGCAACAATGACTTCATCTACTGTGGGACTATTCTTCGCCCAAGACGCAGGTAGCGCCCTAATCTGAAGGACACCATAACCGAATTCGTGTGTAGAACTGGAGGCAGCTAGCTTATGACAGAATTGCCTGGGACAACAAGAGTTCTTTACATGCATAAAGAGGGCTTACGATATCCGTCAAGTCCAAGCAATGGATTGAGGAACCGTTCATAACAAATATTACTCCCGAAGGGGTTGTAACTTTTCACGGCGTTGTAGCCGTGAAATAACTTGTTTTTAGGATTCCACGGCTAGTTTTCGAACCAGCAAGCACCTAAACAATAAGGCATCATACTTAAGATAACAATACGAATATGCCTATTAGGTTAATAGAACAATTTTAATAACAGAATCGAAAACTTTATAGTGTTTTTTAAAAAGTAAGCGCTTGATGGAAACTGAAAAACCACTCCATAAAAAAACAAACAAGAATTTACTTATTTAGAAAAATGGTACTTACTTTTGGGAATTCTGTGCAAAAGACAATAGTCTTCAAATTAAAATATGATTTTCTTTTTCTTTGGAAGGGGTAATATTGACTTCGTGGGGTGCCGTGGCGTAGTAGTTAGTGTGTGTGCTTACTACGCTGGAGGTCTGGGATCGAATCCTGCCATCGTCACCTGAAAAAAAAGACTTGTTCTTTTTCACGGTCCCCACCTCCGCGAGGGTTTGACAAGCCCTCCGAGAGTATTAATTGTCTTGAAAAACTTCTCAAAGTGTCGTTCGGATTCGGCAAAAAATTGTAGGTCCCCTTGTATGTAAAGAAATCAACACACCAGCATATATTGTTGGGAAGTTGGCCCTGGTTCACCTCGAGCTGTTGCGCCACTCTATTTATTTTATTTATAATATTGACTTCCTTAAAAAAAATTTTTTTCCGCCGCTATGATTGTTGATTTATCAGACACTTTGAGTCCACTATAGTTCGCTTTTATACTAAAAAAGTATCCAAAATTCCTTCTTGAAATAAAACAATGAGTTATTTTTCCATATTTCTTCGTAAAGCTTTTTTTTATTTTACATAACCTAATTTAGTTTCTTATCTATTAATGTAATACAAATCAGTTATTTAACATTATGAAATTATAGCTCCATCACTTATTGAAATTTTTATTTCTTTTTTAATATAATATGAAATGAGAAATTAATCTAATTTTTAATTATTCTCAAATCGAGGAAGTATTTCAAATTTTGAGTTTAACGTGGTTTTGTTATGTAATGAAATTTTATTTCTTTTATATTTTCCAATTGTATTAATTTTAGGCTTATATTTTAACACAGTAAGTTATTTCAATGCAATCAAGTAGTTGATGTTGATGTTTCGTCAAAAATTGGCTGTTATTGTCCTCAGTAATCAAAATTATATAATCATATTATGACCTATGAGTTTACTTGCTTTTCTCTTACAATCAAAAGTTAATGTTTGTTGCACTAAAGTGATTTGATTGCAAAAAAAACACAAAGTTTTGTGCAATGATTTAAATTAAAATAAACACAAATTTGTTTATAGCTTTATGTTTTTTTATCTATATTATTAACTTCACCCTTAATGTCAAATGGTTGTTTAATTTGTTTCGTTTTATGTATCTTAAAAGAATCACCTATGTTTTTTTTGCTTAATTAACAAGATTTCAGTTCTAAATGTAAATTTTTACTTATCCTAAAAACAAAATCGTTTAAATGTGCTTTGTAAACAGTTTAAGTAACTACACACTTTATTTTTAGAAAATTTGAAAATAGCTTATTAGAAGCGGTTTGTTTGTTGGGATTGGTTTTTCAATCGTCAAGCAATTTCTGAGATGTACATTTTTATTTCATTAAACTTATTTTGTCTAAATCTAAATTGGCAAAGTGTGTGGCAATTAAAAAATCAATCCGAATAAAAAAATAATATAAAATTGGTGCAAAGCTAACTTTTTCCATATTTTTTATTTACATATGTAATTTGTTTTTGCATATATCCTTATGCCTAAAATTTATTTATTTATGTACGCCAACTGAGTAACAGGTTCAAGCTTCTTATAACCTGATCATGTGGTTTTGTACCTTTTACTTAAAGCTGACTAATGGAAGATATCCATGACAGGAGCAATATGACCAATATGACAGTAGAAAATTAAGTATACAATGGTATGGGTCAACCCTTACTTTTTTTTTCCACTCTATGACTGACTCAATGAGAGTCTCGTAAGATAACTTGAAGAAAATAGAGCTTCAGTAATTGCATTTTGCCGTCAATCCCTGAGACCCTCAAGCTTTGTTTTAAGAATTTATTGGGGGGAAGGTGCAAGTCTTATAAAACTACTCGTAAACCTTAAAGGATTGAAAATTATTTTTCAATCCTTACATGAATTTTTGAAAGATCTTTGTTTAAACATTTTAGTTTTTCGTTCGACTACGTCAGAAGTTTGTTGAAGTTGAAGAATTTAACACACAGAGCATACACCACACACGGTTGAGAAGTTGGCCCTGGTTCACCTCGAGCTGTTGCGCTACTCTTTTTATTTATTTATTTTTTGATGTCAGAAGTTGTTATCTGTGATTTTGAATATAAATATTCAAATGATACATATAAATAAATAAAGTCCAGCTTTCTACTTCTTACAAGGCTTGAAATCCCATCTCAAACTCTACTCCCATGTTAGCTGCCGCCAGTGTCACTTAACTTACCTTTATATAAAAAAGCTTTAAGTTTGCAGAGCAAAGTACTGACAACGTGAGTCATTTTGGGTAAACTTCCAAAGGATGAAATAAGGTCCTTCTTTTTAGACACTGTCCCCGATTTTGGACTTCTCTTTAGTATAGCTGTAATGCATTCCCGGAAAGGATAACTCCAGGATAAGTTATATAACTTTTTTTATAAAGTAAGGAAGCATTCATCCCAATTACGCAAGTCGTATACAAAAAGTCACCTAGACTGGTACTCGTATCGTATTGTATTTGCTTTGCGATTATGCAAGTCGTATGCCTTGAATACGACTCCATCACAGATGCAGTCGGGCAGCAACACGTTTCATCGCACTTCAAATGCACAAGTAGTGCCAAAATTTCAGATGAAAAAAATCAAAGCAAGCTTGAGAGGTTCGGAGATTTATGTAAGAAATCAAATTGAAAAACTAAAAAGGAGAATCAATTCAATCGATCAATTTTTTGATGATCGCATTGATGTGGAGGAACCAACACACCGGTTGGCAAATATCCGCAGAGCCATGAAAGATAGTTTATTCCAATGAATTTGCCGAATGCATGGTGTGATTTTAAAGTTAAAATTTCAAACCAATTTCCAACTCAAGAAATTAATTGCAGTTTTATTAATTTTTTTCGACTTCCCAAAAATACTATAACACAACTTTTGGAAGAAGTAAGACCATTGTGAAAAGAGTGCACACAGCGTCAGTGGCACCAATTTTGAAGTTGCTGGCTTTGCTCCAAAAACATTTAAAAAAATCTGTTGGTTTTCATGTTTCTGATTAGATTTACTTGAAGTCACTTTTAAAACGTCAAGTGAAGAAAACACGACAAGATCCGTTGAAAAAACGACTAAATACGACTTGCATAATTACCGATGGGGACCGGACACCGCACGCGACGGTATGCGTTTTTCTTTTTGACATGAAACTCATTAGCGTACGAGTATGGTTCGTAGTGACTCTCAGTTTCATAATAACGAAATACGAGCAAGCTCGTATGTGACTCTCGAATACGACTTGCGTAATTGGGGTGATTATTCTTTTTCACTTTCCATTCATCATAACTCTTTACACATTTATCACTTTTCAATGCCAGATTATCCAAGTTTAACATGTTTTTCGATAAGGTTTTTAGATGACATAAATACATCTTATATTAGCGTGTAGTGGCAGTGGCGAAGTAAAAATATTAAACTCTGTAAAAATACGCATTAAATTTTAATATTAATGAGTTTCTGTACCGATGAAAATGCGCAGTACTTCAGGGCGGCACATGCTCCTCCGCGTGCTGTTCATAAGTTGCACTAGAGATTTTTTATTGCAGAGAATATTCTAGAATAAAAGTAGGTTTGTTTTTCATAAACTAGAACATTTTATATCAATTTACATTTACAACGTATTTCTGGGTAAGCTTAACGATTCCATCAATAGTTCATTGAAGGAATCAATTTAAAAGTCATTGAGAGCCATTTAAAATTAAATTGTTCTTGACTATAAAATGGATTCAACATAAACGAATATTTTTTTCGAATATTCAATTTTAATCTTTAGTTTGTGTTTGGTGGAAACACTCATCTCGTACATATACGTACTTTCACGAGATAGGCTGAATGGTATGAATAATGTATAGGAGTACAGTACTTTCGGAGAATAATTGAACGATTTTACGTTCAGTTTAAGTGACGTTTCCACATGTGCACTGAAAACTCTTTCTTTCTTTCAAGTTATTTTTTCATCTCGCTTTTATAGCTTTCTCTTATGCTAAATTTTGCACTAGAGAAACTGCAATTTAATTAAAAAAAGTTTTAAGCCCCAACTGAAGGGTAATTTTTTTTTTACAACTCAACCTCTTTGTGCTAGTGGATTCGACAAAAAAAAAGGTAGAAAAGGCACACAGGAGGCATGATTCAGAGAAGTCAGTTGATTTCTCCTAAGGAAAACTTACCTTATAAAGGGTGAACCAACCGATCGATGGTGTGGAAGCTGACTGTTAATAACTGTCATTTACTGAATTCAATGAGGTTGATTTTTTGACAGATGTATAATATATTTTCTTATTTTTTTAACAGCCATGTAAGGAAAATTTAATGTAATTTGCCCACAAAAGCTATTATACAATCAATTGATTGCGAAAGAAATACAAACATAGCAAAGTTTTTGTAAGAAAACAAGCTGACACTTTAAAAATTTTTACTGTAGAGTGATTTCACTGTAGGCGATTCACTTTTTCTCCAAATAGTTATCGATAATTTGACCTTTAAATGGTAGCTTGCAGAATCGAACCCAAGACTGAATAAACATATACAGATTCTTGATTAGTGTTTAAGACCAAAATGAGCTTTTGACATTCAGGAAGTTGTCAACAAATTCGCCCACTTCTGAGCAAGACTTATGTGACCCATTTTATGCACTCACTGGAACCTAGTAAATTTATTGTTATCCGATTACTAGTTCTTCTCTCTGTGATTACAAACACTAGGATTTCCGAACCTATTTCTCCACACAAATTGTTCAAAATCGTGTCTGCTAAATACAAACATTTTGATTATCACCCGATTGATAAATTTTAAGAAAGAGAACTTGGTTATTGCATCTGTGTCATGGAGTGGTCATTTGGCGATTTAATTTTCTGACACATATTGTTTTTTAAATAACAGTTTCTTAGTGATAATATAATCAAATAACGTTGTTGCTTTCTGAAAAAAATATAAGTTTCCAAACTTTCACTTAGTTAATTTCTTGCGATTTGGTTCGGTCAATTCATTGTAATACATTCAGTCAATCGCTTCTAGAACGAACATTTTAGAAGTGCTATAAAAATAAAAATAAAACAACTTCCAAAACTTTCTTTTGTTTCTAAAGTATATTTGGCCATAACAATAAGAAACATATAATAAAAAGAACAAACTAAAGAAAATATTTAAATAATACTTTCATGGGTTCGATAAAGACAGTTATTAATATAGTTGTAGTGTAGTTCACCCAGAACACGTGTACACTAAGTACGTAATTAAAGAGAAAGTTAAAAATCTTATTTACATAAAAATGTTTATAAAACAAATACAATATAACAAAAATTATATTGAATATACATAAAATAAAATAGGATAGAAAAACGTGGAATAAAATGCAAAATTTTGTTGTCTAGGCCTAGGTCTTGTTAAATTAAAACTTATATTCCCTTTTGCTATAAATATGCAACAACTATTTGGGAAGGGGAAAAAACAGAAACATTTTTAAGTACCATCCGTTTCTTAAAAAACCAGCTTATTCCAAAACGTTTTCACCGAATATTTTCTATTTAAAATTTGTTGCTACTCTCAAACAAGTTTTGGTAATATTTTTACATTTATTGCAATTTGATTTTATATTTTATTTTAATTATTTGAAATGTATTTCATTTTATATTAAATTGATACAAAAATAAATTAAGTTTTTATTTTGTTTGCTAGTTTAGGCTGTAAAGTTTAATAATTGTTTCGTTAACATTCTCTGTACAATCTCGATACCTACATTCTGTTTCTTGTTCAAAAGTTCTGTTTACTTTTTTTTTATATAACCTACAATCAATCTTTTTTGCTATAGAAATTAAAAATTTTAACTATGTTGTTTGGGATTTTCTTTTTTACTTAGAATACAATTTTTATTATTTTTATTTACTCTTTCGTTAGTCGTTAGTCGTAAGTCTTAAAATTCTATAAATTAACTTTATAGAATTATTTTACTATGACTTTGTTTTATTAGTATTTATAGAGAGTCATGTCTGTTTCACAATGTCTCATTTGGTATGTTCCTTTTTAGGAATGGAGTTGTAGCTTTCTCAAAAAGCGACTGTATCCTAAGCAACATTGAACAGTGTAATAGTTGTTGTTGTTTTTTTTTAAGGGTAATTCAATCATATAATCGTCAATTTTAAGTCACAATGCATATATCATTCATACCGTTTTTGCCATTAAAAATTAACTAAAAGAATAATTTATATCTAAAGCAATTCCCTAACCGAATCCTTAGCAATTGTTCCCTTCGTCCTCAAATAATGCTCTCGTCATTGTTACTACGATGAAGTGTTGAGGAAGCCTGATTGCTACTGCTTCCAGTACCTGTATTTCCACTGCCCGGACGTTTGTTGGTTGTTCCTGTTGCATAGTTGGTGACAACGATATTTTCGTCATCGTAAAGGTCGAAATCTTCTTCCTCGTCGTCGTCTTCGTCATCATCGAAGTCCGATGTAGAAGTCGATAGAAGGGCTGTGGTGACTTGATTTTTACTGCCCATTCGCCGGATTTGAGCGCGGGGAGTTAGTTTGGGCAGCAACGGTTCGCGGCCACTACTCGCCGCCGACGACGAGGTGAGAAGCTTCTCGCTGTTGCTGCTTCCTGTTATATGTTTTGCAGTTCCAGCCAGAGCGGCGGTCCAATCGTCTCCGGCCGGTTCACAAAGCGATTTTGAGTGGTGATGAGTCTCCTCGGGGATAGTGTCTCTAGATTTTGATAATGATTATGAGTTTGAATTTTTTTTGCTGATTTTGTATTTAATGTTTGTGAATTATTATTTTTGACAGTGATTTTTTTTTTAAAGAATGCAATTGTGTAATATAGTTAAATAAAAGTGCTTCAAAGTGTGAGAGTGCAAAAAGAACTTGTTTGTGTTAAAGTGTAAGTTAAATGTTAAGTAATGATAAATCGATTAAAACACGCTTAGCTTAAAGCGACTTATAAGCAATTACTGGCACTACGCAGCGTCTATGGTACGTGAATATTAGAACCTAAGCTTGTATCATATATTTACTGGGCGGAGAAATTTCAGCAAATTGTATATATAGAATAAATAAACACTTTAAATACTCTAAACACCTTTAAGCAATCAATTGTAAACAGTATTTTCTAAACGAATATTTTACTTAGTCAAAACAATTGATCAAAATAAATTTAATGCTTCAAAAAAGATACTTCAAAGCTTCTAATATCTGATAAATATCAAGTTTTCATCTGTCTCAATTAAACTGGACTTTGACGAGAAAAAACATATTTTTATAGATTTTCGTGCAAGTGGCAACTCTGAAATTTATCACCTTTCGCATCGCATGGTTAAAAATGAGAGCGACGCAAGAAAGTAAAGCCATATCGGTTAGAAGTGAGATACAGCCACGGTTCTGTCAAAAGACCATCAAATAGCCTCACAAAACACAAAAGATTATGCCAACTTGAGAAACAAACGTGTATGTACTACGCACCTCGTCATTGGTATAGAAGTAAAGATTCAGATTATTGTCTAAACAGGCGGACTTTTTTTTTAACACACATACAAGTGACAGTCTATATTTATACTGATAATGTCAGATCTACAGTTACGTTTGCCGAAATAATGCCGCAACATGCTCATGACTTTGTTATTAAGCGGGATACACACAGAAGCCTTGGCGCCGTTTACGACTTTAGCCATACGATTTCAACGTTCCCTAACACATTGTAGCTTTGACTTCAAAAGCTATTTTGGTAATTAAAATCTAAATTTGTAAAGGTAAGATTAAACTGTATGCCATTTGGTCATACATATTCCTTTTTTGACAGATATCTCGGTCACTTGTGTAAGTGTTATCATCATAATTTCATGTGACCACATGTCAATATTATCAGGTATGACCA
Source organism: Neoascia interrupta (assembly GCA_947623515.1). Classification (NCBI taxonomy): domain Eukaryota; kingdom Metazoa; phylum Arthropoda; class Insecta; order Diptera; family Syrphidae; genus Neoascia; species Neoascia interrupta. The sequence goes on from OX392462.1 coordinate 197,786,793, forward strand.
TATTCGTTTTGACAAATATACCTCTATGACCTTCAGGGCACACTGTGTAATAGGAACACAAATATAATATTCCGCCATAAACCCAATACGACCATATGCCATTCTAGAAATTTTCACTGTGGAATATTTGGCCATATCAAAAAATCATAATTTGTTTTCAGTTCATGCATAAATGCCACATAATATTTTTAGATTTGAAATTTTTCCAGAAAATATCAAAGCAATTTGCAAACTATCTTGTCGTCCAAAAGAATTCTTTTTTAAATGTGTGTTTATCGTCAAGTGGCGTGCAAACTTCAAGTGTGAGTGATTTAAGTACATATAACAGTGGCATACAGTGTAATAACTTTAGTAATTAGATAGATGAAAAGTATATCACTCGTACTTGCAGCAGAGAGCATATGAACTTTACCTTAACGTATTTGCGGTGTGCGCTGAGAATGATAATTTTTAGAAGTGGTTCACATAAAACCAAAATACGCACTCAGAAGCCACCGAAGAAAAAAAATTTTCTCGAAAAAAATATATTTTTTTTTAGGAATTTCAATGCCCCTTCAATGCCGACTTTTCGAGGCGGAGCGAGGCCGAAGCCAAAGCCTGGGGTGGAATCGGCTAACTTGACCTGTGTCTGTGATAAGTTATGTCACAAATCACAAAAATTCGTCTGCGTAGACTGTGATCATCACAATTTACTTGTGACAGCCCTTTATCAATCACCGTCAAAATCAACTAGTTTCCAGTTTTCAAACCTTTTGGTTCTTATCTGCATTCTATTCTAAAAAAATTCTAACATTACAAGCTTAAATAAAGCAAAGTTTGTGGAACAATATTTTTTTGATAATCTTACGCCGACGGATTAGTTTGTTTGATCACATTGACTGCCACAAACTGTGAAAATTACAGATCATCTTAGCCGGTTCCACCCCTGGTTCTGAAGCTACCTTTATATTCTGTCATTCATGAAATGGCCTGTGATGAAAGCACTGATAGCTTTAAAAATTGACAGCTGTCACCTCTGATTTTGCGAATAGACCTTCAGTGTGACGTCTTCTGCTGCGGGACCCAAACAGTTGCTTTTTTGTAGGGAAAACGAACAATAACAACCCAACAAACACCAATTACTTTTTGAAAAATGAAATAGAGTGGTTAGGTTCATATTTTAATTATAAAAAGCGGAAAGGATAAGAAAAGCATTGGGAGTGTTATTAAAACAGATCTCATGACCGCAATTGGGGTACATGAATCTAAGCAGATCGCATCTTCGGAACAGTTTTGCTATACCTTCCGCTTATTTTATCTCAATTATTTGACGATTAATTCGAAGGAAAAATAAGCACAATTACTCCTTTTCTTCATAGGCACACAATAGTTTGACTACAGAAGCTATTAAATATTTTTATAAAAAACGCGATTTGAGTGGAAAAATGTCAGCTTTTTACAGCCGGAGTAAAAGGTCTATAGAGTTTTTCGCTAGAATGTCAGTGTCAAAAAATCCTTTTTTCCTGTTTGGTTGAGCTACTGTTCCACTGGGTACGAAAGAAAATAAGATGAGAAGCGGATGCACTGCAAACATACAAAAAAAATTGTATTTCAAAACAAGAATTCATGGTTTAAAACAGCACACGCTAGCATACTGAGAGCGGGGGTACAGGTGCCAATCAAATATATACAACTTTTATCAAAACACGCTTGACTAAAGGTTTGCCGTTAATCTGTCTGCTGCAATTCTTAAACAATCAAACTAAGTTAAGGGTGGTGCTGCAGGGCATTAAAATATTACAAAAACCCCTAAATAGACCTTTTAAAAATCAGTTCGCACCTGTTACCTGTTCTTATTTTCATGTACTTATATAAACAAAACTCTGAGGTTCCAACTTTACTCCTAGGAACTACTACTATCGTATTAGACCGAGTGTCCACAATCGATTTTTGGAAATGCCAATTTTGTTCTTGAGGTAGTAACCATTTCAAAGTAGACCCAAAATATAGAAACTCGTTGAACTGTTTGCAAATAAATAAGCATTCACTATTTCCAATGCAGTTTTCCTTCTACCAGACCCAACTAAAAAAAACTAACTTTCAGTATATAGTACATAGTAGAGAAAGGACTGTATTAAAAAGGTCTGAACTATATTTTTGCAATCAGAACTCCGTTTTTCTTATTCCTACTACCCTTGGTTTCACCTTCGATGACAAAAGTTCCATTATTAAGTCAATTTAACACTATTAACTACGAGCTTAAACTCTGAAAAAAGTGCCAGACTTGGCGAGTTAAATTCTCTTGAAGAAGGCATTTCCAATGATGGCCCCAGAACCGCTGGGCTTTTAGACTAAGAATTTTTCAAAATACATATTGATAAAACCAAAAAAAGTATATTGTGTCAAATTTAAAATAATATACTGATGCGTATTTCAAGAAAACGTTAGTGTTGAAATTCCTATTGTTACTAAAATACCACACAATTGCATTGAAATAAGATTTCTTTAAAACAAAAAACAATTTAGAAATAATAAATATACTGAAAATGAAATAGTATAAAACAATAAATAATAAAACAAGTAGTTTTTTTCTTTTTTTAATTTTATTAATGTATTATTGAGTTTAGCGTAGAGAAAACACATGCATTTAAAAAAACGATGAATATTATTAAGAAAACAAATAAATTTAAATACAACTAGGTATAGAAAAAAGTATAGCAGGCAAACATCTAAAAGCATTTCACATGCAAAAAAAAATTTTAGCTCTATTCAGGCCAACTTGGATGTCCTGTAATCCTTTGATAATAATATATCAAAAATATATATACAGCTACAATCTTCAATGTTTAATTTTTTACAATAATTGTAACCATAAAAAATACGAATAAAATATAGAAATAAAAAGCAAGTGAGTACTAAGAAAAAACAAAAATCATTTTTGTACAATTTATACATACTTACATTTTAGTTTTTTTGTAATTACAATTTCAACCAGAGGCAAATTAATTAATCGTGTCGATTAAGCAAAAACGTATAGCTGAGCAAGTATTGTTATTTAATTTACTTATTTATGTGTTAAATTGTTAAGGAGGAATACCGTGAATCTGGTACAACTGAGAACATGGTGTTTTACGAGTAACTTAATAAGATGTAACGTGTTTTATTGACCTTTATTTGCATTCCAAATGGGAGGGAGTTGTGCATTGTGCTTCGGAGGAAACTAACTGAAGGCAGGATATTTTGGTGATATTAATATTTGCGAAATGCTGTTAGCGAAGATTGGTACTAATACGTAGTTTGGCGTGATGTTGGAGTAAAAAAAACAGGGAGATATGAATGAAATCATTTAATTAAACAAAGATAAATTGAATTTTTTTTATACAACTTTGAAATTTTGGTTTTCTACATAAAGATCACCTTCTGCCGCAGTTTATTGTATATAAATGCGATATTCGTAGTAGATAATTTCTTCACGCTTCTTTATGGAAGATAAGTTTTCGTTTGCTTTTAGCAAGCTTAAGTGTATCGCCTATTTTCTAGTTCATTAAGTTTTAGTACATTCGAAAGTCTTTGAATATTTACAAAATAAACTAGTGAGTAAGTGGAACAGTGCGCATGCAATAGTTTCGGTCTGTTAGTAACGGACCGGGGTATTAATTTTTCTATTCTTCTTTCCATTCCTATTCTCCTTCCCATTTCTATATTGGTTTTTTTTTTTCTATCCCCTTCCCGTTTCCATTCACGAATTATTAATTAACTAAAAAAATATTTTATTCCTTAGGTGTAAGGTTTTTTACCTTTTTTTTTAGAAGCGGAATGGCATGTTTTCTAAAATTCTGCCTCTAATGTGGGCATGGTCCACAACCTTGTTTTGAACCAAATGTAGAAATAAGTATTTTCTATATTACATTAAGTAAATTTTTTTTGAATTGGAGTAAAAATATTGAATAAATTGCATTTGAAAGATTACTCTTTCAATCGTGCCACGCCCACAAGGGGTTGTCTGCTGACAAAATCTTTATTTTTCATGTCTTATTATAATTAGGAGATGCTTAATGATGAATTTCAGATTTTCATGACGTCTTACAGTATCGAAAGCACTGGAGGTAGTTGCACATTTAGACCGTTTTTAGGCGTGTCTGTGGGCGGATTTAAATTTTAACACTTGTATTGCTTCAGATGACAGAGAGCTTACGTACAAAGTTTCAGCTTTCTAGCTTGAAATTTAAGGACTAAAAATTGGTGATAACGGACGGACGGACATGGCTCATACGACTCAGAATTCGGTCTCGATCATATACTCTTAAGGTATAGGGGGTCTATCGTCATTGGTGGTCTATGTTACATTTTCGCCTGTATCAAACTTTATATACTCTATTCCTTTAAAACACGGTATAAAAATAAGAAGAGAATAGGGACCGCTCCCAATATAAGCAACCATAGGTTCGGAAAGCTTTTTAGTTAATAAAAAAGAAGTCATTGACAAGTGCAAAAGCGAACTTTAACGCCACCTTAAAATCAAATATCAACTTTTTCATGCCGAACAAAAGTTCTAAGAAATGTCAAAATAAAAGAGTTACCGATTCATCAATATAAAAATCTTGCCCAGATACGTATCGACTTCAGATAAATATTGAAAACAATGTGTGGTCTCGCCCGATGGGAAAACTTTGCAAAAAAAAATTGCATTCGGAAAGACATTTGGAAAACACTTTTTATACATATTGCGAAACAACGTGTTGCAGCAAAAGGAGAAATTTTTCCGACAACGCCAAGTTGAAACTGTCTTGAAAATGAAAAAACTGTCTAGAAAAGAAACGTAGAAAAATATAGAAAATCAAAACGTTTGCTGTTGTTCATAATGTAGACACGTTCATAAATATTCCTTCTTAACTGTGGCTTTGACTGAAGAAAAATAAGGATTGCAGTACACTGCGCCACATAAATGGGTTCCAAGAGTGGCGCTTTGTTAAAAGTTCCATTGCCTTTGAAAAAGAAGGCATAAGAAAAAGCAAAGCCATTTAAATAATAAGGTTCGAAAACCGTGCCGGTGGAGATCATAAAGTTGACAATTACTTGTTAGAAAGACCATTCTTGTCTAAAGAGCCATTAGGACGTGGGATATTTAAACGCTTAGGAGAACATTTCTCTAAATGAACTCATTCTTTTTGCGCTGCTAGATGAGGATGAAGTCAATTTCATAAGCTTATTTTCGAAAAATTAGACGCGGCAAAATTTGACATAATTCCTTAAGATTCGTGACACCAAAAAGAGCGTAAGAACAATAAATGGGAAAAAGATGTGTAACAGTGGTTGGGTTGGTGCGCGTGTTTGGTGCAAGAAGTCACAAGTTCAACCGTTCTTTTGAAGCTTCTCAAAAAATTCAATTTATTCTATTTATTTAAAAATTTACGTTAAAAATTTACGTAAAAAGGTTTAGAATGGGATATTTACATTCATATGCATGCAAAAATTCAACACATGCTGAATAAAAAAATTGTTCCAAAAATCAAGCTGCGTATTTTTTGTTAATTGGATTGGTACTTTTTTCACGAGGATCGAATGCTTCTAAGATGTTTGTATTGCATAAATAACAAAACAAGTCAAAGCATTGTATGTGAAGAAACAACAGACAGCATACATTGTTGAGAAGTTGGCCCTGGCTCACCTTGAGCCACTCTATTTATTTCTTTATTTAGTAGAGCAAAGTAGGGTATTATGGTATAGACGGGTAATATGGGACAGTGATTCATCTCGACTCCTGGCATAATGGTATTAACAAGGTTGTGAACACGGATTCAGAAGAATCCGTCAGAAGAAAAGAAAAACTCCGTAAAAGATATTTTTCAAAAAGGATATGTGTAAGGAAATGTATTGAAATAGAATATTACCAAATCTAAAGCATTAATATTGTTTATTTTAACCTACTTTTGGAATCATAAAATGATTGAACCCTGTGCCTTAATACATTCAAAATGGAGTCAAAATCAGTAAAAAGTCATACACCTTTTTTGTTTTATATCTTCATTTCAACCTGATTTTTAAACTGATCTTAAATAATAATAATAATTTTTTATTCTTGATAATAAAATACAAAATTACTGTATATTGTCGAATAGATGTGGTTGTAAACGTACATCAAAAATTATAGATTTGATCTCTTATTAATTTAAGGACGGAATCAATATTTATAAACATCATTTATTATTATTCTCTTTAAGAAAAAATGAAACTATAGACCCGCCAGGAAGGCAGTGTATGATAGAAACATCGAGAACAGTAACACCATTACATAAACGAATATATTTGTAAATTCACTACCTACTAAACGTCGAGCGTAAGCTGGTAATTCGAAAAAAGAACTTACAAATGATGTGCAAGTGAAAAAGTGAGTAGTATAGTGTGCAGGAGTGTGTACAAATGTGCATTAATAAACAATGATAAAGAAATAAAAAATAAATGGAACCAAAAAACCAATAAAACACGTTAATTAGGACTTAAGAAAAAATAGAATAAAATGGAACAAAAAAACCAATAAAACACGTCAACTTGGACTTTAAAAAAGAAAAACGTTTAACCGTCAAATCAAAATAAAATTAACCCACTATTTTGATTGAATTTTTTTATGTCAGCTCTGTGTTAGTTTTAAAAATATATATGCAAGTGACATAATTTAAAATTCAATCGATCTTGAGTTGTGTCTCCATTTAATATGCGTTTCTTACCACTTGAGACTGACAACTCATTCTAATTTTTTTCTTTTAAACTAATTTCCATCTCAGTCGTAGGAGAAATTACCACTAATGTTAATTTTTTGTTAAGAATAAGTAATACTTTATAGTTTTTTGGGCGAGGAAAGTACAACTAAACGTAAAAAAAAAACAACTTATAAACTAAATTAAAAGTAAAATAATGAACTTAATAAAAAATATAATTTTACACAGCAAAAGTGTAAAATAAACTTGTAAGCTTTTGCGTGCTTAAAAAACAAGCTTTACATTTCTATTGTGTTAGACTTTGTTTAAGGCTCGTCTGTGCTGTTACTTAAGCCAATCAATTTATTTCAACTTAAAGCAACTACGAATAATTAATTTATTTAAGAAAGGAAAATAATAAAAAAACATGCATTTAAGGCATAGAAACACTCGCAATAATATTAAATCATAAATTATGATTACAGATGGGATTTATTATGATAAGAGGTTATGTTATGATGCCGATTCATTTGGATTATTATCGATATTATCGTTATCTTTTAACCTTGGATTAGAGGGTAATATTGTACTAGGCCTCCGTCCTGTAAGAATTAGTCTGTAAAATATATATACATTTCAAATTTCAATCAAAGTTACAAAGCATGAAATTTTTTTTGTTTGATTTAAGCCCGTAGTTTTTGTGTTTTGTGTTGGTGTGGAGTATATGTATATGTATTTGTTGGAATGGTATTGGACAAAGGACACTTTTCTTTAGTGCATGTATGTATATATTCTTTGTTTTTCTTCCATATACCAAACAAATTTCAACAGGTACTGGACTAAATACTGTAAAATTCTATTTGAATAAGCATGTTGACAAGAAAGTTAGCAGCATCTTAGCTTAAGCTAGACTAATATAAAAAAATATTTTTTTTTTCAATGGAAAGCAAGCCTTACTTTGAATCCTACAAATTGTAATAAAAAATATACCACACTGTTGGCAGAGCAAAACTTTAATTGAGTTTATGAAAACTAGTGTGGCTGACATGGCAAGCAGAAGGCAAGAAGAAGTCATGGGTTCGAACCCCGAATTGTCTATCTAAAAATAATTTAAAAATCTCATTTTCTTAAGATTCTGTTTTACTTTTAGGTGTTGCCACATATTTTTTTTTTGATAAAATAATGTGCAAGGTTTTAATTGGCTTGTGATTATTTTCTTGATCATTGCTGCGTTGTCGATTGAATTGAGAATAAGGATTGATAAATGATGCGAGGCTTGGATTTGTTGCCTTTTTAAAAGTAGGAACGAAAGATAAATCAGTGCAGATATTGATTTGTAAATCTGGAATCCTTTTTGGGTTCAAAGACAACCGAAAAAAAGAAAATAAGGGTACATTTTGAAGTTGGTACTTTTTCACTAGGAATTTTGACTTACATGTGTCATCGTGTCATCATACACGTCATCGACCTACAGAAAGCACGATTCGTGTAGGTATCAATAACAAAATGTATGTCCAAAAGTCTTTTGGATTTAAACATATTTTACACAGGGATAGAGTGGGTGCAAAAGGGAATGAGCCCTAGCAGCCAGTTCCAAGGAAGATCACGAATTGTCGAATAAGTGCTGGAAGCTTCACCACTGTCATAAGTGCTGGAAGCTTCATCACTGTCATAAGTGCTGAAAGCTTCACCACTGTCAACACTATTCGTATTGACCACAATCAACGTCAAATTAAAAATTTTTTTTTTAGCCTGAATTGGACACGCCCCCAAAAATCGGTTTGGGCTATAAAATAAAATCAATTAATTCTAATCTCGTTAAAATCAGGAGAGAATGTGAAAGTGAAAAATATTGCTTAAAAGTTTTTTCCTAAAAACACCCCCAAAAATGGGTGGAGCTCAATACTTTGTGTGTACAAATTTAGCAATTGGTAATATCTTTATTACTTGTGATATAATTTTTTTTTTCGATTTAAAATGAATTTTCCGAGAAATCAGGTTTTTAGATATCTAACATGTACAAAGTGCTTGGTCGATGGTGTGGGCGGTCAATTTTTTGTCTAATAATACTTAAAGTCTTCTGGCCACTATTGCTCTGCACCTCAATTTGAATTTCTTCGCCTTGTCTAACTTGACCGAAAAGAATTTTGAAATAAAATGTGAGTTAGAGGTAGTCTCAATGAAGTCAATTGTGGGCATGGCTGTGAGCCGATTTTGTTAAATTTCATACTTTTTCTGTACAAAATAAGAACCAAAATACACTCTAGTTTCATCTTTCTAGCTCAATTTTAAAGACCTATAAACTTCATACATGCGGAGGGACGCACGAGCATTTCTCTGTGTTACAAACTACGGTCGGGTATAAACATAGGCATGATTTGACACGTGTTACCCTTTGCTTTTTGTCATTTTGGGCATCAAAGGCAAGAACACAATTTCGTTGTTAAAGTCCCAATAGAAGATTTGTTTGTGACAGATCTGTCATATTGGACAGTTTAAATTCCCATTTTTAAGTATGAAACTCTTATAAAGAAATACACATTTGTAGGGTAAATGTCCAAATACTATTTGAGCTTCTTGTTTCAAGATCTAAACTGTTATAAAGACGTGTGATTAGGGATAAAAGTGGCATAAAAGAGTTTGTGAAAAGGTTGAATGAGATTTATGAGGAGATCCATTTTTAATCGCTTGCCGAGAGGATCTTAATTTGTATGATAAATCTTGATGTTTAAGGAAGATTTGATTAGTTGAGGATTTATGTTAATAGCGGATTAGTGTCCGGTGAAGACAGAGTAAAACTTTATTATACTTTATATGTAATTTAACTATACAAATGTATCACAATAATTACATAAACGAGTACCAGCAAACAAATTTTTTTTATGCTGGTGGGGCTCGTAATCGTGGCAAAATAATAGTACGGAAGAGTTAGGGTATGAACTTTTTTATACAACTGTTATCCTATAAATATTTGCTATCATTATTGCCTATTAAAGACTCGTCTTTGAAGCTTAAATGTTCAAATCCGCAAGAAAATAAATAATCAACAACAAATTATTTAAATGTGTTTGGCTGTAGCATCGAAAATAAATATTATTCTTCAATTTATCTCGAAACTAGGATTTCTACAATGCACATTTATTTTAATATATTATAGTTAAAATTGATACAAAATTATTTAAATAAAGAAACAAAATAATGTTATTTTATGCGACAAACATAAATGGGACTTGCGTACACCAAGTAAAAAAATGCTATTATCAAAAAAGTTATATACTTTAAGGATCATAAACAGAACGCAGACAAAATGTTTAAGCGAACAAATTAAACAAAAAAACATTCCATTTATTTATGCAACATTTATTTAGTATATGTTTAAGGCAGACAAAAATTCAGCATACAAAAATTCTGATAATTTTGTTAAATTTTCATTTTTTTAAATAATAAACGAATGTTTTCGGTTTTGTGTTATACATATAATGTGAGTGTTTTGTGTACAAGGTTTTATGTTTTTTAATGTTTAATTGGTTTAAATATATATAAAAAAACTTTTGCTTGCAAATATATAAGCAGAATTTGACAAATAATTCTAAGTTAGTCTTGAATTAAAAGTTAGAAATATATATAATTTTGAGTGCTTGCTTTTAGGATTCTATTGATAACGGGCATCTTTTACTCTTATCCTATCTATACTCAAGGAAAGTATTTTTTTTAGATATTGCCAAGATCAGAAGATTTAGAAAGTGTGTCTGGCATAAAGCTCTGTTGTGATCATAAATTTGACAATCGTAACAGACGTGGGACTTTTTCTCCTTTACGAATATAGCGGGCGCCGGCGCCTTGTAGTAGTTACTGGAGTGTCGGGATACTGTGCAGAAAACTAAGTCGCCAAAAACTTACGTGCATGAAGAATGAACAAGAGATCGTTTTACTGTTTGATAAGAAAACAGTAACACTTTAAGAACGCCAGTGAACTTTTGGCAGCGCAGAGGCTTCTGGTTTTGTATGGTAAACGAGGAAAAATTAACAGAAAGCCTAAAAAGTATGATTAAGGGCTTGTTTCTTCGTGTTATTTCATTAGGGCAAAAGCTGTAACTTCAAAGCATGCATCTTACTTTAGAATTATTTCATTTGTTTTAGTAAAAAGACATACCAAACTTAAAATCATTTGTCAAAATCGATTAGTTAAAAAATTAATTTGCAAAATTATGCCCAAAAAAGCGGAACATGCAAGATTCTAAAAATAAAAGTAAATTTAATTAAAAAAAAACTCTTAAAACCAAAAAAAAATCTAAATTAAAAAAATTAATTGAATTTATCAGTAAATAAATTAAATAATAAAAAAAACGTTGAAAGGGGCACGAATAATTACATAAAATAATAAAACTTACCCGCTCAGCTCAAGCATAGACCCTCGTCTAACATTTCTTCGATGACTGGCTGTTACCGGGAATGGGCCAGAATGACCACCTTCGGCCAAGCCAGTGCCCGATATCGATGCAGACCGTTTGTCTGTTCTTGCAGCTGCTCCACCGACAAGCGCAATATTTTGTTGCTGCTGTTGCGAATTACTTAAAGGCACCAAACCACTAGTTAACGCAGCCGCTAATGATGGATCCGATCCAACTGCAACATCGCTGAGATCGACAACAATAGCGCCAGTCTTGGACATGATTCCAGATCCCGAACCAGAACTTTCACGACGGAACAAACCTATTACAGACTTGGCCTGTTTAGGTTTTGATAGCCCACCTATTTATTTATTCGTATTTTGCATTGTTTCGAGTAATTTTTTTTTGTTGTACGTGTTTTATTTTAATTATTTTGTTGTGTTTTTTTTTGTCCAATGGTATTTGAAAACGGGTAACGTGTTGGTTGTTTTGTTGTTGATTTTTGGGTACATTGTTTAAATTTAAATATTTATTTGAAGGAAGTGGTACCATACACATTGCATTTACATACATAGAGAGAAGAAAAAAGAGAAAAAACAAATAAATAAATAAAAATAAAATTAAACAAAACTTCAGCAATACAAATATAGTGCAAGCAATTTATAGGAAATCATGGAATGTATATTTATATATATTTATTTTTTTTTAAACAGTTTTTTGATTTACTTTTAGAGGCTATCTGTTTTTGTACGACACTTATAAGTAGCGTTTTTGTTGGCCAAGTATAAGGGAAAAAATATTCTGCATTCAGACATTACATTCAAGTTACGGCTCACAACATAAAAAATAGTGTTTATATTGGGAACTTTGTGTTCCCAGTATGAAATTTATTGTTTATTTTTTATTATAGACAGCAATAGTTTTTTTTTACGCTTCGCACTTTTAATTCAGAACAATAAATTAAATAAGAAAAAGAGAGTTTCAGGGATACGATTGTTTTGGGAACAGGGGGAGACGGTATTAATTGCTGTTCCGACATATGAAATTTTTTTTTTTTAAATTGTCTTAAAGATGAGGGCTTTTAACTTACGCCTAATAAAGTTAGTTTTTAATGTAAGGTTTTAAAATAAAGATCCTTTGAAATAAAGAAGTAAATTTTATCTATTTTTATCTTAAATCTGGTTAAATGGTCATATTAAAATTGTTGATATTGTAGCTATGTTAACTACATAACATTCTTGTTTAGAAATTTTGTAGACGGACCCAAAACATTTATGGGTCGACGACGACATTGATAGCTTAGTGAATATATTTCTAACGCACGATGTTAACCACCTTAATGTTATTGCACGCTTCAGATTTCGTATCAATCCATTGATTAATATTTCAGCATGATTATACAAAAACGTGAGCAATGACTTGTTTTGTCATTAGGCAGCGATCTTTACAACGGTTTAAGGACACGAAAGAATAGCTTATAAGGAAGAGTTCCGTGAACACATAATACGCGCCCAAAGTGTGCTCAGTGATCTTTACAATTTTTTTGGGACTTAAAAGGCGAAACAATTAATTAGTTTCGATTACGAGCGCAAGGCAACATTGATTTTACACAAAAAATAAAATAAAATTACATGGTCAATCGATTGACGTTAATCACGACTACTTTATTGTGAAAATGGAGCTGTTTGCGTCTCATACACTCGATTGAAGCTGATTAACGGAAACAAAACAATTTTGATTTAGAATGATGAGCATCATGCCGATTGATGCGTTTTAAATGCGCACTTTACACGATCGTTTGATGTCAAGCAAAATTGATTTCATCCCTTACATAGTTCAATCGATTAACAAAGATTTTTAGATTTTTTGGTTAAGTTACTGTAGGAACCGCACTTCCAAATATTTTTGAAATTAATGTTTTTTCATGCTTGATATCGAATGTAATTAATTTTTTCGTAAATCTAGTCCTTGATAACACACATCACTCAGAACGACGCTCATTGTGCAAAATCAAAATTGTTTTGTTTATCGTCAACCAGCTTCAATCGAATTTGTGTGCGCATACAGATTAATTTTCACAAATACGTGGGCGTGATTGACGTCAATCGATTGACCGTGTAAGGTCCCAATTAAGGCTAGAATCATTGATAAACTATACATAGTATGTCAATGGCTATAATGACGAAAAAACTATAATTATTTTTTATTTTGAGCGTGAGGCAAAATTGATTTTAAAAATATTTGAAAGTGCGGTTGCTGCAGCAATTAAACAAAAAACTTGCCAATCGACTGAACTGTGCAATGCGCCCCTTACACGACCAATCGACTGACATCAATCGAGTCCATGTATTTGTGAAAATAAATGTTTTTCAATCGATTGAACTGTGATAGGGGTGAGATCAATCTACACGTTCGCGAAGCTTGCGTTCATCGATTGAATGTGTGCGCATAAGGGGTAAATCTACACGTACATGATGCTTGATATCGAATTGTTAGTCGAATTGTCTTGTAAAGGCCACATTATCGCAAGTTTCAAATTCAAAATCTCTGTTCCGAAAAAGCAACGTGAGAGTTGTGCCAAACAAAAAGCGAGGCAGAAAAAAGTATGTGCCATATTTAATTTTAGAAGACTGAGACTGTAAATCGTTCATTTCAAAGTTACGTCAAAAGCTTATTACAACGATGAATTCATAACCACCCGCTCTTTAACGCGTATTGTGTCTGAATGCATTGTAAGATGGAAGTTAGCTCGCTATTTCATTGAAAAAACTCTGAAGATGAGAAATAAAATTGTGTTTGCAGGAAACATCACGACTATGTTCCAACCAGTCAAGTAACCCGCTATTTTAACGGTCTCTTTTAAGTTCTATCGCTTCCTTCTAGATCTAGATCCTATTAAGTAAACAGGGAGGCCTGTGGTGCACCTGTCCATTTCACTTTGTTTAAAATGCCTCACCTCAATATGATGTTAATATTGGAATTAAGTTACCATTCGCTACTTTGGCTTTTCAATGTCATAGCGGCTGAAACATCTTTCTTGAAATGACTATATGAAAAACTGAGAGCACTGTCATCAGCGGAGGAGTGCGTTATTTTGGGATGTTGGGATAAAGAATGGTTCTGCGAGATTTTTTACTAAGGACCAAGCGTTTTTGCTGCCTTTGCTGATTTGTTGCCTCAATTTTTGCTCAAATTGAAATTTAACACGGCGGATAACTGCATTACAATCTTTTCTTTTCTGACTCACTTAAAGGTTAACGTTTATACTCGAACAACTTAAGCAAATGATTCACATAGTCCTTTTAAAACAACTGATGTGCACAAAATACTGTGAAATAAAATTAAAAGTTGCATTTATAAAATGTATGTATGTAACATCTTCGTACAAATCAAATTAGGAGAGGTACCATCATCTACATCGAATTAAAAATGAAATGTATATTTTTATAAGAGAAAAACATGCTCACGACATGTGATTATTTTAACAATTATTTCTATCAAATAAAAGCTCACGACTAATATTTCAATATTAATGCAATAAAAAAAAAATAAAAAATATTAAACAAAATAAAATAAATAAATTGTAAAACACAAAAGAAATTAAATAAGTTTTGGAAATTTAAAAATTTATAGATGCAACTTCTCTAAAAAATCAAAATAGTAATGTGCCTTCTTAATGTTTCATTCCCAAAAAAAAAAAAAAATAAATTTGAAACTAAACTCTGTATTATCCCTAAATATACATAGTGTAAAAATGACATTTAATAGTTTCAATAAAAATTACCTAGGAATGTTGCACTGGGCGAATTATACGCCAGGTACTCCTTGTTCGAAGCCCATGCAGGAAATTCATTTTGTTGTATAGCATCCGAAATTTCATCTTCTTCACGTTTCCACGGCAATTGGGACTCGGTGGCTGTCGGTGTAGCTACACGTCTTTCACAATCTGAATCGCGGGCTGCATTTCGTTCTTCTTCGAGTATGACATTCTCTGCAACTGATATAAATAATAAAAAGAAAACCATTAAAATGATAAAAAGTGTTGCTCAAACATTTTACAGGTTATGTTAAATAAATAACAAAATATATAAACAAAACAGCCAAATTTTATTGAAATAAAAATGGATTTAGACATTAACATAATAAAAACATTTTCATGCGCAACAAAACATGACAATATATACGATATTGCTGAAACATTTGCTGAATAAACATTGCTTTTATAAACATGTTTTAATCATTATAGTATAATCGTATAGTAATTATGTATTAACATTAAAATATTATTCTTTTAAGACGGCTAAGCTAGTGCTAAAAATTCAACATTTTAGAATTAAAAAAGCAATTAATAGTTGCATCTTTTAGCAACAACAAAGAATACAAAAAATACTTAATATCGCTTTAAAGGCCGAACATATCTTCTATTCACTGCACCGTGGGAAGTAGTAATAACTTTTGTTCACTAAAAACAATTTGCGAAAAAACTTGGACTGCATTTTGAACTGCAATCTCAAAATTTCAAATGAAAGTCAGGACTAAACTCTAAGACCAGGGAAACACGGCCACAGAAAATCCGTGCTTCATCGTCTTTAAGTCGTTACCAATCATCGTTCCCTAGCCGCAGTCGTTCACAGCATACAACAAACGGCTGCAGTTAGCTAACGACACTTTGTCGTACGATTTTCTGCTGTCATGTGTCAGAATTTTTCAGATTACGACTCTATCTAGCTGCACGACAAATTTTTGGAAAAAAATCCTTGCCACTACAGCCAAAATATTCCATCGACTTCGAGCTGCGTCCTGCTAATGGATAGCTTTCTAACCTGGGGTGGAAACGGCTAAGTTGATATGTGATAGATAGGTGATGCCACAAATCACATAAATCTGTCTGCGTAGACTGTGGTCATCATTTTTTTTTCGTGACAGCTCATTACTTTTTTGTGACGATCAATCAGTATCAATATCAGCTGATCGCCAATTTTCAAACTCTCTGATTCATTGTGTTTTTTGCATAAACTTAGGAAGAATTTCAGTATACAGGGATAAAAATGATTCCTGTTACATCAAGATATGCAAAGATGCGGAACAATTTTCTTGTCACCTTACATCGACACAGGTTTATTTTAAGGTTGCCGCTTAGAGGGGAGAAACGCCGAGGAGATTCGTTCACCAAAGTTCATCAACAATGCTCAATGCGAGATTTTTGTGGATGGTGAAAAAGTTCTTCACAGGCGGCGACAGTATTGTGAGGGACTTTCGAACGAACACAATAAAGCGAAAAACGGCTCAGATCTCAGATGGCTCACGACCTTCATCTCTAAACTAATAAGACCTGATCTAATCTATAATAAGTTAGAGGAAAATTTATCTTCTCCCTTTGTACAAAGGAAAAGGTAGTAAACGGAGCGGCGATACCTGCCATTCAAGCTGATGTCATACACAATCATCGAGAGCATACTACATAATATCATCGAACGAGTAGTAGAAAGTAGACTGCGAAAAAATAAGGCTATCTGAGGACTACTGATGCAGTCCAAAGTATAAGATCTGCATATGGTGCTGGTTGAATTTGCAAAAGGTTTCGAATACTACGTGGTCGTCTAAGCATAGAGTTGATGAGGAGAAAACTCCTCTTTCTTCTGCAACCAGAGCCTTACGCTGAAAGGAAGGCTCTACACTGTAGTTGTGAGTCCGACGCTCCCATATTGTTCACAGCGTATTAGAAACATAAGAGCAAATAGCTGGTAGCTGCTATCAAGATGCTTGACAGCGGGAGTAACCAAGCTGGTTAGAAGTTGGAGAGATTTCAGAGGAGAGATCCTACGAACCCTATGAAAAAGGCAATGTCAATCAACGTTCCAACACAATCAAGAAAGAGAGGAAGGCCTTAACATTCATGAATCGCACAAATGCAACGAAAACAGCATTTAACTTACCTCAGTCATTAAGTGACACAAAACCAGGTGACCTGCCGGTATATTCTAAAGTCTCATCGACGTATACCCCATAAGCGGGCCATTAGAACAACTTAATGTTACTGCGAACGAGATGCGCTATCCACTGTCAGGAAGAGTCCACAATTAAATCTGGGTATCGATGATTACAACGTTCTTAAGCCTTATCGGAAAGAAGTAAAATAGCCTAATTCAAGCTTAACCCAGCGGTTGCTGAATTTGATCTGCTGCAGATGACTTGTTAGTGATGCTCACTAATTTATAGATCTACTAAAACAGAACCTTTATAGCCACATCCACCCCTTGGCTCCACGCAGATTCACCAGCACTTTTGGTATGTTGTTCAACAAATTTTGCTACAACTGTGCATTAATTGGCTTCCATACAAACTAGTTTCCCTATTCGACATTTTTTGTCTTCGTTGCATGGGCTGTTAAGCGTGGTCATCATTGTTTATGTACATTTCGACTGGTGGGATATTTAAACAAAAAAGCCGAAAGTTGTTGGTGTGTTGCTTGATTGAATTCCTCTGTGACATGGTTTGAACCTCGACGCACAAACTCAACTATATCGAAAAACAGACCAATCCATTGACATGTTAGCCTGCTGTTACTTTGAACAATGAAATATGTAAATTTATTTTCTTCATAAATAGCGAACCCTCTTTCCTAGTTCCTTATTAGCAATTAGTATGCAGAAGATGAAAAGATAATGCAAGAAAAGGGGATTCTCCGCGAGAAGAACAAAAATCTAGAATGGCGAAATCTCGAAAAACGGTTTCAGATATGTATCTCGAATAGAAACACAAAAATCCCAAAAGACCAAATCTAAAAAAAACTGAAATGCACAATGTTTTTCGAGATTGTTAAAATTACTTAAAAATGCTTTTACAGCTGTATTTAAACTTGAACCTAACCCTAATCCTATCTTGTGCCCAAGCAGAGGGGTTGCAGGTGGACAGCACGTCTCCCCCCATGGAGTTGAATATGCAACTAGGCAAAAAAAGCGTTTCACATAATTTAATTGAAAAGCCATTCGAATGGTTGTCTAGATTTTTGTCGTTAAAGAATTTTTTTGGGATATTTTCGTCCTTATACATTTGTTGTTTTCTTTCTAGATTTTGGTTGCCTCGAGTTTGGTTGATTTCGTGGCAGACCCTAGAAAAAGCTATACATGAAGTTAGCAAGTTGCATATTTTTGTAGTCTTCGATATAAGATGTATTTTTTTAACATTCCCTATACACTATACTATAGTTTAAGTACAAAACTTTTATGATTGTAGCAATTTTTAAATTTTTATGGCGCCCGTTGTGCAATGTTTAGTGGTCCCAAGTTGAAGATCCAACCGACAATAAAAGTTTTTTTTCTTCTCAATCTGTCGTTCAGAATTGGTCAACTAATGCAGGTTTCTTATGTTTAAAAATAACCCAAGAACTACCAAGAACTAACCCAATACTCCATGCATGTAGGGAAAAACCCAGGTTGTAAGTCATTTTGTTACTATAATTTCAGCTAATTGTCTCTATTGGGCTTAAACTAAACTTAGAATACCAATTAAGGGCAATTTAACATTTATGAAACCAATTCCATTTAAGCAATATTCCAGCAATTATCAGTACGTATTCTTAACAATAAGCTCATGCAACATGCTATTTAGAGAACGTTTTTTTTTTTTAAGCGAGAAAGAAAAATATTTTTTTTCTGTACGTAGAGAAGTAGGTAGTAGTAGTAGTACAAGTTTTACAATTTATTATAGTGCATCTTTGAGTTGTTTATCTTTATAACTAATATTTACATTATATTTTAATTTGGTTAAACAGTATTAGGAAATTAAAAACAACAACGGGAATGTAAAACAACCAAAGAGAACAAAATTAACTATAGTGAAATTTAATAAAAAAAGAAAAATTTAAAGTGTGCCTTTTGTTAATGAGAACTCATTAAACGTCTGCTAGTTCTAGTGCTTCAACAATATCTAACAAATAATTAACAAAAATATTTTGTGTGTAAATGTATTTGCCTAAGTATTAATGTGTTTCTCATACGCTAGGATTTTTTTTTTCTAATAAAAAAACTAACATTTCAGCCAATATTTAAGGTAAAATATTAATAAATAACTAAAGAACAACTAAATCAACATTTCTCTATATTATTGCTTTTATTTTCAGCGAGCTAAATATTATTTAATAAAAAAAAGTTCTAATAGCACATAACTATACAAAAGAAATTAAAAATAAGTAAAAAAACAGAAGGAATTTTTTAAGAAAATAAACGTATAAATAAAATGTTCATTCTTTTTAACGAGTTTGCTTTTTTTACCAAAACTGTGGTAGGATCGATCCCTACGCCAAGGTAGTATCAATTCGGCCGCAGTTGGCCCAATATCGGGTGTAAGGATTTTCTCAGGACTTTCACTCTTGGATGCATAATGCTTAACAATTCTTGCTTTGGATGCATCAAAGCCTGGTAGGCTTGTGATATGCGCTATCAGTGAATTGTTATTCGCAAGATCCGAGTCCGCTGTAGGGTTGTTAGGTAAATATTTTTTTTTTAATTCATTTATTTGTTCATTTTGTTCAATAGTTTTTTTAATGACGATTTTGTTGGATGTAGGGATGTAATGTGTGGTTTGAGTCGAAGAACAAGTAAACGTTGTTGAATGGAAAAAAGAGAATAAGATACGCAAAAAAGTGTATTGAACAAAATGTTTCATACATAAATGCATTGGACGTTATATAAATATAAAGGTATATTTTTAGTAAAAACCAAACAAAAAAACTTGTAAATAAAAGATGTAATGCGTTTTAAAACAAAAACTTTCAGAACCAAAATTATACTAGGTAGTTGATTACTAAAAGCGAACTAGGTAGCTGAACCTTTTTTTATATAAATATTATTTCATAATTATATTTGCTCTATAATTTTTATTCTAAAGCAATAATGTTTCAAAAATTATATAACTAAGCGTACGATGACAACAGTATCCTAGAGCTTGTGTTATTTTTTTATTACAGTGACAAAGCGTATTATCGGTAGTAATAAAAGAAGATTCTAAAACCTACCTTTTATTTAATAGAATGTTTTTAAACTTTAAGATTGGTATGAACTTTGTATGGACTTTTTTTAATGCGTTATAATAACATGAAAAGCATTTTATGAATACTGATTTTATGTTTTCTGCATGTCTATGAGGTTATATGACATGACTTAACAATAAAATACAAAAGAAAATGTATTTATTTGGCAGCCAATTTTTGTGTTTGGACAAATCAGGGTCAGTTTGGTTTTGATGTTCTATTCGGCACTATCTCAAAACGCTACATAGGTATCCACCTACCTACATTTACTGTATTAAAAACCAGCCGTTACTGTGATTATAGGGCGTAGCTGCCTGCTTACACAGCTTTTTTTGTTACAATAAATTAAAGCAGATCTGTCAAAGCCTTAAAAGGATCTGACTATCTGCTTAATGTCATTCGCAGACTTTGTTTTGCTAATCTTGAAACTCGCAAAAAGTAAAATAAGTTTTGAAATTTTGTAAATTAGGGCGTTTCCATCGCACATAAGTCAGAGATTAACGAAGGACGATTAAAAGTTTATCCCAAAGTGTTTCCACCGGAGTAGAGGAGATTAACTTGACGTATGTTATCATTTTTGAAATTTCTCAATGACATCCTGTGGTGTGAAATGTCTGGTCATCACGTCCTCTGCCCATCTCTATGAAAACATGAGTTTTTTTTGGCTCCCGGACAACTTCGAAAAATAATTAAATTTTTATATCATTGGCACCGATTTTTTCATCTAAGAAACGAAATAACTCAAAAAAAAAAGAAAAACAAAATGTCAAACATGTTGATGTGACTTTGGTTCGCAAATTCGATAATAGATCAACTTGACCAACATCAACCAGCAGTATCAACATTAACATCCAACATTTGTTGCAATGTGCAATCCCTTAGTGCATTTAACCATTTTGACAGCTCCAATTACATCTACTTCAACAGAAACTTCAACTGTTCTGCGCATCCCTTTACGCAATACAGCAAATATAGCTGAGTTGATGATACCAAGCTGTCAAACAAAAGTTTGTTTGATTGGCTTCATCAGATAACGCAGAGAACACGTAGAATTCAGTACGGTTTAGTCAAAAATTCATGCGTGAAAGGGATTAATTACACGATTAATTTTTAATCTCTTCGTGTGGAGATTAAAATTCGTATGATAAATTTTGTGATTTCGAGGGTATTTATGAAAGATTTGTCTTAATCGAAGATTAGTGTCTTGCGGAAACACCCTTTTAGATTGATGATGACGAAGTTTTCCTCGAACTTCAGAGCCACATTTAAGGGAACTGCTTTGTAACACCAAAACATAAAACACTGGCAGAGAACACTAGAAATCGTTTGAAAAGAGCAACTGTGTAGTTTCCAGGAAAGTCCAGAGCCGATAGCAGAAAGCCTAAAACTATATGCACCATAAAAGAGGAGACAAGAACACCACCTTGCGCGCAGCCCCTATTTACCCCAGTTATGACGCATTTGGCACAATCTGTCTCGGTTATCAGCGTACTGTGCATTACCACTGCCCTTATCCATTGAACTAATGTGTCATCTACACCGTGTTGTCTGGCTGAGCTTCGCATGCAATCAAAGGTCGAGTTACCAAAAGCGCTCGTTGTCAAAAGCGCCCGACGAAAACGCTCTGCACGTACTCTTTCTGGTCAAGAGCACATTCGATCCTACCAAGAAGGCTTTGAAGCTGTTTCGACAGATTTTTCAGGAAGAGGATATGCGATCAAAGAGCTACCTTGCGCACGCGCAGCTCAACCAGTCCCTACAAGCTTTTCCGCAGGCAGAAATGTCTTCAGACCCATACTAATATGGGTCTGAAGCTTTTGCCTAGGCTATAGTCAAAATCGTAGTGGGGTGCCGTGGCTTAGTGGTTAGTGGGTGTGCTTACTACGCCGGAGGTATGGGTTCGAATCCTGCCATCGTCACCTGAAAAAAAAAAAAACTTATTCTTTTTCACGGCCCCCACCTCCGCGAGGGTCTGACAAGCCCTCCGAGAGTATCAGTTGTCTTGAAAAACTTCCCAAAGTGCCGTTCGGATTCGGTAAATAATTGTAGATCCCCTTGTATGTAAAGAACGTAATACACCAGCATACATTGTTGAGAAGTTGGCCCTGGTTCACCTCGAGCTGTTGCGCCACTCTATTTATTTATTTATTTTATTTATAGTCAAAATCACCAGGTTTTGGTATGAAAACAACTTTAACCATTCGCCAAAGTGTGCGTGTCTTTGCTTTACGAATACTATGTTTGCGCAGATTTGCACTAAAATCTGAAGATCCTGAAAAATTCGGCACTTAAAAAAGAAAAACTAGTTGGCTGGATTAGGAATCAAACCAAGCACTTTCCGATTATCGGTCTGTGGTGCTACCATCTGAACTACAGTCCAACTTCCATTTAGGATTTTTTAAAAGTCTTCTTGTTTTCTATGCAAAATCAATGCATTCAAAAACGAACAACATGTCGTGAGAAAAAATTATGTTCCTAAGCGTAATATACCTAATATAAGAAGCTCTAACGTTCTTTGAATCTTTTTATCTGAAAAAAATCTGGAACCTATTACAGTAACTAATAAACAAACCTCCAGAAGCCCTGAGAAACTATAAAAACTTTTACTTCAATTTTTCAACTTCCTCACACGAAAACTTTAGTAAAATTTAGTGTTTTTAGTGTATTTTGTAAATTATAGAAAACAAGATTTGAGTTAAAAAGTATGACGAAAAACAAAACCAAAATTAAGATGTTTAAGAATAAAGAAAACAAAAAAACTTAAACTTGCGAAACTTGTGTAATAAAATATGTACTTCAGAGGATACACACATCGGAAATATACATAAAACTTATAAATTGATAAATAAGGAAAAATATATAACATAAAAAAAAAACAAATTAATACATTTTATAACGCCGAATAGAATAACGTTTGTATTTTTTAAAAATAAAAAAAATTTATAGTAAGTTCAAAATATTTTACTGAATTACATTGTTATTCTACAAAGCAATCGATACATTTTTCGAGCATATAAATACTCTTCTTTTTTTCAACAAAATTATAATATTACCAAAAAAATAAATAAATCATTAAGAAACATTTTATAACTTTACAAAAAAAAGTATATATATATATAAATATAATTAGGGATGTATTGAATATTGAGTAAAATATTATCGAATAAATGATTGGATAAAAAAAAAAAAAAATGTACTCACGTGACGACTTTGCAGTGAATGTTAATCCATCGTCCCAGTCATCGCTTGCTGCGCCAGAGTTGACATCGTTTAGTTTTGAAGGATATTCTTCTGCTGATTCATTTAGGACTTCATTAATGTAATCTATTTAATTTTTGTGTTAACGAAAAACAATGATGGTTTAATAAATGAGAGATGTGATTAATGCCATTGCCCCAGAAGCGTCAATTAATTTTTGTTTATTTTTTTTTTTGGTTTTTTAGTAATTTAATTTTTTCCTTGTTTTTAGTAAATTTTTTTTCTATTTTTTTTTTGACAAAACATTACCACATTTCTTAGATGTTAGCGCTGGAAGCGATGATGCTATGATTTTTTTTTTGTTAGTATGTTGTACTCACAAATAACTTTCAGAAATAGGGTTGATACGTATGTATTTATAACATGCGATTATTCTTCGAAATAAGGGATTGTTATTAAAATTTGTGTTGTAAAATTTTGCATTCATAGAGAATAATAAAATAGCTTTATTGTAAATTGGATAGTAAGAACTGCAAGAAATCTAAAGTAGTTCAGTAATAGGTGCAAGGAAACATAATGATAGAACGAAGTGAAATGTTGTATGTTTTATTTAATTGCACTTTTTTTTGTTAAAATTCAAGTTGTGAACAAATCAACTTAAAAAATGCAAATAACAAATTAAGGCGAAAACCTTGTTAGGTTTAGGTTCAATTATGACATAAGGAATGAAAATTTTATCCGAGATTATTTAGTTTTGAACCATGTTTTAAGGTACGAATGATTTTGGATTACTTATGAATACAAGAGGTTCGTTCATTCGGTGGGTTAATCATAGCATGATATCAGAAAAAAAAGAACAATAATGTGCAGAATAATATTTAAATGTTGCCAGGAGGTCTACAATCGATCTAAGTCTTTATTTAGTATTTGTATATAACAGAGATGATCGCGAATGTACATCGCATATGACATCACAGAAATCAAGTTTCGATTCGGAGGAAAAACGTCAATATATGGTATAGGCTCGATAAAAATGTTAGATGGTGACAGTCTACAAAATTTAAGGTTTAATGGTGTAATGTTTGTACCAAAAAATAAATACAAATTTGATATCGTAGCTAAAATAGTGTACAATGGCTGTGCTGTAAAATTTTATACAAAAGGGGCATATATGATAGCGTTTAATGGAAAAGTAATTCTGGTGGCTGAAAGACGAGGTGATCTGTACTATGTGAAAAGGGGCAAGGAAGCGGCGAACTTTGCAATACCTAAGGTAAAATCTTCTATGGAAGAATGGCATCAAAAATTTGGCCATACTTATATTCATTATTTATTTAAAATGGAATTCAAAGGGATAATTTTATTTGCGAAGCATGTATCAAAGGAAAACATGCCGCATCACCAACCATATCCTGCAAGCGATAAAACCCGAACTAGCGATTTGCTTGAAATAGTCCACAGTGATCTTTTTGGGCCGATTAAAGCTCATCTATAGGAGGAGCAAAATATTTCGCAAGTTTAATAGATGATAAATCACGTTGGTGCGAGATATATTTCCTTAAAAACAAAAGTGATATTTTTTCTGTTTTTAAAGAATATAAATCATTTGCAGAGAGGCACACAGGAAAGAAAATCAAATACCTTCAGACCGACAATGGACTCGAATATTGCAATCATCAATTTGACGCTAGTTTGAAAGATCTTGGCATTCGAACTCGACTGACAGCACCCTACTCATCGCAGCAAAATTGAATTGCAGAGAGGAAAATCCGAACCCTTGTGGAAGCTGCGCGATATATGATGATCCAAGCCAATGCCACACCAATGTTCTGGGCAGAAGCTATCAACACTGCGAACTATATCCAAAACAGAACATGGAACAGATCAACTGACGACAAATATTTTATCTTCTTTTAATCCTTCACTTCTCTTTTGGATTTCATCACCTAATTAAGTTAAGTACTTGCATCGCTGGAGCCAGAGAGCGGTCTATGATTGAAAAGAATATCTGCAATATTTCTGCGTTTTTCAAAGGAATTCAGATTGATAAGATTAAGGCGGCCGTAATAGGGAGGCATGATAGATGGAGGCAAGAGAGGTCGGAGAGCAAATGTTAGAAAGCCAAGATAGATAGCAGTCTATGCGTCTGGATCGGGCTCATGCTAAGCACACGAAGATTAAATATTCACATAGGAGAAGTATGAAGCAGACGAAGCGTCAGCAGAGGTAACACCGGAAGGAGGATATGAAGAAACCCATTTTAACAATATGGGTTACAAACGAGGGGTAGACAATTCGAAAAAAAGCAGATTATGCGAAATCTTATATAAAAAGTCCGGTAATAACATTGACATTTACATTAACATTTCTCGCTCTCTTAAGCTAGTGGGGTGAATGACAAAAATTCGTAGAGGATTGTCGCAGCTGATCTACTTTTCAAAAGGCAAAGTTGGTTGGGAGAGATAAGAGACTTGCAATAAAAACTTTATATTTCGTGGACTATACTTTTCGTACAAATATGGGAAAGACTGGCAATGGTATGGGAAAGACGATATGGCACTTCGGTTCTTGGGCCTTTTTTGTGCATCGTAATGAAGTAAAAGGTTTTCCAAATCTGGATAAATCTGGCGGTACGCATCACTTTTTGGTACCTAAGAAGTGGCTACCACTGATGAATGAAAGTTGTGTTTTTGTCTGCAATACACACGGCATTTCAATGATCGATTGGAATGTTTCCTTTAAAATAAATACTAATCTGCACATTATTGTATATAAAATCTACTACGTATCACTTGATCCTTGATACCTTCGACACGCAAAGACGACTTTATCCGTCAAATACGTTACTATCTTTAGAGTTAGAAATAAAAGTTAAGTCGAATAGTCTACATTAGTTGAAAATTAAAATTTTGTGGCATGCATTAGGGTACGACGTATAATTACATTAAACTCAATTTTAATTTCTTCTTTCTTTTGTTTTCGTTTTTTCAGTTTATCAAAGATAGAAGATGAAAAAATTAAAATTGCTTTGTATTTATTTTCATCATCATTGCATTAATTTCGGTGCATGTTTTTTTTTAATGTGTGAATCAATCAATTACCTATTTCTAATCTACGATATTTGTTAAGTGAATTGTGAGAATGTTTTCTGATTAGTTTTTTTCGTAATAGAGGTTCATTCTTATTCGTACCATGCGACAACTGTTTGGTTGTTCCGTTTTGTTGGAAGTCATGGAAGGAGACGTGATTTTGTTTGACTCCTTCTTGTTGCTGTTAATAAATAATTAAAAAAAATGATTTTACAATTAGGTACAAGTAATTTTTTAGTTTTTGGTTTAATTTCAACTAGTACCTTATTTTGACCTCTTTTACTTCGTTTGTGGTGTTGACGATCTTTGAACATTCGTCTAAAGTTCATTTGTAACTTATAGTTAACCTGAAATTCAAAAAAAATCCTAGTGTCAAAAAAAAGCTTTGGCAAAATAGACAATTTATCTGATACCTGTGTTGATAAGTCTCTGTCATCGACTGCATGTCTGCTATAGCTTAACCGACGATGCTGAAAAATGTATGCAAATTTATGAAAAAACATATTTTCTATGTTCACGAATAGAGAAAAACCAAAATCGATAGAAACCCAAATCGAAAGATTAATCACTTCAATAGGAATGACAGAAATTACAGTTAAGGCGTTTGATATAAAAATTATACTTGGTGCAATGTTATTCAATTAAAAAAACACATTATAAGCCAAGTGATGCAAACAATAAATTAGCTACCTTTACATAAAATAAAAATAAGTAGAATAAAAAAATATATATATAACATTTATTAATATATCAAAAAAATTTGTAAATTAGTTAAAATTTATATTTAATATACAACTAAATATATAATTATTTCATTTTCATACAATTATCAAATATTAAATAAATTTTTGTTTAGTTTATTTTAAAATTTAAATTTTTGTTTTTTGTAAACATTTGGTAGGTACGTTTTTTATTTACTGCGAATAAGTTAATTGTTTTGTTAAACTTAAAAAAAATAAACGAAAAACTAAATCGGCTTGGTCTGTAGTAATTCCTTAAAATAATGATTATATATGTGCAAACATAGCTAAATTGTTAAATAATTCCACGAAGAAAATAAGAAAAATACAAATTTTTATTGTATTAAAAACTTTCAAAGGTGTTTTAAGGCTATGATGATTGAATTCCCAAAGTTTTTTTAATTGGCTTTATATAGCTTTAGAAGCAGCCTTTAAAATTAACAAAAACAAACAACTATAACTTCCGTGCGGAGGAAGACATACTTCCAAAACCTGTATGAAAGATCTTCTATATGCAGTACAAACCGTTTTTCAAAAGATTACAAAGCAAGATTAGAAAAAATGCTCAACTTAATATCCTTGGAGCAAATAGCGTAGAAATCAGCTTTCAAGGTAAGCTTTTGACTTTAACCTATTACAAAATCAGCAGAGCTGACCAAATAATGACGGAAACGGAAAGAGTGGGTTTAACAGTGTTTGTCTTAGGCCATCGCATTAGGCAGTAAGCAACTCAATTTAAGGAAGAGTTCAATTTAATTTTTGAGTTTACATAATTTGTTTGCACAGATTCGTGACTGGGTCAAAAAAAGATTAATACCAAAAATAGCAAACAGGTTCTGCGAGAAGCACGAGTTCCCGCATTTCAGCATCCAAAAAGGGACAAGGATCAACCAAGGCATTCTTCAATCGGATTCATAGATTGAGTCGTTACAGTTGCAACTCGCAAGAGATCCCCGAGTTCTCTTACAACGGACTCTCTCAAACAAGTCCATTGCAGCTGATGAGAGTTGCCGCGTCGGATGTGCTGAGTTTGACATGGTCACCACAACGGAACCTCTGGTTTGTCTATAAATGACGGCTTATGCATGTGCACACAAGGACTAGAGCTGCTCGTGAGCTGTACGAGCAGAGGACCAGTGGAACCCCGGCTTCTCCAAAAGAAAAAGAGAGAGAGAGAGTACGAGAAGCGGTTGAACAGATAAAAATTTTCTACAACCGGAGTGCGGTTCAAAAGTTTTACGAAAGGATCAAAAGGCCCATTTACAGATCCTCAAAAAGGAGAAGTTCTGAATCATGCCAAATACTCAGTCTTCTTGAAATCGCAAATATTTTGAACGCCTTAAGCCGTTTGAGAACAATTTGATAGTACCACATCAGAGTGGCTTTAGGCCAGAAAAGTACATTATCGAAAGTCCATATTCACATTGGAGCAAATCCTCTAGAAAACCCAGGGATTTAAAAACGAAACCCACCATCAAGACCTCATCGAAACCTTAGATGCCAGATAAGGATTTATTAAAGGCGTCGCGCTGTCATGTGACTTCTTTAACTTTATACTTGAGATGCCTGTGCAGAACTTCCGCGGCAACACCAAAGGCACAATCTTTCAAAATTCCGTACTATCCGACATTGACAAAATGAGGTAGTTATAGGGACTTTGTTTACCTGTGCTCCGCTATAAATTCAGACTACGTAGCCAGCGCTGAGATCAAACGAAGGCCAATCGCAGTTTCTTTGGGCTATTTGGGTAGATTGCGTAATTGAGTAGCAAAGCCCTCCATTGAGTAACTTAAGTGTCCATTTATAAGACCCTTATCATCCCAGTCCTTATTTAGGGTGCAGAAGCATGAACCCTGTCAAAGGAGGATGAAAACGATTTAGGCTGCTTAGAAAGCAAAATCTTCGGGTTATTTATGCTCCCGTGTGCATAAACGGAAAGTGGAGAATGAGGTATGATATCGAATTGTACGGGCTGTACAGCGACACCGACCAAGACAGAAGAATCAAAAGAAAACGGCTGCGAGAGCTGGGTCAACCAAAGCGGATGGACACTAACGCGGCTCGGAAAAATCGATTCAACCCCGCAGAAATGGCGTGGAAAGTCCAACTTCACGTGCATAACTGGAGACGGCTAGTTGGAGATAGGTCTGGCTGGCGAAGCTTGTTTGGTTAGGCCCAGGTCACTGCCGACTGTAGCGCGACATTAAGTAGGTAAGAAATTAACCAACCAGGTGTTGCGCGTACAATTCAAAAGTTCAAAGAATTTTTAGGATAAGTAAACCAGAACGCGAGTTTATAAAAAAAAAAAACAGAACAGTCTAGAAAAAGACTTATAAAAAAGAACGAAATATTGGATTGCATATTGATCCTAACTTACAACACGCAACACCGGGCAGGACTTAAATTAAAATCGGTATGCTTTTTCGTCGGACTATCTCTCGTGACGTCGCCGATGTACATACATGTCTTTGGATATGAGGTGTGGGCTGGTTAACCTTTGCCGACAGAAATAGAAAGCATCGGATTCTTGTCGAACCCTTATTTAAGTCAGGATGAACCGGTAGGGGTTAAGCATGGTTACTATAGCGCTCAAGCTTAGTATAGATCTGGGTTAGGATTTATCAGGAAAGATTTTAGATCACCTCTCAATATTAAAACCACTTCTATCAATTGTTTTAAGTTAATGCTTTACAGACCTTTGGTTCTTGATGCGGTGCCAGAAAAACTACGAATGTACAATTTGGAATCAAAATCCAAAAGCTTCTGAGTAAATTTTTATGGAAAGAAAATTTTTTAAATGAAGAACGACAAGCGTTCGATACACATCAAAAAACTTTTACACACAAGTCTGATTCTCGCTTAAAATTTTTCGCGCAAATTTTGCAAACTACGTATAAGGCTCACAATCACAAGTGCTGCCAAAATGGAAAAAACATTATTTTCTATGGCGTCAGTGTACCAACGCGTCCACATTTCCAAAGGATATTGTCTTTTTTAAATTGCATTTTTTTGTATTCAAAAAGTCTAAGTGAGAAAAAAATTCGAAATGATAACTCTGACTAACTAAAGAAAATTTTTATATTGCAGTTGTGTACTTTAAAAATATATGAAATTTTTAATTTGAACTGCTTAAAATATCGTGAATTACTAAAACTATTCTTTCTTTGCAGATAATCAAAACTAAAATGTTTTCGATTTAACTTTAAATTTAACTATTTTCGTATTTACTACTTAGTTAGTAAAAAATTTATTAAATAAAAAAAAACAGTGCGAAATAAAAATAAATAAACAAAACGAATTGTGCAAAAAGGGAAATTTTAATTAAAAAAAAATTAAACAGAGTTAACAAATTGCAAAAATTGTTTCATATATATTAATTTCCACATTTTAAAATTACAGTTAAGTTAAACAAATACGGAGTCTTCAGGAACTTCATTAAACAACAAATTTAGAAAATGAAAACAGTTAATAGAAACAAGTGATTAATACACATAAATAAATACTGATTAATAAATATTGCAATATTTATCGTCCAATTGCGTACCATCGCCAAAGATGCCTGATTTCGTATATTGTTGATATAAATTTTGATAGTTTTTTTTTTCATTTCGATTTTTTGTTTTGTATCGAGTTAAATTTTTTGTTCGAGTTGATTTTTGTAAACCAATTGATTTTGAAAGAAATTATTTTTTTTTACACATAAATAATTGTAAAAAAGTGGGAAGAGAAAAGTAAAATTATTTTATATTAATTATCTAATGATTAAAAGCGGTTTATGCTAAAAAATAAAAGATATATATTTTCGATTTCAATGTATAAATCTAAACATACGAATTAAATTTATCAAATTAATAAAATAAAAAATTATTAAAAACTTAATCAAGGGAAAAGGGTGTGTAGTGACTATTTAGTTTGTATATTGAGCTGTGTGTCAGTTTTTTTTCCTATCATGCAGTGTTTTGTGTTTAAATTATTATTATTATTTTTTTTTTGGGTCAGAAAGGGTTAGTTAATTTGTAAAAATTTTGAGGTCATTGTGGCTTAGAAATAAATTAAGCGTAAAAGGTTGGTCTTCAAAAAAAAGTAGAAAAAAAAGTAACTGAAAATCTCGTTTTCCATCACGAATGAAATAAGTGTCAAGGTTCTGACTTTGTTTGTGGCTGTTGGTACTTAAGCCTACTGACTGACTCTTCCTCTCAAATAGTGTTAAATGGGCCTTATGTAAATCAAAATATACTAAGCTCAAAAATCGGAAAAAATATAAACAATTAGCACTCACCCTTCGGTACGGTTTGAGTTCCTCGGCCAGCAAGTGATGAATCCTTGCATCAGTTAGATCTTTCTTCGATGGATTGTAGTCCAGTTCATGCATGTCCAAATTACGAGAGCAAGTGTTTTCTAAATTCGTTAAACTAGGACTAAAAGGACAATATACATGATAAGTATTTGTAGAATCTCAATATAATATAGTACACACAGCATGGACTTCTAATCAAAAAAACAATCAAATTCAGTGGTTAGTGAAACAAAAATTTATGTCAAGCAGTTAAGTTTGTTGTTTTATTTTGTTAAAAGCCAAATAAAAATTTATTTACAATTTAGTTTCATAGAAGTCCATTACAATCAACGTTAGGTCAACGTTACGACTACAAATCAAAACAGAAAACAAAAAACGAGAACGAAACAAACGGAGAAGACAACTCAACATTTTTTTTTTGTAACAAATACTCTGGTAGATGCTAGTTTCGGTAAACGAATTTTAACTTCTGTGCATCATTATATTAATGTAAATTTTACTTTTTTTTTGTTGGTTTTCAAACATTGTAGAATGTTTAGCTTGAAAGTTCACTGTTCTGTTGTAAGGAAGTGTTCAACAATGTATGCTTTTCTAGTTTAATT
Source organism: Neoascia interrupta (assembly GCA_947623515.1). Taxonomy (NCBI): domain Eukaryota; kingdom Metazoa; phylum Arthropoda; class Insecta; order Diptera; family Syrphidae; genus Neoascia; species Neoascia interrupta. The sequence goes on from OX392462.1 coordinate 197,818,815, forward strand.
CTCGTTATGAAAAAAAAGAAAATTATATTATTAATATTTAAAATCATAAATTTTCTTTATGTATTTACACTGGTTAAATCTAGTTTGAATTTTTTTAGTTAATTCCATTGGAGAATCACGATTTGTTAGTCACATTAGCACAACTATGGCCTCTCACCAAAATTAACTAAGATCCCAATTATATTAAATTAAAGCAGAATGGTAAAATAGCTGCCGCGATCGGAGTTAAATGAAATATAATTTTGGGGTACGACTAATTTATTTTATCTAATATTCTGGAAAACTGATATAGATTAACTTTGGGACTCCAATGTTTTTTTTTTTTTGATATGATTTCAATAGGGACAAAGTAAATAAAGAAAACAGAAAAGCAAAATAAAACTAAAGACTTAAAGATAGCAAAAACTAGTGTTGGAAAATTTAAAAATGTTTAAGTCGTTGCATAAAAATTGTGAGTACCGGAACCGGGCTAATGGGGAGTCCTTCTCACATGGACTGCGAAAGCAATTGGCACTGGTAAGAAGAAAAACCTGCTGTAAGCAGTTAAAAGAGAATCAAAAAACTACTTGCTAAGTAGTGTTAGTTAGTTCATGACTCAAGATATCAAGACAGCCTTACGGTGATAGGATTCTGATGGCTGGGTTCTAGACTAGAATTCAACGCAGCTCTATTATACAGTATTACGCACCCACGGATACCTCTTCTGCGGGCAAGAAGCAAGCAGTTTTGGGGCTCCCTTGGTGCCGAAAACAATTTGGTGCCAAACGAAGACGTCTTCCTGGTGATGAGGACTTCAACACTTAGGTAGGAAGTGACAAACAACGAGAGGCTCAGATAGTTATCGATAAGCATAGATAAACATAGACTACGTAACTGGAATAATAATTTTCAGCAGGTTTGTGGATTTATGCAATGCTAATGGCCTTGTCAAGCTGATACCATGTTTGACCACAAAACTTACTTGGTTGTCGACTGAGACCGATATTGTTTTAAATAACTCAAGACTGTTACAATCTTGAAGACTCACTGAATGCAGAACACGTAGGATTCCATTGTGGATGTGTTAATCCTGTTTTTGTCACATAACCACCCGACGAATAAATTTATTTTTAAACAAAGTGTAGAATTCAGATCACTACTGTACTAACAGTAGGTAAAAGTGTTGCGTTTTGCTTAAGGAAAGCTGACGAAGGATTTAAACTTTAAAGCGAGTGTATTACTTAAATGGCGTTAGAAATGCGATATAGGTACAGCACCTGAAATGCACCGCCTTCGGAATATAATTACGATTTGCTAGTCAAATCAATTCTTGAACGCAGAACTTTGTTTGAGAAAGGTTCAGAGTCGGAGTACATAAACCACAGAGAAAGAACGAAGCGCCCCTATGACGAGTTAAATGTGGGTTGCGGTCCAAAGTCTGGTTGGGTAAAATATTTGGAAATGTGAATGACGAGCCGTGTCGCCTCCAGCCCGTGTTTTTACTATTCTTTACTTCAAAAAAGTCCAAAGTTTTTTTAAAGAGCAGATACAGCATATTTGCATTGCTTCACTAAGAATTTTGAAAAATCCCATTTTTGAACAGCAGAACTATGACCCGCTCCTGTTGAGGTAGTTTCTCAGTTGTCTGTGTATACACAAGACGTTCATCAAAGCAAGGATTTCAAAATTAAACATATTGCCAGGGGGATAAATGCTCAGAGCATTCGTTCGCCAAACCATATTCCAGGCAAACTTTTTGTGGACCAAAAAACAAATTCTTTTTAAATGGCGACAGGATCGTTAAGACTTTTTTAAGTTCAAAAGAAATGCGATCAGGAAAGGATGTTCAGCCAATTTAAGACATTTAATTGAATGCAATCGAGCTCCTCAAGAGTGAGAAGTTCAAATTCATAAAAAAGAACAATAACAAAGCAAATGGTTATGATTACGATAATCATTGCGGGAAAATTAGCGCCAGTTTAGACGAATATGCCTCGGAAGACAACGGAAGTAACAAATTTATATCCCGAGTCCGAGAAAGTCTCTACGTTATCAGGGAACCTATCATTATCAGCAGCAAAATAGAGAATGTGTCAGTCTGTCCTGGTATATGTAAAGTTTAGGATAGCCCAAAAGGCAGAGCATGAGACTATCTCAGGGTCTTGGGTTCTAGCCCCACGTTGGACGCCACTATTATGTGTCAATTTCGATAGTCAGGAGAGATGGCGGCACACTTGTAGTTGCTGAGTTTAAGCTTCCTAAGCCCACTTGCATGATAAATAAAAAAATTTTGGCCTGGGTTTATACAGAAGAAGAAAGTCGACAAATTGACTTTTCAACTACGATAACACATAAAAAGAATGCTTGTTCCAAAAAAGAAAGAAAAAAAGAAAGAAAGTGACTCTTCAATTATTCACAAAATCAAATGTAGGAAAGACTACAGAGCAATAAGAAAAAAGTGTCCAGACACTTTTGCTTGTATGCATCCACGGCATCTAGAGCGCGTCTACGAAAGCCGGCGAGACAAAAAAGAAGGAAGCTTAAATTGATACTAATCCTTAAATTCAAACCCAAAAATATAAAGACGGAAAGAAAACTTCATTTACTATTATAGATAACCTAAAAAAATCTATATTAAAGTTAAAAGTAAAACTATTTGGCCTCCACAATCTAACGTTCACCAACTCGTTAGTCCAGCAAGCTTGTCCAGCCTTGAGACATCGCCAAGAATATGCGATTGTTGAAGGAAAATTTCTGAACCCGACAAAGGGTATTCGGTATTTCAGATCATTTAGTTTTTTAGACCCGGGCGGATACAACATTGGAGCAGATAGACCTACATTCCCACTTAGACTGAATTCAGAAATTTATTTTGTGTGTGAAAAGGTCGAGTACATTGAGGACACTGATCAAAAGCAAAGCAAGCTGGGTCACAACAGTAATTATCGCGTAATAGTATTGCGGGGCTAGGTACCGAAAAATGCTCTTAGATCATAGCTACGTCAAAAGATGGCAATGACCTTTGCCTTCATTTTTCGTATAGAGCACTCCGATATGATTTAGCATAAAACAATGCAGCCTAGTTTAATGTTAAAGGACCTAAATTATTTTTAAGACTTTGTTAGTGTTAAATGAATGAGGTGCAATAAGCATAAATCTATCGTTATCAACAAAATTTAAATGATTTGAATTCAGTAACAATGAATTTAGCTCAAAATATTACTTTTTCGAATTAAGCTTCTATGCATTTCTATTTCACTACATGACTGTTCATTGTTTGTAAACTGTTGTTATCGCTGTTATTTACATGCTTCTAGATAAAATGCTGTTAGTTTTTCAAAATTTCAAATTCACAAAAAAAAAAAAAACTCTTGGTGCTTATTCTGAAAAGTTCAGTTCATCGAGGCTTCAGATACGAACGAAATTCTTTTGTTTTTTTTTTACTTAGCATGCACAGTCTGATAAAATTTTGGACGTAAAATTCGTTTACCAAGTGGGAAACAAGTTCTGCGGCGCCCACCTTCCACCAATACAATTGCTGGTGTAGTTCCTGAATAGGGCACTCATCGATTCTGTTCCTGAAATTTGTCCGATTGTCGATGGATTACGTCGCATCACTTCCATGGCATCGCGCATGGTTAGCTTAGAATAAGTTTCGATAATTTTGGGTTCGGCACCCTGAAAAAAAAAACAACATATTCTTAGAAAGATTTAACGGTGCTTTTTTGATAAGGGTGTAAAAAAAGGAGAAAATTCAACAATCAAGGCCAATTCTTAAAGTCCTTCTTCATGTTCGAGGTCTTTGGCCAATGTTCTTGAATGATCTATAAAAATCGTTGATTGTGATTGCATGACAGTTTCATATAACCGGTTGGTGCCCCTATTTTCTATAGCATATTCGAGTACTTGTAACGGTAGTTTGTCGAAAAAGTGAAAGCTTGAACCGATTGGATCGAAATCATGATTGGACTTTAAGTTGAATGCATTCGACGGAGAATATTAATTATATTACCTCGGGAAAATAATAAAAATCATACCTTCAAGTCTCTGATTAAGAGTGGACGAATGAAACGATTGTCGAATCGTTTGAACTTATCTCGTACATTGTAGTTACCAGTCTTACCAACAATATCTTCGATTCCAGCCATGAGATGATCCATAAACTAAAAATAAGAAAATGTAAGGAGAGTTGACATGAATGGTGTTTAGAGGAAAAAAGATTATAACTTACCCTCTCATGGATTCTCTCGTTCATTGTTGGTTTTCTCTTGGAAGCACGTTTAACATTCAAGAATTTCACTAGCGGCTTAATAGTGATACCTTGGAGGAACACTGTGAAGTAAATCACCGCAATGGTGGTGGTTACAAACATTGCTTTTTGTTTCACATGATCTTCATCGATTAGCAGCACCAGAGCAAAGGCTACAGCACCACGCAGCCCACCGTAGGACATGACAAATTGATCGACATTCGACAGCTTATGCAGACGAAATTTATTAGCCAGGTATGTAAGGATGACAACACCTACAATTTAAGCAATCAATTAGCCAAAGTACAAGTAAACTTTCGAAAATACTCGCCAATAACACGAAACACTGAGCAAAATAGAATTGTAAGCACCACAAACACGGTGTTCCAGACATGGTCATTGTTAACAGTGGCCACGCCCAGGAACATGAAGATAATCGTTTCCGATGAGCTGGACAACATCTTCAGGGCATACTTAACGGTTGTGTGGGATTTTTGCGATATATTCGACTCCACGTAGTTCTTCATTGTTATGCCGCAGAAGGTGATGCTGGTTAAAGGAGAAAAAATAAAGTATTTCATACACGTCTTGCTTTAGAGGCACCTCAAAACAGAAATACTTACGCCAAAATTCCACTCATATGGAATATCTCCGCATTGAGATACGCCAAGTAGGCCATAACAAATATAAAGATTGGCTCGATGACACGAACATGGTCAGTAAATCTGGTTACTAGGCCAGTTAGCATTCCCCAGATTACTCCTACGAAAAGATTGTTCAATTAAGATTTACAAAACCGAATTGAGAACAACTGACTCACCTATGAATGTACCACCTAGAGCAACGATAAAGAATGACGCAACGCCACCCAAAACGTCGGAAACAATTATATTATTGATGCCAATCTCATTGTAGACTTCCATCATATGATACATGACAACCTGGAATGAGAAAAAAGAAGTCACATGCTTTAATTATAGTTAAGAACAAGATGCCACAAGTTGATGATTGTTCTGTTTTTTGCTAAACGTTTTTTTGAGCTCCTAAGTTCCTTGGTGAGTAACTGGCTTTGGTGAGTAACTGGCACTCTATAAGTGTGGTTTAAGGTCACTCTCCCTTGGAGACAGAGTAAGTAAGGAGACAGTATAAGTGCACTCTCTCAAGGATCTCCTCTGCTTTTTAACATGCAAACACGCGAAAGTCTTTGTTAAAGACAAAAAAAAAAAACACCAGTGCATTCGTTATTTTGGCAGTGAATGCTTGCACTTACTGTACTTACTTAAAATACTAGGACTTAAAATACTATACCAAAAGCCTATAGGATCCAGAACCTGGCAGCTGGATGTGTCCCTCCTAATAATTGGAATCAGAATAAAATCTTTAAAGCCTCCGTATCTGAAAGCAAATGGCATAATAAAAAAATCGATACGTAGAATAGAATCTTTTGACAGATTCTTCTTCGTTTAAGGATTTCATGAAAGACTGGACAAGAAGAGTGCGATTGCTTTTATTTTGAAAAGTTTTGATAGTTTTTGGGGGGTAGCTAAGACAGCCCATACCTAATCGCTTTTATCAAGAACTCAGTTGATCTTGGCATGAGAACAACACCTGACTCAATAATCAGTGTGCCTTGCGGCGCCTATATCCGCTAAAGAATGTTTTCACGAGCTACACACGAATGCGTGTTTAAATACCATTCAGCATGAACTTAGGTGGCATCGGCGTTTAAAAAGTACACATATACAGATTTACCAAGTATATTACGCTTCAAAAATCGCTACAGGCCATTAAACATCCTTCGTAAAATAAGCTGTTTCCTCTCGGTTGTTTGCTGTCATCGGTATAACCTTTCACACTCAATATATACGTCTTGGATACACCTACTGCTTGTTTTACATATTTTCCAAAAACTGAAATACATAGACTTCACCTAATGTATATATAAAAACACTTATATCGAGTGGGGTACATTAAAAGGGTTTCATCACCTGTGACCAATTTAAATTCAAATGGGAATATGAGGTTCGCTCTTAAGGTTATACAACAAGTAGGTGCGTATGCCGCCCCAAGCAAGAGATGGAAACTATTTTCAGCGCCTCTTCAGAGCATATTTATGTTGGTCCTGTATGTCCCTGCATATAGCTGTCAGTTTACATTTAATGGGCATTTTCTTGAGTAAATGTCGTCAAGAGCAAATGTAAGACGAAACGAGATCCAAGCAAGCATATGGATTTATCTATACGATATTATCTGTGCGTGTATATAAGTATCCAAAAAGCCTAATTGAACTTGAGAAAATTAGCTCCTAAAGGACATCAAGTGCTCTCAATGATAATGTGCCCAAAACAAAGCAAGAAAACAATTTTTACATTATCGTTGGTCATATAAAACAAACAAAAAACAACAAAAAAATGTGCTGCGTCAAAAGAAGGTAAAATGAAGGATACCAAAATCACCGGTCTCCTTGTTTGATTTTCATCTTTTCTCTCTTTACATCCTTTTTGACATTCTTGCGTCCAGAGGGATACTTCTTTTTTTGTGCGTGGATAAATTCAGGAAACATTCGTTAGTATTGATTTTTCGTCACTTCAAGGTCGTATGAATGGTACAGGATATTATTTCAATTCTCTTCTTGTTTTTTTGGGCGAAGAAAGTTATTTCGTTTGAGGAAATATATTCGCTTGCGGGATTGTGTTTCATAAATCTTGTGAAAACCCCCCAAAGGTATGTGCCTTTAACTTGGCCCGAACATTTGTTTGAATGAGTTCGAGATGTCCATGTAGTAATTATAGCACTTGAAGATGGAAAGCAAGATGAATTGTTAACAATGAGCCAGTAAGCCGGTAATTTGCAGAGGTACATATAAATTCAAATGGGTGTTGATTGCAAATGCACAACAAGGAACACTTATTCTTAAGATTGTTAAGGGTTGATGTATTGATATCGAAATAAAAAAAATTAGGGGAAAGGAATTAAGGCTCCTTTAAAATCATTTAGCAAAAAGGAATTGTAGCAACCTTAAATAATAAAATAAATAATAATAAGAAGGAAAAGAGGAGAGGTACTGATAGACTTTGGTTTTAAATGGTTGTAACTTGTACGGAGCACAAAATTGCGAGTTTGCGTTCAAGCTAGGGTCAGCATACAGGTTTTTTTTGTATACTTAGAAAAGAAAGGGTAAATGCATTATGTATTGCAGGTGATCCTTATCCCGAAATTCTTATTCCATATTTGGTAAACACGAAACTGGCTCTGAAAATTGATGAAAAATGTCTACTCTAAAGTATGATACACCGAGTTCTAGATTTTTTAAAGCACATCCAGGATTGATTGAGGTAACAAAGGCCCTTTCCTACATCAAGATTGTCCTTAGATCAGCAAATCGGCCAAATTTTCACAAAAAGTACTATTCAAATAGCCTTTTCGAAAAAGATTACGTCACTTCACTGCGTAGAGTGAAGTGACGTAATCTTGTCTGTAACCAGCGACGTAAAGTGACATGATACTACTGCACATCAAGTGGAAGTAGTAGATTAACATCAAAAATGCAAAGCTGAGGGTTAAATCAGTCTCTAGCCTTGAGGGTAGCAGAAGGCAGTCGGCCCGCCATACATCCTTAACTAAACGTTTTGTAAAAGGGACATTTCTAAAATTATGAACCATCCGGAATTGTGACCCGGTATCAGGTTTCTAGCGCAGGGTCATGCTAATTTTCTCTGCCGAAGCAAGAACCGACCGGGAGAAATAAAAGTCCCTCACGGTCCGACCTCCGCGAATGTCTGAGTGCACCATTTGTCATGAGGGACCTTTCAATGCGCCTTGCGGAATCGGCAATAAATTGAAGGTCCCTTCCATGTATGTAAGAACACCTGTAACACATACACAATGCACGCATGGTTGTGAGAGGTCAGGCGAGGGCTCTTCTGAGCTGTGAGTGCCATTTAAACAAATTTCTAGTATTGGCAGCAAAAGATTGTCAATTCGAGAATTGAAATTGCCATAATAAATTATTGCGGAGAGTAGAGATAATATACGGTTGAGTCTGAATTATCTATCAGACTTCTGCAATGATATAGATACCGCAATACCTGCATGTACTGTTTTTTCTACGACTAATAACTCAATGATTTAACATTTATCTTAGTGAGTATCCCCATCTTGACATGTAGCCCCATCGCATTGGTGTTTGAGTCTGTTAACACCGCCACACCGCATTCGTATTATGAAATCACCGCAAACGCCGTAATAACGCTCATTCGTTCAAATCACCCAAAAACAAGAGATACATATTTAACAAAATTAAAACGTGCAGGAACTTAGCTATCATTCCATTATGATACGAAAACGAAACTTACTTCCTTCCTCCCAAGCATCTGCATATATGCGGAGCTTAAACGCAATTTATTTAAGGGGTTTACGGTGCTTATCATAACCAAATGCGGTGGCGCATTAACAAATGCGAATCAAAAATAAATCAACAGAAAAAAGGAACTGATTTTTTAGAAAAACTTTTTTCAACGTTTGTTGAGACTTTTTTAATATTTTGCATCAAGCGTAGATCAATCTCATTTTGTCAAGTCAGTAATCAGAATATAGAGGGATAGCCAACTCGCTGCAAGAGTTCTCTTTTTGTCCCCATGCTTCCGCTGACTGCGGACTGGAAGCATAGGTGTTTGGCACGCACCACGTCAGCCAATGTAGAGTAACTACAGAGGAAGTGTTCTTCTGGTTTATTATCGTCCTCTCAACAGACAGGACAAGTTGGTTTCGCTTAAGCCTAACCTAACACATTCAAGTATTAAGGAAAAACTTGGTAGACTGTGGGGACACCTACAGTTCAGTTCTGCAGTCGATTCTCCTGAGAGGTAGGTTTCAATTCTACAGAGCCTTCGGCATAAAAAACAGTTGCAGATTTACAGTGCTTGACTTGAGTAAACGAAATAGAAGCACACCGGCCATCAGAGCCAACCCTATGTTGGTTATAGCTCCAGTATCCAACACCAGTGCACGGGCAGCTCCAACACTTGGCGAGCTTCCTAGACTCTTGCGCATGGGAGAGCCCACGTCCTCCGGTTTTCATCCACTCTTCCCTCGATTGAAGCAGAACTTCACCTGGAGTCCGTGCGCGAGTAGACCCATTGGCCTGTTGGGGAGTGAATCGCATAACGAGTTTGGGTTAAAACTTCTTGCTTTTGGGTTTAGCAGAACAGGAGGCGATCATAGAAACCGCCACCGAAGAATCTTCGCTTCAGTCCGTGAAGCTTCTGTGCGCGTATCTTAGATGGAAGCTTCTCTTGTTCAGATGCAGTACAGAGCCCGCCTCTTTCGGAGCCCGTTCAACAACATGGGTAACCCGAGTGGTCGCGTCAGTAGCAGTACAGTGGATAGCAGCCTCCTTCATGTTCAGAATACCAGGAGGGTTGGATACAGAGCTACAAGAGTTGCTTAGTTGTTCAAAAATGAATTTTGAGGCCCTCAGAATCCGTGCTCCGGTCCTTGTTGAAAAGACTGCGGGTGGTTTTGACAATTGCCAATACCACCTGAAGTAAAAACATCCTTTGGGTTGTCCACACATTAATGATTTTTTGAGTTTTAACTACTTTTTTACCTAACTACTTATAGGTAAGAATAAACATAGTGGGATGGGAAGGGGAGGCAAAATAAAAATAAAAGAGGTGGGTGAAAGGGACTGATTTCGGGGTTTGGAGTTGCATACCGAAAAACCACAGACAGATAGAACTAAATGTAAATAATAGAACTTGTGAAATTTTTATTGTATAACTGATTCTGATTCTTCAACCTAATTTTAACGATCCTTACTTCGTTTGTGTAAGGTCGGAAATGGCTACGAGAAAAAAGTCTGGACTATCTCCGAGGAATATGCTAGGCCAACCTGTAGACAATAACTATAAGACCATCTTTTCTCTATAATATCAGCTTCTCGTATTGGGCAGCCACCACCACCTTGCGACGAATGACACGACTACGCATTTAAAACTTGATCCGATTGCGTTATATTAAAGTGTTTCTGAAAATAATATTATGCCAATCTGACATTAACTTACCGTCACAGCATCATTAAGAAGTGACTCCCCAAACACTACTATGTATAAAATTTCATTGACATGAATTTCTTCAAACACAGCTAGTACTGCAACTGGATCAACAGCCGATATTAGTGACGCAAATATGAACGTATCTAAAAGTTTTGGTGTTTGACTCTCATCTCCGTATATGCCCGTTAGGCCACACGCCCACAATGAAGTACCTGAAATAAAAATAAAAATAAGAAAAAAATGATTTGCTTGTTACAATAATCAAATCTTCTACAAAACAATCAATATTATACGTAGCATGTAGGGATTCTGAGAAAATATATGCAAACCCATTCAAGTCAAGCCACAGAATGACGTAAATGTCAATTTTGTGTCAAAGACACAACATTATGAGGCTCTGTGGCGTATGTGTGATCTTTTTCTTGTATTTGATAAATGCTCAAGAAATAATGTTTTAATTTGAGGACGAGCAGAAAAATAGGTTACACACGCATGTATATCTATTTAACTGTCAAATTATAATCCCTTTTAGGAAATCACTGTCACTGCTATTATTCCTTTTGTTGGGGGTTTGTTTTCGTATATAATATCAATAACAATGGTTTGTGTAGCTATATGTACTCGATACTTAGTCGGCTTCATTATTATGGATGTATTTAGACATCCATTTTCGCTTTACCCGTATATGAAGCTGTGTGTATAAAATTTGTAATGCAAATTTATATTCTATTATCATTTCGGTCTTGAGGTTATATTTACGTCCGAAGAGATTAAAGCAGACTTGAGTGTTTCTCTATTTCATTGTATCGCATCGTTATATTATTTTACGATCTCACAGGAAATGAAAAGCAATTAGGATTTACCGCAGAAACGTTGACAACAATTAAGTGTTTTATTAAATTCGCAAAGTATACTCTGAGGCGCCTATTGAATATCTACTTCTGTTGTCGGAATTGGGTCAAGTGGCTTGCAATAGGAGCTCTAAATATTGAAACGCCGACAAGGTTGCAATTAAGGAAATCGAATAATTAATGACTTAAGGCTAAGCAAATACAGGCGATTCGTAAAGGTCACGTACTACCTATATAGTTCCGCGACTTGAGAAAGATGGTGAAACATTAATAGAGTGGGCCCAAATTGGATGAAATAGGTTTGAAAAGTCTCCCAAGTGAAGTAAATTATGACGTCAGTTAAATCATAATTCTTGGTTTTAAAGAATCCTTTGTAAACTATGGAAATAGTTGGTGCGGGGTGTAATGGTTGTTGTGTGTACTTATTACAAGGAACGGTCTGGGTTCAATTTTCTCCTCTTTCATCTGAACAAAAAGACTCTCGTTCTTTTTCATAAGGCTCTAAGAAACTCATCGAGAGTTAAAAAATTATGGAAAAATATTTTCAAATTGCCATTTGGATCCGGCTAAAAATCCGGTTATGTATATAGAGTGCAGCACACTTAATTCGGTGGAATAAACTCGCCTTAGCCCACCTCCAGATGTTGCACTTCTTTAACTATTGAAAACTGAAAAAATTAGGTTTTTACCTGTGTTAGTCGTAGCGCTGCTCGGCATAAAACCTGGACTGCTTGAGATCAACGCATGAATAAGGTTATAGAGAAACTGCAGGAGCAGGCCCAACAATTAATCCAGTATCCAAAACGCTGCACGGAGTACATCACTAATAGCAGGAACAACAAACAAATTATTGTTAAAAGGATGCAGCATTGTCTACCTACCGCTTTGAGTGACAAATTCCTCAATCACAATTTTCCTCAGTCAAAACGCGACTAGGTAAAACAGAAAACACTACAGAACTGTGTTAACGTAGAATTCAAGATTTTCTTGAGTGCAAGCAAACGCATTGCATATAAATATGGTTTTTGTTTAACTGAAATTGAATTGTGCATAAAATATTTCACACCATGGTTTATATGCCGCAAAATAGAATATATTTCCCACGACGGGGCAGGTACATCTAAGACCTCACTGCGCTAGGTCGATAGGATCCAGAAGCGAGCGATAAAACTTATAAAGGAGACCCAAACTAAGCGTGGTCTGGTCACTTGACTCGCACTGCACTGATCTGGAATTCCTTATCTTTAGCAAAACAACACGGATGTGGAATTGGCTTGCACGCAAGGTCTTTGAGCAAAGTAATGAGGAGGAACGAGGAGATTTTGATTCCTCCTCAAAGATCAAAATCAAAGTGCAAGGGACTTAAGCAGGAGTAAATTATGTATATAAAAAAGAAAAAGCCTCTAGATGAGGAGTCCTTATCCGCATTGCCAAAGAATTGGGTGGTTGCGATTCTCCTCCTTTTGGAGTCTACTCAGTATACCTACTTTCTGTTTAGACGCCACCTGAACACATTATTGAAAGGATTTGCTCGACCAAACGGCATAAGAAACGGAGATAGGCAAGCTACTTTTTTGACATTGGTGCAAGGTGTTTGGTGCCAGGAAAAAAATACTGAAATCCTTTTTTACAATGTGCGAATGCAGTTGAGCTGACTAGTTTTTTATACCCGACCCAGGGTAAATTAATTTTAATGCAGTTTGTAACACAGTGAAATAATCACCGTAGACCCTTAAGACCTGTTAGAGATATGATCGAGACCGACATGTGAACCGATTAAGCCATGTCCGTCCGTCCGTCTGTATGTGTGAAGGTTTTAAATCTTCGATATTAAGCTAGAGAGCTAAAACTTGGTACACGGCTTGGTTCTTTTGTTGCACAGACAAAGTGTGAAAATTAGCTCAATCCGTCAACGGCCAGACCCACTACTGGCTTCAATGTAAGACAAACTCTATTTCACATCTTTTTTCAAAATGCCTTTTGGTCAAGTTAGACCAGGCACAGGAATTTAAATTTTGGCTTGAGCAATCTTGGCCTAAGACCTTTAACAAGGCAAATATTGGACCGCTTGCAATATCGACCATGCCCACTTTTGATGTTGGATTGGAAACTTGACTCCAAATCGAAAAAAAAATTATATGACAAATATTTAAGATATGAACTACTATTTGCTAAGATTGCTCTATACAAAGTTTTGAGCTCCGCCCACTTTTAAGGGCTGTTTTTAATAAACAAAAAACAGCTGTTTTTTTCTGAACTAATTTTCACTTTTACCGTATTTTCCCATGATTCTAACGAAGTTAAAATTAATTGATGTTAATTTTAAGCCCATGTCCACTTTTGGGGGTGTGGCCTAAACAAATAATATATGGATTCGGGCCAAGAAACTTTAAGATTTGGTGTTACATGGTATATAGGGTCGGGTATATAGAAATTTGTCACAGAAAAACTCTTACTCACTTGTTATTACCATTTTCGATTATCTATAAGCCTGTCTAGGGTCTAGTGACAGGCATATAGCTGATAGGTTTTTTTTTAGCGTTGTAAAGGACCCCTTAAAGCGCTTCTGTATGAAGAGTAGGGACCGAACGTGGAACCAGGGACTTAATTTGGAAAGAAATTCCTGTTATTTGGCTGAAAAAAATAGAAGAAAGTATAGAGACATTCTGATTTTAACGGAAAAAACATGTGCACTGCTTAGGAACTGTCTGTAAAGAAGTGGACAACTTTGGCAAAACTAATCATTGTACTCTTTCATGGAGCTATACATCTTTTTGTCACTGTTTTCCAAACAAAAAATTGTCTACAAAGTTTTTAAGTTTCCTTCATGAAATTAGTGTGGTAAATATCTGCTTTCTTACTGTATCCTTTTGTCAGATTTATGGCTTGCCAATTTACACAACTAAAAAGGGGCTGAAAAATTACAGAAAAACATCTACTGGAGACACCAATAGACAAGAATAGTTTAAGACGTTTTCCAGTAATCTTCTAATACTGGAAATCGGCTAGTCATGAAGCTGACCTGTGTAGACCTTAGGAGATTTTCACAAAATTTCCCTTATCCCTAAGGATTTCACGGCAAAGAACATTTCGTGTCTCACCGGAGTTGCTTGGATTCTTGTGTCTGATTATTGGCCTGGGTTTGCGCAGGATGATCCAATTCATTTTCAGATAAAAGCAATAGGATCAGTATAACTGTTTTTTTACTTTTTGACTTTTTCATCTGATCCATTTCATTTTACTGAAATTTCAATGGCTTCGAAAATGCGGTCATTCCAATGTTAGGTCATCCCATCGATTTATAATTACAGGCAATAAGTTAAGAAACTATTTTAGGTTGCACAGCGAACAGCATTGAGTTTCGAAAATTTTCGAGTGTAAAAAAGATTATATATCTTTTGAAAAACTCTTTTCGCAATTTTCTTTAGGCTTGAAATTGAACTTTTGGCAGCGAACTAGACTATGGCATGTTTGCTATGACCGCTTAAGTAACCGGCAGATCGTTTAATTTCGGCGCTCCAGTAAGATAGAATTCAATATCAGTCTACAGTCTACTATACAATTCCCATATCAGTCTAATTCAAGGATGATTTACCTACTCATGTTTTCTGGAACATGGTTAAACATATAACACATGTTCTCAAACCGAAAATTACGCTTCGCATACAAAGCTTTAATAGCTGAACAATAAACGCTCTTCTTGACATGCAGCAAAAACAAAATTAGCTCTTTAGCTTATAAAACCCCTTATGACAATCGCAAACATTTTATCAGGTGTTAATAGTGTTAATAATCGTTTTAATTAATTGAATCCACAACCAACAATTAGTTGAAGTTTTCCCATCACACGTTGCATTATCATTGAACTGAGCGCGCTGTAAGTAAATGTCGTTTGTCATACCATAATTGACTGTAAATAAATATTTTTGCCGACGATCTGTTGACAAAAATTTCGCACCAAACCGTGAGATAAATAATATTTGAAATCGCATTTTCCGCATAAAAGAATGCCCGTTCGTTCATCTTATTGGCATAAAAGAATTTATTGTTTTGTCCGTCTCCTTAAGTACTCTCATAATTGTATTTCCTCTCAATACAATTGGGAATAGTTATAATAGTCAACAATGGAACAGAATATAGAGTCGTTTTTAGGAATTTCATTTCTCCGAATACCTAAAAAAATCTTCGTATTGATAAATGAATGTCGATGGCGTGACTATTAATAACGTAGGCTGGAAACGGGCAATGACGATGTTCGCAATCATTTATCTCTGAAAGTAACCTGGATCCGGAAGGAGGTCGTTCGAAATTGAAAAGTGAAATTAAATCAATTAAAGTGTGCATGTGTGCCACCCGGTGGTTTGTCCCTTTTGAGTCTCAAATGCATTGGCTCTATAAATAGATGATGGTTGGCTGCTGGTATCTACATATATCCTCTTGCTTTGAAAATATATCAATTTAGTTCACTTTCATGAGTGTTGTGATAAATGATATCATATTAATTAAGTCGGACACACAAGGGGCGGAGATTTATTTAAGAATATTGAAATGTCTTAGGCAAATTCATTGAGTGGAAGAAAAGTGCAATATAGGGGAGGTTGTTAAAAAAAAACTAAATAACGCAACAAAAATACGAATTCAATAAAATAGCGAAGTACCTCCATAACTTTACAAGTTCGTGCGGTATAGGGACAGGTAGAAAGAAGTTTGCAATCGTAGTTAAAATTTCCACATCAAAACGGAGTTGTCCGTGGCAGACAGTATTTAACAATAGCCTTAGCCTGTCATAAAAGACAATGACATAAGACTAGACAAAGCACTTTTAAAGAGGCGCTTAAATAGTTTAAACACGTTGTGCCGCCCAGCTATAACTGCGACCATAACTAAGATGTTAAAAATGATTGCTGATGCCACAAAGCGAAACTGTATAGGCTTACATTGGGCATAATAATAGGAAGAGGCTTGTTATAAATTTTTTGAATTCAATACAAAGGAACTAGACTCTAGATACAATTCTTGTGCTAACAAAAATATTATATGTCTTGTTAGCATTTATGTTGCCAAACCCCTTTTCTAACTTCTAAACGGTAAGTCGTAGAAAGACAAAATTCTGTGTGCTTTTAAACTGCACAAATTGAAAGAGAACGCGTACTAGCAAAATTATAGTTTGAAATTTTCAAATGAAAATAGTTGTAATTTGTAAGTTTTGTAGACAAGAATTTCAAGTCGATAATATTGAAAGGTTTTTGAGAAATGCAAAGTTGAAAAAATAACCCGTTTTTTTTTAATTATTTTGGGTTATAACTTTTGAAACACTATAAAACAACTCAAGTTTAAACAAGAGTTAAGTCATATTTTTTTTGAAAGAGTTCTGGTATTTTTTTTAACGCGTTTTCGGAAAAAGAATCTCACGTATCGGAATTCGTCCAAAAACTTAAACTCTAGCGAACTTTGAAGATTAAAAAACTTCTGAGATTTGTCTCGAAAACCTTATTGCATTTAAAACCCAAAATTATATACCCTTCCAGCATTTGAACGGTTGCAAACAATTTGTTCAAAATTTGTGTTCATTAAGGAATGTAGCTGTTTTAAAATTTTTTAAATTCATCACTTCTTTAAACCTAAGTTTTCTAAGCCAATTAAAAAAACCTAGCAAAAAAAAGTGAGTAAGTGCAAGACTTCATCTGTAACGAACTCCTTTGTACCCGACCCTATTTACCGTGTTTCATACACCGAATGTAAATTATTTGTACAGTCCAACAAGGATATAAGAAACAACTAAAATATACAAAATTTGTTTCTTCTAGCCGAGTTATTCTTCTATAAAAACACGTTTATAGGAAACAAAGTTTCTTACACAGAAAAACATTGAAAAGACACTGTGCTTTCAAATGTGATTCTTAAGCGATTTTTTTTTATATGAGTGTTTCTTATATCCGTGCTGGACTGTACTGGCACCGCCCCCAAAACAGAGCGTGGGCTGAAAATTTAAAACAATTCATTGTTATTTTTTTAGAATCTTGCTCATGAGGCTTGAAAAGCAAAAATTATTTATGAAAAAATCTGTTTTTCCAAAAAACGGCCTGGAGATCTAAACCCTGTAAGAAACCAGTGAGTAAGTTCTACAGTGTGTACGCAGAAGTTACAGTCCGTAAAACGGACCACTGAATACCACATCCTATCCTACATTGTAAAATGCTGATGGCATAGTTATTTTTTGACATTTTATAAGTAATACAAACTTCGAAAAGGGGCGTGGTCCAACCGCCCCTAATTACAAACTATTAATTATAAGATATTTCCACAGATATTTCCAAGTTACACCTAATTGTACGTAAAAATGCAATTTTTTGGTTCAAATTCAATATTTTTGAAAAATCGACCCCTAAAAGGAGCGTGGCTAAAAACTTTATAACAACGAAATCTGGACGGAAGTATTGTTTACTTAGCCTGCTACTTTTTTTGTTTCATGCTTTCCTAAATTAGGCTCAAGGGCAGTCGAAATTAAGTTTCTCTGGAAAATTTTAGGTTTTTCTTCAATTCTGCCTTTGAATGTGGGCGGGGCCCAAAATCTTGTATGAACAAAATGTGGAACTAAGCGTTTTCTACATAAAATATTAAGCAAATTTTTTTTAATTTCGAGCAAAAATACTGAGTAAGCTGCATTTGAAAATTTACACTTAAAATAGATGCCACGCCCACTAGAGGAGGTTTACCAATTAAATTTGTCTTTTTTGTGTCTTATATTAACTAAGAGATGCTAAATGTCAAATTTCAGCCTTTTAGAACGTCTTACAGTTTTGAAAAATCTGGAGGTAGTTGCATATTTAGAACGATTGTGGGCGTGTCTTTGGGCGGATTTCAAAAATTTTTACTGCTTCGCATGACGTGCACCTGACGTACGAAGTTTCAGCACCCTAGCTCAAAATTTAAGGCCTTAAAACACGTGACATACAGACGGACGGGCGGACATGGCTCATTCGATTCAGAATTCGGTCTCGATCATATGCCCTTAAGGTCTTGGGGGTCTACCATTATTATTTCACCGTTTTACAAACTATGTGACAAACTTAATATGCCTCCTATCCTATGGGATGGGGTATAAAAAACTTGACAAATAGTTATATGTATGTATAATATTTTTCATATAATTATACCCAACCCAGGGTATATTAAGTTTGATGTATAGTTTGTAGCGGAGAGAAATAATCACCGTAGACCCCGAAGACCTTTTAGAGATATGAATGGGACCGACAGGAGAATCGATTAAGCCATGTCCGTCCGTCCGTATGTAAACAACTTTTAGGCCTCAAATTTTAAGGTAGAGAGCTGAAATTTGGCGGGTTGGCTGGAAGTTCAGTCTTTCAGATCAGGTTTGAAAATTAGCTGAATCCGCCCACAGACACGCCCACTACAGGCCTGTATGTGCGACCATCTCTAATTTAAAAAAATACTTTTTCCAAATTTTCGCTTTGTTACAATGGCGCCAGCGCATTCATTTTTGGTATGTAGCATGGCCTTGTAATTGTCTTTTAAGTAGCCAAAAAAGTTTAGCCTTTTCATTGACCACGCGCACTTTTTGAGGGATTTTAGCTTAAAATGTATGTTTTTCAATAAATATATATGAAATTTGACAAAAAAATATACGACAAAAGTTGTAGATATTACCATTTTCTAACTTTTATGTATATATTGTATGTGCCTGCGCCCACTTTCGTGGGCGTGGCGTTACAAAAAGTGATTTATTTTAGTTAAAAAGGCGGAGACTTAGGCCTAAATGTATGCAACCACCTAGTATAAAGCATTCAACAGTTATATTTTTACATACCGCCCACTTTTTGAAGGCGTGTCAGTTTTTTTGGTATGGTCGGGTATTTTGCAATCTGTCGTAGAGGGACTAAAGCTTTTGCATACGCACTGTTGCACTTTCCCACTTGTTTTTTTTTTATTTAGAGTAAATTTTCCGAGAAATCAGGTTTTTAAAAATCTAACATGTTAAAAGTGGGGCAATGGTATGGGCGGTCCAATTTTCGCCCCTGGAAAGAATTCTTGCCAGTATTTTTTTGTACCAAAATTTAAATTCGTACGCTTTGTTTAACTTGACCAAAGGCGTTTTGAAAGAAAAATGTGGAATAGAGGTTATCTCACATTGAAGCTATTAGAAGGGGCTTTGTCGTTGGCGGATTTAACAAATTTTACACTTTGTCTGTGCGACCGAAGAATTAAGCTGTGCACCAAGTTTCAGCTCTCAAACTTAATTTTAAAGACTTAAAACTTTTATATATACAAACGGACGGACAGACATGGCTTAATCATTTCACCTGTCGGTCTCGATTATATCTCTAAAAGGTCTTAGAGGCCCACGGTGATTTTTTAACTGTGTTACAAACTATGCATTAATTGATTTTAATGTATAGTTTGTAACACAGTGATTTTTTAACTGTGTTACAAACTATGCATTCAAATGAATATACCCTGGTTCGGGTATTAACAGCATCCTTTAACGTTTCCCCAAAAAAATCGGATTTTGTTTTGTCCAGATTTATGGTGAAAAATAATATATCCTGTCAAAGGCGGATGAAAACGCTTTATTGTTTTGACCTCAGTCAACTTTTCGTAAAAAACTGGAGATGGCTTGCTGGAGATAGAGCTGGCTTGCAATGCGTTTTGGCTGAGGCCCAGGTCCACCTCGGACTGTAACTAGAACATGTGCTTCTTAATAGTAGACTCTCATGTTGGATAACCCTGGACTTCGGTTGTGTTGGCCGGTTTTGAGTTGTGCTTAACTGTTGAGTGCCTTTTGAATCTTATGTACACACACAAAAGTTTGGCATAAAGCAAATGCCATAAAGTTTACTACTCCAATTATTAAATTTATCATCACGATCTTTAGCGCATACATACATCTAAGTTCAGGTGCTCGATTTCCATCACTGACAGCAATAAAGATTCTAATTTCCGAAATTTATTTGCCAAATTATGTACTTTATTATGTGTCGCTTTTGCCACAGTTAAATTCGTAGCGATGTAGCCAAGTGAAACTGTCACTCGACTCTCAAGCCATCGGTTTCGAGATCCAATCCCAGTTGGGGGCGAGAACGTTTTTTTTGTATTAAATTCCGACACTTGTCCTGTTAGAAAAATCTCCGCTTATGGCAGTGTTGTTTGCGATGTCCGTGTAATTTTTCTTGGTGAGGCTGGTTTTTCTAGTAGTAAATGCTATTTTTCAGCAAATGTTGCGTGTTTTTCAGCACCTCGTCCAGCATAAGGCGTGGGAAATTCCTACCACCGTTGCCTTAAAACTTTCCCCCAGCAAGCAATACTTTGTCGTCAGAACATGCGGCACAGTTGATACCTGGGCAGGTTAATACTTAAACACATCCACAATTAGCTCCAAATGAGAGGTGTAATAATTTCCTGCGATGCGTTTATTACCATTGATTGAATCGAACTTAGATCTGAACTTATGTCTCGATAGATTTGCCTGATCTGCATGCTGGAGGTGTTGAAGGGGAAAGTAGTTGCGCACTTCTTTGTTCACAGCGTTTTTTATTACTTTCAACAGAAAAACCGATAAGATGATCAATCAATAGGACTGACTCGATTGCGTTGGCTCTTTTTTCCCTGCTCTTGGATTAGGCAAAATCTTTACTTGCCTCCACTGGTTTGGCTTGTTTTTTAGAGCAAGGCTGTATGTATACTTGTTGTTATTTTAACCAGGGGTGGTAGAAATGGGTCTTTTCTCTTTTCGTAATAGGTGACTTGGAGAAACGTTACTTGGCGTTTTCATTCGACAGATTCCACGATTCACCACAATGTCTTGCCGATTTTCACGATTGGCAGATTACTGGAAAATGATTGAAAAAAGACTCAACAATTGGACTAGATTTTTCCCAGTCACTTTCCAATCGTGGAAATTGGCAACGCATTAATTTGTCGAATGGAGACGCCTAGGTTATTGTCCCCAGAGGAAATAGTTTTCGTTATAAACAAATCTAGTTAAAAAAGTACGAATAGTTCAAAAACTTTTTCTCATTTGAAGAAGCGAAAACTTAAGCAAGATCAAAACATGCGATGTCTAAAGAATGAAGCTATTGATGTTAGCACAGCTGGTTTTCCTATACCAAGAACATCAATTGTCAACTCTTTACAGCGGATCTATTTCAGGCCCCCATGTCTACGTGTGCTGGTATAATACGCAGCTCGCGGCTACCCGCAACCTTAATATATTTGTTTGGAATCCGCTGTCAATGTAGGTTTAAGTAAGAAAGTTTTTAGTACTATCACTTAGTTGAAATCAACTCGTATATTTCACCTCACAACCTGCAGAAATCGAATTGAAGTTTTCATGAACTTTAGTGGACAACAATTTGTAATCATAGTTTACGAACTAAGAAAAGTAGGTCTATGAAGTTTTTATGCGGAAGAAATAAGTCTTCATTTAAAGGTACTCGTAAAATTGATTATCTTGATTTGCAGATTCAACTTTGCCACTTTTCAGAATTCAGACAGAAAAGAAAACAACAATTGACTGCTAAATCTGCTCTTATATCATTGCACATAGTTTCATACTTTCTAAGTTCATTTAAGCTTAAAGTCACAAACAGGTACATAAATGGCAATCGACTAAGCCATCAAATCGCGCGCCGTAGAAAAAGTGCAAAATTGGGTCAGATTGAAATTCAACTAAGCATCTAGTGCGCTCTCGATAGGTATTTTCGCGTTGATACACGTTCACTGTCTAATTGTTTTGGAGTTTTTTTTTTCGTTTGGTTCGATGTGGAAAATTTATTATTCCACGCTGCTCAGCGTGTGACGTGTATCACGTTTTGGTCATGCTAGAATTATTTTCGTACTTTCTGATTTACGCACAAGGCGAAGAGATCAATTGACAGAGGCGGTCTCAGAGAGAGAGAGCAATTAGATCAGCAGCCAACAAAATAAAAAAAACATCCAAATTCAAATGATAGATGTTGCCTTAAACGAGTGTCTAAATATTGAACTTTTACACTTAACTCTTCCATCAATGTCAATTTTATTGAATTGCTGAACAGACGGGCTTAGAATTGAAAGTTTATTGGGAAACAAATCATTCGAATTGTATTTGGTGCTATAATTGAATGGCTGTTTAAGAGGTCGTCGATAATTGAAGAAGACGGAACAATTTGATTTATCTAAATTGTTGTTTGTAATCCAATTGACTAGGTTCCAATTGACTAATCGAAGAACATCCCGGTTGTGAGGAATAAACGCAAAGTTCAGCAGATGTTTTATAAAAGAAAACCACACAAATGTACTTACCAATTGTTGCAATATTAAATATTGTTCCAATAACAGCCATCAACAATATCGTTCCTAAATTATCGAAGAAAAGGCGATTGGGCATAAAGTACCCGGCATCTAAGATAATTGGTGGGAGCATGTAAAAGAAGAACGTATTCGGCGTCAAAGGTGACACATTGACCGATGTCACAAAGTACAGAACGACACCAATCACCACACCGACAACAATCAGAAGGCATGATTCTGGAAAGATTCTGTGTAGCTTCGGGGTCATGTGAAATCCTGGAAGAGAAACAGAAACAATATTTTTTTAATAGGGATTTAAAAAATCAATACCATAAATTAAATAAGAACCCTTCCACGTACAATTGAACAGTCAGATTAAAGCTTCCCCTTAATTATGCACAGTGTACCCAATTGCATTCAATTTTGATGAAGCACCAATTAAAAATTGTCTTTCGAAATAATTGCATTTTGCGTGCGTGCCTGATTCAATGAACGCCCTTGGTGCTCCCAAAAATGACGTCAAGGAATCACCTAACCATAAAATTCAATTGTTTGCTGCTCATATCGATTTTAAGTGGCAGCATGTGCATGAACTCAAGGCAAAGTGCTGCACAATATTTTGCCGGAATTCTCATTATTTTGTATTGCGTCCTTGGTGTAAGCCAAGGATATCTTGTGGACAAAAAAATAATTGAATCGACCGCGTTTATAAAAAGAAAGGAAGAATGAGGGTAAGCCTAAATGGACAAAGTATGATTAGTGTATAGATATAGTTTTCTCTGGGGATTATTAGCAGAGTCACTCGAAAAAGAGTGTCCATTGGCGGTGACACAATATAAAAGAAAGTAGCGGAAGATCAATAAATAACAATTTGGCTGAATTGTATTATATTACACTTTCAGGTCGAGAATCAGGATATAGACGGGAATGGTTATTTTGCACGCACACTTCCATGGCAATAGATTGTTCATCAACTGTTCATTGTGATAAGAAAGTTTGGAGGCAAAATCCAGGGACAATGAAACACTTTTTCGCTTCCGTTGAAGGATCAATAATAGGTAAGATGGGATCATGACGTTATCTCGAATGACAAAAATCTAGAATGACAAAAATCTCGAAAGTGTTTATTAAAAATCTCGAATGCAAAAATATCGAATTGTACAAAATCTCCAATTAACAAAAATCTCGAATGCAAAAAAGTTTTTCGAGATTTTTTATAAGTTAAAAGTTATTGTAACCTAAGGGGAGGCAAAAAAAGTCAGGCAGGGGGTTGCAGGAAGAAAGTAAAACTTTGGCCAAGTCCTTAGACCGAATTCGGAATTGAGTATGCGGATTGTCAGGATTGTCAAACCTTTCCACAAGAAAGCAGTCGTAAATTCGTGAAGCTGAAATCAGATTGTTTTTATGAACTATGAACTTCGTAGTACCATAATCTGCTCAGCTTGCAGCGAATTGTTTGATTTGTTTTGTTTGATGCTCTAGGAGCAAGCAACTGGCAAACAGGTATTTTGAAAATTGTACTTTAGCGAACCCCTTACCTACGAGGCGACAAGTTTATTGCTGACATTCGCAAAATGCAAACAAATTCATTACAGAAGATGGTTATGGAGTTAAGTGGCCTGTTGCAGGTGAGGAAAGAGTTATGGAAGTAGCTCAAAACAACCTGGGTTCAAAAAGCCGTCGGAAAGAAGCTATTTAGGAGATTAAGGCCATTTAATTGATTTACCGTCTTAGAGCAAGTAAATTATGTGCAGCAAGATAATCTCTTTCAAATAAGAATGATATCTTGTGCAGACCAATTAAGCATTGGTTAAAAAATGAAAAAAGACACGAAGCTTGACAGTCTAACCATCATGATTCATGGCAGCTTTTTAATCAATTCAGACTGAAAATTCTGCTGGATTGGATTCACAGAAATTCTCAGGTAGTTGGTAAAGAATAAATTAAAAGGCTAACTCCTGTTTTTGGGTGGGCTAACTTGCCAGTGGCCCATTACAAAGATTTCAAAGTCTTTTAAGAGAAGAGTACGCTAAGATTTTAAAAACGTATTTAAAAGCCGTTCTGGAATTTATTGCTAGGAAAAAAACAGAAAGAAAGACCAAAGAATGTGCCAAATTCGGGCGGGCAGATTTTAATATTCGTTACGACTAAGAAATCTTGATAAATCTCTGGAGTCTTTTGCAAAAGATCATCATCATCATTTTCGATGACCGCTTATCCTTAGAAGGCGCGGAGCGAGGGCGGCTAAATGGTCCTTTCATCTTTCTCGATCCTCCGACACCAACTTAAGTGACTCGGAGATGTTCTTTACTTGATCCCACCACCTGTTTTTTGTTCACCACTAGGAAAGGCGAACCTATAACACTGAAACAGTGCCCCTACATGTAAGGAGATACTTGTTTACTTTATGTTTTAAAGTTTGAAGTTTATAAGTGTTAGGAAATATGTAATCAGGCAGTGAATTCCAAAGTGTACTTTTGAAGCAGTGTAGTGCGAGGTGTTTCGAGGTGAACATAGAACATAGAGTGTTCCGGCTAACATTACCTGTCTAGAAAGTATGTCGGGGAGCATGCGAACACCGTGTCCAAACCATCAAAGAATCGCTCGTT
Source organism: Neoascia interrupta (assembly GCA_947623515.1). Taxonomy (NCBI): domain Eukaryota; kingdom Metazoa; phylum Arthropoda; class Insecta; order Diptera; family Syrphidae; genus Neoascia; species Neoascia interrupta. Next base: position 197,843,848 of record OX392462.1, read on the forward strand.
TCACTCGAAAAAGAAGAAAGATGCAAAAGATGATACGCAAAATATGTCGCCTTTTTTAAGAAAAATTTAGTCCCTATGAGCTTTCTCCATCCATAATCATAATGCATGCGCCAGGATATAAGAACGGGACCCCATAGAAAGGCGGAGACTGGGGTGGCAAGCCCAAAATCTTTTTGGTACCCGCCTCGTGATGGCAGTTAAGTTGGTGGAGTCGGTGGCGGACAATTGAGAAGAATCTTTCCCATCCACAGCTTTCCTAGTGGAAAGACTCTTTGAAAAATGTCGAAAATTTTTTTGAAGCGCAAAGCTTAGCCAGTTACACGGGTTGAAGCACTGTTGTTCAAGATGACAATAGGGCAGGAACCTGTTACCAATAAATGATGGTGCAGCCAGTCAGTCGAACATGTTGTGACAGAGTAGGAGTCAGAATATGGTCCGGAATTTACTCCGCGATCCCCTATGTTGACATAGGAGGAATAGCGTCAAAAGATAAGACCGGAAGTATTCGGGCTCAGGGTTAAAAGAATATACATACTCTAAAATTAAAGTATGCAATCGACAAAAAAGAAAATTCACGCCACGATTTTCATTGAGACCAAAAAGCTTTAAGCAAGTTCAACAATCGCTTTAAGGATCATAACAACAAAGTTCTGGTTGGAAAATTTAAGCCATATTTTATTTTCAAATCTCAAATTAAAATAAAAAAAACTCTGTGGTGGTACTTACCAATTTTCGCAATACTGGCCGAAAGAATCCATATACCGATAATAAATGGTGTTTTAACTCGATCAAAATCTACTTGTGAAATTGGATAACGTTCCGGCGCATGTTCAGTTCCTTCTGCTAGAGGATATATTAATCCTCCATCACTTCTATGCACATTCAATCCATTCATGGAAGCCGATTGTGTCGCTAGCGGACTCGATGAGGGTGTCTGGAAATTAATGAAATTTATCGTTAACTAAAAATACGCAATTCAAAGAAGATAAAAAAAAGTTTCATAAATATATTAAAAAAACTAAAGAGCTTCAATTGATTAATTGTTCCCAATCTCGCATATCACTTTATCACCCAACAACACGTTTTTTTGGTCAATTTTTATAACAAAAATGGCGATTTGTAAATTAATATTTCTAGTTTTTGGGAACCGGAAGCGCATACGAGACTTAAAACGGGTGTAAAACTAATAGAAAGCAAAACAATTCGTTTGTAACGATTTTCTAAATACCCGATGCTCTTTACCTTGTAACACCAAATTTAAAAGTTTTTTGTCCTGAATTTATATACTTTATGTCAATTTTTAATATTTATCACGTCCCAAAAATAAACATTAAGTGAAAAATAAAATCAAATAACTCTAATTTAGTTAGAATCATGAGAAAAAGCGAATATTTATGCTTAAAAAATAGTTTTTCCTAAGAACGCCTCTTAAAAAAGGGCGTACCTCAATACTTTGTGTAGGGATTACCATGGCATTACCTTTAATATTTGTCCTATAATTTTTTTCGATGTAGAATTAATATTCCAATATATCAGGTTTTTAAAAATCATGTTAAAAGTAGACATGGTCGATAGCTTAGGCGGTCGACCATATAGGCTTCTAGGCACTATTGTTCTGCACCAAAATTTGAGTGCAATTTGTTTGATTTGGTTAGGACCGCTCACTGAAATTCTCAAAATCAAGGAGACTGTTAAGATATTAATTGACGACGCAAGTATAGCTAAGGTGGAATCGAAAAAAGCAGAAGGATAACCCTTACCAGGGAAGAACAAGGATTAGAAAGAAAGTGGTTAGTTGCTCTTCTGCCAGGCCGAAAAGCATCGTATTCATTCGCAAAACCAGCTCGAAAACGTATTCAAAGCCTTTCAAACATATCGATAATCTCTAGTTCTCAATCCTTGGGTGCAGTTGTATCATATTGGTCGTTCAAAATCTTACTTTATCCGACTCATTGAAAAAAACGTATTTTAGTCCACTCCAGACAGACTTGTCAACTTAAAGCGATTGATTACTGCGTACGATAGCCTTTTGCGCCTCTCCAGGCTGTTAAGACTGTTATTCTCCATGTCCTGTTCAACAACTCCTATTTAACTGCCTTCCTCTAAGGGCCGGTTTTTTATAGCTGAGTTAAGCCCAGCTGAAAATAAGATCTGTGAATCTCGGACCGAAAAGAATCTGGAGTTAACCCAGTCAACAAAGTTGCGAAGTTGACTGACTTCAACAAGTTGAAGTTTCGACTTTCGAAATTTTTGACTTTCCCAACTGTTACTTCACAAAGAAAAACACAGGCAAAGAAGTTCGAATTGTCCTCAGATGTCATTTTTCACACAACCACGCAAGGCAACTGCCATTGTACACAGAAAAAACATTCAAAGTAGTTCATACTGTTCTCCAGAGTTATCCAAGTTTACTCAACAAATTTGGCGAGTAAGCCCGAGATTATGCCCAGATCTAAGTTCACTGAAAAACTCATTTCTGGGATTAATCTCAGTTAACTCGGAAAGTCGGATCATCTCGCACTGAAAAACCCGCCATAGGATAGCGAAGCATCTAATCTCTAAGATTGTTATGACATTTCTCTGGCTGATCTTACTGTAATTTTATTGAATTCTTTGAGCATTCGGGAAGTTCTACTTTTACTACAAGCAGTCACACCAAGCCGCTTCACCCCCATGAAAATCGTATGGAGAAGCGACTTTTGTAATTGAGAAAGCCGTCAATATTTTTTGAATTTATCTAAATTGTAATGCAAGAACGGTTGTCCGAAATTTGCAAGACATTTCCAAATACTTATCTATTATATTAGGCATCAAACGTATTAATATATCTGTTAACACGGCTGACCAGGGCTAGAGGACCTCAATTTTCCATTCACGCTCAAAGATGGGTCGACCGGAAATATTTAATGAATAATGGGGCATATTGTCTATTTATGGCACTAAATCTACCAGCGGTAGTAACTAATAGTCACGTGCCTTATACTATACACAGGTCCCTATGGTGTAATAGACTGACCAAGAAGCTGACGCAGGTCCTCTCCTAAACAAATACCACTTTCAAGTTTACTTTATTTTATATACTCAATATCACGATTACGTCTATTTGTGCTCTTATCAAGACACACTACATTTAGCCAAGTTCATTATAAAACTGTGCCACAAGACCATTAAATGACAGTAGCTTACTCCTCCATGCGGAGCAAGTCAAAACAAATAAAAATTGGTCAGTGTAAATATTTGCTCACAATCGATTCGATAGTATACGCCAGGCACTTGTCGTTGAATGGAACCAAGGTAAAGTGAACCAATGACACAAAATCCAACAAATCAGCGACGACTGTGTTGTATGTGAGAGAAGATTTGATGAACACGTTGCGTTCCTGTACATTAACTTTCAATTAATTGACATAAATTTACTTCTATTTCATTGTCACACACCGGCGAAGCTAATTAATGTACTTGGATGGATTTACGACCCAGGAGAGGACTATTAACGCAAATTTAGTATGTGAAGTGTCCAGTGCTGAATGTCATATAACTTCTGTCAGTTCAATGTGGCTATCAAAACTGTCATTTATGGTCTCGATTTATGTGCAATTCTTAGCATATAAACATTGTTGCAAGTAATTGCACTGGATTGTCTCAATGATTAATGCATTTTCTTAGCCCATTGTCAGCGAATGGGTACAGCATTTCTTGAGCAGAAATTTTTTTCTAATTAAAGTTTTGCTTTTGCAGTCGATTCGTTTTCAACGTAGAAAAATAATTGCAACGATAAATGTATTTCCGATTATCATTATTAAAAAGTCTGTGGATGACACTGTCAATTATCCATCCGTAGATTACGTGACGCTTAAATGAGAGAACAGTTAGTGAAAACAAAAAAAAAAATTAACAGCGATGTTAGCAAGTTCAGCCGAAAAAACTATGTCCTTCCGTACTCTAGGCATTGTCCTCATGTCAGAATCACTTAAATGAAAAATGCTGAGCACGTGGATCTGTCAAAGTTTGTATAATATTCCAGACTTGAGATTGATAGTTTTTTTTGTGTTATTATGTGCCTACTTCTTTTGTATATCCAACGAAAAAAATTCACTGAATTCAGATATTATCATTTCAAATTTTTGTTTTTATTATCTTTGCCATTATAAACAGGTTTTAGCCTTCCGAGTCTCTGTTCCCTGCCCTTTTTGGAAATCAGTTTTTTATTTATTGTCTTACTTGCAAGAAATATCGAGGCATATTCCTTAAATGCACTTTTACTATACACTATTAAATGTACCGCGTAAGCGTCTTAAACCGCTCTGCGACACACTAATCGGCACGTGTCAGTGAGGCTTCCGGTCCAGAAGATTGACTATGATCCCTATGGACCAGATCTTATTCCCACTAAGACTTATCCTCGAAAAGGGCTATAATATAACATATAATAAATATCAAGTCGAGACAAACCAACAACTTTTCATCAATTTTTAAACCGCATATGGCAGCGTTCATCGTTAGGAGTTCTCTACGTGTCGATGGCCCAATTCCAGATCCCGGAAAAACTGATCAATCTTCTTTTTTTTTATAATTCACTCGCGAATTAAGGGATTGGCTACCTTTTTAATGTTGTTTCACATCTCACGAGCGGGAGATGTGAAACAGGACTAGAAGAAAGGATTAGAAGAAGAATGAAAGGATGAGAGATACCGGTGAACTCTTGTTTTAAACAGCTGCAGATTGAATTGTGTAGGAAAGACTGATCGTGGGAGGACATTCCACATTCGCGTTGTACGGCTTATGAAAGAACCTCTAAACTTAACGGTGCGTCCGAAAGTGGGCCCAAGGGTAAACTGAAGTGCATTCGATCTATGCCGGGTATTACGGTTGAAAGTCTTAAGGGGTGGAATGCAATTAGCTATTTCGATAGAACATTGTTTATAGAAAAAGCGATAGAACAGTGATAGGCAAGAGACATTGCGTCGATGTTCCAATGAGTCAATTGACTTCGCAATATTTCTGTCTCCAATGAGTTTTATCGCGCGTTTTTGTATCTTGTGTAGCAAGTGCAATGCTGTCTTTGGAGCACCAGCCCAGACATGGGAATTGTATTCCAACTTAGGGCGAATATATGCCTTATATAAAATAGCCAAATCAGAGGGGGTGAAATATTTCTTGCATCTTTTAAGGAAACCTAGGCATTTCGCAGCGTTCTTGGCGACTCCGAATATGTGGTCATTCCAACTAAGGTTGTAATTGACACACATACCGAGAATGGAAAGCGTTTCGGTTTCATTGATGCAAGTGCAATTCATGGATAATGGCTGTGTGTTTCGGTTTTGCTTCAATGACAGCAGACAGCATTGAGTTTTAGAAGCATTAAATTCTACTCTATTTTGAGATCCCCATGATACAATGCTGTTAAGATCAGAGTTTAATGGGTTTGACATACGCTGCCGTTCTAGTTCTACGTTCGAAGCGCAGGGGGGGGCGAGGAACCGAGAACGAATATGAGAAACTTAGGTTACTGTCATCAGCAAAGGAGTGGATTGGATTAGTTGTAGCAGACAGAAGATCATTAATGAAAATGAGGAAGAGTGTCGGAGACAAAATGGAGCCCTGGGGAACCCCAGCGTTTTTTTATGAACTGCGGACTTGAAGCCATCCAAAACAACTTGAATTGAACGGTTCGAAAGGTAATTACTAATCCATTGAATAAGAGATTCGTCGATCTTTGTAAAGTAATAGTGCTGGTTTTTTCGAAAAATAATCCTAGGAAATCGTTGCTATTTCGGTTTGGTGAATGGAAATGGGTTCAAAACTCCTCTCACGAAAGAGAAAAAGCAAGCTCCACAAATCCCTAATTTTGCCAGTTCTGCTTTATGGTCTCGAGAGCTGGACGGTATGCAAAGAAGGAGAAACTACTCTAGATTTAGATAATAAGACAAGGTTTTTGTTTTGGAAGAACTTGTCCCACATACAGTTTAAAGCAGCTTTAGCAGCTACTGTTCTCCCTTTTAGTAGGGGACGAACATCCAACATATCAAATTTAAGCCGAAAACTCAACTATGTATCCGAATTCGTCAAGACTTTGATATTTTCATTGTCCAAGCTCCACTTTTTGCTACTTTTTTTTTGTTGGTGAATTCTAAAAATCATGATTTTGAACTTTAAAGTATTTTTATTTATTAGAGTTTACTGATTATAAGCTGGAAAGTAAAGCGGTTATCTGATATGACAGCAACATCATCAAATTCATGATCAACAAGGTTAGATATCATGATTTTGAACTTTTAAGCTTAACTTTTATTTGTTAAGGATCTTGAACACTTAAGAGCAAAACTACTGAAAGTAGCTCTCAGGCGAGAATCACAAGAGTAGCTTGCAGATAGAGAGTGGAGTCAGGACGGGATCTGGGCAGTTGAGAGCAGGGTTACCGCATAATTTTTTTTTTTTAAAAAGGTCGCTTGAAACCAAAAAAGGTCGCTTTATGTGATAAATTGTTCACTGAACACGCAAATTAGTTAAATTTATTAACGTCACTTTATTGAAGTTTTTTATATTCCATTCCAAAGTACACAACTGAAAATTCAGATACGTTCTTTTGGAAAATGACGTACGTCAGTTACTTCTTCTATAGCCACTTTATATAAGAACGTGTGTATTAAACTGTGTTGTCAGTTTTGTACTTCTGTGTGACGGACGCGACGTTTTCATTGGGCTAGAACCCTTTTACATTTTTCGGAAAAACTTGTTTGGAATTGCAGTTAAAAATGTGAAGGTAACTTCAAGTTAATGTTTTTGAAAAAGTTGCTTTCAAATAAAGGTCGTCTCTTAGTCGCTAAGGAAAAAAAGGTAGTTAATAGCGACTCAAGTCGCTCAACGGTAACCCTGGTTAAGAGTAGAAAATCAACTCTCTGCGAGTACTCTCGGGATTCTCGAGAGTGGCCTGAGAGCTAGTCACAGAGTTTTACTCTAATGTGGACGCGCGCCTTTAGAGTTTATTGAAAATAAGCTAGAAAGTAATGAGGTTGTCTAACATGACAACATCAGCATAAAGCAGAACTTTTATTAAAATGTATGCCACCCCGCTTTCATTTTGTGGGTTGACCTCCAAATACAGCCTTGTGTTCATCTTAATTCTAATAAATTTGGATGATAATCCTAAATTTGCCAATAAATATATTGCCAATGTTTATAATTTTACTTTTTTTTTAAATCCAAGCATTTCGCGGCGTTTTTAGCGGCGTCGCATACATTTCAACGGGGGTTGAGGTTGGAACACACATACCTAGAACAAAGAGTTTTTTCGTTTTAATGATGCAAGTGCATGTTTTCCTGTATCTAAAAGGTAACACAGGAATTCAGAAGTTCAATTTCCGGAAAAATTTTGGGGGTTTCCATCGGATTCAGGTGAATTCAAGCTTTAAATGTTATTTAAGGGCTGTAATAGCTCCACCAAGAGCAGCATCTAGCTCAGGGGTGATCAAATTTGGTAGAGCAAAACGTAGGGTTTTTGGTTTGAGCCTGGGAGTAGTACGAATGGAGTTTTATTACTTGTGCCAGATACAAGACGAACGTTTCTCCAAAATGCTTTCAAGTCCACAGGGCCTTTTTTTGACATACATATAGCTTTTTTTAGTACGGCAAAACGAGTAGTTGTTCGTTTTCCTAAACATATTAAGGAAAGCAAAATTTTTTTGCGAAAGTCAATACAATCGACGTTATATTGTATTTCGAACAATACCATCCAGATGCGTTATAATTTATTTTTGAGTCAGGTAAAACGTAGGCACTGTTGCACTTTATAAGTTTGATTTACTTACTGTCAAGAAAACTCAGTTGAATTTGCGATGGTAGCCTCCTTTGGCTGCTCCTTTTCTAGGGTCACTTGTCATTGTAATAACACTAAGGCAAAAAAAAAAATCAAACGAAAACAGTGGATCCCAAAGCGTTACGGTGCAAACTTATGGCGTATTCTTTTGAACATTGAATTGCCACACCGAGTTGCCAAATAATACTCGGTGTTCGCGACAATTCCAGCGTGGTGTACACTCGGTTTCATTGTGTACAAAACGACAAATACTGCACCAGTGCAATCATCACGTTAAGTGACGAGTTACTATGGCTTCATTTTGTTTACTTTTTTTTCATTTCGTAGTCTGATTTTGTTGGCGTCATTTTTTTGTATTTTTTACTTAAAATGAATTTTGAAAGCGCTTAATTTGAGTTTTTAACGATTTCATTCAATTTCAGTCGTGTTGTAAACAATCGCGAATGAAAGTTGAGTCGAAACGTCACTTCACATACACAATCAAAGGTACACCTAGCTTCCACCGTCAAATACGAAGGTAGCGTAATTTCGAGTTCGGTGTCGACATCGAACTAATTCGGAGTTCAAAAGAACATTTACATGAGCACGATTCTGTTCAGGTGTGCGAGAAAAGAACAATTTTTTTCTGTATTCCACACCAGTTTCACGATTCGGTGTTGAAAAGAATACGCCATTAGATTAAGCTAATATTTATTGTTTTTCCTTCTCACCGAAAGTCAATTCTTTTTATACTTCTTTCGGAAGTGAGGATGGAAAACTAAATAGGGAAACTAAATAAGACGTCAGCTTCTATTAAAGGAATGTGTGACCTATGACTAGTCCTTTTTTGTTTAACTGAGAAAGGCTAATGTTTATGTTCGTGTGCATGAGCTAGTCATTAGCTGGCAACCGAAAACTCATCAGAAGAGCCGCAGACACATGAAAAGAAATTAGCATGGCACGTGGAATCTTAGCCACTAACAAAAAAGAATGTCCGCTGCTTGACTTTGTTAAATTGATTAAATGATAAGAATTTATAAAAATTCCTAGACATCGAAGGGCGTGATTTTCGCGTAAGTAATATAGATTTTTTTTTTCTAAAAAAAAAATAAAATAAACTCAAAAAGAACCGCCAAAGCCTACTTATCAGGTTGACGTATAACCTATGGTTAAATTCACCAATGTTTACAAAAGTCCCCTATCAAAAAAAAAAAAAAAAACAAAAATATGCAATACACAGATAAAAAATAAATAAATAATAGTCAATCAATTTGAAATGATAATCTTACCGATTCCGTTCGTCCTGTCGATACTGTTGTAGCTGCAGTACCCTCTGCAGAAGTGCTCAAATTTGGACGCGCCTCTATGTTGTTCACACAACAAATCAAAATGCAACTCATCAGCACAAACATAAATCTTCTCTTCGTTAAAGTTCTTAGGCGCGGTGGCTCTCCTTCCCTTCGTTGTTGGCCTTTTCGGCAGTCTAACATAAATTTGGCATCTTTCACATTCACTAAATCTGTTACACTCTTAAGCCTATTCAATAGCACCGTTCGCACGTTTGCCACTCTCCTCAGTATGATAATGGTCAGCACTGTGTAGAGATACTGAAAAAGTTTTATGCTCCAACTCAAATCTGTGGCAGTATCAACAAATTGACTGAGTTCAAGCGTTGAATCAAATTCAGCAGCAGCGCTACTCGCTACTGATGTTGCACTCTTGGACATAATTATATTCAAACAATCACTACATGGTTTACAATTAGGAATAGTTGTGTTAGGATTAGTTGTATTACTAGTATTAGGATTAGATTTAATAGCACCATCTAAAACCGTCGTCGTTGTGAGCATTGCACTTTTACTCGAACCGACAATGTCGACATCCTGGTCGAGGTCGTCATTGTTAAACGCACCATCACTGTTGACTGCACCATCACTAGTTGCTTTATTAGAAAAGTCTGTTTTTGATCTACACCAGCAAGCTCGACGGGCCAAATTCATTTCTTGCATTAGGGAAGGCGTGGCACTATCGAAGTCGGTCTCCTTCATTTTATTTGCCACAGGATAGTGCTTGCAATGGGCAGCACTTTTTTTGCTCATGCGAATTTTCGGTCTGATTTTGATTGTGTTAATCAGCATTGCATCGAATGAGATTGCACAAACAAGTTGTGGTTATACATTCGGGAGAAGATAGTTTTTTTTTGTGCTTAAGTACGTGGAATCACTGAAAGTAAAAAGGAAAGGAAAAAAATGTTAATGAAAATATAAATGTTTAATTAAAATGGTTAGGTATATTTTTAATTTCTTCAAGTTGGGTACAGTTTGCTCATAATAGTAAATTTGACAAGTTTCGTAAATTGGCAAAAGTCTGGATTAAGGCAAATGCAAGGTGACTTTCCTTTTCAACCTGTGAAATTTCAAAAAAAATTTGGCCTAAATATAATAAGTTCCGAACTAGCACGCTCATCCAGAGTGACGGATGACTCAGGCATAGGTTATTGGTTACAATCTTTCGAGATATCATACTATGAAATTAAATCTCGAAAACATCTGCAGAGGATTTGGCGATATGGCCTTTTGCGAGAACATCTCAGTTTTGGTACGACTTTCCAGTCTAAGTCAGTTGACAGAAAGAACTTTACGAAGCTACTTCTTCCACGATATCTCAGAACTTTCATGCGTACCAATTACCGCTCCTTCAAGGTATGTAAAACCATCAAGGTGGATCAAAACTCTACACCGCGTAAGAAGGAAATGGATCATCCAAACAACAAGGATCTTCCCCCACTGGGTATCACAATGGGTCTCCACAGACTTAAGTGCGTTTCGGCCCACGTTATTTCGCCTCAACAATCCAAAAACCTAACCTAGCCTAACGTGTGCAAATCTGAACAAATTTTGGGCAAATTTTCAAGTATTTAAAAAAAAAAATAAAGCGCGCCATATACAGTCAACAAATAGACCATTTAAGTTGTCAAAAAAAATCTTGTTTTTTGTGTGAAAAAGCCTAAAATTTTTTCTAGGAGTGCAAATAATTAATATACCATACCCAATCTAGGACCGCAAGGGCGCTTCCCTTAGGTGATGCGAGGAGAATGACGATCCAAACTACGAAATTACCTCCTTCCACCAATTACCCACCCTATCCAAATTCATGAACGAATGGAGAACCTATATTTTTCTGCTCCAGGTGGTATAAGCAATTGCCAAAGCCCACCTGCAGTTTCTTTGACTAAGGCCGGAGAATGGATTCTGGAGGCCCCAAAATACATTTATCAAAAAATAAATAAGCTACTCTTGTGGCTCTTAATTCAACTCGCTCGGCAACTGAGCATGATGAAAATACCACCATGCTCATCTCAGGGGTCAGGGAGAGGAAATGAAGGAACTAAGGGATTGGCACCGCAAAAAAGCTTTAGTAGCTGAAGGCGCAGTCCCTAACATTGGGCACTGCCTCCTCTTTTGCTCAACCGAAAAGCATGAAGAAGCTAGTTTCTGGGGTTGACGTGAAATTCAAAGCACTTCATCACTGAAGTTCTAGGCAAATTAAAGTAAGTTGTCTGCAAGGTTGTAGCAACCTAGTTTGTGCTGATAAGGAAAGAAGTTGTATTCCTTTCCCCGGACAAACAATTGATGTCCTTCAATTTCTGAATCCATTTGCGCTCATAACGACTGTTTTAAAAACACACACAAAACTTTTCTAATTTTCTATTTTTTGTAAAAAAAATACTTTTGGTCAATCTTAGAAAGGAAGATTAAGTCGCAAACTTTTTAAATAGTAAATTATGCTCCTGTGTAATTATTGATCATTTGGCATCTAGCCAGTGAAAATAGCATTAGATGTCAAGCTAATAAAAGGTCTTTTGACAAAAGAGCAACGAAGTGTCCATAATCAATGCTACGAGCGCACTCAAGGGCCGACTCAAATATCAATGTGAAACGTGAAAGCAAAAGCTTTCATTGCATTGAGGCTCAAAAAATTGCTGATTACACGAGGGCGTTGCAAAAACGATTTTCGAATATCGTTTAATCTTTTTTTAGCATCGATACTTCAAAATTTCATCTGGTATAAATCTTGTTTAATTCAATGTTAATGTCCAGAGCACATAAAACCTCGGCCTTGAATGCTCGTAGTCACCTAATTTTTCAAATGTGTCGTTTTTTTTTTAGGTATTTATTTTTATTTATTTATTTATTTGAATTCATTGTTCATGTAAGATAAGTGCACAAGGCAAATCTTTTAAAAAGTGAACAAGCTTATATATATTACAATTAGGTAGTTTAAAGTGAATTTAAGTACATAATATAAGAACAATAATGAATTTAAGACAATTAAAAAAATAAAAAAGAAAATCTTTAACATTTTAAATTTTCAAGATATTCAGCGATAAGAGATAGAAAAGGGAGAGATAGAAGATGAAAAATAGATAATGGGGAGACTGAAAGTATGGCAGGGTAGTATACAAAGTAAGCTTTTGTTCGGGCTCAAGAAGAGAGTGTGAACTTTAAAAATAGATTTATCGGTCATAAATTTTTGTTTCAATGAAATTTTTTTGTAGAAAAACATTAAATTTACCGAAGTCATTCTTTATTTGCAGCAATAAAAACTAACAAATACCTGTAATGCTTTGCGAGAAATGTCCTTTTCCCACTGCACATGAAACCGGTCTTATAATATTTTAAAATCTCCTCGATCGGTCGTCTGTTTGTAGGTCCTGTTGTCCGTTTTGTAGAATGTTAACAAATTTTTACATTTTTCATCTGATTTGCAACTAGTCGGTGGAAAATTTAAGAATAAGGTTAATGCTGAGCCTTAATAAACTTCTTCACACATACTTGTGCTGTTTTTTCAAATTAATGCTTAAAGAAAATATGCGCTAGTATTGATTTGGCCGCAGTTTTTACGGTTACAAAGCCACCGCCTGTCAATGCACTTAACACCTAACTCCAATTTGCATGTGGCTGACACAATAAGAAAACGCGAAAGTGCGACTTCATTTCCTCAATCTTTTGGTAATTTTGGTCAGGCTTTGAGCTATAAGATTTACACAAGTAAGAAGTGCAGTTAATTTAACTTACAAGTCAGCACTGATTTTCGCCTTGAACAAAGGTGTTATTTTCAACAGGAACTCTTTTTCTCCTGCTATCTTATATTGACTGACAAATGAGTATCGTAAAGGAACCTGAGGGTCTCGGAAAATATACATAAATATGTATGCTTCTAACATGTGACTTGATTCAACCAACCAACGGTGCACGAAAATTTATCGGGAAATCCAAAAGCAATTCACCTCTCGTATCAATAGAAATCATTACGCTCAAGTTACGAAGCTTTTCCCTTTACTGATGTTGCTTTCGGAACAAACAAATCCTTCCCCCATCAAGGACGTCAATGGAATTCTTCTTTTTCGAATTTATCATCTCTCTGACGTACATAGGTGCCTATATCCAGTTTCTCCCTCTATTATATCCTCCCATATTTTATTCTTGAAATCAACGTGATTTATATCCCAGCACATGTACACAACACTCGTTCCACTTAAATAATCATTATTCTAACATAACAATCTTATACCCGTTCCACGTTTTTCTTATATAGGCAGGGCTATATACGCTTTGTTGGATCTCCAAGAAATGCAAATATTTGCACGTGCGTCGTCGCAGCCTATAGCAAGGCCTAAAAGAAAATAACTTAACTGCCTGCAGATAAATATTTCATTCATATAAATCTATTTTTAACGCAGGGATTAAATAAATGCAAACACTCAGCATTTAATTCGAAACTAACTGGGTTTTTCCAGAAAAATTAAAAATGGATGTTTGCCGAAGACATTAAGCCATCTTCTTGTTTGGGGATTACTATTTGGATTACACTGACTTCAGAAAAAAAATTCCGATATGAAGATTATCATAAATTAGCAAGAATTGTACGCAATGTTGAATGGCATTCAAACTAGAATGGAAGATTGTGTTCAATTTGGAAAAAAATAAAAATTTATATACTGAACATATTTTTTGTTATGATGCTATTGGGTATTAGAACCGAAACCCCGGTGGTGTTTGAGTAGAACCGAAAAAACACAACTCGACTTTGACAATAAACCACAGCGCGAGTCAAAATTTTTCATATTCTCGTGAACTTTGGGTTGGATAATATTTTGTAAATAGAATTTATAAAAAGGATACACGACTAGGGGTGTTAAAAATTCACAAACGTACTTGGAGAAAGTTCAATCACTGTATGGCCAATCATGAAGTAGCCATCAGACCTTACGATTGCAAAAAAAATCCGGTTTAAGGTTAACAATTTAATTATAATTCAACCACATCCCAGGGACATTCTGAACACTTAAAGCATTTCACCCAAAAATAAGTTTGAATTCTTATATTTAGGCCAAGAACATACAATTTCGTTAATGATACTCTATTTAGCAACACAACAAAAGCTTGCCTCAAACACACATGATAATTTGTCTGATTTATCATCAATCAAAAAAACGAAACAAATAAAAGCCACTTGTTACAGAGTCGTAATGAGTTAATTAGAGACTAGATATTTTTTGGTAGTCATAATGACACACAAGTCGAAAACAATCATTTTCCAAATCACCGAAGTATGAATTTGAGCAAATTTGGTTTTTGTTTTTGTTTGATGGCAGGTGAAAATTTCGTGACCAATGATGATCTTAACATTGCTCATGGAGTTTTGTACGAGAATATATTGCTTTTAACAGCATAAAATGTACAATCAGCGTTTGTACATAATCAGGTCAAATTTTGGTTTGAGGCTCAAGGTATTTTATTTTTGCACCTAGGTGTGAGTTCTAGGTCCATTAAAACCTAAGAATGCCTCTCCACAGCTTAATAAGCTTGTATGAAACCGTGAGTCCATTCGTCACCTTAATCGCAAGTAAACCCGTGACTCTTTTTTAAGGAGTGACTGGCAAGTACAATACATCATTTGACTTTGAAGCATAAAAGTGTCACATATACCAGAATACAATTGACTACACGATTTTGTACCGTGGAACATGCCTGCGTTCAATTTTCAGAACAAACGTTAGGCAGAGGGATGGCTGTGTATATGTTTTCCAACTCAGTGGAAAACAAGATTGCGATACAATTCGGCTTGTTCTTGTACTTTTGTAATTTTGCCATTAGTTTTTTTTAAAGCCAAGCCTGTTTTGATCTCCTTTTTAAAAATCTATCTATAAAAAACAAAGTCGTGTGTGTTACACTTATTATAACTCGAGAACGGCTGAACCAATTTTAATGAATTTTTGATTGTTGCATTTGTCTTCATTTAGGATAGGTTGTGGGCTATTAAAATTTAAGAAAAGTCCATGGACAAAAATAACAGTAAATTATCACCTTTATATAAAAATTAAACAAAGTATACAGCCTGTCAGTAAAAAAAATGGAAATTGGAAAATTTTTTCGTTTCGTGTTTGTATTTCAAATAAAGAGGCGCTCGAAGCTCTATGCAGTGAAGTAGCAAAAACATAGGGTGGGTCAAACCACCCAAAGTTGACAGTTTTTTAAAACTTCAATGAAACTTTAGAAACTTGGCGGAATGCCGTTAAACTCATTGTATCTAGCAAATGCCCACGGCTTTTGATTTTTTAGAAAAAGTGTGTTTATTATTACCTACATATGTACATATGTACATATGTATGTATGTATGCAGATTTTTTTTACTTTTGAGAATGGTCTATATAAAATGTTGTAGCGTCGCTATACTTATATTCGATAGTTCGCTATATCGAGCGTCTACTGTAGTGTGTATAGTACACTTGGTATACTACCAAAATGAGCCTATCGCGATTGCTAAAGATCGTGGAGGATAGTAGTTATGTAATATTAAAAATATGTACATATGTAGTTCATTTGCAATTTTTTATACACTATCCAAGGAAGGTATAATAACGTTAAATGTAAGCTTTGTGACGCAAATATTATACCTTCTATCGCAACATTTGCTGTCAGCCCTTAGACTATTTTAATTAATTAATTTTCTGTGCCCCAATTTTCTGTCATACGTTTTATTTACTGACAGGGGTGTTAAAATTTCGGCCACCACCAGATTTGTTCTACTATAGGTTTTTTGGATCGCTAATTACGAATTTCCGAGTTCTTTTCTCGAGAAATCGGGGCTTTACCCTTAAAACACCCAAAAATATCCTTAAGGAAGGTATACAACCAAAGCCGAAAATTGGTCTCGCCAAGCCTCGATAACGGCAGCACCAGGTACTTTTAATGATCCATAATTTGTTTTGTCCGAATTGAGTTAGGGAAGAGAAAGAAATTGGAAAGAATCGAAAAAATCTGAATTTGCGTGTTGAATGGGAGTTTAAAAGCGAGTTAGTATTATTTTTAGTTGAATATGTTCGAGTCATTATTTTAGAAGTCGGAACGAGTTTCAAAAAAAAAAAAATAATCACAAAAGCCGAAAGCCAACAAATGTAAAATGCGGAAAATCTAAAATAGCGCAAAATCAAAATTTCAAGGGGCTTATCCCAAAAATACGAGTATAAGATATCACGAAATCGGTACTTTAATATAAAGGATTGTAAAAAACGCCAAGCGATGGGGTTGCCTATTCATATTTCACTTTTTCGGGGTTGTGGGTTTTTTTGTACCCCAACCCATAATTTCACATTCAATTATTTCACATCACATTAAAGAATATGGGCGGGACAAAGTTCGCCGGGCCAGCTAGTCATTATAAAAAGAGGCATGAAAATGTGATGAAAGCCACTTGTTTTTGGTGTTTTGGAGCCCAAACTTCTCTCAACATCAGCTCACAAGTTCTCAATGGGTTTGAGGTCGGGATTTGGAGCTGGCCAGTGAAAAACGCTTATTTTTTCATCCTCAAACCAACGCTTCACTACGCATTAAGTGTGTTAAGGATCAATATCCTGCTGAAAAGTGTGCGAAACTGGCAAGTGATCAAAAGCATATGGCTCCATAACATTTGCCAAAATGTCCTCATACATATGCTGATCCATGCGGCCATCGACGCGCACAATAGGACCTACGCCGTACCAGGAAAAAGCCCCCCTAACCATGACGTTTCCACCACGCTCCATAACATTATTTTTCTAAAATGCGAAGGGCGTTTTTGCGTGCTCCCTGGCAAACTCCAACCGACGTTTTAATTTTTTTTTTTGAAACATGTGGCTTTTTGCGTGCAATGCACCCGCACAGACCTTCTTCTAGCAATCTTTTCCTGGTGGTCCTAGGTGTAACTTTTGCGTTCAATTGACACGATACGGCTGAGTGGATGTCCTTGCTGGTATGAAAAGGATTTGCCTTACTTAGTCGACAAATAAGTCTGTCTTCTTTAGCGTTTTTTTTTTCATTCGTAAACAGTTTCACATTTCTTTGTGACATATTCTTTCGTAAAAGCATTTCACTAACTGGGACCAGACAAAAAAAAGTGCAATGATGGTTGCAATAAAACGGTAATTTACCGATGCAAATATTTTTAGCGTCAAGTGATTACTCGCTTAGAAAGATTAGAAAAAAAGCTATGTTCTTTTTTGTCATTGTTTCTAATTTGTTTTCCACCACTATATATGCACACACAGTTTATGTAACTAGTTCCTATTCGACATCAATGTTCACAAAAATTCACATGCAACAATTATATATATTTATACATATAAGCAACATTTACCTAAATCATGCGTGTACCATGTCACTAGAGTCGCATATACGCATGTAAATGCAATTATTTGCATTCAGGTTCTAAATTTTAAAATAATATAATAAAATAAATTCTAAAATTGTAGTCGGTGTGCTGTGGCGTAGTGGTTAGTGTGTGTGCTTACTACGCCGGAGGCCTGGGTTCGAATCCTGCCATCGTCACCTGAAAAAAAAGGCTTGTTCTTTTTCACGGTCCCCACCCCCGCGAGGGTTTGACAAGCCCTCCGAGAGTATCATTTGTCTTGAAAAACTTCTCAAAGTGCCGTTCGGATTCGGCAAAAAATTGTAGGTCCGTTTGTATGTAAAGAGAAATTAACACACCAGCATACATTGTTGAGAAGTTGGCCCTGGTTCACCTCGAGCTGTTGCGCCACTCTATTTATTTATTTATTATTTATAAAATTGTAGTCGAAAATTCAGGTAGACTACAATTTTAGAATTTTTTAAAGGAAACTTAGAGGAATTTTAGATGGCTAAGATGGCTTAGATGGCTTTAGTTAATTCTAAACTTTAAGTAAGTTTAACAATTGCCCTCAGGAGGCTCCAAATCAAAAGGGATAAAACAATGTTACTTTTTTGTATTTTGTTGTTCAGTCGATTTGAAGTATCGGAATACTGAGTAGTTTTTCTTTACTTTGTTGGTTTATGTGCAACACCAAATCTTGAAGCTTTTGTCTTGAATTCTTTTATTGGAGGTCAATTATATTAGTATTATATTATATATAAATCCAAAATATAGTCATATTATTATTATTATTAAATTCCTAAAATAAATAAATTTCAGGTTTTGTTTCGTTTAAAAATGCTACAAATTTGGAAAGGACTAAAATACGAAAAAGGTTCGTCATATCCCCCGACTTTATTTTAAAGCTATATTATAAAGGATCCGTCATCTAACGTTATTTTTTTGTTCAACTAGTGCTTATTTCGTGAATAGTAACACTTAGCTCATGTCTTCCGCTGAACGAATATGGTTGCGTATACGCTTCAACAACGCTGAGAAGTATGCGTTTTCGCTTCCCTAAAGCCGCGTTGTCACAAGCAACGTAAAACAGGAACAGAAACAGAATCTCATACATTAGCAACTGAAACCTAGATTCGCTGAATGCTTTTTGCGTTGCAAGAGTATGAAATTCTGTTTCTGTTCCTTGTGACAACGCGGCCTGCAAACGACTTAGAGAAGATGCTGATTTTGCCAAAAAAAAATCATCTTTTCAGATGAAGCTCATTTTGATCTTGGCGGGTATTTTGATCTTGGCGAATAAACAGGCAAAATTATCGCATTTGGGGCACAGAAAACCCGCACGCATACATTGAGAAGCTGATACACCCAAAACGAGTCACTGTTTGGTGCGGATTTTGGTCCAGAATCATAATTGGGCCATTTTTCTTCGAAAATAAGCAAGTTGTGGACGTTACAGTCAATGGCGATCGTTATCGGGCCATGTTAAACGAATTTTTGTTCACAAAAATTAAAGAGGAGGATATTGGCAATATTTGGTTTCAATAGGACGGCGCTATGTGTCACACAGCCGAGACTACACTCGATATTTTGTGCCCTGTTTTCGAAGATCGCATTATCAGCCGCAGAGCTTATGCCGTTTGGCCAATTCGGAGCTACGATTTGACACCGTTGGACTCTTATTTGTGGGGTGCCGTAAAAGATAAGTGTGTCGCCGACAAGCCAGAGACAATTGACGCTTTAAAGGACAATATTCGCGAAGCCATTGGTGAAATACAGCTGCACACAATCGATAATGTACTTAAAAATTGAACCGATCGTGTAGGCTACTGCATGGCCAGCCGAGGCAGCAAATGAAATTATTTTCCATTTTTAAACAGAAGGATTGTACTTTCAAATAAAAAATTTGAGAAAATATTCAGTAGTTTTTTTTATAGCACTTAAAAAAAAAGTTATTTGGCGGACCCTTCAGAAGATCTATGAACGATTAAAAGTTAGAATACAAGATAATAATGTGGAAAATGTCAATCACCTCCGTACTCGAATTTGTACAATTCTTTTCGAACAATATAGCCTTAACACTAACAATTAACTTTTGCGACAATTGTTTGGTGATCTTTCCAGAGATAGTGCAACTATCATAAGGCCATAGAAGCAGTTTCTACTTCGAATGCCAGTTATGTCTACTTCGAATGTCAAATATGTAAGTATAACTTATTTAAGATATGATACGTCTGGTAAGAAGGAGATTTCAAACTGTTTGACACAATCGCTTCTCGGATCAGTTGCGACTTTCATTGAACTAAGTTTCATTGAAAATACGAAATACTATTTTGATGTGACCTCCACTGAACTAAAACAGGTAGTGGGTTATTGACGTAGAGTCAAAATGGGTAGAGAATATGAAAAAAAGCAAAGTCTGGGTCTTCGATAGTTGAGAAAATTTTGCCACCTAGGTAAGTCTTAGTCGTAACGTGTCGGACAATAATTAAATCGCCTTAAGCCCTAAGAACTTTCTTTTTTCACTACTAAGGCTGCCAGCTCGATAGACCTACGAGGTTCCCTAGCGACTTTTTAATCAGGAAACATGGGACAATAACAGACAACTCTTCGTCGAAATAAAGTGAGGATTGCAAAGCGCAAGCTTAGCATAAGACTACATACCGGGTTGCGGACAAAATTCTGCCGCGGTCAAAATTCTGCTTTTCAAAATTCTATTTTAGGAAATTCTGGGAATGCAACTTTGA
Organism: Neoascia interrupta; assembly: GCA_947623515.1. Classification (NCBI taxonomy): domain Eukaryota; kingdom Metazoa; phylum Arthropoda; class Insecta; order Diptera; family Syrphidae; genus Neoascia; species Neoascia interrupta. The sequence continues at coordinate 197,864,059 of OX392462.1, forward strand.
CAAAGTAACACAGGAAAATATTTGTGGGGGCGTACCGCTCCATAAAGTCAAAAGTTTTTTTTTTAAATAGCAGAACTTTATTTTTTAAATCAGAAATTCGGAAGCAGAATTTTCTTTCGAAAAAGCAGAATGATGACTTGCTCAATATATACCTCCTCCAACCAAACAAATTTCAGTGGGATTGATCCCAGAACCTTCTGGTTGTCACTGGACCATTGTCCCATTTCTATCTGGAGAGTTAAAAAAAAGTACACTCAAATACGTTCCCTCAACTACTTGATACACTGGGTGTTAGTTAAGAACCTTGATTTTATCAGCCACACTTTTTATTTTTGAAAAAAAGGGAACAAATTTACTACTCAAAACTTGGTAAACAAATTGTTTTGCAAGAAAATAAAAAACCCACTGACCTATCGTAATAACCGAATCAAACTGAACATTAAAACAAACATTACTGCCATTCAAATAATCTATAACTATCTTTTTTCAATGGGGCAGTTATCTGCAATGACAATTTAGCGACATCTACTTTCAAGTCGTTCGCTGAATTGGCATATTAATAATTGGCCGTCAAACATGCGTTCACATTTAATTTTAACCAAACGTGCTATCAAAGGTTTAATAGATAGACTGTCGGAAAGATATCATCAAAATGTTCAATGTACTATCTATTTGCGAGGCGGGTGTTTGTCTTTTAAATCAACATTAATCTCATTGAATTATTTCTGTTGCCGAAATTTGTCTATTTTGAGAATAGATAGATAGATACCTTAGTAGAAATTGAATAGAGTTTATCATATCACACTGAATGTTGTTGTGCTAAATTGGTGATAATCTAAATGCCAAATTGTTATAAGTAAATCTAATCCCAATAGCTAGTAGAAGACAGTGTTGTGGATTTTACTTGTAGTTTGAACAGTTTATTGGAAAAGTCGAGCATATTATATAATTTTGTCTGATAAAATAGATAGAAAATGGAATTTGAATTTAGGACGATATGATTTAAAAACTGTTCTTTTGGTATCTCTTTTGGTATCGCCAGAGATGTGAATCTTATTTGAAGAAATCTATTCACGAACGTGTGCAAAATACTCAACCGTCAATATTAAAGCCTTTTCTCGAGGGATGATTGAAAAGGGTTTATTCCTTTAACATTGAGTTCACATCCTAGCTACGTGCTCATTTGTTGAGTGCAAGGTATTGAAAATGAAGTTTAAATATTTTTTTATATATATTTTCACTGTTGCAGGTTCATTTTTCAAATACGTTAGTATGTCAAGGATTTCGTTAAAAAACCTCTCATACAGAGGCGTGGGCAAATCCTAATCTGAGGTTAAATCCGAAGGGACTGGTAATAAAACTGGTAGAAACTCTGCTATGGCAAACAAAATCACCAAGAACATTTTCTCTGGATTGTAAACACTTGATAAGACGCAATTACACTTTAAATTCAATTCCCGGTTATTCCCTTAATACCTTACATGCGTCAGACTATAATTGGACAAAAATAAACGTTACCTTTTTGTATAAACGAATACATTGCTATAAAGTAAAATTTGCAAATCGGCTTTCAAAACAAGTGTTTTTCAACTAATTAATTTTTTTTCTACCCTTGAAAGTTTGATTCCTTAAACTGCGATAGACTAATTATTGTGAATCAGAATATATGCAAATGCCTTAATTACTAATGTTCATGTTGAACAAAATTCGCGCACATCCATCAATTTCAAAACTAATTAAAACTAATCGCATTACAGTTTCCAAATTCAATTCAATTTCATTATTATTTCTGGAAATATATTATTCCATTCATGTGTCTAACTATGAACACAACCTTGGATGGCATTTCATTTACTACCAATTCACAGATGAGTGATAATTCCTTTGACTTACCTACTAATCTCGAACAACAGATTTTTTCCGTTTTTTATTCAATCAAACTGATTTCATATTGTGGAAACACAATAATGATAAAGAGTTGACATTTTTAAAGACAACACACAATGACACAACTCAAAAATACTCATTTTAAGAATCAACAGAGTGTAAATTTATATACACAAAATGTTAGAGAAAGGAAGAATAACAAAATATATTCTGTCAGTTACCATATTTACATGGTTTAACCACGTGAACAATTTTATCGACAGGCAATTTGGTTAAATTTTGTTTAAAAAAATTGCTGCTATTATTTATTTGTTAAGCTCTTATATCCTATTACAGTAGGGTATAAAAAAATTGTGTGCATAACCATAAATACGATAAGGTTTCGATAGTGTTTAAAATCGATCTTTAAACTTGATTGAATTTCAATAAGTTTTCAGGTTATATAAATATTCAATATTGATGCTAATAGAGGGATCCTAAAAAAAGAAAAGAAGAAATTAATTCGGTATAAAATGAAGGCTTCTACTTTCTTATCTGCAAGTCGTAATATACTTTTACACTGAAATATGTATGTTTGGTGTCTTTTGATGCATTTTAATAATTCAATAGTTTTGAGACATTTTTCTGTTCATGGTTAAGATTAGATATTTTCAATAATTTTGCAGTTTTAAATTTTTTGATGCCATATTTTGACAACTGTTACAAATTTGACGGAAAATTAACCGAAATGTCAACTGAATCTGGATAATTTTCGCAGTTTGAAAGCCTCAGTAAGATTTTGAGATCTAACTGTACAGAATCTATATTTGGGGCCGTTTTGAAAAGGCTATAAAACTTTTAATCCCACCTGACCGCTTAAATTACAAATCATTGATTATACCCCATCCCATAGGATAGGATGTATATTTAGTTTGATTCATAGTTTGTAACATAGAGAAACAATCACCGTAGACCCTCAAGACCTTAAGGGCATATGATCGAGACCGAATTGTTAGTCGAATGAGCCATGTCCGCCCGTCCGTCTGTCGGTAGATTTTAGGCCTTAAATTTTGAACTAGGAACTTGAAACGTGATATCTGTTCTTTCTAGATTCCGAAGCAGTACAAGTGTAAAATTTTTTGAAATCCGCTTACTGTCACGCCTACTTTACTTTTTAGCATGAAAAATCAAAGTTGTCGCAGGAAGCTAAAATTTGGTATGCGATATCCTCGCTTGAGTGTATTGTGATTAGCTTTAAAAAAAAAACGAAGACCGCCCCCTTGTAGGCGTGGTCATACTTAATATGCATTCTAATAAACGGATTTTATTTGATATATTGGCTTTAAACCCAAAAAACTTGCACTGTAAAATGTTCAGATATGTGCGTAAGCTATCAACTCAAGTGAATAAATTTTCGCCACGCCCACTTTTGGGGGCGTTTTTAAGTATAAACCAAATTTTATAATATGAAAATGCAATCAACACGTGTATACCACTTCTGATAAAAAATATAAACAAAAATACGATGTTATTGAGAAGTAATGCACGCCACGCCCCTTTCTTAGGGAGAAGATTCTTAACTGAGAAATTCTAAATACAATTGAAGTTAAATGAAACTGAAATTTAACAACACGATTCGGAGCTTGACAGTGGTCAATTGGGATGGGGTATCCAACGATTCGCCTAAGCGGATTGCAATCCACCCACTAGTTTTTTAATGTAAACATTAATTACCAACAATTTCAACCAATTGTAACAATTATTCCAGTAACTTCGGTTTAAAAAATTTCATAATAAAAAGTTCCAATCAATAACACAATTTTTTGAACATTAAGAAGAATTCTGTTAAAACAAAAGTTTACAATCGGCTGATGTGAAAGGAATCTATTAACAAGATTTTAATAAATGTTTAATTTACTGAGTTAACAGCTAAGAAGGAAATTTCGCAACCTTCTTTCTAGGGTTGCTGGGATTTTGCATCCAAATTGCACGCCTTCGCTGGTGTCGGTAGGGAAACGCATACCGCATATGATTGGTGCCAGTATGGAAAATATTGGGTTGCACCAAAACCGGCAACAAACGATAAGTCAGGAAACGTCTCCCTCAAAATAAGTGGCTTCCTGGTTGGTCGGTGTCCTTTATTCAGGTTAGGGTCGGCCAAAATTAAACACCTTTTTCTCTTCCAACATACAATTAAGACACAATACATAAAACCATTAGACTTACGGAAGTAAGCTTTGGTGTTCCCTCACGAGGCAGATACCTTGTAGCGAGCGTCATCTTCAATAGATCTCGGTGTGGGGGCTAAAATCGAGGATTGGTCAACTGAGTAGCGACAAACTAAGCTCTACTAAACCTGACTCCAGTGGTGGTGTGAGCATATTACAAGCCGTGTCTTAATATGGAAAGCTGGGTGTTGAACCAATCTCCAACGAGCTCTCTTAGGTGCCTAGGAGAAGTGCTGTAGAAACAATAGAACGTGGGAGAGGTTATGCTAAGTGCCAGAGGCATAGACGATACCCAGGCCTGTAGCTAAAGAGTGGCATCTGGGGGTAATGCCCTACCTTAGCACCAATGCCATACCTTAAATTACGCTTTAGCTACTGCCCTGGCGATAACCTACCGTGCGATCTAAACGACACCGTCGAAGCCTGTTTGATCGATACTGAGGAGATCGAAAATGAAAGGTGAGAAGAGTTACTCGCTGCTCACAACGGGATGATTACGGTGAGATATCGCGCGAAGAAAAAGTGACCAAGCCCGGGACCAAATGTAGAAGGACAGACAACTCTCGGCCTGGAGGAACTATTCAGAGGCGACTATCTTCCCTTAAGTGGGCCCGGGCCACCAAAGCGAACGACGTTGCTACAAAGTCGCTGCCTAAGATATAGTACGTTCAGATACGTTCACGGCTGGCAAACCAGGGAGGTCTGGAAGGCCGAGGGATGAAGACGCTACTAGGACATCTCTTGCAGAAGAATTTTTGCCAGAAGAGGTACTGCAACCCAAGGACCCAGTGACAGATCGCGCTCAAGCTGGTTGCGGAAAGACAAGCCGAAAGGCAGAGAAGAGAGACATTTACATCGAAGATAACGGAGTGGAGTCCCATCAAAACGAGTACGTCCCGGACGGACCAGTACAGCAAGATGACTAGGAATTCTCTACATCTTGTTGTAGCGGACTCCACCAAAAATTCAAGCGAGTAGTAGAGTGAAGAGTGCTACAGGAAGATTAACCAAGCCTTCGGGGCAGCTATTATCAGCTAAACCCTGAAAAACGCGGGTACCAGAAAAACAGGGTCCAAAAAATGTATGTCGACTTTATAAAAAACAAAGGTAACGCTCGAACCTGTATCGTAACAAAACCCTTCACATAATAATGCTTTTTCATATTTGCACATGTGACCTAACGGTGGTGGAAGTTAGAGAACGGATGATAGCTGCACATTGAAATTGGACGGTACCTCGCGTCCGAACAAGGTTAGAAAAACTTAGGCTGTGGTGCCAATGCCCAATGACATCCCCTGCCCCGAAAGAGCTCTCACCGCACTCTTTATGATCAGACTAGCCCGCAAGAATATCCAAGTATTCACGAGAATCCCACGGAGCCTTGCGCAAAGAGTCTAAACGAAGGGGCATGTGTTAAGGTTTTCATGCTTCTTCTTCTGATCGCGACGTGCTACGTGTTTTAAGGCTAGTCATAACCCTTCGATCGCCAGCTTATTATTAAAAAAAAGCTGGAATATATTTTTGTTCTATAACTTTCCAATGTTCCCTGTTATCTTTTCTACCTTTAAATCAGATGATCGCATGGAACAAATGCACCATTCTCTCCCTTGATATTAGTTTAAAGTGATTTCAAAGATTTCAGACTCGTCGTTGTTCTGCGGAGATGACGGCTAACATGCTGCCTTGCCTTGGTTTCTATTGTGATGAAGGCTTACATGGACGAAGATGTCAGGGAAAAACCAGCGGATCATAGCAGATGGTATAACGAATAACCCATCGAAGAAGTCAGCTTGATGGATTTAAAAAACATCTCGAATGGGCAGCAAAGAGGCTTTTGTTAATTTACTCCTTATTTAAAACAAAAGAGCCAAGCTACTTCAACAAGATCGTTACGTTACAAGTGAGGATCGGAAGCCAAGTAGGAGCCTTCGGCAACTTATTTAAACGCTAACTGAACGTCTCTTTGCTTATATTGGAGAGCTTCCCCAATGGTAAATCCAGACAAAATGACACTTAGTATTAAAAAATGAAAAATTACAACATTTTACTACAAACATTATAATAGGTCTGGAACTATGATCCATTCAAACGCTGCCGATTAAACGGATTTTACCAAACATCATAAAATCCATACATCTTTATGATACGATAAAATAAGACTTTATTGCAATGTTTTCTTTTTGAATGTCTACCCTCAAATTAATTTTATGTAATAGTGGAAAAGATCAGAGGATAGACAAAAAAGGTACCTTAAAGCATGTTTCACAAAAGTGATGATCTGTTTAAGGCAAGTTAACTCTATTTGATTGTTTCGAACATTTTTTGTACCCGTGCAGCTGAAATTTTTTTACGCGTGGAAGCTCACCACACCCTTTAGACTTAGACATTTTCGAAATTCGTTTTTTATCTTAAAGAATATAAAAACAGGCTGGGCCAATGTAATTTAGATAATGGTAGATTCTTAAAACTTTGGCCGTTTTGGTGCCGTAAAAAATATTCAAAAAAACGTGTATTCAACCCCGTATAGAAGTGATCAAAATTGTTTTAACGCGGCATGAAATGAATCCATCAATCCATTATCAAATTGTAATCTCATGCTTAATTAGTTCGTCGATAAAAACCCTAGACCTAAACGTGATATCTAGTTCATTGTTTTTTATTTACTTTAAGATAAAAGAAAAATTAGTCGATATTATGGTCATGAAGTTCGATATCTAGCGACACCAGCTTTTGTTGTTTACGAAATAGTTTTACACAGAAATAACAACCTTTACTCGGGTTTAAGTGTTTTTTTCCTTTAACTTGGATTATACTATTTGATGATCCAACACCCTTTTTAAAGCCATTGCATATCTACGTAAGAAATACAAAGAATGACGACTCGCAGCACAAAAATATTTGTAGTCGATTTAAGCTGTTTAAACACAAGCTGATACATTATTTTTTAGCCAGAAAAATGCATTTTTATATCAAAAGATCGTAAATATTTAAAGTAAATATTAAAAAAAAAGTACAATAGTCTTGTGTTAACAAACAGGTGGGCGTAAATATTTCAGAAATGTGAATTATTTCCTTAAGAACATTCTGAACTGATATTTAACTTAACCGGGTTTTTATGGTTTAACCAGATCCTGTTTTGATAAATGCCACTGACCTATATTTTTTTTGGGACTGGTGTGGGATGACAAGTACATTGAGAATAATAAAAAATCTTGCTGCGTTTTATTGACCATAAGCAAAGTTGTAAAAAGTGACTCAGAAATGAACAAAGCATTACGCATCTCACGATTAAAAAAATAGAACAAAATTTAAGTAAGATTTCTTACAAATCGAAAAATTATTTCCTTTAACATGCGGGTCCGAAGAGAAAATGAGGTGTAGGTGACTGTAAAAAAAACAAAAATAAAAACAAATTATGAAACACCCGTTCAACACCAGAGGCACATCTTTGTCGCAGAGTAACTTTTGAGCTGCTTGCGACAGGTTGACTTACACAACTGAATGAGCCTCTAAGAAAAACTCCCTTTTGACAAACATAAATGTCAACTTCGTCAACTTCACACCAGACTGGATGCGACATTCTATCTCAGAGGTTATCAAACTCCGTCGTTAAGTGACTAATTAACGCAACTTAATGTGGCAGTAAATTTCTTGAACATTTGTGGTTGATTGCAAACGATTGAAACAATTGCGCGGTTGCTAATGAAAGTGATTAGCGCCACATCAAAACGACTAAAACCCCAGAGACAACAGCAAAATGACAGTGATTATAGAATCACATAAAATTCTTGTAATCTGGTGTATATGATACCAAGTGAGATAGCTCGATGCCACATACAGCATAAAACCAAAAGAGTTCAGCCTGGCGAAAAACCAAAATGACAGCTATTAGTTCTGTGTCGAACTTACTGAAATATGGCTCACGATAAAGCAACTGACAGTGACTGGTATAGGACTATCAATGATGGCTGTGCCTAAAAACCTTTTTCGACAAAGAGTTTAAAAGTAGAAAGGAAAAAACTTATTTTGACAGCCTTATAAAATTCTTTTCTACTTTGGGAAAACACGTTACAATGATTCATTGACAGCGACATCACATGACGAGCAAAAAAAAAAAACTTGTACAGTTGCGAGTAAATTTGGAAACTATAATGGCCAATTTGATGAATCATTTTCTGAAGATGGCGCCGAAGTATCTGAATTGTTTGCTTTATGTCTCAGTTACTTTGAAAAGCTTTAAAATGTTAAGTGGTCTTGTGAATGGAATGGAATAAAAAACGGGTGTCGTGACAAGCTGGTATGGGGAATAGGATTTCGATATCGGTTGACCTTAGATAGTTTTCAATTCTGCTTGATTTTTAAACTTTTGCCAACTTCAATTTAATATAAAAGTGACAAGAAAATATGAATAAATTTAGTGTTGTGTATTTGAACGATTTTGAATCTTTCATTAAACCGGCAGAATTGCAATTCCTGGTTTGTTTTCACAGTTCATTCACTGTCTTTGTGTCAATAAGGAAGTTATTTACAGGTATTGTCAATTTATTCAGCCGCATAAATGCATTTTAGTTCAGGTACTTCGACAATTTTACGTAAATTCAAGCCTGGGAAAGGAAAACAAGTAAAAATTCCCCCTCTTACAGTGGAGTTCACTGACAGCAAGCAGACTGTTCGATTATAAATCGAGTGGCTCGAATTATTGGAAATATTTTTTTGAATTTACTCAAAAATAACGTTTACCCAAAAAGAGATTCAGGCCGATATATTTGCCACTTTATCAAACCCTGATTCTACCTAGAGCTGTCAATAAGTCTACTGTACAAAAAGAGATTCAGGCCGATATTTTTGCCACTTTATTATACCCTGATTCTACCAAGAGCTGTCAATAAGTCTACTGTACTCCTTGTATATATTCTTATTGCACAAAATAAACAAATTTTGCAACCGTTTTATTATATTTCTTTACCGAACGTAAAAGGTACCTATTGCATTCTTTCGTTTCATGTTTGCTTGTTAAATTAAAAAAAATTACGCTTGCAAGACTAATTTCCACTACCTATACTGAAAGCCGCAATTCACAAGTTAAAAATACGGTGTGTCATTGACACATTGTTGTGAGATGAATACCTGAATTAAGGGACAAATTTTATTTGTTTAACTAATTAAAATGTGTTCTCTAGACATAAAAGATGCCATGTTGACATAAGAAAAAAACATATGTTTGTTCAAGTGAATTGGTCTTGAAAGGCTATAGGTAAAAGATTGAAAGAATACCATGACTTTTTCTCAATGAAATTCTTTCACTTAAGAGGGACGAAGCTAAGTACTTCATCAGATGGTTGCTATAAGATGTGTCACATAAAAGGCTTTTTCCACAACTATAAAACTTTTATTTTTTAAAAAGCTTGTAGGCGTGAAAAACATTGCTTGTAGGCGTAAAAAACATGAATTGCTCTGTTCTTAAACTTCTTAGGAAAATGAAACAAAACGTTTGTAACCTTCAATTCAGAAGACGGTCCAAAAATCGATAAGAATAGTTGAAACGGGTATTCTGGAACCATGTGTAAAACAGATCATTTAAGGTCGCAGTATAAGTAACACTTAATATTCGCATTCGATGCCTTACACTAAAAATAGCAACTCTAATGGCGAAACAAAGTCTAGAAGTGTTTTTCAAAATAAGGGGAAGATCAACAGATGCAGCCCCTGGAGAAATCAACGATTTAATCAGAAAAATAAACAAGTGGGCAGGACTGTGCGTTTTTTGCCTTATATGGTGTCACTCCATTCATAAAAGCAAATGACAGCGAAACATCTTAAGAATCTTGTGACGAGATTGTAACTTTAATGAATACATTTGTCTGAAAATGCATCAGGAGATTAGGATCAAATATTCAATGACGAAACCAGTCAGAAGATCGGTCATACTCTTCGAAATGGTGACAATGGCATTGCTTTGATGAATTGCTTTAAATGGAATCTATCTAACCAATTAAGTAAACAATTAACAATCAGAATAATCACAAGGGGTAGAATATTTAGTTGCATACGTTCAATTACACCCTGGCAAGACAAATCGTTTAATCATTTTTTAATTCATCATTAATTAAATTTTAAAGTCATTAATTTAAATTGTTTTTTCGCCTTTATTGCACGGATTTATTACATAGGTATACATTTTCTTATGTTTTAAAGGCTTCAATTACATCTTCAACAATGACATAAGACATAACAACAATAATGCAGTTTAGTTCGAAACTGGGTGTTCCTCATTTTCAATATGAATTATATGCTAAAGTTTGTCAAGAGAAAGATTGTTCTCTAAACAAGGTTTTTTATTCATAGAAAGCTGTTGAAATGTTTTATTGGCAATAAAGAGTTTAAGTTTTTGGAAAAAAGATTCCACAAGAAAAAGCAACTAAATATACTCCTCAGAAAAGTCAAGGACAAGTTTCGGACTTAATTCAACCACTAATTCTTGGGCTATTCACTGGACGCGTTCTTGATGGCACGGCATTCATGGTTGAATTGAATGAATTCACTTCCTGTCTATAAGAAATTTGTCAAAGCGTCTTCTTTTAATGCTTATTGACTATAGCAGAAGTAGCTGCTATAGCTGCCATGATCATGACCTTGACACTCAAGGGTTCTTCTATACTTTTTTTTAAGCGATGTGTACGGAGTATATTGTATAGGTACACTGCTGGTAGGGTTCTTGTAAGGCTATTACTCAGAGATAAATGCCCATGACCATGAGGTCATAAAGATATTTGCATGCGACATATGTCTGGCTTAGCTCTTATGACCAAAATCCAAGTGACGAGGAAAAACGCCGGCTGAAAGCTCGTTTTACACACGAGAAGTTCTGCTTGTCGAAAAACTCCAATACACTGCTGTACGTCCGGAGTCCGGCTCAAGGGTAAATTGATGCCGATGAATATTCCATCTATAGCGCGGATATTGCTGTCTATTTTCACTTGAGCACTCTTTGTAGAAAAAGCGAAACAAACAATGAAAGGCATGGAAGGAATCAAACTGCAAAAAAGTAAATAAATATCTCCTAACATCTTGGGGCACTATGGTTCAGTGTTTTAGGTTCGCCTTTCCTGAGAGAAGAATTAAAAAAAAATCCTGCCTATTTTTAGATCATATCGAGCAATTGTATTTCAGATTCTGTAAACTATTTCTTGCATCGTTAAAAAAAAAACCTAAACTTTTCGCTGCGTTCTGCAACGTCGAATATATGGTAATTCCAAACGAAGCTTGCCATTAGCACACATACCAAGCACTAGAATTTTTCGGTTTGATATCGCTTAAATGGCAGTAGACACACAGCATTGTATTATGGATGCAAAAGATCGTTGAATACTTGGTCGATTGCTTGGCTGATAAATTTTTTTTCTGATACTCTCTGATACTCTTTATCAAGTTGAAAATGAAAGTTTCGATGCCAATAAAAATTAATTCAGGAATCTTCGGCGACGTGGCACGCCGTTATTCCATCACGATCGAGGGAATAAAAGTTCCCAGTTAAAGATATAAAAAAGTTGTTTAGGCCGGCCCAGTTAGCTTTTTTATATTGCAAACCTGTTTTTTTAAAGCTTGGTCCTTAAAAAAATGGTTGACAAACGAAAAAAAGTCGACATGGCACAGTGGTCCTATGAGACTAAAAGCGGTAAGACGTTGCCTGTTTGTTTTGTCAGGATTCCATGATTAATGGGAATTTTTGTTCTTACTTATATTTAATTGTTAATATATAATTTTTTGCTCAGAACATTAAGCGGAAACAACATTAAAATATTTTTTATACCACATTTTTTTGTAGATTTTTTTAAGTTCAGGGATCCAAAGTGGCCCAGAAATGAAAAAATCTCTAGAGCCATAAGGGAGTGTACAAAAGGTAAGCAAAACCAAAATTATTCTTAACATTTGAATGGTTTGCGATATTAATTTTGCAAGGAAGAAGAAGCTAGTTTGGGACTGAATGATGAGTGCACTGTTCTAAGCACTCCATATTATTCTCAGCACTGAAACTCTAAGAAAATTAAAGTTCAGTGTCTAAATAGCAGAACAATGGACCTGCATTTGCTTTTGAGCAACTTCCGAGGAAATATAATGAATTGTGATAAGCATTCCATAACGATCCCTTAAAACTCGTATCCCTTTTTACGCTTTTCGATCGCTGTAGGTACTAGGTCCGCCGCCTATTCTTTTAGACCAAATTGACTCGTTATGTAACAGTGATTCTTATTTAAACTTAGTAAAAACTACAAGCTCCAACAAAAAGTTTGCTTTTATTTATCGTATATAACTTACGGGTATTAAAACTTTGTTTCACTTTGTTCAATAACCATTCATGAACCAAAACCAAAAATGTATTATTCGCGCACTCAATATTTTTCTCACATAATAAATAACGGTTATGCGTGCCTTCAAAAAATCTTTTACTTATCACTCAGAGTTTCTTTTTTCAAATTAAATAACTTTTTAATTTGAATAATTTAAGTGCATAAAAAAATTTGCTGTTAAACGTCAACAACTATACTTGCTCGACACCGCTTCAAAGACTACCTCGTTTTGATATTGTCCCATTTTGAGAAATATAAAATTACCCGTAAAATAAAACGAACAATCAAGCCATATTAAGATAACAATCGTAATCGCAACCAAGTTGGGGACCGTCTATCTTTATCAAAAAAAAAATCTCCGTCTGCACAGAAGGTAAGTTATGTCGTAAACCATATCAAAACACACAACTCAGCTACTCGTACTTGCCAGTAAAAACAGTAAAAAAACGTCTCTAAATCAGAGTTTTAATTATATTTTAATTAATTTATTACCAAGTGTTTTATTCACTATAGTAAGGTGATAAGATCTTAAAATTTAATCAGCTACTGCGGTTAATACTTTTTTTTTTACAAAAGTGCTTTTTATAATGTTACTTGATTTGGAATACTTTTTTGACGACTTTTTTAGGGCACGTGATTCGGAAAAAGATTGGATTTCTATAGAAATCGTTTAGATTAAGCCGATACCGATCTTTAAAAAAGAATAGACGGAAGAGATTCGGTTAACTAACCTCAATTTTTTATATAGAGCATCAAAAGTTCTACCAGATAAGACAGTAGTATAGGTACATCACTACGCAAATATGTTTTACTTAGTTAAGTCAATTGATATCACTTTTGTAGCAAAAAATAAACTCGAGTTTATCTTAAGATCAGACGATAGTAAAAGTAAGAAGCTACAAATTTTGGTAGGCTGATTTGGATCTTTATGACCAGGTAGACAGTTTATCTTATCAAGACACAGGTAAATATAGAATATTTACAAAAAGGTTATAAGCAAGAAAATTTCCATTTTCAAAATGAAGACTTTCTCTTATACAAAATTTATTCAAAAGATTTCTTGTATTCATATTTTAATAAAGAAAAACATTAAACTTTTAGAGTTATGATTGAAGATGGGCAGAGAAAAGTGGACTTAAAGTCAACCCGTACAAGACAGATATGGTCGTGTTTACAAGGAAGCGCAAATTGCAGGGGTTAAACTCTCCCTGGAAGCCAAATATCTTGGCGTTTTATTTGACTCCAAACTAAATTGGAAACGGAACACAGAGGAGAGAATAAGGAAAGGTCTCATTGCTCTCTACACATGTAAACAAGTCATTGGGAAAAAGCGGGGTCTTCAACCCAAAGTAACATACTGGCTGTATACAGCGGTTGTTAGACCTATTCTTACCTATGGATCATTGGTATGATAGGAGGTGTGTAAGACGAAATCTTACCTCAACAATCTAAAGAAGGTACAAAGATTAGCTTGCTTGGGTATCACAGGTGCATTAGGTCCACACCTCAAACAGGTCTGGCAATGCTGCACCTCCAACCTCTGGAGCTTTTCACAAGAAATGTGACGGCAAAGGCAGCTCTCAGACTAAGAGAGAACAACCTCTGGATGTCACAATGTCTAGGGCACTCGAACCTACTGAATATCTTAAATCAAAATGGGTCTGTAAACTGAAACCCGTACGGATTATAAGAAACCTCAATTTGACTTCGGTAAAAGATTCAAAGTCATTATAGCAAGTAGGCAAGGGTAGAGACTTATGTTGACAAAAAAGGTATAGCTGTAACCCGCTGTAATACCGGTGGATTGAAAACAGAACATGGAACAGGTTCAAGAGTCATCGCGAAAGCACTGCAAATCAACCAGTCATATCGACTAAATGGCTTCTGAAGTGTTTTTCAAGCTGAGATTTATGCGGTGAAGAGAGCTGCACAGACAATTCAATCTATGGATCTTCCAGCAACGGAAATCACCATATGTGTTATCAGTCAAGCAGCACTTAAGGCCCTGAACTCCAACCTCGTATACTCTAAGTGTGTCAAGGACTGCCTCATGGCATAAGAGGAAATAAGCCTCCACACAGTTCTACCTTGCTGGACTCCTGGGTACGTTGGCGTGGCCGGGAATGAAATGGCGCACGAACTGGCCAGGAAAGGTTCTAATATGGACATAACGATGGCTGACGGACGGTTTCTTCCCCTTTCAACAGAGCCAAAAGTCTTATAGGTCAATACACGGTCAAATTAGCCGGTGAACGTTGGCAACAGTCTAAGGATTGTATCATAACTCACTGCTTATGGCCAGTACTCGACCTAAAGAGAACAACGACCCTTCTATCTCTCAGTAGAAACTTCATAAGAACACTCGTTGGTGTAGTCACAGGACACTGCACCATTGGTGGCATGGCTACACGAATGGGAATCTTTGCGAACGATTTCTGCAGAAGCTGTGGGGATGAAGAACAAATTGAGTCTATAGAACACTTTCTCTGCCACTGCCCAGCCCTACAAGAACGACGACTAACCTTTTCAGGAGTCAGATTCTTTGATAGCCTGGACGACCTGGCAGGAATATCACTACTACGCCTAAAGAGATTTATGAAAAGATCAGGCTGGTTCAGTTAGCAAGACATATGTTCAACCATGTTTGTCTACCTTACAAGGGTAATCACAATGGGACAATCTGGCCACCGAGTGAACTGCAAGTCTAAATGCAAACAACCCTTCCAACCTAACCTAACCTAACCTAGAGTTATGATTAATTTTTTTCATCACAGAAAAAGGATGAAAATGTGTTTTGGAATTCAGTTTGACGGGTCTGCAAACTATCCGATAACTGGCATTACTTAAAAACTAGCAGGTCAGACAGTCTTTTTTCTGAGCCTTTTGCCAGCTTTGAAAGTAAATTTTCCCAGAATTGGCTGAGGAGGAAAGTATGGCACCCCATACTGAGCTGGGGTGTTGTCTACCCAGTAGGTCGTTGTGCGCACGGTTACCGCCCAGGGTGGAATACTATAGCCACTACTAGATGGCTCCGGATGGTAGTAATCGAGTTACTCTAGCCAATGGGGAAAAGATGGTTTAAATTTGTAGCCTACGGCAACGGATTGGGATAGAAGTATTAGGCCAGTTCCTCCCCACAATTTGGGACTTGTTGCTAATCGGTCTTTGTTAATTTGCTAAGTGAACGGGATGGTGTCAGTAACTTAGCCAATCTGTCAAAAACTTAACCAAGCGTCAGTGCATGGAAACTGCCTTGGAAAGAGTGGCATAAATGAACTTCTTTCTTAGTAGACAGTACTTGGAGGAGTGTGATTAGTACGGTGACTCGGATCAAAACTAGAACGGAGGGGCGTTGTTCGACTTTAGCTGTGCTTATATTTGGTGGTTCATTAATACCTTTTCCCGCACAAAGACATTCACTGTTTAAATCAGGGATTGGTTTCTTTTTTGTACCATCGGGCATTCGAAAAATGATTTGTAATAATGCTAATGAAGTATTAGAGGGTCTGAGCCTTTAACTGATCACCACCTAGTGTTCTGCAAATTGCATTTCAGTGACAGTATTCCTGCGCCACCTCGGCGGAAACTAAGACTGACGTCCAGCCCACGGCAAGAAAGGTTACAGAAAGCTGACTCTGAATTCAGAGAAAGATTTACACGGCACTTTTGGAAAAGCAAATATTAAATGATCTTTAAAATGTACGGAAATAGAATGACATGCGTTTTTATCGGCAGTCATTGCCTCTGTAGTCTGCAAAAAATATTTGTGGCGCGAAGCGGCTTGGTGTGGCGGCTGGTTGTGAGCAAAGAAGTGCGTTGTCTAAAACACCTGGAGTTCAAGAACTTATCAGAGAGAAAAAGATAGCCTACATTGCGTAGAATCAATACGATCCCACAATCCCCACCTGGGATAGTGTGAAAGCGCCTAACGATTGGCAAACAAGGGTAATAGTGCCCATTTTCAAAACGGGGAGCAAGAGACTACCCGCATAACTAGTTATATGTCTTCCGCGCCATTTTTAAAGAGTAATGTGACTTTTTGCCTTGCAAAAACCGATCTACACGTGATTTGGAAAAAGGTATGACCGGGGTTAGCTCTGGAGCTCTCTCGGGTTAGCTCTGGAGAGTTTTGCAGGACGACACACTGAGTCCAACTATTCTGAGTCTTTGTATGAGAACTTCTCAAGCTGTGTGTAGATATATTGTGTCATATCTCGTTCTTGCGTTGAACTTTACCAGGGCTGTGTTTTGTCGCCTCTTTCATAGCTTATATGGACTGGATGGTGCAATCGTGACCAAGAATATTACGAAATGAGTGGCATCAGGATAAGCCACGATCTTTGCTATGCTTTTGCATCGTGGAAGAGCTTGAGCGAGCGCTGGATGGGTTTGGTTTGTGGCCGTTTCTAGTCCTGCTGGGAAAAAGGTGAACGTGCGCAAATCGGAAGTGATGGCTTTTTCACAACCTCGCAGTTAACCCTGCAATAGGGACTTTTCCACGAAAGTTGAAAGGAATGATGCTGTAGATTCGGCAAGCTTGAGATTTTGAAAGCAAAGATCTTAGTTTTTAATTCAGTGCTCAATAAAAAAAATTCAACCCTCAAATAAAGTCATGAAATATCGGTAATGGCCGGCAGATTTTATGATCGCGAGTACAAGCTTCCGAAATGTGATTTCTGAAGAGCGTTTCTGTATTGTTACTCGTAGGGATAGAGTCAGAAATATCGGTTTTTGCAGAAATCTGATTGGAACGATCGTGGTGGTTGGCGATCTTAGATGGTTTAGACAGGGCACATTGGTCGAATGCGCCCCGACAGACTTCCTAGACAGGTCATGCTAGCCGAGATGCGACCGGTTTCAATAAGGGGTGTTTTTTTTTATTTTTTGTGACGTTAACGACACCTATGAAATGAAATCAAGAGGTTGGCCGCAGTTATCAAACCAATTTTTTTTTTTTTTTACAGTAAACAGTAATAACACAAGTGCAATTGATAACTCAACGAAAAATTGAGGTAAAAAGGCTTGAATTTCCCTATTGCATTTTTCCTACAATAATATTGTAAACAAACAGAAGCTATTACATAAGGAGGCAGCATTTCTTCTTTAGAGAAAAACTTTTTTTTAAATAAACAAACTGTCAATACCAAGTTTTTATTATCCCTAAGGTAAAAAAAAAAATAGATAAATACGCAATGATTTTTTTAAGCTTATTTTCAGTGAGTAAAAAAAAAACTTTTTCCACCTATTAGGTCACAAATTACCTTCCAAAGTGATATGTTTTTAACAAAAATATTATTTCATTTGGCGTTTTCCTTGGCTATGGGCCATTAATATTAAATCTACTACTACAACCAACACCACGTAGGTATAGGCGGCACGTTGCGCGCTGAAAAGTTCTTGAAAATGCAATTTGTTCTTCCAATATGCAGTTTCCCAAAAAGAAATGTTTTTACTGTATTTTTTTCACCCCTCTGCTTATGGACTATATGAATTTATTTTCGATATATTTTCAGAACACGGCTGCCAGAAATCAGTTCATCTCTATGAATTCATGATTTGTATAATTTTTTTGGCTATAATTTTAGGTATCGATAGTACATACTCTAGTGAGTACTGACATTGAGTGGATATATTTAAAGGTAATTGAAGTAGAAAATTAAGTTGCCTCTTGAGGGAGGGAGGAGCCCCCATTCCCTAAAGCCCAGCGTCTTATCCTTATTTAAACAATTCAATGACCAAATCTGAAGGAAGAAGGTCAGTTGCTGGCGTAATGTTTTATTTTAAGAACTTCTATTTGTAATCAACTATCAATCAAAATACGATGATTGAAATATGGAAGAAAAAAAAAAACTTCTACCTAACCTGCAGAAGGAAGGTCTATTCTTATCATTGTTTTGAACTTCCTTGGATATAAATTCTTCAACTTAATTCCCGAAAAATTATGGGATTGAGTAAATCTCTCTTTTATTTTTCGCGCAGATAGTTACAAAAGTCGCCATTCGTTACCACCTTTATTTTGCTGGCAAAAACAATAGATAAAAATAAAATTTTATAATTTATTACTTTTTAGAAAGAATATGTCTTTCAGTCGTCGTAAATTTGTCAATTCGTAATTAATTTTTTTGTTCGAAAGATAGCATTGACGCATTCTGAATTCAACTAACTTAAACTAGTTGCTGACCACAGGTTTTTATAGAAAATTTTGTCTAATAAAGATAAGATTCAAAATTTATGATAGAGGCATCATCCAGTTAGTTAACAAGCGTCAATTAGCACTCTTGTCAAATTATATTTTGAATTTCCATCGATGTGCTAATAAACTTACAATAAAATCCACAACAGTTTCATTGGCCCTTCGCTGTTGTGTGTTACATTATGGTAATTGTCCATGCCGCTTGTCAAATTGCTTGCAGTAAGAACAATGCAAAGAAAGAACTTTGCTGAGCCATTTGTATGGGATAAAATTGGTTTTTACTACATTTAACCAGAAATCCATTGAACTTAATTGAGTAAGTATTGAAAGTATCTTTGTGTTTGCAACATTTCAATTGAATCTGGATAATTGCAGTTATGGCGTTCAAGACAAGTACAGTATACGTACAAACACGTACAGTCAGTCAGATTCAAACAAACTGTTGATGCGTATTTCTTTGCAAAATGTAATGCTTCCGCGCTTTTTTACGCATCCATAGATTGATAATACAAAAAGTTTTGGAACTACTGTTCTTTTTTTAATGCAAGACCAAGGCAGTTTTCAGACGACGCTACACAGTGGTTGGTATATCTGCCATAGTTCTCAGTTCCAAGTTCGTTGATTCGACTTTGTCACAAGGAACATCTCCAAGGTCCAAGGATTTCTAATATTATGATTTGTTTTAGCTCTTTCTAAGTCTCTCCCGGCTCTCGTGCTTAGTTTTCTTTAATCATAGACTTGCAGCTCGTGCTCCTAGCTCAACAAAAAACGGAGCTGTGGAGGGTTTTTAAAAATTCTCATGTTATCAATAAGGATAATGTTTATTCAGATATTCAGAACTCTATTCGAAGTGGAAAACAGCAGATTTTTGAAAGAAAGAACTAGAAGCACTGTTTGTAAGTTCATCGAATTACCTGTAGACGATGACGTCAGTAAATTAACACATTGTGACCCAGAGGCCAGAGCTCATAAAAACTCAAACACAATAGATGTAGTGTGGAAGATAAAGTCGTCTAGTATTTTTTTTCGTCCCAGGCATAATTCCAGTCAGAACAAATAAGCATATATTTAAGGTTAATTTTACGCTTAAAAGATCTTTTAAACAATGCGTTTAAACTAAGCACCTTGCGTGTCAACAAAATTGCCAAATATTATTTGTCCGGGACACTTAGACTCGGATCGAAGTTCATTGGACGACAGTTAGAAGAAGGCTTACAACTAAAATGTGGTGTCTTAAAATCATGGGCAAGTAGATAGTAAGCATCTGTTAAGGACAGCAATTACAACAGTCCATGTTCAAGATTTTCTTTAAAGAAAAAGTTTACATTGTGCGAGGATGTAATTCTTCACTTAGCACCGAAGTTCGAATGATTGAAACTTGTCCAGAACCAATAATTTTTACACATTGCTCATCTTGCTATCGCCTAGTCACCAGCAAAATGTTAGCAATTGCATTGGCGCTGAAAGAAAATGCATGCTTTGATCTCCGATGATTGTCATCGCGTTTTGCAAATTTTGCAGTGTTAACAAGTGGGAATGTGCAATAGTGCTTATGTAAACGCTTCACTTCGTCTGGGACGGATTGCTAAATACCCGAAATCCAAAAATAATACAAAAAGTAGTAAAAAATATGCGTGGTAAAAAATATAACTTTCAGATGCTTTGCCAAAGATCATTTCCCGGTTATTGGATTAAAAAAAATCTTTTCTTGTAGCCACGACTACAAAAAATAGTCGTTCGAAAACGCTTGTGTCTCCAACAGTTCTTTACAAGTTCTAGATTTAAGTATTGAAAAAAGGCAATTTTAAGGGAATCAAAATAAAATGTGGGCGTGGTCAAAGCTACTGATTTAGTTTTCTGTCACCTCAAAGACAATTACAAAACAGAACTGCATAATAAAAATTAGTGCACGATACTAACTTCAACATCCTGAAACTTTGCCCAGAGTATGCGAGTCACTTAAGCGAACATAAAAAGGGTTAAGTCGACCAACTAATTATCTCCGTTTCTAAGTTGCGTTGTTTCCCATCACGCTTTTAAGGCCTGATTGTCGCACCGACCAAAGAATAAATTGAAATCGCTCATGAGCGATTGACCTCAATAATCCAGTGCTCATCCACTTCAACCGCAAGACTCAATAAATATAAACTTTGTGTGTGATTCACCAGCAGGGTATGATCCTGCACCCTTTACCTATTGAGGGTTATGCTCTAACTCTAGCCATTGAGCTACAGTGAAGACGATTTATTCTTTGTCCATACGTTTGCTATATTCTTTGCTACTCTTTTTTCTTTTTAGCTGATTAGGATTTAAACTTGCAAAATTTTACAAATTTAAATTCAATACAAATTTTAATTTCTCCATATTCGAAAAAATCTATTCCTTCTTTATTTATACATAAAGCCATAGGTCGGTCGGTGGTTTCCCAGAACAAAAACACGTTTAACGTTCTAAACACTCATAAAATACCCGCATCAACTTAACTTATGTCATTAACACAACAGTTTATGGCCTCGCTTCGCTGGAAATCCCGCATTGATTGATCGTTTTAATCAAAAATTCAAGAATTAAACATAACTGCGGTACAACAGCATATTAAAATAATAGACAAAATTGCAAAACTTCGAACATAGTCAAGTGCAAAGCACTTATTTAACAGACTGTATCAGTGTCACCCGGTGACTGATGAAACCTCATTTTATCAGCATTTGTTTATACATATACCAACTCGTAGCAAAAAGACTTCGTTCAAAAATATACCGACAACAGCACGTGTTCAAAGACCGCAAAAGATATTGTATTTCAAAATATAGACTTAAAAAAAAATATGTAAACCAACAAAAAAAGAAACGAAAGCGCCACTCGAAAAAAAGATTCATGTTGGTTGAAAAAAAAATTGTTTGTACAAAGCCTATAAACAAAATTATTAATTAATCTCTTCGAGAGTTTTTTTTTATGTACTTTTCCTTTTACTGTATATTTTTCTTTCGATTTATTATTCGTCTCGATAAGCATTCGCATGAATGGAAGCCACACCGAACGATCGTTTTGTTTTAGTAGGTCATGTCCAAGATTTTAGAGCACAAACATTAACACATACAAACAGAGAGACAGACATAACGACGAGTGGAATTTTCTGTCAGTATTTTCTTTTTTTATAATTTTCTTTTTGTTTTATTATACTGTGACAAGTGTATTTTCTCTTGACACCGAAATTTTTTTAGCAAGTGAAGAGGTTTTCTATTTTACCTTGATTTAAAAATAAATAAATAAAAAAAAAATATTATGGAACGCCATAAAGAAGAGCATTATTAAGATCGCTCACACTACAGTTAAAAAGTCTCTCTTAGAATTAAGAGATTTCTTTTATTGAAAATATAAAACTGACATTTTTAATGGGCTAAATAAAATGTAATGGTTTTTAAATTGAAAGAGACAAACGACAAATTTCACGATGATGCACAGCCGAGTTCATTTTTAATTGGTTACTCAAAGTATCGGTAATGCATTAGGAAACTGAATAGACGCTACATTCTGCAACAGCGATAAGTGAGCTGGAAAAATTGCAAAAAAATTAATTTATATTGTGGTTTGGGGACTGCAACTTATCGGGGCATTTGATGTAGTAACGATTTCAATGCTGAGTGCACTTTTGTTTTGTGCATAACCTTAATTTTATGACTAGCTTTTATAGCATTGCTCGTGATTAACTAATATAAATGATAATAGTTATAGAAAAAATAAATACCATAATAGCGTAGTTGTGACATTATTTTTAAATATAGACATAAATACTTATCAGCAGCTATGTTTATGGTGCTGTGCGAGTTAATGCTTATTTTAAAAAATTTTATGTCCGTCGTAACTCAGCAATAAAATCTGATTTGCGAAGCTGCAGATCGGGATTCTCCCTAAGAAGCCGTAACTGGCCGGCCGTAACTGACATCGTAAAAAAAGATCACATCACGCTTAGTTAATACGAATTTTGGATCTGTATTAGTTAAAGAAAAGTTTTTTTTTAAACTGGTTTGTATTTTTGGCTGATTTTTCAGATAAAAATTCTGGATAAACAAGGGTTTTCTTTCATCATCATCATCATTTTCGAATGCCGCTTATTCTTTAAAAGGGTCGCGGAGCGAGGGTGGCTAAATGGTCCTTCCATCTTTCTCGATCCTCCGCCACCAACTCAAGAGACTCCGGCACAATCCCCAGGCGGGACTCAGAGAGTTTCTTTACCTGATCCCACCACCTCTTTCTTGGCCTACCAGGGGGGCGACGCGCTCGCATCTCGGCTAGCATGACCTGTCTAGGAAGTCTGTCAGGGGCATGCGAACAACGTGTCCGAACCATCGAAGAATCGATCGCTCCACTCGGAGAAGTAACTGCTCAACATTAAGATTCCTACGTATACTGACGTTTCTCACTCTGTCCCTTAGAGCAACACCAGCAACGCACCTCAGGAATCTCATTTCAGCAGCTTTTACCCGCGATCTTATTCTTTCGGTCATTACCCAAATTTCATGACCATAGATGAGGGTCGGAACGAACACTGAATTAAAAACTGAGATCTTTGCTTTCACTCCAAGCTCAGCTTTCCTGATGACCGGCCGGCGCAGTTCCTTTACCATTGCTCCAGCTTGGCCAATTCTACAGGACAACTCAGTATCACTTCTCCCATCTTTCGTGAAAAAGACCCTGAGATTCTTAAACTTCTCCACCTGTTTTAATGGAACTCCATTTATGTGCAGGGCACACTGCACAGGAGTTCGGGAAACAACCATCACTTCCGATTTGTTTACGTTTACTTTCATCCCAGCATCACCACAGACTGCTGCAAACCTATCCAGTTCTCGTTGAAGTTCCTCTTTGGATGATGCAAGGGTGGCCAAATCATCTGCGAAAAGCAGATGGCTCATCCTGATGCCAGCCAATTCGAAACATTGCTCGCCAAGACTGCGCTTCAGCATCCAGTCCATATTTGCTATGAAAAGGAGCGGCGACAGAACACAGCCCTGACGAAGTCCAACGCGCACATCAAAAGGACGGGATTTGACGCCATTTATCCGTACACAGCTTCTGCAGTTTCCATACAAAGACTGGATGGCTCTCAGAAGAGGCCCACTCAGCGCATAGTCCTGCAAAACTCTCCACAGTATATCCCGAGGAACTCGGTCATACGCCTTTTCCAGATCTACAAAACCCGCATAGACCGGTTTGGCATATTCCCAGGCCTTCTCAAGATCAACCTTCAGAGTAAAAAGCTGGTCGGTTGTGCCTCTGCCAGGCCAAAAGCCGCACTGTTCTTCCCGTAACAAAGGCTCGATTAAAGCTCTGGAACGCGTTTCCAACACCTTCGCGAATACTTTTCCCGGAAGACTCAAGAGAGATATGCCTATAGTTGGCGCAATCTCTCCTGTTCCCTTTTTTGAAAATGGGCACTATAACTCCCGTTTGCCAATCGCTAGGTGCCTTCCCGCTATCCCAGGCCACCTTAATGACACGTGTTAGCCATTCAACACCCTCTTCACCCATTGCCTTGAGCATTTCTGGCCGGATTTCATCAACTCCAGCAGACTTGCCAACTTTTAGCGATTTAATCGCTCCAGTGACTTCGTCTACTGTGGGACTATTCTCCGCCCTTATCTCGTCAACAGTGGGAATGCCATCTTCAGTGCCCTGTTGGGGGTTGAATAAAAAAAATAAATAGAGTGGCGCAACAGCTCGAGGTGAACCAGGGCCAACTTCTCAACAATGTATGCTGGTGTGTTAATTTCTTTACATACAAGGGGACCTACAATTTTTTGCCGAATCCGAACGGCACTTTGAGAAGTTTTTCAAGACAAATGATACTCTCGGAGGGCTTGTCAGACTTCCGCGGAGGTGGGGACCGTGAAAAAGAACAAGTGTTTTTTTTTTTTTTTTTTAGGTGACGATGGCAGGATTTGAACCCAGACCTCCTGTTGGGGGTTGAGCAACTCCGAAAAGTGCTCTCTCCATCTGCGCAAGACATCGCTCTCATTTGAAAGAAGTGTACCGTCCTTGGATTTAAACCCTTGAATGATATTTAACTTCCTTCCTCTGAGCCGGCGAATGGTCTGCCAAAATATCTTGTTTGCAGATCTGTAATCGTGCTCCAACTTCTCGCCGAACTTTTTCCATGACTGTTCCTTGGCTGTCCTGACTGCCAGATTGGAAGTCCTTCGCGCCTCATTGTACCGGGCTCGAGAAGTTGAGTTTCTACATTGGATCCACGCAATGTAGGCTCTCTTCTTCTCTCTGATGGCTTCTTGAACTCCAGGCGTTTTAAACCAAGCAGTTCTTTTCTCACCACCAGCCGCAGGGTTTTCTTTGTTCCTCAATTTAGTTATTGACATACAATTGCACCCGCAGCAAACTTAAATAAAATTGAATTTAATGTACGAGTTGCGAATACTTTTAAAGAACTCTACGTAGAAGTTTGAACAGCTTTGACCCACCACATCAATTTTTTTGTCTTCAAGAATGAGAATTTTAAAATTGTTTTTGAAGCTGATTATGGGGTTCATTAGATCACTGAAAAGAGTTAAGCTGGAGTGGATTGCAAAGTTCCTGTGGCAGAAATACAGGATTTAGCTACTCAATTTTTATTTTAATCCACAGAAATTGTTAACCTAAGAAACCTGATTTATCGTAAGGGCAATTCATCTAAAAAAAATTTGGTTATGTGACGTTTTTTCCATATGGGGGATGCGGCTTTGGGCACTGAGCCACCGACCTCGTCATCATCATCATCAGCCCTTCATCGTCATCATAATTAGCATTTTCTGTGACCATATTTTCCCTTTAAAAGGGCGGCAAAGTGGTCCTTCCATTCTTCCTGATTTTCTGCGACGAACTCAAGAATCTCAGGCGCGATGTCCAGGCGGGCCTAAGACAGGTTTTATACCTGTTCCACAACCAGTTTTTAGGCCTACTAGGGGCGACCCGCTCACATGTGAACAAAGTGCCCAATCCATCGAAGAATTGATGGCTCGACTCGGAAGTTGCTGGCTTAACATGAAGATTCCTACGAATACTGACATTTCTTACTCTATCCCTACTTCTAGAGGTAACTATATGAGATGAGATACCGTTATGAGATATCTCATTTCGGCATATTGTAACCACGACTTAATTCTTTTAGTTAATAGTTACACAAATTCCATGACAATAGATGACGGTTTGAACGACCACTGAAGTAAAAACTGTGGTTTTTGCTTTTACCCTAAGCTAGGGTTTCCAATGGCCGGTCGGCGCCGGGTATTGCTTCAGCTTGGCCAATCGTACAGGAAAACTCAACACATCCCGAGATACTAAAAATTTTTCACCAGTCTCATATGGACAGTACTGATTCTTCTTAAAGTAACTTATATCTAGTTTCTCAAAAGAGGAAAAAAAGTGAGAGGAACGACCCTTTACTTCAGATACCAGACATACTGAAGAAGCATTTCCGTTTTCTACCTGGAAAAACCAATTGAGGTCGTCATCGTTATCGTCATCGCTTGTGTGTTGACGATAGTTACAACATTTGCCTCTGATAGGTTAAGAGGAAACT
Organism: Neoascia interrupta; assembly: GCA_947623515.1. NCBI lineage: Eukaryota > Metazoa > Arthropoda > Insecta > Diptera > Syrphidae > Neoascia > Neoascia interrupta. Next base: position 197,890,267 of record OX392462.1, read on the forward strand.
TTATTGATGAATTGAAGATTGTTTAGCAGTTTAGCACGCAGAACTTCAGCACCGAAAATCCGCTACATGATGCGATCAAACGCAGGACAACTACAGAGTTAAGTAAGTATTACACTGTATCACTTTCCTCTTACCAAGCTGAATCTGTGGAAAGCAAAAGCAGGACACTCTACCAAAAGATGTTCCATATTTTCTTTTGCTTGTCCAGAGTATCCACAGATTTCAGTGCTATTCTGACCAAGATGTGGTGCTTACATGCTGCATGCTCAGTGAGAGCTCCACAAAACCGTCTAAGTTAAGATCTGCTGAGTTCCAGGGCTTTTTTTTTTGGCTTTTTTGGGGCTGTACCTAAGGAATTTTTTGAAGTGTTTGTGACCTACCAGATTAGTTATTTCGCTTTTGTATGGAGATGTTGAAGTTAGGCTTTTTATGAAGGACCGAAAGCTAACCGTTTGGCTTGCATGTCGTCCTTTTCAGTAGACTCACTGTCCTCCTGTCACCCAGTGACGTGGAGACCCAAACAGTTCACTTTATTTAACCTTCCGATCAAGTTTTGCCAAAGCTTGAATAAAATAAGAATTTTTCTCCCAGAAAAATCCCCTATTCCGTAGTGAAGTCAATACACTACGGGATACGGGATAGTTAAAGAAGACACCTTTAAGAGCAAGTTGAGTTTCTTTCAGGAGAACAACTGTTGCCTTAATAAGATTCTATGCTTAGACAATATTGTAATAATCAACGAGTAAGTCTCTCAATGTCTGCCCTTGACAGCAGAGAGACATACATGCGATGCCCTTAGGCATCAGGCCAACTTCTCAGCACAGTGCTAATGTTTCATCTGCACCGCGTTGTCAGAGGTCTGAATTGTTTATGCTATCAATGGTCGCTATGTCAAAAGCTATTTTTGAGCTTATTCAAGCCATATGGGCTATCAAAAATGAGTAGAGTAAGAAACCTGAGAGGAAACGGGGTATAACTTTAATTTTCAGGGTTTGAAGGGATATGAATTTTTATTGGTCTACGACTGAAATTTTACGTGAAGTTAATTCAAGCTGAAATTATGGCGATAAAGGAAGTCGCAGGAAGAAAAAACGTTTAATCTGCCAAGAATATACAAATCTTTTCCGACAGCCAGGCGGCTATCCAGTGCCTTGAATCAGTCCCTATAAACTCCACCATAGCCCTAGGTCGTCTCTAAAGGAGATGTCGGAGCAGATCAATATTCAACTGTGCTGGGTGTCAGGGAAAAGTTAGCGAATTTCTAGATAAACTGCAATGCTGACAAAGTCGCCAAACTTGAATCTACTCTCTTGCCTGAAAAGGTTTCTTAGGCATTCAAATTTCTACATGCGAGCTCATGATAAAACTGGATGCAATAGAGAAAACAAACCTTCGATGGTGGCAGTACCCTAGGTCTTAGTGTGTCGGTTTCTACGGATCTGAGTACCACTTTAAATAAGTAGTTATTCCAGTACAGACAGCGAATTGAATTGAATTCACTGCTTCTTTTTTTCTATCCTTTTACAATTTTTTTGTGTTAGAGATAGAGGCTCCGTGATGTTCTAGTAAATGTTGCTGACTGTGCTGTGCATGATTGTCCATGAGCCAGGTAATTTAAGGAGCTGCTTTCAAGATTTCACAAGCCCACATCAAAGAGGGACCAAAACAACCTTTTGAAACAATGATGGAGTAAATAGATAGATTTTCAAAAATAGTTGTTGCATGCGCGATATTTTTTTTTTTTTTTTTTTTTTTATAATGCACTCGCGAATATAAGGGATTGGATACCCTTTTTAATGTTACACATCTCACGAGCGGAAAGGATTAGAAGAAGAGGAAAAGGAGGAGAGGTACCGATGCACTCTTGTTTTGAACAGTTGCAAGTTGTATTGCGCAGGAAAGATTGACCGTGGGAGAACATTCCACATTCGCGTTGTACGGCTTATGAAAGAACCTCTAAACTTTACTGTGCGTCCGAAGGTGGGCTCGAGGGTAAACTGATGTGCATTCGATCTTTGGCGAGTATTACGGTGGAACGTCTTTAGGGGCGGAATGCAATTGGCTATTTCGATGGAACATTGTTTGTGAAAAAAGCGATAAAACAGTGAAAGACAAGATACATTACGTCGATGTTCTAATGAGTCAAAAGACTTCGCAATGTTTTTGTCTCCAACAAGTTTTAACGCGCGTTTTTGTATCCTATCTAGCAAGAGCAGTGCTGTTTTTGGAGCACCAGCCCAGACATGGGAATTATATTCCAACTTGGGGCGAATATATGCCTTATATAAAATAGCCAAATCAGAGGGGGTGAAATACTTCTTGCAGCTTTTAAGGAAGCCTAGGCATTTCGCAGCGTTTTTGGCGCAGCGTTTTGCATGCGCGATATAAATTATTATATTACCAATTATTTTTAATTTTGTTCCCTTAATTCTGATTGCCGAAATTTATTAAGCAGTTTCTTCTCTTAAACGTTTTTTAACCTTTTCTTTTGTAAATATAAGGAGCAAAGTATAACTATTTATAATAGTTACCTACCTAAAAGTCAAGAGAGAAATTGATCGTTAAACTCTTGAAGCATAGTCCTTAATCTTTGGCATAGTCTCACCATCCAATCACTGGCATCCGCGATCAAAACGGGTAAGGTCTTCATGGTCTTCTCTTACTAGCCTAAAGTAGTACTTAACTGGGTATGGTAACTAGTTTTCTATATCATCGCTGATAATGGTTGATCCCAATTATCTTGAAATCGCAAAAGGCAAGAGACTTTGAAGCTTTGAAATAAGAAGTCTGATTTATTGTTGCAAAGCAGTTCTTTAGATGTTATGAATTTCTCGTTCGCTTTTGCAGGAGTCGTAATAACTAAAGCAACTGGTTAGTTAAAACATTTACTTACGGAAGAAAAAACTGAAACTCAAAAGGCTTTGAAAAACAGAAAATCTGGAAATAGGTTTGGATTTCACGGCTTTTACGGTCGACTCAGAAACATACCTACTGGATCGCGATGGAGAGTGATTCCCAGTCTTCCTTATCTAACTATAGTTTGCTTCTTAACCGCTCTGTAAATTTAACGGGTCAGTACTCTCTAGAGTTCTACCGTCGGCCCTAGTGTGCGCCACTCGAAACAAGACGTGAGTCCTACGGATGAAGGCACTTAAAGTGATTCCATTTCAGATGATACCGTTGTAAATTGATACTCGTGCACTTGCTGCCCAGATTAAGGCGATGACAAAAAATGACGTTTGCCAATTCCACAACACAAAGCTATCCTGGCAAAGTCCTCCACAACTATTGCAGCATGCCGCACGATATTCTGTTGTCGTAAGTCCCTGACCTTAAAGAATTAACTTCTTAACTACTTTACGTATTGTCTGTGTTATTTTTTGATCTGAGAGAGTAACAATTTTGAATAAGTATGAGGTATGAGGGGCTATAAAAATTTGGTGCGATTTTTTTGCCACCCTCAAACATATCTAGCACCTTGCACTACCTTTGCTTTTATATACTCGAAGATGCATCATGCTGTGGGGATCTGCCATTGATATCCACGTCGCTCAATAAAATTCAATACAAACCCATCCTAAATTTTTTCTCCTTCTAGTCTTCTTTTTATGTGGTCTGGTCACTATGCAAACTAGAATTGTATTGTAGCAGTTAACTATAAGACTGTGTGCTAGTCTCTGGCATGCTTGTCAGTGGCATATGACAATCACAGGTGATACTCTGGACGATTCCGCTTTAACTAGTTACTGTATAACTTAACTTTTTCCTCATTACTTCACCCCATTTTTTATCTATGCAGAGCTGTAGGGTTATCTTTTACAGACACAGTGAAATCGATTGTTGTTTGGATTGGACAGCTGACTAATAATGTTTACAGCCGGGGAACACACCTTCATTCAAAAAGAAAACGGTCTGCAAGAAACATACAACGCGACTAATTTTTTGAGAGTATACGACGAACTGACGCTAATTTCGACGATACAACAAGGGAACGCATTTCGCCGAACTCACTAGAATCTGTTATGCAAACAACAAGAGCCGGTTTCTAGACAATACTCTTATGTCTTTTTGCGAGACGTGGTAATTCAAGAGTCTCGGGAGAATATATTGCTTCGATCTTTTACTGAACTAACGATGACGCACCGATAAAGCATGTTTCCATATTCAAATCACAGCCGGAGAATAGGCAGGGCTCCACCTTTAAGGTTATCACGTGCTAGATTAGCCGGAAACGAACACACTACAATGCGAATACCAGAAGACCGGTTGCCTGAAGGTTAGTGTTGCAGATTCCAAGCGATGGTCACAGAAAATGCTACGTTAACTGGCGCCTAGTTGATTACAAACTGCCAAATCAACAAAGAGAACTTCAAGTGGAAAGTAACAAGCAAAGCAATCAATTCAACGAATTTGCGATTTCTGAAATGAAATTGTTGCTACAAATATACAGAAGCGTGGATGGGGGCACAGACAGCCGAGACCGAGACACAACCGTCATTAGAACAACACTTACCGAAAGGCGGATGACCTGGGATAGTCGTATAGTCCAATTACGCCAACTCTTGGCCTTTCCTCTTTTGTTTGGAGAGTCTTGCTGTTAACGCCACCCGGGCCCGAAACAAACTCTATTTAGTCAATTATTTCAGTCAGACGAAAGTTGTTGTACATAATCATATGTACATAATGTTTATTCTTTATCTTTAGATGCCAAAGGAACAGACAGACACAAGACACAAAATAGTCACAACACACACTGCACTTGGATGTGAATAGCACTATTCATTTATTTTCTATTAATAAACCGGCGGCCGTGTTCATACATTTTCAATAGTGTACACGAAAGCAAAACGCGCGCTTTAAATATATAAAACAAGAAAAAAGATGTAGCGAAACCATTAAATAATTTCTGTGTTGGAAATATTATGTGCGAATTCCATTTCGTTGTTATGCATCACTAGGATTCGATTGGGACATTGAATTTATTTTACAATTATTTTTGCACTTGTGCGTCAACTAAAGCGACAAGGGTTTGGTGTCCTTTTAAAACTTATATTATTGCAAATAAATATTCTATCTTGTTGTAAAGGTAAAAAATTGCAACAAGGAAAACAAATAAAATATAAACAAACTCGGACGCGGCGGGACCACATACAACCAAACCGGTGTCAAATTGACAACTGAAAAGGGAGAACGCAGAAATTTTCGATTTTTCATTTCGCAGCAGCGCGGTCACATTTGACAGCAGCAATGAACGAATTCAATGAAGGCTTTTTATAGTTTGGGGGCTGCTGATTGAATGTGAACTGCATAAGCACTTTAGACCATTAAAACACAGATCGACTGAGAGCTTTGAGCGAAAGTGCCTGTTTTCATTTGGTTGATCCTAACCTGATGTGTCAGAATTATACTATGGTGAGGGGAAGCGCCAATGTGGTGGCCACCGTTCAACCTCCGTTTTATTTTGAGAAATAAAATTTTGGTTAGGTTAGGATCAACCAGGATCAACCGGCTTTCCTACATTTCTTCCTTCAGAGATCTATTAGTTATTAAAATGACGTAAGGACCAGAAACGCACAAAAATTTATAATTAAGGATAAGTAATTATTTGTGTAAAAAAAAACATGACACAGCTTCTTAATAATTTTTTTCTTTAAGCACAAGCAAATTCAAAATAGATCCCTGGTGGCACCACCAAACAAATTTGGGATTCATATTAGTTATTAATTTATGACTCCTTAAATAATTAAAATTTATAAAACCTTTAAACCTTATGCGGACTGTCAGAATGAGAAATAATGCCAACATTTTTGACAGATAAAAATGCGCACTCAGGCATTCGACTATAAAAGCTATCACAACGACTGCGTGTACATAGGTTATTTGAGAACAGCTGACTAGCTTGCCAGCATATACTTTTAAGAACACATGTCCGTAAGAGTTGGCATGCCGTCTAATACCAATTGACATACGAGACTTCAATTGGCAAGCAAAGGGCATTCGCAGCATTTATAGGCTTGCGTAAAATGTGTCAAAATGGAACTCAGTCTAATCTAGTACTATGTTTCCACCAACATATGTTTCCAAGGGTGCCGTGGCGCCGGAGGTCTGGGCTCGAATCCTGCCATTGTCACCTGAAAAAAAAAGACTTGTTCTTTTTCACGGTCCCCACCCCCGCGAGGGTTTGGCAAGCCCTGCGAGAGTATCAATTGTCTTAAAAAACTTCTCAAAGTGCCGTTCGGATTCGGCAAAAAATTGTAGGTCCCCTTGTATGTGAAGTAATCAACACCCACAGCATACATTGTTGAGAAGTTGGCCCTGGTTCACCTCGAGCTGTTGCGCCACTCTATTTATCTTTATTTATTTATGTTTCCACCGGCAATAATAAGAGGATTAACGGGAGACGATAAATAACCGGAGAAGTTTAAGTATCTCGGGGTCTTTTTTACAAAAGTTAGGAGGACTGAATTGTCCTGTAGAATTGGCCAAGCTGGAGTAATAGCAAAGGAACTGCGCCAGCCGGTCATCAGGAGAGCTCAGCTTGGAGTGAAAGCAAAGATCACAGTTTTTTATTCAGTTTTCGTTCCAACCCTCATCTATACCCTCATCAACGTTTCCATGCAAGAGTTGAGTAGTCGAGGAGTCGAGTAGTCGAATTTCGATCCGCGTCTCCGCACACACCGAGTCCATTAGTCGAGGCGAAATAGGTTTAAAATGTAGTTCAACTGACTGATGTATTGTTATTTGTGCATAAACGCTACTAGTGCTGGTTGCAAATCTTGTTTTTTTATTTCTGATAGTATCGATAATTTTAGGGAAAAAATTGCTACGAACGATATTTTTACTTAATTTTTAAGAAGCCTAAGAAAAACTTTTCTGTTAAGCCGCGTTGTCACAAGGAACAGGAACAGAAACAGAATTTCATATATTAGCAACGCAAAAAGCATTCAGCGAATTTGGGTTTCAGTTGCTAATGTACGGGATTCTGTTTCTGTTCCTGTTTTACGTTGCTTTTCCCACAAGTTCTTACGTAAGCTTTTCCCACAAGCTGAAATTGATGAATTTACCCATCCACTGTTATTTGTTTACAAATGTGAGTAAATTCATCCATTCGTAATTTTCATAAAATTTCGTGTTGGAGCTTTGAAATCAGCTGATCGTGTAAGGTAAATTGTTGTTGTATTCACCGACACGGATATTTAAAGCTTTATAAAAGCTTTGAAGACTTTATAAAAAACGAAAACAAACGGGTGTTGGAGGGTTAGATGGACGCAAGTTGAATATCTTCTTATTCAGTAATTTATTCCGAAACGCTCTCCATTCTTGGTATTATATGTGAATAAAAACCTTAGTTGGAATGACCACTGTTCGAAGTAGCCAAAAACGCTGCGAGTTGCGAGGTTTCCTTATACCATGTTTCCACCGGCAATAATACGAGGATTAGCGGGAGCCGATTAAAAATAAATCCCAAAGCGGTTCCACCAGACAAATACAGGATTAATTTGACATGAGTACTCTTTTTCTGTCATTTTGGCTCTCAAAAGAGATTGGCGATGTCTTTTTCACGAGCGAAAAAAAATTCCGTTGCAAACATCCCAATAGAATCGTAAATCTCACAGATCTGTCATACATGGACAGTTTTAGTGTCCTTTTTCGATTCTCAAACTGTTAAAAAGGTGTTCTAAAAGGTTTAAAAGTGGTTCGTAAAAAGGGTGAATGAGATTAATTAGGAGATTTATTTCTAATCGCTTGCCGAGACGATTTAAATTTGTATGGTTATTCGCGTAATTGTAGAAGAATGAAGATTTACATTAATCGCGGATTAGTGTCCGGTGAAAACATGGTATTAAATGCAAGAAATATTTCACCCCAGCTCGGCTTTTTAGACCAAACGAATTTTTTAATTTACCAAGACTTGGCATCACTTTTATGGATTGACAATTCTTCCATTTCAGTGCGTGCTATTTGTTTACGTTGATTTTCGCCAGAAGCAGTTTTTTGTTTATATTTTTCTTTTTCTAATCTTTCAATTAATAAAATGTCTGATGGTTTGTAAAATATAACTAAAACAATCCCTACTCAATTTACCACCGTATTGATTTTCGCAGAGGATGTAATTAAACGCCGCTTACTTATTGATGGCGACGGCACCGGAGACGATCGAAGGTTGAACATTTTGTTAAAAACCTTTATCAAATGGTGTAACACAACAGATAGTCAAGAAAAGTATTAAATTCTGTTAAATTGCTTTGGTAACTTTTAATTTTTGTTTCTCTTTTCAACTAGTCAAATATTCTACGATCGCTTGATGGCCCAGCTAGCGCAGTGCTCATTTGTTGCTTCAAAATCGGAGCACACCCTGCAAATGATCAATGAAGAGCTCAAGAACTACGAATCCCTGTCGAATAATATCGAAAGTGGCATTGAGATTGCCAAGGAAGAATTGGAAACCTGTAAGCTAAATCTGATGTACGCCAGGAAAGTTCGTAAAAATCGCGAGGAGTATGACGCGCTAGCGAAAGTGATAAACGATGCACCTGATCGGGCGAACAGCGAAAAGGAACGCGAGGTTCTTCGGGCGGAACTAACAGCGTTACAAAATGAATCCAAAAAATTGGAGCGCAAGCTTGTTGGAAGACAGAACAGGTTCAAGGTACTGATGCAGTCCATTCGTGAGCTAGAGCTGACTGCAAGAGAATCCACAGATGAGGATGATTGTAAGATTGTCGATGTCATGGAAGTTGATGATGATTTGGACGACATAATCGAATACCAAGCAGTGAGTCCCCAGCTGTTGGAGTAGCAACCTCAAATTTATTGTTTTGTAAATGGATTTCAACATTGTTTCGGTACATACTTATAATGGAATATCGCCCTACTCTTAGACGCAAGATATTTTTAATGTTAATAGATAGATGCTCCTAGGCATGAAATGAAAAGTTGTTTTAGTTTCCGTAAACTGAAAAGAAAACCTCATATCTCCACTCCTTTACCGAGGCTTGGGTAAAGTTTTTTACATAGTAAACTCTTGATTATTTTCTGCTAAACCGATCAAGGAAGCTCCAGAGCAAAAATCCCTGAAAAAGATCTGATAGAGGAAAATCTACTGAATATTTTACAAAAATTATTAAGGCTTAAATCGTCAAAATGCAGTAGAAGCTGGAAAATTAGAATAAAAAAATGTGGCTGCACTTGCACTCTATGGATCGGGCTAAGAACACCGTTATTATAAAATAACGATGTTGCTGGAAAGGCAGTTTTTCAATAAAAGTTTCAAAAAACTTGAGATTACTTTAGATTGCAGCCGACGGACGAAACAAGGATACGTTTGATAATGTTAAACGGGGACGCGATGAAAGAAGCCCCACAAATACTCCCAGCACAGGTTTCATTGTTTTCTCTGGAGCCTACATAGACCCTACATAGACCTTCCCAAGAAATGTCCACTTATTACAAATTATTTTTAACAAAATTCACTAAAACTGCTTTGCTGAACGTACGTTAGCACATATAAGTCCGCACAATCAACTAAAAAACTTTTATTAAAACATTCTACTACCTATACTTTAAGCAAAAATATTACGTTTTTATTCTTTTCATGTTTGGTGTACAATATAAAATGCTGTGGGGTGCCCTAGAACTATTAAAAAAAAAAAAAAAAACAGCCAACCCACCATGAGGCGCCAAGCAGTCCCTCAGGGAATCACTATTTCGTGCAAAGAAAAAAGAATAGATAAAGTCTGAAGGTCGTGAATGCAAAGTGGCATGCTACGCCACCATGAAGGTTTGCCATTACGCAATATTCTATTAACTGAAAACCGGGGAGTAGCATATGACCTTGGGTTACTTTAAACTACTATTATTTTTGTTGAGATCCATTAGTGTTCGCACACACATTACTGCGTTTTTCCTTATTTTGAAGACATATGCACGCTATACCTAAATACTGTGTCATACATAAATATCGACTTGCATTTAGTATCTGGATACGATAGGTACGTAATAATTTTAATGGGCTATAGCACATTAATTTTATTAACTGTGAAAATCGATACGATACCATTTGATATGCTATATGGATCAAGTGGTAACTATGAAATTTATGTATTTTTTCTATGCAGAACACTCATTATTATGTTATATGCCATGCATTTTACAAACAGCCACTGATGCCACTTGGTGTGCCTATAAAAGAATAAGTACAAGGTTCTCATCTTAAATTGTAAGGGGTTCACTTAGACTAGGGCACTATATATAATGTAGAACTGCTGGAATTCACGTATTATAGCTATCAAAGCGAAACAATCCAAAATGTAGCAAAGACGGGCAGAGTATAGTGGCCTGAAATACCTACAGCTCCTAGCACCTATTTACAGTTGCTGATATAGTTATTTTAATTGGAAAACCAATATTTATTTACGCTAACGATAAAGCAACTTTTATTGCATTTTCACTGCGAAAGCTAAGAGCGAACTAGCATCCCGACAAAATGGTAATGTTACCAATATAACCACCACCTTTTTTTTGGAAGTATCGAATAGTAAAGACGATTCTGTGTTTTTGTACGGAAAGTTTCCCATTTGTTCCAAAGTATCTCCCCTAAAGTGTGTCTTGCTTTGGCAAAAATGAAACTGTGACAGGCTCTTGTCCGCCTGTTCTAAACTCGCTCTACGACGGGAAACCACAATAAAGGCGGCTACTAGCAATTTTCATACATTCACGAGTAGGAGGTAGGTCAACATCGATTGTTCGGGCATGATTCAGAGCATAATTTTCCACAGTAGCTACTGCCAATTTGCGCAAAGTTTTACTCCTAGAACCTTCAATATCAATACACAAATCAGTCGTACTGTCTCAGCTCATTTATTTCCATCCCCATTTGCATTATTATTTACTTTGCCTTGAACTCTCTCGTAAGTTGAACCATGAAAGCATGTCTAGCTACATTATGTCAAAGTATATCAGGCACCAAAAAACCCCTAAAATCAGCCTTAAAACTAGGTCAGCATTGTGAAAGGCGAAATTTTAGCAGTAAACAAATTTACTTATCGCCACACCCATGCCATAGTTTTTGCGCAGACATTATTTTTCTAGACAGCCTGACTGGATTCAAAGCTGGCTGACTCATCCAACCAAGTAAGGCTGCTAAAGGACATAAAAAAGCACGTGCGTGATTTAAACTTTGTTTATAAATCCGATCCTAACGCCAATCAACCACGACATTATTTTTTTGCAGAGGCTGATGGTGCGTTCAGCAGTCTGGGCACCAGTTCGTCCCTGAAATATGTCATTTATATTTGAGGATTTGGAGGGTACAATTATACTTCCAAGTATATTCATGCATACACATACAGGCCTTATAAGTTTTTGTAAATGAATAATAAATCTGCAAAATGGAAAATAACATTGGAGAAAATTAGGCAAGTTTAAAGAGAAAAATAAATTTTGAAATTTTTAGAGATATACCTTAAAATTAATATTAAAATCCAATATACCACCCTTTAGAAAGCCTGTATGGATTCAAATTATAAGAAATATGCATGGGGAAGCAGAAAATTGTTGGCCAAAACCTTCTATTCGTTTCTTAGAAAACATAAATCTTTACTAAAACCTACGATTTACAACGAGTCATTAAGCCGATTGCAATTAGTAAAGCTCTGTGGAATAAGACAGCTTTTTTTATTTGTATAAAAAATTATCTTCGCCATTATGCGACCTTTGTAATAAAAATTACACCACATACCATATCCTGCAAGAATGTAAAATAACGCGAGAGTATTTTTCTAACAACATACCAACACTACAACACTTATTAGATCCATCTGTCGCATTTAAAAATTCAAAAAATTCAATTTTGCTTAAGCTTTTGGATGCGCATAGGATAACCTCAGTATAAAAATTAATGTATAAAAAAAATTAGAGACTCATAATGCTATAATATGTTTGTAATATGTAAATACTATGTAAAATGTAATTTGAATGTAAATAACAGCTATTATAACAGCTCCGGCGTTATAATCCGGACGGTGCAAATTTATTTGTATCTGTACCTATGAAAAACAAAATAAATTAAATATATGAAAGGTTGCAAGTGTAAAAACTTTACGTTATAGGTAAAAAAATTTAAGTTTTATATAAAATTTTAGAGTTTAAACTATAACCAATTGATATTAAATTTATTTGTTTATGAACTTAAAAATTCAAAGTAATTCGATCACTCTTATTCACCATAAAAGCTTTAAAAGTTTGGGACAGTAGTTTCTAAAAAATAACTCAAACAGGAACACTATGTCTAACTTAAAAAATATTTAAGTGGAGGTGAATAGAAGCTGCATAGCCTTAAACACCGAGTTCCGTCTTTAAAGCTCTTATACTAACTATTTAAATAGACGAGATTTATAAAAGTGAGGCCCAAGGTGCAAATCATAATGAAACCCCTGATGATTAAATTAATTAAAAATTGACTTATAACATAAATCGATAGCTATAAGCATCCGCTCCGTTTATTGAATATTTCAGCCACCCTGCATTACCTAAGTTGAGAAGATCATTAATCCAGTGGCAGTGATAATTTCGATGCAGGGCAAATACGTGCGGGGTCATAAGTGTTGATTGTAATGTTAAAAGCTTTTAAAAAAACTTTGTGTTTTAGAACTTAGTTTTAATAATATAAAATTTTATTCGTCTACTTAAACTTATATCATTCTTACTCAAGATATCAAATAAAGAACATGTTTGTTTAAAGGCTTTTCTTTATGTTAGTACCTGCGGTACAGAATATCTATAGTTTAACAAAAAGTCCATGGGTCAAAAGTCCATAAAAGACTTGTGCCTCCCTGGGGTGGGTTATAAGTTCACAATTAGTTTATGGAGAGTATTTCTTCTAAGTGTTTCGTAAGTTACTATAAATAGGTATAAATACCTTCCAAAAAGTTTTTAACAAACGAAAGCACAGTAGGATTGTTTGTTGGTAAAGGAATGGGGTTAAAATAGCTTTAAAATGCAACCATTTTTTTTCGTGGTTTTCACCTTACTAATTATATAGAGCATAAACATGTATGAAATACTTTAAAAAATGGCACTTGACCACTGGAGGTTTGATCGTGTCGTGAAGAAAATTCCAAAAAACCCCAAACTTGTGGATATAATTCAAAACTATAAAAAAATTAAGGGGCCCGTACATGGCTACCCCGGTCCCATGCTTTCTCTCGGCGGTCCTGCCTAGCAGTAAGTAAGAAGTTTGATAAATCAATTTGAAAATAGGAAACCCTATTGTACACTCTAAATGCAAACTATTTGGGGCAGGTTTTCAATACGAGATCATCCAAACTTAGTGCCTTTTTCAGTCAAATTTCGAGGGGGGTTCATCCTATATTAAAATTTGGAGTATTCTCCAAAAATTAAGTTGAACAGAATATGGACAAGAAATCGAACTTTTTTGCTATTTTTACTCTTTGCATTGACAGTTGGTGAGTTAAGACCTTCGATAACGTCAACTCGTCACTGAAAAAGAAATTTATTGTTAACCCAACTGGAGCTCGTTGGATCAACTCCATTTTGTTCCGGGATCAGACAAATCTTTGTTTGACCCGGGCTTGCGGTACTGACCTTAGGGACAAATGCCACCCGAGCCGATTGGCGACACAATTACCGGCACTTAGTGGCATAAATGTTCTACGTGTTTAATATTAGAAAAAAAAATGGTGCACTGTGCAGTTTGGAAATACAAATAATACCTCGGATAAATCTAAAACGAGCACCCGAAGTCCCCTAAGGACAAACCTAGGTTGTTAAGTGGATTACTCATTCTTTTGGCGTATTTTTTTGAAAATCGAAAGCAAAGCTAGTGTACAAAACCCAAAAAAAGTCGTCCTTACTTATACTTACTAACTTAACCTTCCTATACTCGCGTCGGTCTCTCAGACCGAATAAATGACAAATCATTTATTCTTCGTATGCTTGAAAAATATCATTCTTGTCTCTTTAGAGTTTTAAGTAGCTTCCTAAATAACTATTTTCCATGATTTAGGCGGGCGCAAGCGCACGTACCAAGTAGACGGGTAGTTTTTTTTTGTGAATTTTCGGTCCTTCAGACCGGCGCGAATATAGGTATAATAACTTATAACAATTTTTAGGAAATATTATTTTTTGGAAAATTGAATGAGTGAAAAATATTATTTTTCTTTAGCGCGATTTGTTTTGCACTAAATTTTACACACTATTTTACATAGATGCTAATTTCACATGATATTTCCAATAAGTCTCATAAATTGTTTTGTCCTCTAAAATGTTTTTAGAGGCTAGTTTCAAAGGTTATTGCTGCCAAATAAAGTAAGATTTCCTATATTTTACTGTTTGTTTTATTTCTTTATAATATTTTCTTTTCTTATTCTTTTTTTATTCAAGAAAATACAGACAAGATAAAATCTCGGTCTGAGAGACAGTGCGCGTGTATACGTGTCTTGTCAAAACGCGCGAGAGTCTGGGGTGAACCTGGGCCTCAGCCATAAAGCTTCGCCAGCCAGCTCTGTCTCCAGCTAGTCATCTCGAGTTTCGCACGCAAAGTTGGCTGAGTTAGATGACGCAACCATCGTAGCCGTTGTATTTTGTCTCTTCTGGGTAGGCCTGTGTCGCTGTACAGTCCGTACCGTTCGATGTTATATTTCCTCCTACACTTTCTGTCTATGCAGACGGGATCACAAATCACTCTAAGAATTTTCCGAAAAAAAGTCGTTCGTACACCTGAAATTGTGCTTTTGTAAATGTTCTCTCAACTCCGAGCGATGTCAACACCGAAATTTTGCCACCCAATTGACGGTTGATGCTGGGTGTAGCCTTTTTTTTGTATGTGGAAGTGACATCTCGACTCCATTTTCACTCCGTGTTAAAGTCTCTTAGTTTTGCAAATCGAAAGTTAACATACTTTTAAAAAAATCAAAGAAAGCAGAAAAGTTGCATTAATAAATACATTGATTCAAGATTCTTTTTCATAGGAGCCATTTTCTGTTATGAGTAAGAAGGCATTTTAAATATCGAAATGGCATTTTTTATGCGTGAAAGAGCTCAGAAAGAGAAAAAGTAAGGATCTTTATTGAAAAAATTGTCGCTATCGTTGTATTTGAAATGTGCTATTAATTACAAAGTATTTCATAAAAGCTATCAAAATTCATTTTATTATATTTTATTCATCCTACCGTCGTCACCTGAAAAAAAAGACTAGTTCTTTGTCATGGTTCCCACCTCTGTGAGGGTCTGAAAAATCCTCCTAATTCGAGAGTAACATTTGGCGCACTTGTATGTGAAGAAATCAACACACACAGCATACATTTTTGAGAAGTTGGCCCTAGTTCACCACGAGCTGTTGCGCTACTCTATTCGACCAAAAATCATTTTGAGAAAAATACCCAACCAACCGATGTAAACGAAAACATGTTACGAAATAAAAATTAGAGTAAATAATAAAGTCAAAGCAATTTGACACTTAACTTGGTGTCTAAACCGGTGCAACATATATTGTTCTGTACACAATGAAACCGGGTGTAGGTACACCATACGCTGGCACTGTCGCGAACACAAGTTTTATTTGACAAATTGGTGTTACAGTTCGAGCTTCAAAAGAATACGCCAATAGTGTTATTGTATGCAATGCAGCAGATTCTCTGTCTAGGATAAACAGATCTCATCAAATCTCTGCAAATACTGAGATATTTTGTCATCTCGAATAGTGAGTTCCTCGGGTGGGTGAAAAACTATTGAAGTTGGTAGGTTCTAACCACTAGGCAAAACAAATGGGTTCTCGAAACTTCTCTTTTCTAGAAGTCTGCATTTTATACAGCTTACAATCATATTGTAACTAAGCTCTTAAAAATATTTTTTAATGCTATTTCTGCTCCATGACTCTGACTGCTGTGAATACCCCTCAACACGTTATCCAAGAAGATCTTCGAGTTTTTCGTTTCTCAAATTAGAACCCATGAAGTTCATGAATAATTGAATTACCCTTTGCAGGTACTCTCAAAGTATTCATAACGATTATGCAAAAAGTTTTGATTAAAGTTTGTTATCAGAGTAGTTAACTTAGTTTATTAGGTTTAAACTCGGGCGTCCTGCAAATAACTAAACAGTCGGAATAACCCTCGGCCAAAAATTGTTATTATAGGTACCACCCACTGGTTTGAAAGTATGTGGGATGTAGGAACAATAAGGATTTTAAATGGCTACAAACACACACTTCTTTATTTAAACCCACCGATTGATATAAAAATAAATTCGAAATTATTTTGTCATTCGCTGTTAAAATTTTTATTGTTTTCAGTTACATAAGAATGAATTCAGTTATGTAATATCCTGAAGAGTATAGGTAACAGAGCAAAGTTGACGGTGCTCACTGCTTAGTTCATTGAAACAACCTGTCTTACAAACTCTTGCGTGTACCTAACATTAGGTAAGGAGCTACGAAAATATAACATTCTATTAACGCCTACTAAGTAACTTTTTAACCTCTCCCATCTTTTTTTAATTAGTCTTTTAAATTTAGTCTTCACGTTATTTGAGCTAAACTATTTCAAGGACGACAAACCTGTGTAAGTAAAAACAAAATTAAACCGCACAAGACTTACCTATCACGGCAGTTCTGTTATTCGTATCCATTAGATAGACTATAGACTTTGCGGCCATCCCACAACATTCAGCCATCAACTTCAATTTATTTTAATATCACAAAATAAAACATCACAATTCTGGCAAAGCTTTAATGCAAAAACAAAACCGTTAACACTGTGCTATTTAATTTGTTGTTCACAATCGCATTATGTACGTGCCCAATGTCAACCGGCGCAGATAAATCGTTCCACCCGCGGTAATAACTCACTTTTGGTTCAAAACTATAATGTTGTGATTATAAGGACTAGTTAACATAAAATACACATTTTTTAAAATCTATTTTCGCACGAAACCGATGTTGACTATTTTTTTGGTTTGCTTGTACATGTATATTATTTATCGATTACCGCAATGTTGAGATGTTGTGTAATTTATTTTCACTACACTTTGAGGGAACTGTTACTCGAACATGTGTATAATCACCATAATATCCTTGCACTTGAAAATGTACTTTATTCGAATACAAACACACACCGCAATCAAGTACCTTTCATGGACACTTTGACTTTTTACGTTGTAATCGAAGAATCATTGCCTTTCGGTATCCTTCGGGAGTTTTTTTTCTGTTCACTTGTCCGGGGCACTTCTTAGACTGGCCTTCCCATAATGTCAAAACAACATTGGTGTTGTGCTTTCCGTGGGTAGGTATGTCCTGAAGTCGGTAAATGACGGTATCCTCGGATGCTTTTCATCCGTTCGGTAAGTTTTTTCAAAGACATTCCCCTTGATTTTTTTGGTTCGCTGTAAAATTTTGAATCCACACACAATATGCTCATCGACCGTAGGGATAATGACTATCCCGTATCCGTTTGACACTCTTCTTGCCAAGATAATTACCAGCTGTGTTGAATTGCAAAACTTGTAATTATGTAACCAAGGCATGAAAATCTATTCGGTGTTTTACAAAACGACCCCATCACGCGTTGTTGGTGGGTTAGAGACAGACCATCGATATTATTATCCACCCACAGCTCATATGCTGTGCTGCTTCTGTATAGGAATAGTTTGTTTTCCTCTGGATACAGGGGTTATGCAAGCTAATTCGTATATAAAACCCAGACAACCAAAAAAGGGAGGCTCCAGCACTTTTGACTTTACTATTCCGGTGAAAAATCAATCAAGGACGAACCACAAGTACCCTGCCGAGGATATTTCAGATTTGCTAACGTTTAAAAGTTTTTTTTCTTCTTTAACTGCTGAAACTATATTTAAAATCCCGAAACCGACAAGCTCTTTGCATTTTCCTTAGTTGCAAACAAATATTGAAAAAAGGATACCGAAAAGCCGATCTCAATATATGTAACTCTCCCCCCGAATGGGTGTTTTTCTCGTGATGAGGATTAAAAGAATATGTATGATGTGATGATGGATTTAAAAACGGCAGATTGTGAACTTTAAGTTAATTAGCACACACACAGCCCCCTAGAAGCAGTCGCCCAAGTTTTGAAGTAAATTTGCTGTTTTTATGTAAACAGCAAACAATTTGATGTGGTTTTTGTGAAAATTTGTGAACTTATTTTCATAAAACAGAACGACTGCCATTTCTCACAGAGGCAAGGATGATGACTGAAAAACTTTTTTTCGTTATTTTAGGTACAAGAAATTTTCGCTCGTTGCTGTTTTCCGGGCAAAGTGTATCCTGAGCTTTTGTATTGTGGGTGAGTTTTTCGTTGAAAGCTTTTTCGTTTCGAGTTGACAGTTGTCTTCACTTGGGGCTTAGGGTAAGTTAGGCATTTGAAGTGCCATTTTTATTGTATTTGTTATTTGTTGGGTATTATTTACTTAGAGAAAATAAACTCAGACCAATGTTTAAAATATTATAAAATATTGTAGTTTTATATGTGCGGAATCTGTGTAACGTTCGCATCAGTTACGAGATCTTAAATTGTTTCGTGTTTTGTTTGTCTTAAATTGTTTTTTCATTTTATTTTTCATTTTGAATTTTTTTTTTCAAAATATAAAAAAAAGTGGGCGAAAAATGGTTCCGTCAATTCAATTATTCAAATTATAACCGATTGATCTTCAGAAGACTGAAGAGTCTAATTTTTTGTGAACTTCTTACAACCTGGCCCCCAACCAACATGCGTCTAGCATGCAATTAGCACTTTAAGCTGATTGAGTTACTCCCCACTCGTATACATAACACCTGGTACGAGGTAGCCCTCTGTTCAAGTGACACCTCTCAGTTAGATTGGGGGACTACCGGAGTCTTGGTGCCTTGTGTTAAAATAATAATTTTCGAAACCCGTCAACTCATGTGAGATCAAATCTTGCTAGAAGGAATTGTACCAAAAATACGAAGTTAAAAATGATCGTATATAAGTTAGAGTCCACGGAGTCGTGCCGTGGTGCATGAACACAAAGGATGTGAAAATCTTGTATAGAGTCAACTTATAGTAGATCTAGAAACAGAGATTAACAATATTTTTTCTTGATAATTTCACCCGATCCTCTAGGTAAGGTTAATGAGGTGACGAGCAAGAAATGATCCGCGCCTCATAACACTCGGGTCTCTGGAGTGGAGATCCATTGTGATTCACTAGCATTGTGATGCTAGTGTTGCATTTGAAAATTTTGTGGAGTCCTTATCTCCTCTGCAGATAGACATTATAGAAATTTAATTTCATAGCATTATGGCTTTAAAGATTGGGACCAGTCATTATTCCTTATTTTGTTTTTTTAACTTCATGACTGTCCTATTGCGAACTATGACAGTTCAACCTAAAGAGATCTTTGTGTCCTGAACGTCAAAATAGTTAAGGCTAGGAGGTTATTCACCTTCCCAACAACATTGATAAAACTGCTAACAGAGGAAATCTTCTTTATGTCTTCCGTTTTCAATATTTCTCCGAAGAATAAGTTCCGTCTAATACCATTAGGGGCTGGACATTGTTAAGTTTAGCACTTTTATATTCTTCCAAACAAAGTCCGCATTCTTGAGAGTCGATTAATTTGTTTGGTTTCAGGGCTAATTGAAGGGTTCAGGTACCATAAAAGGGCTTTCTGAACCTTTTCTGACTAGTTCGTCGGCTATCATCAATACCTTCGTGACCAGGAACCCAGAACAGTTTGGTTTTCTTCCTTGAACTAAGGTCTTGAAAGGTATTTATGCGCTACATGACTGATTTGGAGTCAATTATTTGCGAGAGTTAAGGGTTTTTATGACTGTTTGACTGTCCGTGTATGTGTGTACCTTTGATAATAGAGAAGTAGATCACAATTGTGGTAGTTAGTTTCGGCCCGTATATGCCAGCCCTACTTTCGACTCTATTTTAGAACCATCCGTTTATCACTTACAGCTGTTTTGGCTGTTTGATGAGTTTGCTGACGCAAACCCATTCTTTTGTGTATTTCTAATGACAAAAATTCTTCCTACCAATGAAAACATTGGTCCGAGACTTGTTATAGTTAGGCAACATTTGCCCAGAAATTCCGCATGTGGACAAAAAAGCTGAACCTTGAACTCCCTAAGTGCAAATCTTCAATGATTAATTTCTGCCGAAGATGAGGCTGCATGTATAGAATGCATTTCAGGCTGTTCTAACTCTTTCCTCAACATTGAATTTCCAGCTGAGTTTCCTGTCTTATCATTTCTTAATGTATACCTACTTTGATGGGCAGTTTGAGGGGAATTACCTTAGACATCAAAAGGATTTAGAAGGTATTCCAACTGGTAGGACTATCACGTATTGTAGTCCCCCATGCCTCATTTGTACCTCATTGACTACCAGTACCAAGAGTAGAGAGATGAATCCTCCCAATAATGAGTGCCACTAGAGGCAGTCACTTTTATGAAACTGTCAGTCACTGGCTGTCACTTTTATGAAAGAAATAAGATTTTCAAAATTTTATTTATTTGCGCAAGTTTTGAAATCATTTAAAGCACACTAATGCCTTGTTACGCTGTGAGAGTTAATTTTTTGTCTTGACGTGATTTTTCAATCACACTGACTAGCTTTTGCTAAAGGCCGTTCGAACGCCTTTCACTTTGCCTTTAGCGTAGGGGCTGCTGACTTCACCTTAGGATCAATTCGATTTCGACGAATAAAATTATTTGGTTTCTTTTCTAAGATTACAGAATACAGGCCATCACAACCGGAAGATTTCAAGGAAGAAAAAGAGTCGATTGCTCACTTTAAATTTGAATCCGTTGTAGCTAATGCCTTTTGAAGTTGGTTGCTTCCTAGTTACCACTTTTCGTAGGGTTAACAACCTGGAAAAGAGTGTCTCCGTAAGAAGCTCTAACATTTCTGTGCAGGATTGCGTACATGACCCATTCGAGGTTCATGGATAATCAGGAACCGTTGCTACCTTAGATATGAGATAGAGACTTTGGTTATTTATTTTAGGACGAACGGTGTGTATGTGACATGCTCTAAAGGGTCCCAGAGAGGACATCGATGCTGGATGTTCCTACAACTTTGGTTTTGATGAAATTTTTAAAGGGAAAACACATGCGTTTTGTTCCACAATTATTATTTATAATTTTAATTGTAAACAAAAATTTTTTTTAAATGTATTTTTTTTAATTTACCTTATTTTTCCTTTTTACCTTTCAAGAGAAATACCTCCTATACAACGGCCCTGTGTGTTTTGCAGTCAGTAAGCATTTGTTAAAAAAACTCAACCATTTTGTAAGTTAAGAAGGATTTCCCTTAGAACACTTTACAGCTTCCTAAGGCGCAAAGTTGCGTCCAGAACTTCTCTTCTATTTCTTGTGATAAAAGTGGGTTCGTTAAGTAGTACATACCCTTATAAAAGTAGATTGTTTTGAAAAATAAACCCAAAAAGTGACTCAACTCTCTTGTTGTCGTTCCAAGCTTCTGTGTGTAGTGGGCGTTTGCATGACAGCAGCCTATGATGAAGCCCCATTTCACAGATCTTTTTTTTTGTGCAAAGGATCAGTTTGCCGGTGCATTGTTCACCGAGTCATGAGACATGTAGGTTGATGAGAATATGAATGAATGATTCCTACGTCGCTCTTGATCTACGTTCCTATGAATAAATAAAAGATTAAGTTCAATCTGCTATGTAGCCACAATGCGTAGGTTCCAATTTTACTTATGCTTCCACCGTGGTTGACAGCCAAAGGTTGACGTCTTTGAAGGTTTATGTTTTGGCTCTTTACGCAGCCTCGCTATATTTGTGCACAATGCAATGCGAGGGTTCAAAAAAACTTACTCTCATTCGGAACCAAGCACAGTGATATGACTAGTCCTAAAATCCTAGCTCAATATATGAGGCCTTAAAGCCACCTACAATCTGAAGCAAGGGTGGTAATGTCTCATTCAACAAACAAATCAGCAACACTATGACCTATAAATATGACGATAAACCTAAAAGTCTACGTTTATTATTTTTGCCAATGTCAATGGAATTTCCTTTTTTATGGATCTGAAATATAATAATGCCTGGATTGTATTTAATATATTTTTTTTTTTATTTTGCGGGAAAAACCGTATTTTCTATCATTATCTTTTTGGAAAGTCGCTGCCAACCCTGCAAAAAAATGAGACTCATAAAATATTGTTTATGAGTGGCAATAATTAATTTTTTAAAACATGTTTTTCGTCTATAGAAAAATAAAAGAATTAACTTTAATTAACTAGTATTATAAGGCTAAGTTTTTTTGCTGACGCTTTGTGGCCTTATTTCTAGACCTAATTCGATAAAAGATAGAAAAATGAAGGGTGACTTTCCATGAAATGTACGGTTTGATTTATTTTTTATTTAAAGACAAAATGAGGAAAATGAAATAAAGAGAAGATTTAATAATTGATTCCAACATATATAGAATACGAGTAGGTAATAATATAAATGAGAGGAGAAAAGGCGGGAAGCGTTTAAAATAGTTGTATATAAGTTTTTTGCATAAATTATTACATTTTTTCAAGCTCATGAGACCATTGAGAGTCTTAAGAAAGAAAGTAGGTCTAACAAGTACACGGTTGCAATAGAAGTCAAACATATGCGTTAGGTACATTGATCCGCCTATAGTAACTATGTGTGAGACAATCTAATAAGTGGGCTCTTTGAGTATTAGTCTGGCTTTGACTGCTTGTTTACCATTTTCGAAAAAAACCGCATGTCGAAAAATTGACAGCATTTTCGACAATATAATGGCTGCAGTGTATATTGTAATCAATATCCCCTCTGAGAAAGAAGAAAATCGCATAAAATCAAATTGCAAGTTTAAAAGCCAAAGTTCAAATGCGCCTTCAACCGCTGCAAAATTATTTCCAGAGCCAAGATGCTCAACGACGGCTGACCTGCTCACCCCAATCCTAACAGGGGTTCGATATGGCACCTTCTCAAGAGTAAGCTTTGCAATATAATCAAAAGTAGAAAGGATTTTTATAAAAGAACTTTATAATGGTTGCTCTCAGGAGAAGAAAGGTGGTTCTAATGTCGAAGGTGACATCGTCAATGAAGCGGTTATAGCCAATCGATTAGACATCGAGGAAGGTGGAGTAAGTGAGAAAGCGTGAACGTGAGTGCATTATAAAATTATACGTTTGTAGGTCAATCGACCATCCATGCAAACATCGTGGGACGTGTTACGGGAGATGATGCCATCAGCTCGCTGTTTGAGTGTAGCACCAGGCACGTGTATGGAAATTGTTCTAAAGCAAATCTTGGAAGCCTTCCAAATCGATAGTGCCGTCTGGACAAAGGATAACTCTGAGAAAACCCTGCAGGTGATGCTGGACAAAATCCAATTAAAAGATTTTATTTCAATTGTAACTAAAGCGAGTCTCCTCAATCGAATGAATATGTAATTCAAGTCCTCAGAACGCATACAATTATCTCCATAAAGGCCAAAGAATGCTGCGAGGTTACGTAATAATTGTAAATTGAGACGTGGACTAGAAGATAGAAGATACGAATTTTTATGCTATGGGTGTCAG
Organism: Neoascia interrupta; assembly: GCA_947623515.1. Lineage (NCBI taxonomy): Eukaryota > Metazoa > Arthropoda > Insecta > Diptera > Syrphidae > Neoascia > Neoascia interrupta. Next base: position 197,913,834 of record OX392462.1, read on the forward strand.
CGGCTCTTGAAAGTGCTTACACAAGCTCTGATTCTAATCAGGGTGATGGACTTTAATGTCAAAATTTAATTGATTTCTTCTAGTAAATTACTTTCATTATGTACTTGCGGTGAAGAAAGCTCTCTGGTCTGAGTATTCTATTAAACCACATTTTTTTTAGGGAATAAAGGTTTTTCAAGGAACAACATTTTAAATAACAAGAAAACATTTTCGCGGTCAGCGGCAGAGATTAAAAAAATTGCCAGGATGATTGTATTAATACCTGTCAATTACTTTAGGTCTCCTTTACAATGGATTTCAGTGAAAAATATGAAAGATTGAGGGAGGAACTCAACGAATGGGGAATAGGTGTTCGTGAGGGCTCGTCAGTGTCGGTATTGAATTGTGTAACGTTTATAAAACCTCCGCAACAGGAGACCAATGATGGTGACCTTAGGTTAGTGTTGGTATCCCACCTGTATTAAAAGATTTGTTCCCTTTTAACCATTGCTCTTTGTTCTAGAAACCATAATGAGAAAGAAGGTATGTGGCATCGCTTTATGAGTACCGTTCGAAGCAGATTAAATGTGGCTCAAATTGTTTGTGAGGTACGACAAGATGCAACAATTACATTTGACTTTATTATCCTCGTGGTATCCGCAGCGTAAGTTTATCCTTCTATCCATATAATTATCAGTATACTTATTTTATTCTATATTCTTAATTTTTCTGTTTTATCGAAATTTTAAGACCTTAATATATGGAAACTACTTACATATTTTATCAAATGATTGTTCTAAATTTCCACTTTTCAATGAATTAGCAAAATTTGACAGTTCCTACTTGTCATTTTAAGACACAATTGAAAAGTACAAGCAAATTCATATATGTTTTTATATATGTGTTTTACATATGTGGCACCGTTGGTGCTGTAGTGTAGTGGTTAGTGTGTGTGCTGCCATCGTCACCTGAAAAAAAAGACTTGTTCTTTTTCAGGGTCTCCACCTCCGCGAGGGTCTGACAAGCCCTCCGAGACTATCATTTGTCTTCAAAAACTTCTCAAAGTGCCGTTCGGATTCGGCAAAAAATTGTAGGTCCCCTTGTATGTAAAGAAATTAACACACCAGCATACATTGTTGAGAAATTAACCCTGGCTCACCTCGAGCTGTTGCGCCACTCTATTTATTTATTTATATATATATATTTATAGATATATTTATATTTCTATTATATTATTTATTTATATTTATATATATTTATCTATAAACATATATATATTTATATTTATAGATAAACTATTTATTATAAATTATGCTCTCTGCACACCGAACTCAAAACTGTGTTTTCGTGAAAAGACGCGGAAACTTTTTTCAAAAACATGAGTTTTCCCATACATATTTGTAAATTTTCTGCTTACAAAACCCTAGCTTTTTAGTAGTTTTCGTTTAAAATCACTTTGAAATTCACGAATATCAAATTGCCTAGAAAATTTTAAATTAAATTTGCAAAGAATACCACTTTTTCTAATCCAAACTTTGGATGTTACTATCTCCGAAACCGAATCTCCTGTCTGAAATCAGCTTGTAATTCTTGATATGCTCCCATCTTTTATTGATCTTTTAAAGCACGTTTAAAAATAAATAGGCGATAAAATTTGACAACTGATAAATAAATGAAAAACGAAAACAAATTTCAGTCGGCGTTTAGGAAGTGTAAATGGCTAAACGAGTTTTCTAAAACTTTTTGTCCAAAACTCAGTTTTTGATTCAGCGTATATAATACCTTTGAAGAGCGTATAATAATACCTACATACATAATTTGTTAAATACGATTGGACAAGCGAAATCTAGCATTAAACGTTAGAAAAGTCATAAGCAAATATTTTTACCAAAGGCGGATGAAAACACTTTAGGCTGCTTCGAGAGGAAAATTCTTCGGACGATTTACGGTCCCATCTGCATAGACGGAGAGTGGAGGAGGAGATATAACATCGAACTGTACGGGCTGTACAGCGATACCGACCTAGCCAAAAGAGTCAAAACACAACGTTTACGATGGCTGGGTCATCTAGAGCGGATGGACACCAACGCCCCGGCCCGGAAAATCTTCGAATCCACACCGCAGGGACGGCGCGGTAGAGGAGCACCGAGACTCAGGTAGCGCACGCAAGTGGAAGGGGACCTCAGCCAACTTCGCGTGCGAAACTGGAGACGGCTAGCTAGAGACAGAGCTGGCTGGCGAAGCTTGTTGTCTGAGGCCCAGGTCCACCCCGGACTGTAGCGCCACCTTAAGTAAGTAAGTAAGTAAGTAAATATTTTTTAAATTTTTATTTAAAAATTTATGTAAAAATTTATTTTTATTTTACCTTTTTCTTAATTTCAAAATTTCAAAATGTTTAAAAAATGTTTTTCTGATTTTTATGTACTTTGAAAGTGTAAATCACTTTTGTTATCGGTGGCGTATGCGTAATATTGTTTCTTAATGAATATATTCTTCATCATTTTAAACATTCAGAATCGATCTTTTGAATATACGATGTTCCTTATTAATCCTAATCGTAGAGCTAATGAGAGTGTTAATTGGATGTAAAACCTAACGTAAAAGCCTATTCTACATTGTGGAGGAATACTTTCTTCTACAGAAGAAAGAATTCAAGTGCTAGGCCTGTCTTTTTTTGGCCCTGCGTGGTATGCTTGCCCAGACTACGGAAATGCATAAAATCTCGTAAAGTCATTTACCGCGCTCCCAATCAGAAAGGAACAACCCTTTGGCTTTGTTTGAGCACTACGCTGTAACATGGTTTCACAAACAGCTTTCGTGGATCGTTAGGCAGTAAATCGATGTTATTTGATTCCTTCACTTTGGAGTGAATGCGGAATCTTTGCCATCAAATACAAGGTATGGAAATAATTTTTTTTTTAATTTGATCCTTTTTCTTGTATACATGGACTTTCTTATATACATGAATTTTTTACGGGCCTTGGGCCTATAAAATGAAATCGATATTCCTTTAAGTAGGAATTGGAAATGTGGTTGTGACAAATTCGTGGGATAACCCCAACAAAACCATTGTGGAAGAGGATGATGATCATATTATATAGGTATATACCTATTAATTTCCACTACCCTAGGAGGTCCTCCGTTCGCGGTTTCCAGGGATGTGCATAAGCTCTCTCTAACTCTTTCCTAGTTGGCTCTTCTCCCACCTTGGGTTACTGGATTCCATTCCATAACGTATCTTGCAATTGGACTGTAACCCTTCTAAAGAGTGTGGGCGATCCACTGCTATTTCAGTCGTTGGATAATTGTGCCTTTAGGCTCCTGACCTGTTCTCCAGATAAAGTTTGGTATTTGACACACGGTTTGGTCAGTAAATCCCTTATATGTTTCGGAGCCACCTATTAACAAAAGCCTGCGGCTTTTAGTTGAAAGTGGTGATCACTTTCTATTTACTGCATACTTACAGTAGTATCGACTCAATATTCGAGCGGAACAATCGTAGCTTAATGCTGCTGATGATGTTGTTTCTCCATATCGTGGACAACATAATACTTTGCCAATCTCACTCAACTGGGCTTTTCAACCCAACTCTGTATGCTTCTCTCTCTACGTTGCTTGTCATTCGATAGGTCCATTATTCTATGTGGCAGTAAACATACGTCGTTTGCTTAGTCAAGATGTTAAAGTTAGTTGTCAGAGTTCATTAAAAATCTCCGTTGCAGGAGGACAATGCTGCGCGGAATCACATATCACCAGTAGAAAAAGTATGCAAACACCGCTTTGAGTTTCAAAAACCTCTGCAATTCTCCCCTATGCAATACGATCCATTCTAGGTAGCCCTTATGATAGCTATAAGCTTTTCTGGAATACTCCTTCTCAGTTTCTGCCGGATAAACTCTCTGTTGACGCTATCGAAAGCCTTTACGAAGTCTATAAAGAGCAGGTGAAGTGGTGATCTGAATTCAACAAGCTGTTCAAAAATAATTTGTAGATCCCATGGGATCCAGCGTATTTCAAAGATGGTCTTTCGCCAGTTGGAAATAATAATTGACACTGTCTAAGCTACCGCAGGTAGCTCGGAGATGCCTCTCCAGTTTTCAAACTCTTTAAGATTTCGTTTTTTTTTTAAGCTTAGCGATGATCAATTTTTCCACTCCTTGGGCAAAATTCAGCCACGCATGTTCGCTCGATGGGAGGGGGGGCTGCGATGATCAGATTGGACAACTTTTTTATGCTTAAAAATCTTTTGTTTGTTTGTTTATTAAAAACTTTAACGGTAATTTTTATTTCATCCGCTAACATAATTTTTTCATTCCCATTGAGCGTGTGCCACTGCATTAGTGGCTGGAATCTCTTGAGCCTATTTTTGCTCAGTCGGGGAGTTATGAGATGAAACGGTGGACCAACGAATCAGCCGAATCAGCCTAGACATGGATCTAGACGGGTGATATGTAGCTATGTCCTATTCCTTGAATATTCTTTGCCACTTCCTGGCCTATCCTCTACTTTAGAGCCAGACAACTTGTAGAAATGACCAGTAGCTCGATAAATGAAATTTCTCGAAGTCACGAAGTGGTTTGAGCAACTCAAAAATTTTCCAGCATTCTTTCTGCGTTTATAGCGACTCAATTCTCTTTAATGCCCCACTAAATGTTTGAAGATTGCAAGTTGAAACCAAACCGGCTAGTATTCTTACAAACCACTCCTTACGTTCTATTCCTGTTCTATTCTTTCTTCACATAACACCTGTAATTTAAATAAAAAAATAAAAAGCTAACTGGATGTATTGTTGCTTATTTGCGCTCTCTAAAGCTAAACGTTGTAACTCTTAAAGATATCATTAAGGACATTGTCAGATTCAGATTTCTTTATTCAATAATAAGGACATTTTTTAATGACAACACTTCAAGATAAATCAAATTATCAAAGCAAGCATAAAAGATCAGACGACACAAAAATGTGGCTTGGTAATTCTCTGATTTACCGGCTGTAAACTATCAGAAAACAAGGAAGTCGATAACGGCTTAAAATACATTATGGAAACGAATTTTGAGAATAACGCAATCTTTCTTAACTTTCAATCCTTACAGGATTCTAGCGTCATTCGGTTTGGTTGAAGACAGTTCTATATTTTTAGCCTCAAGCATGCTAATATCTCCCCTAATGGTAAACACTTAAATATTTTCTTTCAGAATTCAGAAATTATTTACAACACAATTTAATTTCTTGAACAGGGTCCCATTATTGCGGCGATTTTTGGCACGGTTATTAAGGATCACTCACTTCAGACATTGGGTTTGGTTAACGAATTGCTTGGTGTGCTACTAGCTACATTAGTAGGCTTCATATTTGGACTGATTGTTTGCAGTCTTGACAACCGTTATGGCGTTGGTGAAGGTCTTACCAACGAAATGCTTACTCGTTGCGAGTTGCACTCTTTGTTAGTTGGCGTTTTTACTGCGCTAGCCTCAGGAGCAGCAGCTGCTGTGGGAGTTCTTGGCGGCAATATTGGGTCTCTTGTTGGAGTGGCGATATCGGCATCACTTTTACCACCTGCTGTTAACACTGTAAGTATTTTCTTCTCAAAGAAAAATGTAACTCATTTCAACTTGACTTTAACTTGTTGTTTATGTATTAACAGGGACTTTTGTGGGCCTTGGCATGTCTGTACAGATTCTACGAATCGGATAGTACACAATACAACACTGTGATCAAGACTTCGCTTTATTCTGATCATCAAGCAACCGAGCTCGTTATGCTGGGGACAATAAGCATGTGCTTGACTATATCAAATATTATTTGTGTCTATGTTATGGGAGTGATCGTCTTAAAGGTGCGTTACGCCTGGGTTTTATTAAGCTTTAAGAGAATAAGTGTTTTTTTTTTTCATTTACAATAGATAAAGGAAATTGCACCCGCAATATCAAGAAACCACCGGCAGTTTTGGAAGCACGATATTAAATTAGCTCGTGACTTGAATCGAAGAGGGTTAGATGCCGATTCTTCAATTGCTGATAATCTTTCTGCTTTTGTTAACAAGGACCAAATGATTTTTGGTTTAAACGCAACAGAACCGATACGCATTAAGGGTGCAGACAAGCTTATGACATACCAAAACACTTGGTCAGGACGTGGCAATTGTCACCAATACGATACTTACCAAATTTCGCACAACTATTGTACAGTTCCGCATTTCGATGAAACGTTTTCGAGTACACTAAACAATTCGATAAGCTCAAGCAAACTCAAGTAAGTCAGAAATAAGTTAAAAACTTAAAAACTTTAACATTTCATTTTAGAAATCAAATTAATTCTATGCGACACCAAAAATCGAGATCAATTGATTTGGGACAATATCAACTGTTAGGGGAAAATGTAAGTAACTTACTTCTTTAATAATTCTTGTTGCTACAATTTAAGGCCTTGTTTGCTTATATTCTTAAACTATTCAACTACATACAACAATAATAACGTGATTTACCAGAATCTGAAATATTTTTCTTTACTTTCAGAACTTTCCACAAAAGATGCATACAGCGGTAACGCCAACAAGAGTTTTCAATGATTCGTGCCACACTGAGAGACGAAGAAATTTTATAGTCACGCCTGCCTGTGATCAAATGTCAATGGATTGAAGAAACGAATGCATTTGCGTTTATAACACAAATAATTTATTGTTTTTGTTAATCAGCATTTCTATTAACTTAAGATTGAACACTTTTATAAATCTTTTGCAAATTAGATTTTTTATTTTTTTTTATTTTTCAAAAATCGACAGAAGGTCCTTGGCGATCAGATTTCACTTGTGATCGTTGACGTTTGATATAGAGTCGCTCCCGCGCTGCGCGTTCTTTTCTGTAATGAAAAAAGCTTGGCATTAAATTGGTCAGTACTGGTTGACTGAGAAACTTACCTTCTTCGGATCCTTTCTAGAGATTCCTCCGATGCTTTGGGTGGATCGATTTCGTACTTTCGAATAATGTTACGAAGCTTTTCTAACGCATCAGCTAGATTCATTTGTTGGGAGCGTGTCAGATCACTTTTAATTACAAAATATCCATCCTTGCTAATTTTGTTTTCCAACTGGGGTCAAGATTTAATTAATAAAAATAAAATAAACGATAAGTAAAAAAAGTGCCGAAAATAATGTAAAAGGGTTGTTAAGGGACAATGATAAGGGACAACGACTCAACGGACTTGTTTGTCGATGTTGATGGCCGGCCGAATCATCGCTTTTTGGTTTTTGCGAAGAAGAGTTAGTTTACACTTTGTTTTTACGCTAAGAAGAAGTAAGTTTTTAATCGCTTGAGGTTAAGCGATCCGTTGAAGTTAAAATGAAAAAATCACGTTTATCTGCGGAGACCTTATAGTGGTGAGGTGCTGGATGAATTTATAGAATTTATAGACTATCAGACACATAAATAAGATTTAGCTTCAGATACGTACCAAGCATCGAAGTGACCTAGTAAAGAGCTAAATCGACCTAACAACATCCATGATCCATTTAGGATTAATGTCTTAAATAACAAGGGAAAACAGTTCTATGGGTGCATAAACATAACGTTTTTAGTGCTTTCAAATAAGTGCTTCCTTGACACAAAATACAGATTTTATTGACCTAACAGGAGGTGATAAAAGAATATTTGAATTCAGGTGCTGTGTCGAAACTTATTACATACAGCAGATGATAAGGGGCATGCTTTTTCAGCAGTTAGTGCTGATAAATGACTTCAAAAGTAAGTAAAATCAACGACCTGGTTGACGATAAACTTTAGCGGGACCTAATTTACGAAAGCTGCAAGGACCTGTTTCAAGTCGCTCCTCCTAATGACGGCATGTAAGCCTGAGACTCTATAGGTATGTCATAACTCATAGGATTTACAATATTGTTTCTACTCACCTCAACCAATAATTTTGCTCTTGTTTTTTCTGGAATCCAATCAGCTGAAGCCAACTTGAATCGCAGATCGACTTTGGTGTTTACGCAATTCACGTGTTGACCACCGGGCCCCGAACTGCGGCTGTAGGTGATTTCCAATTGATTAATGGGAATATATCCGGAGAATTTTTCTCCTGTTGATAATGGCTATGAGCAGAAATTAATTTTAAATATGTTTGAAAATAAAATTAGTTGATTTCTTACCGCTGATGGTGTGAACAATTGCAATTTGCTCGCAGGGTACAATGTTTCAAGTGATAGGTCACTTTTAAATGAAAGGTTTCTGCCAACAACATTGCTGGAAACATACGCTTTGCTAAAGCTAGGTCTATTGAGAGCCAATAAAAATCGGGCACAAAGTTTATTCATCTTTTAAACCACAATTATTTGCAAGAAAACTTGAAAATTTCAACTTTTCGGAAAATAAATTCTAACCAAAGACACAATCAGCTGTTGAAATGTCACATATGAAGGGTGTGTTTGGTTGATTCGTCGGAGACATTGCTGTGGTAAGTTCGATTTGGGAATGAAGGTCTGGGGAGAATAGCTGATGTACAATCAATGTTTATATCATTGACGTAATGCTGTGCGTTTCTTTATTCGTTCCAACTATTCTGGCCGAAATATCTGCGGTTTTTTATTTCTTCGGAATATTCCGATTATTCCGTTTTGTTCAGAATTTTTTTTAGAATGAAAAATTTTTCCAGAATCTAGATTCAGAGTAAAAAAGTCCAAATCTAATTAAAATCTATTAGATTTCCGATACATTTGTAGAATTCAGAATCTAGATCAGAATCTAGATTCCCACAAAATCGAATTCAAATGAGATAGATTGTATTCGATTTTGTGGGAATCATAGGAAAATAAAAGCAAACACACTTCTTAAATTCAATCAAAAGAAGACATGACAGCCAATGAAATTTGTTTTTGAAGCTGTTTAACTTGTGACAACTGTGAAAAATTGGACAGTTGGTGTTCAACTGATCGAAAAGTCAACAAAATCTAGACTATTTTCGCAGTGTGAAAGGGTCGATTCAATTTTGAAATCGAATTGCTCCGAATCTAGATTCAGGCTTCGGTGTGAAAACGGTATTAGCTGAAAGGAAGGCTCTACACCGCAGTTGTGTGTCAGGCGCTCACATATAGTTCACAATGTTGGACAGCATATAGGAAATATGAGAGCAAATTAACATCAGCTGAGATGAATATGCTTCGCATGACAGCAGCAGTAAGGCCGCGGCATCACAAGGAACAGGAACAGAAACAGGAACAGAATTTCATACATTGGTAACGCGAAAAGCATTCAGCGAATTTAGGTTGCAGTTGCTTATGTATGGGATTCTGTTTCTGTTCCTCTTTTACGTTGCTTGTGACAACGTGGCTTAACAAATCGAAATAGAATAAGAAGTACGAAGATCCGAGGAAGCAGCCATGTAAAAGAACCTATCTCCAGTAAAATAGACCACGACCGGCTCAGTTGGTATTGCCACGTTCTAAGGAAAGATCCTACGAACCCTGTCAAAAAGGCAAGCAACGTAAAACAGGAACAGAAACAGAATCTCAATTTCGCAGAAACTTAATTTCGCTGTATGCTTTTTGCGTTGCTTATGTATGAAATTCTGTTTCTGTTCCTGTTTCTGTTACGTAGCTTTAAGCCGCGTTGTCACAAGCAACGTAAAACAGGAACAGAAACAGAATCTCATACATTAGCAACTGAAACCTAAATTCGCTGAATGCTTTTTGCGTTGCTAATGTATGAAATTCTGTTTCTGTTTCTGTTTCTGTTCCTGTTCCTTGTGACACCGCGGCTTTAGAGGCTCTTCATATTTGAATTACATGACAAAACACATTCAATTTTTTTGTGTTTTCTTTTAAATCAGACGAAGCGAGGGATTTTCTCGTAATTTTGCATTCTTATCGTTACGCGACTACAATTCGGTGTTCAACTTATGTTTTTCTAAAAGCTTCAAACCAATTTACTTTCTTGTCGATGCCGATATCATCAAATATGTATGTAATTTTCCTTAAAATTGAACTTATTTAAGTTCCATTACTTTTGCTCCGAACATACCCTCAATCGGTTTACAGTTCAGTGCAACTCTCCACTCGCAATCTGACAGCAAATTGACATCCATGAATACTGTCAACCCCAACGGAGAACGGCATCTCGAACAAAGTTTTCTTCATTGTTTTACCAGTATCGCGAGGAATTTTTAATCCACTGAAATCGTTTCTAAAACCAATAAAGATCTTCCTGAATTTGTGAATTTTTGAATTTAGAATACTATGGCACCAAAAAGCAAAATGTCTGGTGGGATTAAACCCAAAGGAGCCGCCTTTAAAGACAAAAGCAAGCCGGCTGATGTCCGGATGAGCAACATCCAAGCGGCTAAAGGTAATTAGTGAAAATAATTGGAAAAAGTGATTCAAAACTCGTGATTCCAAGTGAAACTATGGGATTAAAGCTGGGAGGAAGTGAAATTTTACGAATTTTCATTGATTTTCAAGTAAATCAAGAAGCAGCTGTCTGCGTTTGGGGTGTAAACAAAATCCGTCTGGAATATTCTTATGTTATCATGAGTCACCTGATTGATTTTTTGACTAAATACCATGTGAAACCTTGGTAAAAAGTGATAAAACAAGTGAAAATTGTTTAATCTGAAACAAAATTTGTTAAATTATATTCGCGTTCCAAAATTAAATGAATCTAAGAACTAAAGCCTGACGGAGAGTCGTAAGACTCGGGTAATATTCTCCATCCTTTCTCACAATGGTGTTTTTTGATTATTCCAGCTGTCTCTGATGCCATCCGTACCAGCTTGGGTCCTCGTGGTATGGATAAAATGATCCAGGCGGGTAATGGAGAAGTCTCGATTACCAACGATGGTGCCACCATCCTCAAGCAGATGAACGTCCTCCACCCGGCAGCCAAGATGCTGGTTGAGCTTTCCCGTGCCCAAGACGTTGAAGCTGGAGACGGAACAACCTCTGTTGTGGTAATTGCTGGAGCTCTGTTAGAGGCGTGTGAGAAACTTCTCCACAAGGGAATTCATCCAACTGCGATCTCAGAGTCGTTCCAGCGGTGCGCCAACAAGGCCATCGAGATCCTGAAAGAGATGTCAAAGCCAATCAAATTGGACGACCGTGAGACACTCATCAAGAGTGCTTCCACCTCCCTCAATTCGAAGGTGGTGTCGCAGCAAAGCAGCCTTCTGGCTCCACTTGCTGTGGACGCAGTTATGAAGGTGACAGAACTTCACAAGGAAGACGCTGTGGACCTAAAGAACATCAAGGTCATCAGGAGCTTGGGTGGCACCATCGAGGACACCGAATTGATCGAAGGCTTGGTGTTCACCATGCGTTCGTCTGGCACCAACGCACCAAAGCGCATAGAGAAGGCAAAGATTGGTCTTATTCAGTTCTGCATTTCTCCACCAAAAACAGATGTGAGTTAAGGCATTCATTGTGACGCGATTTTCCGCTATAATCTACGGCTCTTTCTAGATGGATCACAGCGTCATTGTGTCTGATTATGCTGCAATGGATCGCGTGTTGAAGGAGGAACGCTCCTATATCTTGAATATTGTCAAGCAAATCAAGAAGGCTGGTTGCAACGTCCTTCTCGTGCAGAAGTCTATTTTGCGGTGAGTTTTTGGCCAAAGCTATTCCTCAAGCTTAAAAGTAATTTTGTTTTTCTTCTTTAGAGATGCCGTGTCAGATTTAGCTCAGCACTTCCTGGACAAGATCAAGTGCTTGGTCGTCAAGGATGTCGAGCGTGAGGATATTGAATTCGTTTGCAAGACCCTAAATTGTCGTCCCATTGCCTCACTTGATCACTTTGTGCCCGAGAATCTGGTGAACGCCGACCTCTGTGAGGAAGTCGCCAGTGGAACTAGCAAGTTTGTTAAGATCACTGGAATCCAGAATCCAGGTCGCACTGTGTCGATCATCTGCCGCGGCTCCAACAAGTTGGTGCTCGAGGAAGCAGCTCGATCTCTCCACGATGCCTTGTGCGTTGTCCGTTGCTTAGTCAAGCAGCGCTCGCAAATCTGCGGTGGAGGAGCACCCGAAATCGAAATGGCCTTGCAACTGGCCGCCTACGCCCAGACAGTTGAGGGTGTCGACGCTTATTGCTTCCGAGCATTTGCCGATGCACTAGAAGTCATTCCTTCCACATTGGCCGAGAACGCTGGCCTCAATCCAATTGCCACCGTAACCGAGCTGAGGAATCGCCATGCTCAGGGCGAGAAGAATGCCGGTATTAATGTGCGCAAGGGTGCCATCACCGACATCTTTGCTGAGAACGTGGTGCAACCATCGTTAGTCAGTATTTCGGCAATCTCCCTAGCCACAGAAACGGTCCGATCGATTTTGAAGATCGATGATATCGTAAGTTAAAACATGCTGCGGTTTTGGAATAAATTATGATGTTTTTTTTTTTCTCACAGGTTAACACCATGAGCTAAACTATTCGTTCATTTTGTTGGATTGCATTTGCTTCCTGAAGCTTATCAGCTCGGGAAAAGGAATCCCGCTTCATTATCATCGCAAACCTTTATGTTCTCTCCTCATTCATGTAATCCTCGTTTCTTTTTGCATTTTAATAATTTAAAAGAACAAATCACAAATAAAACACAAAACAATTTGCTAATCTATTAACACAAAATGTGATGTGTTGCTGATCTTGTGTTTAAAAAAATTTCGGAGTCTAGCGGGGCAAACGCTTCTTATAATGTAGAAGAGAAAATTGTGCGTGTCCCAAACATAAAAAAGCGAAAATGAATAAGGAAATTATAAATTTTATGGTACGGATCTGATCATGGAAGACATTCGTCGGAAAGATTCTTTTGGACAATTAAGTGTAGGTAGGAATGCGTTTTTTTTTTGTCATTCTGTGAGGAATTTTGTTGCGTTGCATGGTTAGAAATAGAGTACCCACTTCGAGGAGTCTATGCCAAGCCAAGTTTGCTTACTGAATTGTATTTTGTTCTGCGCCGCTGCCTAGTAAAGTTTTTCATTATGTCTGTTTTAGGACTATTTTGGAAATGAGGAATCGAAAGGAATTTTTCCAGTTGGGAATGGGAACGTATTAGAATATGAAGCAACGATTAAGTGCGTCTAGAGAATTTTATTAGAAAATCGACAGGAAATTTATTATGGTCTGGTTTAGAACTGCATTTTCAGGTGACCATCCACAATCTTCTGTTCTAAAATTTCTATTCCACTGAAGGACTGTGCTCTTTCAATGAATGCTGTTAATCAATTGTTGCTTCTTGGTTTGATGAAAGATGAGTAAGCCGATTTAAAAAAGTATCCAAAATAACTTGAAGTAGGATGGGTTGAAGGGAAGTAGGTATGGCCCCAATGAAATAAGACCCAGAAAAAAAAAAAAATTAAATAAGGCCCCAAAATATTATCAGGAAATAACAACAACGATTTTTAGTAAATTTTGGGGTGTTATTTCCTTTTTTGGGGTCTTATTTCCTTTTAAAAATAAAGCACCACTTTTGGGGCCTCATTTCATTATTTTTGGGGATTAATTTCATTGCAGTGGGGCCTTATTTCATATTTGAAATTGGGGTATTATTTCATTATGAAATAACACCCCAAATTTGGGGCCTTATTTCATTTTCTCTTTCGGGGTCTTATTTCATTGGGGCCTTATTTCCAACAGCCATGTTATTTATTTTATAAAATTTTCAGCCTTTAAAATTAAATGTCAGTATAAACATAGATATTTAATTTCAATTTTACGGCTTAAATTTCCGCAAAAATGTAATTTTTTGGGTCAAATTCAATACCCTAAAAACGGGCATGAACAAAAACTTTTTATGTGCGAAATCTTTCTGGTTTTACTTAACTTTTGTGCTTATTTGATGAGCACATTTTCTACATTTGATAAAAAAAGCATTTGAAATTTACTCTTTAAACCGATGCCACATTCAGGGCGTTCTTTTACTTTTCAGCTTTTAGGGACATGTTACACTTGAGAAATCACTGGGTTATTCCACAATTAAACCGATTGGAGGCGTGATTGTGGGCGGATCTGTGAAATTTTTACACTAGTATTGCTGCGGATTTCAAAAAGCTAACGTACAAATTTTAGCTTACGTACTTAAATCTTTGCCGCGTAATACACAGGCAATAAGGAATAATTGCTTAAGTCACATTGTTCTGAAGGAGTCTTTTTGATTTTTGACCCATAAAGACGCAAAAGTATTATAAAAACCTCAAAAAGTTCGGTCAAACAAAAATACAAACCCATCTGTCGAATAGTTTTTTAGGCAGGAAGAAAATTTAGAAGATTTTTTCCGTTATTTCCATATGGTTTTCCGAATTGTGAATCCGATTATTAACTTGACTACTTCCCGCCTTAAAAAGTCATAAAAATGTACATTTTTCGGGGTAGACCACAATAAATAAAATAAAAAAGAAGAAATTTTCTAAGACATAAGCTTGCCAAGAGAGCTGTGAAAAATGATCCAAATTTGCAAAAAAAAAAAAACAGTTTTCCCGCTACTTCTTCGCCAATATTCTCGCTCACTGTGCTTGAATCTAGAAAAAACTGCATTTTGCTAAAACAGCTTTGGTTTTATACTAATCGCACTTCTTTGTTTATTATTTTTGCTGAAACCTCTAAAAAATACACCACATTAAAATGTTTTAATGAGATTCCAGTCAAAATATTTATAATCTGCCAGTTGCAGAAAAAAAAAAAATTAACAAGTATTTTTTCTCTCAATCTATTTCTATCAGTTTTCGGGATGCTGAATCCGAGGTACTTTTCGAGATAAATCATTGTTCTCGAAAGAAAAAAGATTTTTTCTTCTATAAAAATGTACCTTATAATATGTCTCCACCGGCAATCAAAAGATGACTAACAGGAGACGATTAAAAGTAAATCTCAAAGTGGCTTCACCGGACATATTTAGGATTAATTAGACAAGCGCACTCTTTTTCTGTCATATTGGCTTTTCTGTCACTTTAGCAATAAAAGATTTCTGTTGTAAATAGAAAACGTGTTTGTGACAGAGATCTTGTACAGGGACAGTTTCAGTTTCCTTTAAATTTAAATTTAAGTTTAAATTTCCTTTAAATAGGGTGATTGGAATTTTTAAAAGGATTTATTTTTAATCGCTTACCGAGAGGACTTAAATTTGTATGGTTATACTATGTCTCCACCGACAATTGAAAGAAGATTAGCGGGAGACGATTAAATATAAATCCCAAAGTGGACGAAAACTCTGTTTCTGTCATTTTGGCTCTCAAAACGAGTGGCGATATCATTTCCCAGGACCGAAAAACGATTTCACAATATCAATAAAAAATCACAATAGAAAACGTACTAGTGACAGATCTGTCGCACAGGGATAGTTTCAGTTTCCTTTTTTTATTCTCAAACTGTCACAAAGGTGCAGAAAATAGGTTTGTGCATAGGGTCAATGGGATTTATGAGAGGATCTATTTTTAATCGCTTGCCGAGAGGATTTAAATTTGTATGATAAATCTCGCGGTTTGTAGAGGATTTATAAAGGTTTATATTAATCGCGGATTAGTGCTCGGTGGAGACATGGTATCGATGCAGTTCTCGGCTTATTAGTTTTCCCGCTAGAGCGCACTCAAAAATGACTATCCTAATTTTTCAAAAATTCTGTTTTTCTATTACATTTTGGCTTGCAACTCAAAACCTATGCTTGCTTTAGAAAAAACTTTACATTTAGCCGAAAGTACTGTGCATTTTTGTACACACTGTCGCTAATTTTGGCCAAAGCACGTAGCAACTGCACTACATTAAAATAAGTTTAAGTAGCTTAAAACTATTCAAAATAAGTACTAAAGCACATTCAATCTATTTTTCCATGAAACCTCAAAGTGTAAATAAACCGATGTGTTCAGAATTTATGGCACAAGTGGACGAACAGACAACTAAGTTATACCATCAGAGTTGCCATTTTTGGACGGACCGCTAAATTTTAAAGAGAAAACATTTATTCGCCCACCCAAAAATTTTATAACAGTTACCCGTTATATCTACACCTTCAACAAAATCATATGAACCGCTTCGTATACGAGTTTAAAGGAAATTTTTCAATCACACAGTCAACCGTCCAAAGGAATCAACCGTTTTTGAACAGCAACATTATTTAAAAAGGCCTTTAGAATGTCTTTCCATTTCATCATTTCGCTTTAAACGGCCGTGAAATTTCAAAAGCAAAAAGTGGTGATGACTTTATTTATTTAAAGTCGTCTCCTAAGGAACATTAGTCAATCTTAAAACAGAGAAAAAAATCGTCCTTCGTTTTTTACACTTTAAAAATATATATTTTTCATTAATATAATTATGTTCTCTCTAAATTCTACGTCTTAATGCCGTACGCCTCGGGCATCCTTTCAATTGTGTACTTATGTGCAGCCACATACATTATGGGAACACCGGGAATCTTACGCACTCTGTTCTTCAAATCCTTGTCGTTTGTCGCCACAATGTAGCACTTGTGCTGGGTCACACGATTCACAATGCAATCATCGGCGTAGTCACCTTTATGCAGGCATGGCATCCTCTCGAAGCGGGGATCGGAAATTATCCTCAACGCAAGCTTATACTTACTGCCGAGTTTCTCCAATTCAGCGCGAACACAGTCCGAGATGTACGGAATGCACTTGGCATACAGGCAGTCCATCATGCCCTGGATTATGTCCAGTTTGTTTTTGATGGAAAAGTTGATGAAATTCGTATCGAGGATGATGTGATATGGCGGTCCCAGTTGTGTGTTGTATTGGAAGAAAAGCGCCGAGCTGGCTTGTGGTGCTACGTTTATTTTAATCTGTTGTGGGTCGATGGGTACTTTACGCTTTTTGCGAAGTTCATCTTTGATACGAGAATCGGTCGGTTTTATTATGCGCTTCAGTTGTGCATTGCGTTGTTTTTGAATCTTTTTGGTCTTCTTTTGCTTGCCCTAGAATGAATGGGAATATTAATTACAATCTTTTGCTTTATAAAATATTGAAAACCCCACCATTTTGAGTGTTTAATATAATTTAATAATAGAAAAGTATTAAAATTTTATATCAAAACAAAAACGATACCAGCATAATCACACGTGTGAGAGTGACATGTGTCAAATGCTCGGAGGGGAAATTTCCTAACGAACGAATACGTCAAAATTTAACGTATACTATTTAGTATGGACTTAAACCTTGAACGAACATTTCTCTGGAGTGGAATCTATCTGTGGAGAGTTTTAATTTCTTAAGGCTGCGGTTATAGTTAAGGCATATTTCTCAAAATGGCGTAATCTTTTGTTCTGCGATTTCTGCTTCTCTAGCTTAACGTAAACATTATTTCTGCTTCAAGGACAACCACACGAGAACTAAACAAGGTTTTTCTTAGAAAAAAATAGTTGTCATTTTTATTAATTTTCTTAAAATGAAAAAGACATGTAAAGCCGCGTTGTCACAAGCAACGTAAAACAGGAACAGAAACAGAATCTCATACATTAGCAACTGAAAACTAAATTCGCTGAATGCTTTTTGCGTTGATAATGTATGAAATTCTGTTCTTATTCCTGTTTCTGTTCCTTGTGACAACGCGGCTTAAGCATGCAGCTTTCTGTTTTAAAAATAAATTAATGCCGTATTTTTTTGAACACCGAACTGCCACACCGAGCTGTCACATAAAACTCGGTGTTCGCAACAATTCCAGCGTGGTGTACACTCGGTTTCGTTGTGTAAAGAATGACAGATACTGCACCGGTGCAGTCATCACGTTAAGTGTCAAATGGCTTAAATTTCATTTTGCTTACTTTGTTTTCATTTCGTAGGGTTATTTGGTTGGCGTCGGTTTGTTGTACTTTTTACTAAAATGAATTTTGATGGCTTTGAGTTTATGATATTAAGCAACTTTTTTTGATTTCGTACAATTTCAATTTCAGTCGGGTTGTAAAAAATAATGAATGAAAATTGAGTCGAAACGTCACTTCACAGACACAATCAAAACTACACCCAGCCTTCACCGTCAATTGCGATGGTGGTGAAAATTCATTCGAGCTAGGTGTCGACACCGAATTAATTCGGAGCTCAAAGGAACATTTACATGAGCACCATTCCGTTCTGGTGTACGAGAAAAGAACAATTTTTTTCTGCAATCCACACCAGTTTCACGATCCGGTGTTGAAAAGAATAAACCATATTAATAATATGTCCGTACTTATTTGCAAAAATTAAATTAAAAAAAGGATGAAGCTAGTTGTAAAATTTAAAACAAATTTACTTAATTTTTTTTCCAGAATTTTGAGTTTGAAAATTTATTTTTCAAAAACTTTTCTTATTTAAAAACTAGATTAAAGAATAGATTTGTTGCTTTAAAAATATATATATTTTGACATTTTGAGGGTAACCGTCGTTTTACCTAAAATGCTTTTTTGTTTCAGTTTAGGTTTTTTTTAGAATATTGCTCCTAAAACTTGCTGGCATCGAACTGTGAAGATATCATCAAGTTGACGGAGGTTAGTTTCCAGCCATATAAAGCCAACCAAACAGTTTGGAAATTGAGGCAACAAATCCTTCAGTGTCCCAAAGTTTATGGTCATTTGTCAAAAGTATTAAAAATTGTGCCTCATCCCTTATTCGTACACTCGTTTTCAATGGTATTCCAGCTGTCAGTTCCTCAGACAAAGTCAATCTGATTGCAGCTTATTTTGCTGCCAGCTCATTTTGCTGCCAGCTCCTCGCTCCTGGTTTATGCCATATCTCCACCTGTACTCGAGAGCGTTAGGCCTAGATTGCTTTTGGTCGGGAGCATTCTGGACTCTCCTGAAACTGTTTTCTGGACTCGTTTGACAGTTCCTCTTCTGGATAGAAGTAAAATTCGCTTCAGCACTTACACAATCATACAACGCATGCGTCAAGTTGGATATATGTCATTTGCCCGTGAAGAAGAACTTGTGCTTCTAGAAAAACATGTTTGACTGTTCGGATGTACAGCGCCAATCCGGGAGAAGAACGCGCTGATCCGGGATCGCCATCGCCAACTGAAAGGGCTATTAGAAGAAAAATGCTGCATATATTTTATCTTTTATGTCAAATATGCCAAAATGACATGCAGTCTAATCTAAGCTTAGCACATGGGATAAATTCACTTTTGCACCGTACAATAGTAGGAGTCCTTTGAAACCACAAATCCGCTGGCTTAGATGGCATTTACCCCATAATTCTGAAGAGGTGTTATTCCACGCTGGCAAAACAACTGCTTAGGCTTTTCTACCGGTCCTACTCTTGTAGTTTCTTTCCGAGAATAGATGGAAAACTGCATTTGTTCAGCCCGTCCCAAAAAAAGGCGATTCAACTTCTCCAACCAGCTAGCAACAACATCTATTCTTTCCAAGGTCACTGAAATGCTGATAAATAGTCAGCTGACTTATGAAATATGTAGAATCACTTAAGCTTCTCGTTTACCGTCAATTCGGCATTCGTGGCAAAAGGTCCATTGGTGATCTGATGGCTTTTTTCACCGAAAAGTGGAATCGCTTCTTGCATACATGGTAAAAACAAGGTTGCTGCGCTCGATGTTAATGCTTAAGCATTTGTCAGAGTCTGGCATCAGGCTCTCTTGTAGAAAATGCGTGCATTTGATATCGATGTGTGGTTTATTCTAATCTAAAACTTCTAATCGATTCATTGGATTAGAAACTTTTTTTTTTGAACTATCCAAGTGGTTTTGGACAGTTTCAAGTCGGATGTGAATACAGTCTGATGTCTCGACTTGGTAGTTCTATCTGCAACACTCTTTTTGATCTTTTTAAATAATCACTCTTTCTAATCTCTTGCTTGCCACATCTTCCAATTCATCCAATTCATTCTTTTGCTGATGTCAGTAATCTTAGTTTCTCATATTCGTTTCATTGCGAACGCCCAAATCCTTCGGACGTTGAAAAGGAATGATTAAGCATGTGGATCTTATTAAATTCTGACCTTAACAGCATATCAATAGGGGGCTTTTGAGCAGAGTTGAATTTAATGCATCCAAAACTCAATGCTTTTTACTGTCTTCCAAGCTGAAAAGAAATCTTCAGCCGTTATCCATGAACGGCAGTTGTACCGTTACTGTAACCGAGAAGCTTTCCACCCTCGGTATGAATGACCACATATTCGACATCTTTGCCAAGAACACAGCGAAAAGCTTAATGGCGCATTCTTTTCAACACCGAATCGCGAAGCTGGTGTGGAATACGTAAAAAAATTGTCCCTTTCTCGTACACCTGAACGGTATCGTGTAAGTGTTCTTTTGAACTCCTAATTTGTTCGGTGTCGACACCGAACTCCAAATTTCGCCACCGACTTATTTCACGGTGGAGGCTGGGTGTAGCTTTGGTTGCTTATTTAAAGTGACGTGTTGACTTAATTTTCATTCGTGATTTTTTATAATGCGGCTGAAATTGTATGAAATCGATAAAAACTTATTAAATATCTCAAATTTAAAGCTATCAAAATTCATTTTAAGTAAAAACCGATGCCAACAAAATAACACTGCCAAATGAAAAAAAGTAAACAAAATGAAGTCAAAGCAATTGGACACTTGATAGCTTTAAATTTGAGATATTGGATATAAGGAACGTGATGACTGCTCCGGTGCAGCATTTTTCGTTCTGCACACAATGAAACCGAGTGTACACCACGCTGGAATTGTCGCGAACACCGAGTATTATTTGGCAGCTCGGTGTGACAGTTCGGTGTTCAAAAGAATACCCCATAAGATTCCATAGTCGATGCAAGAAATAGGTACTTTACACCTTCTGATCTGGCTGTCATTTATTAATCGTATATACGACCAAAACTTGAGTTTAACTCTAATGTCTGGACAGGAGATTTAGACAAAATTTACACCTACTCGGTAGGATAAAAAAAGAGCATTACAACTGATAGAAAAAATGCGAAGTCAATTAACTCGTTGCAACATTATCGCAATGTCTCTTGTCTTTCAGTGTTTTATCACTTTTTTTTTTTATAAAGAGAGATCCAGTGAAACAGCCAGCTGCAATACCCACGCTAGAAGGAATGCAATTTTATTGGAAGGGACATTGTATTGGAGTTATTTTTTAGCCGAACAACACGAATGTGGTACAGGATTCCGCAGAAAGTTTTTCCTTGTCACTCAGTCCTCAACAGTTCAAAACCAAAGTGCAATAGTTCCTCTCCTCTTTCTCTTCTGATCCTTCCATTCGCGTTATATGAACTAAGTATAAGAGTACCCAAGGCCCCTTGAACGCGCGTGTATAACGAAAAAATTAAATTGCTCCTCTTCGCTAATCGGGGCAGAAAAGAGCAATTCCCTCAGCAAAATTGTCAAAATCTTCGACTCTCGAAATTATTGACTCTCTCAACTCTCAGTTCACATAGAAATAAATAGGAAAAGAAGTAAGAGTTGTTCTCAGATGTCGTTTATCATAAAAATACACAAATTAACTGTCATTCGTGTATTTTCATCTAGATAAACCCGGATCTAGATAAACTGAAAAACTCATTTCTGGGGTTAATCTCAGTTTAACTCGGAATCCGAGTGAGCTCGCACTAAAAAATTGGCCTTAGAGATATGATTAAGGCCGGCAGGTGAAATTGATTAAGCCATTAAGCCATGTCCGTCCGTCCGTCCGTCCGTCAGACCGTCCGTCTGAATGTGTAAAGATTTAAGGTCTTTATAATTAAGTTACACTGGTGAAATTTGGGGCACGGCTCATCTCTTATATTGCACAGACAAACTGTTAATATTGTTTGAATCCGAGTAAGTTTTCGTTTATATCACATTTCCTTACGGTACTAACGAAATAAGCTTAAAAGATTTTCTTCTTAGTCCACTCCCATTTTTGGCGCCCCCCCCTACACATAATTGACTTCCAATAAATTAAGATTTAGTATTGACTTGTTACACAAACCTTTATTTAAATGCCAATACTTTGCCCAGCCGGGTCAAAATGTAAATAAATAGTGGCGCAACAGCTCGAGGTGAACCAGGGTCAACCTCTCAACCATGTATGCTGTGTGTGCTATATTTTTTTTTCACATACAAGGGGACCTACAATTTTTAGCCGAACCCGAACGGCACTTTGAGAAGTTTTTCAAGACAAATGTTACTCTCGGAGGGTTTGTCAGACCCTCGCGGAGGTGGGAGCCGTGAAAAAGAACAAGTCTTTTTTTTCAGGTGGCAGAGGCAGGATTCGAACCCAGACCTCCGGCGTCAGAGGCACACACACTAACCACTGCGCCACGGCACCCGGGTCAAAATGTAGTTTATAAAAAAAATTAAATTTGAGGTTGTTGTTTTTTAATGCAAATTTTGGGCGTTTAGCCGGGGACGGAGCAATATTAATATTTTGTGTGTAGACAACTCTACACAAGCTATATGCTTACCTGCCCAAGTTTCAGCTATCAAATTAGTCGTAAAGATCCAAAGACTTCAACGCACAATGAGGGGGTATGATAGGGGTGATAATGAGGGGTACAATACAGACGAGGGTACAATACACAGAATACAGAAAGGCCTTGAGGTCTACGCTATGTATTTCAAGTTGTGTCACAAACTTATGCCCTTTTCACACCGGATCGAAAACTGAGTTTTCGGGCAACAGTTTACGAAAACTCATGGAGGCATTCACACTGAACACGACCAAGGTTTGGTTGACATTTTAGTCACTTTGGCACCAAAATTAACTGGTGTTTGTAAACAAAGAAAAGCAATGAACTCGAATGATTTAAAACAATAATTTTTAACGAAACAAGTGAAAAAAAAAACAGATTAACGTGCAAATATTAATAACTATTTTGACTATCAATGCTAGTCTCTACAAAAGAAAACGTCGCCAATGAATATAAGAACTGCTTGGACCTCAAAAGAAAAAGAATTTAGCCGCACCTTTTCTTTTCTATGCTCAGATAAGAATATTTTTTCTATTTCTCAGCTTCCTCCATTATTTATTCAAAAAAGGGGCATTTTATTTTGCACTAGAATTTTTCACACAAAATAATTAGCACAAACTAACAGAAATTAAAAAGCGCTTTTTTCTTTTTTACGTCCTCGAGAATCAAATATGAACTCAATTTTGTTTTGACAGAAAGAATCAGCTGTGCTGCTGAATGAGTGAAAAGGTTTGTTTGTTTATGAAATCTTACAATTGCAAGGAAAACTCATCAAAAACTACCAAAAACACGAGGTTACGAAAACAGGAAAATGTATGGCAAAACTCAGGGCTTCTTCGCGAAAACACGGTTTCCGGTCCGGCATGTAGCTTATTGCTACAGCAATAAGCTACATTGCCTTATTGCTAATAAGCAATAAAATTGACGTTCACACTCTGCATAGACAAAGAGTATGAAAAAAAGATTATAAAAGCAAACAGAAGCTTAAAAAAATAATTTTTTCCACCGAAGAGAAAAAAGTGTATACCTACCTTATGCCTTAGCTATTGATCTAGTATTTTCCAGCCATAACTTCTTTAAAATCTGCGCATATACAAATCAATTCGAAAAGGGGGTTGAAATCTCAGCGCTTGATTCGTCAGTCCACAGAGCAAATCATGGGTGTAAAATTTAAAATTTCGGCAGTTCAAACGAAACACCCCTCAAATAAATCAAAGAACAATGGCTCCTGCCAGGGTGTGGTTAAAAAAAACACTGATGCCTGTGATTTCCACATAAGATGACACAAGATACCCCGTAGATTTTTGCCCCCATTCCCTAAAACAAAAACTAACTTTATAATTTATCGACTTTTCTTGATTTTATATCAAATAATAACTGGGTCCTTATTCGCCGAAACAAGAGAAATGATTACTTATTTTATTTTATTATCCATTCCGTCCGAAGTCGTTGTTTGGTTAGAAATATAATTTTTTGTTTGGCCCCTATGTTGACATTTCTGTTAGAATTTCCTCTCATCGTTGTCCTTGTGCGCTGAGGATTTGTTCCTTTTTTGACCGTTTTTAAGAAGACTTTTGTGCAAATATTTTCGAATTTAGTTGCTCCACGTTCAAATTGACTGGAGTTGTTTTTTTCAGTGGGGAATAAATATGTTTTAAACAAATATTCAGCATGTTTGTGTTTCAAGGGGGGTTGTGTTTACTTAATTTTCAATTGAATTGCAAACGATGTTTGGCATAGTGTACGAATGTGGGTGGAAGGACAGACGTTATACAAGGGTATGTATAGATAAGGATGTTTGAACATGAGATTTTATTTCTTGTTATGTTTTTGACATTATGAAATTCGCATAATTATTTCATGAGATATTCTAATGGTGATTTAATATCCTCTGCTGTGAATGTCGAAGTTTTCGAAAAATGAATGCCTATCAACCATAGAGAATATAGTAATTGTATATATGATGGTGTAAAAGATAGTGTCAAACTAAAGTTATAACACAAACTTATTAGCACAAGTCTATACCTACTAAACTGGCCAAATTTTGAAGTTGTCCAAAATCAGCCACCACTTTGCTGACGTAATTTTTCTGACCATCAGCATTTCCATTTTCAAATCGAACCCAAAGAGAACTTGGTCCTTTTCAAACAAAGCAATAAACTCCATTTCGGCCGCCATTATTTGAATTGATGAACGAATGGGATGATGTTGATAACGATGAACTAAACGTTATCTATTTGGACTTCTTTGCTAAGATCTAGACGACCGTCCCTTTCCATTAAACCCACACACATATGGTGAGAATTCCCTTTGTAAATGCGCATAAAATTTTTTAACAAACTTTTAAACAAGGCAAAATATGAGGGTGTTCAGAGCACCCTCTCCATTTCACTTGCTGGTATGTGCATAAAAGGAATTAGGACATTTTAATCATTTTAACAGACTCAAACAGACATCGTCGACCCCCTCATACTACTGCTTCCTTTTTGACATGCTTTCACTCGCTGTGAAAAAGAAAAAGTTTAAATCCACACCACACCCCCATGCTTTATCCGCCCACCTTTTGTTAAACTGACGTCAACTATGAGAACGGTTCGTTAGACACTAATCAAAGGGACGAACAATGCTTGAGTAAGTAAATTTGTTCTTTTGAAATCGGTGGTGGTGGTAGTCATAGGGTGGCATTGTCCTTAAAAAAAAAAATTCTATTCGCACTTCCGGTGAAATTTTTTTCTACTTCTTTTATTTCTGTGTTTTTTTTTTTTGAGCTAAAAGAAAGGCGATAGGATCGGGAATTAATTAAATTAAACTCAAATCAAAGAAAGAATTTTCCCAGCTCTGATAGGCATCGGATTTTCGTTGATTAAAAATCAAATGTCCTTGTCGTGTGAGACTCCAATTACATGTTTGGAGTCAAGAGCGTTTTTTTGTATAAACAAAGGATCATCTAGCATAGGTTTATTTTTTATTCAGAGACGAAAAAGGGCTTTTTTGTCCCTCAATCTTACACTGACTATAGTGCTAGAAATGTCAACTTAATCTCAACTTTCACTTTTCCAATCAAAACACTTGACCCGAGTAGATATGATTTCAAAAGGAAAACCTCTTGTGTCCATGCTATAAAGTTTTTTTTCCAGCGTACGAATAAAGATAATCCTATATTTCATTACGGCTGGTGAACAGGGATACCATTGCCAAAAGGGTTATTGCCTTCAAAAGAAACTCGCAATATATGGGAAACTCTTCAAATTCAAAATGGTGTGAACTGGATAGTTTGAATGGCTAAAGGACCCTCGTTTTTAGGCAGATTATAGACGTATATGCCAAAAAAAGGAGTTCAACTTTATAAATTCGACAAAATAAGGTTTGGCCTGATGGTGTGTAAATAAATATAAATTTGCCCCAGGCGAAACAGTGGAGAGGGGATACGGTCCTTCATCTTAATGTGGATATCTTTTTGCGGGAGTTGTTCGTTGATGTTTGTTGGTTTTTCTTCGATTTCCTGAAGGGATCACAGTAAATCCTGTCGTAAGGGGTCTTTGAAGTGGGTGCTAATCATTTTCGCATTTTAAGGGTAATTGATTACCTACTTGCTAAAGGGCAATAAGGTGTTGGCAAGCAAATTTGGCACAAATGCCATTGAATGACCAGATCGCTTTAAAATAAATTAACTGAAAAAGTGCCATTTGCAATAACTTGTACAATTTACGTTGGGAATTGCGTGGTAAGATTATAAAGTCAATACCTGCATGCTTCCAGGCTTCCTGTTTTTTTAAAGTTAATTGCTTTTTTAATTTAATATAACAAAGCTTTGTATGTGAAGAAATTAACACACCAGCATACATTGTTGAGAAGTTGGCCCTGGTTCACCTCGAGCTGTTGCGCCACTCTATTTATTTTTTTATTTATAACAAAGCTTACCAAGCCTACTTTTAGGGCAGGTATCAATTCCGAAAGAATAAGTCGAATGTAGTTTTCTTTATACCCTGAAGGCCTTGATAAGAAGGAAAATGGATGCCACAACTACTAGCATTAATTGTCAAAACTCTGATGTTAAAAAAGGTTTTTGAAACTTGTTTGGAATAGTTTTACATTTTCAAGTTTTTGAATTTAACTCTTCGGAAATATTGAAAGGTTTGTAGAAAATTAATTTACAGCTTTTGAACATAGCTTCAAAAGGCCTTTGGCGGAATTGAAGCGCGATTTTTGATACACATATGCAATGACATTAGGTTAATTCTATTATAAAGTTATTATGGTTAGCCCTTAACACAGGTTTCGGATTTTGTCGTCAGTTTGTTCTCAATGCCTACTTCTAGGATATTAGATATGGCCCGATTTGTCTTTAAGAAGCAAAAAAAATTGACACACTTTTTTGTGCAAAAAGTCTACAAAGACCTAGTTGCCTCCTTGGGTTAGCTACTCTTAAAGCAAAGGCTTTTCTATCGAAATAAAGAAAGTTTCAGTCCAGTGTTGTCTGAAACACAGATTTATCGATTTTCATCCGCCTTCGGATAAAAATCCAGTATTTTCACCGGATGATTTCCAGCTTAAAAAGTACATTGAAATATTTTCCAGATTTCAGTACTCTTTGTAAATGCTTGGTAGTGACTTTCTGAAAATTTACCATTTCTCATTTATGTTGCCTCAACCTGAAAATATAACGCCTGAACTTCTGTGCTAACGAACTTATATGTAAACAAATTGTAAACTAAACTAAAATGTAAACAAAATGCCAAAAACCAAATATCTAAATTGGAAACTTTATTTACAATCTTTGAGGTATACTTTTCTGTATTCAGCGTCTCTTAGGGAATTTTATTTGCTGAAATTACTTAAAGCTATTGTTATACAATACTATAACTCCATAAATCCATAAGAGATTAAAAATAAATCTCGAAGTGGCTCCACTGGGCCCAAATGGGGTTAATTTGACACAAGCACGCTTTTTCTGGCTCTGAAAAGAAAATGCATAGATAACATTTTCCAAAAGCGCAAAAGGATTTTTGTAAAATTGTAGATTTCGTAAATGTCCAATAGAAAACGTATTTGCCACAGATCTGTCATATGTGGACCGTTATTTTTTCGATTCTCAACTGTCACAAAGGTATGCGATGATTAAATATGTCATAAAAAAGGTTTTTAAATTGACGATTGAAGGCTAACCCCTGGCGGTCAATTTTGGAATATGTGAAGGCTGGCTTTTCTTGACATCCCATTTGACAAACAAGTGCGAAAATCATTTGTTAGGAAAAGATATTTTCCTTTTAATTTACTTTTTTTTTAATTTTTAATTTACTTTTTTATTCACAAATCAAAATTAAAAATCGTACGGAAACATGCGAATTCGTTCACTGAAGGCAGGTCAACTTGTCAACTTCGAGATGTCTATTGACAGGAAGTCTTCACATATTCCAAATTTGACCACAATTTATCGCATTCTGACTTTTCCAATCCTCAATAGGGTGAACGAAATTTATGATTTATGGGATTTAGTTTTAGTCGCTTGCCAGGCGGATTTAAATTTGTATGGTCCTAGTCTATAGATTAAAGGGAGAACAGTTGAGGATTTATGTTAATCGTGGATTAGTGTCCGCAAGAGACATGGTGAAACAGTCATAATTTTAGCGTGACTGATGTTGTGCCCAATCTGTTATTGAATTGTGAGTGCTTGTGCCGTGATTGTTTTGAATTAGACTTATCCTTCACTGGGTGTACTGTACATTCTTTGAACCAAGAAGAAGAAGTGTGACCTATACATAAAATGACATTTTTTCCGAATACCGAAAAATTCTTGAAGCTTACGATTCAAATCTCGAAATCAGCTGGTTATTCACAGTTTGCTATATTTTTCCCGCTATAGTTTCTCGTGTTGACACCGTGTGATAAGCATCGGCGATAGTCGGGGGGACAACATTTTTATGTTTTTTTTTTTCAAAAATACGTCAAAGCCGCAGTTTAAAAATTTCTGCACCAACATAAGACGGGTTGGGTTCAAAATTCTACCGGGGTCCAAATTTTTCTTTCAAAACCTAGATTTTCAAATTCTATAATTTTGACAAAGTGTTCAAGTGAAATGTGTTTATCCTCTCATCTCCTCTCCTTCCTTTTTACACACGACCCAGAGTATATAAATTTGCCTTTGCTTTAATTCATAAAAGTCAAAAGTTTGCTTGGAAAAGCAAAACAAGCTGAATTTTATTGCTTAAGTCAGAATTTTAAAAGGCAGATTTTTGAAAAGCAGAATTATAACGCGCTTCCAAATTTGACATCAGCGATCAGCCTTCCTTTTACTTGAGATTGTGTAAATGTGTGATCAATATCGGTTTTGCGAACAAATTATTTAAAAAGTTGTGACTTAAAATACGTTCCTAACGGGCACATTTTCTATTCTATGTTTCCCAAAATATATTTTTGAAAAATTTAACTTAATTATGAGAATTATGCTCTTTACACATCGAACTCAAAACTGTGTTTTCGTGAAAACACGCGAAAACTTCTTTAAAAACATGAGTTTTCCCATACATATTTGTAAATTTTCTGTTTTCGAAACCCCAGTTTTTTAGTAGTTTTCGTTCAAAATCACTTTGAAAGTCACGAATATCGAATTGTCTTAAGAATTTTAAATTAAATTTGCAAAGAATGTCACTTTTGTCCCAACTTTGGATGTTAATATCTCTGAAACCGAATGTCCTGTCTATAATCAGCTTGTAGTTTTGAGGTCAGAGTAAAAATCTTGATATGCTTCCATCTTTTATGGATCTTTTAAAGGACGTTCAAAAATAAATTTGGGCTAAAATTTGACAACGGATAAATAAATAAAACAAATTCTAGTTGGCGTTTAGGAAGTGTGAATGGCTAAACGAGTTTTCGAAAACTTTTTGGCCAAAACTCAGTTTTTGATTCAATGTGAAGAGCGTATTAGATTAAATATTATTACTATTAATCGGGAGAGCACTGCACTGCGGTCTCTAAGAAAGGAGACTATTATGCCTTTTTTAATAAAACATACAGCCGCATAATTCCACTCCGGTGCGCGGCAGTCTGGAATACAAGGATCTTCTCTGAAGTCTGAAAGGGATATCAACTAGGTTTTGCCGATGGGAAAATTTCTTCGCCTAGAATATTCTCCCTTAGATGAGGGAGGGCCGGACGCGCCGGACAATACATGATTATGTAAAGAGAGGATTTATCGCTCTCTAGACAATGTCTGAATGTAGAATTCGTGTGAAAAGCCGATGCGATGAAGATGTTTCTTCCGTTTGCGATGGCTGCTGAAAATTTCAGCGAAAATTTTTAATTCAACCCCATCCAGGTTGGTCAGCATATCAGACCTCCTCGAGGAGACTCAGGGGAAGAATATTAGCCTGCAATGCTGCCCAAGTGCGAGACTTCATTGGATTCGACTCGAGCTAGGCTTTTGAAAAACAATCTTTAAGAGACTTTTACTGGCTTCACAAAATGTTTCAGGCCCTTTGAGTCTGCTAATTCGTTGCCGTCAAAGCCATTATGGGCTGCTTATTCGTTCGCCTCCAGCGAAGGATTAAAATATCGTTCTTCACTTGGACGGCGTTCTTGGACATGAATGTTTCCGGCGATTTTATACTGGCGATTTTATGACAGGTGAGTCAACCTCCTTGAGAGCTGCTAGGCTGTCTGAGAGAATGAATACCTTCCTCATGGTTGAGAGCTTAGATTTCTTCAAACACGGAAGTTGTTGGCAAGGAATTCAGCCTGGAAGGTTATTAAGTTTTTGTCAAGTCTTACTAACATGGTTAGTTAGTCCAGTAACTTTATGATTAATAACTTATACAGTTCTTGGAGAACTGCCTCAGGCTAACATTTGAGGCAGCTCTCCAAGAATACCATACCAGATCCCTGTCTCCATTTTAGAACCGTCTGTGTACCAGTACCAGAAAAGGTCAAACATAGATAAAAATAAAATAAATAGAGTGGCGCAACAGCTCGGGGTGAACCAGGGCCAACTTCTCTGCTGTGTGTGTTAATTTCTTCACATACAAGGGGACCTACAATTTTTTGCCGAATCCGAACGCCACTTTGAGAAGTTTTTCAAAACAAATGATGCTCTCGGTGGGCTTGTCACACCCTCGCGGAGGTAGGGGCCGTGAAAAAGAACAAGTCTTTTTGTTTCAGGTGACGATGGCAGGATTCGAACCCAGACCTCCGGCGTAGTAAGCACACACACTAACCACTACGCCACGGCACCCCACAAACATAGATGGAGTCTTAATTTTTCCTTTCCATCCCTCGGAAGGATTAATATGAAAAATATTATAAAAAATTTTTTTATAAAAATTTTATGTAAGATTTACGAAAACCTACCTAGGCTTATTTTGTTCTTTCTGGTTTTAACACTGCTAAAGATAAGTGCAAAAATACCATTTGGAAATTGAAATTAATGAATTTCGTCTTCCTAATTTGAGGCGACTGGAATCCACATGAGATCCACAAATTCGAACTTAACATCAGAGAAAGTTACTATTTGCTCTATTTTGATCTGGCGGCATCATTGCCCCTTACTTCTTTGAGTGCGACGTTAGTCAGGCCTTCACCATCATAGTTGACCGACTTCACCGTCGACGACACGATCTTTGAACAGAACGCCTCTACGTGCCACATAGCCAATTTTACAATGAACTTTTACCAGCGATTTTTCCAAGCGATTTTCAAGAGCGATTGTCGAGAATTTTTTGTCTTTCGAGCATTTTCGTCTCAGCTGAGTTGCGTTAAATGGCAATAGCGTGATCACGCGATTTGACCCCGTTACAAGTCCACTTGTGCTGTTTTCTTAAGTCACATGATTTTTTTAAACTTTTTCAGGTTTCAAATTTCTGGAAAAAAAAAAACAACTCAATGACAATTTGCTTACAGAAAAGCAACCATAAACCTTCCAGTAGATACTTCCAGAACTATTACCGACAGCTCGCGCATCCTCATATTATTATAGGTCTAAGAATTTGTATTTATTTTCTTTTACCAAGAAGTGTAAAAATGAGTGAATAAGTACAACCCCCAACAACAGGATAAACCCCCCTCAGCAAGTATACTCAATCCCATTTAAGCATATAAACGTCACAAATTTCATTTAAAAGGCGATGTAAACACCACCACATAAAAAATGGACGTTCAATGGATGGGCCAGCAGCACAAGCTGTCAACACAACAACAGCAGCAGTTGGGTTAAATCGTTTCTCTTTATATTTTCGCCCCATTCAAATGCCAGAAGGGTTAAGTTTGAAGTCACCATAACGGTTTAACTGGGGTCGGTGATGAGATTTTCCTACGCAAAGTCCTTGCGGCACATTGGTTGGTCGTTTTCTTATAAAGCGGATGTTATTATTGCCACGGGCGCGTGCGAGCCTTTTTCTCTCGAAAGCAAGTTAAACATTTCTGCTTTTTGTTTGTACCGGAATATGGGGCTCGCTTGATAAACAAACTTCAATCAATCAGGAAGTATTCAATATTCAACAATCAAATAGGCCAGCGACGTACACTATTGTATTGTGTCCCTTTTGTCCGGTATGTGGGGAGCCAAAGGATTATCCCAAAAGGAACTGAAGAAAATGTTATAAAGCCATTTCAATAAATAACAACGAATGCCATTGCAACATGGCGACATGTGAATCTGAATTATTGTCATCACCTTTTTTTGGTCCTTATGGCATGTCCTTTATTTTCACCCGGAAATGCTTTTATGTTTTTATAAGCACATCGTTTTGCTGTAGATATAGCTTTTGGGGGAGAGATAGAACGGGGGACAGGACCAATATGAAATCATTTAAATTGCCGTCACATATGATGCTGAGATTTATTATGAAACAGTATGGTTTTGTAGGGGATGTGTTTATAGAAGATGCCTTACGAGGAGGGAAGTGGTATGACGAATTGACATTGTTTCCATTAAATGTTGGCATATGTAATCCTTGGTGAGTTGCCTTGACAAGATGTTTGGGATATGTTAACAGGATAATTTGTCAGTGCGTTGCCATCAGGTGGAGTTCAATTCAATAATCTGACGACTTCGATTTTATAGTGATTTTAGTGACCTTATTCTTAGAAAAAAGTTCTTCAAAAGCCACACGTTACCCCTTGAGCTAAAGGGTATTTAAAGTTAGCCGAGTTTCGGAAGGTCTTCTCCTCTATTTGTTTCTTTTACCTTTTATTCACGAAAAGCACTGAGTGACCGAGGGAAATCCAAAAGCATAGTTGAATATCAAACAAAAGTCGAATGCAAAAGATTAAAAAGAAGAAAACAGCCCCAAAAGTCCTCCTTCGACAATTTATCCTACTTACCATACCTTTGTGTGGGAACAATGGTTAAGAAAGGCAGAAAAAAAAAAAAAATGAAAAAAACTACCCTCATTCATTTGTTTGACCTTTTTATTATGCCTCGACTTGGTACATGCTATACGACTTATCAAAACGTCGACGAAGAAAGCTCAGCCACCCCATACGCAACAATGCGTGCGCCAGAGGGTTGCTCTCAAGTCCAGTCCTCTTGGTCTGAATAAATTCCAAGGGTAATGGAATCTATTTTCCATTCAAATGACCGTTTATTTACCTTTTCTTCTCCCATTTTTTTTCTATACCTATACACAAACACATATATAGAAAAGTATGCGCACCGGGGATGACATATGGAGAAAGTCCATAAAGGTACTCGGACCTCCTGTCCTTACCCCTTAGCAAATGGGGGTGAGAGTGCTAAATGGAAATAGAAATGGAAAACGAGATTAAGATTATCGAAAGTAGCCTCTTAAGAATCGTTTACGAATTCTGGATTGTAAGAAAAGCTGCTTGTGGAGTGGGCAGCCATATGCTATAGGGTTTGTTGTGCGTAGATGGACTCTTATCAGAGCCATATAGAGCGAGATAGCCAAAGAAAAACTCATTTACTATAAAATGCCACTTCTATCGGCATTCACCTGAGAGTCTCCCATCAGCGATGTGCTTGAAAGTAAATCGAATTCAAAAAAAGGACTCGCAAAATAAAAGGTGCTTCGAACAGCTTTAAAGATTGCTGATTGTAAGCAAAGAGGTCGGTATTCCCTTTGAATAGACAAACATCACACAGGACACAGGAGTCGACCGCACTGCTTCAAGCTTAGTAGGGATGTCTATTGCAGAGCATCTGCTATTGTCATGCCACTTGACAGAGGAACCCGTTGGACAAAAATTTCCAGTCAAATTAATCCAATTGATTGGATTGGTGCGGAAGTGCTGCAAATTCGAAGAACGTAAAGGTGAACTCGTGTGGAATTCGAATATGGTGACTTGTATTTAGTTTTTCTGTATGCAGTTTTCTGTGAGAAAAAGTTAGGATTGCTTAATTGTTCTCAATCTAAATTGAAGTGCAACGTCTTTTGCTTAGTGTTTGAAATGAGCACGGCTTTAAGACTGCATTTACAGGCAATCCAATAGTGGTCAAAGGATAGACATGTGCACTCAAGAGGATGCAAGCATCCACAGGTTTTCTAAACCAACCTCTGTCTATCAACTCCTACTCTCACCTCCAGGTGGTGAACACCGGGTGTCTAGTACCTCAGCTGGAGATTGGGTTTCAAGCCCTTTGGAAGGTTGGGATAGCAGACGAGAGAGGGGGGAGGAGTGTTCCCACTAGGGCACTTCTTTCTGCATGCATTCGGACGGCCAGTCAGGCCGAACTACTTGTGGCGTATTCTTTTGGACACCGAACTGCCACACCGAGCTCTCAAATAATAACTGGTGTTCGTTAGAATCCCAGAGTAGTGTAAACCTGGTTTCATTGTGTACCAGAACGCTAAATGCTGCACCGGTGCAGCCTTCACATTGTGACAAGTTTCTTTGACCTTATCCTATTATTTAAATTGTAGGGCAAATTTATTGTTGCCTTTTTCTAGTCTTATCTTTTTATACCCCATCCCATAGGAGAGGCGGTATTTTAAGTTTGTCACATAGTTTGTAACACGGTTAAATAATAATGGTAGACCCACAAGACCTTCAGGGCAAATCATCGAGACCAAATTCCGAATCGAATAAGCCATGTCCGCCCGTCTGTCCGTCTGTCTGTGTGTCATATATTTTTAGCGCTTAGATTTTGAGCTTAAGAGCTGAAATTTTGTGTACCGGCTCCTTGTTATCCGAAGCAGTACAAGTGTGCAGTACACAGACTCGCTCACAATCGGTCTAAATGTGCAACTACCTCAAGAGCTTTCAAAACTGTAAGACTTCTTAAAAGCCTGCAGTTTGACATTTAGCATCTTCTAGTGAATGTAAGACATAAAAAAAAATGTAATCGGTAAATCTCCAATTTTAAATGCAAACTGAAAAAATTCTGCATAATATTTTATTTAGAAAACACTTAGTTTTACTTTTAATTCACAGAAGGAACTGGGCCACGCCCATATTTGGAGGCAGAATTGATGAAAAACCTAGAATTTTCCACAAAAACGCAATTTTGACAGTCCTTAAGCCTTATTTATTAAGGAATAAGTAATAAAAATAAGCATTTTAGGTAAGCGAGATTCCAGTCTATATTCAATTCTTTCAAGTTTTTAGCCACACCCCCTTTAAGGGGTCGAATTCAAGAGAATAATAAATTTGAACAAAAAATTACATATTTGCTTACATTTGAGCGAAACTTGAAGATATCTGTGCTAATATTTATAGTTTTTAGTAAGGGCGGTTGAACCACGCACAAGTTTCACGATTCGGTGTTCAAAAGAATACGCCATTAGTGAACATCTCATATACGCTACAACGACGTATTCAGAGCGCAGGTCTATAAGGAGCGGGTTAACCGGCTTTCCGTCCTTGGAGTTATACAAAGGATCTGGTCCTCCAGGTAAGGGTCTGGGGTGACTTCACGCCGACGTAAGAAAATCCCTGTTACGAAGCAGCAACAAGCCTCGGATGCGGACGGATTTACTGTTGACGACCAATGCCAAAGGCGGATGAAAACACTTTAGGCTGCTTCGAAAGAAAAGAAAGACAGAGAGTGGAGAAAAGTTTCAATCCCAGCCTATGTCCCCTCTAAAATCCTCTCGTTAAATAGTCGGATGCTATAACATTCTAGCATCTAAATTTCAATCTATTTTTAGCACTTTTCCAACTATCTCTACTTATCATAGCATGGTTCTTTGCTGAATGTCGTACTTAAGTCTGGGGTAAACCTGGGTCTCAAACGAAAAGTTTTTCCAGGCAGGTTTGCCTTCAGTTTTGTTTGAGGTCCTCTTCCACTCAAACGCCACCTCGGTGCCTCACTGCTGTTCCGTTGCTGTGGAATGGATTTAGAGATTTTCCTTGCCAGACCGTTGGTATCCATCCGCTCTAGATGATCTTAGCCATCGCATCGAGGACATTTTATGCCAGGCTGGTGTTGCTGGTATAACCCGTATAATTCGATGCCTTACCTCCCCCTCCACTCTCTGTCAATACAAACTGCAAACGGGTCCAAATTTTGATCTCCAATGAGCCTAAAGAGTTTTCGTCCGCCTTTGAAAGAGTCCACGCACGGTAAAGAAAGATTAGAATAATGAGGGTCTTATAATTGGACACTTAAAGATTAAAACCATTTCTCCACCGGCAATTAAAAGAGGATTAGCCGGAGACGATTAAAAATAAATCCCAAAGTGGCTCCACCGGACAAATTTAAAATTAACTGGATTGTACACTCTGTTATGTGATTCTAGGTCTCAATTTCATGTCATTTCCCAGGAGTGAAAAACGTATTTTGCTGTAAAAATCACAATAGAAAACGTACTTGTGGCAGATCTGTCGCACAGGGACAGTTTTAGTTTCCTTATTTGATTCTCAAACTGTTACAAAGGTGCAGAAAAAGGTTTGTGAATAGGGTGAATGAGATTTATGAGAGGATTGATTTTTAAACGTTTGCCCAGAGGATTTTAATTTGTTAAGTAAATCGCGTGATTTGTAGAGGATTTAATATATGTAGATTCGTATAAATCGCGGATTAGTGCCCGGTGTAAAGCTAAAAATTATTTAAACGGAAACCATGTTTTGTTAATAATATTTTTCTAATTTTATTTTTAAAACTTTTTTTTTTATATAGTACTCACATTGATACATACATGTCATTTAAACTGTCAATTTGACAGTTTGACTACAACATATTTTTACACATTTTATTTCTAGGATTAAGTTTACTTACAACTGATTTACAATACTCATACTGGTTTCTATGTTTATTTTAGTTTTTATTTCTACTATAATAAATTCGATAAATATTTATTTATTTTGTAGTTAATTATTTGGTAAAAATGGACATATCTATTAGCTTTTTAACTAATATTTGTTTTTACAGTGTAAAAATTTAGTGATATGACTCATAATGGAATGCAAGAAATATGGCTACGAGTTGAAACATTTACAACAATCAAAGAATATTGGTTTTGTTCTTGTATGCTCCTTCAAAGGGAAGCAGGACTGATAAGTTTAGCTTTGTACATAGATTGGTTTTTGGATTTAGGGGCGGTCAGGAAAATAACCCATATTCTGGGGGGTTATTGTGCACTCGCGGAACTATTCGAGGAAACTCTCACTGGTTGTCATGTAGTCAACATCCATGGGATTGGATGGAGGATACCAACCGCTCATCGCATGTCATTCTTGCTTGACAACAGCCATCGGCTGGTAGTGTGGTGAAAGACTACCCATCGAACTGGAGTCGAGGCCATTAACGGAGGATCGATTTATTGCTGGAAGACCGTACATGTTGCCGTGACTGCTGACCGGAGTCCCGGTCGGACTGTCCATATCCAGGGCGGGATTAATGCGTTTTTCCTTTTGCCGACGGTTGCAAAACCACACCCGAACCACCTCCTTCTCCATGCACAGTGAGTCGGCGAGGGCAGTGATCTCTTCGCTGGTCGGCTTGCAGTTTATCATAAAGGCTTTCTCGAGGGCGCCGCGCACGTTGGTTTCGATTGAGGTGCGTTTCTTGCGCCGTCGGCCCATGTTCTCGGGCGTTGTGAGCGGGTTCTGTAGGGCACTCAATCCGAAGATCCTGCGAAGGAGAAGAAGATGATTAGTAGTTGAATGAAAGTGGGTGTCAAGTCGGTGGTCAACTCACCCGCCTGGCTTAGAAATGCTTGTGTCGGCATCTTCAAGCCACTTCTGGAGTAGGGGTTTCAGTTTGCACATGTTCTTGAAACTCAAATTGAGCGCCTCGAAGCGTGATATGGTTGTCTGGGAGAAGTCATTGCCGTATAGCTTGCCCATGGCCAGGCCGACGTCGCCCTGAGTAAAGCCCAGCTTGATGCGGCGCTGCTTAAAGGTCTTTGCGAACTGTTCGAGTTCCTCGAGATCGGTGGTTTCCTCGGGCGATTGATCCAGCATTCGTGGGGTGTTTAACGATACGGACAGTGTTGAAGAGGTGCCCAAGTGCTTGGAGTTCTGCGGAGCATAGTTGCTCATGCCAGGCGTGTTGGGCGTAAGCATACCTGATCCCATGTTCAATCCAGCAGAATTGGGCGGTGTGGTATGAGTGGTGGTTTGCGTCTTGGACATTGGTGTTGTATGCCGACTTACTGGACTTAGAGACGGACTACGCAGCGGAGACTTGGTCATCGGCGCCGCAGAGTAGCCGCTCAATTTGCCTTGTGGTGTTGAGTGTTGCTGCTGGTGGCTGTGTTGATGATGTTGTTGCTGCTGCTGTCTTTGGAGTGCATGAAATTGTTGCTGAGCAGCTTGCGCCATGGCTTGCAGGGAGTTTTGTAGCAGGAATTGTGACGCCGCTGGACTATTGAGACCTCCATCGGGTGCAACCGTGCGCATCATTTCAATGTAGCTCTGGATTTGAGCTTGAAAAGCCTGCTGTATGTCCTGCGGACTCAGAGCAGCTGCCAATCCAAACTGGTTTTGTAATAACAGTGGTCTGAGTGGATTCTGTAGAGCTGCCAATGTAGCTTGAAGATTGTGGTGGTTACTACTGGGACTTTGACAAGCTGGTGGCAGGCCCTGTGGTAGAGGTGGCGGTGGCGGGGGATTCTGCGGAGTAGAGGAACGCTGAATCGACGACGGAGACTGCTGCACAGATGGCGAGCGATGAATCGATGGCGATCGTCTTGGACTACGAATCCTTTTCGGCGAAGTACACTCTCGTGCTTGTGCCAAGTTGAGGACTCCTTCGATAATGACGTTCTTCTTGCTAAGATTCTCTGGTGACGGCGAAATCTCTCTGTCACTCAGT
Organism: Neoascia interrupta; assembly: GCA_947623515.1. Taxonomy (NCBI): domain Eukaryota; kingdom Metazoa; phylum Arthropoda; class Insecta; order Diptera; family Syrphidae; genus Neoascia; species Neoascia interrupta. Next base: position 197,952,371 of record OX392462.1, read on the forward strand.
TCATCACAACTCTCGGCGCAACCTGAAAGAAAAAAAACCCATCATAAGCTTAAGGAGTAAACAATATTTTGATTTTTAATTTTCCAATCCACTTGACAGCACTGCCAAATTGTCGAAGAACACGAGCGACGACGACGCTTTGGCTCCTGTTGCTGACCCTTGTGTGCAATTCCCTGATATGTATTTTTCTTCCTTACCAATGGCCAGGATAATGAAATTTTCCGTTCAACCCCACAGAATAATTTGATTTTGGTCAGAAAATTGAATGCTCCTGTCAATACCCGTTGTCGGCGTTGTTGTTGTAGTTGCTGTTACTGTTACTGGGTGTAATTTATACATAAACATTTTTCTCTGTCGAAGAATACCAATGAAGAAGGAAGAAGCCATCAACAACATATCCTTTGAGGGGCAGATGAACGCAAATTTTATTCAATCTTCCAATTGAGTGGGTATTTTGAGTTTTGAAAGCTTATCAACGTTCGGGCATATGGCTGCTGGATCGAAGGGTTTACTTGAAGGAGCATAGCATCAGTTCGAACTTGCCATCATACACTGACTGGGTCAAGTTAAGGGGAAGTAATTTCGCATATTATTGGAACTTTGAAGGTTCTGGCTATGCTGCTGTGGCTTGATAAAAAGAAATTGTAAGTTGTGCAAATGGTGGAAGAGATTTTGGTGAGTCAGTTTAAAGTAGTTTTGTTGTGCTATTTTCAACATAAAATCGACGTACCCATATTGAAACTAGTTTTTATAAAGAAGTTTGTGTGTAAGGACTCAGCGGTCGCCTCCATTGCAAAGTAATTTAGGAAGTTGTATAAATAATTCTTAGTAACTTTTGGCGGAAAAATGAAGAAAGAACGAGTAGTGATTAGTCAAAGGTTAAAAACTTTACACGTCTTCCGTATAAAGGACCTGGGTAAGCACTTTTGCAAACGTTCCCCCGCTTCACAGATTTTCAAAAAATGTCTTCAATAAACAGTGCAAACAAAAGAGGACTTAAGCAATAACCTTTCGAGCACCCATGTCTGTGAAAAAGAGTTCTACTTTCTGACAATATAAGTAAGCGTGAAATGTGCTTGGTCGACAGTTCAGAGGCTGAATTGAAAAACATCTTGTTTTCAGGATACTATTTGACCACCCCCATGGAGCCCCATTTATAAAAATATTTCTGGGTACATATGGGCCTTTATTGGATTGAGACTCTCCTAAAGTTTTGCGGCAGAGTGGGGTCACCTTTTCTGAAGAAAGAACAGAAAAGCGATTTAAAAAAAATAATTCGGAGCTTAAAAAAATATTTGCATAAAAGCTGTGCATACGAACTTTTTTTTATTGCTGCCATTCCAGTGTACCTAGTAAATATAGGGGTCACCTAAGGTTTTTTATCCCGATTTTCGGATTAAAAATGTATTAAAACAATTCTGTGATTAATTTTAATCTAAATGCATGGCGTTTATCTAAATGCATCGGAGATGGTGGGGACAACAGATTTTTGTCTCTACCGCCGTTATAAGACTGTTAAACCAAAATTTGGTCTAAGCATTTGTTTAAACTATGGTTGCATTATATTTGTGCCCAATATTGGATTTTTGAATTAAAGCCGGTAAAAAAATTTGACCTTAAACACCTTGCAAATAGGCATAAACATATTTTCCAAACCATATTCCTTATTTTTAAAACCTTTTCAATATTTATCAATTCAATATATATTGTAAAACTTTTTAAACTTTTTAAGAAAAAGTATCAAAGCACTTTTTGCCTTTTTTACCATCAAAATTCAAACTGTAATTTAACCGCTATGTGTGTAGGAAAAATTTTCCCCTGCATACTTTCTCATTTTTTCCAAGGACTTTTTATGTGTGTGTGACTTATCATTCAAAAATTAAAACAGGTACGGAACGACGGACAACGAAGTGATGCCATAAGAGGACCGCAAAATTTCGAATTGGTCTTCGTTCTTATCATGCAAAAAAGCTCTATTTTGCCTAGCCTAAAATGTTTGGAGGCATGCTGCAAGGTTTAAGGTTCAAGTTAATTCTTCTAATTTTAAAAAATTCGAAAAAATTGCGTGTTCCATTTTTGTTTAAGATTTAGCCTCTCAAGATTTTTTCGGTTTCTAGATTTAGTCCCAAGAGATATTGTCCATCCGAGATATTCGAAACTTGCTTTTGAGATTTTTTAATTTTTTTTTTTTTTAAATTGGCGGTGTTCCCACTAAGGAACTTCTCCTTGCATCCGGACGGCAGCGGAGGAATTCCCCAGATGGAATCAACGGTGGCGTCCATAGTTCCAGTCAGGCCGAACTACTTAGTGAGCACCTTATATGAGCTACTACGACGTATTCGGAGCTCAGGCCTATAAGGAGCGGGCTATCCGGCTCTGCGTCCTTAGAGCTAAACAAAGTATCTGGTCCTCCAGGTTGGGGGTCGTGCCGTCGAGGTGACTTCTTGGCCACGTAAAGAAACACCAGTCACGAAGCAGAAACAAGCCTCGGATTCGGACGGATTTACTGTTGACGACCAATGCAAACGAGAAAAGGACAACGAGCTCCGGATCTGCACGCGGAATGTTAGGTCCCTTTACAGACCACGTGCAGCCGAGCAACTAACGGAGGCCCTTAACGACTGCAAGGCAGACATTACTGCCATCCAAGAAATGCGGTGGGACGGGCCGGGCAAAAGAAGGATGAAAAACTGCGACTTCTACTACGGCGACTGCTATCGGCATCAAAGCCAGCGCCTATTTGGATGTGGTTTCGTTGTTGGAGGCAGAATTAGGCAAAAAGTCTTGAGCTTCAATCCTGTAAGCGAGCGCCTCTTGACGATCCACATCAAGGCTAAATTCGCCAACATTAGCCTCATATGCGCGCATGCCCCCACAGAGGAGAAAGATGACGAGACCAAAAATATTTTCTACGAGCTCTTGGACAAAACTTATGAGCAGTGCCCTAGCTACGACATTAAGACTGTCTTGGGGGATTTAAATGCCAAGCTAGGAAGGGAGTGCATCTTTGGTCGTACAGTCGGAAAGCATAGCCTGCACGACACGACCTCCGATAACGGATTCAGGCTGATCGACTTTGCTGCGGGGCGACACGTTGTGGTAGCTTGTAAAAAGTTCCCGCATCTCAATATCCACAAAGGGACATGGAGATCTCCCGATCAATCAACCGTCAACCAGATTGACCACATTGCGATCGACGCAAGGCACTCCTCCAATATCATGGATGTCCGAACTTTCCGAGGGCCCAACTCGGATCACTACCTTGTTGTACCCAAGGTACGGCTGCGGATATCCCGACCAGCGCCAAGTAATGGAAATAATGTGAGGAAGTTTAACGTCGGCCGACTACAATCGCAAGAGATCGCCAGGTCCTTCTCCAACCGAGTCTCTCAAAACCTTCTACGAAGTCTTATGCAGCCAGCGTCAAGTATTGATAGCCATTGGCAACATTGCCAAAATGCCATTAGAGACGCCGCCTCTGTAGTGCTGGGTTTCACACGGCCACCACAACGAAACCCCTGGTTTGACGATAAATGCCTGCAAGCACATGCAGCTAAACAGAAAGCATACAAAGCAGTGCTGCACAGAAGGACTAGAGCTGCTCGCGAGCTCTACGAGCAGAGAAGGAGAGAGGAACACCGGCTTCTCCGAAGGAAAAAGAGAGAGTACGAGAAGCGCGCGGTTGAAGAGATAGAGAGATGTTACAACAGGAATGAGGTTAGCAAGTCGACAGCTATAACTTTGAGGTAGTTAGGGACTTTGTCTATCTGGGTTGCGCTATCAATTCAGATAATGACACCAGCGCTGAAATCAAATGAGGGATAACTCATTACTCTTGCCAATCGCTGTTTCTTTGGGCTAAGAAGACAATTGAGTAGCAAAGCTCTCTCTCTAAAGTGTCCATGTATAAGACCCTCATCATCCCAGTCAAACACTTTAGGCTGCTTCGAGAGGAAAGTTCTTCGGACGACATACGGTCCCCTCTACATAGACGGAGAGTGGAGGAGGAGATATAACATCGAACTGTACGGGCTGTACAGCGATACCGACTTAGCCAAAAGAGTCAAAACACAACGTCTTCGATGGCTGGGTCATCTAGAGCGGATGGACACCAACGCCCCGGCCTGGAAAATCTTCGAATCTACACCGCAGGGACGGCGCGGTAGAGGAGCACCGAGACTCAGGTGGCGCACGAAAGTGGAAGGGGACCTTAGCCAACTTCGCGTGCGAAACTGGAGACGGCTAGCTAGGGACAGAGCTGGCTGGCGAAGCTTGTTGGCTGAGGCCCAGGTCCACCCCGGACTGTAGCGCCACCTTAAGTAAGTAAGTTTTTAAATTGGCGCTAGTCGATAAGGCCAATGAAATAAAGCCCTAAACTTAAAATGAAATAACGTTCCAAAAGTTGGGTTTTTTTTTCAAAATGTAATAAATGGGATAACGGTTATGGAGGCATCGTGCACGCACAGGATTGTAGAGGATGGAACGCTTCTTGGGCCTGGGAAGTAAGTTAGTTAACACTGGAGTGCTGAAGGTAAGCTGAAGCAAAGGATTAGATCCTTAAATTTACTAAGGATCTTATGTAATTACATTAAATATTTATTTTAGTAAGAAAAATCAAAGTATAGCGTTCAAAATTGGTCATCATCATCGTTATTTTCGGTGACCGCATATCCTTAGAAGGGTCGCGGAGCAAAGGCGGCTTAATGGTCCTTCCATCGTTCCCGATCCTCCACCACCAACTCAAGAGACACAGGCGTGATCCCCAGACGGGCCTCGGAGATGTCCTTTACCTGATCCCACCACCTGTTTCTTAGCCTACCAGGCCAGACTTGATAGTTTGTATTTTAAAAAGCAAAAATAATGTTTCCCTATCGTTATAACGTTTAAGGATTTCCATGTTTAAACTGGGACACTCATTATTATGTGCTGAAAATCAGTTGCAAATCCAAACAATGGCTTACAATTTGCTGTTAGAAACACAGTTGCCTTCGCACCTTTCATCAAATACAATGCTCTCTATACCTACATCCTGATCCTGACTTATTGACTTGCATTGAAATCCCTTCGATAGCAACCTCGAGCAGAAGTTAAAAAAAGAAATCAAAATCAATGTACTTCAGACTTTCTCGTCACCATCTTAAAATTTAAGACCAAAAACACCATTAATACCAGCACCAACAAACCAAAACCCAATCCTGTACCCCGGGGTGATTTTTTAACCAATTTGTGTTTGCATGTATGTATATGCAACTGCACACATACGGACCAAGCTACCATGAGAAATCAGAAAAAATCACAAAACCATTGTTCACTGATGTCCTGATGGTTATGTACAAATAAATTAAAAGATAAAAAAGGAAACGTTTTAAGAACGCACTCAACCCCTTATATGCATTTTTTATTTTTTGACATCAAACGGCAAGCCAATCAAAGTTCACCCCTATTAAAATTTACAAATAGTCAACAGGGGACACACTCTCCCAGTTTTTCTTCTATGCACGCACAGAACGAAATATCCTTTTGCATTCGTAACCCCCATTTAAATGTTTAAAAAATGAAAAGCTGAATGCAGAATTAGGGGTTGCGCAAATGGTTGCGTGCAATAATCACCGAGCCAAATTAATGAGCTATGGCGTGCAGTTTTGCATCGTAATCCTAAATTTTTATCAAGCATTCTGCCAGATTCCTTGCATTGTTAAAAAAATATCAAAAAATATACGTCCTTGATGACACCACAGAGATAGTGGCATATACACTGATTTCATGTGAATTCATATCGAAAAGGGTGCCGTAAAAGCAGATGTCCTTAATTTGCTTTAAAATGTTTTCCTATTCTATTTGGTTGTTTGCTCGTTTATATACTATGTATAAACGAAACCGAATAAATTTCCTAAAACCGACTTCCGAATAGTTTTAATCCTTTTTGGAGTGTTCTAATCGCGCAAGCGGTAGAATATCCTTTTCTAGTTTAATTTGTCGACCATAGAAAAGTGAAAGTATACCCCAATATTCGAATCAATCACGATCAGCCATTCCTCTTCTACATCAAAAAAGCGGGTGGAATTGATTACCAGGATGGTGAATGCGCCTTTATGCAATATGGTGGAAATGCAACGATATCGTGAAAGGATACTTTGAATCTAACCCTTATTTGGTATAGAATATTATTTATGATTTTAATTGAAAACGAAGTGCGCAATAATTTTTGATGGATATAATTTTGTCGCCAATGGAGGTTTTTACCCCTTTTTTTGCGGACATATTGCAATAAGGCTGATTTTGGTGCCATTTGTTGTCTTCATTAGGAAATAATCACAATAATTTACGAGAAATAGGGCGGGAGTAACAAATTATCGGTTAATATTATAACGTCTGACGGGGAACATCAATCAAATATTTGCTGAAATGAAGCCCTGGCTTAAGGGCGTTGATGTCGAAAAGTCGGAACGGTGACAGATAGTATAGAAGGCCTCATCAGTCAGCCTTACACACATCCACGGTACGTTCAGGAAAGGCTTGATGCTTAAAGTCATGTATTTGAATAAGAAACTTAAAACAATGGTTGTTATTTTTCAAGTGTTCCCATTTGACTTTTCTATTTCAAGTCCATTTTAATTTTCCGAACTATTTTCAAATAAAAAATAAGTTTATTCATAAAAATTCTTCATCGGTATAACACCCTTTCAAATTAACCCCCTAATTAAAAGTCAATTGACTTCTTAATTTCCGAAAACACCCTCTTCATAACATTTAAATATACCTTCAACACCCATATTATGATAGTCAAATTATAGGGCTCACCTATAAGTCCAACCCCAACCCTTTCACGTCAAAGCATTTGAATACTGCACAATCGTGTGGTATCGTTTACAGCCTTTTAAAAAATGAACGGAAAAAGCGCAACACGTAGCTAACTCCTCACCATTAAACCGTGTAATTTAAATACTACTGATATGCTAAATAACCCTTTAATACGCCTTTTCTCACCTTCAACACACAGGGTGAATGGATAAAAAAGAAATCACAACCCTTCTCCACACTCAAAAGGGTGCTTGAAAAAAAAATTCAATAAAAATAAAAACGCCAGCACACAAAGGCGCTATAAAATTTAAATAAATTTGTTTAGCGCACCCTTCACCTGAGTGTGGCACCGTAACCGTATGCAATCTTTTTATTAAGGGCTGTATGATATAACTTGTATGCTTGTCAAATTGCGTTTGTTAAGTGTCAAATAGTCACACAGAGTCGTTGCGCAATAGAAATAGGAATTCAAATGAGGGCACAGTGAGAGAGCAATGCCTGTTGAAGGATATTTAAAATAGGGGTTGCGCCCTTAGGTAACAATGGCATTTGAATAATGTGCATTAGTACGCATGTTTATGTAAAGTAGGTACAACGACGTGTAGGTATGTGGTGACATATGACAGGGAGCGATACGTGTCTTTTTTTTAAGGGTGCACAATATTGCACATTCTTGCCTGACATTAATATGTTTGTAGTTTTAATTAGAATTTGATTAATTATTATTTAGATTGTGTATTGATAGGAGGCAATTTAACGGTGACTGAATAATTGGGGGCGATAGTAAACGGTTTGGAAAAGACTGATGACGAATTGTTGTTCAAGAGTAATTGCTAACAAAAAATTATTTTTTAATAAAGTTACAGAAAATACTTTAAGTTTTTTTTATTTTCTCAAAAATTACTCTGTTTAAATCTTTATTTTAGCACAATTGCTTATAGATGCCGATTTCCCAGCGATTTTGAATTAAAAAAGTGGAGGTGAAATGCGATCTGAACAGAAACAGAACATAACAGAACAGAAATCTTTATTTATTTATTTCTTTATATTTAGATCTACAATTAAAAAATCAACAGACCGAAAATCAGTACAATATTTATCATAATACTAACAATGCTGGTTCCTTAAATCTACTTCTGGGTAACGCAATATCAAGCTGATCATATACAAGATTTAATAGTCTACAGCAAAAAGTAACTGGATCATTGGCCCCATATACTCGTAAGGTGGAGTGATGAACTTCATATAACAGTGTGGTCTAGGTCTAAGTGCCCTTAGGGGTGCATATATACATATTAAAGAAACAAGGTTACAACAGTCAACAGACGAACAAAGTTAATCTCTAACGAACATTACGCAATGCAATTTACGACGAACTAATAACAAACATTTAGAACGGTAAGAATGATGGACATTGTCATCCAAAGAGAATCGGCGCAGGGCAAAGCGCAAAAAATTTTTGTGTACCTATTCAATTCTTTTGATATTCTTCACGGAAAAAGGATTCCAAACGACGCTACAATAATCCAGGCGGGGACGAACAATGCTTATATAAATGGCTTTAAGTGTGTAGGGATCCTTAAAGTTCGAAGAGTTTCTTTTTAAAAACCCCAGAGCAGAATTAGCCTTCGACATAGTTTTGTTGATGTGGAGATCAAATTTTAATTTACTGTCAAAAACGACTCCTAGATCTGCAACGTTAAGTGCTTGGTCTCCTAGCTCATAAGCAGGAATAAGAGCATTTTGGGATGTACTAAAAACCATCGCTGAACATTTGTCGATATTGAGATGAGGTCGTTCAGTTGACACCATGCCACAAAAGCATGCAAATCATTCTGGAAACATCGACAATCATTTATGTCAGAAATAGATGCAAAAAACTTTACATCATCCGCATATAAAAACACTAGAATATAAGGCAAATCATTTATAAAAATAATGAAAAGTATAGGTCCAAGGTGGCTACCTTCCGGGACACCAGAAACTGCTTTAATTTCTTTTGAAACAAAGCTCGAAGATTCGAAACAAAGATCGAAACGAATTGTTTCCTTCCAAAAAGATACGACACAAACTATGAAAGTGCGGGGCCATAACACTTAAGCTTTTTTACTAGGATGTGTAAGATAATATTACTGAATACTACTGTGTACATGTTTGTGATTTTCAGTCGAATTTAAGCAGGAGTTTGTGAACTGGACAAGATTTGAGCAAGTCGATCGGCCTTTCCAAAAGCCATGCTGGTAATCACTCATGAATCCACTCAAAATAAACACCATACGATTCTTTAATTGTTTGTCCAAAATGTTAGGAATAAGGAGAGTTTGGTAACAGGTCTATGTTTATGTTGCTGCGTCAAACTTTGTCGAAAAGGAAGTAATAATAACCTCGTAAGATAACAAATGTTCGTTGGGTCATCAATACCTGGAAATATTACATATCGCCTCTGCTGTTTAAAGATTAATTAAAAAAAAAAAACTCTCAATTTGCTTAGCCTCTCACATTTGTATGACTTTAGCTGCGAATTGAATTTTTGAGGCCACGATAAAAAAAATCCTAAAATCTGCCACATTTCAAAATTGTTGACGACATTTTTTATAACTTTGAAAACCATCAGTGCATTTTACAAATATTCATTAGGAAGAGGATTTTCTTAAAGTACTGAGAATAAAAAGCAGCTTCAATAATAACCAATTAACAGCTGGCGATCTTATGTTTGCAGTAGTAAAGGTCTATACTTCAAGCGATTTCAAATCACAAAGCCTGGCAACTTTTGCTTTTAGCCATGGAATGATTTGATGTAGTTCTAACTGCAGGATCGTACTTTTTTTTTTATTGAAGTGACTATTGTTATTGAATCTGAACGACTTGACCCCTATTTCGACTCTATACTTTCAAGTGGTTAAACCTTTTATAACTTTTTGGTTATAAAATAAGGCTATACTTCGAATGTCTGCGGAATGTCTCTGCATCCAAAACATTTTCAATCTGTGGTCAACCGACGACTGAAAATCTTTAAAAGAAGTTTCTGGACCATTGTTTAAGATTTGACATTTTTGTAAAAGTTTTTTCTCTCGTAACTAGTAAACGATGTTTGATCCCATAAGTGTACCAAATTTAAGCATTCTATAAAAAATTTTGAAAAGTAAAGTGGAGGGATTAAAAAAGATGCACCGAAATCACTTCGTCGGGATCTGGAAAACTAAGAGATACGATCATAGGAAAATTAAAGGGCTTTAAACAACAATCTTTACCAATGTCATCGAGTTTTCTAGGTTGCATCCATATATGCTGATACGATATAACGAAAGACTTTGATCGATTACCATCGAGAGCCATGGGTGTGGAAAGGTGACATCAATGGTCTTGGTGGATTAAAGGCTTCATACGACATTCTTCATGTTAAGCAGTCCGATAGATCTAGGTCTTGTCTTATGGCATCGAAATCCTTCGAGGCAGCTAAGAGGTCATCAACCTTCATTTATTGTTTCTTAGAAGACAGCAGGTAACTGCCCTTATCCTATTCGATAGATTTTTCATGACTATCACCAGAAGGGAGGAGCTTGCCAACTCTCTTCAAGTTCCACTCGAATTTGGATCAAGACAAGGGGTAAAAATGTGTGCTGAACATCTGAATAGCGTCCTAGCTCGTTGCTAGCGCGCCCGGTTGTAAAAAACCCTCGCAGAAAGCTGGTACCAATGCCGAACTGCAACGAGACCAGGAAGCTCCTACATTAGTCCCTTACAACCAATAGAAGACTGGAATTCATATCGAATCGATCGAGGGAAAAGGATTTTAAGAGACTTCGCAAGTCAAAGATGACTCACTCCTATAAAAAAATTGTTGAGGACGTCGAAAATCTATTAAGTGAAACTAGTAGGCTTGTGAAATTTCTTCACAGGAACAGATCAAGCACACTGGTTTAATTCTCAAACCTGACGGTTCCTACACTGAGACCAAGTCGGACCGCTTCCTTCTCCTCCGAGAGATTCACTTTCCGGTTCCGGTAAATCAAATCACCACGTGCTTTTCAGTGGTACCGGCAATGGCAGCCACTCTAAAATTAACGAACACAACGTGGCTAAACTGGCATATTGCATCCAGAGTGCTGAATGAGGGCGGTGTCACTATCCCAATATCCAATGAAGCCAAATATTTGGGAGTAATCCGTGAAAGATAACTTCTTTGGTCCAAGCATGTTGAATCCAAAGCCGAAAAAGCACTGCGCGCTTTCTAGCAGTGTAGAGGTACTTTTGGCAAAACATGGGGCCTATCTCAGAAAAGGGTTCTTAAGATCTACGGCCATGGTGAGACCACTACGCGGTTGTTTGTTGGAAGAGGTTTTCACGGAAACCTGTTATTTCCTCCTTTGTCAATGTCCAAAGAACAGCCTGTCTTACTGCACAGGGGCCTTCCCTATCACGTCCGGCTTGGGAAGCTCTTGTAAAGCTCTAATAAACCTCAACCCCCCGCTTGATATATTTATCATAGAGTGTACGCTCTTAACAATCTTTCGTTTACAGGCGGGTGTCTTTTGTTTCAACGCTCTTTGGAGTTTTGAAGCACTTGTGCGAAAATTGTCCTTCGATAAATCTTTTTGCGATTAAACCACTACGTCGACTTTCTCGGCAATGGTATATGGCTTCGCTCAGAATCTAAGCTTTAGAACCAAAAACGCTCGTCTTTTAGCCAAAAAAAAACAATTTTCTTTCAGCCGCTCGAAAAATTGGGTGAAGCAGGCACATAGAAATAAATAAATAGAGTGGCGCAACTGCTCGAGGTGAACCAGGGCAAACTTCTCAACAATGTATGCTGTGTTTCTTACTTTCTTTCCCTTCGGGACCTTCAATTTTTTGCCGAATCCGAACGGCATTTTTGAGAAGTTTTTCAAGACAAATGATACTCTCGGAGGACTTGTCAGACCCTCGCGGAGGTGAGCAGCGTGAAAAAGAATGAGTGGAGCAGGCACATAGCTTATGTAATTATTTATACAAAAAATTAAGACCATTGTTATAAATGATTACTACAGTTAACTAAACACAGAAATTTAATCCAGCTTATCGATGTGGTGGCTCTTTCACTGCAACAAGTTTTTTAGAGTTTGAGACTTTTTTTTGGCGATTTTTCAAAGAGAAAAAATATAGTTTGCTTTTGCAATGCATTTTTTCCCCCTATATATAAAATAATAAATTAATTAAACTTAGGAGAAGTTTTAAGTAAAACAAAATCAGTGATAGTAATTTTTTGCAATTAATTCTTGGCTCTTCCGTGCCACATCTCCCCGAGGTCGTTAAAATAAGCTTTTTCAACGCTCGGCTTAACGAATAATGTAAGGTAACCTATATAAGATGTGATAACAAATCAAGACTTGTTCTTAATGGTTTTAAATCGGATATTCACCTTATTAATGCTATTGCCTTGAGGGATCTGTTCTATCATCAAGACTATGCTTGATCTTTACAGGCTTTATAAGCCTTAACATAAAATTACTTCAAAATTTTTAAATTAAACTTAGTTAAAACACAGCTTAAAGCAACAAAAACTGCATTTCATACATCTTTGGGGAAAAGAAAAAATATAATTTTTGATTATAAATGAGATCTTGGCCTCCACTCAAAAAAATTATTCGTGCGGAATACTTAAAAAGTGCGTTTTTTACCTACCTACAGACAAAGTATAAAATTTTCTAAGATTGATCCACGCCAATGTAATGTATGTCAATGTAAGACATATTCAAATTTACATTTTATTTCAAACGACCTTTCGACCAAGTTAAACAAGGCGAAGGAACTAAAATTTTGGTAAAAAAATAACCTTTACATTTATATACTTTACATACTTTACATTTATATACTATAAAAGAGCCCACATTTATATACTGGAAATGTTTAAGACTTCACTCAGAAAATTCACTTTACATCGAAAATCAGTGTACCAAAATTGATCGGATTTGGATGGAAAACACCGCAAAAGTCATATTAATATTTACTTTTGGGGTGTTTGCGCTTTGACATATTTCCTCACGGCTCTAAATATTAAAGGGCTTTGTTCTTAGTTAATGCCCATTTTTGGGGCGCTGTCAATACAACTAATTGACTTACATATATGAATTCAGGCCAAAAAAACTTCAAAATCTGTTTTACAACAATCTTCGGGTAATAAGAAGTTTGTTACAGACGAACTCTTGCACTTACTCACTTCTTGTTTTATTTGTTGAGATGAGAAAAAAACTTATCATTTATCCTGAAGACCAAAGAATTTGGCTGTTAGACGATCGAATTCAATGTCCAGGAAAGGTAGGCTCCGGACTTTTTTAATTCTATTTTAAATAGAAGCATTTTTCGATTGTGAATCCAGCAAATGGCCTAGGCCACTGCAAATCTGACAGCTCCTTGTTCTTGACCTCAAAAATTGTTCGCATAAGTTCGAAACATCAAAAAAACCTCCAATAAGAATGAAATCGCAGGGCATTCAATCTTATTATTTTGGTGCGCATTTATAATCAGAATTACGTGTAATTAGATTCATCGAGTAGAGACCGCAAGAAGTCCTTACAATGTTCCAGTAATGAATGGCGTCCACAGACACTGCAATTGCGACATCATCAGCAAAAAAAAGTATGCACCAGCAAAAAATTAAATCAAACTGCCTGAAACTCGAACGAGACCTTTTCTCGTTTTGGATGAATTTGTTTCTTAATTTCATGACTCCCGTGACGATTTTGTGAGCCTAAAAAAACAGCCAGTTGCCTTTAGATACTAAAAAAAAGTCATATTGGCATAACAGCTTGTCCTTGCTCTTGCCAGCATGGGAATCTCTTATGGCATGTCTCCATAGGTCCAGCTTTACGACTTACCGATTTCTAGATTTGGAAGTTTATTGGAAAACGACCAATATCATAATCTTGTCAATTTTGGTGTCTCAACTAGACAGTGTCTATTGTCAGTTTGTAGTCACCTTCCAATCGTGAATACCTGACGAATGGATACACCAGGCTCCGGTTGTGTTGCCAACGATGTGGCTTTTATCTTACTTATGTTTCGGGTTTTGATTTTGTTCCAATCCCGCAATCAATCAAATTTTGCTTATTATCAACAATAGTTCTTAATTTTTTTAACGCATTTCTCGAAAACAAGTTTGGACTTAATAGTGTTGGAATTTGTTGAAAAAAAGAAACTACTTTCGTCATAGGTCCATGGTTTCTGAGTACATAAACTTGGATGAAGACACATATATTCCTGGTTCTATTCCTCTACGATTTCTTGGAAAGTTCAGGTACCATATCAGGAGGATTGATTGCCCTAGTGCTTTGCAGGAAAGTTATCTTCCATGCCAATTTCCATAGCTGGTGCAATCTATCAAGCCCTGAAATTTTAGAGCTGTCACTTGCAAAAATATTTGTCTAAGAATTTTTATAATACACTCTTATTCAAACCCTCTTTAAGTTTTAGACTCTACTTTTATTCTCATATCTGGGCAGGCGCATAAAAAAACACTGTATTTTTACATGGTAGGATCAAGAAGCGAGCGATTAATGAGCAGGAGGCCATAACAGACATGGCTTAATAAATGACAGTCTCAACTATGTCCCCAAAGCTACTGCATAGCTTCAAATAAGCTTACAAATAAGTTACTGTACAGGACATGGTGGTAACAGTGTACCTGATTTCTTTTGAATGACAAAAAAAAGCTACACCACCAACTGCATCGAAATCCACCCATTCCTAGTTTATTTCTTGCCTACCTTTCCACCTCATTTACCTTTGTGTAAACCTCAAACCTCAATCTGATTTCAAAGAAGCCCAAACCCATACCACGCCAATACTCAAGGAATAAGGCCCCCTTCCGAATGACAACGTATAGGGAAACCCTCTAACAAACCAATTTTCTTCAATAGGAAAGCGTGCGCTCATCTTGTGCCTCGTTACCTTCATTCACCTCGGAGAAGACACAGAAATAATCCTCATCCTTTTATTTTATTACGTCATCAACATCATCATCCTTTCACCGTGAAGAAGACACGAGTGAAACACGTTGCCTTATGCCATGTCTGCATTAGGTCCCTCAAATGAACCTCATCGTAGATTCGTTTATTCGTCAGCCCTTCTTTTTTTTGAGAAAAGGATTACACCTAACCAGACAGTCAAAAGGGAATTGCGGTCGTTGTAAAGTAGTATGGTTCCAATATTCAATAAAGAAAAGGAGCCAACGGAACGTGCTACATATTTTATCAATTGGAATGCAACGTGTTGCAACAATCGGCAGCGAGGATCGTAGGGAATTCTTTGCATAAATTAGAATAATTTCAAAAGGACCTCAACTCACCTGATATCGATGGTAACGGTGATGGTGTCTTTTGCAACCGATTAATATCTGAAATGAAAGAAAAAAATAACAGGATAAATTGTATTTTCTTGGGAGTATACGCTATAAGGCAAAGTATTTTCAAAAAACTAACATCACGTTCGTAGAAATGCAGGAAGGACATAATATACATACAGACCACTCTTGGTAGAGTTTCTCATGAATATTCAAAAAGATTATTGATTTTTCATCCTCATCCTGCTTGGTCCTAAGCAAATAAAAATACTAAGAATGCCGACGAAAAAAAAAAAAAATAGTGCAGAAAGTAAAGTAGCGTCCTTTTTGGTTGGGGACAGAACACACTTAACGTGGTGGACACTGGACACTGCACCATAACGAGAGGGGTCATGCAAATGGCACGTCGTCTCTCAGTCGTCCTGGCATAAAATGTCCATTATAATTTTTGTAATTCCCTATAAGAGATACACACAGAAGAAGCACATTTCCGAAACACTGAGTGGTTTAAGTACAACTTTAATGGACTTTGCATATGAACGATGCCAACTGCTATGCTACGAGCATATCCTTGAGACACACGTCGAATGTTCGTTTTATTCGAAAAAAGGACTCGTTGGTTATTTTATGGCAAATACGCACAGCCGACGATAAGTGCAAAAAGGAAGGAATCAAAGTTGAGGCAAATTTTTCTGCATCTCAAGGATAATTCTTCGATTTCGTGTGTTTGCTGTTGACTTTTGTTTTCTTTTTCCCATCTCTAATAAATAACTCTACTTGAGATGGACATTTCATTTCTTCGTTATCCTTGTTTGGTTGTGGTGCGTTCGTTTGCTGTTGCTTTTGCATGATAAAAAGCAGGCAAAACCAGCCAGCGATTCTGTATGTGATGCTGTGCCATGGGGCGATATCTAGGGGGAAATTTATAGGTCCCAAGAGATGGGTCAAAACACAAGGATAATGTCCTGTTTATGGATGGATTCCTTTTCGGGTGTTTTTTTTTGCTCTTTTAGTTTGTTAGATGGTAGTTTCTACCTCTTCGACTGTATCCAACAAAAAAGTAACTTTGGGTTGTTTTGGCGGTCGGAGAGGCAAATTTCCTTGTGAGGAAGCATTCCTTCTTTTTTTTATCTATTATCTGGGGATGATGTTTGCCCTCATGTATGCCTTAAGTGAATAAATAAGGATAATCGACAGTCTTTTTTTTGTTCGTTCTTTGCTAAGTCCTATACTCACATTCTCTTGCAATGGGGGGTATTCAAATGTGTGAAAGGGCAGATTGTATGTATATTATCCTTAATTATGATTTTTTTGAGGCAGAGTTTTACAGGGTATACCTCGCCCTCCTACCTAAGTACCAGAAGCATTTGTTCTTCTCTTAATGTCCTTTGTGCACTTATTAATGCATTAGAGTGATCCTTTTTGTAGATTTGCTTCTTTTTCCAAGATTTTTTCTTATGTGAAACCTTTTTTGTTCTTGATCCTGTGGGAAAAATCGATGATGAAAAATGAAACGCTCACTAGGGATGCAAAAAAAGGACGATGTCGCCTGCATTGCAGGTAAGAAAGGTGTGTGGGTAAGCGGCCTACCTATCTATGCATATTATTTGAATATTTTTTCATGCCTGGCGTTTTGTAAGGATGCAGGGGCGACAAATTATTTTAGGGAGACACTAGCACACAGTATGGTGCCGATCGATAGAACTAAATTGTAACATGATATCTAGCATAGCATTATCTATATTTTTTGTATCCTCCGGTGCAACAATAAAAAGGACGAATCCTGGCCATTTCATTTGTTGCTTTGTTGCTCTGTAAATCGGTAGAGTTTTTATTGCAGCCCACTACCGTTGCGTTTGTATTTGCAGGTGAGTCGGGTAACTACCTACGATTTTGTGGAAAAGGTATAAAATTTCAGTGGAGGAGGTCCTGTTTGGCGGAATGATAATGTGCAACGAAAGGATTTCGTGCTTTGCGTGATGGCAATAAACTATGCGGTTTGAACAAAGGAAGATAGTACACGTGACTTAGGTAAGCAGCACAATCAATCAGAGATGGAATATTTGAAAATCGAATCAAATACTTAAACAAAAGCGCCTCAGCGAGTTGTCTAGTTGGGCTTTAACGTAAGGCTCTTTTTTGACTTTCCTCAAACATTCTTAATAGTAAGTGGAGATTATTAAAGATTCGTTTGAGATGTATTGGCAGTCAACTTTTTATAAAT
Organism: Neoascia interrupta; assembly: GCA_947623515.1. Lineage (NCBI taxonomy): Eukaryota > Metazoa > Arthropoda > Insecta > Diptera > Syrphidae > Neoascia > Neoascia interrupta. Next base: position 197,969,713 of record OX392462.1, read on the forward strand.
TGACAGTTTTTCTTGCATCTTCCAGTGTCAATACCGCAACATTGCACGATGTTCTGCCCCTATCTTTGATGATGATTTTGCTGGGAAATAATATAATGACGTTATAGCTGTTGGCTTGAATGAGTGTCCAGAGCTAAAATGTTATTTAAAGTGGATTTTCCAATCGAAACCTTTAAGACGCGAAGTAAGAAAATTCTTTTACCTCCAACGTTTCGTCGATTTTTTCGTCACTTTTTCAGGGAGACTGTTACCACATACTGATTGACCACATATTTGAGACTGCCAATAACACCTTGAAATGTTTAATTTCCTCAAAAGGTTCAAGAAATATTTCACCCTAATCAATCTTAACCTTATATAGGCAAGTCTGGGCAGGTGCTTTAAAAATGAACTGTATACCTGGTTGGATAGGTTTGATAGGCGTTTAAATTTGCTGGTGACAGAAATAAAAAATATTCAACTGACTCACTCAAATAGCGACGCAATTACGTTAAGTCTGGTAACTGTTTTATAACAATTTCTATAATCCATAGCTAAAGCGAGAGTTAGGCAAATAGCATACGGGTATGTAAAAATTTAAGATAATTTTTGTCAGGTACCTAAAGTTTGATACTGGTCAATTTAGCATCTTCATGAAAGTCCCATAAGGTTGAATTTAAAAAAAAGTATTAAGAGAACTTTTTAAAGTTTGCATATCTAAAATTTAAGCCTTCAATGTTGAAATTAAGATATTCAGAGTCAGAGATGTTAAATAAGTTTTTTAAACTTCTTATATCTACACACCGAAATTTTCGAGTTAAACCACGACCAAAAGTGTCAGTGGCCAATGTGTATATATTTATAACAATTAAGTCCCTCTGTTTTTACAGGGGGTTTGCTAATTTAAGAAAGGTTTATATTTGTTGATTGGTAGGCAGAATCAAAAATGTTTTAAAGTTAATCTGTACAAGAGGATTTATAGTTCAGATTCAGCACTCAATCTCAAAATATAAGGCCTAAAAGCTTTCAAGGCACATGCAAGGGTCTGGATATAAAAAAGGACAAAGATATTAGACGATTTGACCGAAAAATTTTGGTAATTCAGTTTTTAGATTAAGCTGTAAAATTACTGAAGTGTAGGAAATATGATCAAAAATATTCGAAAATCCTATATGCATCTTCACTCTTCACCTTCCGGGAACTGTGCTTTGAAGTTTTCAAATTTCCTTCCAATAAATATTTTAGGGCGGATTTAAGGTAAGTAAGTTCGCAAAATTTCAAACCAAAACTGATATGTTAATTTAAAATTTCACTTTAACTCTGAAAAACATATCCGAGAGGATTTTTTTCTTACATTAAAACCTACTTTTTAGCCTTCCTTTACAGGCTGCCTTTCTAAGGACACGATCAGTCTAAAAACAAAAAAATTTACATTTTTACAAAGTTTCTCTAACAACCCAGGAGACGGGTATAAAAACTGTCGGGTGGGTATAAAAACTGTCGGGATGGGTATAAATATAGCGGTCTGTAGACCCCTTAGACGTTTTAAATATGATCGAGACCGACAGGTGAATTGATTACGCCATGTCCATCCGTCCGTTTTAGGTATTCAAAATAAAGGTAGAGAGCTGAAACTTGGTGCGCGGCTTGGTGATTCTGTTGCAGTGACAAAATGTGAAAAACCCGCCAACGGCCACGCCTCCAACTGGCTCTATTTCACATTTTCTTTGAAAATGACTTTTAGTCAAGTTAAACAAGACTTAGAAGCCCAAATTTTGGTATAGAGCAATGTTTGAAAGAAGCCTTTATTAAGGCAAAATTTGGGCGGCCTCACTTTTAACATACTAGATTTTAAAACCCCCGATTTCTCGGAAAACTTACTCCAAATCGAAAAAAAGATTAGTTGACAAATATTAAACATATTTATATTTTCTAAGTTTATTTTCTGCAAAGTTTTGAGCTCCGCCCACTTTTAAGGGGCGTTTTTTTGAAAACAAACGGTTTTTTTTTGAGAAATAGTTTTTAGTTTTCATGTCGCTTGATTCTTAAGAAATAACAATCAATATTGATTTTTATTTTCAGTCCACGCCCATTTTTGGGGGTGTGAGCAAAACAAATAATTGACATATGGTATGTATATGAATTCAGTCCAAAAAACTTTAAGATCTGGTGTTATGGTAAATAGGGTCGGGTATAAAGAAGTTGAAAGCAAACTCTTGCACTTACTCACTTGTTTTTTTTCTTCGACCCACTTTTGTCTATGTTTTTGTTAGCCTATAGGACATTTTTCCAAATGAATGTACAAGAGAAGCGAGTTTTTTTTATAAGATTTTTGCAATCTTTTTTTTTAACTTTACAATTTTTTTTATCGAGTTTAAAAAAAAAAGACTTTCTTACAAAAATATAGGTGTCAAAATTTCAGTTAGAAAGTAATTTTCTTTTAAATTAATGATTAAAAATTAAATTTTTACAAATGATGGACAAAGATTCAAAAAATCTTTGCAAAAAGTTTTAATATTTCGTTTAGACGCAAAAGATTTAAATTATTCCGTTCTTATCTGCAAATTATGTTATTATAAAAAAATATTTCACTCAAAACCTACACATTTTCCCAGCAGTTAGAAGTCCGTCATCATTTGTAGGGCACTCAAGTATCCTCGCATTTATAGAGTCGTCCTCTGCCGGCTTCACGCCAGGACTATTGTTGTTAGCACTGGACCAATGCTGCATTTGCGATAGCACCATCATTCTGATAACACTTTTTTTTTAACTCACAGTTAATTTAAAAACAAAAATTTGCAAAAAAATCTTTTAAATCATTTCCTAAAAGGATATTCGCGATGTACATTTTCTTTTAAATTCCATTACATGAATTCTTTTTCATTATTACAAATTTTAATTTATTCAAATGATAATTTTTTTAATTGCAAACAAAATAGTTTTCGTATGCAATCGAGTTAAATTTTTGTCAAAATTAATTAAAAGAGAATCAATCACACCTCGATCCGAACGCATACGAAATGAGACTGAATCGTTTACTTGAAGTCGTCCTTGAGAACCGTTTTTTTTCACTTTATTTTCGCCTTAAAAAATCTTAATTTATTACACTTTATTCGTCCCTTTTCTGATTCTTCCTTGCAACCGCGGTCCTGCCAATGTGTGTGCGTATTCGAATTAATAAGATTGCACCCTTCGAAGGTGAAAAGCAATTTTTCTTACAAGACTGAATCTCTCAGCCGAATGAAAATTGAGGAATTTCGTTTCAAAGAACAAAAAAAAAAAAAACAAATTCTTCAACAACCATAGAGGCACAACACACATATCCCCACTCCAATGCAATTCCGATTGCAACAAAGTAGATGCTGCTGCTGTTGGTATGCACAGGAAACTACCCTTAGTTGAGCAGTAATAGTTCCCCTTCGTATGGTTTTATTTCCCCCGGATTATTATTGAAAAGGCATTAGAAATCCGCATGATTCTCGACTAAGGGATCCCCTCTGCATTAGTTTGTGGAACGTATTCACAAAGTGCACGTGTAGTGGTGCATTAGCATTTAAATGACAATGACCGAGAGGGGTACAGTGAGAACGTGTACTAGCAGCACTACACTGCACTTAGAAGGATCTGTAAACGAGTTGGACTGTTTCTGGGTGTCCTGTTCTGGGTGTGGCTTGTGATTTTCCAAGTGGACTTTTTGTTGTTGTTGTTGTTGTTTTCTTCCTCAATTTTATGTCGTCCTTTTCTTCATTCTTTGCAATATACATACATTGTCATCTGTGTGTCTACTTTGGTGGAATTGAAATCGCTGAGGGGTCAATTCTTGCCGGTGGGTTCAGTATGTGGGGGTGCAGTGATGGCAAGTTCTCGAAAACGAACGTTGAGACGAATGACCCTTGGCCGGGTATTGCACGAGAAGTTGCAGCAGGCGCTCCCTTTGGAGGTGTAGTGGTGGTGGTGCTGATTATGGTGACAGGACTCTTTATGATTATTATTCTCTGGTTGTTTTTATTTTTACTGTTTGTTGTTGTCCATTCGACTGACGCAGGGGATGGTGCACTTGTTTTCATTATCCTTTTTCTTCTTCTCTGGGGTTGTCATGGGCAGTGTTGGTTTTGACAGTGGCCGTTGTTCTTTTATTATGTTCAAGTGTGTTGATGTATGTGCTCTTTTTTAATTAGAAAGATAATTTGAATTTATACTTTCGCAGCCGAGATGATAGGTAGGTACTTTATTGTTGCTTGATTGTATTGTAGACATTTTGAGGCTAAACTTGTTTCTTAAAGATTTCGATTGATAGCTTCTCTCGAGAAGGGAAAGGGAGTTATCTAGGTACATACAAAATGTGTTCTTAGACAAGCTTTCCAAAAGGAAGTTTTACTTCAGCGAAACGCAAACCAAGTTTAGTGACTCATATTCGGTGGGAGAGGTAACAAACAGTCTTTTTTTATGACATTGATAATGACACCCGCGTAAATGACACAGCTTGTGTTCGAAATGTTTCAACCTTTCCAATTGTGGCCAAATTCAGAGAAAAATTTTTTTTCGTCTCACAGCAAACATTGCTTCTGCGAAAGATGTTTGTGGGGTGGAGGGGCTTGGTATTATTTATTATCATAAATAGTTACCATAGGTGAAGTATGCACCAGACGAAACGTCAGCAGAGGAGCAGCGCAGAGAACCTAATAATAGCCGAACTGTTAGAGGCCTTGGAGAAGAAAGACTTCATTGTAAGATCATACGCAGCCGATGTGGCATAATCCTGATTCCATGCAAATTCTCATTAATCCTAAGCGATGGACTAAGCTATACGTACCTCGTATTGGATGGGGAGATGAGGGTCAAGGACAAGAATCGGGTGAATTGAGCTATCAAAATTCAAATCGATACTCGGACTCCATACTCAGCAGGAGTAAGAATATAGAAGATCTTGTAAAGCGGGCATACGTATATAATATGCCTTTCGCAGAACGTTTGGCAGCACGTGGGTGTATACACTGGATGAATATTGCTGTTGCAAGACCCATCCTAGCTTATGGTGTAATTGTATGGCGAAAGAAAAAATATGTCGTCTCTCTAATTTCGCTAAGGTCCAAAGGGTGGGTCTTTAAGGACCACACTCACCACATCAGCTTTGGAGGTAATGCTCAACCTCACAACCTTGGACAGCATCTGTCTGGGCTGGTGGAATTCGGACTCTGGTCCTCTGTTCTTATGGACACGCCTCTGTGGAAACTAAGTGGCATGCTTCTATGGCCACAGCTATACGAACTACTTTCTATGACATTTGCTACGTGAATACCTCTGAATACCTCCCAGAAAGAAATCACTGGGAGTAAAAGGCAATCGCAAGAGGTGACGAGATCGCCATCTATATTAAGGACTCTAAGATCAAGATGGACTTTGGAACAGGCACCAGCATTTTCTGTGAAGCTCTAGGACTAAGCAAATCATTGCGGACCAAATGCTGCAGCATCTTATAAGCCATAATCTGAGCTGCTCTGAAGAACCAGAGGCTCGAAAAAAAAACCATAACCATCTACCCTGACAGCCAAGCAACCATTAAAGCCTCGGAATCAGATTTGGTTCAAGTGCAATGATGATCGGCAATACTGTATCTCTGTGTTAGGTACCTCACACAGATATCATGATATACGAAGAAGCGGACAAGCTTGCGAGATCTGAGTCAGGGATGAATGCATCTTTAGCCCCAAAATTTATAAGAATTCTCTTGAGTTAATTTTCATTGAGTAGAACTTACCTACAGAATGTGAAACGTGCAGACTTCATTGAGTAGAACTTACCTACAGAACGTGAAACGTGCAGACAATGGGAGCTATGGCCGGCGAGGAGGTGAAGAAAAAGAGATCATTATTTATCATCGGACTACTGCTCGCAAAGATATTCGAGTATTTACAGAAATCTTAATAGGGCATTGCGCTGTGAATCTTCACGCAGAGCGAATAAGCGTACTGCACAACGATCACTGCAAATGTTGCAGGGACGTTTAAGGAATTGAATCTGTTCGTCCCGCTATACGAATGACCAACCTTAAACAGCATATCTGAGCAAATCAAATCTGAGGAATCTCCTATGATATGTTCACGAGTCCGGATGAGTCTATGATAGTGTCAGTTAACAGCGGCAGTGTTTTATTTTTTGTTTTCGTTCTGGTGTTAAGAAGGGTTCCAAATGAACACAATGGACCCAACTGTTAGTCAAAACGAGGCGTGATTGCGCTGCAACTTTTACCCTTATTCTTGAAACTTGGTAACGTGCAACCAAATTTTCGTGATTTGTATAGACTTAGAAAAAACTAATGATCGAGTCCATTAAGATAAGCTTTTGAGAGCTTTGCAGGAGTACGGAATCGTTGACCCCTATTTTAGAGATATTTAGTCCTTATACTGGAAGTGCAGAGCCTGTGAAGCACTTGGATCGTGTGAACGGCGGAACTATACTATAATGAGAGCTCACCAAAATCGGAGGTGATGGTGTCTTTCTTATAAATTAAGGACCTTAACAAAACTACTGGTTTATTTGTAGTCCGGTAAAACATATGTGTCAGTGAATATACTACAAAACTTTAATGCTTAAGTAAAAATTAGTTTTTGCTTATTTAAGACGGATAGAGAGCTACCCTTCCCCTATATATAAGGCATTTATATCTTTGCCCATATAAGATAATAATCTTTCATTTCCAGAGAGGAATAGGAAGGTAGATTTTTTATTCAAAAAAACAATCCAACCGATAAAAAAAATTCACTATTTTTACGTCAAAAATATTGACACCAAACAACGTAGTTTACACATCCCAAATCCCCTTTGCGTAAATCCTTGCATTTCATCCCTCATTAACAAGGTATTTATAATTTTTCTTTTTCCCTCTACTTTTTACCTACAAAACGGACAAAAAAGGATCTCAATTCGTTTTGATAAAAAAAATTGCAAGTAAAAATCTTCGAAGAAAATCGTGAGAAAATACGTTAAAAATCCTGTGTGCGAAGAAGTCCTTTGAAGAAAAATCAATCGAGGGTCTAATATATTGCGTAACGATCCTTTTATTCTTCATCATTTTTTTTTGCTCTGACGGGACAAACTGTTTTTTTATTCACATTTTACCCTAAAATTCAGAAAAAAAAACTGATTTAAAAAAGGAGTCGAAAAACTCGATTTTAAGTAGAAAAGTACCCGAAAACGCATTACAATCAATTGTTTTCGTACTTTTAAGGGTTGGATCTGGTCCTGGGTACATAATAATCATCGATAGGTACTGCGTTTATTTTTTGGGATAGTTTTTACCTCGACATCCATTCGCAACGGTATTCAGGCTGGTTGGCTGTTATGTGTTATTTTTTTTTGAATTTATAAAGAAAAAAATGCATATGTGTTCCCTTTGAATCCTTCCATTGTAATTTGGGTATGGCTGTGCGTAAAATCTTCCTGTGGAAAGGATGTGATTTTAAGTCGTTATTCGCGAAGGGGTACAACTAGGGTTATTCAGAGGTAGAATGGGTAAAATTCCTGAATTTTTATACAGTTGGATAAAAACATTTTTTTTTTGGCGCCAGGTGTTCAGAGCGAATCCTTATTCCTGTTTATAAAAATGGTTTGGTGGCGCCTGTTATCTATTGACGGTGCATATGCGATTAAGGAACTTTAATAGCTGCTTTAATGCGGTTGTCCAAAAATCCTAAGATAGTGATTACCCCATAACGGCAAGTGCTAATAACTCTACTCAAAATGGAAAGCGAACCATTCACGTACCTAATATAGGTAGAGCTTCCGTGTAAATACCTGTTAATATAAAATTTGTTTCCCTAATTTATACCATCTCAAACCAAAAGAGGTAAAATCTTATAAACCCTAAATAAATTTTCAAATTTTACGCATAATTCGTCCCGGGGTCTCCCCCATGGGAGTATAATAAAACCCTCAAAGGACGAATGCCACAACAGGATTGTGTAAATTCCAAATTTTTCACGGTTTCCCCCGGCCGCAAACATTTTAACTGTAAATTCCATCGATGAAGTTCACAACTCCATTAAACGTGTTTTCGAAATTTAAAACACTTTCGCTCCCCAACTGTGAACCAGGAAGAATATGTTGTCCTGTCGTGCAAATTCACCCCACGCACACATAACAACACACTCGGTGACCTTGCTGAACTGGTGCGTGATATTCAAGTGACACGAACACCAACTGCGGATTATGGCGCATCAAAATGGGATTTTTTTTTACTTCTGCCAATTGGGGGTGGTTGCACCACACAAAAGAGAATGACGGGAGGTTTTGAAAAAAAAAACCAAAATCCAATAAAATCACTTTACAAGGAAGAGTAAATCCTTTTTACATGAACTCATCCGGTGAAATTCTTTGCGTTTCTATTTACAATTGAAAGGAGCCCTGGGGGATGATGCTTGGCCATTTCAAGAACTTAAAACGCATTAGATTGAGGGTTGTTGAAATGAGACCATTTTCAAAAGTTTTTTTATTAACCCTTATAGCTGTTATGGTGGCTATATTCAAATTAGGGATGGTGGATTAAATTTTATTTTATGGGGTTGACAATTTAAGATAAGTTTATAAAATAGAGGCGTGGTCGGTACTGGAACTGAATTGAGCTCACATAATCTCAGCTCGAACACACTATTTTGCAGATAAATCTTCAATCACTGCCAAGTCCTGCTAAACAAACATCTCCAAGGAAGTCATGAAAGAATTTTCTCTAACAAATTCAATCAAACATTCAGGACAAGTGCCAGAGTCTATGATTACTCTCGAGATAAATTCGTCTTTGTTTTCCTCTGTCCATACAGTCACATTTAGCACACATCCGACTATGTGCACTTTCTGATTACTATTTGTACTATTTGCAAGGATGTACCCATATTCGTTTGAGTTACTCAAATTGAAGGCAGGCATCGAAGCCAAAAAGAAGTAGGAAAAAAAAAAAACTTAGACGATGTCCTTCCATTCACTTGCATATGTCACCGGCAATTGCGCTCGTGTCTCATGTGTGTATGTAGGTTTGGCATTTTGTTTGTCTACTTTATCTCTACGATGTGACAGAGGAACTTCGTAGTCAAATGACAGAATGAATTGAAATTGACCAATGTTCCACTTTACCCTTGGACATGGCATACTCTCAACTCTGTAATGAAGGGTGGACAGGTCGTCGAGTATGTGTCTGGCAAGTAACGAGCTTGGGAGTATGCACAGTGGTCGTGTATAAGGACGCATTTTAAGATATTGGGTACGTTCGCTTTTGCTTACTTAATCAATTGTGACAAATGGCTGGGGTGGTCGGACTATTATGTTCATTTAAAGCCGAACATTTTTTTTGGTAAAGATTGGGGGTTGTAAAATAGGTACTTTAAGAAAAAAAAAAGTGAAAATTGTTAATTATGCTCTCTCTAAAACAAAAAAAGCTTGGCAATCTTATCTAGAATCCAAAAGGTTTAAAGCCAGAGTCTTGACTTAATTCATTGCTCAGTAGCCTTAATTTCGACGAAGTTTTTGAAAATTGGACAGTTGGTTTTTGGTAGGGCTCCAAATACAACGCTACCTACAACCTTTAATAAGTCCTTATTTGGGACAACATTTTATGAGAAAAAGCAGCAAACTACAGCATAAACTTATTCTCTACTCTCTGAGAGTGTATGTTCAAAGGTGGTATCCATAGAAGAAAGATAGAAACATATATAAACATAAAATATGATCTTAAGGATATTACGGAAAGTATTTTTGAGATCACATCCTTCATCTCTATACAGAAAATAGTTTTATCAAAATTGTCTATACCTCAATTTTGTCGTTCTTTTGATTAAACTTTTTTTGTTCAATCTTAGATAAGAATATGATAAAAAAAAGGACGTCAAGTATGAAGACAAACGCGGAGCGGTCCGTCGGCTTTTGTTGAAGGTTATAGTCATCTATTGTGTAACATTTGTGTAACATTCTATTTATTTATTAAAATTATTTCTGGATATATTTTACAGTCTGTAATATACTTTTTTCGTAGTGCTGTCTACTGTTTTTATATTGGGTGATTTTATATTGGGTTTCGTTACTCTAAAAAAAGCGGGCAAAAACCTTTACCGTAACGAAAATAGAGGGGAGGACATACTCTTTCTTGGCTTTTTTAAAGGATTTTTATAATTTAAAACCCATAAAACAGCAATTTCGATTATTTTTAATTAGCGTTAGACTTTTTGATCAATTTAACAACCACCTGCGCTAGCATTTGCCACTTTTCTCAAATTCTGCGAAAACGGTAGAAATGTGCTGTTTTTTATTTCGCTTGTTTGAATGGGCTTAAAAACTTAGGGTCGAAAACGACAATTTTGAAACGCTTTTGGTGTAGTTCGATTGCTTTTGAACATTACATACTTCAGCAAAATTTTAACAAGACGGTCATAACCGTTAAGGAATTAGAAATTGAAAAAAAATAGTTTTCGAAAATGTTTTCACGTTTTTCAGTTAAATCTTCAAAGTTTTTGAATATTCGAAGTCTGCTATAGTTTTGTAAAAAAATTTAAGAAGATGGCCGGTGTTAATTTAAAAATTATACTTTATAGCGTTTGGGAGATAGAGCGGGAGACATGCGTTCTTTTGACCTTTTTTATAATTTTTTAAATTTCAAATCCATAAAACAAATATTTTGAAGTTTTTTTCAGTTCTCGTTAAATTTTTTTTTCCAATAGCCCAACCGGCGGCACTAGCCTTGGATGTTTTTTTTTTTAATTCTATGGTCACCGGTTTATGCGCGAACGTTAAAACAAGCTCCTTTTTTATTTCGTTTTTTGAATAGGCTTCTAAGAAACAGCAATTTCTTCAACTTCTAAGAAAAAAAATTTAACGCAGCCTTCCTTCTTTTTGTAAGCTTTGTACTTCAACCGAATCTGAAAAATATCGCCTATACCGTTAAGCTACTAGAAGACTTTAAAAAATTGTTTTCAAAAATGCTTATATATTTTTGAGTTAAATCTCAGAAGATTTTGAAATTTCAAAATCCGCTATAATTTTCCTTAAAATTTTGAATTATTTCTGATACGTGTATTTTTTTCATAGAATTCCACCAAACAGCACCGGAGATAAGGAGGGGGGGCACACGTTTTTTCATGCATTTTTGCTATTTTTTTTCGAAAATGCGTCAAAGCTGCAGTACTCAAACTGTTTTTGAAAAATATGACCTAACTTGGTTAACTTTGAGTTGTTTTATACGTGTGTTCAATATTATGGCTAAAACACAAAGTTATGGCCTCCAACATTTTGAAAAACGTCATGCATTCTCGACTCTTCATTTCTCAAAAACGTTTTGATATTTTCGAAAATTGTTATTTTTTGATTAAAGCTTAGTATTTCTTTAACCTTAGTTTCGTTTTTCTAGTTCTTGCCTACTAAACTTCTTGAAAAAAAAACACTGAAAAACATTAAGTCCATTTTCACATGAAATTTCAAACTGTAATTAAACTAAATAACGGTGCCAAAAAAATCGGCCTCTTTGGATGCTCTGACTATTTTCGCAGTTTATACGCACACCAAATTTTTTCTTTCTACGATTGGACGGACGGACGGACGGACAACGTAGCGATACCATAAGAGGTCCTTTTTCCATTTTTGGACGGACCGCTAAAAATAGAACCCTCATCTCAAAATTACGACTATCTATCATTCGGTTTTAAAGAAAAATACTGTATAATAATATTCAAATGGTTAAAATTTACGACGTCTCATTGCAGTATGGAAGAGAGCAACTTTCTCGGAGTAACTCTTGACAGGAAATTCTACAAAAATACTTGGAATAAACATATGCATACATTCAATTATATGCATTTATATAAATATTAAAATATATAATAAAAATATATAAATAAAAATTCCACGACCGGAATATGGAACTTTTGCTGAAACACGCACGCTGGTTGCACAGGTTCTACCCCGATATTTATAACGAAACAAATTTCAAAATAAGAATTAAAAAAAACTGCTCCTGATCATATAGAAACAACTTTTTGAACCCTCCTGCTTGGGCACACTATAGAATTTGGGGTAGGTGCAAGTTTACGTATAAAAAAGACCGTCAAGTATGAAGTCATACACGGAGCGGTCCGCTCCGCCTTTTTTAAAGGCTTAGCTTAGAATTATTGCTTAATTTGTATATAAAATATTTTTTAGTACATTTGCGATTGAAAGTTTGTTTTTATTTTTTCTTTTAATGACGATTTCAGACTTTATGGCATTTTTCCAAGCGCATCTCGATAACTCATTTGTTTCGCTTATATAATATTTACAGAATATTTCGAGTGCGATTTTAAGAAGATATGTATATGCATAAGATCTGTGTATACGAGTTATTAAATGCTACAATTGCAGTGTAGCTAATAAAGCGGAGATTTTTGACTCTTTGCCCGGTATTCGGGCTTAAAATTCTGAAAATCGATTTTTTTTAGTACCTAGAGTACCTAGAGAATAATTTTACTCTGGTACAGCTAATATTTTTTTTACAAGTCTACTGTGCTTTTTTAGCCGAATCTTAAGTTAAGGTACTTAAATTTTTATTGAAATGCAGGGTGACAAATATTTTTTTTTTTATTTAGGTAGAATAAACTAAAACAAAAGTTTTATATTATATATTTTTTTATATATTTTGCATTCTACTTTAGTGGGTTGTGTTTAGTGGTTAACAGCTTAGAAGTTATATACATTTTTTAGTACTATCGTTTTAGTAAATCAACTTAAATCATTTAAGGATCTCAAGAAACCACGCAATATTTCAGCCCCTCTATATTTTTCTTTCGATACTTAAAAAATTGTCTATGTTTGATGTTTTTTCAAAAACGGTATATGTTACCGTTATCGAGATCGTGTTCTTTTTTATTTTAAATCCATAAAACGTCTATTCGAAACCTTTTGTTTATATATTTATTTTTAAATTCCCATATAGGTAGGCTTTAGCAACGGTTACTTTTTTCTAGTACTCAGAGCACAGGTGAAAACGCGCTTGTCATTTCTTAAAGCTGTTTTTAACAAAAAAAAATATAAAAAACAGTTTTCACCCTGCGTTTCAAGAAAAATTTGCGCAGAAAAGACTTATAGACTTCACAAAAATGTATAACAGCATCTTCCTATGTACTTTAAAATTAATAATCAAAGAACGGTTTTAGTACTTTTAAATCTGTAAATTTAAAATTGGCAAATAATCAAATATGGTTTGCGAGGTTTTGGAACATTGCAAAATTAAAAGTTATTCCGATTTTGGTGATGCACCACGACAAGTGTGACCTTGTAGAAACGCCGCCTGGTGGTTTCACAATATTACGAAAAATCTAAGAAATAGACGCTGTAATTTCGAATAACTTAAAATTTCAAAATGTCAAATTGGTCCTCTTTCTGATTGAAAATGTGAAATAAAGTCAAATGTCATAATTGCCTTATCTGACTTAAAAATATTTGATATTGTGAATTGTGTTTACTTTCACTTTTGAAATAGAGTACAAAAAGAAACAGGAGGTGGGGTTGCAGGAAGCGGGAAAACAATTTTAAAAAAGTGCAGTGTTGCAAAAGTGATATTTCCAAAAAAATTTAAAACAAAATTTAAAGAACTAAAATTTTGAAAGTAGAATTTTTAAAAGTCTCATTTTTAAATGCAGTAAAAAACTTAAGCTTTTAATAATATATCAGTACAGTACAGAAAAGTACAGAAAAAGAATGCACCTTCATTGAAATACTTGGCACTTTGTTCCTTAAATTTATATAGCTTCTTTCCCAACTTTTAGCCGTTTGCGTATACATTTGAAAATTTTTTCCAAATTATGCCTTCAACTTTTAAAACGTAGCTTCGACAAAAATAGGTTAGGAACCTGCTTATGGCAGTTTTAATTTTACATCTTTTATGTAACGAAGGAAAATGAAAAACATGTGCATACATACTTCGTCTAAGATTTTATAATGCAAACCACTCACCTTTAATGTCCCCCAAAGCGTCCTTCATCAGCGCCGAACTTGAACACTCCTCATTGACATGCGAAAATGCCTCTACAGGCAGCTGGTCACATCGGCCATCCCCTACAAAGCCAATTCGGCTGTGTTTACTATTCGGCGAGACCATCATGGCAGCATCGTCTTCATCTTCATCATCGTCGTCGTTGCGCTCTATCTTGATGTGAACCTCGTCACTGTGCGTGGTGGCATCTCGAGGCCGTTTCCTGCCGCCTTTCATTTCCATACGCTGCTTCTGCTGCTGGAACTGGTGCTCTCTAATCAGTCGATCTCTCTCGTGAAAATGCGAGACAAATAGAATTTTCTCATGTTCCGGCACCACGATAGCAGAACCATTGCGGCCCCCACTGCTGCCAACTTCGCCGGCGACGACGACGCCGCCGTTGGTCATGGCCACCGTGCCCAAATGTTCGTGTTCCAGGGCACTTTTGCTGACCGGAGACGGGGGTGGAGGTAGCATAGTGGGTGGCAGTTGGGCATCGTTGTCCGACGCTGTCCCAAAGGTCATTAAGTTTTGGACGGTGTTGGCCAGCATCGGGGGGTAATGTGTTGTGTGCCGGGAATTATTGTTTGCCACTGTTGCCTCCTTGGAATATGGAGAGCCTGATGGAGGAAAGTATGCCATCGCTGCCACAGGCTGGAGTTGTTGATGGTGGAACATTAGCTCGTTGAATGAGGTTAGAGTGGATCCTAAGTTTGGTCGCATCGTCGAAGGTAGTCGTGTTGGATAGAAAGCAGCTTTTCCACCGCCGCCTCCTGAGGCCGGTATAGTGGGCTGAAATGTCGGAGGTGGAGGTGGTGGAGCGCCCAGCAAAAGATGTGGCAGCGGTGAATTCGGTGGTGTTATCTGGTGGTGCTGGTGTAGTTGTTGGTGGGGGTTGGGGTAGTTTATGCCAGACAGGAATTTCGCCTGATGCTGCTGCTGATGAGAAGAAATTAGAAAGGTCGTCGCCGCCGCTGCCGCCGATAGGTTCGTTGTTGCTGCCGTAGACATTGAGGAGGACCCTGATGAAGACGGTAGTGTCGATGTTGTCGACGACGACGGAGGGGTTGAGATTTGATTACTGCCATTCCTGTGCGTGGGGGTTGCGTATGGTACTGCCATTGTTTTGGGGATTTGCTGTAGTTGTTGCCGGATGTCAATGGTTTGTTGTGTCTGGAGATCTGGTTCGTGTGACTGACGCTGACGGAATTCGGCTTCCGCACTCATTTGATGGTGATTAGAAGGATGTGACGAGGCAGGATGATGATGGTGGTGATGGTGATGATGATGTTGATGCCTAGCCGATGGGAGTAATGAAGTCATTGAGGTGGATGTCGATGGTGTCAGCATTAATGGACACCAAGGATTGATTGGTGGCAGCTTTTGAAGTAGTGTCGCCTGTTGTTCATGTTTTTGTTGCTGCTGTTGAATTGTGCCTGAAAGGAAGAGAGACATCAGAGAGCAGAGTTAGAAAAAGGGGTGATTTGGTAAATATGCCTCATCATTATGTTTGTATAGTGATGGTGTGCTGGACCAATCGATTATCATGAGACGCTATATATGGGTCTTTGACAATGGATGGGCGATATGATTTTTTGATGGCATTGGGCGCCGATTGATGCCAACTGGGCGAGGTTGGATGTGTCACCCTTTTTGGGATGATTGATGACGAAATGGTAGTGAGTTCGATTTGAGGCAACAAAGGGGTTATGCGATCATTTGTAGTCATTTGTTGTTGATTGTCTACATGGGGGTAGATGATGAAGCACAAATGCAAATGGCGTTTCCTCGGGGTGAGATTGTCGACATTTGGTAAGATGTTTAGGAGGAATTAAAAGGCGTAAATAACAACAATCTAGGCTAATGGCTTTTGCAAACATTTTTGCCATAAAATATCTCACTGAAAATTAGATACAACAGCTTTGCAGCTGCAACAACCTTGGAATATTACCTTTACCCAAGCTCTTACTATTGTATGGGTTACCTATACCCATGGCGCAACGCGCTAATCCTTTCAAGCTCAATTTGATTCACTCTTCGTAACCGCCAATCAGAACTCAGAAGTCCTTTTTTTAGGAAAAAAGTGAAAAAACTATTCCTTCCAAGCAGAAAGAAACTCTAACAATAGAATAAAAAAAACAACTCTCTCTATTATCCTTCGAAAATGAAGATTTCACGCAAGATGTTCAAATATTGAGCTCCCTTCGCGTGCATTGCCGCACACAGTGCGTAGTCCTGGGCCTAGCCAGCGGCAGTTATAATAGCTGTGTGTGCTAAGGTCTTATTACCTGTAATACAGCCGAAGATTGCAACATCCTTGATCCAAGCAGAAATCCTTTACTTTCGCTTTAATTCTCCTTTTCACCGCCTCCTTGCCAGTGGCATGTGCGCGCATGTGTGTAGGCTGAAAGCAAACCATCCTGCCGGCTTTAATAACACGTTGTACGTTGAGCGCCTACAAATACTGTTTAAGATTACGCACGATATAGGTAAACCTTATGGCATTATGAAAGGATTAAAAAATCCTTTCACCAATCTTCATAGCCAACAAAAGCCGCAACATCTAGGCAGTGATTATGCCTTTTTCAAAACCATATGCGTCCTTGAAGACATATTCATTTGTTCATCAAAATCGAAAACCGATATCCTTTCATTTTCGTTACGCGTATATCACTTTTTTCCCCGTGTCCTCCTTTCATCTCATTTGATCCTTATTTCGACAAGATCCTAGGCAACACATTAAATAGTGTCCTTTACCCAAGGATCGATCGTAGGCGAATCGAATGAAATCATCAAAGAAAATAATGTGTTTTTCCTTAAATAAAAAAAGGGAAAATTCTCTCATTCAGCAAACCGATCGATTACGCGCCTTTGGTATAATCCTTTCCGATTTGATTTCTCTTTTTCGAACAAATCACCCTCGCTGTACCATATACATACTCCTTCTATGCTCCATGCTGAATAACTTCCTTTTGTCACAGTTAAGAAAAGATTAATGACATCTCTGCTATATGTACAAGTTGTGTTTCCTGTTTAATATTTTTTCTCCTTGTTTTTTATTGTTTAATCCTTGACATAGTAGTTAGGATAGGTTGACGTGTCGTTTGCGCTATGAATTATGTTTCCGAAGCAAGCTGCAAGTCGGTGACTGGCTTGCTTCAAACGACAGCGTGCGCAGGACACGCGTCAAAGGGGTAAATAAAAAAATTATGAACTATGCCATAATCGAATCAAATCAATGCTAATTTAATAGACAAAGGATGAAGGGTTTTGCGGTGGTTCAATAGACGGAAGGATAAAGAAGGAGGAAACATTGATGGAGGTTTTTTTTTTCTAATGAGATCTTGTTTTTGTGAAAGTTTAAAAATATGGAAGATCATATGGTTAAAGGTTAAAAAGGAAATTTAGTTTCGTCGTGTTAGAGTGTAGTGCCCCTTAGAGTTTAAAGTAACAAAAGTTAAGAAAAAAGCAGGAAATATTAAGTTGTCAAACAGACGTTCAGTTTATCTGGACAAAAATAATTATAGAGACGCGAGGTAAGTGAGTGTAGTCGTTCGAATGGAGCTATTTCTTGACGACCTATGTCCATGGTCAATTTTTTTTTAGGGCTCACATACTTTTATTCTCCTCACGAAGAAATGTATTATGCTTCTGTTAGAAGCCCTTAAGAGAGTACAGCCAGCCCAAATTTACCCACAGATGCCCACATATTAACAAACTTGTACGGGATTGCGTTCACAACGGCAACGTCAATAAAAAACGTATTTTAAGCACCTGGTTGGAATCAGACAAATAGGATGCAAGATACTGTTGTAAGAAGTAGTATCCTTCATAGATGATATGAATCATTCTGTTAAAAAGCGGTACACAACTTTAGAGGAATTAAGACAAAGAGGGAATGTAAGCCGAGGTTAGGGTGGGATTTACCGCTAGCCGTCAACACAAACAGTGTCGACCTGATAAAATCTGTTGTGAATTTGTCTAACACGAGCCTGAGTGAGTCAGCCAAAAGCATTCTCAGCAAGGGAATGAACTTTGCCCCCACGCCACGATGTGTACCCATCGAAAACATAATTGGAAGTGTGGAAGAGTGCATAGCCCGAAACAAATTCACCAGCATCGACAGCGAGACAATACGTCAAGACATAGCGGTCTTGATTAGACGAACTAAGCTACCATCGTCAAGCAATGTGAGTAGGAATGAAATGGTTGCACTGAGTTCTTTGCGGAGAGATGAAAACATTGTAATTCTCCCAGCGGATAAAGGAAATTCGACTGTTGTCATGAATAAGAGTGACTATTTCGTCAAAATGAATGTTTTGGTCGAAGACAGGGACACATATACGCCTGTAAATTACGATCCTACAGCTCATGTTCTTAGGAAAGTGTCGCAGCTTATCCAAGAAAACAAAGGGATTTTGCCATCGAAACGCATAGTGCCATATTGCACGCAGCCACCGAAATTATATGGGCTGCCAAAAGTGCATAAAGAAGAGAATTCGATGCGACCAATCGTGAGTCAGATCAACGCGCCTTGCTATTCACCATCAAAGCATTTGGTGGAGGTTCTGAAACCATTGGTTGGGAAGACAGAACATTATATTAATGATTCTTCCCACTTCGTATCAATTCTTAGTGGTCTAAGACTTGAGGCGGATGACGTGATGGTAAGCTTCGATGTGGAGTCACTCTTTACAAATGTACCTGTGCAGGAAGTTCTGAGCATAATTCGTCAACTAATCTCAACCTCCAGCATAGACGAAAAGCACATGCCACTTTTGGAATTTTGCCTATCATCGGGTTTCTTCTCTTTCGACCAGAAGTTTTATCTGCAGAAAGATGGTGTAGCTATGCGATTACCTCTAGCTACCTTAGTTGCTGACATGTGGATGGAGCATATTGAGAAGAAGGCTCTGAATAGCTGCGAAGAGAAACCAAAGGTGTGGTTGAGGTACGTTGATGACACTTTCTGCATCATAAAACTTCAACTTTCCGCGTTAATGAGTTTTTTGAACCATCTCAACTCACAACATCCGAAAACAAAGTTCACGATTTAACAAGAACAGAATGGATCCATTGCGTTTTTGGATGTTAAAGTAACGCGGAAATCGGATGGTCCATTAGGACACACAGTTTACAGAAAAGGCACACACACAAACAGGTACCTCCATGCTTCCTCTCACCATCATCCGGCAAATTTGAGATCTGTTGTCTCCACACTTATTCAGCGAGCTCACAATGTATGTGATACAGAGCAACTCGCCGCTGAACTTGCCTTTGTGGACAACGTCCTTCAATCGAACGGCTACTCGAAAAGACAACGTTCATGGAAGCCAAATTTGTCGCGACAAGAAGACTGCAATGAGTTGGACAAGAGAGCCTTTCTACCGTACGTGAAAGGTGTCACGGACAAAGTCGGTCGAATTCTAAAACTATACGGTGTGAAAACGATCTTCTTACCGCCAAAAAGGTGATAAATTATCTACAATCACCCAAAGATCGCTTTCCTCTCCAAACTCCCGGTGTTTACGCAGTCCTTTGTAGCTGTGGGTCATCATACATTGGACAAGCGCGACTAAGTATTTCGACCCGTTTAAAAGAGCATATAAATGCTGTGAGCAATCAGCAGCGAGAAAAATCCGCTCTAGCCGAGCATGTCTTAGACCATCCCAACGAACACCATTGGATCAGATTTGACCAGGCTAAGATACTGGCTCGGGAGTCGCATTACATCCCACGGCTTGTTCGTGAAGCGATTGAAATAAAACGCCACAAAAATTTCAATCGCGACGACAGTTTCAAATTTTCGCGAACATGGGATCCAATAATCGGCTCATCACCGTCGATTGCGAATTGGCTAACCAGCCCCAGCGACACAGTGAGCACTGTTTGCTCTCAGCCACCTGATGCACAACAACGAGAGAACGAGACAGCATTACCGCCTACGCACCGCTACAACTTGTGTAGTGCTAATCGCCACAAGCATTTTTAGGCAGTTTCCCGGTGACCACGCTTAATGTAACTTAAGCGAAACGTTCGGGGTGAGTACGGTTTGCACTCATACTCTATTTTAACGCGGTATATCCCAAAACCTTTGAAATTACTATTCCTATTCCTATTTAAATTCCTATTTCTTTTCTATTCCTAATCCTATTCCTACTTCTACTCCTACTCCTATTCCTATTGCTATTCCGATTCCTATTCCTATTCCTATTCCTGTTCCTATTCGTATTCGTATTCGTATTCGTATTCGTATTCGTATTCGTATTCGTATTCGTATTCGTATTCGTATTCGTATTCGTATTCGTATTCGTATTCGTATTCCTATTCCTATTCCTATTCCTATTCCTATTCCTATTCCTATTCCTATTCCTATTCCTATTCCTATTCCTATTCCTATTCCTATTCCTATTACTATTCCTGTTCCTATTCCTATTCCTATTCCTGTTCCTGTTCCTATGTTCCCATTCCTATTCCTACTCCTATTCCTATTCCTATTTCTATTTCTAATCCTAAGTTTATATGAATACGGAAAAAATAAAAATGTTGTAAGCATTATACATTGGCCACGTTTTTCATATACATGTTTTATATCTCCGCCCAGTTTTGTGGGCGTGGCTTTAAAATAAAAGATTTGTCGTATTATGAGGCAAGGCTTTCAGTCTAAAAACCTGGTTAGATTTTCTAGGTAGAACATTACACGAAGCATAAAGTAGCTATACATCTTATCTCGCCCACTTTTCGGAGGCGTGGTATTTTTTCTTTATAAAATTGGAAAGGGTGGGCAAACCTATGCAAACCGTTGCCCGTGGATTTAACCTTAAAAATGTAGAATAAGCTGAGTTTTATTGTTTAAATCAGAATTTTAAAAAAAAAGCAAGAGTTTTTTCACAGCTTTTTTCTGTGACAAACTTCTTTATATCCGACCCTATATGCCATGTAATACCAAATCGTTAAGTTTCTTGGCCTGATCTCATATATTATTTGTATAGGCCACGCCCCCAAAATTTAAATCAATTAATTTTAATTTCGTAAGACTCATGAGAAAATACGGTAAAAGCGAAAATTATTTCAGAAAAAAAAAACATTTTTTTCCTAAAAACGCCCATTAAAAGTGGGCGGAGCTCAAAACTTTGTGTAGAGCAAACTTAGCAAATAGTAATATCTTTAATATCTGTCGTATAATTTTTTTCGATTTGGAGTCATTTTTCCGAGAAATTGGGTTCTTAGAGTTATAACCTTTTAAAAGTGGGTAAGGTCGTTATTTTGGGCGGTCCATTTTTGCCTTGTTAAAGGTCTTAAGCCAATATTGCTCAGTACCAAAATTTAAGTTCCTGTGCCTTGTCTAACTTGACCAAAAGGCATTTTGAAAAGAAATGTGAAATAGAGGCTGTCTCACATCGAAGCCAGTAGTGGGCATGGCGCAGAAAAAAATTCTGCGGCGGATTTACGGTCCTGTGTGCGAGGAGGGCGAATGGAGAAGGCTCTTCGAATCCAAGCCCCAGGCTCAAGACGACCAGAGAGACCGAACCTCCGTTTTAAGGACCAAGCCATCGCGGATGCCAGAGCGCTTGGTATGGACAATTCAAAGCAAGGGAAGAGGCTACTGTGAACCAGGTGCAGACCCTCCAGGGGTCGGGAGCCCTATAATTTAGTAAGTAAGTGTGCGTGGCCGCTTACGGAATGAGTCAATTTTCACACCTTGTCTGCAACAAAAGAACCAAGCCTGTTTTAAGAAAAGAACCAAGTCTCTAGCTTGATTTTGAAGACCTAAAATCTTCACACATACAGATGGACGGACGGATCGACATGGCTGAATCGATTCAGACCTGTCGGTCTTGATCATATCGCTAAAAGGTCTTAAGGGTCTACGGTGATTATTTCACTGCGCTACAAACTAGGTATATGCATTAAAATTAAAATACCCTCGATCGGCTATAAAAACCGAATTTTGAAAACAGATTTTTTTTCAAAAAAGCTGAATTTTAAAAGCAGAATTATGACCCGCTCCCATTTGTGGGGTTTTTTGAATGTCGCAAAGCCTTATTCCTCGTCTCGGTCTTACTTGAAATCCTTATTGCTAAGATCACTCTGCGCGTTTAGGTACTGAACATAGCTCCAAACGTTCCATACACCGCAATGTCAAGTTTTGGCATCTCTGCCAAACTCGTCAGTTTGTGGATGACGATGGAAAATCCACGCTGTTTTGTCAAGATCCTCTGATGTCAAAAGACTATTTAGAGACTTAGACAGGGCGACGCGATGTCATTCGACTTCTTTAGCATTATTGTTGAGAGAATTGTGCAGAGCTTCCGAGCCAACACGAGATGCATAGTCTTTCAAAAGTCCTTACAATTAATCGCATACGCAGACGTCGGTGACACAATTGGAAGAGTCTATGGTCACGTCAGTGAACCCTACGTGAGTACTGCGGCAGAAGCAGCGAATATAGCCTAAGCTTTAGCAGTCAACGAGATCACAAACAAGTATAACCTGTTAACAAGAAGAAACAAACCCATCACCAACACCTCGTTTAAGTTAAATTCCGTTTTAACTATAGTTTAGATTTCATCTCTAGTAAGTGACAGGTACCTACTTATTCGTTAAATGGAGCTTAAGCATGCATTGTAAAACCATAAAAAGTAAACAGGTCTGGTTAAAATCATTCAATTTGGTCATCTCTAATTTGAATAATTTAAAATTTGACAACCTCATTTCCACCAAGTTCAGCATAGTTTTGCATTTAGATCCAACGACTGCCGTTTAGACATGACTGTTTAGAACGTAGACATGAAATGTCTACAAAATTTACAAAAACTAAAATTATTCGTTACGTAAAGTTAATTGCCTCATCATTTTTGCATCTGAAAAAAGTCAACGTCAAAAACACAAACGTCAAGTTGTGTAAAAGGCATTTTTGGCTTGCCTTGCTTTCATTCCACCAATAACCTTTAAAATCAAGGGGCATGCGTTTGTCTGTTCGATTACAATCTCAAATCGGAGCGTTCTTCCGGATTCGCAACGGAAAAGGCCATAAAGAAGAGCTTGAACTTTTTTTTTGTTTTTCTATGAGAAATAACAAATGATAGTGCAGAATGATTTCGATGTCTTAGAATAACTCTCTCTGAAGACCAGAGTCATCTCTGATTTGTTGAAATCTGCGCGGAAATAGGTACTGACCCTCCTAAATTTCGATAGGTGTCAAAACGTGACACAAGAACTTAATTCATTTTCGTTTTTCTGTAGGTAAACCCCCATTGAAAACACCTTCTATCAAAATGTTGTCACAGGTCGCATTAAAATCCGTGATCGACTGGAACGTCAAAAATACTGAATCTCTGTTATATATATCTTAATGCACCCCGTAATGGCCTCCTACTTATTTGCATATACCTTTTCGATGACGTAAAGTGTAAACAATTGAATTTAGTAATTACTCCCATTGCCCATTTCCAAAAACTAGCGTTTACAAGTCAAATCACACGAACAGCCTTCATTAGAATGTTAGTCATGGTGTGCCAAATCCACCTAATATAGAACATTAAAAAAAGCTCAAAATATTAATAGGAGTCCCCCCGCACTGTAGAGGTCGTAAACAAAAATTACCACCGGATGTACACCGTTTACCACCTGAGTGAGCTCCCACTTTAAAAATATTTATACCCCCAAAACTGATTGACAGGAGGTGTTGACCGAAATGATTCAAAAATTACGTGGTCCAGTGCAATTTCCTCGTCATTTCTTTCGAGCTCAACGAACTCTCCGACTTGAAGACACATTCGAAATCTCTTTCGCTCTACGTGCTCCCCAGAAACCTTAATTACATCACGCATAGCCCCAAAGAAAGCTCGATCTATATACCGATAATCCCAAAACTTCTGATCTGTCCGTCTGTCTATCTGTCTATCTAGCGGCGTGCATGGACATATTTTTATGGTTCCGTTCTCATTCAAGCAAAACATCATCATTATGACAAATCATGGTAATAAAAATGCGATGCCAAAATCATGAAGTGCTTGTGGTCGTCGTGTCGTCGCGGTGGCAGTAGATCGTTTTTTTTTTAATAAAATTGACGCGTCCGACGTCCGTGTGGTGTACCCTGGGCAATTAGCTGGTGCGCCATTCCACATCTGGAAATCCATTAGAATCCACGAAAAGAGAATAGTTTCGAATAGACAAGCATTTAATTGCAGGTCACACCGCACTCTGTCCGGGCTAGAACCTCTAAAACCCCGCGTGAATATATAGTCTAAGTGAGTTGGCTGCTTGGAGAGCATTTGCAAGTTGACTGTTCGCCGGTTTAGATCTCTCGATTCGGAGTTATATAGTTTAAAATTTTTTTTTTTAAAATGGCAACGCCATTAATTCTGGTTGTGATATTTACTGTGACGGTACATCGGTGTGCGGTTGACGTGGGTGCTATGGTGGTATCGGAGAAGATGTCAGATTCGGCCAATGACATTTTCTCCGTGTCAACGCGTCTCGCCGATGAGGCTGATTTGCTCGAGGAGCACGGACGTTTCATGCTTGCCAATATGAACATGTCGATGGATCCTTGTGAGAACTTCTACGAGTTCGCCTGTGGTAACTGGCAGAATGACAGTATGGTGCCTTTGATGGGCCGCAACAACACCTTCTTTTATGCCATGCAAGTCAAAGTGAACGAGCTGGTGGTGGGCTTCCTGCGAAATACCACTGTCATGGAGGAGAAGACCGCCGAAACGAAAGCGAAGCGATTGTTCGCCACTTGCATGAATATGAGTGAGGATCTCAGCCAAGGGTACTTGGCGGTATTTAATTCGATGAAGGAACCAGTGCTCAAGGAAGGAGAAACTCTCGACTGGATGAAGTTGAATTTTTACTCGGAATACGGTGGAACTCCTCTGTTGCCACTGAGCGTCCAGTACAACTCAGAGACATTGATGTTTGAGATCTTGATAAGCTCGCCGTATGCTTTCCTTACATCGAGTAACTTTAATTTTACTGCCATGTCCGAGGATTTAAAGTTCGAAAACAAGGACGAAATTGAGAAGGAACTGGAAGTGTTACAAGTGTTCGAGAAGCAACTTGTGGCAACCGCTTCAACGCTAAACAAAACGAAGGTGCAAAGCTTGAAAGAGTTCCTGTCTGATCAAGACGCCAGCGGTATGAACTGGACGAGGATTTTCGAGTTGGCTTTCAATGGAACAATGAAGGACTTCTGGACGGTTCATAATAACGTCAAGGATTTTGCGCAGCTCAACAAATTCCTGCTGAGATCAGATTTGGATGTGCTCTTGAAGTATGTGAAGTGGTGGAACATCGTGAAATTCTATCGGATCGGGAAGTTGGAGGCCACCGAAAAAACCCTCGAGAGCAAGTGCCGAGAGACTACTATCAAGTACATGGGTTATGCCTTCATTCCGTGGTTCATAGAGACCACTTACGATCAGGAGCGACGAGCAGATGTCTTGCTCATATCCAAACGCCTCAAGGACACTTTTTACACGTTCCTCGACCAGTACTCATGGCTGGACAATGAGACTCGATCGGGTGCAAAGTCAAAGCTGCGGGCAATGGATTTGATGGTGGGATACTCGGACGATATGATGCATCGACATGACATGGATCACGCCTACAAGGATGTGAACATAACGAAAGACTACTGGGTGAACCTGATGAACCTGGAGCGGAATCGTGCGAGGGTCCGATCGAAAGCAGTCGGCAAGGCCGTGATCGCTCCGATCATTAGCACTCATGAGGTGAACGCATACTACGCGGATTTCCTTAATCTGGTGTTTGTGGCCATCGGGATCTCTCAGCTGCCACTGTATCACATCAAACTACCGAATTCCCTGAAATTCGGTGGCATCGGTAACATTATCGGGCACGAGATCGCCCATGGCTTCGACTCGGAGTGCTACGAGTTCGACTACGATGGCAAGAAGAGAAACTGGTGGAGCGATCAGTCGCTAAGGAACTTCAAAGAGCGCTATCAATGCCTGGAGTCGCAGTACAATAAATTTATTTACAATGGCCTGAGGACGAATGGGACGCAGACGTCTGGTGACAACATCGCTGACAATGTCGGAGCGAGGATCGCCTATCACACTTATCTGCGATTCCTCGCCGAGAATCCAAATGAGGAGAACGGCAAGGACAAGCCTCTGCCCGGTGTGGACTTTACCAACAAGCAGCTGTTCTTCTTGAAATTCGCGCAGACGTGGTGCGATGGCCGCAGCCCAGAGGACCGACTGCGACGTATGGAAGTAGACGAGCATGCGTACGATGAATTCCGAGTTGTGGGCACTTTGATGAACATGCCCGAGTTTAGTGAGCAATTCCACTGCGCACTGGGCACCGACATGAATCCGCTAAAAAAGTGCGTCGTCTGGTGAGGAGGATGGGGGTGGGGTGCCTTTATGTTGTAAATAAATACTCATTTATAGCTAAATGGCCGAAATGGGGCTTTTAAATCTTTTGACATTTGATGGACGTTTCGGTTGGTTTAGTCACCCAAGTGTGGCGGCCTGATCTACATGTCAGGTAAATCTAATTACGGTATGCTGGGCATGCCGACATTGGGTAAACAAATGAACGTGGACAATGTGATCAATGAGAAGAGCGAGGGAACTGGATTACAAGTTAAGAATTCGGATAAGTATAAAGCAGAAGCGCCGCGTCGTCGTCAAGGTCTTTGGCCAGAGTACATCGCATAATGCGGTCGTTTTTGCGTGCCGAGCTAGTGATGTCAGTGCTAGAATTTTAAGTGTCTATATCATGCCTTAAGTGCGCGGCTCAAGCTGATCACTGAAATTTATTGAATTTTGTCAGGTTCAACGACTCGAGCAATCTTGATTTGTTTGGGTGCAGTGTGGAACGCTTAATGGGTTCGCTTGTAGGTAAGGTGCGAAAAGCGACAAAATTTTATCAGTGCGAGTACATGTTAAGTGTGCTTCGGTTGAAGTGACAATCGAATAGTTTCTTTGGTTTTATTGCGTTTCTCTCAGTGAGTCAGGTGTATGTTTGCAAAGTCAAAAATAGAAATATAATAACAATATTAATACCTTGACATTCAAATTCAATGCGCGAGGCTTGCGAAACAGATTAAGACAAAGATTTTTTATTATAGCATGACAGCTTTTGATGGTTTTCCAGAAATTTGCGACTATGACAGTATGACAAGGAAGTCAATCAACTTTTCTCATTGGATTTAATTTCGAATAATAAATTGATCACGACTTATCAATAATTGTTATTCAAATTCTGTCTTCATATACACAGCTAGTTTCGATGGACGTCGAGCATGCAAAGGATTAAAAAAAACAGATTTTTTTAAATATTTTTTTAAGCCCGAGAGCTCTTTACTTCTTGTTTCTTTTAATTGAAGACATTTATGTGGACCAGGGCACTTTGAAGAATCAGAGACAAAGCGTTGATGTACATAGAAAACAAAATAGACCCAAATAATGATCCTTATGATCCTTATAGAACGCCTCTCGAAATTTTAAGGAAGCTGTAGATAAGACTTTGCGTTAACCACAAAACATTCTCATCTTAGTAAGAGTACATAAGCTTTGCCGCTATGTTTTAAAAACTTGTAGATGGTCTGATGTTCACAAACAGCAGAATGTGATTTACCATATCAAAGGTCTTAGAGAAGTTTAGAAGTGTCAGGAAAGCTCCACATTTTTTAATCACAAATTTTGTTTTTAAATTCAATGCATCATATATTTTTAAAGAGATCAGCGAGCACCCCCTGATTAGACCATCTTGAACCACCATTGTACAGTACAACCTCGCTAATTTGAACACTCGGTAGTTCGAACGCTCCACTTATTCGAACACCTTCTTTTAAGCATTGTGTATCTTGTAATTCAAAAAATCACTCCCAAATCGGTATTTCGTAATTCAAATTTTTAATTTTTTCTTATGAATATTACGAAACTTTTGTTTCGCGGTATCACTTTTGGCGTTTTTCTTAAGAAATTTGTTAGGAGTTAAGTTTTAAGCAATGTTAAGAGTAGGTCTGGGGATTTGCCTGAACCAAAATAAATTTCTTACAACAGCCCCAATACCTATTTACAGGGAATACCTACCCTCAATATTACATTTTATTCATAAGAGCTTCAATTTTTTGTTATGCACTTCTTTCCTGAAATCCGTTGAATGCTACTTCTTTTTCATGCAAAGTTTTTACTACAAAAAATGTTCGGTAATTCGGAAACCCCCATGGTTCGAATTAGGGTGGGTCTCTATTAGTTCGAATTACCGAGGTTGTACTGTAACAAACAACAGACCGCCGGTAAGGGGTCGTCGTATTCAGTGCCACGTCGTACACGAAATAGTCTGTTTTCGAGATAGTTTTTCAATAGTAGGTATTCTAAACATGTCTTCCGGCATATTTTGCCGCAGCTTATAACGGGTGATTTTTTAAGAGGTTGAGAACTTTTTAAAAAAAAAAAACACAAAAAATTCGAAAAAATTAATGAAATATTTATTTGAATCGATAGTTTGAACCTTGCAATTTAATGTTTAAAGATAATTTCATGCAAATGTTGACCGCGGCTGCGTCTCAGGTAGCCCATCCGCTGAGTCCAATTTTGGCATACTCTTTCACACATATCGGCCGGTATCTCACGAATGAATGCATGCAGCCTTGACATACCCCCACAAAAAATAATCTAATGGTGTCAAATCGCACGATCTAGGCGGCCAATTGACCGGCCCGAAACGTGAAATTAACTGTTCACCAAACTCGCCGACCATAAAATGGAAGCAGCGCGCGATGAACATTTCGAACCGAGCACGAATTTTGATAGTAAAATTCAATAATTTGCAAGCGTTGTTCATTTGTAAGACGATCCATGGTTAAATTGCAAACCAAACTGAAGCTGTTTGACGGTAACACAAGGTACTAAACACACGTCAGCTTTCAAAACCAGTGTTGCCAAAACCAAACCAGCTAAGAAATCACCCTTTATTTCAAACCTTCGTGCCATACTTTGTCGAAAGCACTTGAATATATCATTTCCCCTTTTAAGGCTTTTTCAATTTCATGCGTTATTCTGTAGACTTGATCTATTGTGGAATGGTTAGATTTGAAACTGAATTGATGATCCCGGATCAAGCGTCTTTCTGCAATTATAGGTTATAATCGCTTTAGCAGAAGTTTCTCGAATGTGCTTTCGATATTTTCGACAGAAGTGATATGGCGGGCCTATAAAATTTTTGGAAAGTTGTTGGAGTCATCAACGGACCCGAACCCGTGAAAATGACAAGGAATTTTATAGGTCCTTATCTTTTTTTTTAGGATTATATCACTTCTGCCGAAAGTCTTTCAGAGTTTTTTTCTGATATGATAGCAACCAATAATTGAAGAAAGACACTGTATCACAGATCATCAATTTAGTTTTAGGACTGAATAAAACTCGATCAGGTCGGAAGTAGGAACAACGCATGAAATTAAGAAAAATTTTGGAGGCGTTATATGAAGGCATACGTTCCAGGGCTTTCCTCGACATATCGCAAGCCAAGCTTTCTTTCCCTCTACAAGGTAAAACACGAAGGCTAAAATTTTTATAAGATATAGCAAGCAATCTGCTGCCGAAATTCCGGAATAGCATAATTATGTTGGAGTAAAAATTTCTTTTTACAAAATTCTGCTTTCAAAATTCTTCTATTCATAATTCTCCAAATGCAAACTTTGACAAAGCGACACGCTACAATATGTGGGAGCGAGTCAAAATTCTGCTTCCAGAAATTCTGTTTTTTGGAAGAACAAATTCCAAATTCTGACGAAAGCAATAAAATTAAGCAAACTTTTGACTTATTTAAGTAAAACAAGGGAAAACAAGGGATGGGATCAAAACTCTGCCGGGGTCAAAATTCTTTAAAAAAATTCAGCTTGACAAAATTTTTAAAGTTCTGTTTTTTCTAAATTCGTGCCATCCCCCTGCCTGTTTCTTTTTATACCATAGCCAGGGTATACTAAGTTTGCTGTATAGTTTGTAATGCACATTTTAGAGATATGAATGGGACCGACAGGAGAATTGATTACGCCATGTCCGTCCGTCCGTAAGTAAACAACTTTTAGGCCTTAAATCTTAAGCTAGAGAGCTCACAGTAGGTGAGTGAGCTGGAAGTTCAGTCCTTGAGATCAAGTTTTGAAATAAGTTGAATGTGCCCACAGACACGCCCACTGTGACCTTTTCTAATTTTTAAAAATTCTTTTTTCAAATTTTAGCATTGTTACAATGGTGTTAGCGCAATAATTTTTGGTATCTGACATCGCTCTGTAACTGTCTTTGAGGTTGCAGAAAAAGTTTGATCTCTACTCCACATCTCTACTGACCACACCCACTTTTTAAATAATTTTAACTTGGAATTACTATTTTTCAATAAATATACATAAAATGGAATTTGACAAATTATGTAACAAAAGTTTTAGATATTAGTGTTTTCTCTATATTGTAAACATAAACTATGCCTCCATCATATATGTGGATTTAAAAAAAGTGATAAATTTTAGTTAGAAAGGCGGCGTTTTAGTCCGAAGTGTATGCATGACCTAACATAAAGCATTCAACAGCTAAATTTTAGCACCTCGGCCTCGGCCTTTTTTTGGGGGTGTGGCAGTTTCATTTTTAGGTGAGGTGGGGTATTTTGCAATCCGCCGCAGACGGACTGAAGATTTTACATACGCACTGTTGCACTTTCCCCACTTGTCCGCAACTTTTTTCCAAAAAACAGAATTTTGGAAAGCTGAACTATGGCTTGAAATTTTAAGAGAAAAATTCAAGGATCAAAAATTTTATGTAATTTTATCTGACATGCCGCCCGAATCTTGTGGTTTAAGATCGTTACCCGCCTCCACATGTGCATTTTTAGAATTTTGTAAAACAGAATTTTGAAAAGAGAAATTTTGAAAAGCAAAATTTTGTAAAAAGAAGTTTTACCAGAACCCAAAGTAAAATCGCAAAATAAATAAAATGAAATAATTTTTACCTACACTTCATGAGGAAAACCACAAGCACAGACAACAAAGAACGAGACTCTACGATTCATGGGCGT
The DNA here is from genome assembly GCA_947623515.1 of Neoascia interrupta. Taxonomy (NCBI): domain Eukaryota; kingdom Metazoa; phylum Arthropoda; class Insecta; order Diptera; family Syrphidae; genus Neoascia; species Neoascia interrupta. The sequence goes on from OX392462.1 coordinate 198,000,728, forward strand.
AGGAAATAGAATCGTATTGACCGCTCGTATTGACGGTAGTGAAATAGATGTCTTCATTTTAGTAACCCTAACTTGTAGTAAAAAAGAAGCTTTACAGATGCTTTAGCCCTCCATTCTCATATCGTGTAATTCAAAAGAGATTTGTCTGTTTTCTAGTTCATAGGCGTAAACTTATACATTGATCTCCGGACCAAATCACGTATGCGTGAATCGGGCATCCCAGTACTCAAACACTTGTTTTGCATTAGTTTTTAGTATCTTCTCAAGTGATGCATTGCTTATTCAGAAACTGTGTCAAGGTACCTTTATTACTGTACTCTAGACACAATTTTTCGCTATCTATGTCGTCTTATCGTTTCGTTTTCGTGATCGAGCCAAAATTTGAATTCAGTCTTGAACATTGTCCAGTCATCATGACTCAATAAATCTTTATCTGCCAGTCATATTGTGTGTAGGCCGACTATGCGCTCCTATACCAACACGTCATATCCCTTCTCTGAGATTAAAATCATACAAAATAATCAAGTAGATAATATTATTTCCAGTTACTATGAAGAGTACAAAGGTTTTCACTTAAGGGGAAGTTTTGACTGGGTGCACCAATAAAATAGGCACATGGTACGCTTTGATATGGTTCAAGACCTTTCTGACGTATATCTATAATGAATTACGAGTGAGACTTATGAGATACTTCAATTCCTTTGACTTCCTTTCATAATCATATGACATGTATCTCGATCATAAATTTATTTTATCAACACATGCCGCAGAGATCTGGGCCAGATGCTTATGCGTCAAAATTCTCTTTTCTCCTTAACAAAAGTGCTCCACTCTCTATATTAAGTTTAACAAAATGACGACTCCTTTAAGCTTAAGTTTTTCCCACGCCAAATAATGCTCCCATAATTTCCATCCGTTTTACATAAAATCCAACGATCCTCCCTCCCGAAAAAATATGCGCGCTCAAAAGTAAAGAACAACGCATCCCGCAAGATTAATGTGTAACTCCAACTGACCGGTGCCAACCCACACATAGGCTCGTCCAGTTTCAGCAAAATTAGATTTTTAATTAAAATAATTTCGTATGCAATTTAGATAATCGGGCTCGATGCAAAAGCATCGCGCGAGGACTTCGACGCTTACACACGACCGCTGCTGTTGCGCTACAACGATCGGGCGTAACGGCGGGCGTTTACAAACGAATATCCTTTCGAGTATGCCCTCCTTTGGGTTATTCTTGCTTATTGCTCTATGCGTTGACCATACTCCACTGATGCACTGCACACTTCACTCCGCCCGGTGAATATTTAAATTGATCATCTCCATTATTATAAATATGCGCACACAAGGTCTGTGCATATATGAACGGATCGACTCTGCGTTTAAACGCACTCGCCTCGGACTGTGGGAGCAGCTCCACATTGGATGAGGACGATGACGATGATGGTAAGCCTCCGCCACCGCCTTCGCTGCTACAATTCATAACTCACCACCAGTATGCGGATGCGCGTTCGGTCAGTTCAACGCAGGCAGCTGGAGGTTTTTCGTACTCCCCACTACCCCTCAACGAGCTCGCAATCATGAGTGCATGTTATTATTAGCAGCCTCTTGGGAGGAGGAATGGAGGTGCATTACCTGTCCGCCTGTATATCTATGGATGAGTACGCGAAGTGGTATGCAAAGACCAAGGCATATTCCTAAGTAAACACAATCACGGCATAAATGAGGCTGCTCATCGTCCAAAGCACCGACCGACCGGGCCACCACAACCCATAGACGCGCGCTCACGAATTTTCATTAATCCAATTACAAGATAAGACCACAGGACCAAGCTAATATTTCTTCCGGACTTGCGGAACACGCGCTAGGATTTTGTTCTACATGAGTCGCAACATGGAATTTTTGCATTTTAGCTAAAGTGGTTTATGTTTCAGCCATCAGGACGAGGCAGGTGGGTTCGGATCCAACACACCATTGTGCGGAGAAGTGATTAGAATGCATCTTGATGAAGATGCTGATGCTGTAAGGCGTGCGCAACTATGTGCTTTATGGATGCGGTTCGATGGAGAAGAATTGAGTTAAGTTTGGCTGCAGCACCTACTCAGGATTCCATGTTGCATGTGCTGTCTAACATGGAAATCCTGATTGTGCCTTTTTATGGAGGGAGCAATTGGCCTGTTAATGGGATCTTTTTTTTTGCTAGGCAAAGACAAGACAAATGGTTGGATGTTCAGTTTCAATTAAAAGGGGTATACAAATACCACCCACTTGCATAAATGTTGTAGATAAGTGACTTCTTAGTGCATATTTTTTTTGTGACGGAAAATCGGGAGTTGCATAGCTTCCGAAAACAAGTTATTCTAGCCTTGAGTACACCACGCGTAGAAAAGTCGTTGCACATCTCTTCCCTACTTCATAAAATACATGGAAAAGGACATAGGCCCTGACCAGCCATTCAGATTACTCCCAATCGAAAATTTTTATGGGATATATCTGATTGGTACATGTCTGGAGGTCAGTGGCCAACGTAACGTTTAGTTTAAATATATTAAATCTAAAATTAACGCGTCTTTTCTTTAAGCTAAAGAAATGTTTTTATAGACCAACATTTTTTGATAGGTGGCTCTTGTCTTTCTATAAGTCAAACATAAGTTCCTGATGATCATGTTATCGTCAGCGTCACCTGAAAATAGAACTTGTTCTTTTTCACGGTTCCCACCGCCACGAGGGTCTGACAAGCCCTCCGATAGTATCATTTGTCTTGAAAAACTTCTCAAAGTGCCGTTCGGATTAGTCAAAAATTGTAGGTCCCCTTGTATGTAAAGAAATTAACACACCAGCATACATTGTTGAGAAGTTGGCCCTGGTTCATCTCGAGCTGTTGCGCCACTCTATTTATTTTATTTTTTTTAGGTTCCTGATACTTTGGTCCTTCTTTTGCGCTAAAGTCCCCTTGCGAACTCTCCTGCAACTCAGTTCACTGAGTTACCCCAATTCCAAGAAATCTCCTTCTCGAATTGAAAGGATTTCTTGATCTTACTTACACTAAAAGACTTTAACATCATTTATCACTCAAAGGTGAGTCATTTTTTTTTACCTCAAACACGTGAATAATAATTAAGTCAGGTTTTTTTTTGCTCCAGTTTCTGGTGCACTGCACTGTTGTCTGTTTCGATGCGTCCTTTGGTCGAGCCAAGTGTTGCTAATTGTGAGTGAGTCCTAGGTCTGGATTTTTTTTTTTTTCATTCTCCTTCACCTGAAATATAATTTTCCCACAGTTGATTGATGGAAATACGAATTTATTTAAATGAATCGAAGAGATACAGATTCCATTTCATTCGTGTCTTTCATATAACCTGACTGCAACCATTAAGGATTCATTCATAGACCCTGCACATACATATTGCTGTAGCTCTAATTCGATTATCTATCCATGTGATCTTTAAACATAATTATTATAATTGCAAAGCAAAGGAGCAAGGCGCATCCCGCATTTCCATTGTGAGATTTAATTATCCTACAGGTAGAGCGATTGGTGATCGTGAAATCCTTTTGTTTGCGGACTGCCGGCGTCGGACGGTAGTCGCATCGCCATCGCATATCAGTGTGCACCTGAAATCGCAAACACTTCCATTTCGATGGATGATTTATAGCCACAAATTGGCATCCTTATAGGCATCCTGACAGCTAGCTCGCTGAGATTTTCGCTTCTCAAATTTCTTCAGGGCCAACATTTTTAAGTAACAGATAAAAAAAACTGAATCCAATTTTAATACCTTAATTGACGTGTATGCGGATTCGAAATTCGAGATGAATGCTCCGATCTGGAGCTTTGAGTGGCCCGATTTCCTTAAGAGCGCATTTGGTTCGTATGTTGATGAGTAGATACCCTAATTTGCTTATGAAAAGGAAAAGGCAATATATTCCATTAAGATGGGAATGGGATATATAGACCGATTAAATTTAGATTAGCGCGGAGTCTATAACCACTCGTACCGCTGAAGTGGTTCTACTGCGTGAGTTCTACTGAACCTAAAAGGAGACAGATGTTTAGCTAAATTCGATGACGATGAGTGACTGTAAATTAATGAAGAGAGAATGTATGGCTACTGATGCTCAAGGTAATGACTTTGGCGAGGTAACACTGCCTTCAATACGGTGCTATCTTCTAGGCTATTTATTAAGTGTTCAAAAAATGTACTACCTTATTAGGCATGTTCATATTTCATGTTTATGTTAAGTTAGTTAATATGAACTAGGAAAACAAAGCGGAACTGAAAATAAAGACTTTTAATTGAGCTATTTTAGGACCAAATTAAGAACAAGAAATAGGCAGTTTCAAAATTCAGGACTATAAAAAAAGAATCCCATTTTGACTAAAATGGCTGTGACTCTCGCGTCTCGAATTACATTTGAAAGGTGTCTTTTGCAGGAAACCTAGAAACTTTTAAGAAGACTCTGCCGAATGTGTGGACTTTAGAACGACGGAAGGTCGATAGAGTAAAGTACCTACATAGGTACTTGACTTATTTTTCATTTTGAAAACGCAAAATTCAGAGTAAAAAACGTTGAATTTAACAATTTTTATATCCTTCCTAAATTCAGAAATTAAAAGCTAACTAGAAAGCTAGCTACGATTTGCAAAAAAAAAAATTAACATTTTATGGCTTACCACAGGTTGGGCTTTACTAAAATTTAGATGAAAAAGACCGTCAAGTATGAAGACATACGATGAGCGGTCCTTCGGCTTTTGTTGAAGGTTATAGTCATCTATATTGCGCAGTTTGTGTAACATTCTATTTATTTATTAAAAATATTTCTGGATATATTTTACAGTCTGTAATATACTTTTTTCGTAGTGCTGTCTACTGTTCTTATATTGGGTGATTTTATATTGGGTTTCGTTACTCTAAAAAAGGCTGGTAAAAACCTTTACCGTTACGAAAATAGAGAGAGGACTACTCTTTCTTGGTTTTTTTTTAAGAACTTTCATAATTTAAAACCCATAAAACAGCAATTTCGATTATTTTTATTTACCGTTAAACTTTTTGATCAATTTTACAACCACCTGTGCCACTTTTCTCAAATTCTGCGGACATGGATTTCTGAAAAAATGTTTAAAATATGATGTTTTTTATTTCGCTTGTTTGAATGGGCTTAAAAACTTGGGGTCGAAAACGATAATTTTGAAACGTTTTTCATGCAGTTCGTTTGCCTTTTTAACATTACATACTTCAGCCAAATTTAAAAAAGGTGGTCATAACCGTTAAGGAACTAGAAATCTTTAAAAAAATAGTTTTCGAAAATGTTTTCACGTTTTTCAGTTAAATCTTCGAAGTTTTTGAATATTCGAAGTCTGCTATAGTTTTATATAAAGTTCAAAAATATGAACTATGCCCGGTGTTAATTTAAAAATTATACTTTACACCGTTTGGGAGGTATACCGAGGGGGAGACATGCGTTGTTTTGACCTTTTTTATAATTTTTTAAATTTCAAATCCATAAAACAAATATTTTGAAGTTTTTTCCAGTTCTCGTTAGACTTTTTTCCAATAGCACAACCATCAGCACTAGCCTTTGATGTTTTTTTTTTAATTCTATGGCCACTGGTTTAGTCGTAAACGGTAAACAAACTCTTTTTTAGCGGTCCGTCCAAAGATGGAAAAAGGACCTCTTATGGTATCGCTACGTTGTCCGTCCGTCAGTCCGTCCAATCGCTTTATAACTTCTGAACGGTAAGTCGTAGAAAGACAAAATTTGGTGTGCATATAAATTGCGGAAATAGTCAGAGAATTCAAAGAGGGCAATTTTTTAAGCACAAATAGCAGTTTAATTACAGTTTGAAATTTCATGTGAAAATGGACTTAATGTTTTTTAGTGTTTTTTTCAAGAAGTTTAGTAGGCAAGAACAAGAAAAACGAAACTTAGGTTTAAGAAATACTAAGCTTTAATCAAAAAATAAAACTTTTCGAAAATATCAAAACGTTTTTGAGAAATGAAGAGTCGAAAATGCATGACGTTTTTCAAAGTATTGTAGGCCACAATTTTTGAACAGCTTATCGCTCAAAGTCAATATTGAACACACGTATACAGCAACTGAAAGTAAACCAAGTGCTTAGGTCATATTTTTCAAAAACAGTTTGAGTACTACAGTTTCGACGCATTTCCGAAAAAAAAAAGCGAAAATGCATGAAAAAACGCCCCCCCTTATCTCCGGTGCTGTTTGGTGGAATTCTATAAAAAAATCATACGTATCAGAAATAATTCAAAATTTTAATAGCGGAGTTTAAATTTCAAAATCTTCTGAGATTTCACTCAAAAACATAAACGCATTTTCAAAAACAATTTTTTTAAGTCTTCTAGAAGCTTAACGATATAAGCGATCTTTTTCAGATTCGGTTAAGGAAGGCTGCTTTAAAATTTTTTTAAATTGCCGTTTTTAACCTAAGTTTTTTGAAGCCTATTTAAAAAACAAAATAAAAAAGGAGCTTGTTTTACCGTTCGTGCATAAACCGGTGGCCAAAGAATTAAAAAAAAAACATCTAAGGCTAGTGCTGCTAGTTGTGCTATTGGAAAAACGTTTGGAAAACTTCAAAACATTCGTTTTATGGATTTGAAATTTAAACCAAAGAGTAAGTGCTACAGTTTGTACGCAGAAGTTACAGTCCGTAAAACGGACCGTTGAATACCTCATCCCATCCCACATTGTAAAATGCTGCTGGCATAGTTATTTTTTGACATTTTATAAGTAATAATGTTAACTTCGAAAACTATTAAATATAAGATATTTCCACAGATAATTCCAAGTTACACTTAAATGTACGTAAAAATGCAATTTTAACAATTTTTTGATTCAAATTCAATATTTTTGAAAAATCGACCCCTAAAAGGGGGCGTGGCTGAAAACTTTATATAAACGAAATCTGGACTGAAGTCTCGTTTACCTAACCTGCTCCTTTTTTTGTTTGATGCATTCCCAAATTAAGCTTAAAGCCAGTCGAAATTAAGTTTTTCTGGAAAATTTTAGGTTTTTCTTCAATTCTGCGTCCAAATGTGGGGGTGGCCCAAAGACTTGTATGGACAAGATGTGGAACGTATAAGCGTTTTCTATATAAAATATTAAGCAAATTTTTTTCAATTTCGAGCAAAAATATTGAGTAAAATGCATTTGAAAATTTTCCCTTAAAATAGATGCCACGCCCACTAGAGAAGGTTTACCTATCCAAATTTGTCTTTTTGTGTCTTACATTCATTAGGAGATGCTAAACGTAAAATTTCATCCTTTTAGAACGTCTTACAGTTTTAGAAACTCTGGAGGTAGTTGCACATTTAGACCGATTGTGGGGCGTGTCTTTGAGCGGATTTCAAAAATTTTTACACTTGTACTGTTTCGCATGACGTGGACCTTACGTACGAAGTTTCAGCATCCTAGCTCAAAATTTAAGGCCTAAAAACATGTGACACACAGACGGACGGACGGACATGGCTCATTCGATTCAGAATTCGGTCTCGATCATATGCCCTTAAGGTCTTGGTGATCTACCATTATTATTTCATCGTGTTACAAACTTAATATACCTCCTATCCTACGGGATGAGGTATAAAAATTATAAAAAAGGTCAAAAGAACGCATGTCTCCACCTCGGTATACCTCCCAAACGGTAAGAAGTATAATTTGTAAATTAACATCGGGCATAGTCCATCTTCATAAATTTTATACAAAACTATAGCTTGGTTTACTTTCAGTTGCTTTATACGTGTGTTCAATATTGATTTTGAGCAATAAGCCGTTCAAAAGTTATGGTATCCAACACTTTGAAAAATGTCATGCATTTTCGACTCTTCATTTCTCAGAAACGTTTTTAAATTTTTAAAAAGTTTTATTTTTTAATTAAAGCTTAAAATTTTTTAAACCTAAGTTTCGTTTTTCTAGTTCTTGCCTACTAAGCTTCTTGAAAAAAACACTAAAAAACAATAAGTCCTTTTTTACATGAAACTTCAAACTGTAATTAAACCGTTATTTGTGCTTGAAAAAAACTGCTCTCTTTGGATTCTCTGACTATTTTCGCAGTTTATACGCACACCAAATTTTGTCTTTCTACGACTTACCTTTCTGAAGTTATAGGGCGATTGGACGGACGGACGGACAACGTAGCGATACCATAAGAGGTCTTTTTTCCATCTTTTTTCCTTTAGCGGACAGCTAAAAATAGTTTTGTTCATTAAACTAGTGGGAGGGTTACAATCCGCCTAGGCGAATCGCTGGATACCCTATCCCAATTAACCACTGTCAAGCTCCAATGCGTCAACAATCTTGGTTGTTAAGTTTCAGTTTCTATTAACTTTAATTGTGTTAAGAATTTGTCAGTTAAAAATCTTTTTTTTTAAAATAAAAGCGTGGCATCAACCCCTTTTCAGTAATATAATTCTTTTATCATATTTTTTATCAGATGCAGTATACACGTGTTGACCGCAGTTTTATATTAAAAATGTGATTTTTTGCTTAAAAACGCCCCCAAAGGTGGGCGTGGCAAAAATTTATTCATTTGAGTTGATAGCTTACTCACATATCGGAACATTTTATAGTGCAAGTGCATATGACCACGCCTACAAGGGGCGGTTTTTGCTTAGCGAGGTTTTTGCATATCTACCAAATTTCAGCTTCCTACGAAAACTTTGATTTTTCATGCTATTAAGCAAAGTGGGCGTGTCAGTGGGCGGATTGCAAAAAAATTTACACTCGTACTGCTTTTGGACCTAGAAAGAACAGATGTCAGGTCTCGAGATCCTAGCTCAAAACTTAAGGCCTAAAAACAACCGACGGACGGACAGACGGACATGGCTCATTCGACTTACAATTCGGTCTCGATCATATGCCCTTAAGGTCTCGGGGGTCTACGGTGATTATTGCTCTATGTTACAAACTATGAATCAAACTTAATATACCTCCTATCCTATGGGATGAAACCCCCTATCCTATGGTATAAAAAGAAACTTGTATTTGGCCCACCCTGTAGAGAAAAATCTGGAGTTATGCTGATCAACTAAAATAGCTCTACGAAACAGACCCTTAGCTCACCCCAAAAATGAATCTTGGATCCGCCACTGATTGAGGGCATATGATCGAGACCGAATTCTGAGTCGAATGAGCGATTTCAGCCCAGCCGTGTGTCACCAGTTTTTAGGCCTTAAATTTTGAGCTAGAAAGCCGAAATTTTGAATGTAAGCTCTCTGGCATCCGAAGCCATACTAGTATATAAGTGTTAACATTTTTATAATCCGCCCACAGACACGCCCACAATCTAATTGTGCAGCTACCTCCGCGGTGCTTTCAAAACTATAAAACTTCTTGAAAAGCTCAACATTTAGTCTCCGAATAAATGTAAGATATAAGAAGTAAAAACAAAACTGGCAGCCCCTAGTAGGCGTAGCATCGAATTAAGGAGTCATCCTTCAAATGCAGTTTATTAATATTTTTGTTCCAAATCGAAAAAGGCTTTCATAATGTAGCAAATACTTAGCTCCACATTTTATTCATACAAAGTTTTGGGCCACGCCCACATTTAGAGGCAGAGTTCAAGAAAAATCTTTTATTTTTTAGAAAAACCAATTGCCCATCGCACATCGCACATCTTTAGGGATAAATTTTACAAAATGATTGAATATAAAATTTTTGCGTACATTTCAGCCGCTTGGATATTTCTATGCTAATATTGACTTCTGGTTAAAGGAGTTGGACATGCCACGCCCCATTTAAAAAATAAATTAAACAAAACCTTATAAAGAATAAACTTTTTTTTTCCTATTTAAAATGATGCATGAATTGTAACGACACGGGGATGGTAAACAAGAAAATATACGAATAGAAGGGAGAAAAGAATGGAAAGGAGAATAGGAAAAAGAATAGGGTATACCACGGGCCGTTACAGACGGACCGGAGCTATTACATACGCACTGGACCACTTACTCAACGGTTTAAAAATACTTTTTTGTCGACTTAGACAAAGCATAGGAACTCAAATATTGGTGCAAAGCAATAGTGGCCGAAAACCTTTAATTAGACATAAATTGGACCGCCCACACCATGGGCGATGCCCACTTTTGAAATGTCTGATTTATCGGAAAATTCATTCTAAGTCGAATGAAGTAGCTCCGCCTACTTGTAGGAGCCTTTTTTAAGAAAAAAACTGTTTTTTTAAGCATTAATATTTGTTTTTTACGCATTTTCTTATAGTTTTAACCCAATTAGAATCAAATGATTTTAGTTTTCAGCTTACGCTTATATCTTAAGGCGTGACCAATACAAAGAATTGATACACAGTATAAGGAATGAAGTTAAAAAGCTTCTAAATTTGGTGTTACAGGGTATATGGTCGGGTATTTAGTAGTTCGTTACGGGCGAACTCTTGCACTTACTGACTTGTTAGTTTATTTTTTTTAAGTTTTACGATTTCAGGTACCTAGTGGCAGGTACAATAACCTAAGCCTACATACGAGCTTTCGACTTTCCAGGTCAACTTACAAATTTTAGCCTATTTAGTATGTGTAGTGGGCGTTTCGACTTGAAATGCTTTGGGATCTACAGGTTTTCTCTACAGTCTGCAGGTTCCTCTTAACTTCAAATGCAAATCCAACGCGTTAAAACATATGTGAGGATAGTCGTAAGGATGCACGGTGATATCTTCTCGACTCACTAATAGGTGTCGACCATAGCACTTCAACGGTCTTTGGAGGCACCGTCACTATTAGATGTTACAAACCTTGTGTTAAACTTGATGATATATGTACAACTATTGGATATGGGGTATACAATTACAAGAAATGATACTGACGGTGCGCTGTTCTGAAAAATATGTTAGCGTTTCTTATAGAAATTATGTCATTTGGCGAGTTTCTCATCAATATTTTACTTGGCATAACGCTAATGCATTTTTTCGGCAGTCATTAATCGATTTCGAGCGGAATATAGGAAATGACCCCAACCCATATCCCTTAACTGTGTAAAAACGGTCCTTAATACAAATATAATGACGGGCTTGTGTTTCATATGCATGAACACTCTAAAACTACAGCAGTGAAGACCACAGGTGAGAAACAGGCAACCCGCTAGACAATGATCATTAAAGCAGGACGAATGATGATGGACCAAATGTTATAGCGTTTCGCTTTTCGGGACGAAGGAGGATATTCGTAGAGTCATACAAATTACGACTTAAATACCTTTGTTTCGATATTTTTTTTTTACGTCCGGCAGAAACAATAGCAACATAAAAGGGACACGTAACTTTCTGCAGTCATTGTCTTAATTTTTGTTGTTGTTTCTTTTGCTTGTATGATTGCAGTTGGTTGAAGGTGGCAAATGGCTGGAAGAAGGTGTCCGGCGCCGTAGTTGTTAACAGATTGCAATGTTATACCTGCATTCGGAGGTTTTTTTTTTCGTTCATTTCTCCTTTTCACAAATAAGTGACTATTTCATCGAGTTGACAGGAAGATTACACATAATCTGTATGCGGGTGTTGTAGGGATTTGGGCATGATAGGCTGTCAATATAGAAATTGAATATCAATGTTAATATTCAGTTTCGAGATGGTTTTTACTGTTTATTAATTTTTTAAGAAAGGTAAGTAATAATTTTCGTAGAAGATTGACAAAAGATGCAACCTTTTTAATACAGACGATGAAAGTATCCCTATGCTGAAGCTCAATCAACTCGGAGTTCGGTTATAATGACCAAATACACTGATCAGATTACCCCACATCAGATTACTACACCAAAAAAATCATAAACAGCTCCACTTCACCATTTTAAAAAGCCCAAAAATTAACTAAACAGCACTTTACACTTGTCATTCAGCTCGTGCTCTGCAGAAAAAAAAACACCTTTTAAATTTCTCAAGCTCCGCACTGCATCATCATCATTCATTTTCGAGGACATCTTGTTAACACAACAATCTGTGACATGACAATATTTTGTGTGTTTTGCTCCTCAGCGTGATCTTCAACCCTTTCAATTGGGGTAATAATTTCTTCTTAAATCACACATCTTGTTGTCATCCCTTTTTCTTCTTGTTGCCCCGTCCGATTGCCGGCACACTTTTCAATCTTCCCAGTGTTAAGTGAAATTGGGTATTTACGATGTGTGGACAAACGGCTACGGCACCCCCTATACAGATACCCCGAGAGGTGTAGCCGCTCTATCCTTTCTCATCTTTGGCGTGGAATCCGTTGCGTCAGCCTATGTCACACGCCACGTCTTGCAATCGTTTATCCCTGATACTTATCGAGTTTTGATGTCTTGATAGCAAACAGGGGTTGCATCTTGTGTTTTTTCTTTTATTGTGTCCTCAACTGTTGCCGTTTGAAACATTTATGAAGATTGAAAGGGTTGTTGCGTTTCAAGGGGTGCATATACTTATAGCCAAAGGGTTCAGTTTCCTACCAGATATAGAGCCACAACATCCCCAGGGAGGATTTGTCGTAAGCCACCCTTTCTGGGGTTAAGTGTTTTTTTAATTCAATCGAATTGTCCCTTAATAAACCCGCATCAGACACCCACTATAAGAAAGAAAGATACACGGGTACTTACCGTTTGTGGCAGCGTCTTCGTGCAGCTCCTCATCCCCTTCGACCTTGAGTGTCTTCACATCCATGGCCAATAGCCGGCTCATGGTATCTGCATGTGAGAATGATGCCGTCAAATCGGTTAGAAATTTATTGTTACTGCTGCTGCTGGTGGTTACCATCGGTGTTACAGTCACTTTTGAGACCGTAAAGTCGAGAGGTTGTTCCGTATTCGTACCGGTTATAGAGCCGCCACCGCCGCCGCTGCCGCGAGCAAGGTTCTGGTCATTAACACCTGCCTCTGCCACTGCTGCTGTTGATCTCGTGGTAGAAGGTGAAACAGCCGACGCCGACGACGATGATGGTGATGGTGATGGCGGGCTGTCGTAAGCTACCGATGCTGCTGCTGCTGCTGCTGCAGCCACTGATGGATGATGATGCTGCGTCAAGATGTGATGAGGTGTTCGTTCAGAGCTTAGTTGAGCGATCAGCAGCGACATGATTGGGTGGTGCGCATTTGATTTATGATTGATGATTAGATCGACGCCGGTCGCCGTGGCAACATGTTCTGAAATAAAAATTACAGAACGCGTTAGAGAACACATAAAGCGCGTCTTTTCATCAAGCCACCTGGGAGCTGCGGTGGTACCTACACTCATAAGTGGGATCATAAAGAAATTGATTAAACAATTAACCAATTAGTTTGTAATTTGCTTTATTCTTGGGGATATGACAATTTGGAAGAATTTGTGTGACAGTAATTGTGACGCCACGGCCATGCACATTCAAGCATGCGGGGACGACTTTTCTGAAAGCTATGAGGACTACTTGTTGATATGGAAAAATGCCTTGGGCGCACCAGAATGTCATACAATTCAATTGAGCTAATATTATAGGGGAGGATTATTTCAAAGTTTATTTGCCGTGCTGTCGGTCATCCATCAAAGAGTCGGCGACTGGTGTCAGTTGCGTGAATGGAGGTCATTGAATGGAATTGTGACACAAAATATTTAAATTGCTTTCAATTATGATAGACATTTCGAAGAATGGCATATTGATGTAGCTTTGAAAACATTTGTTGTCCGGGATGGATGCTGGGATTCAAAAAATTTGCATATATACAAAAGTAGAGTAGCAACCATAAAAAAATGATTTGTAAACAATAAATGCGGGTATACTTTGCAATACAAGAAAATTATAGCTTGAAACATTGAAACATTTCCAAACAGATGAGATATTAGAAACATTTTGACGGTTGTGTCAAAATTTAAAAATTGTGTTTATAGATTTTATACTCATAGTCACATTCAAAACATTTATCCGCGAGAAAATGATAGAGCGTTAATCTGCGATACAGGTAAAGAGTGCAGAATCTCGAATATTGTTGACAAGAAAAAATTATGGAAGCCATTCACTTCTTCCAGTTGTATTCAAGGACGTAAAATAAGCCTAATAAAATTCTAAAGGTATCACTTTTACAAAGCAATACAGTGAAATATATATTTCGTGTCACGCCTCTGCAACCCCGGGGTATATGTTTCCTTCTTACCTTGCTCCACCTTAAAAAAATGAAAAGTTTGCTTAAAAAGCAATATTTAGCTGAATTTTATCGCCTTGGTCGGAGTCTTGAAAAAGTAATTGAAACAAACAAGAAAGCAATTTTTTTTCGAAAAAGTTGAATCTTGAAAGCGGATCTATGATCCGCTCCCAAATTGGATCACACACACTTTCGGCAGTGCAAATTTAAAAATACTTGCCACGAAAGTTGAAATAAAAGAACATTCAACTGCTGCTGAGAAGTGAACCAGTTTTCCTTTTATTAGCGGTCCGTCCAAAAATGGAAAAAGGTCCTCTTATGGTAGGTATCGCTACGTTGTCTGTCCACCCGTCTGTCCATCCAATCGTGTTATAGCTTCTGAAGGGTGAGTCGTAGAAGCCCAAAATCTGGTGGGCTTTAAAACTGCAAAAATAGTCAGAGAATCTAACGAGGGCAATTTTTTTTAAAGTAAAAATAACGGTTAAATTACAGTTTGAAATTTCATGGGAAAATGGATTAAATGCTTTTCAATACTTTTTTTGCGAAATGAAGCAGGCAAGAACAGGAAAAGCGAAACTAAAGTTAAGTAGAACTTTAATGAAAAAGTTCAATTTTTTGAAAATATTAAAATATTTTTGAGAAACGAAAAGTTGAAAATGGCCGACGTTTTTCAAAGTGTTTGAGGCCATAACTTTTGAACCGCTTAACGCACAAACAGAGTTCACCAAATTCTTAAGTCATATTTTTCAGAAAAAGTTTTAATACTGTCGTTTTAACGCATTTTCGAAAAAATCGCAAACATTAATGAAAAAACGTGTGCCCCCTATATCCAGTATTGTTTGGACAAATCGCATGAAAAAAATCTCCCGTATCAGAAATTATTCAATATTTTAAGGAAAATTATATCAAATTTGACAGTTTCAAAAACTTCTGAGATGTCACTAAAAAACAGAAAAACATTTTCAAAAACTATTTTTTAAAATCTTCTAATATATCAACGGTGGGGTGCCGTGGCGTAGTGGTTAGTGTGTGTGCTTACTACGCCGGAGGCCTGGGTTCGAATCCTGCCATCGTCTGAAAAAAAGACTTGTTCTTTTTTACGGTCCCCACCTCCGCGAGGGTCTGACAAGCCCTCCGAGAGTATCATTTGTCTTGAAAAACTTCTCAAAGTGCCGTTCGGATTCGGCAAAAAAATTGTAGGTCCCTTTGTATGTAAAAGAAATTAACACACCAGCATACATTGTTGAGAAGTTGGCCCTGGTTCACCTCAAGCTGTTGCGCCACTCTATTTATTTTTTTATAATATATTAACGGCAAAAGCGATCTTGTTCGGATTAAGTTCAAGTACAAAGCGTTCAAAAAAAAAGCAAGTTGCGTTAAAAAGTTTTAAAATTGCTGTTTTTAACCTTGGTTTTTCGGAGCCAACGAAATAAAAAAGGAGATTGTTTTACCGTTTTCGCAAAAAATCCTTTCGGCATAGACCTTAAAAACCATCCAGTGCTAACGCAGGTAGTTACGCTATTGAAAATAAATCTTACGGGAAATCTAATGAAAAAAAATTTAAAATAGTTATCGTATGGATTTGGAATTTAAAAAATTATAAAAAGGTCAAAAAATGGTATGTCTCCCCCTCTAGCTCCCGAAGGGTCTTAAGTATAACTTCGAAATAAATAACAGGCATAGTCCATCTTCTGGGACTTGATATTAAGCTAAAGTAAACCAAACTTCGAAAGCTTAACCAAAGGGTTAGGCTTAACCAAACTTCGAATATTCAAAAACTTTGAAGATTTAACTTAAAAACGTTAAAACATTTTCGAAAACGATTTTTTAAAGATTGCTAGTCTGTTAACGGCAATGACGATATAATTTAAATTTGGCTGAAGTATGAAACGTTTACAACGCAAGTTTGCTGCAAAAGTTTGAATAGTGCCGTTTTCAGCTTTAAGTTTTTTGTATCTAAAGGGTGGTTCAATTTTAAGGGCCATATCATAATTTTATTATGATAATATTGGTATGATTCAATTATGTTTGGAACAAAATATCGGTCAAATGGCCGCCGCGACCGCAAACCGTTAGCTGTGTGGCAAGTGGCACCGTCCTGTTGAAACCACATATCGTCCACATTCATATCTTCCAATTCAGCCCATAAAAAGTTCGTTATCACTTCACGATAGCGACCACCATATACAGTAACTGCCTGACCGACGACGAGTTGAGGTGGACGGCTCTTCAGCCAAACTATCGAAAACTGCAGCAATATTTTCTGCAGTACGAGCTGTACGAGCACGCACTGGTGTTTTCACATCTCCTATCGACCCGGTTTGCTCAAATTTTTGCACGATTTTTCCGATTGTACGCACATTTGGACGATTAAATTGACCGAAAAAATCACGAACTGCACGATACGCATTTTGATTTAAACGCCCATTTTCATAATAAGCATGAATAACTTTAACACGTTGCTCGATTGTGTATCTTTCCATGGTTCAAATTGAGTTAGTCTGAAATTGAGAAATGTCAAATAAAATGCGGAAAAAAACTTAACGTTTAGGTGTGGTTCACATTTAAAATCGGCCCTTAAAGTTTAACCATCCTTTATTTAAACAAACGAAAAAGAAAACAACATGTTTTACCGTTTTCTCGGAAATCCATGTCAGCAGAATTTAAGAAAACTGACCAATGAAACGCAGCTGGTGAAATAAACCTAACGCGGTAATTGAAAAAAAAATCTATATTGCTGTTTTATGGATTTTAAATTTTAAAAATGAAAATATATGTCTTTTCCCCTATTTCTTATAATACCGAACGTAGTCCTTTTAAACTAAAAGAAAAACTGAAGCAGTTTTACAATAACTAGTTTACGGTTTTCATGATATGCTTGAACTTCTGCTTTAACTTCCGGGCCACTTATTTTACATCCACCAAATTTGAAGCAGGCATAACCACATGAACGTTAGCCAACACAAAAGCTTGCGGAAAAAAATAATAAGCTTCTAACAGTTCATTTTTAGGAAAAAAAATATAAAAATTAAATTAAAGGAAAAGTTTTATGTTTTTTTTACAGTAGACTCAACTACGAAAAGTAAACAAGAATAAACAATTAGAAATTTTCACAAACTGCACAATAAACCTTTATTGTTCACTTCACCTACACTTCTTTGTAGCTTCACCTACAACAAATTCCGACGGGCCGCTTTGCGTATGTCTTCATGCTTGACGGTCTTTTTTTTATTGGAATCGTCTACGTCTTATTAACGGCAAGTCGTATGAGTTATATTTGGGCGCAGGGTCATAAGTCCTAGGGCCAAAAGTCCATAATGGATTTATGACTCACTAGGGTCGGTTATGTTATAAGCACGCAAAACAATTGTTAGCTTATAACCTACCCAGAGAGTCCGAAATCCCAAAAAATACATAAAGATCGAGTGTTTTAGCGAGTGTTAGGCATAAAGCATCAAACACAAATATATATATATATATATGCATCAGTCAGCAGCTATTGGAAGCTAGATAATGGCAAAAAGAGAACTTTTGCCGCGAGGAGGCTATCTCTCTATAGTCTAATAATTGGTTTCTTCGCCGTCGACCTTTATATAACAAAAATTAAAAATCGGGGCAATTTTTTTAACTTTGCGTATGGTAATTTGCTGCAAGGTTTTGAAATCAGCGATATACGATAAAATTGTCATACCACCTTGAGAGACTTCTTACGCATATCCTTACCATATAGACAAAACAAGGATATGTCTCTGTCAATGTCTCTGACTCGACAGGATTAAAAAAAATCGTGAACCTACAGAACTTTGAAAATAACTTTTAGGAAATCCCAGTTTTTTTTAATTAAAAAAGCTTTTAAAGCCAAGCTTCGAAACATTTTAGTTCATTGGATTACTTCCTTTCTAGAAAAAACCAAGAATGATAATATTAAACTTACGGGTTTCTTCTAATTCTAAACACTTTTTTGCCTCTTGCAAAATTTCCCCTTGATATTGTATTTTTCCCAATTGCTTTTTTATAGCTCTGCGTACGTGTTAGGTGCAATTGATCAACGTAATTAGCTCATAATAATATATCGATTTGGTTCATTGTAATTCTTAATCTTATCATTTTACATTTACATAACGCAAACATGTGCAGGTATTTAAAAAAAAAATCGAGAAGGTATACAAAACATATCAATAAAAGTCATGATCAGGTGCTTATCACTCAATGGTATGACAGAACAGAACCCCAGAACATACCCGCACCTATTTGTATAATCTAATATCAATAAATTTACAAAAAAAAAAAAAATAAAACAATGTCAACAAAAGATATAAAAACAACAAGAATATAGCCGTCCAACCTGTGATCGTATGATGAAATAGCAATTCACAATAGAGTTAATTATTCAATCGAAGGGTAATAATTTAATCAATTATATCGACCGTCATTGCGCGATATACAATTCCATACTTGATAAGACATTACGTTCAGAGAAACATCCATTGATGTCAACGCAGAAGGTTCTGACTTTAAAGTTTATTTTTAGAGGCCTATTTCGGTGACAAAAAAAAATCAACAAAAACAAATATACACGATCAATCATTTCGAAATCAAAATAAAAACTCCATAATAATTATTATTGGTGGAAACATTAAGTTGAAAGTGTCTTGTTAAGACACTATCTAATCAGTGTGTGCGGGTGATCGGTGTCTTCTGAGAAGAAGGCTTCTACTAAAGGTTTTTCTTTTATTTAGATAGCAGAGCTAGCTGTACGATGTTTTGGATAAGGGCATTGCCTTACAGAAATGCAACCTTATTACTGATATTTATTAAAATTTAAAGACATGATCATGCAAACTTTTTAAGGGTAAAAAATTTTGATTTTAAGAATAGTTAAATGTTATCTAAGTTATAGTAACATAACAATAGAATTCTTAGTGTTCTTAGTGTTCTTAGAATATAACTTGTATTTATGATGAGTTTAATTTAAATCAAGAGAAACTAGAAAAATTTAAACTATTTAAAAAATTCGGCTTACGGTTTTCTTCCACCAGACTATTTAGAAGTAAATTAAAGGAAGATTCAAGACTTGTCAAGGTATTCGTTCTAAGAATTTATCTGCACCTGCAACATGTCTTATCAAATGAAAAAATTTTCTAAGAAACAATTTTTTTCTGTTGTGTTTTTCCTGGAAACATATTTTTATTCAGACTTATCGAAGAAAGCATATAATATAGGCGCCATATTTATATTTACACATATTTTACAACCAAGCGGAAAATGTGTATTCATTGAATTTTAGTGAAAAAATTTGATGACAAATATTTATTCCATAGATTTTTCGATTGCTATGATTTCTGTGGCATCGGGTTCATTTGAGTTGATCAGAATTCGGCCTTCAAATTGTCACTCCAAGCTAGCTGAGGTCACCGCCAACTTGTCAGTTGAGAAAAAACTATCAAGCAAAGGCTTTTCAAAAAGGAGAAGCTCGAAGCAAAACTTCTGTCATATAAGAATATCTTTAGGGTCTATTCTAGATCCGAGCCCCTTCTTATTGTTGAAAACAATCTGCCTATTTACGAGTCTAGGTACCTTAAAACATATTGAAGATTTTATGGCAATTTATTTTCGTTTAAATCTTTTATCATTTTCATACCCGACTCAGGGTATAGTTTGCTGTAAAGTTTGTAACGCAGTGAAATAATCACCGTAGACCCCAAGACCTTTTAGAGATATGAATGGGACCAACAGAAGAATCGATTAAGTCATGTCCGTCCGTCCATCCGTCCGTCCGTCCATATGTAATTAACTTTTAGGACTTAAATTTAGAGGTAGAGAGCTACTGGTGGGTTGGCTGGAAGTCCAGTCCTTCAGAACAAGTTTAAAAATTAGCTAAATCCGCCCACAGACACGCCCACTACAGGCCTTTATGTGCCACCATCTCTAATTAAAAAAAAATACTTTTTCCAAATTTTATCTATGTTGCAATGGCGCTAGCGCATTCATTTTTGGTATGTAACATGCCTTGTAATTGTCTTTGAAGAAGCCAAAAAATGTAAGCCTTTTCATTAACCATGCCCACTTTTTAAGGGATTTCAGCTTTAAATGACTGTTTTTCAGTAAATATAATGAAATTTGACAAGAAATTATGTGACAAAAGTTTTAGATATTAGCATTTTCTAACTTTTTTGTATATATTGAATGTACCTGCGTCCACTTTTGTGGGCGTGGCGTTAAAAAAAGTGATTTTTTTAGTTAAAAAGGCGGAGTTTTAGGCAGAAATGTATGCAAGCACCTACTATAAAGTATTCAACAGTTATATTTTTGCATCCCGCCCACTTTTTGGAAGCGTGGCAGGTTTCTTTTTGGGTAGGGTTGGGTATTTCGCAATACGTCGCAGAAGAATTTCCCACTTGTTTTGTTTATCTACGCAACTAAACATCCTTGATGATTGGTGAGCCACTACACTGTTCTACACTATCTAAACCTGAGATAAGTCAAAGCTTTATTTTGCTATGCTTGTTTAATAAAATTAACCAAAATTTGACTCTGTTTTGGATCGCAAGCTTTCATTCAATCCTGTGAACATATAATTTAGCTATAATATTTGACATCCGGAACGACAAAAGTTTTTTGAACACTGACAAATTTTTAAGTTTCATAAAATTCAATTCACTGCCCCAATCTAAAATCTTAAATGTTTTCACACTACTGGGGTATAATCTAGATTTGGGATTGATCGATTTCGAAATTCAATTAACGCTTTCACACTGCGAACTTAATTTTCTATATCACGTTTGACGTTTTGATATTTTAACACATCGTTGTTGGTCACAAGTAAAATAGATTCAACAGGTGTTCCACAAGGCTGCGATCTTAGCCCAAATCTTGTTCGCTCTGTTTATTGGCGCCTGGAAAGATATGCCGGGAGGAGTAAAGTTTGAGGACTTGCTACTAAAAGTCCTTATTTTTGCCCATGATCTCACCATTCTAGCTGATAATCTTAATTTACTTCAATAGCATAAGTATTATTAATAAATAAACTAAAACGCTATTGCAAATTGTGGAGCCTAGTAATCAATGTCTCCAAATTAAAAATTATGATTTTCGAAAAGCGCAGCAGTAGAAGAAGCATTCGTGAGCACTGGTTGCTAGGCGATCAGCCTAGCGAAGTTTTAAAAGAATATCTTGGTGTTCTCATATCTCACAGCCTTGACGGCCGACCACAAGTAAAGGATATATGCACAATTGCTTAGATGGCATTTAACATTCTATAGAGGAAATTTTTCAGCAATGACTATCGGGATTCCGCCTCAAAATTCAGGATGCTCGAGGCTACAAAGTACACTTGCCTCTGTTATTGTTAGCCCGGTTTTCGGATAAAAGCAGTTTGAGGATATTAAAATAGTTCAGCGTTTATTCTTTTAAACGCACTTTTAAGCTCTCCTCATCAACCTATATCTCGAAGCAGAACTCCCTCAAATATACGGTAGGAATCTTAAGGCTTACGCCGATTGCATTTTAAAGTTGATGAGTAGGCCGCGTCCAACTTCCAAAGGAGGAGAAAGTTTACGAATGTTTGATCTCGCCACAACATATGACGTAGGCATACTAGAATTCACCAGTATTCCGCACATCAACTTGCGGACCAGTCTGTATGATTGCTTTGCAAAGGTGGATCAGAACTTCTTCGTGCAGTGTCAACGCCGAGCTCTTACGTGCGCAACTAGGTTGCTATACAGGGAGCTATACACCGTTTCGAACCAGCTAATTCTTTCACCAACAGTTCATCAGCTAACTAGATAAATTTAATTTTCGCACTTAGAACCGAGATTTTCTTTCATTTCCTTGCAGTATGCCCTATTTTGCTAGAAATCCGCCGCTTACATCTCAGAGCGTTTATATTAGTATATATTCAACTTTCAGAAATAAATCGATGTGAAAAGGTTAGTTTCATTAGGAAAAAAGTTACTGCATATTACACAAACAAATTGACAAAAAAAGTATAAATCATATAGGTACATTGACAGACGCTTCTGCCCATATATATAAGGTCTTATAGAAAGTTTTGCTCAAACGACTGCAACCAATAATTTAAAGAAAACGATTGATTCCAGATAACCAGTTTGGTTTTAGGGTTAAACAATCATCAATTGGCCAGGTCAATCGAATGACTAATGAAATCGAGAAAGCCTTAGAATGAAAATGATATAATGTATTTTATCGCTTTTCTTGACGTATAAGCATTTGACAAAGTATAGCACTAAGGCTCTTGACATATAAGCTACGGAAAGTTTTACCGGTAAAAATGTTTGAACACTTGGAGTCTTATTTTGACAATAGACTCTTTCGCGTGAGATAGGGTACCGAAAAGTTAGAATTTAAGGAAATACACGATCTATACAGAGACGTACCTCGTACCTCAAGCAAGGTGAGTACCTCAAGCAAGCATGACTATAGCCTGTTCGCTGACGACACAGCTATCCACGCTACGGATAAGACACTCGAACTATCAACGGGAAAACTCCAACGTTTACAAAGAGCTGACAAATCGCCCTAAACGAGACAAAACCAACTAATGTAAATTTTACTTAGAAGAGGGTTAACAACTAACTTCTCTTTATCAACTCTGTACAAATTCCGTACGCAAACGAGGCTAAATATCTGGGTATGACCCTAGACGCAAAACCGAAGTGGAAGCCACACGTTAAAAAGAAACGCGATGAACTCGAAATCAGGCTACAAGAATCGTCCCTTGGCTTCTTGGACAATATTCAAAGCTTAACAAAGCAGTTCATAACAAACTGCTTTTGCATAAGCAAGTGCAAAAACCATGACTTGGATGTACGGTATACAACTTTGGGGTTGTACTAAACCAAGCAACATTATCTGTTTAAGAAACATTTCGAAATAAGACACTAATATCCGGTTTCACTGTGAAGGTGCAACTTAAGGGCCAACTATTTAATAGTCGGAAGCAAACTGATGATAACGTCATTACCGGACGAATAGATAACTTTAGTTTCGTCAAACAGACAAGCAACCTTCAATTGCCTTTTGCAAAAGTATAAATCTGTCAAGTCGCAATTTCATTTGTTTTGCGAAGCGTTGTTTTTACGTGCTTTACGTGCATCTACTTTAAAGGACTAAAAAAAAACAATACTGCTTTCTTTTGGTTCAAGTTCAATAGAATCAGCCACACCAAAAACAATTTCAAAATTTACGTTCGAAATGTGCGGTCGTGAGCGCTCAATACGTACGAAACAAAAGTCGAAGAAAAATTGACGAAACTGACCCGACCAATATTATGGGTGCGTTATACGAATCGAATGTATTCGCTCAATTTCTTAAGGCTCCGTAGGTAGCATTTAGTCTATTATAGTTGGCCCTTTAGGATTACTTAAACTTTCACGAAAGTTTGAACTCAGGAGGTATTTGAACCGTTGGCATTTCTCAGAAGAAATTGATCGAGCGTTTAGGTAAACTTTGTTTAGCTTTGTATGCCAATTCGAACATCAATTGTCATATCTCAGCCCATATTTATTTTGAAAACTGCTTTAAAGAACCCGTGAATGGAAGGAAAATATCAAGAATTTTACGTTGTTCTCAAAACTACAAACCGATTCCGGATCGTGTATTCTGTTTCGGAGATATTTGCATGCAAAGTTGAGACAAATGTGATATTGTTAGCAAATTTAATTTGACGTTACAGACTCAGCGTTAACAATAAATATTTTAATTTCTTAAACAAAACAATTAACAGGGAAATTAATGCCTTCAAAAATAAAACATGGAGCTCTCTATTGTCCAGCTTGGATAAAGCTAGCAAACCGTTCTGGAAAATTACAAAAGTAATAAAGCAAAAAGAATCAAACATTCCACCTTTGAGGGTCAGTAACAATGTTTTTTATTACTCAAGAGGAAAAGGCAAATATTCTTGCCTCGACTTTTAATGAAAACCACTCAATAGCTTCACATCTTAGTGACACTTTCACGAAAAATCAGGTTCAGTCCCACATATCAGACTTCGCAAGTAGGTCGAGAGTTATTGATGGAAGTTACTATACAACGGTAAATGTGGTAAGAAATCTTATCAAGGAATCCAAGCCAAATAAGTCCCCTGGACTTGATAAAATTAACAATAATCTGTTGAAAGCTCTTCCTAAGAAGGGTTTAATTTTCCTAACCATCATCATAAACTCTTCAGTTTTAAACATTGTCCTGTTTAAAACTGAGCTATTTTCCTAAATGCTGGAAAATAGCCAAAGTTATTCCAATACCCAAACCAGGAAAGCAAAAAGACAATCCTCTGAGTTACAGGCCCATAAGCCTTTTAAGTGTAATGAGCAAACTCTTGGAAAAAATTTCAAAAGAAAATCTCCAAATAATTATTGATGATCTAGACATCATGCCAATTCATCAATTTGGATCTAGAAAAGGCCATTCAACTTGCCATCAAATTGCAAGAACAAAAAAACAATGGATAAGCTTCTATTGAGGCACTCCACTGCTTTGGTCTTACTCGACATTGAGAAGGCTTTTGACACCGTCTGGCTAGTTGCCCTCATTTACAAGCTTATGAAACTAAATTTTCCAGATAGTATCATAAGCATTATACAGAGTTTCCTTAAGGAAAGAAAATTTGCCGTTCATGTAGGCATATCAAAATCTGCCGCATATGGTGTTCTCTTTGGTGTTCCTCAAGGATCAGTCTTAGGTCCAATTTTATTTAATTTATTTTTGGTCGACATGCCTTCTGTCAACCCATGTGTAAACATCGCTATGTTTGCAGATGATTCCGCCCTGTTTGCTTCAGGTCTTTTTTTCAATGATGTGTTTTCAGTTTTGCAAAATGCACTCAGCTTTATAGACCAGTATTTCAAAAAATGGAAAATTAAAGTCAATGCGACAAAAACGCAAGCGCTTTGGTTTAGCCGTCGCCTAAAATCGTGTTATCAGCCTAATGCTAAGCTTCAACTGTCTTCTGAACAAATCGAATGGTCAGACAGTGTAAGATACTTGGGTGTAGTCCTGGATAAAAAACTAATTTTTAAGGCGCACATGCGATGCACAATCAACAAAATAAATTCAACAAAAAGAACCCTTTGTTCTTTTATTAGCAGAGGGTCAAGTTTAAGCACGCAAAATAAGTTGATTTTGTTCAAAACTATATTCCAATCAATTCTACTCTATGGAGCTACTATATGGTTCAATTGTGCTAAGACGCACATTAAGCAACTCCAGGTATGCCAAAATAAAATCCTTAAGATGATATTAAAGCTACCTTGGCATTTCTCTACTTATAGACTTCATGAAAGGGCAAACTCGAACACAATTGCATTTCTCGCCAACAAATTTAAAGAAGCTTTTTTACTAAATGTTTATATTCAGAAAACGATTTAATCCTAGACCTTGTGAATTGAAATCATATAGAATTTTGTATATAATAGGGCCGCATGCAATATAGTATATTTAAGTCTCATGTAGGGGTTTTTACTTGTAGCATTTTCCCATAGTTCCTTGCATCATGTTAAACCTTTATTTATTATATAAACTTAGCACTAAAGATGTAAAGAATCAGTTTTCTAAACCTCTTTAAATACAAAACGTGTTAAAAATATGTAGGAATTATGCTACTTATAAAGAATTGAATTGAAGTTCACAGTTTTTTGAAGAAAAATTCATCCCCGTTTTTATCAAACTTCGTTTCAAACGTCGGTTTAAACGGCAGTTTAAACCATCAACGGCGGGCGTTCAATCAAGTAAAACTTTCGTATACACTTCCATTTAGGTTTTATCTAGCATTGAAAAACATTTTTTTGTTTTTGAATTCAGTTTAAACTTTGAATGTCGCTAAACGGAGTTGAAACTTGCACCGAAACTGAGCATAAGAGCATCTCCATGGACCATTGTATGCATATAAGAAATAGCATTTTACATCGAGATCTAGGAATCGCATCCGTGACTGACGAGGTAAGGAACTTTGCTCGCAAATTTCGCACTTATCTGTGTGGACATTGCAACCACGAAATGATGCGAACTCTAGATCAGACAAATCCTGCAAGCCAACTACAATGAGCAAGCCCGTTGGATCTAGCGTCGTAAGATGAAACCGCATATGACGGCATTGTAGAGGTGCTTTCGTTGGATGACAACTTGCCAAACGCGATTATTATAGAAGCTTGAGCTTCTTCTTAGAAAACTTAGTTGTAGCCTGACGGAAAATGGGAGAATTTTTAATGAATAGAATCTCACACTACTACGAACACGCGCGGCCAGTCCTCGTAGTACCTATGAGAGTTTTAACCTACCCAAGACAAAAAAGAGTTGAAATAAAAAAAAATCTGAATTTTAGAGGCAGGAAGCAATTTTCGCCAAATTTTCAAGGTGTATCTTAGTACTTCCAGAGTTGCTTGTAAGGGTTTTAAAGTGAGGCGCTTTCGATAAAGGCACAGAGGCTCAGTATGAGGAAAACATTCTGCCCACGTCATAAGTGAAGATCAATTACAAAGTTAAATTGAAAGTTCTGCTTAGAGAGCCGTTTAAAGTAGGCACTTACAAAACGATTTTTGACGGATTTAAAGTTGCTTGTGTTGGGTTTTTTTTCAAGAGGGACTCTTGAGCCTCCGTGACATGATAGCTATATGATGGTCGGCGTCTGTTAGGGTCGGTAAGGGTCGGCCGAATAGTAAACACCTTTTTATCTTCCAATATGCAAGTGTACAACAATTAGATGCATGCCAGATGTTTTTATGAAATACTCTGCTGGTTATATTTTTGGTTTTTTCGTAGATGCGTAACACTTGCGGGGATAAGCTGTGGTGCTTCTGTGCAGACTTTTTATGTTCCGTACTGGCTCATCAACGTTTGTGTTGAAACGAGAATTACTTTTTCTTTTATATCTTTTCTATCCTCAAATTCTTTTCGCTCGCGATGTGCTACGAATCTTAGAGACAGTCATAGCCCTTTGATCGCGACTCGCGAGCTAAGTATAAAAAAAAATTATATGACATTTCTTAATTAATTGAGATTAACTAAATCAAATTGCTTATATCTTCAAAAAAAAAAAATACTTTTAAACATAATTTCCACAGGGTTTAGCCCTAGATCCAAGGTTAGGTAAGAGTTGTCGGGCAGACGCCTGTGGCCAAGAATGTGTATGTAACGAGCATGTTAAACTTTTAGTCTTTCTGAACTGTTTTACCCACAACATCTTCGACAATTTCCCGAGGCATACTCGGGGTCAGGACGCTTAAAAAAATTGACATATTACCCCCTGGCTTATCATTTGGTAAATAAGGACATGATGCTTTTCAGAGAAATGGAACATAAAATTTATGGCGAGTAGGGAGGACACATTTATGGCTAGGTAGCTATTCCGGTCGTATGACTAGAGATGTGAAGAAAAACTTACAAAGCATTAATAGGTATTCCAAGCTTTTCCTATGTTTCTTCGGTATTTTCCAACTTCCAGAATTAGTCCATCTCACAAGTAACTTTAAATCAGATGAAGAAAATTGTTCCACAGCAAATTATCAAATCAAGATGAAAATTATAGAGAACTGTAGGACAGAAAGTAGACTAAAATCTGATTGAAGTCCAGTTTTCGGTTTTGAAGTCAAAGCCAGACTTTGACTTTTTATTGTGAATGTTGTAATGGTCTTATCTTTTTAATTCTTCGATTTTTTCGTCATCTTTGGCCGAAGCGAAGATTAGCAAGGCACCTACGTACCAAAAGTTTCTTTAGACTCTAACGCTCTAAGCCAACTGCAAGCAAAGCTAAAGGTTTTTCCAAGAATAATATTTTTAGAGCAAGCTGGCCAAAGGTAGGTAGGTCTAGGTATACTTGCCACGTAGATATAAGTATTAAAGTAATCTTGTGATGCTTATACCTAAGTAATTTACCTTAGTTCAGTCTTAAAAGCTTTTTTTCCAAGAACGATCTACAAATACACACCACGGGTTCACTTAAGGGGTTTCAAGAAACGAATAGGTATCAGCTGGATTGACTTAAAATAAAAGATAGGTAGGTAGGTACCTACATATTGTTTGATAAGATCAAAACTTACAAGAGGAGTCCTTTATGCAGGGTTGAGTAGAATTTAAAATGAAATCCAATTTGCGACACTTTTTAAGTAGATTTTTGCTTATGTCAGAAAAATAAACAAAACTTGCCTTCCGTCGGAAATTTCAACTTTAATCACTGTCGAATCAATTGTTTAATCCTTAAAAATTTGAGTTTGCATGTAATTTGCACAAATCTTTTTCAAAGAACACGACCGAAAATTCCCAACTTTACCGAAAAAGTCTAAATATGCTTAAACAGTTGACTCGAAAACTATTCAAATTAGCCCGCACTTAAGAACTTCAAACGAACAAAAATCGCCGACAGATCATTTGACAAACTTTACCGCACGTCTAATGTTTACCGCGACAGACACACAAAAACAAAACGCGCGTTCCAATTCGTGATAATTTGCGTCCACTTATAATAAACCTTGTGTGATCGAGTAGTATCTACAACACTACTTCTCTTCACTTTCGTGTACGAGAATCGTACTTGTTCCGCGCTCAGAGGTTCCAGCTCGTCATCGCAACAACTTGACACTTTATTGATATTTTGATAATAATAAAATTTAGGAGCACGCTATGTGACTGACTTCCGACACACGACTAAAAAGATACAAAAAAAACTCGCCTCGACATCGTTGTAGAATTCCATGAGCCCCCTAAGAAATCGACGGACGAGTAAAAAAAAATCACAGAGCAAACCGTCCACAAGTGTAGCGCGGGACCCCACATTCATCGCGCCTCCACCACACTGTGTGCCTTCAAAAGCGGCAGCACTTGGAAGTGAACATTAGGTACGGCTCACGAAAAAAAAAAACAGAACCATAGCAGGGGCAGCTTTTTTGGGGGGTGAAAAGTTATTGTCTTAAAAAAAAAACTTTTTCCCTTTTTTCCCGAGCCAAATAGCGCCACTTTTTCGAGGGGGAGTTTTTATTTACTTCCCTTCACTTATACTTTTACATTTTTGAGCTTCGTTTTTTTTTTTGGTCCCGCTCCACACATGAGTGAGTGTGCGTTTAAAATTTTTATTTAAGGATTTTTTTTTTAATGCAAGTGGAGATGGAGAGAATTCCTCGTGTTGTGGGAGGTAAGTTTGTAGCTGACGATCATCATAATTTAGTAACGAATACGTTCTACAACCTACAGCCCCATTGAAATTTATGTTTGGCTGTAGGCACCAGAGAGCAATTGAATTTTCTCTCTCGATCCACACATCAAACCTTTTTTGATGTGATGAAACTCAACCAAAGAATAGAATGAAATCGCATTTCCGCTTTTTATTCCACTTGATTGGATGCGTTGCTTTCTGTGTGGATACGTCCATTTCATTCGGATGTCGTTAAACTCCCCTTTTGAATAGCCACGGGAGATTTGAACAGAAAAAAAATGCATCCACACAAGTTCCACATGGAACTTTTTCGCTTAATGGTTTGTTTACAACCAACACTTAAAGAGATCCGGTCTGTATGAAAATGCCCCCCACACATACACTTGTCCCCATTCAATTTGGGAGCTAATTTTCCCCACCAAACCAGCCAAGAGCCAATCACGGACTTGCGTTGGCTTTGTCTTCTTTCTTTTGGCACTAAACCGCCGCAGTCTGTCCCTGTTGGGTTGTTCTCTCTTGCCCATGCTCCCCAAAACACCACTACACACAGTAGATTCGAGTTGGAGCGAATTCGCCGCACCGACTATAGCAAGTGCATATGGACATGTGCATATGTGTGTGGCGTGTTATGGATGTATAGATGTATCTGTTGGATACATTCACCGTGTGACGACTGACGACTAATTATTTGGCAGTAATGGCGGCGAGGGAGGAAAACCGAAAAATTAAAGCAGAATACTGGGGCTTTTCCGTGATTTTGGAGATTTTTTTTGGCATCTTTTGCTGGAAAAACGTCGCACTGCCCAAGAAAATATAAGTTTTTGTACGGAATTCTCAATGAAAGTGTATCTTTAAGATACACAGATGGAAGATTTTTGTTCTGCGTTGTTTTTTTTCCTCGTCTTTGGCTTATGCCATTGATTGGGGTTCAGCCAGTGGCTGTTGGCCGAACGGGAGGTGTAAGTTCGTGAACGGGGTGGTTACGCGTCTTTTTGTCTGGCATTTAGTGTGGAAGTTCGTACACTAAATTGGGGTTGGGTGTCTGGGAAGCAGAAGAGTCACATAACTTATCAGTTATCATTTGCATACCTATCTACTCGTTGGAATTTTAAGTGCACATATCTACATACATAATAATTGGTCCTTAGGCTGAGGGTCTTTTCCTTAAGAAGCTCGTTAGGAGAATTAGATACTGGGCCAAATGCAAATTCCCCTTATTTTAGTAAAAGACTTTTGTAAGCTAAGAACCTAGCCCTTTTCTTTAGGGCCGAATCTCTCAGTCGAAACTGAAGTATCAATTTACTTTACTCACTCAGGATGAGTTTCCGTTTTCAAATTATTTTTTTTTTTAAAATCACACTTGGCTTCCACGATGGATAAAACAGTTTTCGGCTAGGACATTGTCTTATCAGAGGACTGCCACAAACAATTATAGGCGTCTGTCGCTTTTATAAGACCCGATCTTATTGAATCTTATGTTAACTGTTCTGTCAGCTTACCTAATAGAAATAGTCAGCATTTGACTTTATCCTTAAAAATAATTGTGGCATACCAAATTCGACGTAGTTAGCATAATAGCGAGCCTGTACTCGGGTCCCTGACATTATGACAATCATGTTGCCAACACAATCTTTCAGATAAGAAAGGTGGACGGATATCCAGCCAATTGACGGTAACTTATCTAAAGACCCCTGCCTTGATTTGTAATTTTTCTGCTGACAACTTTTGTTAATCGTTCAGAGATTGCCCGTTTCCTGTCGACAAGGAATACTTTGAATATCTTAAGTATTTAGCTCAAGTCAGCTTCAATGGAAAAACAGTTGATTTTGAGTCTTTAAAGAGTTAATTTTTTATCTAAAAGAGGATTGCAGGACCTGACTAAAAAAATTCAAAAATATATGTTTACTTACTTGCCTCTCCAACATTTATTTAAACTGTCACTTTCTTCTGGAATTTTTCCAAACGCTTTGAGTTTAACCATTGTTTTTTATAAAAGGGAGGTCAGTGTGATGCATAAAATTACAGACTAATTGCCAAACTGTCATCCACACCAAAACTCTTCGAGAAAGTTGTTCGTGACAGTCTTGTCTTTTTCTGTCGCAATAGCATTTGTAGAGAACAACGCAAGGCTTTGTAAGAATCCACTGCTGAGTCCACTCTGGAGAGTCAGTTTCAGTTGACTATATTTACAATGACTTTTCAAAGGCTTTTGATCTGATTCCACATGAAATTATTGTTTTTAAATTCACTTCGCATAGCTTCCTATCTAACCTTTACTTGAGAATTTATCAAGGACATTTCAGAGGCACAAAATCAAATATATTTCGAGTGGTATCAGGTGTTCCTCAAGGGAGCCGTCTTTGTTCTCTTCTCTTTATACTCTCGATTAATGATTTCCCTTCAAGTTTAAAAAAAAAATGATACGAACTCTTGCATTATGCCGATGATATGTATGAAAATATCAAAAATAAAAAAGTCACTATCGGAAAATAGTTTCACTCCTATAGACATAGCGACACTTTCGTCATCTGGTGTCATAAAAATGGACTCACACTTAACCCAAGTAAGTGTCAAGTTATGAAAAAACCGTTCTCAAAAAAACCGTACACCGACGCACGGATTCCTCTTATGGAATTATTAAACAACCACATCCTTGGTGGCGTCTTCCGATGTAGGGATCTTGCTCTTGGTGTATTCTTTAACTACAATCTAACATTTTCCTGACATATTAATTGTGTCTTAACTAAATCGGACTACTGTATGCAGGGACTAATTAAAAGGTGGTCGTAGGATTTAAATGTTGCTTAAATTACTCTTTTGTTGTACAACAGTTTCGTTGTACTCTTTCGCTACACCTCGAATAAGCTTCACAGGTTTGGACTCCATCCTAAATTTGTAACGCAAGAATTGCTCCCACCTTGTTCCCAGAGGCTTAAGTTACTTTATCTGCACAGTGCAGAGCCTGTCTCAAAGACGTATGAATACCGATCTTGTTTTTATTCAGCACACATTTTTAGGTCACATTGACGCACCGGATATTTTGTCTTCTATCAAATTTAATTTTTGTGATGACTCTGAAAAATCTTACCAAATTACGGCAGGCATTTCACAATTCATATACCTAGCAGTGTTGTAGATTTCAATATTGACATTGACATCGTTTAAGCAAATCGTTGGATATCCCCATCCCAATTGACCATCAGTCAAGCTCTGAATCGCATCATTAATCTTCGTTGTTAAATTTTAGTTTTTTTTTATAACCTTTAATTGTATTTAGAATTTATCAGTTAAAAATCTCCTTGGCATCAACCCATTTTCAATAACATCGTATATTTTATTCAAATATCAGATGTGGTATACACGTTTTTATTGCATTTTTATATTAATAATTTGGTCAACGCTTAAAAACGCACCCAAATGTGGGCGTGGCAAAATATCTGAATATTTTGTAGAGCTTGTTTTATTGATTATAAGCAAATATATTGAATAAAACTGTTTATTAGAATGTAAATGAAAAGGGACCACGCCCACATCGGTGCAGTTTTCGCCTGGTGAAATGCCAAACCCAATACACTTACGCGAGCATGTTGCAAATCAAATTTGAGCTTCCTACGAAAAATTTGATTTTTAATGCTATTAAGTAAAGTGGGCGTGTCAGTGGGCGGATTTTAAAAAGGTTTACAATTGTACTGCTGCGAGACCTAGAAAGAACATATATCAGGTTTCAAGTTCCCAGCTCAAAACTTAAGGCCTAGAAACTACCTACAGACGGGCGGACGGAAATGGCTCATTCGACTTACAATTCGGTCTCGCTCGATCATATGCCTTTCAGGTCTTGGGGTTCTGCGGTAATTATTTCTCTTTGTTATGTCCTGTCCTGTGGAATGAAGTATAAAAAGCCGCTTTAACAATTGTAAGTTTCTTTCTTGGTTGCTATAATTTTAAGTTTTTTTTTAAGCTATGTATTTATTTTATTATTTTTCCCATATAACAAAACTGTATCAAGAGTTCGTTGCATTTACCAATAAGACCTTCACTAGTTGATGAGCCTGTGTTAGCAATATTTTGCTTGGAAATTTTCTCTTGTAGTTCCTGCTTGTTTTAAGCACTCTTTCTATATCACAGATCTGATTTGTATAAATATTAACACACAAAAAAAAAATGAGAAAACCCGTGAGAAATTTAAACAAGCCAGAAATGAATAAAATATAGTGATCTATCGAGTAAACCCATACCCAGTGTTCCAAAGGTAGTAACAAATTTTGGTCCTTCGTCAATAATATAGGGGCCTCAGATTCCATCTCAACTCTCATTTGCAATAACATCACAGGGTCCAGCTCCTTAGACGAACGTTCTATGGAGTTCGTTAAAATCTCAACAATACAAATCCGATGGTCCAGAGACTATCATCCCCATCACCTCCTCCGACTACCCTACCCCCTACCTTGACTTCGAAAGGCCTTTTAACTGCATGTAGGGAAGAGTGGGAATAGGGAGAACCGCTGAGAAATTTATCGATAGCCATATACACAGATGGGTCCAAAATGAGCATAGGCACGGGTGCAAGTCTCTACTCTGAGAACCCACTTATAGAAAAATCAATAAAATTGCCCGGTTCTTACAGCGTCTTCCAAGTCAAGAGGAGGTCCTTGCAGTCAAGGAGGCAGACAGCCAACTGTCAATAAGGGCAATACCACAGGATAATATTACCATATTTATAGACAGCCAGGCAGCCATAAAGGCAATAGCTGCCACTGAAATCAAATCCGAACTTGTTAAGTGCTGTCGCAAAGAGCTAAAGTTTTTTGGCTCACAGCACAATGTAAGGCTCTGCTGGGTTCCTGGCCACAAAAAACTTTCGTGGCAACGAACAAGCCGATGACATGGGTCAACATTGGGTCCTTAACAAGCCCTTCAATGGGTCAAACCCTCAATCTGTGACCTTAGAAGGCTGGTGGAAAACAAGATTCGGATGAAAGCAAATACAAGATGAACATCCTTGTCCACCTGTGAAATCTCAAGACAAATGTGGCTTAAATATGATAAGTCCCGAACTAACGCGCTCATCAAGAGCAACAGGAAGACTCTGTCGTTACTAGTAGGTATACTTACTGGCCACAATCTTTTGAGACACCATGCTATGAAACTAAATCTCGACAACGACGACATACGCAGAGGATGTGGCGATACGGATTGCTGTGAGGACACACCTCACTTTCTGTGCCACTGTCCCAGTCTAAGTTAGTTGAGGAAAAGAACTTTAGGAAGCTACTTCTTCCATAACTTTCAAACGCACCACTAACATCTCTTTCTAGGTTTTCTTTTCTATGTTAAATCAACAAGCTGGCTCCAGGAACTCAACACAGCGTAAGAAGAAAGCGGAACATCCATAAAACAAGTATTATCACCCACTGGGTGTCACAATGGGTCTAAATAGACCTAAGTGCAATGAGGCGAAGAATGGAATCAGCTTACGAAATATTTTGAAACACCCAAAATTCTTAATAATCGGCAAAAAATCAAAATGATACAAGGCCCCAATTTTGTCAAATATTAGGGAAGCTTAAAAAAAAGCAGGCATGGATGGAAACATTTTCAAAATTTCTCCAAATTCGAAAAGCGGGCCTTATTTCATTTTTGAGTTTGGGGCCTTTTTTCCTGAGGCGTTATTTTCTAGACAAAGTCTGCAAAAGATGCTGGTGATCTGATGGTCTGTCTTATCAAAAAGTGGAACTACTTCTTATGAAAAAACATTTTCCAGAGTCCGTCTGGACGCCTTCTTGTTCAAAATACGTGCATTTGCAATCGATGAGTCACTTATTCCTTAGGTAAGAAACTCCCTTTCGAACCGTTCAATCCAAGTGGTACTTGACGGTTTCAAGTTTGATGTCCACCGTATTAATTCTGGTGTGCCCCAGGGTTTAGTTTTATCTCCGGAGCTCTTCTTGATTTTCATCACTGATTTCTTACGTACCACACCTAATTTAATTTATTCTTTCGCTGTGGTTCCACGTGCAGGATGCAACTTAACTTTGAATAAATCGCCAAGATCAAAGATTTGTATCTCAACGGTGCCTAATGACGATTATGGCTTAATTTGTGCTCACAATAGATATTTAAAAACTGACACAATATCGACAAAATTATGGAAATTGCAAAAATGGGCCCATTTGAAGTTTGAATACAAAAAATCGCGAGGGCCTTTTGAAAGTCTTTCATTGCGATTGCTGCATCGCCAATAAACCGCAGGGATTTCGTGTTTTCGGTTATGATTAGGGATCTATTCTTTTCTCTTTCTACTTATTCTTACCGCTCGCGATGCCCATTTTGCATTTTATGAAAATAGCCATAACCCCTTGATTGTGAACTAATCATAAAAAAACGGTACATGCAAGGCCTGAAATAAGTGTTTTTCAATCAGCATAGCGCAGCGCCTTCTTGCCAAATTCATCTCCTTTTTAAAATGGAGTCTTAATAAAGCGGCAATTTAGATGCACTTAATAATTGTCTTAAATCGTTTTTTTTTTTTATCCCACCGCAACTTGAAGAATGAGTGTTTTGTAAAAAAAGGCACTCATTAAGGGCGATGGCATTTGCATTTGGTTCAAATGAATAAAAAATGAATTCCAAATGATTTAGCTAACTTTAGGTAAGCTCAGTTCTCAATCAAACGACAAAAACTTGGCACAAACGAACCAAAATTTATTTTTTTACGGTAAGACCCTTTTTGAAAAGTTTTGAAGCCCCAGCAAATACTTACTTGCATTTTAAAACTTCACAAGACATTTATTTTGACAAAGTTTCAGCTTGGTAGGTATACGGCTTATCAAATACTGTTCTTGTAATTTGCTAAAATAACAATGAAGCCTTTAATGATTATATGTACCTAATAATTTTATAGGTGGCACCGAAATCCGCAAAAGTAATTGCGGTGTCTGCTAATTTCGAGCACTTACCAAAAACATGAATTTCTTAATAACTACGTACCATCCTGATATTACAACTTACAATTGCGTTTCCTACCATAAACTTTGCCCGATGCACAGCCGTTCGCTTGAAACCAAAAATCTGGTAATTTAATTAAAATTTATCGCCCTCCAGCACATAGGTAGGTATCTGGTGTTGACCGTAATATGCAATGATTTATAGTCCCTGTAAAACTTTAAAATTGGAATATTAATAATAATGGTCGTTGCTTTTGAAAGTTTGCCCATATTTTTAAGTCCAACATAAAATGGGCGTGGACCCGCATATACCTTCAGCATACAACACATTTCAACTTCTGCATATTAAAAGTAATTTTAGCATATATCTACACACAGCCAACGAGAGCTTCGCATATAGGTAGGTACCTACGCTACATTGCAAACACATAAAACTGAAGTACCCCAACAACAAGCACACACAAAAAAAAAAAACAATCAAAAGCATAGCAATGGCAATTTTTAAAATTTATGTATAAGTATCCCTATTCACTCACATATACACGAGCAAGGAATCTCCATGGAAATATTTCAAATTTTTCAACCTCCCTCTCGCATCAGCATCCATCTGCCCCAACAGGCTTGAATCCTTAAAAGCTGTCATAGCAGAAAACTTTCCACCCTGATATCCCTACACCAGCAGCAGCGTTACAAACAATAGGTGCTGGTGTTGGTACCACATGAGAAAAGTTAGAGAGAAAATATGATTCTCAAGCTCAAACATCCCTTGGAATAGGCAACCTTTCCCCGTCCACCTCATCGTGCCGTGTTTAAAATGTGAAAAAAGCAAAGGATATGGAACGGAGCAGAAAAAAAAGCACGAAGAAATTTATATGCCTCTGCCCATATTTCCCTATGAATTTGTGAAAAACGCTTTTTTATTGGGCAATTCCGAGCGCATGTCCCCCGCGCGCGTACATAGACGCATGTCGTCGTCGTGCTCGTCGTCCTGTCCGCCACCGACCAACAATGCGGCACTGCATATAACCGGGCGATATTAATATTTGACTACCTCCACCGAATAAAGTAGTTTTCCCATTTGAAAATTCACACTCACACCATGTACGTACCTACCTATACCTACCGACAACATACCCTTCGCTTCCATAAGCACACACTACAAGTGCAGTGACTTTTCATCCCCAAATAAAGGGAAGACCATCTTGCCAGCAAGGACTCGAACTAAAATGAGACGCCCCCAATTTTTTCTCTCTCATATTTTCACATTTTTGAATTTATGAAAAATTATTTCCACCCCATCCCCCCCCCCATTTCAGCCAACATGAACACATTGAAACGAACAGACACCTGCAGCAACAACTCTGTGTGTATATGTGTGTCGAATGGGAAAAATTTTCCATTTTCCATTTTTCTCTGTCTCTCTGGTGTTTCGACAAAGAATGGGCATCCCCGACGCGGCTGATGGGGTGGCATTAGATTGGAAATTTTAATATGAATTTCCCTCGGTACAGAGGGGAGTATAGGTATAACATTGTGTAGGATTTTATTATATTTTCCCTTAGCATTTTCCTATTTTCTTTAGAAAATCCAAGAGTTTTCTAGTGGATGCACATGTGCTCCACTTGGTGGGTGGTTTTTAGAAAATGTATTCTTTTGGGTGGCTTTTCGCAGAATTTTATTTTTCGTTCGATTCTATGATGGAAAATTATTTTTTAAATATTTATGACCACTTCAAGTGGTATAGGTAGAGATACACATACATAATAATAACATACAATGGCGGGGCATTTTTCTTTACAAAGCTTCGGGTACTTATTGAAATTAAAAATAAAAATTTTCATGAAATATGAACGAAGTTGGCGAAAAAAAAAACATGAAATCCGCTTTCGATTCGATGAATTTGTGGGGGCCACCAGAGGGGATGTCCACTGTTGAAATTTTGTTTTAATTTTCTTCTTTCTTATAAGTTCGCAGAGCGTATGAAAATATTTATAAAGAATTTGATTGGTTTTCCTGAGAAGAACTGAATAAATATTAATGGTAATTCAAAATTGAACTCATCAGTTGGAGGGAGACTGGAGGTAGAAGGATCCTTGTGTTGGGGCAGAGAAGAGGATATTGCTTTACTTGTATACCTATAGCAATTTTTCAACGGAACAACCAGCTTTTCTTCTTTGGGTTCAATTGAACTTACTTACTACTTGGTCCTTCGAGCCGGATGTAAAGAGAAATATCCATACTTCAGAAACATAAATTTTACAACATTAATACTAAACGAAACTATAAAAGCGTTTTAAGGTTGGTTTTGTAGACACGGGTTGGTTACACATGTTTCGAATTTTTTTTTTTGCATTTATTTAAAATCACTAAGCACAATGAAGGCAAGGATTCTGCATCGCAACTATTTCTTTTTTATTTAATAAAAAAACACATTTTAACCTATTAAACATAAGAAATTGCAGGTTGACTTGCCAACCTGAGCAGGTGTAAGAAAGAGATTCA
Source organism: Neoascia interrupta (assembly GCA_947623515.1). Classification (NCBI taxonomy): domain Eukaryota; kingdom Metazoa; phylum Arthropoda; class Insecta; order Diptera; family Syrphidae; genus Neoascia; species Neoascia interrupta. Next base: position 198,039,435 of record OX392462.1, read on the forward strand.
CGACCGATTTGAACCTTTAACTCAAGTTAGTGTGAACTAAACAAAAATAAAGCTGATGCAACAATCCCCCACTATAACGATTGGGATTTTATGACTAAAAAAAAGGAGTTCCAGCGTATCCCCCAACAGAAACGAAAAGTGTCAAATAGAAAAATCAATTTTTTTAGTAGATCTTATTTCAAATTTAAGTTTGATTTTGTTTCAGGTATTCCATTTAGAGCACACTTTTCAGATTTTAAATCAATTCATGATTTTTAGCGGTCCGTCCAAAAATAGAAAAAGGACCTACGTTGTCCGTGCGTCCATTCGTGTTATAACTTCTGGATGGAAAGTTGTACAGAGACAAAATTTGCTGTGCTTTTAAACTGCGGAAATAGTCAGAGAATCCAACGAGGGAAATTTTTTTTAAAACGGAAATAACGGTTTAATTACAGTTTGAAATTTCATGGAAAAATTGACAAAATGTTTTTTAATACTTTATTAAAGAAGTAAGGCAGGTAAGAACAAGAAAAGCGAAACTTAAGTTAAGTATATACTGAGCTGAACGAAAAAATTCAATTTTTTGAAAATTTGAAAAGCTTTTAGGAAATGAAGAGTTGAAAATGAGTGACGTTTTTGAAAGTGTTTGAGGCCATAACTTTTGAACTGCTTCGTGCACAAAGCCAATATTAGACACGCGTATAAAACAAAACAAACTTAACCAAATGCTTAAGTCATATTTTTCAGAAAAAGTTTAAATACTGCCATTTTAACGCATTTTCCAAAAAAATCGGAAAAATTCATGAAAAAAACGTGTCTTCCATATCCCCCTTATCACTGGTATTGTTCATAAAAATCATATGAAAAAAATCACTCGCATCAGAAATTATTCAACATTTTAAAGAAAATTTTTTTTTGTTAAGTTTCAAAACCTTCTGATATTTAAATCAAAAACAGAAAAGCATTTTCAAAAACAATTTTTTAAAATCTTCTAGTATCTTAACGGTAAAAGCGATTTTGTTCAGATTTAGTACAAGTACAAAGCATACAAAAAAAAGCAATCTACGTTAAAAAAAAATTGAAATTGCCGTTTGGACCTGAGCGAAGCCTAACGAAATAAAAGAGGGGATTGTTTTACCGTTTTCGCAAAAACCATTGGTCATAGAACTAAAAAAACATCCAGTGCTAGCGTAGGTCGCTGTGCTGTTGGAAAAATATCTAACGCTAGAATTTTTATGGATTTGAAATTTAAAAAAATTAGAAAAAAGGTCAACAGAAGTAATGTCTCCCCTCTAGCACCCAAACGGTATTAAGTATAGCTTTAAAATAAATAACGGACATAGTCCATCTTCTGAGATTTCATGTAAAGCCAAAGCAAACTTCGAATATTCGAAAATTTCGAAAAATTTTAAGGTTTTTTTTACTCAAAAACGTAAAAATATTTTCGAAAACGATTTTTTAAAGGTTGCTAGTCTGTTAACGGTACGGTAATAACGTTTTAATTTATATTTGGCTGAAATATGGAGCATTTACAACGGAAGTTTACTGCATTTAAAAGGTTTCAGTATTGTCGTTTCCAACATTAAAGAAACGAAACCTATTTAAGAAAAGTGGACAATGGTAATGGAACGCATTTTGCTGTAAAATTAAAAAAAAAAACAACGTGTCCTGCAAAATATATGTCCTTCCCTCTATTTTTGAAACTGTAAGTGGCAAAAATTTGAAATAAATACCGAACGTAGTCCATCTTTTAAAATAAAAAAAACTGAAGCTGTTTTCAAATAGCTTATGATTTTCTAGATGTGCTTGAAAACACTTTAGTTGACTGTCTAAAATGATGCTGCTAGCAAGTGTGTACCTACGAGTATATCTATCGTAACTTCTGGGCCACTTATTTTACATCGACCAAATTCTACGCAGAACGCAGGCATAACCACATGAATGTTAACCAACACAAGAGCCTTGAAAACAAAAAGCTTAATTTTTAAGGAAAAAATATATAAAAAAAAGGAAAAGTCTTATATGCCTCCTACAACTTCTCCGAGTTGAATCTGCTGCAAGAATTTTGTAGGCTTTTTTTATGAGTGAAAAATTAAAAAAGTTACCCGATATGAGAACTGTAAGACTCCACTACGAAAAAGTGTACAACAGAATGTCAAATGATTTTTTTTTATCAAGCCCGAGGAATAAGTGTTTCCTATAAAATTATGAATGTAAAATATTTCCAGAATTAAAAATAAACAAATAGAATTTAACACAAACTGCACAATAAAGGTTAACCTCACCTACAGCAAAATTCGACCGCCCGCTCCGCGTATGTCTGCATTCTTGACAGTCTTAATTTTTACTTATAAACGATTACTTTTTTAACAATACTTGTCAATGTGAAAATTTGGTTCAATTTAGAGAAGGCTAATTTCCTACTTTCATAGAGAGTTGACTTTAAGGTCAAACAGTGCTGCCATCAAGCAGGATGCAAGACTTAAACTGTTTCACACAAAAAATCCTCTGAAGTTTTGATGCAAGCTAGCAACCTTTTTGCTTTGTTGAAGACATAAGCCATGGAGAGAAGTTGTTGAATTTACCGAAAACGACAGATGGTTCAACGTTTTCCGGTCTTGATTTTCAGCTTATAACATAAAATGTTGAATTAAGCGCTTCGATTAGTTGTTAAATCAACTACCAATACGTTGAATCAACAGCCTAGAGTGCATTCACAGGTAATCATAAAAATGGTAAGATTAATAGAATTGTGTGTTGATAAGTGCGTTTGGTAAAATCTACATTGATCGATTCTACATTCAAAAAATTGAAATTGTTAATTATAGCAAGTGGGAATGTTTTAATGATCTTGATGTTTTTAAAGCCTACGACGGAAAATAAGTGGAAAAGAGTATCGATAGTATAGGTTAGGTAAGGTTAGGTTGGGTGGCTGTCCCCGCTGGGCAGGGACACACTTAGACCAAAGAAGATCCATTGTGATACCACTTGTAGGACCGGATTTACCAGCCCGGGACCTAAATGATGACTACCCGTTTGGGTGGGAGGGGTCTAGGCGACCGGTGACGGTATAAACCTGTACCGAAGGTCACAAACCAGAGTTTGATTGGTTGAGACATACCCGAGGGTAATGAAGGCTGGGGGTAACCGTTTCGGTGTGAACTGTTGTCAGCAGAGTTGAGCGGGGCCAGTGAGAGACTTTCCTGAAGAAAGGGTGGTCTCGTAACTGTTGGACTCCAGATGGGAATTTGCCTGTTGACACGCTTTTGCTAAGAATAATCCTCGGGGATGGGAAGGTGCGGGGTAACCGATTCAGTGTAAACCCTTGCAAGGGGGAATTCTCAGGCAAGAAGTTTATTGTAGGGTAACCGTCTTCGGTGTAAACCCGTACTACAGGCAACTCGCGTTAGAATTGGGGGAAGGTAGGGGTAACCGAAGCAGTATAACCCCGTACCAGTGAGAATTATGTGCTGGTGATCCCGTGGGGGAGGAAAAGTGAGGGTAACCGAAGCGGTATAAGCCCACACCGATCGAGCCCTGGGAAAAACACTGGGATATGGTGGGGAGGGTAGAGACGAGGAAAATGGCAACTACTGTAGGAGTACTATACTAATTACGTCCCGTGTGGTGTGAGGGACGAATAGGGGAGGTGTCGCGGGGTATACTTGGCGCTCCACTGTAGGTGCTCCCTCGCCCACATAGACCACATAGAGCTTCTATGTGCAGGAGGGATGGGTTGTGTGATCACAGTTAGGCGTTTAGCCATTTTGACCCGGAGATAAAGTTCATTAGCCTCTTTAAATCGGATCACGCTAGATCATTTAGATCATCAAAGAAGTATTTACCCCAAGTTTTCCTTCTCAATGTTGATAGGGTGGGACAGTTGCACAGAAAGATGAACCATGGTCTCTTCTTCTTCCTCATCCCTGCAACTTTTGCAGAAGTCGTTGAAGAAGGCACCAAATCTTCTGGCATGTCGTCCTACCAGACAGCCAGAAGATTTGGCCTGTGAGGGCCCCAATTATCTTTCTAAGATTCGTCCTATTGAAGGATGAGTCTCTTTGTTTTCCTACGATCGAGCTCTGGCCAGATTTGTTTGGAAGAGAGACATGTGCTGATGTTATTCCACCTATTGTTTGCCATTGTGACGGCTTCGGTGTCCAGGTGAAACTTTATCGAGTTTATGGGTGCTGCCGTTTCCGTTGTATGAATCAGATTAGCATTAGCACCTAGTTTAGCTAGTTCGTCGGTTCTGCAGTTGCCTGAAATATTTCTGTGGCCTTGGCTGGAACCCAGCACAGGGATACGACGCACCTGACAGCAATCTCGTTCGGAGATTCGTGGCATTGCTTTACCAACTTGGATCGTATGGTTGGCGATTCCAAGGCTCTTATTGCAGTTTGCCGGTCTATATAAAAAACAATAGCGCTGCAGTCTATTGAGTTAATTGAAAGCCAGGCCGCGGCTACGAACAGCTGTAATTTCTGCTTGAAAAACACTACAGTGATCCGGCAGGCGCTTGGAAATCAAGAGTCAAGAGTACTGGAAAAGACTCCTGATCCTACTCCAAGTGCTGTTTTCGACCCGTCTGTGTAGATTTCTTTTTCAGATGCATTTGTAAGTAACGTGTGATTTTTTAAGAGGTTGAGAACTTTTTTAAAAAAAAAAAACACAAAAAAATCGAAAAAATTAATGAAATATTTATTTGAGTCGATAGTTTGAACCTTGCAATTTAATGTTTAAAGATAATTTCATGCAAATGTTGACCGCGGCTGCGTCTCAGGAAGCCCATCCGCTGAGTCCAATTTTGGCATACTCTTTCACACATATTGGCCGGTATCTCACGAATGAATGCATGGATGTTGGCTTCCAGCCAGACATTTCGCGGTCTTCTGTCACACTAGCTGATACGGCCGCAATATTTTCTTCACTACGCACAGTACGTAAACGTGTTGGTGGTTTAATGTCCAACAAAGTAAATTCGGTGCGAAATTTGGTCACAATCTTCCGAATAGACTGCTCAGAAGGTCGAGAATGCCGACCATAAAATGGAAGCAGCGCGCGATGAACATTTCGAACCGAGCACGAATTTTGATAGTAAAATTCAATAATTTGCAAGCGTTGTTCATTTGTAAGACGATCCATGGTTAAATTGCAAACCAAACTGAAGCTGTTTGACAGTGACACAAGGTACTAAACACACGTCAGCTGTCAAAACCAGTGTTGCCAAAACCAAACCAGCTAAAAAATCGCGCTTTAGTATAGGTACATTATGTATATTAATGTTTATCATATGTCTTCTATGTGGTCCTTCTTCTTAGCGTAATTTTATTTATTGCACTAGGGTCGCCTTGGAGCAGTTCCTGTCCTTTTTATGAAATAAAACACCTTAAAATATTATTTAAAAAAAGTATTTAAAAATGTACATAACTCACGTTTTGCTGAACTTTTATGTTTTTCTGGTGACCACGACTCTGTAACTACCATTTTCCGACTTTCACTTCAGACGCAAACAAACTTTGTTGTTCCTCTGCGTACAAAACTTGACAGAATTTCGAATAAGCCAGTCAAGAATTTTTACACTTCAACTGACGGTGATCTGATGAACATCTTACAGATAATCTGGCAATAACAACGTACATGTCCGTAAATTTTGCAGATTCAACCACTGAAGAAATATTTAACTATAAGAAATATTGTTTTAAAAAATTCGACAATATTTTTATAGATAGCTGGTCGAGACTTCCTTCTACCAACACCCAGAGAACCGTCATGCAACAATGGTTTTTTATAGATAAGTTTCATGCTAAGTTGAAACACCCTTCTAGATCATTCCAAATATGAAGCGTTTTTGTTTTTACAATTAACGCCTCTGGTGTTGACTTTTGAATGTCAGAGAGTTTTTTAAATGTTGAAAATTGCTACCGTTGATAATTATATACTAGCCGGTATAATATTTTGTAAGTCAAAAGCTGATGATTTCTGCATTTGGTTAGCTGAGAAAGATGATTTTTTCATGGAATCAGATCCAGTTGACTGACACCTTCCTGTAAATCTGTTAATGCTAGATTTAAAAGTGTCTGTTAAGTCAAGCTTTACTGACCAAAAATGTGCTTTAAAAAAAACCCCCGTCAAAAGGTAGACTGAGAAATTGTGCTAAAAATTCCTACCTTGTTCCTTAATCCTTTAAAGACTATACATTACCTACATCCTCGAAAATAGTAGGAAAGATTAAGGATTTCCTGCTTTCGTGCTCTTGAATTTCTGCTATCGATCGGTGTATTTTGCACAAAACAAGGATGCTGACCTCTAATCAATGTTGTTTTTTTTTCTTTCGTCCATACTCCCCAACAACCTCATGTGTAGAGTCCATATATTACCTATAGCTGTGGGTTTATTCATTTATAGTATATACCGGGAAGTAAATGACTTAACTTGGCTCACTTTCCTGTGTTGTACATCGTAAACACAAGGTGATGGCGGCAAGCAGCCAGCGTCGCGTCGTCGGTCGGTCGACAGCATCGAGTGGTCAATGGTGCGCCTCTCTTGCTATGGTGGTCGCTGCCGCTTCAGCACCACGAATTACTCTCTGGGACATACGAAAGGAACCGAATGTGAGTGAACCCCTTTTTCGCGTTGTGTGTGAGGATATGTTGGGGTATAGTGGTGGTATGTGCTGTGCATTGACCACATTCGACAAGGACAAGAAAATAATGAACAGCAACAGCTAGATTTCGCCCTCCTGCAGCCCCCACGACATGTTCACTTTCTTCTTTGCCCGAGCCATCGTTCAGTTTGCCAGCAACAAGGATATATAATGGTATCCTCGCATCTACGAATTTCTTACTTGAGTTCAACTACCTTTCACTACCCGTACAGTAAGCATATGTGCATGAGTGTGTGTATGCTTTTTTTCTCACAGCACCCACCTCCCCCGAGAGTTGCCCACTCTATCGTCCTTCGTCAATGACTTTCATTAGTTGTGACGTTTATCGATTAACAGTCACCCGTCGTAGTCGTAGTAGTTTGGGGGCGGCGAAAAAACAACACAATGTCCTGTGTTCGGCGATGTCTGTCGCTTGTAGTTTTGGGTCGTCATCATAATTATCATTCAGCCGTGCATCGTCTGCCCTCAGGACTCGTGCGAAATCAGGATCAGTAGCACACCTATGACCTGTGCTTAAGGTAAAGTGCTGTAGGTGCTCAACGTCAATCGGTCGGTATGGCGTCGACTTGTCCCAGCTCCTTGCCTGCTCCACAACTTGCAGGCTCCTTATGAAGATGGGGTTCTCTGCCTTTTTGCTTTTGTTTTTGTTTCACCGCTTGGTGTTCCTTTTGGTGATTATTATTGTTGTTGTGACGGCTGCCGATGGAGCTGCGTACGGAGAAAAAATCCAATGACTTTGGTACCAAATAAGACCGAAGATGTGTATATATACAAAGAATGAGATAAGTGACGGGGGAAGAGCCATACATAAGTGCCTAACCTTGAATTGAATGCTTAAGACACTCATGCTCGGAGAAGTTGTGTGAGCGAAGATAAATTTCTCGAAAATCTTGACCTTAGCCAACATTGGTCTATTTCGATTAAAGTTTATACGAAAGATGGAATTCCGGCGAAACTTTCTGGTTCAGGGGTAGTTTTCCTATGACAACCCCTCAATATCGTGTCTGCCATATTACTTAAACAGACGGTGCCTTAAGTCTGATGATTTGAAGCGTCATCATACCTCATACTCATCTAGAAACTTTGAAGTTTAAATAAGTAAGTATACCTAAGGTATGGAAATATCTCAAAAGAATGAGAAATCAATGCGGTTCTTGTTCTGCAAGAAAATTTTTTCAAGAGAGATCCTCAAAGGTTTGGAATTGAACCGGATTGAACCGGAAATGGACAAGAAAATGGCAAGAAAAACGAAATAATTCTTTCGTTCATGGTTCTCATAACTAACGTCTCATTTGGGTCAGGCAATGAGCAACAGGTGGCATTAATCAAGGGTTTGAGGCCTCTCTTGACAGATAAATCTATCAAAGTGTTTTTTCAGTCCCTCGCGTAAGTCGGGCCATTAAAAAGCTTTTATTATGTTTTAAAAAGTTAAACAAAAGCACTTCAGGTTTTATCGTTACAGGTTCTATCGACCCTTATAAAAACTAGACACATTTTAATGTGGAAAAATTTTAAAAAAATTTTTTCGCCTCATACCATTGATAGAAGGGATCGTCATTGCGCAGATACATGGTCCTCATACGCCTTAATACGTAGTTGTCTCCAAAACGTGATCGGCTAATGACAGTCAACTCTTATCACGTGTGGCTTTATTACAGGTTTTTTATCTTCCAACATTTACCACAAGATAAGTGTCTTCAAATGGCTTGTATAAGAGACGTCCCGCTTCGCTAGGATACGATCTCATTAAAACCAGCCTTATAACCTGCCCTGCCATAAGATCCTCTTTAAGATCTCGAATTATCAAATCGCAAAAAAGAGATCCATTGAACTATATGCTTCCTGCCGGAGATAATGACCATGATGAGGATGACGCAGATGATGATGATGATGATGTTGATGATGATGACGATGGTCGTGTTGATGGTGTCCTTAGTCGATGTACAACGAACGAGTTTATAGCACCTATCTGGCCATTTATGCCAGCCTGTATGTAGTGGCTACTTTAGATTTTAGCAAAAAAAAAGCAAAAAAAAATACAACTGCCATAACACACGCTCTTGTGGCCAAACACATTTGCGCGAACGCGCGCTCAAGCACACATGCGCCAGCAATAACAGCAACAACAACAAGACAATTTACCGCAGCACACATATCGGGAGCCACCAGAAAATCGTCCAATTTCTTGCATGCTCAAGTATATCACGTTTTTCCACAATCTTTTCTTCTTGCGCGGGGGTAGAAAAGGCGAAGAAAAGTCTTTTGTGATGAAATAAGTGAACGGAAATTAAGGAAAACAAAAATCCATTCTCATTTTTACTTGTCGTTTATTGCTTGGAAGGACGATCTTACTTTGTTAAACTGCTTGGTATTTGCCATCTGTTATGACATACCAATGCACAAATAATTGAAATAATTTGTAACAGGTTTTTAGGTCAAACCACACATTTGAGTCGAGTAAGCACCCTTAATAATATACAATTTTTGTTTTTAATTAAAACTTCTTCCCGTAAGTGTTGACCAAGTTTTTACGGGGAAATACTCTAGTGATCACTGCCCTGGTTGTCCTGTCTAATATAATCTTGGCCTCCTTTCAGTCTTCTAAGGTCAGGAGCCTTAAAAAGGATTTTTAAGGACCATTTAGGCGCCCTCGCTCCGCGACCCTTCTAAGGATAAGCGGTGACCGAAAATTATTGATTGATTGATTGACTAAAACCGATTCTTTTGCAGCTGGGTCGATTAATACATATCCTATCTTCCTTGTACTATACATATTTAAGGGATGAAGTGTAGGGTACGGTACGTTCCGTTTTTGTTGGAGGTTTCTACTATCCGATGGAGCACTCAGACACAACTACTGGTCCATTGTACTACCACGCGGACACCTTACTTTAATGTATTTAGTTTACCCGCCTTTCGAAGAAAACGAGAAGGAGATTCAGTGATGAAGAGCTTAGGTGTTCGGCACTCACCAAGGATCTGCCACCTGATGCAAGCAAAGGCAGGACAACTACAGATGAAGTTTTCCGCTGTATTGTCGTCCTCTCCACAGGCAGGACAGGTAGTGGTTTCGCTCAAGTCTAGCACATTAAAGTGCCTAGCAAAATCTTGGTGGCCAGTAACGACGCCTACAAGAAGTCTGCAATCGATTCTCCTGAGAGATAGAAGGAAAGACGCTGACCCCTCGCAGATGTCCGGGCGTAGTCGTTTAGCCTGTCTGCACTCATCGCAGTCACACCAACGAGCCCCTGCTCACGAGAAACCAAAGTATCAATGGCACACGTGAGAACAGATGCAGGCAGGTTCGGGTCCTGAGAACTTCTTCTGAGCCGAGTTTGGCAAGCTCATCAGAGATCTCATTTTCCCGGATACCAGTGTGACCTGGGACCCAAACAAGATTCACTACATATAGCCTTCCGACTAAGTTCAACGAATGCTTGAGCTCGAGCACTATCTTGGACGAGGTAAGAGGGCTGAGCGGCTTGGCTGTCGGTGTAAACGCATATGCTTCTTGCCCTCCACATGTTAGTCACAATAAAATGTTCGCTTGGAAGATAGACGCATTTTTACCTAAGGGGTAGTGGAGTCTAATGTTCTCGCTTTCCACAAAGACTCCAGCACCAGACCCCTGTCCGATTTTGGAGTCATCCGTGAAAATACGATGACATTCTTTCCCTGGCTTAGAGTCTGGCCGAAGCCATTCCATTACCTGATGGAATGGCTTCGGGCAGAGTTTTGTCGCAAAAGGATTTCTCTGGTCGAAGGACAATTCTCGGACAAGTTCTTCAAAATTCCAATGCTTGTGGTACCAAAAACCACCCCTCTTCAAGTGAAAGATGGTTTTCAGCGTACGCCCCATGATAAGAGTTTAAGTTTGGCAAAAGCGGCGGTAACACGTTTCCGCAAATGCCTGTTCCACCAAACAACCGATGCGGAGAGTGGTCAAACCATGGCGGACGTATAGATCCAGGGACCCTTTTCGGCGATAAGCCCCATGGCTTGCTAAAAGCGTTTCTGATGCACTACCAGGAAGTGGACAGTGCTTTTTCGGTTTTAGTTTCAACATGCTTGTACCATAAAAGTTTTTCTATCAAGGATTACTCCCAAATATTTGACTTCATCAGATATCGAGACAGCCCAAGTAACAATTTTACTTCGGTAAGGCCTAAGTTTTCGATTTTGGGAAGTTATTGTTTCTTTAAGGCCTCTATAACACTTGCCGATTATTTCCGAGGCATAAATTTCTGACACAATTTGTATAAGACCTTAAAGAAGCTACAGCGAGGTCTTACAGAGAAATAAGATTCTGTTCATCTCCTCTGTTACTTTGTAAGAAGTCTACTACTTCTATAAGGCCTTATAGCAGTTTCCGTTCTTCAGTGCAGAATGTGAACTCCTCTATAAGGCCGTATAGAAGTTTCGGTATCTACTATACCTGTAACAGGCATTATGTTACAAGCTTAACCGAAGCAGATACTTCTATAAGGTTTCTTTCTGCAAAGCTTAACCGACTGTTGCTTGTATAAAGTTTCCCATTGCAAGCCCTACCGAAACACCTTTAAGCACTTTTGAGTCAGACCAGTGACCTTCCTCCTTCGTAAAGACAATAAACGTAGTTTTAAGCCCATTCCTAGTGCACCAATCATCGATCAAGTCCAGGATTCTTTGCGCCTGAGAGCACACAGCCCCGAGGTTTAAGCCGACAGAAAGAACGGCGACATTATTCGCGTAGGCTTGTGTGTATAGGTTTCTGGAAAGTTGAGAACCGGTAGTAGAGAGTCTAAAACCATGCACCATAAAAGGGGGGACAGAACAGTCTGGGTGTAGAATATGTGAGCTCTATACAAGGAGGATTATTAGTGTATGAGTAAATCAGTTTCCCTTATTCTACGAAGCACGATTGTCGCAACTTAAATCGCGCGTTTCAGTTGCGACAATTTCCCGAATCGCAACTTTTTTAAACTGCCTTCATTGCCCTGACCCTTATTAATCAAAAGGTTCCACAACAGCAAAAACGCAACTTCTTCTCTTCTATTACTCAAAAGAATCGGCTGCAAGGTGCAAGTGGGCATTTTGTTGATCTATCAAGACTTACGCATTGATCGCTGGGCTTGAGCGAAACAATCACCCGCCCTGCAGCGAAACATTTTCTCAACAATCGTCCTGTCTTTTCTTGTATCATATGCCGCGTTTTCGGGGCTTAGGTGACTGGTGAGTGCTGAATATCAAAGTTCTTCATCACTTTTTGAGGAAATCAATTAATACTTGAAGTAAGGTGTCCGAAAGGGTAGCTCAATGTCACACTAGTCGTGTCTGTGCGAAAACTAGTGGGAGGGTGTTTGCACTCTTCCAATTCAGTGCAATCTATGCAACCTCAGAGAGCATTAAGATGTATTCCATTTCATGGGAGAGTGCCCCATTCTGAGCGAGCTGCGAAGAACGTTTTTTGGAGCGGGCAATTCTGAACGGAGACCAAGGTTGGGACATAATCTACAAATATACTGTGAGTGCATCACGCTACAGAAGACGTATCATTGAGGGCGACTTTTAAAATGTTTTTAAAAGTCTGCCAATAGACTTTTGTTCATAAAGCTTTTTTTTTTATATACATATCATTTTGGAATCCAATAAAAGTCCTTTAAACTAACTAACTTAAACTAACTAGTGGGGGGTTTACAATCCGCTTAGGCGAATCGTTTGATACCCCATCCCAATCGACCATTAATTTTTGCTTTTACCGTACTTTTTCATGATTCAAACGAAATTTTAATGAATTGATTTTAATTTTTAGCCCATTAACCTTAAAAAGCAGCTATTGACAACAGTTTTATTCTCCGCTATATCCCTAAAGAGGTGCTGAGCGTCCTTTAAAAATCCGTTTTTAACCATTTTGAAATTTTAATATTTATTGCGATGCGAAGATAGGTAACGTTCTTCATTTGTTTAAATCCGCCAACGACAGTCTGCATAAATCTTTCACTGCGGAATAAGTGCGGAAAGTGCAGTTCCATCGTGCACGTTCCAGATGGCTTCGTAAAAGTGCGATATGGCTGCGATCTGAGCTCCAAGTGCAATTATCCGATGGAGCAGTTTACAGTCAACGAGATCATTGGGCGATAAGATTTGCTACCTCAATCTCGCGATACCCCGATAAAAATCTCCACTTCCAGCGTAGGTATAACTACACTTGCAATAGAGAGGACGTCGTATAGTCCGTCGCATCATCACACATTTGGCTTTGCTTCTTTTGCTGTTCGATCAGCCACCGATCAGGCTGCTGATGTTGGCTCAAATGCAGGCCTTAAGGTCCGCATATGTGGTGTGGATTCCCTTTTCCCTTTCAAATTAATATTTCTTCATATATATATTTTTTTTCATTTGAGGTTTGGAATTTCCTTCGACACATTTTGTAATTTTCTTCCTTTTTTAAGGCAACATATACTCGTTAGTTTATCTGCTGCAAATGCGCTCCAGCTTGTGCTTGAGGAAATCTATGAATGAGATAAATATCTGCAGTGACTGTCAATGACAGTTTTTCAATCGAGCCTGGGCTGCTGATCCACCAAAGTTTTACTAATAGCCTTTTTGCTTCGCTGTGAATAGCTATAGAGGTACGTGCCCACTATTTTCATTGATTCGTGTTCGAGATTTCGCAATTCCATTGCGATTATTATTTATTTTTGGATTTTGAAGTTTTATTTTTTTCTCAAGAAAATTATGAAATTGATAAAAATTATTAGAGTCATGTGAATGGCTAAAACGTGCGATACTATTCGAGAGGCATATCAAATGTGGAAATTCCACGTCATTTTTATTGGAGTCTTGTGAGTTATAGTACCTCCGCATCCGGATCGTTTTATGTGATTCGAAATTGATATGATTAGGAAACAAATTCACCTAGCTAGGTTTATGAATGTCTATTTTTGGGTAATGAATCAGGCCACGACCTACCCAACCAGTTATATTTTGTCAATAATAGGCAGGAAGTATTGTTTCTATGCCTTGCAGATATCAGCTATGGTGATCTGATAAGTGTGTTATTGAGCTTTAAATCGACAGGGGAAATTAATGGTATCGGCCAAATCTAGTTTAGATCTGGTCAAAACTGGATCTCGTGATTGTAAATATAACTTTTAAGCTCTTATTGTAGCAAATAATGTCCACAATTCAAGCCTATGTTAATGACACTGGGGTAATAACCCTGAAGTTAGTCAAGCATTTTTATTTGTGTGACTCTTATGACTTTAAGAACTTTTAGACTTCATAACCAGGGTCTCTTGATGAAATGGAGAATTTTCCACAAATGGATGGTGCAAGCTCTCTGTTCAATAACATCTTTTTTGGATAATAACACTTATAAACGATTACATCTTGCATTATATCGTGGTAGTTTTTTAGAGCTAGAGCACAGGGGCAACTTCGGCCATAGTTATACCCCATCCCATAGGATAGGAGGTATATTAAGTTTGATTCATAGTTTGTAACATAGGGAAATAATCACCGTAGACCTCCAAGATCTTAAGGGCATATGATCGAGATCGAATTGTTGGTCGAATGAGCCATGTCCATCCGTCCGTCCGTGTGTCGGTAGTTTTTAGGCCTTAAATTTTGAGCTAGACACTTGAAACTTAATATGTGTTCTTTCTAGGTCCCGAAACAGTACAAGTGTAAAAAATTTCAAAATCCGCCCACTGACACGCCCACTTTACTTATTAGCATGAAAATTCAAAATTGTCATAGGAAGCTTAAACGCGTACGGGTACGCTTGGGTAAGCGTTATCGTCGCTTAAGTGTATTGTGATTGACGTTTCAAAAAAAGGCGAAAACCGCCCCCTTTTGGACGTGCTCATATTTCATTTGCATTTTATTAAGCATTTTGTATTCGATATATTTTCTTTTAATCCAAAAAACTTGCGCTATAAAATGTTCAGATATGTGTAAAAGCTATGAATAAATTTTTGCCACGCCCTTTATTGGGGGCGCTTTTAAGTATAAACCAAATTTTTAATATGAAAATGCAATCAACACATGTATACCACTTCTGGTGGATGCCACACCCCTATTTGAGGAAGAGATTTTACAACTGAGAAATTATAAATACAATTGAAGTTAATAGAAACTGAATTTAACAACCAAGATTTAAGACACAATTCGGAGCTTGAAAATGGTCAATTGGGATGGGGTATCCAACGATTCGCTTAAGCGAATTGTAACCCTCCCACTAGTTTTTTTTTTTTTGGGGGTTTCACCCAATATGAGCTCGGTTCAGGTCAGCATTAGAAAGGTTTGGCGTCTGACTACCAAATACCATCCACGAAGCAAATGAAATCTGCGTAGTTTCTAAGACCTACAGGGGGTGAGCCAACAGCAAGTTGGAAGTTTAAATTGATTTAGCAACAAATTTATTGTGAATTAGATGAAAAATTTAATTTGTTGCCAAATTTCAGTCTATGGCAATTAAGAATCGAGTACCAAACATTTTATGTAACCACAACAGCATTTGTTACATGCGACCATTTGTAAGTCAAAAAACTGGAAAGTTTTTTGAATGTTACAGGACCATTTGGCCGAATGTAAATTTAGTTCCATTTTAGATCCTGGATTGTTTCTGATTGCAGTTAACAGAGAGCACGCCAAAATAAATCAACCGAAAATAGGAGACTTTAAAGTAGGTACCAAGGACTTAACAAAGAAATAATTTTGTTCTTTCTTTTTTTAAACGTTTTTATCTTATATGACGCTTTCACGTTGATTTGCTTTATAATGATTTGACCTAATTGAGGGCCCCTTTGGCTTCCATGACCATGTGGGCCTTATGTTAAGAGTTAATGAGGAGAATCGGCCACTCGGCGCTCACATCAAATAAAAATTAATATACACACAATCAACATAAGGGATTTTCTGACCGGCCATTCTTCAGCTGGGGTCCCAGGTTCAAATCCCAGCCGAGGGAAAATATTTTTTGGGATAAAAGTCAAAACAAATGGTTTTTAAAGTTGATAAATGCCAAATTTTCTAAGAAACGTAGTTTGATCATGCCAAAATTCAGCTAGAACGATAGGTCGATGAGGTCCGATAACGGTATTCAAGCTAATCGACTTTGCTGCGGGGCGACACGTTGTGTCTGTTAGCACACGGTTCCGGCATCTCAACATCCACAAAGGAACATGGAGAATATTTCCCGACAAAACGCGATTGACCGCGATTACCGGCAACCAGCGATTGACTAAATTGCGATCGACGTAAGGCACTCCTTCCAGTATAATGGATGTCCGAACTTTTCGAGGGGCCAACATTGAGTCGGATCACAACCTGGTTGTAGCCAAGGTATAGCTGCGGATATCCCGACCAAACGCTAAAAAATGGAAATATTATGAGGAAGTTTGGCCTCCGGGTAGGCTAAATCATCGCAAGAGATAACAGGTCCTTCTCCAACCGAGTCCTCTCAAGACCTTCTACGAAGTCCTGTACAACCTGCATCAAGTGTTGATTATAGTCAGTGGCAACCGTGCCTATATGCCATCAAAAATACAGCTCCTGTAGTGCTGTGTTTAACACGGCCACCACAACAAAACCCCTGGTTTGACGATAAGTATGCCTGCAAGCACATATGCAGCTAAACAGAAAGCATACAAGGCGGCTCTGCATAGAAGAAATAGAGATACCCGCAATTTATACGAGCAGAGGACGAGAAAAGCGTGCATTTGGAATCGACGAATCTCTTATTCAATGGATTAGTAATTACCTTTCGGACCGTTCAATTCAAGTTGTTTTGGATGGGTTCAAGTCTGCAATTCACAAAATAAACGCTGGGGTTCTCCAGGGCTCTGTTTTGTCTCCGACTCTCTTTTTAATCTTCATAAATGATGTTTTGTCTGCTACTACTAATTCAATTCATTCCTTTGCCGATGACAGCAACCTCAGTTTTTCATATTCGTACTCAGCTCCTTGTCCCTGCTCTTCGGACGTTGAACTGCAACGGCAGCGTATGTCAAACTCATTAAACTCTGACCTTAACAGCATTGTATCATGGGGATCTCAAAATAGAGTAGAGTTTAATGCTTCTAAAACTCAATGCTGTCTTCTGTCATTGAAGCAAAACCGAAACACCCAGCCATTGTCCATGAATGGCACTTGCATCGACGAAACCGAAACGCTTTCCATTCTCGGTATGTGTGTCAATAACAACCTAAGTTGGAATGACCACATATTCGACGTCGCCAAGAACGCTGCGAAATGCCTAGGTTTCCTTAAAAGATGCAAGAAATATTTCACCCCTTCTGATTTGGCTATTTTATATAAGGCCTATATTCGCCCTAAAATGGAGTATAACTCCCGTGTCTGGGCTGGTGCTCCTAAAACAACACTGCACCTGCTCGATAGGATCCAGAAACGCGCGATAAAACTCATAGGTGACAGAAATATTGCAAAAACTATCGACTCACTCGAACATCGACGCAATATCTCTTGCTTGTCACTGTTTTACCGTTTTTTTTACAAACAGTGTTCCAACGAAATAGCCATTTGCACTCCACCCCTCAAATTATTCAACCGTAATACTCGCCAACGATCGAATGCTCATCAGTTCACCCTTGAGCCGACTTTCGGGCGTACTGTCAAGTTTAGCGGTTCTTTCATAAGCCGTACAACGCGAATGTGGAATGTCCTACCACGACAACTCTTTCCTATGCAATACAACCCACAACTGTTCAAAACAAGAGTGCACCGGTACCTCTCATCCCTTTCCCCTTCTTCTAAACCTTTCCGCTCGTGAGATGCTAAACATTAAAAGGGTAGCCAATCCCTTGTTCGCGAGTACATTATAAAAAAAAAGAGGACGAGAGAGAGGAACACCGGCTTCTCAGAAGGAAGAAGAAAGTGCACGAGAAGAGCGCGGTAGAAAAGATAGTGATGCTACAACAGGAATGAGGTTCGAAAGTTCTAAAATACCAATGAATCAAATGGTCTTGTCAAGGGTATAAGTTTCAACTAAAGCGTGTTAAGATGATCAAGGGAACATCGTAGTGGAATCAAAGTCGATGCTGAAGATTTCGACAAACCCTTTCTTTAGAATGTATAACATCGGCGTTAAAGCGATCCCGCTGTCAAGCAGAATGTACTACTCAACTCGGGCGAAGAAGTCACCTGATCCTAGATGAACTGGAAGTAGCTGTGTCTAAGTTTAAGTGCAACAAAGTTGTCGGAGCTGACGACCTAGACGTCAAACTTCTCAAATTTTCTGGCGATGAGCTGGTAGGAACATGCTGCACGCACCAGTTCATCGCTGAAAGATTTGGTCAGAGGAAAGCATCGCAAGCATTTGTCAATAGACCTCTGCATTGTTTGTCCGATCCTCAAGAAAGGAGACCCTCTGAATTGTGCCAACTACAGAGGCACTCTTTTAGTAAACAATATCTTTTTTGCTGTACTGTGTGAATGCGTAAAGTCGTTGCCAAGAATCTGATAGGAACATATTTAGAATATACCAGATCAGGTGTGGCTTTAGGCTAGGAAAGTCCACTATCAATAAAATATTCACACTGCGGCTGAACTTGGAGAACATCTAGGAATTCCAATTCATTACCCACTATTTTTTCACCGATTACGCATCAGGACGACCTATACAGGGCAATGTCTTATTTTTTGCATTTCTGCCAAACTCGGCAGTTGTAAGATGACGATAGGAAATTCATGCTGCGTTCCGCCAAGATCCGGTAAGGACAAGGCGAAGCGCTGTCATGTGACTTATCCTTAACATCTTACTTGAGGGAATAGTGCAGAGATGGGAATCGTTTTGTCATTTTGTTATAAACGCTTTGCTTCGTTTATCTTCGGCTGGTTCTTCTTTCGAACACAAAGCAGGGCTTGTTTTAGTCTGCAGATTCTCTGCAGCTTCAAAATTGGAGTATACAGTTCTTAATGCATATTAAGCCAAATCGACTGGTAGAATTTTGGAAATTCAACAATTTTGCGCTCTAATAATTGAAAATCACAAGCAAAAAGCTTTAAACAAAATTTTCTTCGTGTTTGCCACCAAGCTTGACGCTGCTTAATAGCTTTATTTAATAACTTTATTTAATAACTTTATTTAATAACTGAATTTAAATGTTAAAAAATTATAGCTTTCTTTAAAAATCTGCAGTTCTAAAGTTACACTGAAACAGGCTCTAGCCCTAATTCAAAGCACCAAAAACATAAAAAATTGAAATGGATCATGAACTTAATTCAGCTAAATATATTCGAAAATCATTCAATCTTACCCCCTACATAATAAAGTGCTAAATGCGTAAGTATGTCACACGCAGCCAGAAAATGAAAAATCCAAATTGTATGACTTGGTTCACAGCGACCAGCACCAGGGTGTTAGCCCCACACCAAATATTCCTGGCCAGTTCCAGTGAATAAGTGGACGACAATAGCTCCCCAACTTCATTAGAAGCTCAAAATAGGGGGGGTCACTACTTACCAAATTAATGTATGAACTCTTTCGTCAGGAGCTTAAAGCTGGCAGAGAAGTGGACGTCAAGCCAATGGTCAACGCATGTTTGTCGAAGAACCTGGCGACGGTAAAGTTTGATTCAAATTAGTTTCTGCAATTTGAATGGAGCTAAAGCAGTTATGAGCGCAATATTAAAGTTTGATGAATCATTTTAAAGTTTTCACATTTTGTTATTTCTTACAGTTGTTGGTTTTAAAGGATGTCTCTTTTTCACTGTAAATGATTTGAGCAGCATATTTCCTCTAACGTTTGAATTTCCTCAACACATTAAATTGCGTACATCTTTTCGCATACTAGTTTAACTGATATCCTGATGATAGAAATACCTAATACAGAAATTTATTTCCCTTAAACTGCTATCGTAAACCACAAAGTATGACCTCATCATATGTACAAAATGCAATTCACAATTCATTATAATTTTATTACAAACGAAATTATGACAAAACCTTGTGTTAACACTGAGTAGATATATAACTCATATACAACCAGGACATGTTAACAAGATATTAACATCGTAAAATTCATTATTGAAACTATAAAATCTCATGTCACCCGGTGTGTCTATACCCTATGTTGTCAAACAACAATTAAATAAGCGATTTTATTTCCCACAACATGTTTTCATCTTATAATTAGACAATCATTTGGTTTTAATTGATGGTTTTAGTTTATGGCAGGTCTACTTATACAAAAGTCATATAATATTAACACTTTAATTAAAATGTCCATCCCCCATAGTACAGACCGTCAGATGT
Organism: Neoascia interrupta; assembly: GCA_947623515.1. Lineage (NCBI taxonomy): Eukaryota > Metazoa > Arthropoda > Insecta > Diptera > Syrphidae > Neoascia > Neoascia interrupta. Next base: position 198,059,338 of record OX392462.1, read on the forward strand.
AGCAGCAACTTTTTTATACATATTTTATATGTGAGACAATGTATAAACTGATATTAGTAAAATTTTATCAATTTGACCGTCACACAACAGCTCCATTCATTACATCATTTACAGCGGCCCTATTTTATTTTTACGACCGTCCCCAAATACAATATTGTCAATACACCTAGTAACCCACTTATTGGGGTATTTCCAATTTACAGGTAATTTGATCTGAAAACCTGAGTGTAACTTGTAAGGTGCGCTAAAATTAACAAAACCTTATCAGTCGATTGCAGGTCATGCTTGGCTTTGGGGTTTCGCTTCTCCATTTATCATATCGGAGCCATTCAATAACTGATTAATCAATTTATTTTAAAGGTGCGGTTCTTATCTTTTTCCATCACAACGAATACAAATAAGTGAGGAGGTAGGAAAAAGAACGTGAGGTAAGGAAACTATGCTAACTTTATCATTTACACAGATTGTCAAGTGTTTGTAACAGTTTACCATAGATCACATAAATATTTCAAATTGAATCTGATCAGTTGTTAAAAATTATTTCGAAAACTATTGATTCATGGTAAAAGATTTACTATTGTTAATAATTGTGCTATAAATGAGACAAATTTTAAACCAATTCTGTGAACTAAAGAAAACTAAGATTTTCCTGTTTTAAAACAATTTAAAACAATTTTATAATTACATAATTAGCTCTTTCTCGATCTAATTTTCTCAAGAATTTCTTGTGGTGAACGGACTTCAAGAGTGTAAATTTCCCTGCCCCAATAGCAGATGCGCACTTGCGGAATTTTCGCTAACTGTTGTGACAACATACCTGCTTATGCGGTTGCGTAACTTGTAGATACTTATGGGAAATTCAAAACACTCTTGCCATAAGGAGATTGTTTATACCATCAAGGTATCCACGGTCGTAAGTGGTGCACACTTAACATCCATCTCATTCAAAGTCTGATTTGCTCATACAATGTAGGAGCATATCTCACACCGCAATTTATAGCTGAAGCGGGCTTCGCTCGATCCAGTTCTTTTAATTAAACCTTCATCACCTACTATGCAGCCTGATGGAATACTTTATGCTGCTAAGACGCACTCAAGCGGTAAAATGGTTACCAGTTCGACTTGCAGATGAAATTGTGGCAAAAAGTTGCACTTGGTATTTCGCTTTGATGGGAACGTGTATGCTGATCAAGCGGTGTGATGATGCTGCATCTACAGTTCCCTCGGAGCATCCGAACAATCAATCAAGTTTTTTTTTTCGTATTTGATCGACGACATCGGAAAACTGACGACGAATGCGATGATGAGATCGCGAGAATACAAATCTCAGTAAACGGAAGATGCGGCACTGGCCATTGCTGGTCGTAATGAAGAACATGGTGGCTGGCAGAGGTACTGTGTCAATGGTTTTTGCCTTTTTAATTTATGCCTTTTTAAAGGATGTGCCTTTGAGTGACTAACTGGTTGCTGTGCAGACAGCGAGTGTGTTAGATGCCATTTAAATATGCATGACAATTCTAATGGGAAATACATGGAAATGAGGAGCTGTACTACTTTGCCTCGGAGTTGCACCTGTCAGATCTACTTCGAGGTAGATCTACTTCGAGGTTTGGAAAGTTACTCGAATCAAAACGCAAAAAATATCATTATATTTATAAAGAAAAAGAGAAAATATATATTTCTATAAAAATGAAAATTTTTTGTAAAGGTAGGTCTATTGTTTCGAAGCAATCAGAAATTTGTTGTAGATACCTACAGATGCCACTTATTACACTTCTGAGTATTTAAAACAAATCAGTATTACGTATATTAATTAACTGTTATACCTATCAGCAGAACTAGCACGCTCTTGAGATTTTTCCTCTAAAAACGTGAAAATAGCTCCTATAAGACACTTGTAACGCTGTCTTTACTCCCAACGCATAAGTTGGCTAGCACAACACGTAAGAATTATCTTGTAGCACACTTCTTAAAGAAGTTACACTCTGCTGTCTAACTCTTAAAACGTATTTAGAGTACGTAAACGATTTCACAAGACTCTACGAGATTATGAAAAATAGGTTTTTATAAGAGCTCAGGTTTTTTAATTGCTACATTGCGTGGATCCAATGTAGAAACTCAACTTCCCGAGCCCGGTACAATGAGGCGCGAAGGACTTCCAATCTGGCAGTCAGAACAGTCATGGAAAAAGTTCGGCGAGAAGTTGGAGCACGATTACAGATCTGCAAACAAGATATTTTGGCAGACCATTCGCCGGCTCAGAGGAAGGAAGTGTATATCATATTCAACAGGGCACTGAAGATGGCATTCCCACTGCTGACGAGATTAGGGCGGAGAATAGTCCCACAGTAGACGAAATCACTAAAGCGATTAAATCGCTAAAAGTTGGCAAGTCTGCTGGAGTTGATGAAATCCGGCCAGAAATGTTCAAGGCAATGGGTGAAGAGGGCGTCAAATGGCTAACACGTGTCATTAAGGTGGCCTGGGATAGCGGGAAGGCACCTAGCGATTCGCAAACGGGAGCTATAGTACCAATTTTCAAAAAAGGGAACAGAAGAGATTGCGGCAGTTATAGGGGCATATCTTTCTTGAGTCTTCCGGGAAAAGTATTCGCGAAGGTGTTGGAAACGCGTTCCAGAGCTCTAATCGAGCCTTTGTTACAGGAAGAACAGTGCGGCTTTCGGCCTGGCAGAGGCACAACCGACCAGCTTTTTACTCTGAAGGTTATTCTTGAGAAGGCTGGGAATATGCCAAACCGGTCTATGTGTATTTTGTAGATCTGGAAAAGGCGTATGACCGAGTCCCTCGGGATACACTGTGAAGAGTTTTGCAGGACTATGCGCTGAGTGGGCCTCTTCTGAGAGCCATCCAGTCTTTGTATGGAATGTGCAGAAGCTGTGTACGGATAAATGGCGTCAAATCCCGTCCTTTTGATGTGCGCGTGAGTTGTATCCAACTCAAGATCCCGCCGGAGTATCTTGAGTTGGTGGGCGGAGGATCGGGAACGATGGAAAGACCATTTATCCACCCTTGCTCCGCAACCCTCTTAAAGGATAAGCGGCCCTCGAAAATTATGATGATACCAAAGGAGATTTCATGGTGTGATTCGAACTGTAGAGAGGCCATCAAGTTAAAGGAGGTCAGTTTTCGGTCATAAAAAGCCAACCCAACCGAGGAAAACCGGAAAAAGTATAAACAAGCCAGAAATGTCTGCAATGCTCATATCCGTCGTGCCAAATTTCGTCACGATCAGGAATTGAGGCAAAAAATACTTCAGTGTCCCAAAGCTAGTAAAAGTTTCTGGTCATTTGTCAAAAATATTAAAAACTGTGTCTCATCCTCCATCCCGACACTTGTTTTCAATGACATCCCAGCTGTCAGCTCCTTGGACAAAGCCAATCTACTTGCAGCTCATTTTGCTGCCAGATCCTCGCTCTTTGATTGTGCCGTGTCTCCACTGTCGAGATCATAGAACATTCCATGGGACAAATTCTTTTTCGCACTCGTACAGTAGCAGGAAACCTTAAAAACCTCAACATTTTCCCCATAGTTCTAAAGAGGTGTTCTTCCACGCTGGCAAAACCACTGCGTAGGCTTTTCTATCTGTCCTACTCTTCTGGTCTCTTCCCGAGTAAATGGAAAACTGCATTTGTTCAGCCCGTCCCAAAAAAGGCGAATCAACTTCTTCGACCAGTTACCGACCAATTGCACTATTATCCATTCTTTCCAAGGTCATGGAAACAATGATGAATAGTCAGCTTATGAAATATCTAGAAGCATGGAGGCTTCTCAATGACCGTCAATACGGCTTTCGTGGCAAAAGGTCCACTGGTTGGCTGGATGGCTTATCTCACCAAAAAGTTGAACCGCTCCTTGCACTTTCATGGAGAAAGCAAGGTTGTTGCGCTCGACATTTCTAAAGCATTTGACAGAGTGTAGCACCAGGCTCTCTTTTCGAAAATGCGTGCATTTAGAATCAATGTGTCTTTTATTTATTCAAAATTTCCTTTTGAACCGATCAATCCAAGTGGTTTTGGACGGTTTCAAGTCTGATGTCCATCATATTAATGCTGGTGTTCCCCAGGGCTCAGTTAGATCTCCAACACTCTTTTTGATCTTTATAAATGATCTCTTGTCTGCCACATCTAATCCAATTTATTGTTTTGCTAATGACATTAATCTTTGTTTCTCATATTTGTTTGCTTGCAAACGCCCCAGTCCTTCGGACGTCGAAAGGGAACGGTTAAGTACAGAGTGGAATCTAATGCATCTAAGCGCAGTGCCGTTTACTGTCATCCAAGCTAAATAGAAATCTTCAGCCGTTATCTATGAACGGCACTTGCATCACTGAGACCGAAAAGCTTTCTATCCTCGGTATGTGTATTAATGACAGCTTACGTTAGAATGAACACATATTCGACGTCGCCCAGAACGCAGCGAAATGCTTAGGATTCCTTAGTCGATGCAAGAAATACTTTACACCTTCTGATCTGGCTGTCATCTATAAATCGTTCATACGACCAAAACTGGAGTCTCATGCTTGGGCAGGAGCTCCTAAGACAAATTTACACCTATTCGATGGGATACAAAAAAGAGCATTGAAATTGATAGGTGACTCAAACATTGCGAAGTCAATCGACTCCTTGTAACATCGGCGAAATGTCTCTTGACTTTCATTGTTTTATCGTTTTTTCCATAAAGAGTGCTCCAGTGAAATAACCAGTTGCCTTTCACCCCTTAAAGAATTCAACTACAATACTCGCGCAAGAAGGAGTGCTCATCAGTACACTCTTGAGCCCAATTTCGGACGAACCGCGTTGTATTGGATTTATTTCTTTTTAGCCGAACAGCACAGACGTGGAACATGCTTCCGCAGAAGGTTTTCGTCACTACAGTCCACAACAGTTCAAAACCAAAGTGCATCAGTTCCTCTCTTCTTTTTACTCTGATCCTTTTCATTCGCGTTATGTTAACTCATTATAAGGGTAGGCCTAACCCCTTGAACGCGGATGAATTACAAAAAAAAAATTGTCTAATAAGACAACTTCATATAATAGAAGTGAATAGAAGAAGAAGAAGAAGAAGAAGAAGAAAGGTATTTAAATTGTCATTTGTGGGTACATACATAAATATCTAGATATTAACTTTTATGGATGGCGAAGTTTTATCTTTCAAAAATTTTTGTCGAATAACTTATAAAATTGTTCAATTTAAAAGGCAGGAGTTAGAGTAATTTATAGGCAGGAGTTAGAGTACAGCTCTTTTAAGAAGAGTTATAGCTTCATTTTCAGAGATAAAGCTCTTATAACAAGAGTGGACGATTTTTTATAGGACTTTACAAGCTTGTTTAACAAGATCAGTAAATGCTTAAAAGGCAGAGATAAAACTCTTGGAACACTTTACAAGAGTTAAATACCAAGAGCTTACCAATTCCGTGATATTTTTATAGGGCTCTTTGAGAATGTCTTATAAGAGCTAAAATGTTAGTTAGGAAGGTATATATAGGTTTTCAGTAAAGCTTGTAACGCAGTGGAAGGATCACCGTAGATTAAAACCTTTTAAAGACATGTATGAGACCGATAGTAAAATTAATTCAATTCAATCACTTCCATTTATAAAGGTCATCGTTTCAGCTAAAGAGCTTAATTTAATATTCGCTACAACCTATTTTGTAAGACTAAATTTTAAAATCACCTTTATCCTCCAACAGAGACGCCCGCTATGGGCTTGTATGTGCTAACACTTCTATTTTTATACATAAGCAAGGTTATATTAATTTTAACGCATAAATTCTAACACAGTGAAATAATTTAATAATAATAAAAAAAAAATAATAAATTCAATAATAATAATAATAATAATAGTAATAATAATAAAATAAAAAAAATAATACATAATAACATTTAGAGTTAAGAGTATGATCGAGAGCGACAGGGTGAATTGATTAAGCCATGTCTGTCCGTCCTTCCATCTGTATGCGTGAAGGTTTGGGGTCTTCAAACAAGAGGTCTAAAACCTGGAGCACTGCTTGGCTCTTATATTTTACAGAGAAAGTGCTAAAATTGGTTAAGTCCATTCATTATAGTCGCCGTTGATCCTTAATAATTTCCCTCTTTCGCTTCATAGCATATGCCTGAGCTTGTCCTAGAGTCCTTTTTTTTGTGCCTTCAGTATATATGTAAAGCAATTTCAAGCAATCTCATGTAACATGTCTGCTATCACTTTCCTTTTTTCTGTTATTCTGGTATTAAATGTTTTTATTAAAAGCGAATGTCGAAGATATAAGATATAAGAGGCGTGTCACAACTTGATATGATCTTCCGAGCTTGGACCTTGGAGGTCAATAAAATGCCCTCTCTTTACCTATAGGTTAGAAAAAGCCATAAGAAAATTCGACTTATATCTGAGAGAATGTCACTAGTAGGCTTATTATTGGGTTCGATTTGGTGATGGATGAGAGTGGTGCACAAAGAATATTAGTACAAAGAAACATCAATATAGCTAGATGTGGATAGTCATAAAAATATTACCCGTTTCAATCGATCTCTTCTACAATCTAATTTAGGCAAAGAGATTAAAGTTCCGTCGGTAATTGTCGCGCATTAAAACCAAAAATCCCTTCAGAATAGAAAGACATAACGATCGAACACAGCGGAAAATTCACAAGCGCATTGCAAATATTTATCCAAATTAAAAATCAATAAAATACTTGTTCCTCCTCCTTTTTGCTGGCCATACTCACACACGGGCATACAAACAAAAACACATTATTGAATTTAAATTCCATTGTAAGCATAAAATCAATCAAATTAATATTATTACGCTTATAACCATTTGCGGAAGATATATCTCATTCCAGCATCGGGACTCTGCTGCCAGCCCGATGGCTTAAGCGGGTCTGGGCAATGGTTCCACTTATCCAACATCCCCATTTAGCGCAACGATGCGCTCCAAGAGAATGCAATGTTCTGCTGGCTTGGGTGTGAACTACAATTGTTTTTTTTTCTTGCTTCTTTGGACGTCTTGAATCGCGCCCTGATGCCAAGCCAAATATTTATTTTTAGATTTAATTTCCCGAGCTGCCCGAGCGCAGTATTAAGCGAACAGCAGCTGGTCAGAATGCCTAAGAATTGTTGCCTATTAAAAAACAAAAAAGATTAACTTCCTCCCAAGCCCAACCAACGTGGTAAGTAGCCAAATTATCGCAATGGATTTCGATCGATTTCAAGCAAATCCTCGTCCGATTGGATTATTATTATTGACCATTGGCCAAGAAATGTAAAACAAAAAGCTGCAGCAGCCCATAAGACCATACCAGACCATCAGGCAACATAGCCGCGGAGTATAGGTGCACTAGTACGAATTCGCCCCCATATGAGCACATAGCAACACTCGACAATGCGACCGTTTACCTGTGGATCCGTGGCAGAATCCAGCATAACCGCACAGTCGAAGGTGAGAAATGTGATTTTAATCGGACGTGTCCGATTCCAAATGAGCCTTAATGGGTCCTCCATTTAACACCTCGCCAGTCGCCACTGTTGGTCGTAGGAAGTACCCGATGCTGTCTGGTTGTCTCCATGTGGGCAGGATATTTTATATGGGCTCCATGTGTGTGCGATACGAGAAATGAAATGCTGCTGCAATCGAATGCGGAGGCTCCCAAATGTGCCCATATGGAAAAAGGCAATCACGACGGGAAATTGTTTTAGTTTCGGATTTTTTATGTTTCTTTGTAGTTCGAGACAGGTCTACATTGCTTCGCTTAGTTTTACTACAATGCTGGCTAGGACTAAAATTATTCATAACAATTTTTTTTATATTTAAATTAACTCAACACAACAGATATTTATTCATCTCTCATTCAGATTTTACAAGCTTGGCCGATTCTTCTTGGGATATCAGTGCGTATCCTGGTAGTGTGATATCTGGCCTGGACTTTACGACATTTGACTCCATAGGACTAATGGCCACTTAGCTGCCTTTATAAATGCTGGGATCGAAACTTTTTGGGTGAAAAATAAACCGCAAGATTTTGCTTTCTTCTGTGAAGCTCTGGATTTAAGCAAACCACCATCAATGACGACTGGGTGCTTTCTAGTCGGAATAAGAGGCTAATTTGTACTGATGTCACTGACGCATTTAGGACATAAAAGAAGGCTAAGAGAATAGACCATTGGTGCTTCCCGTAAAGTGTTCCGTGAAAGAACACCAAGCTGAGCCCGACTCAAAAACCACAATCAGAACCTTTTGTATTTAGAAAAGCGTTATAGAACTGCTAAATCCATTTTACTTTATTAACGAGTTTTACGCGAAACAGGTGGTTCCTTACATAATGAAGTGAATCAACTTGAAGTGAATACAGCTTAAAGGAGTTTCACAGTCACTAAACTGAGTCGCTGGCAGCTGTAAGGCAATGTTATGCCGCCGATGTTGACAAACTAAGTCTGGTAACCGCCTTCAGTATCATAAAAAATACAGCATAATAATCCTTAAAGTTCCTTTTTATTTTATTTTTTATAATTTTCAATCTTGCAAAAAATTTTTGCATCAAAAGTCGTAAGGTGATTGCTCCAAAATATTTGGGTTTATCGTTGGCAAATAAATGGATGGTTTATTGATCTTTGACGTCTTATCTGTAGGCTATACTTAAAAAGCACCCAGTTTCTAGCATATTTTCAAGAGAAGATTGATCAATTCTTTAAATTACGTTTAGGGTTAATTCCCTCCGCAAATTCATGGAAGCAAATAAAGCGATAATATCCACATTTTAAAAGACAATTAAGCCACATAAAAGGGGGAATTCAGTCAGGGACGAACGCAGAGGGGGTTTTGAGGGTTAACCCCCTCCCGAAATTTTTTCTGCGTTCGCCTCTGAATTAAGTCATTGAAACATCGGCTTATACCAACAGTATTTCCTAGAACGCTTCCTATAACTGACCATATAAATGCCAGAAATTTAATTTTTACTCAACTAGAAGTTTGGAGCCAAGGACAAAATCACACATAACTTGGTCCCTAGCGTTAATGTCTAAACTTCCCATAGATGGTATCACGGGTATTGCGTCACAGGCTAAGACAGAGTTTTTCTTACCTTGCTCGAAGCCTGTTTCTAGGGCCCTTATAGATTCCGGACGAATTGAGGTACCATTGTCATATGACATGTAAACAGTCAAATGTCACTGGTTTAACCTCCGACCTTGCATCCTTCGGCACGGTTTGCAAGATGATCACACCACCACTGGAGTCTGTTTTGGCAGAGCTTAGTTCGTCGTTCCTTAGCCGAGCACAACAATGCCGGTTGCAAATCCCGTTGACTAAAGGCCTTACACTGGCGTGAGACAATGACACTCTCGACAAGTTGCCTGCCTGGTGGGGTTCGAAGTTCGAAGAGTCTTTGCTTCAGCTCTGAAGGTCAAAATCCAGTTCACTGGTGCATTTAAGAAACTTTCTATGGGTTTTTCTTTGGTTTGTTTGGCTCTTCGATCTTTTTTGAACAAGAGACCTTCTTCTGTCGACGTCATTGTAATTTTCGATTTTAACTCGATACTCTATAGTCACTGCAAGTACTTCAGTCACTGCAAGTTTTTTATGCCTTAGCGCTTTCGGAGATAAAATTTCGACTTATTTTTTTCTACGATCATGATAATGTTTCATAGGGAATTATGTCTGTCGCTGGAAGCTTCTTTTGGGACTCTTCTTTCTGACTGACTTCGCGGCAAGCACCTTGTTTGATTTGATTTTGACATCTGTGAAATTTTGTGGAGTGCCATGGCCTAGAGGTCAGTGTGGTGTGTACTGTGGTGTGCTTTTTACGCGAGGACTTGGTTCGAATTCTACCTCTGCCACCTGAGAAGAAGACTGGTTCAGTTTTCACGTCTCCAATCTCCGCGAGGGTCTGACAGAAGCCCCTTGAGAGCTACGCTTACTTCGAGAGTCTCGAAAAACTTCTCAAAGTGCTATTCGGTTTATTCCTAAGGTGCGTTGCTGGTGTTACTCTTAGGGATAGAAAGAAAAACGTCAGTATTCGTGGAAATATTAATGTTGAACAGCTACTTCTCCGAGCTACTTCTACTCTCGATGGTTTGGTCACGTTGTTCGCATGTCTTCTGACAGACTTCCTATACAGGTCATTTTTTTATAATAATGCTTGTGATCAAGGGGTTATAACTATGCACCAATGCTTTTACGGAGGAAACCAAGAGTACGACCTGCAGAATATTTAAACATCCGGAATGCATCTAATTATTGTCGCTTCTATTTGCATTTTGGAAGAGAAAAATGTGTTTTGTATTCGGGTTACAGACGCCGACCAGAAAGCCGCTTATTTTCAGACAGACGCTTCTGAATTTTTCGTTTATTGCTGGTTTTGGTCCGCCCCGGATATTTTCCATACCGGTACCAGCCATATCTGGTGAGAATTCCCCTATCCAACACCTAGGCAGGCGCCCAATTGGGGACCAGCAACCCCATTGGGAAGACCGATCACGCCAGCCGAGATGCGATCGCGTCGCCCCCTGGTAGGCCCAGAAGCAGGTGGTGAGATAAAGTAAAGAACCTCTCCAGTCCCTCCTGTGGATTGCGCCTGAGTCTCTTCAGTCAGTGGCGTAGGATCGAAAACGATCGAAAGACCATTTAGCGAGCAACCCTCGCTGAACGGACTCTTGTAAAGGATAAGCGGGATATTAGAAAATGATGATGATGATGATGATGATGGGTATTTCCTTTTTCTGGCCATTATGCCGAGTCCTTTTTTTATTTTCGGACCGAGTCCACATGTTGGCGGGTTCATTTCTTGTTCTCAAAACGTAACTTACATCCTAATCTTATATCTAATAACTATCGATTAGGTCTCTAAGGAAAAAAAAACCTTAAATATGCGGGCGCCTACTGCAGTATTTTACTATTGCAGAAATTCATTTCTATTCAAAGATCAGAAGCTTCCGAATGCTAAAATATGGTTCGCAACAGCTGGCGATAAAGCTTGGTATGAAAAACCCTACACGCAACAAAGCACTAAGTTTTGATAACGCGCTCAATATACCTATAAAATCTAAGAAGTAAAGTACCACCCAGCTTGAAAAATTCACCACGCATGACATATGTTCCTTTAATGTTCTCAAAGTGTATCCCCCTATCATCGTTCTGATCTGGCTACCGTCTTTAGCACAATACGCCTTTGAGGCACAAAACTTATTCTCAGGTATCTCCCGCCATACCTATAGCCGCACAAATGGTTCAGGTGTGAAGTGACCCATCCCTGGTCAGAGCCTTCAATTTACATACAATCTGCATAAGAGCGGACTTCCCCGGGATCCAATAAAGAACAAAACACAAAAAAAAGTCTCGCAAACATTCCCATGGCAGCTTGTTAGTAAACCAACTGGCCGGCTCGCATGAAGCCGTGAATTATTGGTGTGCACGCATCACAGGTTGTATAGGCTACTTCGTCGTGGCTATTTGGGTTAATAATGCCCCAGCTAACAGGCTCCGAACTGATAATGAGATCGATTCCGTGCAACGAGGAAGGAATTCCATATTCCCTCTCCACCTTCGTCTTGCAGCACAACCCAAATGCATGTGCGTGAGTGGATAAATGAATGGGCAGAGGCTGAGTATAGCTTCAGCAAACAAAAAAAAAAAACGCAGCAGCACGCGAATCCGCTTTGTATGCAGTGCAATACCTGTGATGAACGGATGTGTAAGCTGGGCAGTGCATGCGGCTAAAGGTGCACTCAGGATCGCATTGTGTTTCGCGGGAGTGTAGCATAACAAAAACACGGCCAAGGATAGTGCTCTGCCCTATCAGTCGCTGATGATCAGTTTTCCATTTTAAATATACGCAAGCCATCAATATGGGCTTATTAAACAAAAAATCTCGCAAAGATGCATCTTTTGGTTTATTTTCTGCAGATAGGTACTCTCAGGACAAACTGCTTCGTGGGTGTTAACTCAAACGGGCACAGGAAGTCCTGATGGTATAAGAGGGAAATTGTCACACAGAGAAGGTACTTTGTTCCTTAGAATAAGAAAATCAATTTTGCAATGCCTTGAGGTTTTTGTTGCACCTACAGCCTCCAGCTCCAGTAAAGATCTCATTGATATGCAATCGATCGTGCATTTAACGATTGATCACCAGTGACAGTCAAACACAGATATTTTCCGGACAAGGTCGAATCAATTGAAGTTGTATGTCTCCATAGCTTTAACGAAAGAAGCATGATTAAGACACTCGAGATCAATTAGTCTCCTACGAATCAGCACTCAGAGTTCGGTAAGGGTTACGAAACCCAAGCTGCGATAATTGCGTATCTAATGAATACTAATATACAACCCCTATGAATATTCCACAAAAAATTATGGAAATTATGGCAAAAAAAAGGAATTTTCTTTTTTTAATTGAAAACTGTCCCTGGAAATTCCTCGACTGAATTAAAATGAACCCCAGCAGCCTTGTGCGAGTTGGAAACTTCTACTCGCCTCTGCGCTGCGTGCTGCGGGCTGGTGCGGAGCGGCTGGATACGTCTAATGAAAGTTGTCACTTCCTCTTGGGGCTCTAATGAGAAGGCAAAAAGTTCCATCCTCTGCGCTCATTAATTTAATTTTTCCAACAATAAGTCGGAGGCAAAAAAAAAAATAAACTTTTCTTCTTCATCTCTTCTCTTGGGCTCTTTTTTGTTGTTGTATTTTCCTTTGTTTTATATTAAAAATACTTTAGTCCCGGCACGGCATTTCATTAAGGACTTTGCGTCTTGTTGAGTTGTATCTCATTTTCAAAATATGTGATGGAAATATTTTATAAATATAATAACAATCCTTCAGCGCGATGCCGGCAATGATGTGCGTAGAAGTAGGACCTTAGTCGAGCGGGTGGGGTGGGTGCAGTCTATAGAAGCTATAAGGCCAGGCGGCGGAATGAATTATCTTAATCATTCGCTTAAGTGCTTTACTAAAGCAATTGTTACCTACTTGGTTTTTGCTAGAGACGCGATGGAAAAATGTCATAATCATAGAAATACGTGACAGTGGAGATGATTAAAGTTACTAAGCGATGTTGGACAACAAAGTTTAGTTTTAGCAGAATGAATTTGCTTAGGAATTCTTTTAATCAGTATGGCGCGAGGCTGTTGTCGATATTAATTTTGTATCGAGTCTAAAAGGACTAATTTATAGAGTTGAAAATAGGAAGTACGAATTTCAGTTAATTAAAAGGTGGATACTTTCTTAATACCTGTAATAATTATCGAACAATCTTTAACTCTGAAAGGCTGATGTTAATTATGCCTCTCGAGGCGATATAATCAAAACTGTCAGAAGTATATGAACACTTCATAGTGCACGGCCATTTTTTACAGTGAGTTTACAACAGAGAGATGAACCTGAAGGCTAAAACAAAATACAGGAACGTATGATACATACTGCGCACCTCACTGGTGAGCGTCAGGTCACAGAATGTCAGCTGAATTTCCAATGGCAGAAATGCATCAGCTAAATGGATTCCTGATCTGCATATGTGGCTAGGGAATCACTTACTTACTTACTTAAGGTGGCGCTACAGTCCGGGGCGGACCTGGGTCTCAGCCAACAAGCTTCGCCAGTCAGTTCTGTCTCTAGATAGCCGTCTCCAGTTTCGCACGCGAAGTTGGTTGAGGTCCCCTTCCACTTGCGTGCGCCACCTGAGTCTCGGTGCTCCTCTACTGCGCCGTCCCTGCGGTTTGGATTCGAAGATTTTCCGGACCGGGGCGTTGGTGTCCATCCGCTCTAGATGACCCAGCCATCGTAGACGTTGTGTTTTGACTCTTTTAGCTAGGTCGGTATCACAGTTCGATGTTATATCTCCTCCTCCACTCTCCGTCTATGCAGACGGGACCGTAAATCGTCCGAAGAATTTTCCTCTCGAAGCAGCCTAAAGAGTTTTGATCCGCCTTTGACAGGGTCCATGCTTCTGCACCGTAAAACAGGACTGGGATGCTGAGGGTCTTATACATGGACACTTTAGTTGCTCGAAAGAGGGCTTTGCTACTCAATTCTTAGCCCAAAGAAACAGCGATTGGCAAGAGTTATCCTTCGTTTGATTTCAACGCTGGTGTAATTGTCTGAATTGATAGCGGAACCCAGGTAGACAAAGTCCCTATCTACCTCAAAGATATAGCTGTCGATGGTGATGTTTTGTCCAAGACGTCAGTGTTGGGTGTCTTTTCTTTATGACCCATATTCGCCGCTTCCGTCCCAATACTCACGAAGGCTTCACTGTCATCACGCTTTGTTCTACCGATTTTGTCAATGTCGTCTGCGTATGCGAGCAGTTGAACGCAAGAGTTGTCGCCGCAAGAGTTCTGCACATTCTCTCAAGTATGATGTTAAAGAAATCGCATGACAGAGCGTCGCCTTGTCTAAATCCTTTTTTGACATCAAATTGGTCGGTGAAGTCTTTGCCGACCTTGACGGAACAGCGTGAGTTTTCCATCGTCATCCTGCACAGACTGACGAGTTTGGCAGGGATGCCAAAACTAGACATTGCGCTATATAGCTCGTCTCTATAGATGTTGTCATACGCGGCCTTGAAATCGTTGAAGAGGTGGTGTGTATCGATTTGGAATTCCTGGGTTTTCTCCAAGATCTGCTGCAGTGTGAGTATTTGATCTATGGTGGACTTTCCTGGCCTAAAGCCACACTGATATGTGCCTATCAGATTGTTGACAAACGGCTGCAGGCGTTCACAAAGTACAGCAGATAAGATCTTGTATGCGATGCGATGTTAAGAAGACTGATGCCTCTGTAGTTGGCATAACTCAGAGGGTCTCTTTTCTTCAGGATTGGGCAAACAATGCTGAGGTTCCATTCGTCGGGCATGCTTTCTTCCGACCATATCTTGCAGATGAGCTGGTGCATGCTCCTAACCAGCTCATCGCCAGCGGATTTAACAAGTTCGGCAGCTGGGCCGTCTGCTCCGGCTGCTTTGTTGCACTTGAGCTAGACACAGCTACTTTTACCTCTTCCAGGTCGGGTCGGCAGTATCGTTCGTATGCCTTGTCGGTAACGTCTTCGCCCGGGTTGAATATGGTTCGTTCTGCCTGACAGCGGTATTTGGCTCGTCCTCGCCGTTATACAGTCTGCAGAAGTGGTCTTTCCAAATCCTCAGCACCGACTGCGATTCTACAACGATGTTGCCTTGATGGTCCTTACAGGCTTCAGTTCGAAGTTAATATAGTCATTGGCAGGACCTTTTAATCCGTTGGTAAAACTTTCTAACTACCTCATTCCTGTTGTGGCTAGGGGATCAGGCAAATATTAAAAGGGTCGTAAGGTCTAAAACCCACAATGAGGAAGAAAAAACCTCCGGTTTTCCAATTAGAGGTGGCATTGTGAATGGCCCGCTATTTCGGTAGCTGTCACTTCTGAAGCTTTTATTCTTTGATATTTGAGAAGTAAAAGCTACGCCATTACTAAAAATGGAAAGATACACGCTTCAACAACGCATTGAAATAATTTAAATTCACTACCAAAATGTGGAAAATCTTGCAGTCACAGTTTGCAAAACTAAAGCATTTTTTGGTCGTCGTGAAGCACCTTGTCGGACCGCAATAAAGTAGTTGAAGAAGAAGAGCTGTTGGAACAAGTTAGTGATGTGAAGAATAAAACCCAAGCACGTCGCTCAAGAACAACTGAAATTATTACTGCTGTAGCCCAAAGTGTTCAAGAAAACCCAGGTTTGTCCATTTCTCCTCGTTCTTTGGTATTGGCCATTCCACAAACGTCATTACATCATATTTTACATAAAGACTTGGGTCCTAAGGCTCATAAAGTTTAGTTCAATACAAGAACTCAAGCCGGCCGATCATCAACAACGTCGTGTCTTTGCTGTGTAGGTCCTTGAGACGCATAAAAATGATCCTGAATTCCATGGAAAAATCATCTTGACTGAGGAGGCCCATTTCCGCCGCTCGGTGGCTACCATAACAAGCATAATTGTCGCATATGGGGCTTATTGTTGAGTAGCCTCTCCATCCTCAACGTGTGACTCTTTGGTGGGGCTTATTATCCGGCGGTGTTATTGCACCTTACTTTTTCAAAATTGAGGTTGTATCAACAGTTACGGGGAATGGATTGCTCTATCGAGAGATAATTAATGACTTTTTATGGTCGGAGTTGGATGGTAATTTTGATTTGGACAACATTTACTTTCAACAAGACGGCGCTACGTGCCACACAAGCAACGAAACTATTGATCTTTTACGGGAAAAGTTTCCGGACCGTATTATCTCTCGAAGAAACATCCGATCATTTATCTCAAGAAATGGAATTTTTCTTTGAATACCAAAATTATTGGAAAAACCTTCAATTTTGATTCTGGTAAGACTGAGCGCAGCTTTTGAAGGGGTATCATAATGTGAGCCCTTGGCGGTCGGTATGTCCCACTTGGCATCCGACAAAGCTTAACTGGAAAAAGTTACGAGGCAACCTGACAAAGGTGACGCTATCCTGTTACAGGCCAAAAGGGGCGCAGTGCGGTTAGTTCATCTTAAGTGGAAACTCTAGTACATAAACGACAATGTCGCATCAACTTAAAATAGGCTCATCGAAGCCTATTTAGGTTGAATAGAAAGTCTCATCGCTCACGGGGACGGAGCTCGGTTCGGGTAAGTACCTACTAGGAAAGAAGTCCATTCTTTGCATTCAACCGACTAAGTACCAAAAGTTAAAGGTTTTGTACCCGAAACTTTCCTGAATGCTGGAAGCTATGTAGGTATTGAGTCCTGCATTTAATTTTTACACAGGCGAAAAGTTGGAGTACACACAAAGCCCCGATTGTTGGACATCTTATATAAGAGTTTGTTTATTCAGGGCGGAAGGTATCGATCTTAAGGCTTAAGCTTGAATTATTGGCCTATTTGAGGTGGATCAACTGAGTGTATGCAGCCTTTTGAATGCAGTTGGTGCTGCTCTGAAGAGAGTATGGCAGGCATGGACTTCTTTCCCTCAAATGTACTTTACCTTCAATGCTGATGAGGGCGCAGACAACACAACTTGGTAGAGTGTTTTCGGACCAGGAACGGAAGGACATCTATTATGAACACCTTCTTTCCATTCAAAAACATTTTCAAATGCACGTGGTAAGGGCACATCTAAATTACCGATTGATATGCTTCATGGTGTTATCATGTGTTCCCAGGATGACTTGTTCGAGTAGAGCTAAATGGAGGAAGGAGAATATTTTGGCAGGGGCTGAGCTGACAACTGATCACCACCAAGAGTTGTGCGAATGAAATTTCAGCGGCTGTATTCCTTCGCCACAGAGCCGTAAGCCAAGGCTATTTCACCATGCTCAGGAAAGGTTACAGGATGCTAAATTCGGTTTCGAACAACGATTTGCACAGTGTCTTGAGGGCATTTCCAACATGATAATGGCCTATATATAATATAGATTGGAAGCATTTTCAGGGGCAGTCATTGCTTCTACAAAAGGTTATTCCTAAAGAAGCGGATTTGTGTGAAGGTAAGTTTTTAGCGGTCCGCCTAAATACAGTAAAAAGACCTCTCATGCTATCACTACGTTGGAAGTTCGACTGTACATCCGTCCTATGGGTGTGAGGTGGTCTGGTGACGCATGGGATGTAAGTTCACAAATGTTTTCTAGGGATAGTTTGGTTTGCCTCCGCAGTTTTTCTAAAGAGGTATTTTGAAGGGGGAGTATAGTGCAGCATGATTGATAAGTTGTAGGCAGTCTTAGAAGGTTTCTACTTTTCAGAAGCAATCCTAATGGAATTGTAGTTCCTCCTCTTTTCTGCAGTTCTAGGTTAGGGTCGTGCCTGTGGTTGCCAGGCCACGGACATTTAAGGCAGTCCATCTGAAAATGACCTACACGGTTGCCAAGCTCCACCGGAAGCTCTATTCTGGTACCATGGGAGGCAGATTGCCCATGGGCTAAGTCAATTTATGCTGGTGCTTTGTCTCCAGTTGGCTTGGCTCATTTCTGTCTAAAAGAGGTATGCCCCCTTGTGGGAGCATCATGGTGGCTGTGGTTACCCAAAATCGCGGGAACGTTTGCTGATCTAGAAGTCCTGCCTTCGGGCTCCGGGCTTCTAGACCGCAAGAGGTGCTGATAGGCCTCGCTCTAGCAAGGAGGAAGCGCACGCTTTAAACGTGACTTCATATTGGACTGGGTGAGATCTTGTGCTGGAGAGTGCAAGAAAGATCCCGGGGCAGGTAAACGCTTGTCTTTACCATCACTTTGTGGAATTGCCCACCGTGAGATTAAGCCTAAGAGGCAGGTGCTCACGTTAAGCGCTTTTTTTTCATTTTCTGTACGTCCGTCCATGCGTCTAATCCCGTT
Source organism: Neoascia interrupta (assembly GCA_947623515.1). Taxonomy (NCBI): domain Eukaryota; kingdom Metazoa; phylum Arthropoda; class Insecta; order Diptera; family Syrphidae; genus Neoascia; species Neoascia interrupta. Next base: position 198,077,672 of record OX392462.1, read on the forward strand.
GTTACTTCTGAACGCGGTAAGTTTGAATGACGCTACCATGCTTTGATAAGTTTGAAATAGCAGTGAGATCAGGCAGAGCATTTAAGATCAAGCTTTGATCAAATAGAAGAATATTTCCTACCAACTGGTCCATTTAAGGTTTGTTTCTTGTATTGCACTCAGCCATGTGTAAGCATGTGGAGATTGGTATGCCTAAGAAGCCATTTCCATGCTTAATTGAGCGATTAGGAAAGTAGGTATCTAAAGTTCAAAGTGTGGCAAAGTTTTACAGAAGGCAAGCATAAAGTCGCTAAATCCGTATTGACTGGAGAATCTGAACATAACGCCATCACTTCTATTTTCTTTACTTCTGTGACTTTATTTCATTCACTGCTTCAACAAGCTTGGATCACTACCACCAGCTGCTTGCCAACATGGAGTCTCTTAAACAAGGTGCAGTTTAGTCCTTTCAAATAAAAAAGGAGTGAATCAAAATTTGCGAATCTACGAATTTAACTTCAACAATTTGTCTCGGTAGGTATACCTACTTTAATCTACCAGGTTAATTGAGGCAAGCAGCCTATAGGTATTTCAATATTTATCAATTCCCAGTTAGACTAACAAAGTCCCACTGATTGCTGATTGTACAACTCAAGGTCGCAGCTCAAGCTGTCGACTTTACAATAAATCTCTCAAAGGTATGCGCAGGTAACCACCTCCTTCTTTCAATCAAATCATTTCGCATCCATGATCCTTCGTGCATTTTTTTTCTTTATCAATCCTCAACAGCAATGCGTACATAATTAGCTGAAGTAAATAGCAAAAAACGTTCCACCAACCAATACCAAAATGCCCGCACAAACTGACCAGTGTGGACTTGGCACAAAATTCCTCCAATCCAACATTAACTGCGGCTGATGTCCATCGTCAGTTGTCCATTCACTCGAATGTATAGGCAACAGTTGGACCAAACTGACGGCAGAACAACAAACAAGCAGAAAAAAAAACAACACAACCAACAAACTGCAAACCGCCAATTGGTTTTTGTCGACTACAAAAAGGATTTGTACGCAGCAGGACATCAGTGGCAGCAAAAACCAGTCTCACTAGATTGCAAAATGGCATCCCTGATTAGGTTGCAGCAGCACACCGCAGCACAGTTCTTCTATGTTCCACCCAGAGAGATGTCAAGCATCATCTCGCATTCGCATTGCTTATATTTATTTGCTTTGGGGCACTTATTCACGCGCGCCGCAAACCATCAACAGCGCGCTCGCCACATTCAAAAGGGACTCGCACAGCGCACAACCGATTGGCGGTTAAGACGACAATCGCAACGAATTCCCTCCAACATGGCATGCGGCAACCAAAGTAGTGGCCAGCAAAAAAGGCGTCTCCTATATGCATCTCTTGGGCTGATGCTCCAACCAACACTGAGCCATCCATCAAAGTCCCATCCAACAACATCCGAGCAGTGGGCATACATCCAGGGCTTAGTAAATCCCGTATAAGCAAAAAGACATACCGATGCGATGATAACAATCCGCAAGATGCATGCATGCATAACTCAGCTTCGTCGTCATTGTTGGTCGGTCGTTGTGTTCGAGTCCTTGTCTACACTGCGACGTTCAATACCCATCCTCCTCGGCATTTTCAAGTGATGCGCGGAGTTAGATTTAAATTTTACCACACGACCAATGACGAATGATGCCATTGGCGCTAGGTCCAATTGCGTTCAAGTAACGCAAGATTCATTGCGAGTTGTTGAAACGAATAAGGTAGTCGAGAGGGTGGCGCTGAATATCCAAGCGTAATCCTTTCAAGTCGATCCAGAACTGAGTCTGAACTTTATTGAGGGGCTTAAGATCCTTAAAAAAGAAATCATCCCTACACGGTTCAATCAATTGAAATCAAACCTTGTTTATTTTAGTAGTAGTAGTAGCAGTAGTAGAAGTAGTAGAAGTAGTAGTAGTAGTCGTAGCAGTAGAAGTAGCTAGTTTCCGTAGCTTTTCAATTATTTCGAATTAAAAAAAAAACTTAATTTTTTAACGTCGACATATCCGTTATGCTCAACTTACACGGTCAATCGATTGACGTCAAGCATCGTGTAAGTAGATTGACTTCACCCCTACATTGTTCAATCAATTGACAGCAATTTTTAGTTTTTTGCATATTTTCAATCGGCAATTTTTATTATCAATCGGCATGATACAAATTCATCATGCTTAATCCAAATTCTTTTGGTTTCCGTCTATCTGCTTCAATCAAACGAGTACAGATACGTTTTTCACAAATACATGCACATATTTGACTTCAATCGATTTGACCGTTAAAGCCCGTTTTAAACAGTTCCATCGATTAGGACCACTCGAATTTTCATTTTAGTTACCGTGGGAAGCGCACTTTAGATTAATTTTATCAGAAATCAGTGTTGCCTAGCGCTTGGACTGAAAAATATTTTTTCTCTTCGTCAGTCAAGCCTTACAAACAACAATCGACATGGGGCTCATCATGAAAAATCAAAATTGTTGTGTATTTTGTCAACTAGCTTCAATGAAATGTGTGTGACGTTACATTTTTACAACTAACACACGCACGTGATTGACGTCAATCAAGTGATCATCCAAGAGGCACATCAGACACATCACTTGGCATGACGCATATGCAAAATCGAAACCGTCTTGATTTTCGTCAATTACCTTCAATCATAAGATATATGAGTAGCATTAGGTACATAGGAATATTTTCACATATACATGTACTTGATTGACATCAATCGATTGACCGTAGAAAGGCCGCATAAGAGAAGGCACCAAATAGAGTGGAACTTTCTTCACTCTACGAACACGGTGAATCCCACACAGTTTTTCCTTTCCACATTTCGTTCGCTAGAATTTCAACTTCACTCTTTGACTTTACTTCAGAATAGAGGAAGCCTGTACGGCTTAATTGTCATCTGAATTGTCAAACACAAAAAATAAACAAGTGGGTAAGTGCCAGAGTTCGTCTGTGACAAACTTCTATATTCCCTATATACCATGTAACACCAAATCTTAAAATTTTTCGTCCCGAATTCATACATAATTTGTATAGACCACGCCCCCAAAAGTGGATCTGGGCTAAAAATTAAAATCAATTAATTTTTATATCGTTAGATTCATGACAAAATCCGTTAAAACCGAAAATTATTTCGGAAAAAAACAGTTTTTTCCTAAAAACGCCCCTAAAAAGTGGGCGGAGCTCAAAACCTTGTGTGGAACAAACTTTGCAAATACTAATATCTCTAATATTTGTCATATCATTTTTTTTCGATTTCGAGTCAACTTTCCGAGTAATCGGGCTTTTAAAGATCTAGTATGTTAAAAGTGGGCATAGCCGATATTGTGGGCGGTCCAATTTTTGCCTTGTTAAAGGTCTTGGACCAATTTTGGTCTGTAACAAAATTTCCTATGACTTGTCTAACTTGACCAAAAGGCATTTTGAAAGAAAATGTGAAATAGAGGTTGCCTCACATTGAAGTCAGTAATGGGCGTGGCCGTTGACAGATTAAGCCAAATTTCACACTTTGTCTGTGGAACAGAAGATCCAAGATCCATCCGTGTACCAAGATCCGTGTACCAAGTTTCAGCTCTCTAGCTTAATTTTGAAGACCTAAAACCTTCACTCATACAGACGGACCTACGGACGGCATGGCTTACTCGATTCACCTGACGGTCTCGATCATATTTCTAAAAGATCTAACGGGTCTACGGTGATTATTTCACTGTGTTACAAATTTCTGCAAAGTGATCATGTCCGAGTTGTAAGTGGGGCTGGTATAAAGATGACCGGCAAATGAGAATCCTCGAGCCCATTTTACTTTTTTATACCTGACCGAGGGGTTTCTTCTTCGCGCCTTAATGGAAAAGAAGAAAGAAGAAGAAGACCCTCGGTTGGGTATAAAAAAGCAAAATGGACTCGGGGACTCTCATTTGTCGGTCGTCTTTATACCAGCCCACTTACAACTCGGACATGATCAGTCTGCAGAAATTATGCACATATAAAGCATTTTCTTTCAAAAATTTTTTTGGTAAAACCAAATACGAATTTGAACACCATAAAAAAAATATTACCTTAAGATTCGACTGCGCCATGATAAGTATTACACTGCTCTATATATACTTCTTTTTAAAGTTGGAACACGGAATTTATTTTCGACTGCGCCAAAAAAAAGTAGGTACACAATATTTATGTTTTCGGCAGTAATTTTTTTTTTTTGCTTTCATACGACTTATCATACTCTTGCGGCCTTAATAAAAAAGTGTTCGCAATAAGTGTTCCTTTATGAGAATAAAGGAGTTTGGAATCGAACCCATAACTTCGAAATGGTGACCACACTAGAACACATACTTAACAACAAACGACAGCGCCAGAAATCAAAGAGGGTGTACAATTTTCGAAAGTCATTTTTGATGCAATTGGTTTACAGAAACCTGAAATAAACAAGTAGGAAAGTGCAACAGTGCGTATGCAAAAGCATCAGTCCATCTACGACGGATTGCAAAATACCCGACCATACCAAAAAAAAAACTGCCACGCCTCAAAAAAGTAGGCGGGACATAAAAATATAACTGTTGAATGCTTTATGCTAGGTGGTTCGGCCTAAAACTCCTCCTTTTTAACTAAAAAAAATCACTTTTTTTAACGCCACGCCCATAATAGTGGGCGGAGGCACATACAATATATTCGTAAAAGTGAGAAAATGCTAATGTCTACAACTTTTGTTATAACATTTTTTGTCAAATTTCATATATATTTATTGAAAAACAGTCATTTTAAGCTAAAATCCCTTAAAAAGTGGGCGAGGTTAATAATTAAAAGGCTAAAAAATTTTGGCTACTTCAAAGACAATTACAAGGCAATGTTACATAAAAATGATGGCTACTTCAAAGACAATTACAAGGCAATGTTACATACCAAAAATGAATGCGCTAGCGCCATTGTATCAAAGCTAAAATTTGGAAAAAGTTTTTTTTTTTTTAAATTAGAGATGGTCGCACATACAGGTCTGTAGTGGGCGCGCCTTGGGCGGCTTCGACCGATTTTCAAACTTGGTCTGAAGGGCTTGACTTTCAGCCAACCCACCAAATTTCAGCTCTCTACCCTAAAATTTAAGGCCTAAAAGTTGTTCACATACGGACGGACGGACGGACGGACGAACATGGCTTAATCGATTCTCCTGTCTACGGTCTACGGTGATTATTAACTGCGTTACAAACTATACATCAAACTTAAGATACCCTGGGTTGGGTATAATGAAGGCATTGTTTTTGTTATTATATAATATGGAACCAAAAAATTTTTACTTGCCTCCTGAAGCCCTTCCAACTAAATGCTTTTAAGACGGACTGTAGTGGCCTGCATTTCTTTTAAAGTAGAAAAATGCCGTAATATTGCATGAAATTAAACTTTATTAGTCTAGGTCTGTTCGGGATATCTAGATGTCGCCATCTCCTTTTTTTTTAAGTACGCACACTCGACTGCGCCATTTAGATGTTCTTACATTAGGTTTATTTAATGTAACAGTTCGAATAAAAATCAAACTGAGAGAGAATTTTTTTTCAAATTCTGCGCCAAAAATTGAAATATTCAACATCAATTCGTTTTATGCCAAATCTTCTTCGCTTAGAGTGAATGAGATCCAGCGCCTTTATTTATGCAGATCGAGTGAGGGGCAGGGAAGGTTTATACTGTTTGACTGCGCCAATTATCTGAAGATACTTTGGCAATAGGTAATGTTGGCACTTCAAACCTTCTCTGCTTTAATCATTTTACCAAAACTCTAATTAGTTAATTTAAAAATTCAACTTTTAACTGTCGAGACAACCACAGGGTGGGTACACCAAGACTGGCTGCGCCAAATATGGAATGTATAGGAATATTTCAATAGCTTGAGGGCTGATTAAGAAGCTTGAACTTTTCAAAAGAGGAATTGTCCAGAACATTTTTCTTCCGGTTCGGTTAGAAATAATACTGGTCCAGTATTTGCTTAACCCAAAAGCTAACATATCACCTCCCGGAGATCAATTGTAATCATAGCTTGTGTTAACGACTTGTGTTTAATACTTCGGTGAGAGGTTCCCACAGCATCTGCCACGTACATTAATTATAACCCAGAAGTATACTGCACCAGTTCCGGCCCCATAGGCTAATTGAATTAAAAGGCCAACTGCCCCGCTTAATCAAATTGTCTTCTAAATTCAATTGAATGCGTAAATATCTAGTGCGAAGGAGGCCCTCGCTTTGTTCGTCATCGGCATCGATCGATTCACATCGACAAAGAGTTCAATTGAATAATTAGACTTTGAATTATCACCACCACCATCCAATTGACGTCGAATTGATTCTCGTCTACAGATACATAATATAGACCGAGTATAGGACGCGGGGGTGTTGAACATTTGACTAACATAATTGGTCCTATTAATTTCCATTAAGTGTCATCTTTGGCAATGGACATTGCGGCCCGATTCGTAGGCGGTATGGATAGTTAAATGAGTGTATGAGTTCTCTGGTTTGCGGCATTCAAACAAACATAAACGCTGATATAGGGGCCTAATTGACTCGATTGAACGGTATGGGGTCTTAATTGAACGGTCCCATCACAAATTAGTTTACAAAGCTCAATGAGGGCGCACCCCCAAGGTGTGTGTGGGAGTTGCATTCTTATTTGTTAAACTGGCAATGAATTTAAATGCAATAAAAACTATTTAAGCATCCATGGAAGGATTAAATATGTAGGAAAAAAAGTGGAGCAGCAGGAAGACTTGCGAATGGAGGATGACACATTCATACAATATGCGATGACGTTCAAATGCAAGTATGGAAAACTCCCGTTGGTATATAGACACTCTTTGAATGGCCATCGTCCATACATAAAGCAGAAGAAACTTTGCGGCGAACAAAGTTACACCGCGACTTGTTTCGCCATAAACGGGTAACTTATGATTGTCATTACAGGTGATCTATCTTAAGTGATGGTTGCTTGTAGGCTTTCTGCACAAACCAGTTGTTGCCCCAGTTGGAGATCCGCTGGGAGAAAATTGTAGATGCACTTGCATGTTGCATAAGTTGGGCATTTCAACGTTATTCCAACAATCAACCCAAACGTCTACTTAGAAATCTTGCATAACACCCTCATAACCTTCGCATTCTTGCGCACAAAAGCAAAAACATTTTTTTCAAATTCCAAAATCGTTTGCATTTTTTAACTTTTTGCCAAAACCAATTGGGAATTTCAAATTCACTTTAAAATCAAAAGAAGTACAAGTGTAAAAACAGAAACTTCCTCACATTGTCCCCCCACACAGCCGCAGTCATAACGTTTATGCATGAGTTGACCATGCGATAATATGACGACACAAAGTGGACCGGACAAAACCGAAAAATTCCATCCCTCTGAGAATGAGAATGCTATTCAAATTTATTTTAAGGCTTCCAGATCAAAGAGTTTGCGGTATCGCTTCCGCTCGCGCATATACAGAAGCTCCTGACGAAATGAATGATTGACGAAAAAGCCGCCAATGCTTCAAAGTTGCGCACAACCCAGACGATGCCGAAGGTGAAGGTCTCGATCATCATCATCATCATCATTGGCAGCGGCCAGAAGCATCATCTCATCCAGATCTCGTCACAATTTGATGGATGGATACAAAAAGTTTTTTTTTGTGTAGCAGTGTCTGCTCCTCTTTTGTTGAACCTGTTGCAGAAGCTAAGCTACCAAAATACCAAAGAATCTGACGAGGTAAAATCCTACGCACAAAGGTCGTGATACAGTTTTTGTTTGCCCCCGTGTCATGGTGACTGGGAGTATTATGTGTTGGCGACAAGACGACTGCGTTTAGGTAGCTTCCTATGCTAAAAAAGTGCCGTCGAAGGAATTTTCGCGATACACAGATGAAAGAAGAAAAGATTTTTTAGGACGAATCCTTATGTTGGTGAAACTAGAAAAATGTTAAGCATTTGTGAACAGTTACGGTCGCTGTGAAAAGGATTATGAAAATGTCGTATAGTTTTTTATTTTTATTTAAAGGAGACGAAATCAAGTTTGATTTTTATAACAGTTTAGCATAAATCATTGAATAATGACATTAATTAAATAAAAGCGTAGCATTAAGAAAAAACCTACTCCATAAGACGACTGTATTTGCCATCAGGTCCATTCCCCCTGATCCTAGGAATTCCTTCTTCCAATTGTGTTGATACTAATACTCTAGAAGCCGCTGCATAGCTTGATTTTGGAAATAAAGGCCCATTCTTTTTTCGATCTAATCTCTAATGTTACTTCATAAATTTTTCAAGGGGAACATAGGGCATTTAGGTTGTGATCTTCAGTGATCACGTATAAGTTGAGGTGGGTGTTGGGTGTCAGACAACCGACAGACTTAGACCAAATAAAGGGCCGCTGGATCTTTAGAAAGTTGCGCTTACTTGTTGAACCACTTTGAGCTACCAAAGAAGCGTGTGCCGAATTCGGTTATGTTAAGATTACTTCGATCGATTCTGCGATAGAGCGCGGCCTGTGCAGAGTGACTTGGATGGTCCTAGAATTCTCAAGGCAAACGATCTGTTTTCGGAATTTAGATTTAGAGTAAAAATTCCCAAAGGACCGGTGTCTTTCTAATTCATGTGCAAAAATCATTATAATTAACACCAAGGCTTCTTGGATGCTTGCCTATATCAGGAGGTGTTCTGCTACGACATCAATTGTAGTACTCACAAAGTGTGATCGAACTTATAAAATTCAAGTTTAAGCCCGCCAGACAAAGGTTTTTACTTTCTATAAAGAGCGATCAAACAGAGCTTTTAAGAGGAAGCTTCGGCCAAATCTACTTTGTCACCAGACAAATATTGCAACCTGTCCACCCAAGGGTTTTTCTTTCTATTAAGTGCGATCAAAATTAAAGGGATTTTGAGTTCAAGTTTCGGCCGAAGCTGTTTTGTCGCCAGACAAATATTGCCTCCTGTCCATCTTAGGTTTTTTTTTCTTTTCTTTTTTATTGCGATCATACTTAAAGAGCTTTTAAGATCAAACTTTGGCGAACTGTCGCCAGATCAGTACCTTTTGCCACTTGCATACATCCAGGGCTTGTTCTTTCTGTTGCATCCGGCATGAGTAATAGCATATGTGGAGAATGTGAAGAACAGCATATCTTGGTGAATATCACGTAAAAAACGCTATAATTATTAGAAAAGCGAAAAGATTTAGTTTATCTGAGAAAATACCCCCACCCACCCCATCAGTACTTTTTGATCCCTCGGCGCGGTGTACACATGGATCGATTCATTTTCCAAAAAGACAAGATCGTGCCAAGAGAATCATATAGAAGGGATCGTGGTAATGGTGAAGTCTGTGTTTCTAGGAGAGATCCTGGATGTATTCAGGATGGGCGTATATCACTTTTGGTACGCCGTGAGTTGCTTTGAGGCAAGCAGTCGGGGTTGCAGTTATTTTTCTGTTAAAGATATCAAGGAACAATACGTAGGATAGAAACAATATTTCGAGTACTTCGGGTCGAAGGGGGGCGAGCACTTTTTGAAGTGCTGCAGGTTGGTCTTCACTAGATTGTTGCTACAATCTGGCAGAGGAACCTCCATCACGGTATAATTAAGGTCCTCCAATCCCGAAGACGCCCAAGAAGCTCATCTACACTCAGGGTACCATGTTTAAGCAGTCTCCTATGTCCATGTTTGTCAGAGTGTAAGAAACAGAGGCTGAAGACGAGGAAAAATTCATTAAATCCGTGTCAAAATCGTCGTCCAAAACTGGAAAAGATGCCGATGCTGATTCTGATGCTGATGCTAAAGCTGATGCTGATGCTGATGCTGATGCTGATGCTGATGCTGATGCTGATGCTGATGCTGATACTGATGCTGATGCTGATGCTGATGCTGATGCTGATGCTGATGCTGATGCTGATGCTGATGCTGATGCTGATGCTGATGCTGATGCTGATGCTGATGCTGATGCTGATGCTGATGCTGATGCTGATGCTGATGCTGATGCTGTTGCTGATGCTGATGCTGATGCTAATGCTGATGCTGATGCTGATGCTGATGCTGTTGCTGATGCTGATGCTAATGCTGATGCTGATGCTGATGCTGATGCTGATGCTGATGCTGATGCTGATGCTGATGCTGATGCTGATGCTGATGCTGATGCTGATGCTGATGCTGATGCTGATGCTGATGCTGATGCTGATGCTGATGCTGATGCTGATGCTGATGCTGATGCTAATGCTGATGCTGATGCTGATGCTGCTGCTGATGCTGATTCTGATGCTGATTCTGATGCTGATGCTGATGCTGATGCTGATGCTGATGCTTATGCAGATGCTGATGCTGATGCTGATGCTGATGCTGATGCTGATGCTTATGCAGATGCTGATGCTGATGCTGATGCTGATGCTGATGCTGATGCTGATGCTGATGCTGATGCTGATGCTAATGCTGATGCTAATGCTGATGCTGATGCTGATGCTGATGCTGATGCTGATGCTGATGCTGATGCTGATGCTGATGCTGATGCTGATGCTGATGCTGATGCTGATGATGATGCTGATGCTGATGCTGATGCTGATGCTGATGCTGATGCTGATGCTGATGCTGATGCTGATGCTGATGCTGATGCTGATGCTGATGCTGATGCTGATGCTGATGCTGATGCTGATGCTGATGCTGATGCTGATGCTGATGCTGATGCTGATGCTGATGCTGATGCTGATGCTGATGCTGATGCTGATGCTGATGCTGATGCTGATGCTGATGCTGATGCTTATGCTGATGATGATTCTGATGCTGATGCTTAACATATCAAATGCAGTGCCAAGTATCGGCACCCAAATATTCGGTTTTACAGTTTTTTTACGTCTTTTCTACGGTTTTAAATATTATCTGCCTAGTTTTGTTCATAAAGGCCATTGATTGATCATGACTAATAAGCTTTTTGTCTGTATTAAGTATGCATTTTTGAATTTTAAAACCACCCAAAGCTTTGAGAGCTGGTCGTCTTTTTGAAGATTTGATCAAATCAGAATGTCACAATATCTATAGGTTGATAAACCTGAACTGAAACGAAAAGCTTTTCTATTGCTCTTCAATGGAACTGCTATTTAAAAAAAATTGTCCGTTGGTCAAAACTCTATGCTGTAAGCCATTTAAGTTAAAAAAAATTCTGTTTAAATCAAACACTGTTGCTTATGTTCACTTTTCTCAATTGATTCTTGTTCAAACAAAAGCAAATTGTCCATTGAATGGTCAAATCCCTTGACACTCGATTCAGCAAACCATTAAGAATAATTTTCCAACTCATTACGAATTCCAAAGAATCGTTTCTTTTTCAAAGGAAAATCCCTCTCTATACATATTTCAAAATAAAAATGATTAATCGTCCGCAGGAATGTCCTTTCGTTTCCTTTTGCATGTGTCATTGGGGAATTAATATTCGATTCCATAATTACATACTTTATGCAGAGGAGCTCCTGGCTTTGATGCACTGCAAATGGTTCGGCTTTGTAGTAATGTAATGTAGCCAAAACGTATTTACGTTTTTGCTAATTCATGCGCGCAGTTTCAGGAGAATTCATTTCATACTGAATCCTTGGCGGCCCGATGGACTCCAGCAGCCGGACGAGCAAGACTTTGCCAATGTACCAATACCAATTGTTGATTTATTAGCGGCCAATTGGCAACCATCAATTAGTGGGCCCAATGACAAAATGAAATACGATCAATGGCACGATCGCTTTGGAAATCCGAGACCATATCATTATACGTACATATGGCCGAGGACGACGACGTTGCATATAGTTTGGTTTCGGCCGGTGTGTGTTGGTGCTGGAACGATGTTGGACTGCCGTTGGCAAGGATTATTCATCGCTGAACGAGTGTTTATTTTTTACTCATCGATGACGGTGGAACGGAGATTTAATTGTTGCTTTGTTAATTTTTTCTTTTTACCTCATTTCTTGCTCGTTTAACGATTCGGGAAAATGGAAATGATGTGGGCATGGTTTTGAGATCTGCGCGAATCCTTAAGTGGCGCTTCGTTTTGGCCCGGCCAACAACGTGGAACAGCAAGCGGGCTGTTTCTTTTGTTTTTGGATTCTTTATGCTAATCGGCTGCAGTGTGCAGGCATAATTGCTGGTTATGAGATTCAGATAAATTAAAATAAGTGCTTCATAATTTAGAATAAATTGAGTTTTGAGTTTCGTAGTCAACATGCTACGGACAATCTTGTATGCACAAACGCTACTTTGTAGGACTGGAAAATACAAGTCAGCGTTTCTAGGGGCTCCTGATTGTTGGTTGGAGTTTATGTTTCACTTAACTTTTGGGTTGGCTTGTACTAAAAATCTTTTTAATAAACTTTGCATTCCCGTGATGCAAAACTATGCGTGTTCAGCATCGTTATCAGGGCACAAAGCAATTGCTCAGGAAAAAGATGACAGAAGATCACTAAAAAGTGGTCTTGTAAATTTGAAGGTAGATGTTTAATTGGGCCCTTCAATTTTACATGATCTTTCAAGGCCTCATTTAGCTAGAAAACTTAGAGAAAAAGAGACTTTTTTAGTTAGTTGAAAAATTCCCTATAATAACTAGGATCGAAGCTTTTAAGTTAAAGTAATTTGACCGAATAGGGCTTAGAGCTAGGAATAGGATGCATGTAGAAACACTGACAAAACAAATCTTGACATGAGGAAGATTTGCATAGCTATTAATAGATAGAAACCTATGTAGGGGCAAAATTAGCCAGCTGATGGCCTCCAGTCAGTCCCTGGTCTTACCCATGGTCTTGCGCCTTGAAATTGACGTCGCAAACAAAGTGCGGAGATATAAGTACCGTGAAGAGGGAGGAGTATCAGCATGGCATAGCGCATAGCGCCCACAGCACAAGTAAGTAATTCAACTCCCTTAGCGGCTTAGAAGTGGGTCAGAAGCTAAAAAAAAAATGGGTCAGCTCAACCAGAAATGGACATAGAGCTCCCATTACTTCAAAATGAAAGGACAAACAGTTCGACAAGGATACTGTTCATGAGCACCAGCAACATTTTACTTCCAAGAAATATGAGAAATTCTGCTATTGGTGCTTTGAAGAAACAAGTGCAAGTATCATTTTCCGAGAACAAACAGGAAGTTAATAATCAGGATAGTTAAGTGGGACCTACAAAAGGAAAAAATTAAGAACATTAAAGCGAGGCGTTTTGAATTTTAGAGGACAGCACAGACGATGTTCCAAAAGTCACATACACATTGGCATGGAGGAACTGCATGCAAAATTATATTGCCAACATTTCAACAGTGAAAGCGGTGTGCAGCAAAGACCCGGCGCCGCAGTAGGGAGTAAAAGCATGAAAGAGGGAGACAAAATTATTTTTTGTATTAAATGGTGAGATAATCGCCCTAAATTAGTGATGTTTTATATAACATTAAAAGTGTATTGCTCAGTATTTTAAGCAAAAAATCATGTTTTTTGTATAATTTTTTTTTTTTTTTTTTGCTTTCTTCAATTTATTTAACATTGTTCTGAGCGGGACTCTGCAGCTGAAAAAGACGCTCTCTCTTTGTCGGAATTGACACTGTCTATATCACCTGAATCAAAAGCTTCGGTTTCTGAAATTGCATTGGAAATTGGACTTGCAGTCCGAACTTCCGCTATAAGCATTTCGACTGCTTCTTTGCAAAAAAATTTCGTTTTTTTTTAACAGGATGAGATCTCAGGCTTGTTATAAGCGGGTCAGATGTCATCAACACATCGTCATCATTCGTGCTACTGAAAACTGGCTTTAATCCGATTCACTATTAGGCCAAGCTGGTTCTTGAATTTTTCTGGTAGTTCTCACTTATTTTCCTGTTTTCGGAGTTGCCATTTCTTTAAAGGAAGATTAAAAAGGTACACTCAAAACCCGATAATAAAATAATAAAGCAGCCGTGGCTTAAGCAAAGGTTAAAATCAAATTTTAGTTAAACCAATTTAAAAGACATGTGGACTCAAGCCCCATAACACTAAAGTTTTACTTGAGCTTTAAGAACAGGTATGGACCAAATGATGAAGTTTTGTATATTTTCTCTGGCATAAAAGTGTAAAATCGCATTTCTGACCACTGAAACAGCTGCAGCTACTGGTACGAAAGTATAGTCTTTACCGGCTTATCCAAATTTATTCGTTACTCAGCCAATTACTAACCGATTCAGAGTTGGTTTGGATGTTGGTGCTTAGTTTCTGAACAAGTTAGCACTAGGACAACTTTTTTTTAATTTTCTAGGTTTATTTTTTTTTTTTTTTTTAATAATTATTTAAATAATTTCGTTCAAATCCAATATTTTTAAAAAATCGACTCCTAAAAGGGGGCGTGGCTAACAACTTTGTATGAGCGAAATCTGTAATGATGTCTCGTTTACCTCACCTGCTATTTTTTTTTCAGTCTTTCCCAAATTAAGCTTACGGCTAGTCGAAATTACGTTTTTCTGGAAAATTTTAGGTTCACCTTCAATTCTGCCTCTTTCTGTAGAACAGGCAGAATTGAAGGTTCTACAAAGTCTTGTACCAACTTTGTATGAGCGAAATCTGTAATGATGTCTCGTTTACCTAACCTGCTATTTTTTTTCAGTCTTTCCTAAATTAAGCTTACGGCTAGTCGAAATTACGTTTTTCTGGAAAATTTTAGGTTCACCTTCAATTCTGCCTCTTTTACAGAAGAGGCAGAATTGAAGGTTCTACAAAGTCTTGTACCAACTAAATGCAGAACTAAATGTTTTCTACATAATATATTTAGCAAAAATGTTTCGAATTAGAACAAAAATATTGAATAAAATTTATTTGAAAAATCACATTTTAAATCGATGCCACGCCCACTAGGGGAGGTAAAGCGATAAAAAATTTATTTGGTGTATCATACAATAAACAGTAGATAAAAAATACCAAATTTCAGGCTTTTTAAACTGTACGACGTCTTAAAGCTTTGAAAGCTTTGAAAGCTCTGGAGGCGACTCTGGGCAGACTTGAAAATTGTTTAGACTTGTTCTGTTTCGGATAACAATGAACTAAAGCCTCCGAGCTTTAAATTTAAGCCCTTTAAACGTGTGACATACAGACAGACAGACGGACGGACATGTCTCGATCATATGCCCCCTAGATCTTGGGGGTGTACCATTATTATTTCACCGTGTGGTAAGCTATGTGACAAACTTAATATACCTCCTATCCTATGGGATAAGGTATAAAAAAAACAAAGATTTACCCATAATTGGAAAAAATTGTTTTCTTAAAATATTTCTGCCAATACTGCACGTATAAGGAAGAGACTAAGGAAGGATAAGCAGAAAGCCGTGTAGGATTCAAACGCATTAATGGACATGCATTTCATGTCATACTTTTTGAAATAAACGCCAGCGACTCGACTTACCCCTGCAACCAACTTAATTAAAAACAAGTAAGTAAGTGAAAGAGTTCGTCTGTAACGAACTTCTAAATACCCGAACCTCTTTACCCATTAACCCAAATTAAATTTTTTTTTGCATGGCCAGGCCAATGCAAAAAGGGCGTAGGCTGAAAATTAAAATCAATTAACTCTAATTTCGATGGACTCACGAGAAACTGCGTTAAAAGCAAATATAAATACTTAAAAAAAAAACAGTTTTTTCCCAAAAACGCCCCCAAAAAGTGGGCGAAGCTCAATGATTTGTATGCAAACAAACTTAGCAAACGGTAATATCTTTAATATTTGTCATGGAATTTTTTTTTAATTTAGAATGAGTTTCCCGAGAAATCAGGTTTTCAAAGATTTCAGATGTTAAAAGTTGGCATGGTCAATAGAGTGGGCGGTCCAATTTTTGTCTTATTAAAGGCGCCTGGTCGATATTGCTCTCCACCAAATATGAGTTCATATGTTTTGTCTACCTTGACCAAAAGGCATTTTGAAATAAAATGTAAATTTTAGGTTGTCTTACATTCAAGCCGATTGTGGGCGTGGCTGTGGGCGGATCTTCTCAATTTTCCTACTTTGTCTTTAAGTTTTAGTTTTCTAAATCAATTTTAAAGACCTTAAAACTGCATACATACGGACAGACGAATGGACGGACGGACATGGTTTAATGTCGGTCTCGATCATGTCTCTAAAAGGTCTAAGGGGTCTACGGGGATTATTTCATTGTCTTACAAACTATGCATAAAAATTAATATACCCTCGGTCGGGTATAAAAATATTAAAGTATTCGAAAAATAATTCGAATAAAGTGATATTAAGAATTTTTTTCAGGATTTTAGGCGATTTTTTTTTTAAAAACCGTAAAACCACCGTTATTAAACTGCTTAACAATTAATTGACATAATAATTCATTTAGGTTGTAGCTGCTACAACTACTCACTTATAAAAATGTTAGTGCATACTTAACTCTAACTCTCCCATATGGTGTTGGTAAAAGTTTGGCCCATGGTGGCACTTTACCTTAATCCATTGAAATTTCTCAAAAAAAGACGCTCTAATTGGAGTTTGACAGAGGAGAGAGTACATCTGTGTAGTACTAAATGTGTTGCCTCTACTCTAGAACTAAATTCAGTCTTATAGATCGCCGTCGTAGCGCCGTCATGTTACCATGGAAGCAATGATCTTGTGATTGCTTGGAACACACAAAACTAAGAGTGGGGCAATGTGATGTGACATGTGAAAATACTGCAAAGGAAGCGGTCAGTGAAAAATAAGCTTAAATTAAAAGCAAAGGTAATTTTAGTTTAGCCGCAACCCCTACACTAATTATTTGTTGCATTACAAATTATTGGTAAATGCCATACCAAAGGCAACTTAATTTTGTAGGAGTGTAATATGCTAGCGTCCGTATTGTTAGGCCATTGAAAAAAAGAACTGGCAAATAGACATAGTGTGTCTGTGAAGTGACATATAAATTCGCTTATCAATTGCCAATTCTGCCTTTAATGAGAGAGAAAAGAAGTGTTAAAATCTGCAACTTTATCGACTTCGCACTCTTAATACGTCAGGTTTGCTTGCTAGTACAATTTTCTAAAAATTTTAAGGAAAAGACTTCGAAGGCCCTTTTTGTACTTGGTAGATTTAAACTTCATTTTCTTGTTTTAGATTTGCAGTATGGAAAAGACTGAAAGTTGTTTCGTGATCTGCGGACCTCCTGTTTTCCAAATCCACAAAAATACAATTTATGTAAATTACCCCACTAATCCTGCTTCCATTTGTATATTTGGGGCCATTACTTAGCCAAATTCGAGACCAGCTTTAGCCAATGGATTAGGCTGGAAAATTGGTTTCTGTATGTGTACCTCTTGGGATAAGCAAATTGGAAAGGCAAAGGACAACCCATC
The DNA here is from genome assembly GCA_947623515.1 of Neoascia interrupta. Classification (NCBI taxonomy): domain Eukaryota; kingdom Metazoa; phylum Arthropoda; class Insecta; order Diptera; family Syrphidae; genus Neoascia; species Neoascia interrupta. The sequence goes on from OX392462.1 coordinate 198,095,020, forward strand.
TTCTATACAGGAGAATGTACGCAAAATCACAACCCATAAATATTCATAGTCACATTATTCGAAAATGCCATTTCGGTGCGGTCCACGCACATCCATACTCATATCGATACCGGAATACGCATACCAGTCCCGCAGGTAGTCCAGCAGATTTCCCAATCTGTTGTTTGAGGGGGTGGCTGGTGACGGTGCGGATGAGTCTGACAAAGTCCGACTCATGGACATAAATTTACATGGCATTATGCCGGACTAAATTTGTGACTAGTGTGGACTATGAGGATGACCAAACTGTAGGACGGCGTGGACGCATTTCATTCGGAGTTGAAATAACATAAAGGACTCGTATATATGATGTCCCTTGTGTCTGCGTAATGAGAGGGAAAATTATACCCTCACTGTTGGAATTGTTGAAAAATCGCAATCAGAGCTCGAACTCGTGTGGGTGAGACTGCGTCGCAAAATAAGGACACTCTGACGGGATGGCATAGTTTCTATGATAATAATTGCTTTCCATATATCCACCCCCGCATGTTGACAAACGGTTTTGTTTTCCATACACGCATCCTCTCGTCACCAGGTGTTCCCGTAGGTCGTATGTATAACAGCAACATGGTGCATCACCATAGGACATCGGCAGTTGTTCCACGATGATGGTTGCCCATGGATTCATCTGCGTTTGTTTCATGAATGTTTTGTTTTGGACATTTTCCTTTGGATAAAAGTGTTTTGCTCGGACATCCTTTGAGCTCTGTTGTGCATCAGTACAATGAGTCCAGAGTGGCCGAGTGATTTATTGTCACCCAACAGAACAGTAGTGTAGGCGTCGACTAATGGCCGTTGCTGCAATGTTTGGAGGATCCTTTCTCTAGGATTCTCTCTGTTCATATGGCGATTGTATAATGAAATCATCCGCATTTTTGGCACGCTCTTGACCTAAAGTCAAACCGCGCGCTGCTGGCTGGATGATAGACCAACGTATAAGGAGACGTTTAAATTTATTGCAAGGATACAGAATCCAGGAAGTGAGGGTGACCTCATATAATGATAGTTGTGAGTAGTTGGCGGACATGCGGCACGAGCCTCGGTGGTGCTAATAGAGTCGCATATCGAAAGTGATGCAATAAATTCATTACCCTGACCGGAAGAACGAACAATGACTGACTTGATTGGGTCCATTTGTCTTGTGAATCGAGAGCACCAGAATGCATTGCATCAGGGAGGCGGCTTAAGGCGCCCGATTAGATTCGCTGAATAGGAAGGCTGTTAAAATTGTTTTAAAAGAAACTACTCGCGCGTGTCAAATGAGCACCGATGTTGCTAAACACTGGATTTCGACATCAGATGTGAACATGCGGCACAGGAGCTTTTAGTATGTTTAGAAAGCACCCCTCCCGCATAAACAAATAGCTCAATTCCACAAAGTGAAACTAATTGCTAATGAGCCTTGTTAGGTAACATCGCGGTCTAGAAAGCAAAGCGTAAGTCACGACGCATCAGGCAGGTTCCCAGGCTCATTACCATCGCCAACAATGCTCTACAAATGTCGAGCTGCTTTGAATAATCGGCTTTCGGCGTCTTTCAAATAAATTCAAATAGGCGCGCACAATAACAAGAAACCATAAAATTCTGGTTCCACTACCGGTGACAACTAGCCGCAACTAAGTGGTTGTATGATAGGAATCGCTCTCCCCAATTTTGTCATACTAATGACTTTGTAATGCGATGCCTTTTGTCAATTAGTCTTTTGAAGAAGACCAGTCGAATGTTGAAAACCCTTTTTGATTAATTGAATTTAACGGACGCAAATTTCGTCAAAATTATTCAAGTGGTCCGATGTATGATAGTGGTTTGCGCATGCGCAACCGCCCATTACTTTTATTGACATATGTGTACCTGAATGACACCCTGGGCTTGAATCTAGTAGTGCACAATGTCTGGAAAGTCAGACAGAAGCAAATAGCCTTTCCACTTGGCTGCATCAGCCGTCTTACAAAGTTTGTGGTGATGAGACTTCCTGTTAGCTGTTCAGACGGTAGTAAGGAAAAAATGGAAATTTTTCTCATTAAAATCAACAGCAGTGGCGGAATTGTAATTAAAGTGGATTTTTGTTACCTTTTCCGGAGGATAACAAATATGGAAACATACTGCAGAGGATATGGGCAACAAATTGCTTGGAGTTTCGAAGTTAGATTCAGCTCATAGAGGGCGACTTTTATAATGACGGCGGGCGGGATTTTTTGTGTTTTTTTGGCTGAGCTTCTTAAGACAATTCGTTAAGGAATTTTAGTCAATGTTCTGTTGCGAATTCAGAGGCGAAGTTAAATGTTTTAAGCTTTCTAGTATTATGAACGCAAAAAAACGCACAATCATCAATCAAAAATAGTTGAAACGACAAAATAACACACCACGAGTACCACCTAAGCAACCCGAACAACGTCCAACCACAAACTCATACCACTAACAGTCTATACCATTTACTATGAATAAATCAGCCGGAATAAGTGACTTATTATAATTAATTATTCGGTTATCCTGTTTTTTTTTTTGCTTCTCCCAATTGAATATGAAAATTGAGAATTTATTTTTCAATAACAAATCAAGAAGGGAAAGTGCAACCGCACATATAATATTGTTTTCAAATTGGCAGGTATAAGTGTTGAATGAGGGAGGCGATTGCATGTTACAGCAAAGGAGAGACTTATCGACAGTTTTGACAGACACGCAAAACCACAAGTTGTACAAACAATAACCAGGCAACGCGGACAATTATCTAAATTGGTGCCTTCCACCGGCCTCAAATATTAAAATGTTTCACCGGGAAAATAGGTTGGTTATCGTAGAAAATTGTCGAAATGAGAATTATTCAGGTGTTCATGGAAAGTGGCAACACTTTTGTATTTTTCTTTAAGCGCAGGTGACTGACATGTAAAAAAGGAGTATATGTTCGAGTGGACTATTTCGTACATATTTCATATGGTGCCCCCAACCCCAGTACTCACATTCTTTTCAATATTCCTTGACGCGGTCAGAGGTCTATCTTCCAATATTCTTTGAGAAGTCAATATTCGTTGACGTGGTGAGAAGACTGAGGTCCCCCATTTCACAACTGCGCAGGCGGAAGTTACGATAATCAGAAGCTCCCAGTTTTTTGAAAGCGTAATGGAGTTTTATTTTCCATAAGACGTGAGATTTGTAATTTTGAGTAATCACCTTGAAGTATCGAGTTGAGTCCTGATACCTACCAGGACTCAACTCGATACTTCAAGCCTGTTTGTTTGCTTGAATAGCCGTTTGTCGGTAGGTTAGGTATATGTTCTTTAAAGCTCTGTTTGTTGGTCGTGTGTTTCGCTGAGTAATCTTGGCACTGAGCATCTTCAGTGGGTATTCACCAAGAGTTTTGTGATCTTTGCATTTTATTTCAAAAAACTTTTTGACAGATATAGGAGCTCAAACGGCTGAAAATCTTTAAAACGACGATTTGCTACTCAATCACCTTCTTAGCCCAAAGAAACAGGGATTGGCAAGAGTTATCCTTCGTTTGATTTCAGCGCTGGTGTCATTGTCTGAATTGATAGCGGAACCCAGGTAGACAAAGTTATAGCTGTCGATGGTGATGTTTTGTCCAAGACGTTGGTGTTGGGTGTCTTTTTTTGATGACAGCATACACTTGGTTTTGCCCTCTTTGACTGCTTAACCCATATTCGCCGCTTCCGTCCCGATACTCACGAAGGCTTCACTGACATCACGCTTTGTTCTAACGATTATGTCAATTTCGTCTGCGTATGCGAGTAGTTGAACGGACCTTTCAAAGATTGTACCTCTGGTGTTGGCGCGAGAGTTCTGCACAATTCTCTTAAAGAAGTCGCATGACAGCGCGTCGCCTTGTCTAAATCCTTTTTTGACATCAAAGGGGTCGGTGAGGTCTTTGCCGACCTTGACGGAACGGCGTAAATTTTCCATCGTCCTCCTGCACAGACTGACGAACTTGGCAGGGATGCTAAGACTAGACATTGCGCTATATAACTCGTCTCTATAGATGCTGTCATACGCGGCCTTATAATCGATGAAGAGGTGGTGTGTATCGATTTGGAATTCCTGGGTTTTCTGTGAATATTTGATTGATGGTGGACTCTCCTGGCCTAAAGCCACACTGATATGTGCCTATCAGACTGTTGACAAACGGCTTCAGGCCCTCACACAGTACAGCAGAAAAGATCTTGTATGCGATGTTAAGAAGACTGATGGCTCTGTAGTTGTTATACCTCAGAGGGTCTCCGTTCTTCAGGATCGGGCAAACAAAGCTGAGGTTCCATTCGTAGGGCATGCTTTTTTCCGACCATATCTTGCAAATGAGCTGATACATGCTCCTAACCAGCTCATCGCCAGCGGATTTAAAAAGTTCGGCAGCCCATAGTACCGTAGGAGAGGTAATTTTCTGAGAGGAAAGCCCTTAGAAATTATTCTAAAAATACTTTTGTCCCGATGAAAGGAAAAATCACCTGTTACAACCATTAGTATGACCATTATTAAATTGTCAATAAAATTCAAAAGATCTGCACAATGTGTTACAAAATTGTAAGAATAAATAAGAGCCTGCCGACTAGAAAAGCAGTAAATAAAAAAAGACTTTCTTGCTCCAAAAACAAGAGAGTCCTCGTATCAATACTTGTCCTTCTTTTGCAACTCAGAAGGGACTCCGGTGACCCATGGGCGATAAGATATTATGCTTCCATTATTATTTATAGGTATACCTGAAGAACATGGAATAACTGGATTTAGCCTGGAAAATTAGAGGCTAGGATAATCAGAGTAGAATCAGGTAGAATGAAAGAAAAAGCAAAACTGCATAGGTAAGTTATATGCTCTGTAAAGCTTGCAGCAGGAAGCCTATACATAAAAACAGATTAGTTAGACATGAAAAAGGAATTTCGCAACAGAAAACTGCATTCAATCTCAAAGTCGCAGTCTCAAAGACAGGAGATTTATCGAAATCTACCCCTCTAAGACGAAGACCTGGTTGTAGCTTATTTAAGGTCTTATACAAGTTGCCCAACAAACATACTCTCGAGAGATGTGCTCTACAAATCTAGAAAAACCTCTTGAAAGACCCTTGAATACTCTCAGAACATAATCTTTTTTGAATTATAAAAATTCTTAAAATTCTTAAATTGAATTTTACTCATTAAAAGGGTAAATGAGAGTATATTTACTAGACTTTTACTATTTACTTCTTACTATTTACTAGAGATATTTACTCTCATTAAAGGGTACTCTCATTAAAAGGGTAAAAGGCTACCAGAGTAAAAAAGGCGTAAATTCCCATTATGAGAGAATATTTGATTCTTGTTATGTGACTTCAACTCTCATGTTACTCTCAAAGAGTAAAAGTATTATAAGAAGAATCATTATGAGAGTCAAAGTATCGAAGTACTCATAAATATACTCTTTTCAGCCTAACACTCTTGTTATGAGACCGGATGGCTGATAAAAATACCTATTCATATCAGTTCAAAATAATGGCGTCCCACCATCCGTCAAAAGTAATTTTGCCAGTATGTAGTGTGCTTGCGGTGACAGAAGTTTTTTAATTAATTTCATGCTTTTCTTTATGGAGAAAAAAGTGTAGGTATCTTTGCAGCACAAATCGTCATCGAAAACATATTCATGGTCTGGATGGCCAGCATGGATTGGCTGACTTTTTTTACACGCAAACAAACTCACAGTCAACTCCGATGATGTCAGATTTACATTTACTTTAGCGAGAAAATGTCATAGCATGGTATGCCGTAATCTTTATATTCCCTCATTCATATGCACGCGGCAATGATGTGAAAACAGAAATGCGTCTTTAAATAGTACGAAACCACGACATTTCTAAATTCTTAAAAACAGTTTATTTACTCTGATTCGGGAAGATAAAGGCAAGGCAAAGGCAATTTTACTCTGGTTAAACGGATAAAAGTCTGGAAAACAGCCAATATGCTCGCACAAGGAGAGCTAATCTCTGTTAAAAAAGCTTAATCGCTCACAAAAAGTGCTTGACTCTTATTAGAAAACTATTTTTTCCGCCATTTAATTTCTTACCTCTTAGAGTTACCACCGTCAAGGTATACGCATCTAGTTGACTTGCATCCGTTTGTTATAAAACGTTTGTTAAAAAAATATATACCGAAAAGATTTTATGAAAGTACGAAGAAATGTTTTAATTAATTCTTTTTGTAGGATGGTAGAAGCTATATTTTGGTTCTTATTATGCCCTAAAACTAGAATATATTTTAAAACGTATAGTTTGTAACAGTAAATTATCACCGCATAATCGCATATATCAAAATAGAGTGGCGCAACAGCTCGTGGTGAACCAGGGCCAACTTCTCAACAATGTATGCTGGACAAATGATACTCTCGGAGGGTTTGTCAGACCCTCGGTGAGGTGGGGACCGTGAAAAAGAATAAGTCTTTTTTTTCAAGTGACGATGGCAGGATTTGAGCCCAGACCTCCGGTGTAGTAAGCACACACACTAACCACTACGCCACGGCACCCCACGTACCTTAATCGCATACTTAGTATTTTTATTGATTGAGACCGAATACATAATCGACCATGTACCTAAATACGGACGGACATGGCTCATTCGACTCACATTTTGGCCGCGATCATATCCTCTTACATCCTATTTTACTCCATCCTATCTTGTTCTCTTTTTCACTTCATGTCCTGATGAAAAATTAGAGCATATTTGGCACACAACATGATAAAGATGGCACGAAAATCATTTGTTTTATGTTTTTCTCTCTTTCAAACAAGACTTGCTCTTCACATCCCATAAGAAGAACTTATTGTCTTATTATGAGACCGAATAACTCTTGCAAGGAGAGTTTAAGACTTTTTATCAGATCAAATAACTCCCATAAGTGGGGCCATTTAGCTCCCGTAAGACTCTCTTACGCGCTCTCATAGTACTCTATGAGAGGCAAATTCCAAGAGGCAAGCTCTTGGAGAATACTCTCATAAGAATCTCGTAGAGTGTTATGGGAGGAAAAATGTTAGTTGGGATGTGCCTCTCAAAACCTAAAATGTTAGCCCTACCGAAATAAAATTGTTAGGTACCTGGGTAACCCTCTCCAGAAGCAGTTGGATCTTATGTTGCTTATTGCATTAAATAATAAGAGCTAGTTTTACGGTTAGTTGTCAAACCTCCGATTGTAAACACTGTATTGACACTTGAAAAAATAAAGTATTAATATGCTAGGTATAGAACTCGAGGATATAAAACACAATCGAAGTCATAGAACACACGCCTTTAATAGGTATTTATTCATATTCTCATAGGGGGGGCTTTGTCTCGTAGGGGAAAGTGGGGGTAGTTGGGTGCAGAGGTAAGTCGATTCGCTAGTGTTTCTTTCAAAAGTATGACATTAAATGCATGTCCATTCCTGTGTCTAGCCTCCCTTAGTTTCTAGTCTGTAGTGCACGTGTTGGCAGAAATATTTTAAGATTTTTTTTTACAATCGTAAGTAATTTTTTGTTTTTTCTATTTTTTTTTTTCAGCGTCTGACTCAATTTTTTTTCCAGTTCGGTAGACAGGCTTATGAACTTTTTGGAATGAGTGTTTGTTTGTTGATAGTTTTTGTTTTTCCCTGATGATAATAATCTTGTTGATCGCCAATTGGTCAGGCGGGGCTAGTTGATTCCTTTTGGGATAAGTTGACTCTACACTTTTTAAGGCTTCCAAATGTATACGCCTAGAAACTACTATTGTATACGCTTAGAAACTACTAAAAAACTATTCAGAAACTATACACAAACGCCTACTCTGAATCGGTAAGTTACCTGCTAAGTCATGAAAAAATACGGATCAGAAGTTTAAGGACCTTTCGTACCAGTATAGCTGCTGCTGTTTCAGTGCTCACAAATGCGATTTTTACTTTTATGTCAAGGAAAATGTACAAGCCTTAAATATTTACTCCAGATTGTTTTAGTAGGAGTTTAGTGTTACGGGGCTTGAGTCCACATGCCCCATAACGCGAGTCGACTTAGCCCAGCAACAAGTTTAATTGACCCACTAGAGATCTTCATGTAAAAGTAAGAATAAACTGGCCAAAAAACACTTTATCGATGTAAGCTTTAACTCTTGTTGTACCTGTCATAGTTAAAAAAAAGAAAAAATAGAAATTCATTCATTGAGTCTACTAGCCCCGCTCTCCCCTACGCGTCTCCAACAATCATTCCATCAACTGATTTCAAAAAACTATACAAAATTAGAAATGGCGGCTATTATACGAACAAGAAGTCTCCGCCATCATACCTTTGTGTGTACTTCCACCATTAACCACAAATCCTATGTAAATCCGGATCAAAATAACTTCATATGCCAGCCAGCACAGCCGCAGCCATCATCGCGTTTGACAAGTGCAATCTCGAATGCAGCAAACAAATGAAATGGATTCAATCACCGCAGCACTGCCTGTACCTGGGTAATCCAAAGAAGACATGGATATACGCAGCTTACCACAGTGCCTATATAGCCGGAGGGTATGAGGAGCTTCCAAGCCAGGAGTATGGACATTGGACAATCAACCGCGCCGAAGCTCACATAGTTATGCGATCACATTATGCGGAATCGGTGAAGCATCAAAGTGGACGGCACCTTCAGATGTTTTTGACTTGATGATGACGACTCCGTGTCGTCCGATCGTTCGGTCCATCGTTCATCCGTTCGTCAACGCATGCGCGGACGACGACGACAAGAACCGCGCACACACACACATACATAACTGGTGTTGTGGACACATCACAGTGGCTATACCTGCACGCGGACGCAGAAAAACTCTTCAAAGTCAAATCAAGACGCGCTCTGGACCAAATCAGATTCCTTTTTGATCCGGGCTCGCGGACTAATGCTTCGTGTGGAGGACATTGTTTTGTGCTACTGGAATTCATTGTTGCTGTTCGCCACTGGGTTACCTGTTTTGTGTTGGACCAGAGATAATTCCTTGTTCATTGAGACGAAATGCGGTCCGAAAGTGCCGCTTATTGCTGCGGTTTCTATTTCTGTTAATGTTCGGACGGGACACAAAGAATGTGGCAATGAAAATCGTTACATCGGTTGTAAAGGGGACACCAGTCGCCGGGATTATTTGTTGGGGTTTAATTGCTGATTAATTGTCTTTTATGGGTCGAGCGCGTGTTGTTGTTGCATACTTGCTGCATTGAATTACCCCAATAACATCGCACCGCAAATATGGAGACTTTAAAGTGATGAGATAGATGTTGCGTCGGCTTATGGAATCTGGCTTAAGTGCGGTCCTGGCGCAGAGACTGAATCCTTTCCTCGTGAACACGACATCATCCGACCATATCCATTTGGTATAAGTTTCTATACTTTGTGTCACTTTGAAGATTCTTCCAGAGCGACGATAGCAAGTACCTAATTGATAGTAATGAATTCCGTTGTCTTAAAAAGAAAATCCATGCGCGTTCCAATTGGAGCGCAAAATTTTCGCCAGACCAATACCTACTACCCGTATGCGAAGAGTATTCCTCCTCCGTGTGGAACATGAAAGTGTATGTTAATTACCCAACAATGCAATGATACTCATATCTCTTTATATTTGTTGCCTTTTTTGTGGGTAATTATCCTCCACCGCAATGACTTCATGGCAGAGCGTCGCGTAATATTCTGCCACGGTCACTGCTCACGAGCCCATAAAAAGATCACGGAACAAGAATGAAGAACCGTCTGTTTGGTGTCTGGATTTTGGTAAGGCTTCCTCCTGGTGTAGCTCTCTAGGCAAGCTGGATGAATATCACCAACATCGTCGTCGTCACGAGATGCTTATCGTATGGTGCTGGCTGCGCACGCGGATTAGCAGATTTTGTATGTATACGAGGCACGCAACATAATATGCCTGCGCTAGCGATAGTTTTTCTTGATCCGCGCACTGAGTCTGCGGGTGGCGTGCCCCGACTTGTGCTACTCTGGTGGCGACTAGATTTTTCTTTAACGCAGATCAGGCTAACATTTAGTTGGCGAATCCATAATGTATCTAATTTGCTTATGCAACTCCCCCGCTTAAATGTGGAGCAGAATGGATCGCGGCAAACATGAAGGCAATTAAAATCGAATTTTATCGTAAAGATCACCATTGCTGCCATCCGTCCGTCCGGTTGTGCATTTTAAACAGGCGGCAGTTATTGTGGTGGCGACAGCATTTCGTATATGCGAAATTATAATCAGACTCTCAGTAGTGATGTGAGAAATTTCCTGTTGCAGTGTGTTGCAGGGACAAACTTCTCTGGCTGACATTGACACGATATGATGATGGCGATGAGGCTTCGGGAAAGGGGGCGTAGTTTTAATTCAAATTCGCTTTTAATTCTATGCACAATGTGCAATAAACTTTAATTTACGATAATTTGTAGCGGCTTTTTGATATATGGGATCACATAAGCAGACAATAGACTTTGGCGTTTCAATTGTTCTTTTATCATCAGCATGGATAGCTAAATTGAGCAAAGGCTTATATCGGGTTTTGATTAAACCATTCTAAATCTGCGGTTTGAACGTATTTTCGAAAAACCAAACCGTAAAAAATATAATGTCCACGCCACCATCTCCGATGCTTTAAGGCTTAATGATAAAAAATGGCACACATCGGGAATTATTTGTTTAGGGAAACTGTAAAAAACTTTCAATGTTTAGCAGATTCTGAGATTTAGCTCGAAAACATCAAAAACTTTTCATAAATTATTTTTTTAGTATTTTGGAAGAAGAAAAGCACCGTCAGCTCCGTATGTTCGTTATCTTGTGAAAAAAGTGAAAGAAACTGGCATCCTCATCGATAAACCAAAGCATGAAAAGCCAAAAACAGTGCGTACACCCGAGAAAATTGCTGTTGTGGCAGAAAGTGTGCGTGAAGCGCCATCAACATCAATTCACCGTCGTTCTCAACAATTGAACATTTCGGAGACATCATTGAGACGAATTTTGCGTAAAGACCTTGGTATAACGCCATACAAAGTCCAATTGGTTCAGGAGTTGAAGCCAACTGACCGTCCAATGCGTTTTCGCTTCGCTAAGTGGGAAGATGCCGATTTTGCCAACAAAATAATCTTTTCAGATGAAGCTCATTTTGATCTTGGCGGGTATGTAAACAAGCATACACAGAAAACCCGCACGCATACATTGAAAAGCCGATACACCCAAAACGAGTCACTGTTTGGTGATCGGGCCATGGTGAACGAATTTTTGTTCACAAAAATTGAATAGAAGGATTTTGGCAACATTTGGTTTCAACAGGACAGCGCTACGTGCCACACAGCCGAAACTACACTCGATGTTTTGCGCCCTGTTTTTGAAGATCGCATTATCAGCCGCAGAGCTGATGTCATTTGGCCACCTCGGAGGTGCAATTTGAAACCGTTGGACTATTATTTGTGGGGCGTTGTAAAAGACAAATGGCCGACAAATACGCCGACAATCCAGAGACAATTGACCCTTTAAAGGACAATTTTCGTGAAGCCTTTGGTGAAATACACCTGCACACAATCGATAATGTGCTTAAAAATTGGACCGATCGTGTAGGCTACTGCATGGCGAGCTGAGGCAGCCATTTGAATGAAATTATTTTCAGTTACTAACCGGAAGGGTTGTACTTTCAAATAAAAAAACAAATTTGAGAAAATATTCAGCAGTTTTTTATAGCATTTTCAAAAAAAAGTTATTTGGCGGACCCTTTATTTCAAGACTGCTTCAGTTTTTTTTTTTTCAAAAGATGGACTACGTTCTGTATTTATTTCAAATTTTTGTCTCTAACCATCAATTTAACAATCAGCTGCGTTCCATTGGTCACTTTTCTTTAATTCTACGGACATGCATTTCTGAGAAAACGGTTGTTATTTCTATTTATAAGGTTGGAAACGGCAATATTGAAACTTTTCATACTTTAGCCAAATTTAAATTAAATCGTCATTACCGTTAACAGACTAGCAACCTTTTAGAAATCGTTTTCGAAAATATTTTTCCGCTTTTGAGTCAAATCTTCGAAGTTTTTCAATATTCGATTGGCCTAACATGAAATCTTAAAAGAAGGACTATGACCTTTATTTATTTCAGAGCTATACTTCATACCGTTTGGGAGCTAGAGGGGAAGACATACCTCCTTTAGACTTTTTTTATAATTTTTTTAATTTCAAATCCATAAAACAACTATTTTGAATATTCTTTAAGTTCCCATTAGACTTTTTTCAATAGAACAACTACCTGCGCTAGCATTGGATGTTCTTTTTTAATTCTATAGCCAACGGATTTTGCGAAAACGGTAAAACAATCTTCTTTTTTTATTTGGTTTTTTTAAATAGGCTTCGAAAATGTAGGTTAAAACGGCAATTTAATTTTTTTTTAGCGCAGTTTGCTTTCCTTTTATACGCTTTGTACTCGAACGAAATCTGAACAAGATCGCTTTTACCGTTAAGATACATACTAAGAGATTTTGAAAAATAGGTTTTGAAAATGCTTTTATGTTTTCGAGTGAAATCTCAGAAGGTTTTGAAACATTAAAATTCCAATTCATTGCATAAAATTTTGAATAATTTGTGATACGTGTGATTTTTTTCATCTGATTTGGCCAAACATTCCGGCGATTAAGGGGACACACACACACGTTTATTCATGATTTTTTGCGGATTTTTCGAAAACGCGTTAAAACGGGTGTATTAAATCTCTTTCTGAGAAATATGACTTATTAATTTGCTGTACTTTATGTTGCTTTATGCGTGTATTCAGAATTGTCTCTGTGCATTGAGCGGTTTAAGAGCTATGGCCTCAAACACTTTGAAAAATGTCACCCATTTCCAACTCTTCATTTCTCAGAATATTTTAAATATTTGCACAAAACCTTTTTTTTTCATTAAAGTTTAATATTTACTTGACTTTAATTTCTATTTTATAGTTCTTGCCTGCTTAACTTCTCAAAATAAGAACCCAAAAACTTTTAGTCAACAAAACATGTATGATAGCAACTATTAAAACAAAACAGCATATAGATATGCCCTGGCCACACTTAAAAGCTTCCGACTTGGTGTCAGCCTGGTCGGCATAGCAATTTGTTAAAAGTCAAAACTTTGCTACAGTTTCTACGATGCCAATCTCCTCGAATTCACTCACTCTGATGGTTTTAATTACATACAGTCGCAGCCATCCATCAGCCATCTGATTTTACTTTACCCGACCGCCTGTGCCAGAGTCATCCCCTCCCCTCCACGTCCACCCCACGAATCTAGATTCCATGAATTAATTTCAATTTTGCATGTTTCGTAATTAATTTTTGTTTGAATTGTGCGGTGTCGCTTAAATTTCCATGGAATTGCTTTTGTTTGCCGATTGTCGTCTACTCGCGCGGCTGCTTTTTGCGCGCACTCGCCGTTCGGGCTAATTTCCACCCTCGGCTTCAGATGAAAGCGCTAAGCCTGTCTCATTCGTCACACTTTGTCAAGTTCAGATATGCGCATCCGTAAACGAGTAGTCATCTACAACAATATGCTAAGAAGATCTAAGTGCACTCTCGGTGCGGACGTATTAATTTATGACGGTTGGCCTGCGCAGCGTCCGGGCTGCACTTTCTCAAGACTTGGACGATTCGAAGCGCCATTTGTTTGCGAAGGTTATGCGATTAAATATGCTCGCATCATACATGCCCTTAGGTATGCAAGGCTGAGTCGGTTCTTGCGATTTGAAAGCTGCGATAAGATACCCGATACGGGGGAGAAAATGGATGATGATTGTCTGCACGAAGTTGCATTGACACAGTGTTGCGCTTGGCATTTCGAACGCCAAGTAGTGAGTAACATAATTTGTAGCATTTAAAATTTCTTCATTATTAATTAAATGCTCTGACTGCATGCGACTTGAAGATTAATATTTCCCTGCATACGCTTAAGATACTGGGGAAAAGAAAAATTGCCTTCGTCATCGGTGTCATGAGAAATTAGATAAAGCAAAAATTATTTCCAATCATCATAATGAAAACACTACATACTGATGGGTTAACGCCTTTTAAGCCCATATGGCCCACATAAAGTGCTCAAGTCCAACTCTGTCAAGTAAAATTAATTGAAATTCAATATCTTGGCTCATTATCGAGGGATCGGTTTGACGGCAAACCTTTCCCACTAAACGCTTTCTAAACGTTGTCGTTTTGTGTCACAATTAATTTGGAACGCGGTCAGCACCATCATCATCCAATACGACTGTCATCGCGCTATCATTTCGGCAATCGTCGTCGAATTGCCACGAGGCACGCGTTAGCCTCATACAACTTACCCCTATCGGCTTGGTCCAATAAAAAAAGGAAAACCTAAAACTGAAATCTAACTCTGATAAAAAAGTGAGCCACCCCTTGGCTGGTTGGAAACGATTGTAAGGGATGCGCGCACCCAAGTATTAGATTAGCGGCAGTGATACAAAGTTCTAAGGTAACCGAGAGGCGGCACGCACACGCGTCCTTCTTCTACCCAACACCCATCCTAGTTGAGTTTAGTGTTCGCTTTCAGTTTTTTATCAATTTACGAGGACGATGACGGGCACCGCCTTTCGGTGATTTTTTTCTCTTCGAATGAATTGCAAATGGCATCTCTAACGAGGACATTATTTCGAGGAATAGTCATATAGCTCGCGTCCTTTTGGATAGCCATATTGATATGGGGGAGACATTCGACATCGTGTGACATTTGATTTCTAATTGCGGTCGGTATAGACGGTAATCATCATAGGCGCGCAGGTTTTTTATATATGGGTGCTCTTCCTTTTTGTGAGTGAGTGATTGACTAAGGGCGGTTATGCCTTGGAATATCAATTTTAGTAGATTCACAAGGATGATATCTGCACGCGACTGTTTGTGGTCGCTAAGTTGCTGGTATTCATGGGGTTTCCCAAATGATGATGGTGGAAGAATTTAATTGGAAATGGCGTTGTGAGGAGGACAAGAGCTTTGATCACTGCTAAACAGGGATGGCGAGTTGCCTACAGTTTCAACTGGTTGTAATCTATATAATATTGAAAGGGTTGAAACGGATATCTACTTTGTTGGATTGATTGATTGATAGTGACCGTATTATCAGCCGACAGATGTCCTTCCATTTTGATAAACTGAAATTTATAACAACATGTGGACACTGGGTGGGGAATTCGTCAACGCAGCCCAGTAAATCAGGCCAAAAGAAGGTCAAAAAATATAAATGTCGCATTTCTAATCTTCAGATCTCTGAAGATTTTGTTTTGAAACCAGCCTTTGCATTGCGCATTTACTTGACATGCTGCTTGCAAAATCTATTCTATCAGCCATTTGGCTTGAGAAAATGATTTTTTTTTTGTAAGTATTACTTACTCATAATTAGGGTTTTTCTCACATTGCTCAGTCGAGGCCATCTTCGTTTTCAAGATCTCTTAGGAAACTTTTGAAATTTAGTATAGGAATTGCAGTGCTATAGCACCTTGAAAACAACATCATAAGTTGGAGATAAGACTACAGTTCTTTGAACAGAATTGAAAACTAAAACAAGAAGAGAACTGAGAAGACATTGTGGGGTTTCTTTTGCTACCCTAAGCCTTGTCCTTATTGCTTTTTTCTTATATTTTGAAAGCAAAGTTTATTACCATGAAAAATGAAAAATAGCTTAGCTTATAATTTCCGATAAATTCCTTAATAACTTTACTTAAACATAAAACAATTTATTTGAGTTATCTTTTATTGCGTAAACAACTTATAATTTTTATAAATAATTTAAACATTTTTGTGTTTGCGCGTAATGGAAAAAACATTTTTTTGTTTCCAGCAAATATATTTGCTGCCGGTTTAACTATGTTGTGAGCTGCATAAATCTTGTTGTGACAAATGGACTTCTTTTTAGTGCTTGTAGCTTATATTACAAAGATGTCTTCTTTTGACACCCAAGCGGAAAAGGTTGCATGATGATGAAGTTCGTGTAAACGATTTGCAGTCCATGATTAAAGTGAAATAAGCAACAAATGCCACCTAATTCATGAAAAGTAAAGCAGCCGTCGCTTCTGCAAAAGATATTCTGTGAAATGAAATGGCTGGTTTGGGAAATGAAAAGGCAGGTTGAAAAGATTTTCCACCGTGGATACCTGCCTGAACTAAAACGCATTGCTATGAATGAAAACTGAGTTTTTCATTTGGTTCCTTTCATCTTACAGCGAATACAATTCTCTTTGCATCTCCTCCGGGAAAATGTGTAGGATCTTTAGGCCCATCCATTCAAATAACTTAACTGGTACATGAACAACATATTTCTTAGTTTTTGAGATTTTGAACAAAATCTTAAACTTCGCAAACGTTTTGGCTGGGCAATAGCTATTAGGCCCCAACATAGACGCAAGCCACATTCACTCCTTCCACAAACCTCTTCTGTGCCACTTTCAGCCTTTTCGTAAAGTTATAAAAGTTCGACATAAAAACAGTATCAAAACATTCAAGTGTGGCTGCCAATACTGCGAATACCATCATATGGGCTATTTGATCTGATTTAGTATTCTCCTTCTTCTCACTGATTGAAAAAGTACTCCGACTTGAGTTTCGAAGAGAGAGAAATGGATCAAAGACCGAAAAATTGCAGCAGTATTATAATTTTTCATAAAATGCTTTCGTCATTGTCTTCCTTGTTTCTTAAGTTTGCAGTCGGTAGCTCGCAGTATTGGTAGCCACACTTGTGTGTTTTGGTACAGTTTGTTGCTTCTATTTGTTTAAAAAAACAAACCGTAGGAAGAGTTGTCGCTTAATGTCAGCATCATTATAATAAATATACAGGTTATTGACGATGTTCGCCTGGCAGTGTTTGAAATGGTCATAGGACTAGCCATTATTATAATGTTGTAGAATTTTAAATTGTTATAATTTTTAATTTTTCAACAATTACGTTTGATTTGCCACAAACACGTTTGATTTGACTTACTTACAATATTGTTTAGCTGATGAGAGTCAGACCACTCTAATCGTCACCTTCTTTTGCGAGCCAAATGCATAACAAAAGACTGCACGTGTCAAATTAATGTTTGTCCGGTGGAGACACTTCGTGATTTATTTTTAATCGTCTCCCGCTTAACTAAGTCTTATACGGTTTTCACACCGAGCCAAAATCTAGATTCAGAGTAAAAAAGTCCCAAATCTAATTATAATGTTTTAGATTTCCCATACATTTGTAGAGTTCAGAATCTACATCAGATTTTAGATCCCCACAAAATCTAATACAATTATAATATATTGTATTCGAATTTGTGGGAATCATAGGAAAATAAAAGCAAACAATTTTTTTTAATACAATCAAAAGAAGACATGACAGCCGATAAAGTTTGCTTATAAAATAAAAAGGAGAAATATTTTCGTTTTTAAGTTTAATTCATAGTTTGTAACATAGAGAAATAATCACCGTGGACCCCCAAGACCTTAAGGGCATATGATCGAGACCGAATTGTGGGTCGAATGAGCCATATCCGTCCGTCCGTCAGTCTGTCGGTTGTTTTTAGGCCTTAAATTTTGAACCAGGAACTTGAAACTTGATATCTGTTCTTTCTAGGTCCCGAAGCAGTACAAGTGTAAAAAATTTTGAAATCCGCCCACTGACACGCCCACTTTACTTAATAGCATGAAAAATCAAGGATGTCGCAGGAAGCTTTGGTATAATTTGGTATGCGGTATCCCCGCTTAAGTGTATTGTGTTTGGCATTTAAAAAAAAGCGAATACCGCCCCCTTGTAGGCGTGGTCATACTTAATATGCATTCGAATAAACGGTTTTTATTTGATATATTTGCTTTAAATCCAAAAAACTTGCACTATAAGATGTTCAGATATGTGCGTAAGCTATCAACTCAAGTGAATAAATATTCGCCACGCCCACTTTTGGTGGCGTTTTTAAGTATAAACCTTAACTGAAAAAAAAACTAAAAACTTATTCTTAACTGAAATTTAACAACCAAGATTTAGGACACGATTCGCCTAAGCGGATTGTAACCCTCCCACTAGTTTTTATACTATTTAATTGTGCAGTGATTTTCATGTATTCTCAGGTGCTTCTTTAGTTATCCTTAGTTTAGTTATAATTGTTTTTTACTTATTTGAAGCTGTTTAACTTGTGACAAGAGTGAAAAATTGGACAGTTGGTGTTCAACTGATCGAAAAGTCAACAAAATCTAGCGAATTGGTCAGAATCTAGATTCTGGGAATGAGAATAGAATGAGAAATAGTAATTGTAATAGAATTGTGTTTTTATTCACAGATGCACAAAGCAGTCATTGGCAGCGCACGAGATGATGACTTTAGCTCCAAAAACTGCTAAAGGTTGTTGTAGAGGGGTTAAAAACTATAATTTTCTGCTTTATTTTAAATTAAACACCGACTTAATTTAATTTAGACACCGGCAACACTAACAATAAAGTAAGTAGGTACTATATCGAAAATGTTTTCATATTTTGACCCCTAAGACCCCTTAAACCTCTAAAACAATCCCTGTCAAAGGCGGATAAAACACGTTAGGTTGTTTGAGAGAAAAATCGTTCGTGTAAAAGCATCGTGTTAAAGCATCGAACTGTACCTGCAACACTGGCTTAGCCAGAAGAGCCATCAGAATACAGCAACTGCGATAGATGCGTCACCTTGAGTGGATGGACAGAAACGCTCCGATCCAGGAACCGAGAATCCAGGTAGTGCACGCAAGGGGACCTCGCCAGCTTTGCGCGCAAAATTGGAGAAGGCTAGCTTGACACAGAGTTGGCTGGGAAGCTTGTTGGCTGAGGCCCACACGTCGGGTACCAAGCATTGAGCTCCACCTACACATTAGGGGGCGTATTTGACAAATAAACATTTTTTATGCATTAATTTTCGCTTTCCATGGATTTTCTTATTATTCTAATGAAATTAGAGTTAACTGATGTTTTAAATTTTAGCCCACACGGAGCTTTAAAGGCGTGGTCAATGCAAATAATAATTGCCACTCAATGTAAATTGGCGTTACAGGATAAAAAGAATAGGTATTTGGAGGTTCGTTGCAGACGAGGGCTTTCACTGTTCTCACTTGTTATAATCAAATTTTTGATATTGCATGAAAATTTTTGAAAAACTTTTAACATTAACTTTTAATACACTGGCTTTCAAATCCGGTATAGTACTCCGTATTGTAAGAGTTGCCGTTGTTTTTTTAATTATTTTGCTTCCTTTATGGGAAACCGTAGGAAAAGCTGTAACTTAATGTCAGCATCATTATAATTTAAAGGCTCCTGACGATGTTTGCCTGGCAGCGTTTAAAAAGATCATAGGACTAGCCATTGTGAAAATGTTTGTAGCTTAAACTTTGATTCGTCGGAAAAGATAAAACTATTTCACATGTCTTAAGTCCAAGTAGGATGCTCCCGAGTCCAGAGCAATCGTTTTTCTTTGACTCTTGGTAAATCCGGCTTCTATACTGGATTTAATGCTCTAAGTCCAGGTTTCACGAGCCTTTTCCTCACTGCGCTTGACGAATTTTTTTTTTTGTAGCTTGACACTGATAATTTTTAAGATCCACCAAAGTCTTGAACCTATGTCGACGGCCTTGGAGCACCAAAAGAGGTTGCTGAACCCCAAGTGGGCCCCTCCCCAGGTGATGGATAGGGGCATGCTCACCAGATATGGTGGGTACCAGTATGGAAAATATCCGGGGCGGACAAAAACCAGCAACAAACGAAAAATCTAGAAGCCTCTGTCTTAAAATGTGCGGCTTCCTGGTCGGTGTTTGTTACTCAGGCTCGGGTCGGTCGAATACAAAACAGCTTTTTCTCTTCCAATATGCAAATAGAATGGACACCAATTAGCTGCATATGCCAGATATTTTTATGTAATATTCTGCTGGTTATGCTATTGCTTTTCTCCGCAAAGGCGTAACACTTGCGGGGGTATGCTTTGGTGTTTCTGTGCAAAGGTTTCATGTTTGGCTCATCAGCGTTTGTGTTGGATCGAGAATTACTTTCCTCTTCTTTCTTTTCTATCCCCCCCAAATACTTTCCGCTCGCGATGTGCTACGAATTTGCGATGTGCTACGCGTGGTCGAACAGTTTTTTTTTTTTCCTTTTTTTTATTAAATTACTTAGATTCGTATAGGTCTGCTATCACGAGCCAAATGAACCTCCTTTTCGTAATAACTACGTCTTTTATGCAATATTTAAACGACATTTTATAACCTGAGCAAAAAAAGCGCATCGGAGGTCCCGTCGATTCCAAGAATTGTACCCGAAAAGGGTAATAAAAGGTTTGGCCAACATTTTGCGAATACTGTACCTCGGCATCAGACATAAAACTGACTGTTTCAACATGTGAAGCTTTGTCGGCCAGAACACTGCGATCTACAACGAATTTTTTCGCGTGACGACGAAATTACTATTCAGAATACTGGTCTACAGGTGTGACATTTGGAATGGTTTTGCACTGATCAGAGGTTTAAGTAATGATCAGAGACAACGAAGGCAACCGAAATTCGGGATCGGAGGTAGAGTTCCAATGCTCTCACACCACACGAATGGCTGTTTGACCTCTAGCAGTTGTCTCATTCGCTTTAGTTCGATCTTACATCGATCAATCGTTCGATCTTACAATCTTACATTACATCTACCCTTGGCACGGATAGGTTCATAGTGTCCTCTTGTTTAGTGGCAAATAAATTCCGAAAAGGTTTCAAAGGTTTTTTGCTAAGCTTTATGCTAGCGAGCTATTTTCAGTTTTTAATTTTCATATATGTAAACTTTCGCCCTTAGAAGACAACAGCCAACAAATAGACAATAAGTACGTATCGTCAGCGAAATGTCATCAGTGATAAGTGAAAAATCTTATCTGTCACTTTTCGTCGAAGCAAACAGGGGGATCGATCCCTCAGGATCTCTGGGTCTGGGTTTATATCTTAGCTCTGAATTGAAATAGTCATACTTTTCTGGTCCTCCTCTGAGATTAATATTAAAATTTGTCTCTAAACCTTTTTAAAAGTATTGTTCAGCCGAGATTACAGGTCCCCTTGTTTATAGAGAACATAACACACACAGCATACATGGTTAAGAAGTCGGCCGGCGCTGGTTCACCTCGAGCTGTTGCGCATTTTTTTAACAACGAAAGGCTAAGTAGGCATCTCTGGTGTTCACTTACTTTGATAAGCAATTCTTGGCAGATTTTATGCCGCACTGGAAAAATCATTCTTCCATTAGTTTCGTCTTTAAGACATTTCAAGAAAAAGCTTACCGTTTCCTCGTAGAAATTGAATTAAAAGACATTCATCAAGTTTTATTTTATTTTTATTTTTTCATTTATTTTTCCATTTACGAGTCATTCTCTTAAATTATTTTATAAATCTTTTATTTATTTATCACAGTATTCATTATTTTCTAATCATACATCATTACTTTACTCTTTATTTTACAAAAGAACAATCATTTTACTCTTACTTTTATCAGCTGACATATTATTATTTAGGGCACAACAACTAGGAAAACATTTCAATTAAATTAAGAAAACTTCTATTTGAATTAATATTTTTACACACAAATTTTAACAAAAAAAATCTGTTTCATAGATAACTATACAATTCTTTATAAAAAAAATTAATTGTATTGTTTTTGTGATATATAAAATAATATTAAAGATTTCTACTTAGTTTACATAAGTATTCGTCCCTTAAAAAACTTGTGTCTTACTTAAAGGTTTACATTTCTACAATTCACTCGAACTCAAAAAACATATCATCTCTATCGATCTTTGTAATAAATATACACGAACATATTTCTTATAGCACTTATAAGCAACTTATAATGACTTATTGAAAAGCTATTTATTTAATTAAGTATAGTTTAGTGTTTCTTATTTTTATTTTTTAAATACTTATATGGAATATTAGGTCTGATGTGTTTTTTATTACCTATGAAAAAAGACAAGAAAAAAAATATTATAAGCTTGTAAAATATTTGAAGAAAAATATTTTAAAAGCTGTATTTTAAAAGCTGTTTTTTTGAATTTGAGGAAGATTGAGTAATCGAGCAATGGACCGACCCTTAAGGCCTGATCAGAATGCCCCGCTTTAGCTGTTGATATAGCTTTAGACGAAAAAAAAATGGAGCACACACATATTCATTCATTATATAAGCGAACGCAATGAGTAGCTGAAGCTGACAGCTGTAGCTGAAATTGTTCAACTTCAAGCATGACGCTTGGCAAACGTTGAAAATTAATCAAAAGGGTTAAAAACTCCATCGAACAACCCACCTTCTCTTTATGAGTCAGTCTTTTGATTTTGCTCCCAGCTGACAAGTAAAATGTTGGCCTAATGACAAATTTGTAGTCGCCTTTAGCGACGCATTCTGATCCATATAAGCGTCACATTGCGCAGCAAGCTTTACCTTCAACTACGGCTTTGGCTTCAGCTTCGCATTATGCTCAAGCCTCAGATATTTTGTTAAATAACGAATAAAAACTCACCTGTACATAGTTAAACATAGGTGCGATTGAGTTCTCCAACCCCAATCACATTCGATTGCAAAACACACTAAAAGTGTTCATCTTTACAGCAGCACTGCATCCCGCTTGACCTAGTGCATCATCATGTAAGGCGATTCACTGCCACCATTCGCTCCCGTCGGACTGTCCATGGCCGGATTTATACGTTTCTCCTTTTGACGGCGATTACAAAACCACACTCGCACAACTTCTTTTTCCATACAAAGGCGATCGGCTAGCTGGCTGATTTCCTCACTGGTTGGTTTGGGATTCAGGACGAAAGCTTTCTCCAGCGCCCCTCGTATGGATGTTTCAATCGAAGTTCGCTTCTTCCGTCGGCGACCCATTATTTCGGGGGTTGTTACTGTCGTCTGTAGTGCAGATGGGTCGAAAACTCTATTGGTGATAAAAAAAACCGAATAAGAATCGTGGAAAGGCCAAAAGGACAGGTCTAGTTGTACAGTAATAAGTTGAGCTTGAGTTAAACCAGCGTGAAAGGATTACCGGTACTATACCTAGAGCCAGTTTTAAAGTGGAATATCATCCAAGTTTCACAATTAAATTGGGGCATAGTCTAGATTCAATCTTTTCGGTAAATTTCGATTCGCGATTAACCTCGGTTTAATTCGCCAGGGTTGGTTGGATAGTATGTCTTGGAATAAAATCCCGGAGAATAAACCGAACTCGAGAACGATTTTGTTTTTTTCTATTTGAGCAAATGAGTGCTGAATGAGAATAGAAGATTTTGATAGGTTAATGTCCGGAATTAGCTCCATGCCGAAAAACTCCCTGGGTTAACCTCAGATTAAACCCAGATTTTTTTTCATTCTCGGATCAAAAAATCTTCGTTTAACTGGGTCTTAATAAGCACAAACAATTTTTTTTCACGAGAAGTACGAATCGAAGTGGAGCTTTGGTTAAAAATTAACTTTTCCCGGCCTATCTCAAAAACTCGTCGGAACACACACTGAAAAACTTATTCAGTTTAATTGTGCGCAATGATTTCAAAAACGAACAGAAGACTGCTATTAAAGAAACAAAGAAGAAACTTTACTCACCCCCCTGTGCTGGATATAGTCCGATCAGCATCCTCCAGCCACTTTTGCAGCAGCGGCTTCAGTTTGCACATGTTCTTGAAGCTCAAGTTGAGGGCCTCAAATCGCGAGATGGTTGTCTGGGAGAAGTCATTGCCATACAACTTGCCCATAGCCAGACCGACATCACCCTGTGTGAAGCCTAATTTGATGCGCCTCTGTTTGAATGTCTTGGCAAACTGTTCCAGCTCCTCGAGATCAGTGGTTTCCTCAGGCGAGGGTTCACCTGCTGCTCGTTGTTGGTTGACGGTCATGTGCTTTGGCATTTGTGGTGTCTGTGGCGCCCCACTTGTGGCATTCGGTGTCAGTATTCCGCCCACCTTCAGACTGCCACTGTTCGGTGGAGTGATCTGATTGCTCGTACTATACCCACTGCCAATTGGGGTGTTTTGAAGGAGTGGACTGCTCGCAGGGCTGTTCAACGGACTTCTGTGAGTCGGCGTTGAGGTTGAAGTGATGTGGGTTTTGACTGTCACCGGCATGCTCGGAAGCTGTTGAATCTGTGCTTGTATGCCTTGCTGTGCGTGCTGCTGTTGCTTCTGCAGTGCCTGTAGTTGCTGGGCAGCTTGCGTCAACGCTTGCATTCGACTCTGCAACAGAAACTGGGCGGTAGCGATCTGGGCAGCCACAGCAGGATCATCCTTTGCCATGCCCACGGACTCGTTGCGAAACAATTCGATGTAGTTTTGGAATTGCTGCTGCAGAGCCACCTGCTGGGTCTGAAGGGCCTGTTGGAACGCGCTGAAGTCCTGCGGGGTTATGGCGTTCATACCAGCGCCGGCCAGCGCAGGATTCTGCATCAAAAGCGAGCCCAGTGCATTTGGCATAAGACCAGCTGGCAGGGTGGGTATTTGCAGTGACGATGGCGGTGTAGTCATCAATGTAGACGATGGTGGGGGCGTTGCACTGTGCCGAGAGTTGTCACTAGTCAGGTTTAACGCGCCGGCATTGTCTTCGTCGGGGTGGTGTCGTGGCGGGCTCAGCGGTGATCGACATCGCTCACTGTTGTTGCCCACACTATCACCGTCATCGGAAACTAAAATAAAAACAAAAATAAAACGAACAGTAAGTCACCATGTGATTGAAAGGACTCGGTCAACCCCTCAAAACCCATTCATATGACCATCACAGCCCTACTTGCTATGCAGATCACAATTGAATCGAATTTTATGCCTTTTTGAATAGGTCCTGGCAAAATGAAAATTTTATGCAAAACTCCACAAAAAGGTTTAATGGACATTATTCATAAAAAAGGGAATCGACGTCAACCCTCCCCCAGCATATGTGGACACCCGGGCTATTGCAATGGAAATTGGTCAATTTCATAGTCCACTGGTTGCCACAATCGAATAAGTAGCATATTCAGGACGAAAAAAATAGAGTGAAAATTCAAAGAAAACATTTCGCATACTTCAAAAGGTTCTCCGCTATGCATATGGCCTCCGTTGTCGTTCACCTATTCCTAATGCTAACACTTGAAGGAAAGTGAGTTTTCATGTCGGCCGCTTTGAATGACTGCGTCCTTTGAGCCAAGGTGCTGTTTTTTGGGGGCAAGGAATATTTATTTAACCACACGCTTCAACCAAACGAATGCATAAATAATCGTCCGCATATCGATGCCAATATGTGTGTTTGTTATCCTTCCCCGCAACCCAACACAATGAGTGCGTAAATGAAAGCAAAATATCATCTCGAATATGAAAGGATTCAAGCAGTTCCACCCCATCTCATTCATCATTCTTCGGGTATATTCAAATGTCCCCGGCTGGGTTTAAAAGGTGTAAGGAGCCAACGTTTGCAAATTCGTTTTACTTTGCACCCTTTTTTCGGAAAGACATGAATAATAATCATAAAGCAACACAAAAAAGGACCAAATAATCCTTGAAATTCAAAATATACACATTCATCGAATATTCAAATGGTCATTCCGGACGAACCACACCATGTTACAGTTACTCTGCATATGGTGCTAAGGAATCACGTACTGCAGAGGTAGAATCGTGTCCTTATTCGCATATCGAAAAGCAGATGTTACGAGTTTATATTCAAAAGAGGACCACCGGACACACAAGAAATCACAGACGAAATGTCGGAGAATTCAAATTTTCATCGAAGGAGTCTTCTTCGGGAAAAATCGCCCAAGACTGACCAAAGACGCTATCCCCATGCAAATGATGCTTTCAAGTGATTTTTTATTCAAAGGATTACATATGGAATTTTTCATCCCAAATTCACATGCTATCATCCTTTTGCTTAGACATATTTTTTTTATTCCTTTATTTTTTTTTCTCTCACTTTTTTTATTACCTAATTTGAGGGTTTCGTTAGATTGGCACACTCCAACAACCAACATCCTTAAAAAAACTCTTTAATGAGGTTGTAAATATTTTGTCAACAAAAAGGATCGAATGCGACGGTTAACTTTTTTTTTTAAAGAATGCTCTTGGGGAAGGGGTGCTAAGTCCTCTTAAGATCTACTCCAAGGAAGTGCGAACAACTCGTGATGGAAAGTGAGACACAAATCACACTCAACCTCGGAAAGGGAGAGTGGAGATTTGAATCCTTTTGTCAAGGTTGGGTTTTTATTGTTTTGTAGGATCACGAGAGTGATTCAGATTACAGCTGGGAGCAGATGTGGTCTGGAATAGGTTAGAGAATATTTTTAACTAAAGGGTGACTCCTGTTCGTAGTGAAAGGGTTTTGCATTTAAAACTGGAAAACTGAAACTAATGGATTTGAAAATTACGAGGGGTCTTTAATAGGCTTGTGTAGGGAGAAGATCTTCTCTTTGAAGGACAATCATCAGGGATATGTCTAATGTGAAAGTGATGTTAGGGAATTCTTACACTTTTGATGATGTATTACTTAGGGCTTTAAGGTCTTATACCTGCCTAGGGATATAGATTTACGCCTAAATTGTGTATTGGGAACTCTGGCACGGGGCTTGAAAGACGTCAGGCCCAATATGGTTTCATTTCGATTTAAGTGTAGACAAAAGTTTTACAAAAGGAAAAGGCTATTATTACTTATTTATAATTATCAAAAAGATTTTTTTTTAACAGAACAACGAAGTTCTAGATCTAGGGGCTAACGAAAAAATTTTACTTGTGGCAGTTGGTATACAGGAAGCACTCAAACCCTACAAAAATTATTTTCGTCTGGTTTCTTTTTTTCGATTAACCATTTTCTGCGTAGTCACAAGTGATCTGCTAAAAACTTGTATCATTTTTCGCGCTGCCGATGGTATCCAAAAATATTTGCCTAGTCTGGTTGCTCTCCAGATCTGAATAAAGGATATTTGGATCATTTAATTAATGGAATTTCTAAAGTGACCCAACATGGGGTCGATTGAACCGGACCCAAAATAGACTATAGACATTTCACCCATAATGTCGAGGCAACCAGTTTCGGTTAAGCCTGCTCCATAAGTAGAGCAGCTAGAGGTGTACCTGAAAAGGTTACTGAAACAGGGGGTTACCGATTCAGTGTAAACCACTGCCATAGTATAATAATGAGGGCCAATGAAAGACTTTCTTTTTTTTTAAGAAGTATTCAATTTATACTTCCATCGAAACTGAACAATCGGGCCTTGCGAATTGAAGGGGCTTTACTGTTTACTCTGATTTCTACTCTTATCACATTTTTGTTGGTGATAAGAAAGATCCTGTTCATCAGACTCAAGCTTCTCTAAATATTATTTAATTTATCCAGTCGAGGATTTCAAAAACTATAATAAACAGATATCAAATACCGATTTCGCAATACTTTAAACATGCTTGAATCATCACAAGACATCATTGGACAACAACAAATTGAACAAGACAACAAATGTATGTAGAGTTTCACCACGAAGCTTATTAAGAAGCTAAAATAAAGAGAGAATGCTACACCGTGATGCGCATAATCAGAGACGTCACAGGGTCCAGCATCCAGCTGCTTTATCGCCAATATTGCCACTTGCAAAGTCACGCCAGACCTGATTTTAGGCTTAAAACACTGGAAAAAAGTTGATTAGACGAAAAATAAATAAGAAGCTGTAAGGGAATTCTGCATTGCCTCGAAAAAGAGATGACAGCCTTGACTGTGACCTCATCAATGCTATATTTGCTACAAAACCAGCATCTTTCGGGAAAATACTTCGGCTTGAGAATTAAGAGATCAACGAGGGGATTCGATCTTGTCTAAGCTTCGACGGTGTTGCGTCCAGGTTTGAAAAACTTTTCTTTTATACATTTTACGTTACGTTTGGAACATTCTCAACATAATAATTACAGACTTCGTAAGGGAATGAAAAGGGGATGAAAAATCTTAACTCATTCTGACTCACCGGGACTCAGCCCCTCTTGAGAAATGTCCTTAGAAGGGTTATTTTGAGGAGGCTTACATGATTTTCAATGAAAAAGTTTTTTAGCAGTTCTCCAAAACGGCATGAGAGTTGATGATATCAGGAAATCCTGGATAAAAATCTTGTATAATTTTTTGCATCCTAGATTTTTCCAAAAACGTTCGACACTAGTAGCATGCCCCTTCCTGCCAAAAGCTACAGAACATAAAGTTTTGCAAGAGATCTACAAATTTATTTATGAAGTTCCCCAAGGATCTATATTTGGGCCTTGACTTTTTTGTCTGTAAATAAGTGAATACCTGTTTGGTGTTAGTGCTTTTAATCCACAGGTATTCTGATGACCCCCAATCGGCTCTGAGTGGAAATATGAAAGTCTAATAAGAAATCGTTGATTTGATTAACGAAGAGAAAGACAATCTTCTTATATAGACCCAATTGACCACTAATTAAATAAAATAGATTTAAACCATAAGACAATCGAACACTTCCTGGTGGCTTTTGATTCAAACTCACTTGTAGCTTTAACCATGGTACAAAATTTCCTTAGAACCGATTTTCAATGCAGAGTTGACCCCGAGTTAAGGGTTGGGGTAAATTTTTTTTTTTAATTCAGCTTTTCCCAATTCTGTAACTTTGACAAAGCGTCAAAGTGAAATATGTAAATATGAGGGTCATGCCGGCGCCCTGCAACCCACCTGCCTATTTCTTTTTCTACCTTTGGTTTACTTCAAAATAGTGAAAAGTTTGCTTTGCAAAGCAAAAAAAGCAGATTTTTATTGCTTAGGTCAGAGCTTTGGAAGAAGAACTAAGACCCACTTCCCCGAGTTAAACCTTGATTTCTTAGTCCCGACACAAAATGTATTTAAGTTTTTCAGGCGGTGTTAATTTTAACTGGTTGGATGATGTTTTAGCTGGGTTGTTAGCATGACCTTATCACTAAATTTAAGTCAGCTGATCGGACTTGTTTTGTGTTTTCAATGTAAAACCCAGCAGTAAATAACCAATTGAACAATTGTTCAACTATATTACAAGAAAGAAAAAAACAATTTAATGCAGTCGCAAAAATCGAGTGAATACTGAGGACCAAGAGTAACAGGTGAGCTTAAATTGCAAAGGCAAAGAAGAACAAAAATAAGGCACCACTTAAGCCAGAAGTCTCGGTCTCGGCATCGGCACATAGCTTAAAAGATCTAAAAAGGTGGCCTAAAGTATTTTCCCAGAGCTGACGCAGGACTTCACCTATTTCAGGTCATTATTTAATTTTTTTTTTAATTCCTACACAGAAAGAGTAGTTGTAGAGTTAAAAAATCTATAACACTTCGAGTCTCTGAAATATATATAGATCGGTTGTGACTTTAAGGTCCTTACACGAAGGACACAATTATTCTTTCGTCGTGTATGAATACCACAAGTCGTTATAAGATCGTTTAAGGGAAATAGTTTTTGCCCAAGATTGGAAGATTGTCCCTTGAGTCCTGTCCATCTTCAATATTTATTCCGATTTTCCATGTTAGGCTAGCTTTGACTCAACTATTAAAATTTAATGCAGTTTCTCCCAAAATCACATGTAATCCTGGTTCGACATCATATAAAACGGAAAAAAAAATTATGCGAAAAAAAACTTACCAGTAGACTGCAGCGGCGAAGGAGACCTTGACAGTCGACTTATGTCTGAAAATAAAAAAGTGAAAAACCAAAATCACAAAACTGTCTAAGGAAACGAAGGAAATTTGATGGAAATTTTTAATTAACTCTACAAGTCCCGTACAGTATCTACTATTGTTGCAGATTTTATGACCTAAATCCTTCCAACTGCTGTCACACACAATACCTTATACCTATACCGTTCCTATTTTTCCAAACGCCAAATGCACTCTAAGTGAACTCGTAAAATTTTAACTTTATCGCCGACATGTGCCTTGAACACAAAAAAAAAAAATCAATACGCCATACTGTATGTCATTGGACGTGTAAACCACGTGAACAACTGCCTGACCAACACACCGTTCCTATGGGCATAGCCTAAAACACCTGGACACTTCTGAGAGTCCTTTCCTTGAAAACAGCAGACGTTTGATGAAGATGTGTGCCCCACAACAATGATGATGATGACTTTCAACAAAGTGTCTATTTCATTAACACCATTGTCGATGGAATGGTGTCTTTTGTTTTATCCTTTTTTACTCACACTTATGTGCAGGGCATAGGGATGAATTTATGACCGGACAAGAGAAGGGTGCAGCACAGTCTGCTGCGAGTATTAAAATCAACGCAAATGCTAGTAAAACTGTAGGAAAAAAGTAGCACAAAAATATATTCATAGGTACACGCTTACGGAAAAAGAAATCCTTTTGTTTTTTTTTTTTGTTGTTGAGCATCATTATCCAGTGGCTAATAACACGTAAGGATAATGCGCATCGAATGGGTCTTGGTTCTTAAATGAACCCAAAACTAAAGCCACCATAATTACCAAGAACCACACCGTGTGTGTATGTCTCTCTCGCAACTCATACCCGTTCCAAACATCCTATTCCATGGCCGTCTGTGGCGATAGTCTCGCTTCTCTCCAGTGGATCCTATGTTTATGTGGGGGAGATTACATTCCAAAAATACGAATTCCTCTATCCTGGCCATATAGCATCTCGTGCACATGTGTGTAGTCTGCTTAATGGAACTAATTTCGCCACCAAAACAAGAACAAAACAGCAGCAAAAAAAACCCCTCCTCAATGTGCAATGTCAAATCAATACCAGACACAAAAATCGATATCCTTGATGCTGTGTGCTTGATGGTCAACGGCGGATGACCCCTTCCTTTGGAGATTTTCGGTTCAACACGCGACGACATTAGTCGCATGGCAAATCATTAAAGTGCATTAAGTTACACAAAAATTGATCTGTGTGTGTTCGTGTTCCTACTAAAGGAATCCTGGATGTTTTTATTTTCATATCCCCACATTGTACAAAAAGGATTTTTATTTTCCTATATCGGCCAGTATGTTTATATACCGAGGGGTCAGAGGGTAATTAGATATGTGCGCCCTTGTTGAAATGCAAAACAAAGTCTCGAATTCGAAAAATGGAAATGTCTATTGTGTAGGTGCTCCGTTGTGCCCTAACACCATCGGCCGATACCATCTATTTAAAAAGAAACATTTTTAATTTATTTTGTTTCGGTCGTAAAGGGTCTCCCTGTGGTCCACACACTATTATAAATACACAGGGTCGCCTCGATGACTTTGGCTCGTGCCAGGCGCACGAGGGTGACAGATGTAAGAATGGGATTTTTCGGTTTTTGTAAAATGAGATTTTTAACATAAATTATGCATTCGAATCGGATCGAAATACTTTAATGTGAATATGTGAGTTTGAGTGGTATGAGAGGGGGTGCGGGCCAGGAGGTCAAATTTGTTTATTGGTTGTTATCCTTAGACTGGTATAGGTATAGCCTGAGAGAGAACAATTTTGATGTAAAATTGTACGTATAATTGTCAAAGGGGAGGGATGCATTACCAACGAATTGATGATTTTATAGCTTAAATATGGTCAAAATTTAGTATAGGCTTGGCATTGTGGTCAATTGAAGAGTGCTTTGAAGCACTTTAGCCCATTCCTTTTACTGACAGACTGCAATTGAAAAACCTTAGAATGAAAATAGTATTTATTAAAAGTATAAGTCCTATAATAAAGGCAATAAAGAATAAATATTTGCAAGTAAGAAGAAGTGTTTTATTAAGAAACATAGCATAAATTTTTTTCGACATTCCTAAAATAAGGTTTCAGATTGTTCACTAGACACAAAAAAAAACACCTTCACAACAAGGTCCCACACTAATCTCGGCAATAGAACAAAGTCATAAACATAACATATTGACCTGGCATGGAGGTGCAAACGATGCGTTTCTAGTTTCTTTTTTGCGAACCTACATACCCCAGGGAAAAACTGACAGAAATACAGAAAAGGATCTTGCGGCCATTCGTTATGAAGGTAAATAAAGTCACAGGCTTGAAAAAGAACTCCTAATAATTCCTATGCTAATTGAGAAATAAATAACCCTAAATCAAGCCGAAAAAAGACATGCATTAAAGTATATTCAAAAATAATCAAGTTTATTATTTATTTATAAATTTCTTTATTTAAAATTTATTATCATAAGTTGGTGTTATTGTTAAAAGGAAATTATTTATTTCTGTGCAACGGACAGTTTTTAATTTTCTGTATGTGTTTTAATCATTCAATAATTTGCTGTTAATTTATTTTTATTATATAAATTAAAGTTATTAAAGTTATGTTTATTTATATTTAATTTACTGAAATCCTTATTATTATCAAAACTCTTAAAATATAAAAACTTTTTTTTCGATTTAATGGTATAGTATTATTAGCAGTATTACTATTCGTCATATAATGTAGTTAATATTATACTATTATAATAAATATTATATTTATTAATATAAAAATATAAAAAAGACTTCTTCTGATGTGCCTTATCCTTTTTTTGTTTTTTTTTATTCAGTGGTTTTTCTTTCGTTTTCCTTAAAAATTATAGTCGTCCTTTTTTCATTTCGCATTTAGTGTTGCGAAGGATCAGTAACAATGCCTCAAGCCCAAATACAGAGGATCTCCAAAGGGATCACGCAAGAATCTCAGGATCAAGCAAGAATCAGAACGCTTGGCTTTGCCAACTGATGAAAACAAAGCGGCCTTGTGTTTTTGAGTAGTGTATTTGAAAAACAAAGTGTATTTGAAAATACAAAAATAAATTTTTACCAAAACTGAAATTTTTTGTTACAGTTTGTACTAACATCAGGTGGAAAATCATTAAATAAAAGCTCACGAAAAAGGGTTAGACTCGAAAAGCGTTCAGAACTACACATAAAATGAAGAATCCTAAAATCCAAACTCTGAGATTTGGTGGATACGATTCGGGCAGTACAACCTTTCACCCTCTGGGTTGACCACGCTCCTTTATTGTGATTCTAAATTGTATAAGCAAAGTGCACATGTACGTGCCTACCGATCAAAACAGTCGTTGACAAGCCCAGATAATTTTAAGGCAGTATCGGCACAATTTGTAAGGAGCTTAAATTAGAACTTAAAATAAGCCTGTAAAGTTTCTTAGAC
This sequence comes from Neoascia interrupta, assembly GCA_947623515.1. Lineage (NCBI taxonomy): Eukaryota > Metazoa > Arthropoda > Insecta > Diptera > Syrphidae > Neoascia > Neoascia interrupta. Next base: position 198,128,099 of record OX392462.1, read on the forward strand.
AGCTTAGAATCGACTAAATTTTTAGAACTCAATAATAAAAAGTGTCGCGTATCAATATTGATTCTGTCGCGATTCGAGAGAATTTAAATTCTGTTCTTCTCTCCCACAGATCTGGAATTAACCGACCGCCGGCCAACCGTCAGAGGTTTAAAGCCTTAAGACAGGTTCAGCATCGATTGTCACTCTAGACGAGCGATAACATTGTGCAGACGGGTATTATTTTTTTCTGGACAACCATGCTGAGTCCTTTTCAGATTTTCAAACCATCCATTCCATCCAGTCCATTACATTTAATTTTTCAGGCACATTTAGTCGTGTCCCTTTCTGGTTCTTGGCACCGAGTCCATTTTCTTGGTCTTTCGACCGAGTCCATTTATATTTCTGGCAAACGCAGCCGTTAGTAGTATAAGCTAGCGATTTCATTATACTACTCAGCGATTTAGGTATAACTTCACTTTTCGTCTTCATTTGCCCAACAGGCATAAAGGCATAACACCTGCGGGTGGAAGGTTTGGTGTTTTTACTCAGTTTTTTAATGTTTCAGCCTTACATGTCAGTAGTGTTTGTGTTACTTAGGGAACCTTTTCTTCTGTTTTTCCTTTTCGTCTACTTCGCACCTGCGATATGCCTAAGCATTCGAGGGTAGGTAATCATGTCCAGAGCTCATTTTAAAAAATTGGTAATATTGTGGAATGTTCCAAACTTTTCAAGCAACAAATATTCCGTATTCATAATTTGAGTCAAAAACGACAGGTTATTTTATTTTTTAAGCTTGTGGTAATTAATTTCCGTTAAAGAAAAAGCTCTAGTCCATGTTGGTCACACATGTTTGTCTGCCCTCATTTTCAAAGACATAATGTCTTCATGTTTGCAAAGGCATTGATTGCTTTAAAGTTCCATGTTTTAATGGCGTTTTTTTCTCAAACCATGAAAAATATCTTTGATAATTAGCAATAACTATAGCTGTACTTCATTGAAAGTCATGTAGATACTGAAAGCAAACGAACGTTTTCTCGTTTGGAGAAAAGGTTTCTTATAAAGCTGTTATAATGTGAAAAATTGGTTTGTGTGCAGCATATAGGTATTGCGTGCGTGGTGGCGTAGTGATTAGTGCGCCTGCTTACTTATCTCCCATAAAGGAGTCGAAAATTTCCAAAATTATTTAAGCAAAAAAACTTAGCCCCGTCTGTGAAGAACGTTACACACCAACAAAAAAAAGCTAGACCTCGCCCACCTAAACACGTTTTTTTGCAAGGAAACATTTCCTCGATTTGAAAATTCCGCTTCTTGGTTTTGAAGTAAATTCAGCTTTAAAAAAGGCGATATCTTAACTTCGTTTTAAAGTAAATTTTGAAGAAATTCGCATCACGTTCTAGGGAAACTCTTCTTTGATGCTACGAAATTCCCAATTTTTCTGATTTCGGAACAAATTAAAAGCTCCAACGTTGAATAATATTCATTAAGTCGAAATATAACGAAGCTAACTGATTATCTTGAACGCCTGAAGAGCTGAAACGTTTTAAAACTTATAAAAGCATGAATGCGTGATAAACAAAAGATCGTTAAAAACCAAAAAAGGCGAGGTTTATATAGAATAAACCCTTGTGGAATTTACGACTTGAAAGAGAGACTCATGGATTCCAAAAGTTCGTATTTTGGAAAGAATAGCATGACGAAATATGACGTGTCAGTAGTCCAAAAAAAATTGGTACAATCTAGCTGCGGTTATACTTTAAATGATACATTTTCATTTCATTTGTCGGAGGTTGCTACTATCCGATGGAGCACTCAGACACAACTACTGGTCCATTTTACTACCACGCGTACACCTTACTTTAATGTATTTAGTTTACCTGCCTCGACGATAAACGAGAAGGAGTTTCATGAAGAGCTTAGGTGTTCGGCACTCACCACGTTAGCCCCAAAGATCCGCCACCTGATGCGAGCAAAGGCAGGACAACTTAAATGATACATGCTCAGATTTCCATAAACCTTTAGCTACAAAGGCGTATTGGCAGTCATAAGGAAGTTTCCGTGATTATATTCAATTGAAGAGAACGGATGCTTGTGTAGTGGGCAATTGGTGGTAGTGGAGGTAGTTCATCGTAAATAGCAGAATTGCATTTTTTCGGGACGGGCTGAACAAAACCCGTTTTACATCACATTTCTTACACCCGGAAAGAAACCCAAAGACAAGGACAGATATAGAAAAGCCAACGCAGTGGTTCAGAGCTGTCTGGTATAAGCCATCATGGAGCGAAGTGATAATTTCGGGGCAAGCGTGAGGGTAGTGTTTGGGGCAGTGCAGAATTTTGTCCTTAGTTCCTGATTGGAGTCATTTCTGGTTCTTTCACTTGCCCATATAGACATATGAGCGAAAATTGTTAATCCTTCTTAAGTCGGAAAGATTAATTTAATGACTTTCGTTTCGTCAAGGATAAGTGTATCTATTTAAGGTTTAGCGTTACGTTAAGCATAATATTCGCCTGTACCTATTATGTCAAGGCATAAAAATTCGGAACGATACGATACATTTTAAAGTAGAAAAAAATCATTTTAAAACCTTTTAGAGCTTGTTTTTCAGCCCATAATTAACATCGGGGTAATCAAAGATCTGCATGATCCGGGATAAAACAAATCTAGAGGTTATCCAGGTTTAGAATTGAACTCAGGCCTGAGGTTATACGTCAATAAATAAATATATTCAAACTTGGCCTCAAAATCGTTTACTCTCTCCACTGTTAATATTCAACCGAAGAAAAAACAACCAAAGAAGTTCGATTTGTTCTTCAGACTTAGCTTGAACGTATTATTTTTACAAAAACATACACATCAACTGTCATTTCACATATAGAAAAACAGGAAAAGTAGTTTGAACTCTTCTTCAGAGCTTATTCCGTGGTAAACCCACTGAATTTGGCTAGTTAAACCGAGATTAACTTCGAACCGAAAGTGGCTGAAAAACTTGTTTCTGGGGTAAACCTCCGTTTGATCCCGAAACTCACATGGTTCTTCTCAAAAGGTTTTTCTTTTAGTTATTTAAAACCTGAATGGAGGCTTAGGCTCGATATCAAACGAAAGTAATGTTTGCTACAAACAACAACAATTTTTTTATCCCCTAATATCGACACAACCCCCGAGCCGATCCTGAGATTTATTCGACGATCGTCGGGCCTGTTCTTTTATTCAACGGTTTCATCCATAAAAACAGCTTCATCCAACTTTTAAGCAAATCGGTGGAGGTTAGTTTGCTTGACAATAACATTTTCGAAGAAGACTATTAATATCCCAAGCGCTTGTTTTAATCAGAAGAATTAAGGATGAGGCAAAAAAAAGCTCCCACGTCACGAATATCCGATCCGGGACAGGTGCAGTCCTTGCGAAAAAGAATGTCTATTGGTATGCAACGATTTAACGGCCCTGTCTTCAAAATTCAATCAGAAATCAACAAGACAGTACCTACTTACTGATAGGAACCTTGAATTGATTCAGTCACCCAAGCTCCACCAAACAACGCCGACTTATATTTGAGTTAAAATTAATTAAGATTGAATCCTTCAAGATGGGAATAACCCAAACTTCTTCTATTGATTGTTGCTTACGCCATTATGGCAAAAAAAAATCTCATAGCAGTCAAAAGCACTAATCTCGCTCTTAACCATCATCACTCCTCCTGTATCACCTCCTTTGGCCTTACCAACGTGCACTCCATAAACAACATAGGTACCTGGAAACCTAAATAGGACAATTTCACCAGCCTTGAAGGAAGGGAAAACAAGTAAACACTTTAAACCTTCTTACAAAACCATCTTACAGGGCCTACAAAGTCAAACCACAGGTAGTATACATTATCCGTGGAACACAATCCCTATTTAATTGCGAAACGAATCACAAAATTATCCTTCATTGTCTCGCCACACAAGGTGTGCAAATCTTTTTCGCAAATTTCAAATCACATAGACATTCACCAGCAAACAATAATGACACAAAGAAAAATAGAAAGTGTAGGTAGCTAGGTAGGTGTGTAGCTACACATAATATGTAAATTGCATTCTTAAATACGTACATCGATTTTGCAAATGTCCTGTAGTCGGTGTCTTCAGTAAGTCACGCTTCAACGAGTTATTGTTATCCTCGGGGCTATTGTTCCATCGTATTTCAGACATCACCATTTTTATTGTTTTAATCGTCCTTTATTTTGATGAGATTTTTTTTTACTGTTTATTTAATTTCGCACTAAACGTCACCTTGAATCCCTTAACATCACACAATAAGGAGCAATACACTTTATTTTTTTTTGCAAAAACAATTCTTAGCTGTTCAAAGGATATTGTCACTAGGAACGACGCACTTTTGGATTGCTGCGTGTGATGAGTGTTGGGTTTTTATTTTTGTTGATTTTTGGCTCACTGGACAATGTCGATCCAAACGCGTTCGTGTTTCATTCGAAACTAAAAAAACTAATTTCGAAATTCCTGCAGGATACCTTATTTTTTGTGTCAGGATTGTTAGTGTGCAAAAAACCAAGGTGAACGGATTTTTTTTAATAACGGGCGGGTTTGTGTGTGTGTGCTGGGCAACAATGTAACGGGGAAAAGAAGAAAAGTAGAAAAATCTATCTTTTCCGCTCGTCCTTTCCAAGTGATACGCGATCCACGACCAAACTGAGTGTGTGTACCACCTCGGATGCAATGTATCTGTGGACGATGTGTTCCACATGGTAAATCAAATAAGAAAACGTGAAGGGCGAACGTCTTGTCTATTTACAATCCACAGGCTGAGATGTTTGAAAGTGTGCGTGTGCGTAGGGGAAATCCTTTACTATTAGGTGGGTGTGGCTTAAAATTTAGATTTTCCCAACTATTGTGGAACGTATATACACACGAGTGGATTTTTGTTGCTCTCTGTGGATTATGATTTATGTTTCAATTTTGTTGTTGCTGCATAAATTTTCATGCACACACAAAAGCATCTGCAAGTTTTGCTCTGGGTACGGCGTGCGGGGTGGACAAAATATAGCGGTGTGCAAGCAATAGTCCTTGCAATTTGCAGTGGACCACCGACCACACCAACCATTGTGGCTGGGATCCACTCTCTTGTGGGGGAGAGAAGTTTTTTTTTTTCGCTTGCGATGCTTTTGTTTCAGCAGATGTTGGAGCACGATGGTGGTTGCTGGCGTCCACATGGTTGGTTCTCCATTTCCAAGTCTAATCCTTGAAGGATTATGAGCAGAGGGAGTTTCGTTTGGCATCCAGATTCTTATGGAAATGATAATGATGATGGTAGTGTGTGTATATGCATCCACTGAGCAATATAATAAGAATAACACTTCCAGCGAAGGTATGTGTTGGATGCGCTGATACATCCTGTGGGTTCTGCGATGGGGGTGCGAGGTGTGAGGGTGATTAATATTTACGAAAATGGACGTGCGAAAGAGCATATGAAGATGAGGAAAAGAAGTGAAAAAAGGGTTGTCCTGTCCGCATACCCACCATACCTACTCTGTTCCACTTGATGTCATATTAAAGGACATATCTGACCACTTCGTCGTCACCATGTGACCCGCGCGATGTCGTTCACTTGTTCTTTTCGTCGTCCTTGTGTAGGGGTCCTGAGTTTTGCTTTGCTTTTTATTTACTCAATATTTATTTGGATTTCAGTTGTAATGGGAAGTAAAACACTCGTTTCGATGCTGCGTGTAATTGAAGGGAAACGATCTGGAAGAATGTGGGTTAAGATGTGTGTACGCATACTGGACGCTGCTTGTCCCTCGCACATATACCTACCTACCTTCCTAGCGACCGACACACAGGAGGCACTTTGCGGAAGAAAGTTTTAAGTGCAATGCATGTTGCTTCGGATATAAGTTGGACAGGGGTTAATAATAAAATAGTCAGAGTGGGCATTTACCACCAGGCGCAAGTGGAGAGTAAAAAATTGATTCACATTCTTTGGTCAGGATAAAAGTTGGTTTTTTGCAAGGCTTTAGGTAGGTATATTCATGGGGAGTGTGCGGATAAAGACATAGAACCATAACGAAAATTCTATAAGAGTGAAGCAAATCGAAAACCTTCATAAGATTCATAGGCACCTGCAGCTCGATATGAACCCAGGGCCATGGCTTTTGAAAACCGTAGTATCTGTGTGTAAGTATTTTCATCAGGATTCCTTTAGGTATTAGGTAGAAAAACATCATATAAAAATTAGCTCGAATTGCATTTTGCATAGGTACCTAACAGAACCTGCCATGGTTAAAAAAAACTTATTAACATATCCCGCGGAGGATGTTGTTTCAGGGTTTGCGACATTGCAAAAATAAAACAAGCGACACAAAGCATTATTTAACAATTGATAGAAAAGTCTACCCACAAGCAGAGGGTCTAAGATTGCCTTGATCTATAAGATTGTTAAACCCTTTAAAGGGTTGGTATTTCTGTAAAAGAAGTCAGGAGAGCATACCAATATCACAGTCTGGCCTATTTATATACATATACCTATATTTTACATTAGACTCTAAGCTTAAATTTTTCCCCAAAGCGACGAAGACCTAAGGACCAAAAGAAGGTTGTCATCCTGCGCATATCAAGAACGTCTCAATTGAAAGTGAGGGCAGGTGAACAAAACCGCTAGACATTAGACTTACAAAGCACTACAAGGATTCATTGGGGGGAAAGCTGAGTTTGGGGAAACTCAGCTTACCCCCATCTATGTCGAGGGGAGAGCTGAGCTTGGAGCGAAAGCAAAGATCTCAGTTTTTAATTCAGTGTTCGTTCCGACCCTCATCATGAAATTTGGTTAATGACCGAAAGAATTTGATCGCGGGTACAAGCTGCCGAAATGAGATTCCTGAGGTGCGTTGCTGGTGTTACTCTAAGGGATAGGAACGTCAGTATTCGTGGGAATCTTAATGTTGAGCAGCTACTTCTCCGAAAGGAGCGATCGATTCTTCGATGGTTTGGACACGTTGTTCGCATGCCCCCTGACAGACTTCCTAAACAGGTTCAGACAGACAGACTTCCTAGCCGAGATGCGAGCGCGTCGCCCCCCTGGTAGGCCAAGAAACAGGTGGTGCGATCAGGTAGGGAACCTCTCTGAGTCCCGCCTGGGGATTGCGCCGGAGTCTCTTGAGTTGGTGGCGGAGGATCGAGAACGATGGATGGACCATGTAGCCACCCTCGTTCCGCGACCCTTTTAAAGGATAAGCGGCATCCGAAAATGATGATGATTTCCGAGGCAAAATTTATCGAGTCAGTACGTATAACGAGGCGGGTGTTTTGGACTGATTTAAGAAACGTATTGTGCTGGATTAGATCAGACGCCAGAAAATACCACCAGTTTGTTGCAGTACGAATAGGCGAAATTCTGGAGGGGTCCGACGTCAACGAGTGGAGGTGGGTACCTACAGCCCACAACATAGCAGACGAAGGGACTAAACTGAGCAACAATCTGGAATTCAACAGTCAATCACGCTGGTTCACTGGGCCGGAGTTCCTGATCGCCCCCGAAACTGACTGGCCGGAAGAGCAGATGGAGCACTTTGAGAGCGTGGACCAGAAGCCCGTCCACCATATTGCAGAAAAAGAGACACTAGTAACTTTGGCCACCATATCACCGGATCCATCTCGTTTTAGCAGGTGGGAAAAAATGAGAAGTGTTCAACGTTTCGTGTTGCAGTTTCTACGTCTGGTGGTGAAACAGAGATGCGACTCGGAGTTAATGAAAGTTCTCACAAACGCGAGAGGTATCATCGGTGCAGAAGCTGTCATCATTCGACGAAGTCAAGAAGAAGCATACTTAGAGGAATCAGCCTGTTTGCAGTCTGGCAACAGGGTTAGTTGCAAGAGCTCTATTTTCAGGTGTTCACCATATTGCGATGAGCGTGGCATTCTGCGAGTACAGGGCCGAGTGGATGTGGTATCAGGAGTACCAATGAACATGAAACGACCTATCACAATGCCAAGAAAACATCCTGTCACCCATTTAATAACTGACTTCTACCATCGTACCACCATCACAACGAAATTGTAGTGAACGAGATGCGGCAGCGTTTTTTCATCAGTGCTCTCAGAGCTTTGGTTAAGACAGTCGCGAACAAATGTCAACATTGCCGCAATCGAAAAGCTAGCCCATCCAGTCCAAGTATGGGTTCCCTGCCCGCAGAGCGATTATCACCGTTTACATTGTCCTTCACCTTTACGGGGGTAGACTACTTCGGGCCAATGGATGTAGCGGTTGGACGAAGGCGAGAAAAGCGGTGGGGTGTGCTCTTTTCGTGCCTTACGACCAGGGCAGTGCACATTGAGATTTCTTCATCGCTGTCAACTGAATCGTTTTTATTGGTTCTCAAGCAGTTCATTAGTCGCTGGGGCGTTCCCAGACGCATACTGTCGGACAACGGCACGAACTTCCGTGGAGCGAGTCGCATCTTAGCGCAAAAAATCGAGAAGGTTTTATCTGGTCACTTGGAGCGAGAGTATCCGGAGATTGAATGGCGCTTTATTCCTTCAGCTTCCCCCCCCCCCCATATGGGAGGTGCATGGGAGAGAATGATTCGGTCAGTAAAGTCGATAATGATGGATATTCGTGGTGCGAGAGGAAGTTTTGCGAGCAACGTTGGCCGATATCGAGCATATTCTTAATTCACGGCCTCTAACATATGTTCCATTGGACTCACCGGACAGCGAAGCGCTCACTCCAAATCACTTCCTCGTAGGAAGCTCAAGTGGAGTAAGAGAACGAGGTAGTGAAGACGGCTGTGGAATGACTCTGAGCAGGGATTTCAATTTAACGAATCAACTGGCTAACCAATTCTGGAAGCGCTGGATCCGTGAGTATTTACCATCTATTACGCGACGTACCAAGTGGTTTCAACCGCCACTAGATCCAATTGGCTTGCGTTACGTGGTCATCATAGTTGACGAGAACAGTAAAAGGAATACCTGGAAGAAAGGCATCGTCGTGGATTTACATCGTTCCAGAGATGGAGAATCTCGCAGTGCAGTGGTGAAAACGACGAATGGTTTAGTAACACGACCTATTGTAAAGCTTGCTAAATTGGACGTCAACAGACAAGTAAATAGTACGCTGGTCAGGGACGCGTAATATTTACGGTGGGGGGGACTGTTGCGACGGCAAACGATTACAAAACCAACATATCCTTCGTTGAATTTTGTGAACTGTCAGCCATGACAGTCGATGAGTTGTCTGACAGCTCACTGAAGCTTTCTTTTTCTTTTGGTAGCGCAACAGGACAGAAGCACAAATTGTAAGGAACAAAAAATAACCTTTGTAAATCTTGTAACCTTTTTCTTTCTTTTTATTAAAGATTTTAGTACACATTCTCACTTATTGTGAGAGGACTCAAAATCAGTGTTTTATTTGGACTGTCCGACTTCGCTACTGTAGAAGGTATACTCATGTTTACTATATATGAACAAAAACAAGTAACCATGTGCGCTATTCAAAATCGGTCAAAAAAAAATAGGTTAAAACACAGCAGGCAGTGCGGGGAGACGCCAGGCAGTTTTTTCTAACCCGATAACCCTTGGGTGATGCCCATACCCAAAGATAGCTGAACCCTCGCAGGCTGAAAATTTTTTGGGGCACCCAAGGACTGTTACAGTTTTTCAATCCGTGAGTTGTGTTTTCTTTTTTTTGGCTGAAAAGAAATGTTGCTGCAATTTTTGAGTTTGAGTTTTGGCATGGTTGACATCATTCTTATAGACCACAGATTACGAGTCTTACAGAGCTGTTTCTAAGCTATCGTTAATGGCAACGAAAGGGAGAAAAAAAAACTTTCCTTTGACTCCGCTTGTCTCTAATATCAATCCAGTGAGAAATAATGTATACATCCTCATGTAATGTATACAAGATTCGACTGCAATTTATATTTGCCATGACTTTTTCTAAGTATATGATTCAAAAGGTCGTAACTTTAGAAAAATAGGAAATTTAGAAAAAAGAACACGATAAACTTGGAATCCACCTGCATTACAGCCGCAGGCATGGAATCTGAATTGAGGTTAAGCACGCGCTGCAAAAATTTAGTCATGCGGAGTATCTTTGGAGTGTTCTTTGAAACTCACTCTTGCTGAAAGAATTCTTTCAAAGGAAAAACCTTTACCTCGTTTGAATATATGGAAATGATTTGTGATTTAACTACTTATCCTGGTAGTAAGCCCTGCAGTAAGTTTTTTGGGACCTTTAGAAACAGGATATAAAATATTTCTCAGACGATTTCGATTGCCTATTTCCCTTCAAATTTTTCTCCATTTTGAGGTATTTTTTCATATACAAATTTATTTATTTACTTTTTCGCTGCAAAAAAAAAAATCGTTATAAACGACCCTTTAAAATCCTCAAACCAAATATCTTCAAAAAGTATTGCTTTTTGGGTTAAAAAGAAATCCTTTTCCCCCTTCATCGGTGCGAATTGATTGAAAATGCGTAAATAATCCTGAAAAGATGACAAGAAAAAACTACAGAACCGTAACAACTTCGTTCTAAGATTTTAAAAAAATCCTAAGAAATCGTGAGAAAGTCCGTTATAATTTTTCTAACATGAAAATACTCAAATTTATCTTAAAAAAAATGTTTCCCCTTATTACATACGTTCGTCCTTTACGCAATTTTTTTTATAAATTGTGCGCAATCAACCACTTTTTACCGTAAAAAAAAGAAGAAAAGAATAAGATTTGTAAAAAAAACTCCGATGCATCGTCCTTAAACGTCAACCCCAAGAAAATTTATATGCCATGGTCCCTTTTCGATATGCAGGACTCTGGTGCAATTTCCACTGATTTCAAAGAAAATACGGTAAAAAATCCTCAAAAACAATTTTTTTTTTTTGTGGAAGTTTTTTTTTCTGTTGGTACAAAGACTTCTTTTTTCTGCCTCTGGTACCTGAACTCATTTTACCGATATAAATCTACTTAAATGCAATCAATGTCCTGGCCTGCATGTGTAAGGAGAACTACATCATCATCATCATCGGCATCCACGTATCCTGATTATCATCCTTCGTGATTGAGTGCGGAAAATGCGCGCGCATTTTCTTTTTAGACAAATAGTGAGTTTTTTTAAGCATTTTTTTGTTCTCGTTACCTGAAAATGCTGCAAGGATAATTGCGATTTTTCAATGATTGTGCACGCAAACAACGTTTTGCGTGTGATTAATGACTTGCATCGGTTTGGTTGCACTTGGGCAAACTAGAAAATTATCATAGAAAATTTTCCAAAGGTTGCCCGAGGATAGGATAGTCCTTTCTCGGTATGGAACTATCATTGAAGGTAGAAAAAGGAAGTCATTTTATGAGTTGAATTTATCAGTCGTGTTATCAAAGATGCAAAGAGGATGCACAGAGTGAAAAAGATACCTTTTTGCTTATGCTTATTTTTTTTTTAGAAAGGACTTCTCTTTTTTTAAGGATGTATCTATGTTCATGATTTGAATGTTCTACCCTACACAGAATTGTTAACAAATTTATTACCTCGGATGCCAGAAGTCAGTTCGTCAGTTTTTTCTCCCTTGGGTTGTCCGTTTTTTTTTTTTTTACGACGTTGGTCGGTCCTGTGGTAATTTCTAAGGATTTCACCTTATGCTACTTACCTGTGCTACGTGTGTTTTTTTCTCAATTTTTTTACGACTTTATTGTTTTATGGATGTTTTAGGTAAAAAAAAAACATGAAACAAAAAAAAAACACTAAAATCAGTATGAGAGTAATTTTTAACATCTCAATGCGAATCGCAATTAACATGCTCTCTATGCGCGCATCCTTGATCCCGAATAATTTTAAAGTCAAATTTTTTATTTAAAGATCTTTTTACGAGGATACGTTCTAAGAAGGTCAGAGTCGTCATTGCCGCGGTGCGTGTGTAACTCTTCGTTGTTGAGTATGATAAGTAGAAAGAAAAAAAACAGAAGAACGTAAAAAGGGATGCGTGAGACGGTTTATGATTTAATTTTTATTTAACACCCGCACTGCAGGATCTTGTTCATTTCCATGTGACTGAAAATGTACACAAAAAATTGACTTTTCGGCCAGAGATTGTTTTAGTTTTTTATGGTGTTTTAGTACGCGGAAGGTTTTGTTTTTTATTGAGGTTTGGTTTTGTTTTAAAGGATTTATGCTTATCCCGCTGATTTGCATATCCTTTTCAATTTGGATATGCATAATGTTAGAAATTGGTTGACATTTTTTTCACCAGAAACAAGGCACATGGGAATGAAAGGTAAGTCTTGGAATTGGACCTTTTTATGGTAAAACATGTGCTGTGCAGGAAAATTAACAAAGATTCAAGGACTTTTTTTTTTCCTTACTCGTACAAAAGACAACTAATGGAAAGAATTTTATGTCAAGTTCTCGTGATGTGAAAGAGTTCTGCAAAAAGGATGTCCTGAATAAGTACCTACTGCAATATGATTTCGGAGGATTTTAAAAGGATTTTGAGTCCACTGCCACTCTTGCTTTTATTTGTAAAGCAAACTGAAGTCTGGTAGCATAAGTGTGTTAATTAATGTGAGAATATTGCGGTTCGATTTCACTTTCAGTGTTGATTTTACTTGTTACGACGAATGTTTATTTTGGCTTGAGCTACTGTTTTCGAGAAACACGGCCGGCGTGCGGCGTCCACTAAAATCATGTTTTCGTCTTTATGAGAGAATATGGCTCGAAGCAAAAGAATGAAATTAATGTATAGATCTGAAGGATGGTTACTTTTAATACTGATAAACTTTAGATTTCTCTATTAGCGATCGTAGCGATCATTGTAAACGTCTACAGGCTCTGAAACGTTTTGTGGCCGGACCTTTTCTCCTTTTCCTTTTCCACTACCAACAATCGTGAGCCTACGTTGGGGATTGCAATAGCCACAACAGCCCCTGGCGCTATAAGGAAAACCGATGACCCTATCCGGTTCATACCTCCAAAACATTCCAACTTTAATTGTTAACATGGCATTCTTATAGCAATGGCAAAGACTAGGGGCTTCCGAGACACTACATATACCAAGCTGGAATGAAGAGGACAGACTGTGCGAAGAATTCCGTTTAAATGTAAACCATATAGTCTATAGCAAATGAGCTTAAAAAGGTTAAATAGGTTTAAAAAGTTTTGACGAAAATAAGAAGTAGATGATCACAATCAGCAGCGTCGACTTCAAACAATCAAGCCGTACCCTTTGGAAACAAGGCTAGTTGAACCCGCCAAGTGCTTAAAAACGAAATATTAATCCGAATAGAGTTGCTGCTCAAATAGTCAAATTATTGTCGAAAGTAGAATCAGATAAAGAATTTACTACGCACATCAACAAGGAGTTTAAAAACTTACGAAGAAGTACAACATACCTCATGCCTCCCTCTGAAAACCTTTCTCTACAGGCGATGTTTATACTGCCACTAAAAAAAAACTGGACTGGAACTGCACCAGGCGAAATACCTAAAATACAGCGGTCCAAAAGTAAGAATGAGATGGCTTGCTCCGGCCTTTTCAGGATGCTGCCACCTGCCGAGCAACCTCAGGAAATAAGAAATCGTTGAGCTCCTCAAGCCAAGCAAATCGGCAGATGCCCACAAAGCTACCGTCCTATTGCCTTCATGTCGCTTATAGCCTAAAAACTTTTGATTCTATGATCCTGAACCGATTAAGCAATAATATCGAAAAAGCTATTTCGGCCAAGCAGGTTTTAGGAAAAAGTCCAAAAGGTACACCGACCAATTTCTTCGGATGTACAGAAATTTTTTGAGTAGGTGGCACGTAATACGAGGTACTTTTTCGTAGGTCTTTGAACTGCTTGTCAAAAACCTAAGAAGAAGGCTTTCATCTTTATTCCAGAATTGGAATCAGAATTTTGGAAGTTTTGGCCCCAACAAATTTCAAAGAAAAGGGCTTTCGACGAAAAATAAAAACTTGTTTAAGCCTCTTGAATTTTACACCAGAGTACAACACCATGTGGAAAAATAGCCTCCTTTTCAAGATCATCCCCTGCACAAAAATGTACAATTTTGTATGTGCGTTGCTTAACGAAAGGTTAATGAAATCTTCCTCAACGCTTACCGCAACAGAACAAATAACTCATCAACGACGTTCCACAACTGCGAAAATTTAACTACGCCGATGACATGGCGCTTGCGTTCTAACACAAATCCGTTTTTGTGTTTTGTGTTGGAATGCGAGCGGATTTATGTTGGAACAACTGTCTGTCTGCATATTGCAGACTTCTGACTGCATATTCCAAGAACTGACGCCTTTAACCCAGCGCAGCAAAAGCCGAAATCTCTTGTTTCTACCTCAATCATGGAGAGGCCCGAAGAGAACTGAGAGTGACGTTTGATAGTGCTTGAGACGCAACTTTACCCCAAAATATCGGGTATCACCTTAGACCGGATGCTTACTTATTAGACGCACATAACCATGGCTTCTCTAAAAAGAACGACTAGGGACAACCTGACTAAAAATTAATCTGAGAACCTTCGCTATCTGGCTGGCTTACTCGACTGCCGAATATGTCGGCCCCGTTCGGCTAAACAGTTGCCCCACAAAAAATATTGACACCCAACAATACTATGAGGCTGATATCTGGTACCCTAAGACCAACACCAGTTAAATTCCTATGCTCTGCCAGACATTGGTTGACCCAAGGAGGCTTCCTCCATTTAGGAAGCATTTATCGAAGAATTCAACAAAATCCAAGGAATTGTCAGAACCTGACTTCGTGCAGACATTGGAATTCCCACCACCCTGATACTTTGCTCAAGGCACCCTTATATCAGAAGTTTTCTTCTGGGAACAACAAAAACTCTTTATGTATCTACTGTTATTTCCTTTTTTTGTCTCCATACTCAAAAAAAAAGTCAAATAATCAGTTTCTGCCTCGTAAACCAAAGTCTTAAGATTTTAAAGTTACAGAGAAAGTATAATAAGTACGAAAATAGCACAGGACCAATAACTGAACCCTGACGCATGCCGTTTCTTTTAATGAGACTCGCTACCGCCAGTTTTGGTCGTAAGTTACCAAAGCATTTCTTGCATCCCTAAAGGAATCCTAAGCTTTTCGCAGCGTTCTTGGCGAAGCCGGATATGTGCTCATTCCTACGCTTGCCATTCCCACGCATACTGGAGAACGGAAAACTTATTGTAAGTACTAATGAAAATTTCTATTCTGCTTGGAAAACAGTACAAGGAGTACAGATGATATCGATCCCAAATGCACACACTAACTAAAGAAAGCTCGATGTCAGGCTCTATCATGAACCTTGCTTTTACCATGAAGGTGAAAGAGGCAAGCAGTTGCCTTTTTCGATGAGATAAGCCACCAGATTGCCTTTTAGCACGAAAGCCATATCGACGGTCACTAAGAAGATCCCGTGATTCCAGACATATCTTATGCTGACTTTTCATTTGTGTTTCGATGACCTCGGAAAGAATGGATATGCAGTTTCCATCTACTCGCAAAGGGACCCAGAAGATTAGGACAGATAGAACAGACAACGTAGTGGTTTCGCGGAGCGAGGGCATCAACGTCACGATCGAGGAAACAAAGTGACCAATTAAAGAACATGTAGAAGCTCGCATTGCCAAATCGTTTTCTTTTCAAAGTCTGATCTTTTGAGACGTTATTTTTGAACTACTAAAAAGACGATTGTGACACGTTGGGCAGACGAGCCTATTAGTGGTGATAAGGCGCTGCCTCTGGGTGTTGCCTGTATCCAGAATGTCAGTGAGAATTGTGTAGGTATATTGCAAGACGATTTCAGAACCTATATAGGAGGATGACAATCTACAGTCCAATAGTTCACCAAACCTGTTAAAGGCTAAACGAGAATTTGAACTGTCGAAAATGAGTTTTAAAACGACCTGTCATAATCTGTGATCGTCAACTTTCTTAAGGTGAGTACGAAACTCATTCAATCACAGTTCACGAAGTAAATTAATCAAATCATTTTCAACTGTCATTATACAACCTCCTTCATGACAACAGAGAATATACCCTTACAACAGTTGTTGCAAACCTTTCTATTTATCAAAAAATTATGCCGACAGCTTGGCAGCAGCATTCAAACAAAAATGCCCTATACTCTTTGTTACACCCTCGCCAACACCGACTATTGTACAAGAGCGAGTACTCATACAATGTCCAAGTATTACCGGATCCCTTTTGAACGTCAAATAAACAAAACGTTCAATTCAATTCCCACACCACCCCAATCAGTTTTTCATGCAGATTGCATGCAGAATTCTCAAAGATAAAGGGGGCGGATTCGTGCGCGCGATTAATAAACGAGGCCTTAGCATGGCACATATATCGTTTCACGGGCACCGAAGACGTGGTAACTCGTAAATTTTCATAAAACCAGCAAACCCGGGGCGGTTTAATTAAAAATTTTCTAGCCTATGCATTGCGCGTTTCGCTTTTAATTAATTCGTATAAAGACGGAGTCATTAGATGATTTTAATATGACAGCCTCAGGTGATTAACGAGGCACCGAATAAGTTTTCTAAACATACCTGTCTTCAGTGGATCAGCCTTTCGATGGTCGGTGGAGGATGGATCTTCATTTTTAAAAACACTAGGAATCGGCGGCGGCGTTTGGCGAGTATTGGAGTCGACTTCATTTGGCGGCACTGATGATGGAGTATCGATAGTTTGCTCCGATTTCATTTGGTTACTCATCCAGTTGGTGGAATGTATTTTATCTGAAACGAGGTAACAAGCCACCATTTTATTTCATGTACCTAACCCTTTTTTTAAGTGTGTTGCAAAAAAAAAATAGAAATCACAACCACCCAATCAGATACGATTCAAATATTTTCCAGGGAAGGGGTTAAATTTACATAACCCTCAAAAGCCAACCAAACTGTAGGGATCCTTATTTTTTTCCAAGGAATGTGGTGTAGCTACGTGTGAAATGCTTATCGTCCATGTCAGGGGTTGATTTACATAATGCTGGATTCATCCCCTGAGGGGTTGATTTTTTAAGCGCCATTCAGTCGATTTTGTATACGCACAAGCATTCACACTTTGGCTTTCCTTTTTTTAGGTAGGTATATCGAGTGTCTCACAGTGGGAGCAGACGCAATTTGAAGGGTTCTATAGCATACAAGCTAAGCTACTGGTCCTAGAAGGTGGCACTATTGGTTGAGGGATAAAAAAAAACGCATGTTAGAATGGTTCCCTTTTTCGTTTGTGTATTGAAATGAGCTTGTGGAGCATTCTATTGGTTGAAGTCGAAATGTTTTCATAGAGGATCTTTGTTTAATGGTAAAGGTATGTTAGAACCTTCACGTTAATCAAATTCACAGTACCTTAAAGTAAAACTAAATTCCCCAGATATTGTGTGAAAAAAGCCGCGAAAAAAAAACTATAATAAGCTGCATCCTTGTTAGGGGAGTTTAATAATAATAAAAAATTATGAAAAATCGAAGTAAAAAATAATTTTGACTTGATTTTTGGGTAGGATTCGGGAAAAAAATTGAATAAAGATAAATTCAACCCCCTCTCTTTTTGTTTATGTATTTGGAAAGGGCCCATACATTGTCATAATTCTCATTTGACAGTTAACGATTTTTTTCAAGATTTTTAAGAGGGATAAACGATAAAATAACACCATTGGGTTCACTCAGCTTGCAAACTGTTTTTTAATTTAATCAAAGATTAGGAAACTTAGCTATTGCGGATCGTTTTTAAAAAGAAGGCATTGTGTCACAATGACAAAATTTTAAACGATAAATTTACTCATAAAATTTGTGCATAAAAGTCGCTTTGAGAGCGGGTTAAGAGATTTTGTAGCTTTTGGGTACAGCTATCATGTTAAGAATTATAAAATCAAGCAAATTATTAATCCTTAATCTAATTCAATGAACTCTCAAAAGAAGGGCTCCCTTAAATATTGCCCCTTAAATCTACAGAGCGTTCGCAGAGGCGGATTAAGGTAAAGTGCCGCCCTGGGCCCCATATTTTCGCCGCCTCCGTGACTAATGTTTTGTGGGAGGACCCATGAATTAATTCTGTGATTTTCTAAGGCCACGTCCACTGAGGCGCGCTTTGGTTTTATTTTTTATTTTTCGATATAATATTTTTGGCATTGCATGCTTTTGACAGAGCTTCAACTTTTTTCCAACAATATTTCTGGCGACTTAATTTCACCCTTATGAATGAAGGAAGCATGTCAGTGGCGGATTTCTAAGACTTTACTGCAAGACCTAAAAAATCCAGACATGTAGTTTCAGACTGTCTATACCTCGCAATTTAGGACCTTTCAAACTATGAGGCACAAAAACTTTATTTAAGGCTTTAATAAGGCTTTATATAAGGCTTTATTTTTACATACTTCTTATTGGACCCATGAGATTATGGTAAATTCCCTTCGAGAGTTAAAACAAAACTCCCTTCTAACACATCAGAGGCGAAGGTTATGCCCAAGAACGTGCGTAAACTTTCGTCTATTTAATAATCAAGAAAATCAAAAGGTCTTCTAGGAGTTAAAAAAATATTGAAAATGTTGGGCCTTTACATTGTAAGATGGTATTTTTATTATGTAAATTAGCAATTGATTTTTTGCTTTTAGTCTCTGTCTTCCTAACTTGCCATCCCCCAAAACCTAACTTGCCCCACTGGACCCTAAGCCTAATATGTCCCTGAGCGTTCTCTTTTATGCACCCCAAATTGCAGCAAATATGTGATTTTCATTTCTGGGCAGGTGCACCAAAGACCGGCACACATCTGTTTGATGGAATTTCAAAAAGAGCGTTAGAACTTATAGTTTACTTGGAACATCATCGACGCAATGCCTCCAGTCTTTCTTTCTTCGATCACTCACATGTTTTTACAAAAAATGTTCCCGTAAATGTTCCGGCCATCACGCGCCTGGATTCAGTCTCGTTAAGTTCTAAAGTAGCCCCGACCCTCCGATCATTTTTAAAGATGTGGGGAGTTGTTCAACATTCACCTGTGCTGGGTTCCAGTACATAGCGGCATTCCAGTTAACTGCAAGGCCGAAAAACTCGTCAAACTTTGAACTACTCTCTGAATCTTGACTAATAAAGGCTCCTACATGCAAATTCATGCTAAAACTGGGTGCAATAAAGAGAACATAAGATGGGCAGATTGTAGTGCCTGCCTAGGAAAAAAAAGGTTCAGCCAAAGCTAGATTTTAAACACTCTAAAGGCCGTTTTTTCAGTGCTGAATTAAGCCCAGCCTAAACAAAGATCTCTCAATCCCGGAACAAAACCAACGAGCAGTTTTTCAGTCCAGACTCTCCGTCTGTAAAGTTATCAATATCTTTTCCAGGCTTGTTTCTGAAAAAACCGTTTTTCGAAAAATATTAACATTTTGCCTGTACAAAATAAGAACCAAGATAGACTCCAAGTTTGAACGTCCTAGCTCAATTTTAAAGACATAAAAATTTACACATACGGACAGACGGACCGACGTACGAACGAACCGACGGACATAGCTTAATCGATTCACCTTTCGGTCTCGATCATATCTCTAAAAGGTCTTAGGGTTCTACGGTGATTATTTCTTTTTATTATTTTTTTTATTTATTATTTACCCGGCCGGGTATAAAAAGTTTGGCCAAACCCGGCTGATCGGTTAATCCCGGAACAATACGAATCTAGAGTTAAACTAACGAGCAGTTTTTTAGTACAGACTCTCCGTCGATAAAGTTGTCAAAATCTTCGACTCTCGAAATTATTAACTCTCCCAGCACTCACTTCACATAGAAAAACACTGGAAAGAAAGTTCGAGTTATTTTCAGATGTCATTTTTTTACAGAAACGAGCGGAGCCCCTGTTAATTCACACAGAAAAAAGACACAAAAAAGCTCATACTGTTCACCAGAGTGGATCCGAGATTAACTCAGCAAATTTGGCGAGTTAAGCCCAGACTTATCCCGAATCACAATATTCACTGAAAAATTCTTTTCCGGGTTTGATCTCAGTTGAACTCGAGTACGGGAAAAATCTCGCACTGAAAAACTGGCTCTAAGAGCTTGATTGCTCAGAATAGATCGTACATTAGTACTAAAATCGGTGTCATTATTGGACACTGGCTGATAGAAAAGAACGCAAGTATGCAACAAGGCTCGGTACTAAGGCTAGGCTTGGCATTGTAACTTTTTTTGCAGGAGCTGTATGGCTGAGGAGGAATAGAAACCACTCTCCATCTTCTCTGCACACCTCCGTTCCCTCTAAGGAACGGAATCTTCACCTTGAAGCTTTCTTCTATAATGATCTTATCGATCTTAACAAAGGCGCATTTTCGTGAGGGTGCGTCATAAGCATTACACACAATAAAAGCATTAGCTGTCAAATCTTTTCAGTTTTAAGGCTCATTCACTGTAAACTTGGCTAGTTTACAAGAAAGGCTGTAGGTGAAAGTACTTAATAAAAAATGAAAAGAAACAATATAAAACGGTCTCTTCAGTACCGTAGGTACTACCTACCTACCCACCACAGGATCTCGTGCAAAAATCTCTCCTTTCGCCCCTAACAGTCTCAAACATGAGTGACAACATTCCCATCAAAGACTGCAGAATGTCAATGCCTCTGACGATCACGTGCTCTCATTCAAATGAGTCCATCATGAGCAAATAAAAGAAATAAAAATTAAACAAAAAAAAAATAAAAACTTATGTAGATTCGTAATTAGTTTTTATTCGAAGGTAATTCTTCGTCTGCGAGCATGCGCGACTGCGTGGAATTTTCAGAGCTCCAGAGCTTGGTACTTACTTACCTATCTTATTTGTTTTTTTTGTTTATTTAACGTTTCGTTTCTTAATTTTATTTTATTACCTTGCGCTCTCCGCGTACTTTTGTATATGAAGAGAAATTTCGCGTGACACGCAGCAATAAGTCATTTCGCGAGCAAAGCGCAAAGTGTGAAATTATATACTCGTAGAGAGGAAGGTTTGTTGCATTGCATTGCGGAGTTCCATTCAGCTTTTATTATTCCATTCGACTGTTCTTTTATTTGTGTCTTTGTAGCAGAGGCTCAAGGGCTGTTGAAAGTTTCCGCACAGACGTCTGTTTGTCTGGGTCTTGCGATGATGAAAAGGATAAAAAGTCTGGCTTTCGACAGATGTTATCGTCTTTAATTAGGCAGGTCAGGGGCTTTTTGATTGAACCGCTGCATGCTAATTTTTGGCATAGCATGGAAAATCTCTTACTCTTAAGCTGGATTTTTTTTGCCTTTCACAGGGAAATCACGGCACCAAAAACCTCTCAACTCTAAATGAAATGCAAAAATAAATCAAAAGTTGAAATGTCCATTGCGACAACTTCAA
The DNA here is from genome assembly GCA_947623515.1 of Neoascia interrupta. Taxonomy (NCBI): domain Eukaryota; kingdom Metazoa; phylum Arthropoda; class Insecta; order Diptera; family Syrphidae; genus Neoascia; species Neoascia interrupta. The sequence goes on from OX392462.1 coordinate 198,149,387, forward strand.
CAAATCAATCAAATGATGCAAATGATTTATCTGTGCATTTGTATGGAACTGGTATCTGACAGTACTGCGGACGTCTATACAATCACCATACCTCACATTGAGGTAGGCTTAACCTATAGCCGCAGCCGTACCCTGGGAGTTGTATGCAAAAGGCAGCAGTGATTTGCAAATTCATTCATTCATGGACTTTTGCATTCACAAAATGCTGTGTGCAAAGGCACCTTCGTCGTCGTCGGAGCGTTGGTCGGTCGATCGCGGTTGAACCGAAAATGGTGAAACCCATTGCCGGACTAAACCGCTCACATTTCCATATATTTTTCGTATAAGCGCTGCCTATGCGAATGGGTTTCTCAATTTTCAATTAATTCGATATGGCACTGCTGGGGGTACGTCGCGCGGTGTGGCGATGTGTTTATCTTATAGTTTCTCCGGAAGCCAAAATATGTCAGAGTCGAATAATTTTAGACACACACTCTGCGAAAGGCTAATTGAATATTTATTTTATTTTTCGAAAATCCCTTCACCGTTTAGAGGAGATCAAATTTCCCATTTCCATCTGCGAAATATCCACAGAAGGACATAAGTTTAGGTTCTCTTGTAAAAATATAAAACTCCTTGGCACGAGCCTGCGGATAGTGCCGCAGCATATGATCTCGAGTGCGTCATTTAGTCTCCGCACGCATTTGGTGTTGTCTCTCTGATGACACGGTGTGAAGGGATGCAACCGAAATAGAAATAACCGTTTTCCAACATAGAACGAACGATGTAACCCTTAAAAATAGGTGCTAGAGCACACGCGCACCCATATATCCTTTTTTGCAGCAAGATAGGTATATACCCACATGCCGTTAGTTACACTTTCGATGAAAATCGCTACAACGTAAGTGGTTTAAAAAAAAAGTGAAATAAAATCAAGGTGTTCACTTTCGGAATGCAGGGTGATCTCTTTGTTAACGGCAATGCCTAACACACCCTTTTCTGTCGATGTCGAATTAGCTGGGTACAAAGCGAATGCAAACGCAGTGTCGAACACGTGACGCGAATAAAAGGGTGCCTCGGTTGATCACCAGCGAGCAAGGATCGGGTTTTTGAAGTCAAAGGATCCGTAATATATGGTTCGTGGTAAATAGGTTTAGACACACGTTAGGTAGGTACATTACATACCTACTATTGTTTACTCGTTTTGTTTACTAGCGGCAGCAGTTGCGCTTGCGACGCATGCCGAAGTAAATGTTTTGACGCATTCAGATAAGTACGAGTGTGCCGCGTGTAGTTAGGTTCAATAAAAGTATTTGATATAGCCCACCTGTATATTATATCATGTATTCACTTTATGGTGTAAACTTCAACCAACACGTCCTTTTAGGCAATGAAGCTCCACTTGCAAGAGCGCTGCTTAAAATCCTCTATCGATTTAATTAGATTGTTTGGTCTTGGAATTGGTGCAACCTTCTCACTGCTCTTGCTACTGTTTTGACTATTGTGGATTTCGCAAATTTTTAGCATAGACTGTCTCAAGGTTCCTTCTTTCATATCCCTACTCACTCATCAGAACTCAGTATTATGTTGAGTGTAGCATCACAGGTCAGCATAACGGGCAGCACAATGACTTTGGATGCTTTGCAGAGAGCAGCTTAAGTGGTTAGATCTTGTTGAGTGGTTAGATTTATGTTTAATGCAATCTTCTAAAGAAAAAATTAAATAAACTAGGTGTACAGGGGCCTACGGTTCAGGATCTACATTATTTCCTTGAGTTTCAGTTTATGTAGCTTAATGTTATTTATGATTAAATGATGGCTTTAAAGGTACATTCACAGCCAGCAAACTCAAAAGCATGCGGATGAGGGCCTACATGGAAGTACATGTATACGTGGGTGGTACTTTTATTCACTTCACTTTTGTCTAAAACCCAGAGCAGAAGGACTCTCATGTTTACACATTTAGTTAAACTTGCTCCGGCACTCATGCACCCGTTTTGAGGAAGTGATTGTCGAATAAATAGCTTTGCTATAGGGCCTTAACTTAGGATAGCAATTTTGTGTATGCTTTGTTAAATGCCCTATGGTACACCACAGGTCCTTTGAAATACATCGCTACATCTCCTCGGACCTACTGAAGCATGGTAAAAAATAGGGATTTTTAGGACCAATTTCGTAATCATTTGGTCCCGGTTGCCGACACTGTGTCATGTCGCTAGGTATCGAGTTCAGAATGCTGATATAACTGTAGGCACGCTTTACAATCGGCGCCGATCGATATCCTTACGGTAACGCTGTGTTCCCTGTTTCTTGACCAGAGCGGGAACTCTTTTGTTTGGTTGGTTTCTACTCTTTATTCAACGCGGGAAACCGCATATACTAGTGACACGTACGAGATTGAAATCATGCAATTTGGTTTAAATGGTGTTAAACAGGAACTCGACAAACGGTGATCGGCTTAACGCTCAAACCACAACTACCGACCCGGGTCTTAAACTTTTTGTAGCAGTCACCATGCCATCACTTAACACAGAGTAAGATTGCTCTGATACCAGTATCATTCCTCTGATACCGGTGGCATTAGTGACTGTTGGCTGTCTGTTGCCTGATGCACAGTCATTTGCTACGTCGAGGAGGGCACAAATGTTTTGATCGGCACAGATTGTTGTACCAGTGTGCAGAAGTTTTCCGCTCTTTGAGCGAGCGTTAGAGCCAATTTTTTATCTAAGGGGAAGAAAGCAAGAAAGAACCAAGAAAAATATAAATCAGTCGGTATAAAGCCAGTTTACCGATGACGGAGCCTAATGTTGTGTTGCGTGACTACGAAAATACAGCCGTAAGTCTTCTTATTACTTAGTTTGAGTGCTCTTTCAGGAGGCTCTCAGCAGTTGCGCGTGCTGATGGCATCGTTGAACCTGTTCCACAATCATCGCCAGGACGAAAATTTTACCTGCCACATCGTCCGGTAATCAAGGAGCACAGAACGACGAGTAAGGTGAGAGTATAGTATCCTATAGCAGCCTCTCACTTAACGATCAGCTACTTACCGATGCGAGAGTATCAGTAAGTAGCTGATCGTTCAAGACATTTTTCAAGTTTTCCTGAACTTTTGCTTGTAAGAAGGGTGTCTTGTACTGTTACAAGATATTAAGAAGACGTTCCTGCAAGCACGATTATGAAACGTTGGCCGATTTATGGCTCATCCACTTTCAAGTGTACCAAAGGGGTTCCGCATGACCCAGTCACCTTTAGTATCCGTAGCAGTCCTTTTCTGCTGACTGCTTCAATCTTTCATCACTTGAATCTGGAGCAAAAAAAGGCTGCCGGCATTTCGCGACATTCTGGAAAACTGCTTCTATATGGACGACCTATACTTATCAGCATGAACTGAGAGGATGGAGGCAAGCCAGTTTGGCGAGAGGCTCTAGAGATCAAGCGCTCAGCCTCCATGAACTTTAGACAGTAAAATATGAATAGCTCCTCTCTTAGACTTGCCGAAAATTACAATTGCACTGATAAAGATACTGTTTCAGGCGGCTCGGAAAAGGAATGGGACACCAGTTTTCGAGACGATTTGTTGACGAATTGGAGAAGGAAAGACTTAAGCTAAATTTTATTTCAGCTTCAAGATAAAGCCGCGTCACGATCAGTTTTGAAGCCAACATACTTTACTAAGATCAAGTGACATATTATGGCAGATGGTATCCTGCGAGCTCACGAAACCGATACCTAAGGCATATTCTATTGGCTTATGAATTTCTCTGTTTTCGTCACGATCATCAAGATCGTCAAGATTGGTGCAAACATTTCGTTAACAAATACCTTAAAAGGAGGCTGATGGTTGTTTCTACAAGTGTAAATTTTTATTTGCTTGCACTCTCTTTTTGACAGTCCTTTCGGTGGAGCTATATAGCAAAACTTATGATGAATTCTTCTCAACACTGGATACTGATTCCGTTATACACTAAGCTCTTACCTAAAGATCGGTGTAACGAAACTTTCAGCTTAACAGGCTAATTCATTAAGGGGGTAATACATACTTCAAAAGAATGATTCTTTTACTCTAAACTACAACAGTTTTGCTGTTCCATATGTTAAAACGAATTCAGCATTAATATTGTCTCCTTTGTAATTTTATGATTTTCCAATTCTTGGAAGATCCATTTTATTTTTTTTTTAACTCACAAAAACCTACCAGCGTAGGCAAAATTTTCCAGAAATCTCGCAAATTTATCGCAGCTTAATCGCATGAAGCTATAAAGAGGGTTGTTACCACAGAGGGATGACACACCGAAGTCTTACTGTTATCATCCTTGAAAACAAGACTACAAAGAAACCAAAAATTTTGTCCTTGAAGCGCGAATACTCTTCGAGAAAAAATTCGCTTTTTCGAGAAAAGACCCTACTTTTTCAACATCATTTAGTCTTCAGAGCAAACCGAATTATTACGGCCCTAACGGTTAGGTGGTACTGTGCATATGCATACCTAATCTTGCATCCATCCCAAACTAGTGAATAGAACAATTTTCAATAAAATTCCAACGTTATAATGAAGATGAATATGAAGTGGGAGAAAAAGAAAAATGAAATAATATTCGAACCCAAAGGATTGCATCCTTTAAGCCCGGAAAAATCTTACTACTATGAAGTCAGATTCTCTCCGTTTGATCCCATACGTTTCAAATCTAAACTCAAACGTGTGCTTTTGATTTCGGCTTCAAGAAGTCGAAAAAAGTCGAAGAATTTTCTAAGAAAGTGTTCGCATTTAATGAAAACGACCAATATGGAGCACTAGACAAAACTAGTGCTAACAGGTCTGTGCTTGGTAAGTTTGTCTTTTTCAAGGTACCCGGCCGCATACGTTTGGTCAGAATCATTTCTCTTTTCCAGATTCAATTTCATTTTGGCGCGCAATCGGACAACATCCAAAGCAAATTTGAACAGGTATTCAAACTTTCAAACGTATCCTGCCGGTGTAGATCATCTATCCTTATTTTCCCCACTCCGAATGCAATGAATTATAATTCATGACGAGATCGATTATTGGCATCTTTTGTGTGAATAGACAGTCGAATGTCGAGGCAGAACCTTAGCAATTGTTCGTCTTCTTTACGATTTACGAGTAATTCTTTAAAATTTGTCTCGATTTTTTTTTATTAGAACACATGACTTGCATCAGGGAGTTTTTCAAAAGAGAATTTAGGAAAAAAAAGGACCTGCTTAGTTTTTGCGCAAGATGTAGTTCCCACACTAGCATTAAATATTTGGGGGAAGGTTGCTTCGTTTTTTTTTTTTTGGTTGCATTTTTGCGGTGTTGAATATTGTGTATAGGTTATACGAGCACCTGGACTTTTATTATCAAGGAGGACACTTTCTTACTTTGCGTCCTTTGATGATCTAAGACCAGATTTATGGGTTATTTACCGGCACATACTGTGTGAGACACCGTAGCTATCATTGTTGGCAGGTAATTGCGATGGTTGTGATTTTCCACTGTTGTTGATGTGACACAAGCGTACAATACCTGCCGACGTGAATAAAAGTCAGGAAAAGGTTCAATTAAATTCGTATCGTAATTCGGTGGTGTCCTATAATAGTGAAGAATTGCGGGATGGTATTATATTATGTGCAACAAGTGACTGCGGAGAGTGATGATTGGACGGCTGCAGTCCTTTTCGTGTAAAAAAAACAAGCGGATTAAGAAGATAACTAACGGCGGAAGATGTCCATCAAAAAAGGCCTGGGCGTCAGAAAAAAAAATTTTATCGAACAAAGCCATTTTTCAAGGTGTTGGTGAAAATCTAGGTGCCTTAATCTTGGGACCCAAAGTGATTAAAATGAAAAATATTATCTGAAAAGGTGACTGGTTAAATCGGGGAATATGGCGAACCTTTTTTATTTTAAAAGTAAAAAGCCTTTTTAAACGAAGCCTTACAAACATACTGTGGTAAAATGAAGCACAAATTTGATTCAAGGTCGAAAAAATGTAACAGGAAACCATATACCACTGGCGGCCAATATGGTACAGCCTCTCACGTCTTTTGGCGCATGTGAACTTTCTCATGGGAGCTATTGTTGCCTTAATTACTGCCCGTTTGCAGGCAGTTAATGTGTCACAAAACTACATTTGGCAAAGTCGACACTGCAACCTATCATCTTTTATTCTCGAGATATTGTGGTCCTCTTCAAATCCTTTGCCTATACAAAGCCTTTCTTCAAACTCATTTGCAACTTCACAAGCATTGTGATTCATGGCATTTTGACATTTGAGTATTTGGTGTGGAGAACCCTTTAAGACGCAAGCTAGCAAAGGGTCCTCATCACACATTGAACTGAATTGAAATTGAATATTTATTGTTTTATTAATTTTAATATTATTTATTCTATTTTATGTAGCTACTTACACAATTATTTTATGTATCTTCTTATTATATATTATTATTGTTTTTATTGTATTCGTTTTTTATGTTAATTTATTTTGTTATTTTTGTTTATTTTTTTTATTTTATTAATTTTATTAAATTTATCAATTTAATTTAAGTTTGCTACAACAATTATTTTATTTATTTCATTTATTTTATTTATTTCATTTATTTTATTTTTTTTATTTATTTCATTTTTTATTTTTTTATTTATTTTATTTTATTTATTATATTTATTTTATTTATTTTATTTATTTTTTTTATTTTATTTATTTTATTTTTTTTTTATTTATTTCATTTATTTTATTTATTTTATTTATTTTATTTATTTTATTTATTTTATTTATTTTATTTATTTTATTTATTTTATTTATTTTATTTATTTTATTTATTTTATTTATTTTATTTATTTTATTTATTTTATTTATTTTATTTATTTTATTTATTTTATTTATTTTATTTATTTTATTTATTTTATTTATTTTATTTATTTTATTTATTTTATTTATTTTATTTATTTTATTTATTTTATTTATTTTATTTATTTTATTTATTTTATTTATTTTATTTATTTTATTTATTTTATTTATTTTATTTATTTTATTTATTTTATTTATTTTATTTATTTTATTTATTTTATTTATTTTATTTATTTTATTTATTTTATTTATTTTATTTATTTTATTTATTTTATTTATTTTATTTATTTTATTTATTTTATTTATTTTATTTATTTTATTTATTTTATTTATTTTATTTATTTTATTTATTTTATTTATTTTATTTATTTTATTTATTTTATTTATTTTATTTATTTTATTTATTTTATTTATTTTATTTATTTTATTTATTTTATTTATTTTATTTATTTTATTTATTTTATTTATTTTATTTATTTTATTTATTTTATTTATTTTATTTATTTTATTTATTTTATTTATTTTATTTATTTTATTTATTTTATTTATTTTATTTATTTTATTTATTTTATTTATTTTATTTATTTTATTTATTTTATTTATTTTATTTATTTTATTTATTTATTTTATTTAGTTTAGTTATTTTATTTATTTTAATTATTTTACTTATTTTATTTATTTTATATGTTTTATTTATTTTATTTACTTTATTTTTTTTTATTTATTTATTCGTTAAATTTATTCTAGTTATTTATTGTTGTAGCTTATGCTAAGCCCCTCTATCGCCTTTTAACTTGCTGTGTGGCTTTCATCCCACATTGTAATCACAAAACTCCATTATTAACTCATTACCACCACTCATGATTCCAGTTCATTTTCTTGGAAAATCTTTCCAGAACTCCCCTTAAATTATCACTTCATCTCGGCTCTTCGGTTCACCGGACCTTCTATAGGGGTATCCTAAATATACCACTTCTTATCACGAAGATAGTAAACAAAAAAAATTTCCATAAGTAGTTTCTCTCGAGTAATTGGATATAGCTGGCCTTCCCTGGGCCACACATGCAAACAAGTGCTGCATTTTATTAGGTCCTTAGCAAACCGCGTTCCACTTGGCTGGCCTGGGTTTGCGTGAAGTATCTAACCCCTCTTAGAGACTTCATTCAGCAATCTTATAGCCAAAGACATTCACTCACCTACTGTGTGGCGGCGTCGGTCGGCGCGCAAGTTTGTGTTTTTTTTTGCTTATTGAGGCTTCGGACTCAATGTTCCGAGGCCTTATGGTTCCGATTAACTTATGCAAATCAACTCGAATGCAAATGCTTGCACTTGCACATTTGCAACGGACTGAGGTGCTCTGACGGTCGGTGGTGGCTTGGAGGCCATTCTCAGCACGCATCTCGAGAGTCCCAGACGCGTTCGGCGGCGGTTGGCCTGGAAAATTTATTACGTGGAACATGTGCTCACATTGTCGGCCTTTTGTTCGGCCCATTCTTGCACGGTGTAGGATAATTAATCTCGAACTGATAATAATGATTGGAGAGCTGTAAAAGTGAGCAATGACCATGCGCGCAGCCGTGTAGATAATTGAGAATCGTTTGTTGGGGGTACCTACCTTTTACGTTTACGACTTTCGCGAGGCGAATAAAAGTCTCAAGTTTTATTAGCCTCTCCGAGGATTAATTGGTTTTGTATATCTTTGATTTACAAATCGCCACTTTAGAGTGGACCACATGTGCTGATGGATGGAACGGCCGGTGATTGTCGGCGCTGTTCATCAGAGTTATGGTTGGTATTTTTTCAGTTTACACTTTGAACATGTGTTAACAAAGTACCTTGCGCGCATGCTCAGCCAGATCAGCCCAACTGGAGCAAAACGCCGTGGTGAGTTTTCATTGCTTTCCCGACTGTCGAGAATTCATAACTTTCCATTCATCACTTCAACAACAGAAATAAATCTAAAGACTAAAGCCTATAATTCACTTCCTCTGATCAAATTTCACGTACTCATACTTCTTCGTACAGCATCCCTATATGCCTTGTACATATACTTCCTCTAAACTTTTCTAAAACAATTTTATTGAATATTCAATTTAAACATCTTTCGCTGGGTAACGTAATAAGGATATCCATTATCCTGTGACCGATTTATGATGAATTCCCTTTGACCAGTCAATCAAATTATCCGCCGATAAATGGCCACTTGCACTTTGAATGTTCGGCAAAGTGAATTTCCTCCTGGTCGTCCTCTCTTTGATATCCTTTTTAAAAGAATCGATTTCAATCAAAGAGGAACTATACATCGAGGGGGCGAAGCACAATGCCCAAAACCAGTCAAAAATATTCAATTTTCATTTAAAAAGGAAGTCTCTGTATATTTGGGATGCACATATCCTTCGATTGTGCATTAATTTTCTGTTTACGTTCCCACGTCCACATGGACTGGTAATGAGGGATCAATACCAATTGTATGGCATAGCAGCAGCCGTAAGGAGTAAGATTCACTTTTTCTTTTGTGTCAAGTGAAAGTATCCTTAAAGAATTTACATGATTACTCTGCCAAACATTTTTGTGTAGAAGAATAAAAATGCCTTCTTCAAGGATATATGGCAGTACCTGCTGTGAAATGGGTGCAGTGCTCCTGAGATGCTGATTATAGGTACCTGCGATGATTGTGTAAGATTTTGCATGTTGCAGGTGATTGCCTTCGATTTTTCCCACATCCTTAGAGGGTGGACATAATATGATGCCACTAAGAAATGGAAGATTTTCGTAGATTTGCATGGAAAATTGATTATTTGAGTGACAGGCGTGTGAAGGATTTTTCGGTTGCGATCCAGGTAAAATGACAATATTGTTTTGAAAGCGAAAGGACATTTATTGCCGATTGGAAACTTCTGATGTTCATCTAATCATAGAAAATCCTAGGCATTATTTAGAGCAACCAAAGCATGTAGGCATTCTTATTAAGTAAGTAAGTAAGTAAGTAAGTAATTTATTTAGTTCAAATATACAAATATACATATTTTAAATATTAATAAATTAAATGTGGCCTTGGTTTATAACCGTCTGCCAGATGCCAACTTTCTAATGTTCTTTTATTATAATATATTCAATAGTGATTGATATTTTAATGTTTACAAAACTTAAAGTATACAATGGAAATTTACTTTGGTGAGTAGAGATTGTAGTTAAAAAAAAGAAAAAAAAAAAAAAAAAAAAACATTTTAACAATAGGACAATTATTTTTAATTATTCTTACAATGATTAAAGATTTATTTGCTTCGACAAATGTGGAGTTTTATTCGGTAAAACGTAGTGTAGCATTCTTATTATTATAATAGGTACCAACTGGCATTAAAGCTGGATTGTTTCACTCAAGAAAAGTCGCTCCTTGTTCGTCGCGAACTTGTTGTCGAAGAGGAGCGACATTTTTGCATCGTATCAGTTGTTTCTGTTAAGGAGCTTGAATCACAGAGCTGATATTGACTTTAAACAAACCAGAACAAGTGGATAAGTGCAACAGTGCGTATGTTAAAACGTCAGCTAGTCTGCAAAACTCCCTACCCTACTGCAGACCGAGATCGTCTTTCTAATGTTCCGGAACAGATTCAAATACTCTTCGGCATGAAGCGTGGCTGTTACCGAGATAGACGCAGCTAGCTCAAGTCTAAGGCTGCCACGGTGTGAGTGTCCCTCTCACTTAAAACGATTTCAGCCTCCTCAACTTGCGCTGATCCTTGAAAAAGATCTATTTCGCCAGTGTATGCGACTAGTTTAAGAGATCGTCCGTAAATTAAGCCGCTGGCGTTAGCTCGGAATTAACCTCTTAGGTTCGCAGAATATTGTCCAACGTGAGGTTTTCCCTCATCTTGTGGAAGCCCTTTATTGAGCCTAAATAAATAACTGAAGTTCTTCCCTATCCTGGCGGAGCAGCGAACTACTTCCATCGAGTTTTGAAGATATTTTGAGTCATGGCTCTGTATAGATTGTCTCCATCAAAATTCTGTCGCGGTTTAGAACTGACAAATTCTCGAATTTTTCCGAGGACCTGCCAAAGCGAGAATATCTGACCTAAAGTGGACTTTCCAGGGCCACTGATAAGGCGAAATCAAGTTGTTGGAAAACTGTTGTAGGAATGCAGACAATGTGACGGAGAAATATATAAGTATAGACGATGCTTAGCTTAGGGAGACGGATTCCCCTAATAATCGGTGAATGCCGGGGAGTCTCCTCCCTTATAGATCGGGAAAACCATAATAAGTTACTATTCGCAAAGGCATGCACTGATCTGACCAAATCCTAGAAATGAGTTGTCATATGCTCACTACAAAGCCCGTTCCCGCTGCCTTGAACACTGTGGCTTGTTGCCCGTCAACTTCGGCAGCCTTGCTGTTCTGAAGTCTGCGAATTATAGTGTTCTAGATTCGGGGGGCGGGCGATTATAAGCATACAACAGATCCGATCTTTCTGAATCTATAGGTATGCGTCTCTTCAGTTTTCTCTGCGGGTTGTCTTTTTACCTCTTGGAAAAACTTCGATACTTCGTTCCTTGAGTATCATCTCCGAATATTTTCGTGCTTTTTCTATTTCTTTTTGCAAAGCCTTGCAAACAGGTTGCAAGGCTTTGCAAAACCTGTCTTGCTTACAGGTATTAGCGATGGTAAGAGGACGCAGCCATTGCCAAAACAATCGCATGCACCCATTCTAATTGCAAGAAAATCGAGTTTGAAAACAAAGCCATACACAGTTTACTTTGAGTCTTCCCTTTTCAAAATGTCAATTCCGAATTGTACGTGAAATTAATAACGATTCAATTGCAGGCTTGGTTCCAGACTTACCCTTCTTACAAGTATGGAAATTTTATCATCGTTGTAGCTTTCGTCTTTCATTCAGTTCATGTTAACAAGCTTAGCAGTAAATTGCTAGTATGAACCTTCATTAACCATCGCTTAACCATGTTCATAAGTATTAATTTAAAATAATAATTTTTTAACAGACAAGCCAAAGTGCCCGTTCTTCTCCTTTAAGCATAGTTGTAATCGCTAATTAAATGTTGTAATCATGCATTATGCTATGTCTACCGTCATCATAGAAATTATATATGTATCAACGTTTTATAGAGCCAAGGTCATGTGCTTGCGAAAAAAAAATATCAAACCCCTCCAACGATGCCAATTTAACAGACCATCATTGTGCAGCTAATTTAATATTAAACATCTCGGCGCGCATATTAAAGCCCACTACACACTCTACACAATGGCCAGCCATTTCATTTTCGTGTTCGCCTCGCTCTTTGTTGGCCGGAATTACAGCCCTTTTCATCTTTTTACTCGCCGCCCCTGGATTGCAACAAAAGTAAACAACAATATTAACCGTATCAAAGTCGCACGGCCGTATTTGATCGCACCGCCATCCGCGGCACTTTCTGGGCCCGTATTATGACGGCAGTCATCAGACGCACACACACACACACAGACGGGAGAAATGTTTAACAAAAGCGGCAGCAAAAACACAAGATATACAGGCCGAAACATCATTTCAAGTGGCAAGGCACCGAAGGACCTGAGCGATTAAATTTTTGCAGCCATCTAAGAGAAATAAAAGGACACAAAGTGAATGCCACTTTGGAAGAAGACGACTACGACGAAACTCCTTCTCACGTCCGCTGGCCTTTGTATGCATGAATCTGGAAGCCGTCCACCTGAATCACCGCAGTTGCCCAATAAATTGATTCCTTGTGTGCCTCCCTTTTGTGCTTAAGACAAAATATGATTCAATTTCTTCGATTCCACACCGCAATGGGGTTCCAATTGCAATTGCGCAGAGGTCCACTGTGCGAGCCTGATGCGGGCTCAAGTGGTATTCCATTGCGAGCTCTGATTTATCGAAAATTTGCATACGAGTCATATTTTACGGCAAAAGGATGCACACAAATCGTCCACACTCGCGATTGGGGAGAGAATTTAAATTGAAACGTCGTCGGTCGTCTTGCCACCGCAAAAGGGCCTACGAGCGCCCCACGGAATCCAATTTAAAGCCGCGCCAAGGAAGCGATTAATTTAAACCCTTGCAGCCTGAGAAAGGCAAATTAATTTAAAGTCGGACGGACGGCCGAGCGGTAATTATCTCATATGAAAACTGGGCGAAAGAGCGTATTCACGAAATTAACGCAATTAGCCATGGTTACCACTCAATAAGGCACCGAGCGCCTCTAATGAGTGCGACGGCTAATCGACGGCCTTTTACATCATCATCAGTGGAACCAGCCGTCAGAAATATGATCAAAGCACTGCTGGATCTGGTGAGATGGGCCAGTCACACCACAAACTGCAGTCGCGCAGCAAAGTTACAAAAGACATTCAGAAGCGGTCGGTGCGCGGACTCATGAAAGGATCAGCTGCGCGCGCGGAGCATGAAGGATCCGTGAGCGGTGTGCACCTTCTGAAGTAGCGCGCTGTTTATTAAACCAAGCGACCGAGGCATCCAATCTCCGCAAACAAAAGAATGGATAATTTGATGGATGGATGGATGGGTGCGGATGACGTATGTGTGCGCGGAAAGCCTTCAAGAAGTTAGGTCGGAGTTGGTTTGTGCGCGCAGACCGGTTCCCACACCACCGGAATGCACGGTTGTGTGAATTCAAGTGCATTTTCTTTTGTGAGAGAGAACGCGCCATGACGAGCGGGCAGGTTGTTTTTGGGCCCCTTTGAGAGGATGCTAACATTTTTCATCAACTGTGAACATGAACGGCTTGTTGGCGATTTTATTTGGTTCCCGTCGGCTTAACGAGTTTTGCACTATGTTCAACGCTAATCGAGTCGTGTTGTCAATGTGGTTTCTATTACAAGTAGTATTGTATCGACACCCACCGCGAATATGTGTGTACATTTATTTGACTTAAACTAAAAGAATTTTAGAGCAGTTAGCTATCAAAATCTGCAGTTAAAGATATTAACGCAGCAATAATGTGCTTGATGAATTCAAAGTCTTAAAGGGTCATCTGATCAGAGAATCCAGAGTGAAGCATTTGTGGATCATAATAAAAGCGTTTCAGACAAAGTCATGAAGTCAGAGACTCAACATAGAGAACCCATTCGGGTGCGAACACCGAACTTCAAATTTCTACACTGCCTTATTGGAGACTGTGTGAAGTTGTTTTTGTGGGTGTGAAAGGGAGTTGTGTACCGGGTACACTTAGGGTAACTTAAGATTACAAAAAAATGTATGGAATAAAGAAATGTAATCAATACTAATTTCTAGACTGCGATAATTTTTTTGAGAAATCATACTCTGGAGATGAAGAACAAAAAATTTTAGAAACATTTTCGTTACGGTACATCTGACGCAAACAAAAACAGACTAAGAGCCAGTTTTTCAGTGCGAGATCATCTGAATTTCGGAGTTAAACTGAGATTAACCCCAGAAATGAATTTTTCAGTGAATTTCGATCCGGGATTGATCTCGGCTTAACTTGCCAAATTTTGTGAGTTAGTATCTTATCAATTCTGGTGAACAGTGTGAACTTCTTTGAATGTTTTTTCTATATTTCATAAAGAAAAAACAAGGCAAATGTTGTGTTTCTGTAAAAAAAAATCACACCTAAAAATGACTCGAACTTCCTTTCCTGTGTTTTTCTATGTATGAGAGCTGGGAGAGTCAATAATTTCACGAGTCGAAGATCATGACAACTTTATTGACGGAGTTAATTCCGCACCGAAAAACTTTCCGTTTGGTTAACTCCAGATTCGTTTTGTTTCGGAATTTACAGATCTTGGCTTAACTCAACACTAAAAAACCAGCCTTAAGAAGTATGAAAAATGGATCAAGTTTTACTTCAATGAAAAAATTGGGTCATAGAAGTTTTTCAAATAACCTAACGTTCCCACGTCGTGAAATATTTGTCGTTTTCTACACAATAAAAGCGGGTTAATACTTCATGATATGCCGCTTTTTTGGGCGTGAAATTTTTCAATTTGAGCGTAATGTTTTTGGGCGATGCCAGAATGCCGTTTATAACGTCTGAATTAGCGAAATATCGTGGTATTTATAAAGCGTTAAAAGTCCAAGTGAAATGTAGTTACGCCTAAATTGATAAAGTTTTTATAACAACAAAACTTTAGAAATAGTTTTTGCGTTGCCATTTTCAGATTTGCGCGTCGCATATACCCCGAATTCTGTAGCTCAGACAGGCTTTTAGGAAATATTTAGTAAGACCAAACGAAAGGTAATAGAACATTCAAACAGGAAAGTTGCAGCGCAGCAGTGTTTCCCCCTGTATGGGAACTTCATTATTTGGGCAATAAATCTAGTGGCTAAATAAAGAACTAAGAATGGAGGAGGGGGGCACCTTTTCCACCCTGAAAACCCCCTGCTTGAACTTTCTGTTACCCTTAAGCTAACATACTATTCTCAAAACGATTAAATAGCTCTTATAAGACCCTTTTGTAATGCTCTCGGTACTCTTCGAGCAAAAGTTCTTGTTTAAAGATCGAAAATATATCTTGGAGCACTCTTCTTCAATTTCAGTTTTATACCGTTTACGTCTTAAAAAAGTCTCTTATTAACGTTTTTAGATCCACAATAATTGAAGTCTTATAACAAGAGTCTTATAAAAGCTTTAATCTTGTTATAAGTCTCTTATGAAGAGACACTTAGTCTGATAATAATTTTTTCCATGGTTTCTGAAGGACATCGAGAAACTTCAAATAAAGCGAAGCAAACAGCTTTATAATAATAATAGTTTATAATAATAATTGCAGAAGGATGATTGATCCTGCGGATCCCGGTTTTAGAACCAACGACTTAATACTCACGTGTGATTTTACAGAATAACGGATGATATTGAAAAAGTCTAAGGAGGGAAAATGATATGACCTAATGCTTTTCTCGGCTTTGCGCAAGCCTTCTAGAAAGTATGGTATAAAAGCTTGAAGCTACTGAAAGTATAGTGGGATGCCAAACGTTAGAAGAAGCGTGACGAGTTCCTAACCAGACTTGCACTGGCTTTTCGAAAATTTTTGGAAAGAAGCATATCATTAACTGCTTTTGTAGAGAACTGAGGGGGGGACATTGTAGCTTTGGGGTTGTTTCCACCACGCAGATCAATGTATTCATGTTGCAGACTTTCCAAAAGAAGACACGAGAGCAATTGTCAATGCTGTAGAACTGACGATTTTAGTAAGTGCATTCACTGGATAGCGACCTACCCAACGCGATTAACAATATAGAAGCCCAAACTACTTGTTTAGTAAACTTAGTTGTAGACAAGAGAAAAGATGTAAGCTTAACTAATATGAATGTCACCATAGGAGACATTAATATTAGTTAGCATGCTGGCAATTTGCATGGAATCACTCATAAAAGGGAGGGTTTTTAAGAACGCAATTATCGGGAATAACTTATATCTTCTTCAATAAGCGGAAAGATGAGCAGGATAAATTTAAAATTTAAATTTGTGTGTAAAGCCTTGAGTCCGTCTATGACGGATTGCAAAGGAAACTGCCACGCCTCCAAAAAGTGGGCGGGATATAAAAATATAGCTGTTTAATGCTTTCTTCTAGATGGTTGCATATATTTCGGCCTTAAACTTCGCCTTTTCAACTCAAAAAATATTTTTTTCAACGCCACGCCCAGAAAAACGGGCGGAGGTGTATACTTTATATACTAAATTATTTATATACTACCTTATAAACAGTGCATAAATCTGGACGTTGCTAGTTCCAGACATCTGCAGAACAAGTGAAAAAACGAGTTGGTCTTATATTTATCCCAGCCTTATTTAAGCGACTGCAGGCTCTTTAAACTAGGTCTTTTGTTCCACGGTTGTTGTAGAAATGACCCTCTCCATTGGAAACTGGCTTTCTTGCAGTGGATATAAATGGATTTTTATCGTAATCGCTCCTAACTGACTGCAAGGGGCCCTCTTGAGAGTTACACTCTAAGAACGTTAAAATAGCTCTTATTAGACTCTTATAATGCTCTTGATACTCTTCGAGCCTAAAATCTTGTCATAAGATCCAAAATTAATCTTGTAGCACCCATGTTAAGGGAGTATCACTCCTATAGCGCTTAGCTCTAACCACAAGAGTATATTTGGCTCTTCTTAGGCTCTGGTTACAAGAT
Source organism: Neoascia interrupta (assembly GCA_947623515.1). Lineage (NCBI taxonomy): Eukaryota > Metazoa > Arthropoda > Insecta > Diptera > Syrphidae > Neoascia > Neoascia interrupta. The sequence goes on from OX392462.1 coordinate 198,166,331, forward strand.
TTCTACTCCTGTAGAGTTCAAGTTTTGTTAAAAAAATCGATCTTGCAAAATTATATCTTTCTCTCTTTGGCAGAGGTAGCAATAAGAAAACAGCTCTTACAACAAGAGTTATAGTTTCCTTATCAGAGCTAAATAACTCTGATAATTTGGCCATTTAATGCTTGTAAGGCTCTAATAAGACTCTTATAAAACTCTATAAAAGTGAAATTTTAAGAGCTTTACTTCTGCTCATAACTCTACTAAGGCTCTTGTTGAGTTCTATTAGAGCTAGAATGTTAGTTGGGTAGTGAGGTGTGTTAAGCTGAACCCTGCCTGGACAGCATATCTGCACGCTGATCCCAAAGAAATGTGATTTTGAAAATTTTGTCCATCAGACGGGTAAGTTCATTTCGGCACTTCTGCACCAGTTTGAGGGGAGCATAGAGTAGACGAGGAAAAAGCCTGATGTCTCTCGAACTATCTGCTGTTAATAGCTTGTATAGTTTTACTTAAACGCATTAGCAATTTTACTGTCTGCAATAGGCTTTCCCGTTTACTTGTGTTTAAAAAGTTTAACAGTCTGTTGCTAATATTGGAAAATTTCTGCTTTTGCGGTTTTGAATATAGCAAGTATGCTTTAACCATTTAAAAATGTATGATTGTTGAGTTCAGAAGTTGTAAGGTACCAAATTTATAACCTAGCCAAGCAGCCACGAAATTTCTGACGTTTTCTTTGTGTTGCACAAACAAAAGCTTCTTACTGTCGCTCTTACAAGTATTTAATTATTCCGAGAACTAAAAATTCGCAACTTGCTCAACTCCTATTATGATGTAATTTTCGTTCAGAAAATATTTCTCGAGCAGCTTTTGCATTCGAATCAAATTGCTTTGCAAAATATTATTCTTTTCCAAAAGCCTGTTGCATGTGTATTCACTACTTTCTGTAAGCCATCTGCATGTGAAATAAATAATCTGCACAAATTAGTGCTGATCATCCAATGAGATTGAGAAAATCCAATCAGATTCCAATTTTTAAATTTAAACCAACCCGAAATCGACTCTTTCTCTCGCTTTCATTTCTTGCAATTCAATCATAAAAATTATTTTTTCGGCTGCGGTATTCATCCATAAACATTTTTTGTTTTGTTGAAAAAAAAACAATAAGATTAACCCATACCCGCGAACGTTATCCACTAACACGAAAATATTTTATATCAAACAAATTTGTGCTAATAGACAGTCTTCCTGAGAGGCTAATTGCAAATGTCAGGCAATCGTAGGTACAAGCCGGGTGTAACATCAGGTTTTTTTTTTCAATTTTTCAAAAAACTCCTTGGCAATCCGAACAAAAGACATCAATTTGCGTAATTAGATAGGCTAAGAGGACGGCGCAATGTCGATACGACATCGTGGGGAGGCAGTCGATGTTTGGTTTACTTATTATTACCTTTTTTTGCTAATTACTATATGAATGTCATTTGGGAAGAGGCAGGCGGGCGGTAGTATTACAATCGCTGATCAAAACAACAAACTTTTGTGCAGGAGCATGGTATGTATCTTTAGGAACAAGCGAGAATGCAATTTGAATTTGTTCACTGCCGGCCGAATGATTTTGATGAGTGGCTGGTTTCGCATTTTAGCATATATGATGTATAGAGGGCGGGCTATACACTGCGCTCAGACGGAGTAGCTTACACAATATTCCTTCGTGTTGCTAATTATCGCGACTTTGAGTTGCGTTTTGCATTTGATGTTTTCTTTTCATTCTGTTTTCGTTTTTTTTATAATTCACAACTCGGGTTTGTTTACGTTTTTTCTTTTGCATTTAGATATGCATGCAAACTTTGCAGGTATGGATATGTTGGTGTTGTGAATGGGTTTTGCTAGTAAGACGTATAGTCAACTTATGATATTTTTTTTTTAATTACATAGAAACTTCCAACATAGCAATTTGGTGTTACATATCCGAGGGCATTTATGTGCGGAGCCGTTGTTGGTTGGCCTTATAAGTGAGGGGTTTCGTTTTTATTGCCCTTAAATGGTCGAGTTGCCGCCTAATGAGTCTCATTTGGCGTTTTGATGCTTATGACAAGTTGTAATTCTATTGATTATTTTTTTTTTTTTTGCAAATCCTTACTACAAAGCATACCATGAATTCTGAGAAGGGTAAATCAGTGCAAATCCATGAATATTCACCCGTATTTGCATTTAAAACCGAACCGAAGGAAACCAGTTCGCACCTCAACTCTTTTGTTTTAAAATTTCTATCATCATCACACTACATTAAAGAATAACAAAAACTCAACAATTGATGAGTTTAGTTGTTGTTAAATGCTAATACTATGCGTGATGGAAGTTCACTCCTCAATGCACATGCAAATGAGCTTCATACGGTTTACGCAATTCGCTCACGCAGGAAGGTTCATTAAAATAGAATAGCCATCATTTTAGCACTTTTAAAATGCGCTTAATTAAAATTGCACCATCGAACGCATGCATGGATGAGAGATTTGCAATGTAAAGCAAGTGAAATCATAAGCAATGAGTATAACGAAACAAAGGTTTGACTTTTCAGCAAGCAAGTATAGCGTATTGAGGTTTGTCTTGAACTGATGCAAATTAACGAATTAGATTAGTGAGGTGTTAAAAGACGAGTTTTTATTTCAAGAATCTCATGAAAAAACAAGTCGGTCCACTATTAACTCTACAAACATCTATAAAGTCTTGAACCGAGCTACCAGAGTTATTGAAATAAGCTCCTAGTCCTAGAATCGAGCTATGAGTTCTAGGTAACTAATGTTTTCTGGTGCACCCAGACCGGCATACTGAAGCACAAAAGTAAAGTTTAGTTTTCCCGCCTTAGGTGTTTCACATATTTTTACAACTTAAAACTGAGGCTTTTTTACAAAGGTAAAGGGTGAAAACGCTATACCCGCTTCGAGGGGAAAATTCTTCGGACGATTTACGGTCTGCATAGACGGAGAGTGGAAGAGGAGATCTTACATCGAAATGTATGGGCTGTTCAGCGACTTCAGCCAGAAGAGTCAAAATTCAACGGCTGTGATGGCTGAGTCATCTAGAGCGGATGGAAACCAACCACCGGGACCTGAAAGTTTCTAAATCCATCCCGCAGGGCCGGCGCAGTAGAGGAGCACCGAGACACCGGTGATGCTCGCATGGGAACTGGGAACTCAGTTAGCAAAGCAAAACATATTTAGCAAAGCATAAGTACATTTTACTTAAATGTCTGTCGAGAATTTGGGCAGTTATGTTTCAATGACTCAATATTAGGCACAAAAGTTGGTAGAGAGTTTCGTAGCCTTCTTCAAGAATTGCATGCTTAGTCCGTCATAAAAGGGTTCAGGAAAAGTTGATGTTGTGGACTCTAGGCCAATATTTATAAGGAAACTAAAACACTTTTAATTCAGTTTCAACGTTAATAAGGGTTCATACTGAACGTGAAGCTCCCGAATTAAATATACAAAATTGGCTCGACTACAACTCGAGGCCCTCTGTTGCAAAAAACTAAAATTCTTTGCAATAGGCAGGATCGTAATCTTCACCCCAGGTTTGGAATGTATAGTTGAAACTATTTTTAGGACAAACTTTTTTATAATACCCAAAATTTGTGTTGCTGATTAGATATATTATGTTGCAACCTCTAAGGGTGCAATTTTCAAGCCCGAATAAAGCCAAAATCTGTTATCCCTGGAATAAAACGACTCTCGACTGCGTGAAGCTTTTCATTAAAAAAAACCTTCGGCTCTCGTTATTGACTCTTACAAAATTTCATAGAAAAATCATACAGAAGAAGTTCGAACAGAGTTCAATCCGGGATTAACCACCTACATTTCGAAAGTTAAACAAAGATTAAGCCCGGATCGAACATCAGTCTCCGGAATTCTGGGCCTTTAGTCTGCTATATTCATTCTAACTACAAAGGTATTCCTTTTAAGAAGAAACGAAGAAATAATTTTCAAATGTGAAATTAAATAAAATTCCCTTACAAAATTCCCTTACAGATTTTTGAGCATTTTCATTGGCAGGGTAGCTCAGATTTGATGGGCTTAAAGCTTACCACTAAGGGTCGTACCCCACATATTTAATGGACAAAGTTGGTATAGAACTTTCAGCTCTAAACAAAAATATGTTTGGCTACCTTTAGAAATACCTCCCCAGAACAAACAAGAAAAAAGATGGTGGCAACGCCTAGTGCAAAAGAGACAAGATGTCGTAGAGAAACAGGCTTAGGCTTTTACAGGCTTAGCTCCGATTCTGTTAGAGACACCAACAACTCGCCACTGCAATTTGACCTGACACTATAAGAAACCAGACCTAAAAAAAGGCCGGACGAACTTTAGAAGCTCAAACGTTAAATTTTCTGGCAGAAAACCTGCTCCAAAAGGACTTCCTAAACTACGAAACAAATCAAAACAAAACAAACGAAGAAACTCCGTTGCTTAGATTTATAAGAATCGCCGATCTACGAATTTTACCCTGCAGTGCGCCTTGAGAAGGGAGAAGCAAATTGGAGTGAGATTAAATAAAAGTCTGGCAACCATGCGAGGGCACCCATATCGAGAGACGTTAGACTTTTTCGGGAGGGCACTCTGGTGAGAGTTTAGCATATAAGCACGTAAGCCTATAAAAAGGCAAACCATAGGGGTGCGACACCTGCTTCATGGGAAGAGGTTAGAAATTCAGCCTAATTCCTAAACGCTTTTATTTATTTTATTTAATTTTTTGTATTTATTTATTTAAAGAAAAATAAATTATAAAAAAACTAAAACAAAAGGAAAGACATCTGGGTGGCAAAGCCGATATGATGACGTCGATTAGCTTCCATAAAGGAAGACGCAATAACTGTTGGAAAGAGAAAAAGAAAAAAACTTATGTAGCAACATAAGTAAACATTTTTACAAACAAATTGTAAAGTCTCAAATTTCTTTAAATTTATGGTGAAGGGATGTCATCAGTTGTGCTAGCTATTCGTGAATGCTGACAGGACCTTCTTCGATTTGTTTTTGGATAGGACACTCAACCATTATATGCCAAATGGTAAGCGCTGTTCCACAATTAAAGCATTGTTCAAGTGCTTTTCGGCTGTACAGGTGTCGAGTTGTAAAAAGGGTTTTACCTAACCTGCTTCGAAACACTCTGATTCAGTCATCTCTATTGGTTTTTGTAGTATGCAACACGATTATGTAACGGGTGGTAACATCGCAGGAATATTTGGTATGTTTCCATCGTATCCGTAGCTTCCTTTTCTTGAGAGGCTGCAAAAGATCTTTTAAGGAAAAGATGGGAATCAGGAGTAATTACGGCCAAAAAATATTTGGTGACCTTCTTGGCTGCTAAGTCTGCCTTCTCGGTTTCTGTAATTCCGATATGGACGGAAACCGGAAATTTAGAATGCTCCTAATATGTTCAACCGAGGGACAGTTATGTGGGACTTATGTGGGGCTACCACAAGATAGTCCCGTAAGTAAACTCAAACAATCAATAAAAATTATAGTAGTCGGAGGGCGAATCAGGGAAAATGACATCTTTTTTGCAGTGCTGTAAGCTCCGCAATAATAGCTGCCTGTAGATCTGGTAGCATACCTTGGTATAGGCAACTTCAGTTTGTCCAGATGAGATTTCGTCCTTATGTGAACCGTCTGTGTACAGAATAAGATCTGTTTTGTTCGAATTCGAACTGGCATATCTTTCTTTTTTCGTTTTGTCAAGGTGGTGTCAATTCTCAGCTTATTTATTTGCCAGGGTGGTGGGGGATCAGTTGAGCGTACTTCAGTAAGCCCTTCTCATCTCAGCTGAAGGGTAGAGATGAGACTTTACTTAAGGCTAATGTACATGATTTGCAGATTCTTTTTTTTCGCTGAAGTGTTTATTTCATTGCCTTGCATGTTGTCCCGGTAAAGGCTTTTAAATGCATGAGGCAGAAAAATCAACTGCTTTGAAGGGCCCTTAACCAAACTTAAAACCAAGAATTCGACGTCAGAAGAAATAGGGGCCGCAGCAAGGCCGTAAAAAAAAAACTGCAAATGGCCAAGACTTTTGCGTTCTTCTCCACGTTCTCTTGGTCCTGTAGCGAGGTTTCGAAGGACCATATGACCTTAAGATTATATCGGCACAGGCAGCAATGAAAGGTGTGAATAACGAAAGTGTGGTAACAAATCAACTTTGATATGAGTAAAAGAGAAAGAGTAGAAGAGAGCTTAGTTATTAACAATTATGGTTGATTGATAACTTTAACCTTAAAACAAATAGAAACTCATAACTGCTCACCCTTGGTTGGCATAATTGACGGCCGCTAAAAGTGTGGATCAGAGCTAAAGATGCATTCTCAACGCAGTTGAAGATCGTGTTTTATTCGAATGATGTGTCAATGAGTTCCCAACAAAAAAAAAATCTATTTTAACCGCTTTTCCAGCAGAAATCTTGCCGAAAAATACGTGTCGAAAAAAATACGTAAACGCTGCATTATTGTTAAATAAGAAACAATTCATTAGAAGACTTTTTACCCCGCAGGCTCTTTATCACCAGTCCAGATCTCAATACCTACTACTATAACAGGGAGTGATTCTACTGCCTCAAAACTCCACAAAATGCAAAATGTCTTCAGTAGGCATCGCCAACATTTTATGACAAACTCATGAAATCATAAATCCCTAATTGGATGACTTGCTGCAGCTCCTCTACCACAAAAACCGCAACAAATTCCCATGAACAGTCGCTATCCACTCACAGTTCACGCTGCTGTTCAAACAGCCTCGAGGTAGACACTATGGGTGTGCGGGTCGATTTGCTTACCCATCCAACAGCAAAGTTCTTATTCTCATTCCATTGCACCTTCTTCATCATCATTCGTGAATTTTCATACAAAGAAGAGAATCAAAACCGCAGTTCAGTCATATAGCTCCGCGCTCAAACTGCCTTGGGGCGGAGCTTCCGAATTGAGGATCACTTTTCAGAGATAACACACTGAATGAACATGAGAAGACGCCGAAATGCTCCTCCGAAAACCGACATGCCCCCATGCGATTCGGGTAAAAATATGAAACTTCATCATCTTCAACAGCCCATGGTCGAGACGAGGAAAACCTGAATCGAGCGATCATATCTGCTCGATCACAAATCTGCATGCAAAGCCAAATGCAAACGAGAACGATCGACCGAGCTGCGCTCTTGCGTCTAAGGGGGATGAGCCCAATTTTGCCTTCTGACAGGCACACAGTGTTTCTTCACTCCGCCGTGATGTAACCAAAATTGGCATCAGTGCAAGAGGGAGTCGTCGTTATGCGCTATGATGGGAACCGATCTTCAGTCGATCGTTCGAATGCGGGAGATTTCGCATTCGCATTTTTGCATTTCGGCTTTGGCTGCTGTTCGCACGGGCAAGCACGTACATGCAGTTGACGGAATTGCGCGCACACCGTCTGTTTACCATAAACAAAATGGAAGGGCTTATGACTGCATCCGAAGATGATCGCTCGCTATATAACATTATGGGATCTCTATGGAGTTCAAGTTGAACTGTGTGCAGAGCTGCATAGCAGTTCAGCATTCAAGGCAATTTATTAAGAGGCACGAATTGAATGAACGCCCTGGTACTTGAAGAGAGCAACTTGCAGAATGACGTTCGGTCCGAACGACCTTTGTAGTTGTGTTTTCATTCACTCAGTCCACCTTCTCCGCGAACGGATCAATTTGGTTAAATCAAAAACAGAATCGAGAGCAAGGTGCATATAATTATCGTTGAGGATTTATGACACCCGACGCCAACAGAGGGCACACCACGATACCGGGGCTCCTCATCGTCGTCCTCTTCGTCGTCATCGCGGCTTTATCAGAGCGAAGTGCGCACGATGGGAAATTTCATTTAATTTGCATGGTACACATCCACCACATAGCATATAGGGACAAGCGGGGGAAACAAAGTGTTGGCTTCGTTTGAAAGAGGAACCAGCGTTCGGTGGTTGTTTTGTTGGTAGTTGTATCCAACAGGTTGTGTGGAAGGCTATCATTACGGTTATGAGAAGGATCAATTTTGCTGGTTCGCAGAGAGGGACAGAATGTGATGAGAACGTGGTGGGCTATCTGGTCGGCGGCAACGGATGAGATGTATATCTGAAATTAGTTTCATTTTCGAGAACATATTGTGCGCGATGGGATGTGAGTTAGATTTGTGTATGGTTGGTAGTTGATTGGAGGGTGGGCACTTGGACGAAATCGCTTTCAATTTGAATGGAGGAAGAAGCATTTAAGTGAGCTTAAGTATTACACGTGATGTTATTGAGAGGCTTTTGGACAATGATGAGAGCAAGGGAAATTGTTGCTCGTCAATGTACTAATGTAGCAAGACTCCTTTTAGTACAAGTATAAATTGATATGAGTCGACATAGTTGTTTAGATTTTTTCTGTAATCAACTAAGCTGAAACCTAGAAAAATAATTTCAGGAAGTGTCACATTTCCAAATGAGTCCTATTTGCCAAAAAATAGAGAAAATCTATTTACATATCGGTTGGCAGCTTTCAAATACATCTCTAAGAAATGCTTTTTCTTTCAAAAACACATAAATCACATTTTTAAACCCACGACCTACAATGCAATCCAAACTACTATCACTTGCAGAAAAAAAGTTCGCACCCCAACTCTTTTGATTTGCATTAAGTTTCCTCACCAAATTGCCGTAATTACCTAAATTGATTCACAAATCAATGCATATGTCCAAAACACATATATTTCGTTTCGTTTTAAAAATATTCTCCAATTGATGCGCAGCACAACTACCATTTTCGTTCGAACACACCAGCAGACCAGATAGCATAATTACCATCAATCTGTGGACTTACGTGATATTTCTCCACGTTCTTTTATATTAGCTGCTGCTACTATACACCATGGACATTTGCTTATATTCAAACCTCAATAACATATGCAATCACCAAACATGACATTCATCATAACTTACACACAAAGTTCCCCGAGTGCGGAGGACTGCGCGCATCTTGGTCGTCATCGTCCAGGCCTGCTAAGCAACAACAACAAATTATCCTGCTGTAGCAACATATGCGGATGGACTGGACAGACACGCGGTATATTCATAAATAATAAACCTTGCACCAAGGTTGCCAGGGTAGACGAGACGATGTAGCTGCCTCAACTTATGGGGTTATATGGGGCTTCAACCTATCATTAGCATTTCCGCTTTTGCATCATATTTAAGCGGTACTATGAGAGATTTAAATCACATCTCCGTGGCAGTGGCCCAAGAGACTTTGCGAAGGTCCTTGATGCTATTGTAAATGCTTTGTCTTGTTCTTGTTTTGCATAGGCAAATTAGTGTTCGCCTTCTTTTGTGTCTGGGTGCCCTTTTTTAATTTCCATTCGACCATATTCCGATACAGTTAAATGTGAGGGAATCAGAATTTGGCTCGAGGAAACAAAGAAAGGCACCGCAAGCGTGATACAAAATGAATTAGTTCCTGGTATTCAATTCGGTAGATATGGGGGAAACAACAGAAGCCCAAATAGAAGAAAACACACTGACAAGACGAAGGGATACCTTTATATCGCGGGTGCAGCAAAAGCCAGTAGTGCCCTACCGCACAAAAGATACAAATTCATTTGGTTGCGGTCGAAATTTATGACCACACTGTTCGGTGTCGGAAAGCGCCGCGCGCCGGTCGCCTTCACGTGAATGCGTGAAAGGAGCAAACACACACACAGTCCACGGGAGGCTATAAGTATTTTTATGGCGACTTGACGTGAAAACGCTTTCACGCCGGTTCCCTTAGTCAGTTGGCGATGGTGGGTTCTTGGCGCCACTTTTAACAATCAAAGAAACAACTGAATTTTCGTTGATGCAAACGTGCTTCTCTTGTGGCCTTGAAAAAGTCATCACAAATCAGTACCGGTGCAAAGTATAGCATAATGATCCCCAGCCAACCGGACAAATGACTTATCACACTTCTGCACCAATTATTCCATTATTTATGCATCAGCCAGAGCAGCAGTTTATTATCCTGCTAGGATGCCGACATTTTTGCAATTCCCTTCTGATGATGCGGCGAGCAGGTAATTTAGATTGACTCACATGAGAAAAGGAAATCATCTGAAAGTTATTAAAAGATGATTTGCATAAAAGCAGCAACGGATAGCAACGCACGCTGTGCGCGGGGTGGTCGGCTGTAATTATCTGGGATCTAAAGATCTGCCGCGATTGTCTGTGCATCGATTAATCATTTTTGATATGCAAATTCATTACAAAAAAATATCTACTGTGGGAACTTAAGAACGATGAGTTCGTTGTACTAATTGATGTGAATTTGATTGAGTACGAATGAGCACCTGCCGTAGATTTTGATTAATATTAGCGTAAATTTTGATTAGGGTATTATTTAAAATATTGAACCGACGCCTTTCTTGTCGATCACTAACTCCGAAATGCTCGTGAAAAATATGCATTCCCACCCAACTAATAAATAAAAACTTAACACACACAGACATTGGTAAAATCCATACTTCTTAGTCCGAGGCAAATATCAGTCCATAAAGTAAAGTAGGAACCACTATCCTCATTATTGACGCTGAAGGCTCGCCAAAGACTGCTAAGTACAAGGCCAACTCATGAGTAACATCAAATTTCAAGTCGCGAATCGACTTTTGAAAGAAAATTTCACTTTTAAAGTGGTTTGAAAAAAAAAATTGCCTCGAAAGAAGTATGCGATGCATTAAGTTGAAAAAGTTAGAGTGGTGGTCGAATTCTCCAAAAAGTTGTGGACAAGGATATATGACATCTGGTTGAGATTGCAGATAATCCTTGTTATCATGGTAAGAAGTATTGTCCGGTTAAGTACACAATAGGCGCCAGTGTGCAGGATGGTAAGTAAATAGGGCAACTACGCGCGAGGCCCCGTAATCGAGTCCTGACAAGGGCAAAAAAAAATTACGACCCCACCTCGCAAACACTAAGAGAGTCATTTTTCATGAGTGAGAGCGAAAGCACTGGTAATACTAGCAGAGCATTCAGCCATGTACCTTCTTGAATTTTACCTGACCTGAAATATTCTCCTCAGGCTTTGCTTAGGATAAAGAGCAACACCAGGTAACACTAAGTAAAAAATGTTTCTGTTTCACAAAAATGAAAGAAGCAAGTAAGGGTTTTTTCATCGAGCTTGTTTTATTATTTTTCGGAAGGGTTTTTTTTTAAGTGTATTTGTCGGTGATTGGATGGCCACCTCAAAAAACTAAGGCCCGAGGAAATGAAATCTCAAATTCCAAATGAAATAAGGCTCCAAAAGTAGAGTGTGTATATTTAAAATTTGCAAACACCTAAGCTCGTACTTTCTTTTTCTTCTTTTTCATTTAGGCGCGAGGTTATGAACTGAAATGATGGATCATAATTCATAACCCTCCCAATCAACTGCATTTTTAAGAGTCCTCTTGTCGGGTACGCCGATTAGACCTCAAAATATACCGCAGTTCCGCAGGCCACCCGGTTTTGGATCCCTTCGTCACTGAGGCCAAATAAATGCTGTTGTCGTTGCATTGGTGTGAGCCAAGAATGTTTAGGCCTTCCTCTCCTTCGCGATTGCGCTGGAATGTTAATTGACAACATTGCCTCTTTGACGGGTTTCGTAGGATGTCTCCTCAATCTATCCAAACTCGTACATATTTATTTTTATTAATTTAAAAAGAATTTTCACTCCAACCACGGCTGGGAGCGGGATATTATCATTCTGCTGAATATTTTTTTTTTTTGCAAAAAAACAAAATTTTGAAGGCAGAGTTTTGTAGAAAAAATTTTGACCCAAGTAGAGCTTTGACCCCAAGCCGGAAAGGGAGTGGGTCAGATATTTGTCGCAGACAAACTGGAATCCTAACATACGCACAGTTGCACTTTCTCTTTTATTTGCCTTTGCTTTATTTAAAAAAAGTAAAAAGTTACTGAAAAAGCAGAGGTAGACGAATTTTGTAAGCAGAATTTTATCAAAAGAATTTTGATCCAAGCAGAATTTTGGCCCTTACACTTTTGGCAATATTTGAAAAACAAAAAAACAAAAAAACTCACATTATACCCCGACTGAACCGTTGCTGTTAGGTTTTTAAAATCAGGAGACTCGAAAACTTTTTTCGCTGTGTTTTTTGCCGGATTAAATCTATGCAGCCCACTTTGCCTCGTGAGCGTTTATCTTATGAACGACGGCCATTTAAGGGCGCCAATATGATACCAAAAACTTGAGAAAGGAAATGTTGTTCTTCGTAAAGCATAATAGATTGTTTCCACCACACATAATACAGAGATTAAAGTCTTAAGATCGAAAGTTAATCCCAAAGTGTTTCCACCGTAATAAAGGAGTTTAACTTAACGTGTGCTTTCGTTTTAGACATTTCTCAACATTTCTCAACGACATCACGTTATATGAGCATCTCCTTGTATGCTCCTTGTATGCACCTGCCCTTTTTTTATCTCTCGGTCATCTCGGATTCAGAAATAAATAAATTCATTTCATTCACTACCGATTTTTTTGATTTTATAATATACGAAACGAAATATCCCAAAAATATTTGGAAAAAAAACTTCAAATATGTTGTTGAGATTTTTTTTTTGATAATACACTCGCGTTCAAGGGTTTATTGCTACCCTTATAATGTGTTAAAATAACGAGAGTGGAAGGGATCAGACGAGGGATAAACTGACGAGGAAAGATCTCCTGTGGAAGCCTGTTCCACATTCTTGATGTTCTGCTGAAAGAAGAACTGCAATACAAAGCTGTACGCCCCAAATTGGTCTCAAGGGTATACTGATGGGCACGTGTCCTTGTTCGACCATTACGGTTGAACTCCTTAAGAGGTGTAATGCAGCAAGCGATATCATTGGAACAATCTTTGTAAAAAAAAAGAGGTAAAAGTCAAGCAAAAGTAAGGTGGTCTTTAGTGCACCTGCCCAGACATGACCGTTATACTCCAGTTTGAGACGTATGCATACTTTATAGATTTGAGCCAGATCGGAAGGTATGAAATATTTTTTGCATCGCTTTAGAGAAGTGTAATTCTTAGACGCCTTATTTAAGTCCACAAAGTCGATAGTAAACCAACTTGATCAACATCAACCAGCAGTATCAACAACATTAACAACCATCATTATTTTGCAGCGCCTTTTTTAACATTTTTGCAGAAACAACCATCAATAGTAACATCAGTCGTTCTGCACCACACAAGAAACACATGCCGAGTTAATGATACCCCGCTATCAATACAAAGTGTCTTTGTTTTCTTTGGTCAGAAAACGCACAGAACACGCAGAATTCTGTATCTGTATGGCTTGATTTAGGAATTCTTGAGTGGAAGAGACTAATTACGCGATTAATTTTGAATCTCCTCGTGAAGATATTATGATTCGTATGCTAAGTCTCGTGATTTAAAGGGGATTTAAGAATGATTTGTCTTAATCAGGGATTAGTGTCCGGTGGAAACACTCTATTATTCATGAAACTTTGACAACTTTTGGTCTGCAAACCTTATGGCACACACAAGGAATATCGAAAAACGACGAGTGTATACATCTGCAAGGTTCGTCTTCGCCTGCCTAAGGGCTAAATAGGGGTTTCCCGAATAACCCGAATGTATAAGAACCATTCAAGAAAAACATCGTGAATCCTTCGGCCTTAAAGATTAGTAGTTAATCACTTTTTGATTAATTTAGACAAATTTCGATAGATAACCCTATCGAGTCTTTTATGGACTAGATAAAAGTCTGAAAACCATACGTGAGGATGATCGTGGCAGAAGATCACCACATCAAAAAGATTTTTAAGTCGAAGGTTTTTTTAAATGAATTTCTATGGTTGACCTTGACTCTGATTTAGGCAGTGGACATGGACATGTATGAAGGAGTTAAGACAGCTGAAAGCCCTGTTGAAGTCATCGAAGATAGTTTCTTTGGTTTTGAATTCACGACTTGATAGTGTGCTTAAGGGATGTGCATTGACGGACCCCAAAGAGTATTCGATTTTCTTCGGTAAAAATGGAACCATTAAAAGAAGTGATCATAACGCTTTCTTGCAACGAGGAATTGGCACGGTTGATGAAGGTTGACAAAGGTAGATGTATTGAAATGGTATAAGCGTCGTGTAAGCAAAAAAGGGCTGATTCTATGTACTGATAGTCAGGCTGAAGAGAAAGCAGTTTTCTGGCTTAGATGACTTGGGGTCCTTTGAATTTAAGTTCGTAAGTTTGCAGCTACTGATTTAGAAAATTTCTAACCGGTACAAGTTGATAAAATCCACTCTTGCTTTGTGTTACTTTTTTCGTTATCAAAAATGCATTTTAACGGCAAATTTTGCTTTCGGCGTTTCATCCGAATTTTGTGCGAACATCTATAGATACTGATAAATAGATTTATAGCCATCGCTTGAAAGTTGCGGGTCGAAAGCTGACGAAAGCGGTCGAAATACTGATGGGCATAACAGTTTAGCATTTTATCTCTGCTTTTTATCTCTCTATTTTTACAAAAAAGGCGCAATTAAAAGAGTCTTCTTTTGAGCAAACAATCGTAATACATTGACATTCCATAAAGAGAGCTGAGCCTTCTACCCAAAGTAGCAAAAGCTTCAACACTGAAGGGTTTCAGGGTGGTGCACTACGATAAGGATCAATTTAGATTAGGTTTAAACATTGAGCTTCTTTTCCAATGTATCTGGGTAATTAATAAAATTGGCACTTCTTTAGAACTGTTTAACACAAAATAATTAAGCTTTAAATCTAATTATAAACAAATTTAACAAAAACACTCTTTGACCGCTTTTTATCTTTTTCATTCATAAGAACACGACCCATAACAACTAACATCACTATACAACCGAAAAACGGTGACTTCCGAACACCCGCTGGTCATGGAAATCACCCAATCAACATGTAGCCACCTGAAGACGTCCTCTCTCTGACATCGTGCGGTAGGTGACTTCACCTCTGCTCATCAGAAATTCATATTCGAAAAGGAATCAAAAAAATCATTCACGAAAATTGCTCCCGCTCAAACCGCAACCCAGATCTTCGCTCTCCAGATCAAGGTGAAGACCAAATGGAATTGCCCCAATCCCACTGGGAACACCCGTAATTATAGAAGTCGAAAATAGGATTCTAATTACATGTTATGTAGATTTTCGTTACACATTCGCTTGCGTGGGACAAATGATTTGAAAACCAGAGACGAACACAAAATCAAATTTCTAAAATGATCCGCTAATGGTCCGCCTCATCTGCAGATACTACTAACTTGTGGCCATATCTAATGCCATTCGTGACTGCAGCATTCAGATTTTCTTTCCGGTCGATTTGAATCGGTTTCGGGGTCTAGCACGGGTCAACATATGCGTTGTTATGCGCCCCATATGGGCGGCTGGCTGCTGAGGCAGAATGTCTGACGGACAAATCCGGCACCCGCGGGGACTGCTATAAGGCAGTCGGGAATCATCATCATTATGAGCGGGAAAGGGGAGAGACCAGATAAAAGAAGAACAATCATAGAAACCACTTACCTTCGGTTGATACGGGCGGTGGAGGCGGTTGCGGTGGTTGTGGCGGATGATGATGATGATGATGACGGTGATGATCATGGTGCTGGTGATCATCGACACTGACTGGAGGCGTTGTGATCCGTGAGCAACAGTCAGTGCCAGAGCCACCCGCGCAGGGTGCTACCACAGCCGAGACTGGAACTGGTATTGGAACCGATACAGGAACTTGAATCATGGCTGGCGATGTTGATCGAGGTGGTAGTGGTACCAGTATCGGCGGTACCCCACCACCACCACCAGTAGTTGAGTCACTTAGACCAATGTTGCTGCTGCTGTTGCTGCCACCGCTATTATAGAACTCCGAGTACAACTGCTGCAACTGCTGCTGATGCTGAGGACTGAACGTCGCCAGACGATGATAGCCGCTGTGCAATTGTGGCAGTGATGACGTTGCTGTCGTCTGAATTGTGGGTGGTAGAGGTGGCAGTTGCAGCGGCGACGACTGCGATACTGCTTCATGTTGTTGCTGTCCAACGATGCCAAACAAATGACTGAGCTGATGCAGCGGCGACGAACCATGTCCTCGATGATGCTGCTGCATCAGGCGATCATGATGGTAAGGCGGATAATGATTGTGCGATAGATGGTGATGCAGATGGCTGCTGATGGCAATGTCATCGTTGTTGCTGACGACACCACCCATGGTGGCGTGGTTACTGTTGCCAGCGCTGCTGGGACTGGTGCTAGTTTTATATTTCGACATGGTAAAGTCGATTGGTTCTTGTTCCAATGCAATGAAACTGCTTCTGCTGCGGCTGAACCTATTGTGATCAAGTAACATGCCGTAGGATAATGAGACGATATTCTGATGATTGGCTAAGAGTAATGGCATAATCGAGAGTGCGAGCGAGTGTACTCTTTTCAACTTCCTTGCTATTTGATTAAATAGTTTTTTAAAAGTCACTGGTTAAGTGTGACTTTGGAATTTGGAATTCTTTTAACGTTGAGGTTTTCTTTGAATTTTGGATATTTTTCCCCCGAAATTGCTGAGTGTCCTTACTTGAAGCGACTTTTGGTGAAACTTTTCATGTCGTTTTTCTGAAAAATAGCAGAAGAAGGATACTTTTTTGAGAAAAATTTAAAGTAAAGATGTTAAGATTCATATGACCCGAACGAAAAATTTCTTTAAGACCCTTAGGAGGAGTGACACATGCGGTACTTGATGGTTCCAGAGGTAAGAGGAGAATGTTCAGGGGCCATAAAATTATGGAGATCAAAAAGTTGTACCAAAGCCATCCTAAGCAAACCATATCGGCTTCAAAAAGGATTCTGTGTTCTATTATATTCCGTCCGAACTAAGGAATTTAACGGACCAAACTCCACCAGAAGTTGTAGCAGCAAATCATGCCTTTTGAAATGGGATCATACTGAAGTCAGTTGCCTCTTGAATCAGAACCCTCATGAGTCTGGCACTGGTAATTCGGCAAGTGGCACACAGTAGTCGTAGCCAAATGAAAGTTAATAGTTGCTGAAATTGACGCATGTCCTTTTGACAAAAGAGACATTATACATAAGACATACAAAATGGCTGCTTAAAGCCAAGCCGCTAACGTGTGTAGCCCCATCAAGAGGGGATTTCAATCACAACTTACCACCTTAAGACAGTCTTAAAAAATTGTAGAAAAAAAATTCCATCTCATTACGAACGTCATGTTTATTTGTTTTGTCCCTCCTTACATACAGTTTCGGGCATTATTGGCAATCAGTGGCCCACTAATCCCCACAAATAACAATGTACAACAAATTAATGCTATAAGCTCTACCAGTAGTGGTCCCATCAGAACAAGATGTAGTAATCGCATTCGCCAACCAATCGGACAACTCTAATTAAATTAAAGTTCCCTTCGGTCTTAATTTCAATTTTTAATTAGCTCATACCTTTCTTTCTATGCAGATCACAGGTCATCATCAAAACCTCAACCAAAACGTTAATAGATAACCATAAATGTTGGTATATGCCTCCGCACCAAATCGCATTCATTCACAATTCCAGCGTAACAAATCTTCTTAAAAATAAAAAGCAAAAAACCAATCTTATAACAATAATTATAATGAAAGAAAATTTATCACCATGCGATATTTTGATAGTCATCGCGATACAAGAGTCAATTTGTCAGGTATAGCCCCCGGTGTGTATGTATCTGCGCCCGGACATTGCACTCGTTCATCTCACCTTGGTATACCTATAGTGAGCTCTTTTTTGAGCCCCCTAACAACCTAATCTCCCTAAATACTCTCGTATAGACAATTTTACACACATGTGTGTAACCGTAGGTAATTACAATGGAATTTAAATGCTTCATTTGAGTATCCAAATCGACACAGACGCATATAAAGAGACGAAGAAGAAGCTATCTGGAGCTTCGAACGGAAATATTATAGCAACATTTGGGTAAATTTGGGATTTGTGAGGCCGGCCGGCTGCTGTGGGCTACTTCTTTCTTCGCATCGATCGCATGATGAGCGGACATTTTTCTCGACAAGAAAAGAATTTAATTGAAGGAAGAAATTGGAACAAGCGGTCCGGATGTATTTGGAACGAATGCAGATTTAGATTGAAGCTAATTAGAATTTTTGAATTATATTTGAGGTAAGTAGACGAAGACCTAGAAGTAGCGGGTGCTAGTCTGTGGGAAATAAAACTAAACTAAGAGCTATACTTTCGCAGAGTCTATGGTATTGTAGAGGCATGAAGGTATGAGGTATAAATTTTACAGGCTTTGAATAACCGATCACGGAATGGGTTAAAAACGGAGCTTAAAACATTGTCAAGTTGGAACAAAAATTTGAAGCGCCCATGGAAGCACCCATGGAAGTCCATGAAAATTTGGACCACACCTTCCACGCTCGGAAGATTGCAAGAACTCTACGACCACCGAATCTATGTTTGATTCACAATGTGTTTACTTTCGACCGTGAGCAAAATTTACGATAAAGTTGTGAAAACTAAAATTTTATCAACTATGGAGGAAAGCAAGTGTGTCCCGTTGAACGATTCGATTTTGGCGTCAAGAGAGTTCGGAACACTAAGTTCTTAGGATCTGTTTAAGTATAAATAGTAAATGGACAAATGGCAAGTCTACGTGCCTAGTTTTACTGGACATGGAAAAAGCATTCGACACTGTTTGGCACTGGGGGCTAATACCAAAAATGTTACTGTTTGGATTCCCAGCTTATTCTGCAAAAGTCGTATTTGTTTATGCATCCTCTGTTAGAAATCCGTCCGGAGGTGTTCCGCAAGGATGGGTACTTGGTCCCATATTGTACAGTATCGTTGGCAAAATTTCGGTCAAACACTTTATAACGAAGAAATTTAAGTGAAAACAAGTAAGTAAGTGCAAGAGTTCGTCTGGGACAAACTTCTATATATCCGACCCTACCGTGTAAAAACAAATCTTAAAGTTTCTTGGCCCGAATTCATATCTTATTTGTATAGGCCACGCCCCCAAAAGTGCGCACGGGCTAAGAACTAAAATCAATAAATTGTAATTTCGTTGTAATCATGAGAAAATACGGTAAAAGCAAAAATTATTTCAGAAAAAAACAGTTCTCTACTAAAAACGCCTCTTAAAAGTGGGCGGAGCTAAAAACTTTTTATGGAGCAAGCTTAGCAAATAGTAATATCTTTAATATTTGTCATATAATTTTTTTTCGATTTGGAGTGAAATTTTGGAGAAATCGGGTATTTAAAGATTTAACATTTTAAAAGAGGGCATAGTCAATATTGTGGGCGGTACAATTTTTGCCTTGTTAAAGGTCTTGGGCCAATATTGCTCAATGCCAAAATCTAAGTTCCTGTGCCTTGTCTAACTTGATCAAAAAGCATTTTGAAAGAAAATGTGATATAGAGGTTGCCTCAGATTGAAGCCAGTAGTGGCCGTTGACGGCTTAGGCCAAATTTCACACTTTGTCTGTGCAGCAGAAGATCCAAGCCGTGTACCAAGTTTCAGCTATCTCGCTTGATTTTGAAGACCTTAAACCTTCATACACATACAGAAGGACGGATGGACGGACACGGGTAAATCGATTCACCTGTCGGTCTCGATCATATCTCTAAAAGGTCTTAAGGGTCTACGGTGATTATTTCACTGTGTTACAAACTATGCATTAAAATTAATATACCCTCGGTCGGGTATAAAAAATCCAACACATTCCACTTGGACCTAAGGTAAACTTATGCCAAATCTTTTCATGCTACCCATTACATTTCTGCCTAAAAATATGCAATTCAAATTTGAATTTCTACTTCTGTAAAATATGTATTTTTGGATACAACAGTGTTTCGGTGGCCCAAACATCTTTTTCGCAGAGCTTAGCAGCCGCTCCACTCGACTTCGTCGCTCCGCTAAGGGTTCTTTTTGAACTGTTTTTTTTTCCTGCAATTTCGAAAATGATGGAATCCTACGATTTTCAATAACATACCTTTTCCGAATCAAGACAACAAAGTCTCTATACTAGGATAAAAAAAGAACTTATGCCGACATTTTTTAGCAAGACAACTTGTAACTAGCGCATTCTTGCTTAAAACATTAATTTCAAAAAGTACTTTCCGAAAGCCGACTTAAGCTCATCAAAGTCTATTATGGTTGGGCCTTAAAACTTAATTTATAAAATTTTTAGAATTTATAGTATTGAAAAATATTGCTTTTAAACTTGATCTCCCCATTTTTCCTTCCAAAATTTTTCATGTTTTCGGAAATGCCTTTTGCATTTTTTGGTCAGTTGATTTTCTTTGCGACACTGTTAAAAGCCAAAACTTGTATCGAAGTAAACGTTTTGGAAAGAAATGCTAACCAAGAGGAAGTTTTTAAAAGTTTGAATAATGGAAATACAAAAGTCGAGACTTTTCTGGTCTGGCGTCCCACATAACATGACTGCACAGGCGGGTGTGGGGATACTCACAAGCCTCCGGCTGTCGGAAAACGTATTGGCGTTTATTCCATTAGGAGGAAGGGTTTTGATCTTAAAGCTTGAGATTGAGCGATTGACTTTGGCTCTAGTGCAGGTGTACGCACCCAATCTAGAGACAGAGTATCCGGCCTTCCTGAATGAAGTTGGATAGATTAGCAGAAATGGACTTCTTTTTCCTGAAGGATGACTTCAATGATCATGTGGGTACGGGTGTGATTGGGTGGTACGGTGACCCGGATCAAAACAGGAACGGAGGAAACTTGTTGGAATTTGCTGTGCTTGTGAACTGTGCTTTCATCATGAACACCTTTTTCTCATGCAAAGACATTTACAAATACACTTGGTACCGGCACAGTTTAAATCAGAGATCTTTGATTGATTTCATTGTTGTACCATCGTGTGTTCAAAAATGATTTAAGATGTTCGCGTTTTGGAAGGAACTGAGCGGCAAACTGATCACTACCTACACCTAGTGTTGTAGTGCGACAGTATTCCTTAGCCACCCAGGCGAAATCCAAGACGGTGAGAAAGGTAACAGGCAGCTGAATTTGATTACAGAGAGCGATTTGCACCGCACGTTTCGGAGAAGTTTGAACAAATTCCAACTGACCTTTTAAATGATGAGAAAGAGTGGCAGCTATTTTCATCGGAAGGCATTGCCTCTGCAGGAAATGTTTGTGGACTGAAGCGGCTTGATGTGACGGCTGGTGGTGAGAAAAAACTGTTTGGTTTAACACTCCGGAGTTCAAGAAGCCACCAGAGCGAAGAAGAGAGCCTTTATTGTGCGAAATCAATGAAGGAACTCTACTTCTCGAGCCCGGTACGCTGAGGCGCGAAGAATTTCAAATATGGCGGCCAGAACAGCCAAGGAACAGACATGGAAGAAGTTCGGCCAGAGGTTGGAGCACGATTACAGATCTGCAAACAAGATATTTTGGCAGACCATTCGCCGGCTCAGAGGAAGGAAGTTCAATATCGTTCAAGGGGTTAAATCCAAGGACGGTACACTTCTTTCAAATGAGAACGACGTCTTACGCAGATAAAGTGAGCACTTTTCGGAGCTACTCAATCCCCAGCAGGGCACTGAAGATGGCAATCCCTTTGCTGATGAGATTAGGGCGGAGAATAGTCCTACAGTAGATGAAGTTTTTGCCACGATTAAATCGCTTAAAGTAGATAAGTCTGCTGGAGCTGGTGAAATCTGGCCAGAAATGCGCAAGGCAATGGGTGAAGATGGTGTTAAATGGCTAACACGTGTCATTAAGGTGGCCTGAAAAAGCGGAAGAGCACCTAGCGATTGGCAAACAGGAGTTATATTGCCAATTTTCAAAAAAGGGGACAAGAGAGATTTTTCTAACTATAGGGGTATATAAGTCTTCCGGGAAAAGTATTTGCGAGGGTGTTGGAAGAGCGATCCAGAGCTGTCATCGAGCCTTTGTTGCGGAAAGAGCAATGCGACTTTCGCAACAAAAGCTCGATGTTGAGTAGATGCTTTTCCGAGTGGAACGATCAATTCTTCGATGGTTTGGACACGTTGTTCGCATGCCCTCCGACAGACTTCCTAGACAGGTTATGTTAGCCAAGATGCGAGGGCGTCGCCCGCCTGGTAGGCCAAGAAACAGGTGGTGGGATCAGGTAAATAACATCTTTGAGACCCGTCTGGGGATCGCGCCTGTGTCTCTTGAGCTGCTGGCGGAGGATCTGGAACGAAGCCGCCCTCGCCCCGCGACCCTTCTAAGGATAAGCGGTCACCGATAATGATGATAATGATGATGAAATACAAAAATTGCTTTTTCCATATTTTATCCTAATTTTATTCTAATCTTGTGCACAACCCTTAATTGCTTTCAAATTGCGTTATGGTTCTTAAGAAACACCAAAGAACCCTGCTGTTCTTATTGCACTTAAGGTATATTTAAAAAAGTTAAATGATAAGAAAACAGTAAAAAAAACTAAGTGTTTGACTGATATACGGGCCGAAAAGACACATAGTTATCGGAAAAAGAGTCCTATATATGCAATCCGAGAGCTATCTAGCATCAATCTCACTAACTTGAGGAGCAGACCTCATAACTGTCTAATTTAAGGAGTTTAGATTCTTGCGAAACTCGGTTAGACTTAAAATTTCTTATATCTACAGAACAGATCAAACCCAGCTACCTTCCTGATCTAGTGGAGTTAACCAAGGTTGTATATCTAGCCATATACATTTCTGGTGCGCATAAGCAACTGACCATCTGCAGGAAAACAATCTGTAAGAAGGTAATAATCTGCTGAAGATTTTTTTGTCTCACATTGAGTACTGCGCAAGAAAAATGAATGAAATATCTTCATGTAGATACATGTAGAATTCATGTAGAAAATATTATTTCCGGGCTTATTTAACATATTCGAATTTGGAGAATTTCACTTTAATATAAGCTAGCGTAATATCTGGATGCTAGTTTTTCGCCCATGTAACTCGGCTGTAAAATGTATACCTACCATGTTAAGTTTAAACAAGTTTAAACAAGATCTCCTCTTCTAAAACATTTGGCCATGCATTGCATTAATAACGCGAAACAAATCAACTAGAATTTATATTAGATTTTATTTTTATATTTATATGTTTTTTATCTTACTTATCATGCTCAAAATTATTAATTCTGTTTCAAAATATAGAAAGATTTTTACTTTCTTATAGATTTGTGATTTAAATAAATTGTACTGATGCATTTAAAAATTCGTCTCTAATAAAGAAATAAGGTCTTGTTCAATGTTAATAGTTCTTAAATTATTTTACGCTTATTAAATGCAATGCTTTTAGCCTTTTTAAAGCCATAATGCCTAATCATACAATTTGCCTTTTGAGCTTAATCATATAAAAATACCTTGCGATGAGTCAGTGTTATGCCAATTGGGGCTAATTAGAAATCAAATTCTCATGACTCAGCTACAAAATTTGTTCGTGTCCCAATAAAAACCAATAAAACTCGGCTAGGCTGTGTTATCCTTATCAAACCCCATAACTATACAACCCAAAAGCAAGCTGAACTTTGAGTCTACCACGTAACAGCTATTGAACGGAACACGAATATATTGAAGTCATCACTGATACTGTAGGTGCTCTAAAGTCCATAATTTCTATGGCAAAGTTAATTATTATTACTGTTCACCGATCTATTTTAAAATCATGTTTTAAACCATGTGTACTATTTCTGATATCGGGTAGCTCACATCAAATCACATTCAACCTAAAAGAGGTTTAAATTAAATTCCGATTGGCTAAATTAATTAAGTGTTGAGTGTTTTTTTGTTTTACTTCGAAAGCCCCAGAGTTATGTGGTTTAAGGCGTATTTGCTAAAAATTACTTCTAAATTCGATAAAATACCTGCGATGTCGACTTGACATCGAATTATTCATTTTGGGGAACATGTTGGGATAGATAAAAAAAGAGTTATCAAAAATTAAATTTTCTGCTATTTTTAATACAGTTAAGGGTTGCTCGTATTATCTGATTGATTCTTTGATAGCTTAATGGAATGGAATTGAATGAATGCCTCATTTATGAAATTTATCAAAACTGATGACATCAGCAAACCGTGTTACATCATGTGGCAGCACTTTAGTGTGGTAAACAAAATTTACTTATCAATTTTCGTCATGTTGTTTATAAAAGCAAACTTACTAAAAATTGAAGGAAAATTTAGTTCAATCTGTTCCGACAATATAAGATTCCGCTAAAATATGTCATATAAAATAGCTCGAATTCGAAAATAATTTAGAGGAATCAGATTCATACAAAATTGAGTTTGAAATGGGTCCTTGAACGTTTTACGAGGGAACAACTCTCTGCCACTACTTTGACCTGTTGACACAGTACTTTGGCTCTTAGACACCCTAAAGGAAACGTCTGCCACAAAAACTCGAGCAGATCTATCAGGAACGGGCTTGAGAGAAACCTATTCACCTGCAGGTGGGTCCTAAGATTGTTGTCGACTCGAAACTGGAGCCCTTTTTCTTATATACAAAATGCCCAAGTAGGAATTGAACCAGTGACTCTTGCCTAAGTCAGTATACGCACACTAACAACTGCGCCAAGAAAATATCAATAAATAACGCCGTAAAACAATACAAATCGAAAATACTAATTATATTGATTTTTATGTAACAACGAAATTATCACCAATCAATTTCCGTTAGAAACTAAACCAAACCCTTCCAATTACAATTGGGAAACAATACAATTTTTACAGTCGTCGACACCGAAAATAGGCCACAACACTTTATAATTTATTTATCCATCGAAAAGTTTTTTTTTTTTTTGTAGGCAAATAAAATAAAAATTTATTATTTACAATCGATAAGAGGCGATGATTAGTAATTTTAGTTCTATGTGAGTGAATAATACACCCTCTTGTGTGTGTACATATGTAAAATGGAACAAATTAAGAACGGCCATGGCATGTTTGTTGAATGTCGCCGCTCAGCTTATCAGGCCGTTGCGGTTGGCGCAATTCAGGTGAACATTAATTCTATAATTCAAATATAAATATTAAATATTTGCTTATTGACAAGAGCAAATACAATGATAAATCAACAACAATACGGCGACAGGACAGTTCAAATAGATGGGTTTGAATTTAAATTGGAACCGTATCAGGTTGATATCGGTTGGGTTCTAATTGAACAGCGAACACCTGAGCAAAAGTCATCCTATAACGGTATGATGTCACATTTATTATTCGTAAATTGCAAATTTGATTTGCGATATTGTCAAGGTGGGTACCAAAACATATCCTCTGTATGATAAGATCGATTTTTAATGGCCAAGTGCGCGTTGTTAAAAAAATAACAAAAATTATATTGAAATTGTTGTTCATTTCAAAATGTTGTGCCTATTGGTTAAATTGTTTAACAAATGAGATCATTGCTGGTTTTGGTTACAATGGTTGGGTTTGTCTAGAAATCAATATCGGTTTTATCATCGATGCGGGAATAGGCGATGGAAAATTTTTTAATAAAATTATAGGCATACGCATGTCTATGCCAACATACGCCTATAAATTTAACAACGTGAAAGAGCTTCAAGAAGGCATTATCTGGACATTGATTAGCGAAAAATTATGCGGATGAATTGAAAAGTTCCTTTTAGTTATTGCCGAGCCCAATGTTGCCCATTGCCCATAAGCCATATAAACTCACTTTTACAAAATATTAAATTGATCCATTGGTGCTAACTCAGGATTTTCATAAAAAAATTAACAATATCGAGTCTATTTTTGACATTGACTTTAGTGTTTTTTTAGGGAATTTCGTTTTTATTTTTCGTTTTTGGGCAATAACTTTTATTCGTTCTTTTTAAAACAATTGACTAAAATTACATTTTTTGCAATAACATTTCGAATTTAAACTAATTTAATCCAAAAATATAATAGACAGCAAAAATAGAAGTAAAATTACGAAAAAGCTGGTGTTTTATGGGAATTTCGGCCACTGCACCAATTGTAAAAATCGTCCTAACTCAAATTCTATAAACTAAGCCACCTTGACCTTAAGAAACGCTTTGTGTCGTGAAGAGATCAGTTGTTTAAGCTTACAGTTTTGTAACCGATTTTTACTTAAACTAAAATTATTTAGGGACATATACCTTCCTCGGCCAGGTATGAAACATCACACCGCTTATAGACCTTTTAACAGTTTGACGTCTACTGGTATTTTCGAGTGCGGGATGTCAAACAAAGTTCCTTTTTTTATGGAAAACGAGCAAAATTTACACATAAACGTAAATAGGTATATAAAAAATGCAACCCTGTCTTTCGATCAACGAGATAGTTGTAGACTTGATCAGCCTTCCTAGGCAAGCTTAAAAATATTTTTATTATAAAACACGGAAAGAATTAAAAAAAGTTTTGTTTGACCATTAAAGGGTATACACGGATTTATGGAGATCACATCTTCGGAACACTTTTTCAATACTTTCAGTCAATTTAAAGAAGGTAATGAGCACAATAACTCCTTTCACTAACGGCACACTCTAGGTTGAGTAATTTATTAATAATTCGCACTTCTACAGAAACTTTTCAAACTTTTTGCATATATTAACGCGATTTGCATGGGCATCCTGCGGTCGATAAATGTGAAAGACGTCAGATTTTGACAGCCGCGGTAAAAGGTCTATTGTAAATCTACCATTGCTCTCCTCGGTAAACGCGTTGGTGAGCTTTAGGGATTAGGTGCTGTGTTTTTATATTCCGGGGTAAACCAGAGTTTATGTTTCATCCAATTTTTAACGCATTTGAAGCGGTTTCATAATCGTCTTGATCGTGAGCTTTGTATTAAAACACGACCAGCACGTTTTTTCGCTTGATAATATTTTTGAGTAGGAAAGATATTAATTTGGGATATGAATACATGAGACCAGTTAATCAGAGCGGTTAATTTTGCTGGCTCATTAGCTTTCCTTTAAGATATTTGCTTTGTACCCAATTTTAGCTTCGTGTTTATGTCCATAATGTAGGATTGCAGTCTCCGACTGGTATAATATCATCTCGAAAGGGCGATTTGCACGGCTTAAAGGAATGTAATGGTTAAGAATACTTGAAAAGTCTGTAGATATGGTATAGTTCACCAGTGCTACTCATAAAAATTGTAACTAGCCAACATAGCGTTGTTGTTATAATATAAGGCAGGATAGCAAATTGCAGAATAATTAATTTTCTTACATATCTAAGAAAAGCATCCCTTTTATGATAGACCCTATGGATACTTCCAGAATGCCTAGTGCGAAACAGAATGTCATAGCAGTAAAGCTTCGTTTTCTTATAATATCTCCTGACTACAACTGAGTTAACTTTACAGGTTTTTGTAGTGTCGGAGTCGGCGCCGTAAAGACAGCAACGGCTCGATTTATTGATGGGTTCGCAACCAGAATTATGGATTGAAAACTGTTAAAAAAAAACATGCAGGGCATACGGCGCGGCGTACGTCCCAACATGTATTTACGGCGTACATTTATTGAAAATAATTTCTTAAGTAATATTGGCAAGCATGTTTTGATAAATTTCAACAAATGTGAAATTGTTGAATCAGCTAAAAAATGTCATTATACCCGACCCAGGGTATACTAGTTTTAATGCATAGTTTGTTATACTAAGAAGACCTTCTTAGACCTTTTAGAAATATGATCGAAACCGACAGGTGAATTGATTAAGACATATCTGTACGTCCGTCTGTCCGTATGTAACAGACCATAAGCTAGAAAACTGAAACTTAGAGCGTATTTTGGTTTCCAGTTTTTATAGACAAAATATGAAAATTGTTAAAATCGGCTCACATCTAAGCCCACAATTGCCTTCAATGTGAGACAACCTCTAATTCGCATATTATTTCAAAATGCCTTTTCGTCAAGCTACACCTAGCGTACAAAGTGCATCAAGCTACACCTAGCGTAGAAAGTGCAAATGCAAGTGAAAGTTACAGTCTGGTATATTAAGCGAAAACATGTTCAAAACACTTTTAACATGTAAGAATTTGAAAAACCTGATTTCTCGGAAATTTAAATCTTAATCGAAACAAAATTCACGACAAATATTTCAGATACTACCAGTTGCTATATATCTTACATACAAAGTATCGAGCTTTGGGGCCCACTTTTTGGGGGCGTTTGATGGAAAGAAAACTGTTTTTTTAAGCAATAATTTTCGCTTTTAAGGCATTCCCTCCCCCCATTTTCGAGGGCGTGGTTTATACAAATAATTGACTAACAGCATAAGAATATAGGCCAAGAAACTCTTAAAATTGGTGTCACTGTTAGGTTAAACACTGTCGTTTCTAACCTAAGTTTTTTCTAAGCCTATTTGAAAAACAAAATAAAAAAGCGCTTTTTTACCGTTTACGCAAAAACCGGTGCCCATAAAATTGACGAAAAAAAGCCAATACACAGGTAGTCTCACTATTGGAAAAAAGTCACACGGGAAACTAAAAAAAAAATCGGAATAGTTGTTTTATGGATTTGAAATTAAAAAAAAAATGATAAAAAGAACATATGTCTCCCCTCTATCTTCGAAACGGTTGAAAATAAATAACGAACATAAAAAAAATTTATAATAAGCCATAGCAAACTTCTAATATTCAAATGCTTCGAGGATTTGACTCAAAAACTTAATGAAAAATTTGAAAACGTCTTTTTAAAGCGCCTATTCCTTTAGTGGTTATGATGATCTTGAATAAATGTGGCTGAAGTTTGTAACGTTTACAGGGCAAACTAACAACCTCAAGTATTTTAGCCTATCTAAACAACTTAATTAAAAACAGCAATTTTTACTATTGTGTTAGGTGTAGTAGTTAATACTCGAGTTTCAAGCTAATTCGGGCTGGCGTACCCCAGGGAAGCGTCCTTCTTTCGACCCTGTTCCTGCTCTACACAAGAGCTTCGAGGATTTGACTCAAAAACTTAATGAAAAATTTGAAAACGTCTTTTTAAAGCGTCTATTCCTTTAGTGGTTATGATGATCTTGAATAAATGTGGCTGAAGTTTGTAACGTTTACAGGGCAAACTAACAACCTCAAGTTTTTAAGCCTATCTAAACAACTAAATTAAAAACAGCAATTTTTACTATTGTGTTAGGTGTTGTAGTGAATTCTCGAGTTTCAAGCTAATTCGGGCTGGCGATCCCCAGGGAAGCGTCCTCGGTCCGACCCTGTTCCTGCTCTACACAAGAGACATACCTCTAGATGACGAGTCAGTCGTGGCCACGTTTGCGGACGATAAGGTCATCCCGGCAACAGGTGAATCAGTCGAGTCATCAACGAGAAACCTCCAACGAGCATTGGATAGAATTTGTGTCCGGACGAAGACTTGGCGAATCGCTCTTAACGAGAACAAGTTTACGCATGTGAATTTCACTTACAGAAGGGTTAACAATTTACCTCTGTTCATAAATTCTGCACAAATACCTTATGCAATGAAGCGAAATATCTAGGGATGACACTGGACGCTAAACTAAGGTGGAAACCACACGTAAAGAAGAAGCGTGACGAGCTCGAGATAAGGCTCAGGGAAATGTATTGGCTTATCGGAAGGTTTTCGAAATTAGGCATATATAACAAACTGCTCTTGTACAGGCAGGTGTTAAAGCCGTTCTGGACATACGGTATACAACTTTGGGGTTGTACCAAGCCGAGCAACATGTCCATGTTGCAGACTTTCCAAAACAAGACACTAAGAGCAATTGTGAATGCTCCATGGTATATTAGGAATAGTGATATTCACAGAGATTTAGGAACTGCTACCGTGAGCGAAGAAGTAACAAACTTTGCTCGCCTTCATGTTCATTGCAACAATGAAATGATCCGTACTCTCAACAAGACTCTTAACGATGTAAACAACGAGCGACGACTACAAAGAACAAGACCCTTCGACGTAGGGTGAAGCCGCATGAATGAACGGCTTTAGTAGGTGCATTCACTGGATAGAAACCTACCCAATGCGATAAACACTACGGAAGCGTAAACAACTTGGTAAGTTAACTTAGTTGTAGTCAAGAAGTATTATGAGAGAGCGAAAATTTACTGCTATGAAGTGCGTCCTGGCAGCTTCATAGTGTCTCTCATAAATGGGTGGTTTTTTAGCACGTGGAAATCGGGCATAACCAATATCGGCTACTTCGGTATTATATACCTGCTATAGTGGGCGTACTGGCATCTTTGAAAGATTTTGGAGTTTTAGCCTCCGTCCATCCTAGTATTCAAAAAAAAAATACTATTTCCTCAAAAATGTATGTCCGCAGAATTTAAGAAAAGTGGCAAATGTTAGCACAGGTTGTTGTTTAATTGAAAAAAGTCTAACGGTTATTGAAAAAAATTCGAAATTGATTATGGATTTTAGTTTTTTAAAATGGAAAAAGAAGCCAAGAAAAAGAAATATGTAAGTCTCAGGAGCGTTTATGAAAACATTAATAACCCCCCTAAACTTAAACGCTCTCGACCAAAAATTTGCTACATACATACATGAACCATGGTTAGGAATAAAAAAAAAGATGTGTTATGCCTATATAGCCACATGTGTTATGCTTGTAGGTACCAACGGGGAAATTTAGAAAATAAGCTCAATTTTGTCAACATATTCCAATTTACTAGCTCTTGTGTTTCTTGCCTCTAGCAAACTGCCTTTGCCTTTTGGAGTATATTCCCGCCTGCCCCCACCATGCAGGGAACACACACTACTGGAACACGGATTTAAACAGATTTAAAAAAGTTTATATAAAGATTTATATAAACTATTTATTATACATTACAAGAATGGATATAAGCATGAAAAATGGAATAAAATTTTTAAGTAACTGATGGTAGGTGAGAATAAAGTCTGGTTGTTGAAACGTGTTTAATAAAGTTTTTGATTATGCCCACATAGGTTCGAGTCTCGAGTGCGGCAAACATTTCCACGATACCTATCCCACTTCTGCGAGGGTTTAACAAACTTCCCGAGAGTATTTTTGACATGAGATACCTACTGAGTTGAGGTTTCCGCACAAAAATCTAAGGTCCCTGTGTGTTAGAACTTCTGGGTAACACCTGTTGCGAGACGTCAGCCGAGGGTTCCTCCGGTCTAAAAGTGCCATGTTGTTTTTTATATTGTCCGCACGCATATAGGACGGCAAGTTTGCTTTTTTTAACATTAACAACTCTGCATAGATCAAATAGAATTTCTCACATTTTGTTCTTAAAAGTTAACTGCGCCAAATTTTTTATATTTCGTTGCAACAAAATAGTCGTGGCAAAATTATTAAATTTGTAGTGGGTTCAGCAACTTTAACTGCGAGAAAGAAAGAATTGCTTCAGCCAACGAGACCGAATAACATAAAAAATAAACTTGTCGCATTTATGCCTTGTTTTAAAATGTTTATAAAAGTTGCCAGTTCTACAAAATGTTCCTCCGGCCAAAGTTTAAAATCAAACTGGCCAAAAATCGAAACTCTTACATGGTAGGTATTAGTACTAGATAGGACTTCGGACATTATACGTATAGCTTAGGTATAGCGCCTCGTTAAATGTTTCAAAATGGGTTTTCCCTTGCAATAAAAACTCAAGTTTGCATAATTGGATTTACTGCTCAGACTGTTCATAAATATTGACAACGGACCTTATCAAAAAGTCCGATTAAAACTTATTTTTTAGATACCTACACAGGTATAGGAACTTACCTGCTTATACCTATAAGGAAGCTTTTTTTTGTAAATATTCCAATGAATCAGAAATTTTAATATTGTTAACCAGCCTTGTGATTGTCACTAGATATAAAACTCCTATCAGTTCTAAAAAAAATATTTTATTTCAATATTTAACCCAAAACCATGTGGTTAAGCATACTTAAGCAAGTCTGATTAGCAATCAAAATTATTTAATTTTTGTCCCCCAAAATCGATCAATAACTCTTACTTGGCATTTCCGAAAATTTATTCGCAGAATTAGTTTATTTACTACGTAGAGGTTTACCCATACCCCCACTTTATCTACTTCCAATCAATTAAAATTTAACAAAACCCAATATCGTCAAATCATATGCTTTTAGCTGTTCTTTTATCACCATCGCACGTCCTCCATGAAAAATATAAGTTCGGAAATCAATTAAAAATCCAAAAATACACACTTTTACTTGGAAAACAAATGTTCTTATCTACGCGCGATCGCGATACACTTTCAATACTGCTCTCGATTTATCAGTCCACCTGTGTTTTCAAGACGAAAGAACACTCACATACCTACCTACATTATGTTTTTACAACTCACTTGTCAAAAAGTACAGAAAAATAAGTAAAATTCAAATGAAAAATCAAATGAATCACTCATAAATCCCCCCATTTACCGCCTCCTTATCGACTCTGAACAACAAACAACCTGTTGACTTAAAATAAACGAATTCAATTGATTGCTAGTCAGGTACCTATCTCTACCTGTCTGTATGAGTGTATTTTTGTTGTCCTTATCGGGGGAAAAAGAACGAATAATGCAGACAGCGGATGTGATGGTGCGATCGTGATCGTTAATCAGCACCGATCGCGTGAAGTTTTTATTTTTTTTTATTTAAATTTTCTTTTTCATACAACTTTTATCTAATTGGAGTAAAAGCGCTCACAGTCGATTGTGTAAACTTTTGTCACTAACCTGCCTGCACCCTTTCAGGCTAAATCAAGAGAAAAGTGAAAGGCACACATAAAAAGATAGGTATACACTTTCCGTCAAACAGATACGCATTTACCTATTTTACAAACTAATCAGAATCGATCGATGGAAGAGGGAAGGAAACGAAGGCACTGATGTGTAAACAAATTGATTCTGATAAGAACGATGGCACATAAGGTTGGAATGTTTACCTGTTTCTTCAATTAACAGGTTATGTAGGTAGACACAGAGCTTTGAAGGCACGTACACTCAATTGCGCCGCTTTTTCTCCTTTCTTTGGGGTCGTTATCCTTGCAATGTCACTTTAGGCATTCACTGATTTCATTGATCACTTTTGCCTTACAAACAAATATTTTTTTTTATGCCTAGACACACTGATAATTGGAACGTCACAAATCCGTATCCTTTTATGTTTAACTCAGATATAGGCACTTTCACAAGATGGTGTGAATCCTTTACTGGCTGGAACCGACGGCGAAATCACAATACACACGATAAAAGCGATTCACGCTGTGAACATACACAAAAAAAAATATCTTGCGGAAAAGTAACTTTTTTCTCTCTTTACTAGGCGATCGTTTAACTCGTTTAAAAACGCCGTTAACCCGTCAAACTCATCGAGTGCGCTTCTACCGCAAGACTACGAAAAGTTGCCGCGCTCAAGATCCAAAAAAGGGTTGCGCCGCCACAACTACGATCACATCGAAACGATCGCTAGCTTTTGTCTCGCTCTTTATGCAAAAATCGATAAGAAGCAGACGACGAAAAAAAAATGCTTTTTGCGGCGAATATCACTGTGGTGCCAGCCTAATGTTAGCTAGCCCCCCAAACCAACGGAATAACAAACCGCGATCGATAAACAAAAAAACACTCACTGTGTGCTTGTGTGAGAGGCGCAGGCGAGATCGAGAATAAAAAAGTATCTATAACGAACTGAGCAGCGAACCACAGTCAACTAACTGATCGTGAATCTTGATCGCGATCTCTTGGATGTATCCCCACTTTGGAGACTGGCTTGGAAAAAAGTGCAGTTCTACGACTGGTTGGCTGCGGCTTTGGGTCATTATTCTGGAGTTGTTGTGTGAGAGAATATGTCACAAAAAGTGTGGGTCTTGTCCAATGGGAAGGAGAATAAAAAATGTTAATGCCTGTGTGTGTGCGTGAGTGGGTGGTTAGACAAGTTTTTGTTGTGTTGACTTTGTGGGGATAGTTTTTTTCAATGTGGACAAAGGGGGGATAAATTGGTTTTATGGTAATTTAATGGGAAGGCGTGGTATTGGGCGAAATCAGTGCCCAATGAAAGAGTTGTGGATTGTCAGTGTCGTTGGCGGCGAGTTGGGCGAACAAGAGTGTCCGCTGTTGCGATCGCGATGTATGTAGAATGTAAATCATAAACTGGACTCAAATTGTGGAATGTATTTTTTCATGGTTTTTAATTGGGATTATTTGAAAAACTGGGTATAGGAAGTTGATACCTATAGGTTAGGAAAGTTGTTGCATAGGTGTGCATATATGAAAACAATGCTAAATAGTGTAGGCCATACAATCGGTGTTGGCCTTTCCAACATTCTCATAGTTAATCAACTGATGATATACCTTCCGCACAAACCTAAAATATGCAGGTAGGCACCTACACAGTAAGTATAGTAACTCTCTTTCTCTGGGTTCAAATGCCTACAAATTTGTGGATTTTTTGGGTTGCGATCGAATACGAATATGTACTAGGTTTACTTGCCGAATTGGAGAATTTCACTTGTAAGTAAACCCAATCATCCATATGCGCTTTTGAATTCGATTAATTTAGTCATTCGTTGCTTTATACGATTTTTCACTTTGATATTATTAAGGAGGCGATTGCCGAAACTGCTTGTCAAAGTTCAGAAAACCCTTAAGGCAGGTACCATTCAACGGAATTGTGTTTTTTAAATATGAACAAGAAGATATTACCTACCAATTGAAAAAAATATGTGTAAAGAGTAGATCTACATAAGCAAAGTTTTACATCAAATCAGGAGAATTGACTTCAGACACTTCATTACCTGCAAGGAGTCTGAAGTCAAATAGAAGGAAAGACCCAGACCTCTTTCAGATGCCCGGGCGTAGTCGTTTAGTCTATCTGCCCCCATCGCAATCACGCCAACAAGCCATGTGTTCACGAGAAACCCAAGTATCAATGGCAGACGTGGCAACAGATGCAGGCAGACCAAGCACAGGTTCGGGTCTTGAGAAAACGTCTTTTTTTCATTTGTCGGAGGTTGCTACTATCCGTTGGAGCACTCAGACGCAACTAATGGTCCATTATACTACCACGCGTAAGGAGTCCACCTTACTTTAATGTATTTAGTTTACCCGTGTCTTTCGAAGAAAAACGAGAAGGAGCTTCAGTGATGAAGAGCTTAGGTGTTCGGCACTCACCACGTCAGCCCCTAAGATCCGCCACCTGATGCGAGCAAAGGCAGGACAAGGAAATGTTCCGCTGTATGGTCGTCCTCTCCACAGGCAGGACAAGCGGTGGTTTCGCTTAAGCCTAACACATTCAAGCAAAAGCTTGGTGGCCGATAAGGACGCCTGCAAGAAGT
This sequence comes from Neoascia interrupta, assembly GCA_947623515.1. Classification (NCBI taxonomy): domain Eukaryota; kingdom Metazoa; phylum Arthropoda; class Insecta; order Diptera; family Syrphidae; genus Neoascia; species Neoascia interrupta. The sequence goes on from OX392462.1 coordinate 198,201,548, forward strand.
CTGCAATCGGTTCTTGTAAGAGATACAAAAAAAGACGCTGACCCATCGCAGATGTCCGGGCGTAGTCGTTTAGTCTGTCTGCACCCATCGCAGTCACGCCTAAGAGCCCTGTGCTCACGAGAAACCCAATAATCAATGGCAGACGTGACAACAGATACAGGCAGGCCTCAGGTTCGGGTCCTGAGAAAACCTCTTCTGAGCCTAGTCTGGCATATCAGTGGCCTACCAGTGGGGCCTGGAACCCAAACAAGATTCACTGCATTTAGCCTTCCGACTAAGTTCAACGAATTCTTGAGTTCTAGCACTATCTTCGACAAGGTACAAGAGGGTTTAGCAACGCATTTAGAGTGGCTTGGGTGTCACTGCAAACGCATATGCTTCTTGCCCTGCACCTATTAGTCACAATATAGAGCATTGGTTAGGATGGCGAAAAGACAGCATAGACGTATATTTACCTAATGGGTAGCGAAGTCTAATGTTCTCGCTTTCCACAAAGACTTCAGCACCCTGACCCCTGTCCGGCTTCAGAGACAATCTGTGAAAACACGATGGCATTCTTTCCCTGGCTCAGAGTCTGCCCCTAGCCTTTCCATTACCTGAGGAAAATCGACTTGGTAGTTTTGTCGCAAAAGGATTTCTGGGATCATTGCTTCAAAGGGCATATCCATAAGACAGGCTCTTTAACAAGACAAGCTCTTTAATAAAATATCTCAGTTTCTACTTGGAATTGTGTGGCAGCCAGCAGCCTCCTGCAGAAAGTTTAAAGCGAAAAATAAAAGCTATCTGCATATTTTACTTACTTACTTAAGATGGTGCTGTAGTCCGGAGTGGAACTGGGCCTCAGCCAACAAGCTTCGCCAAGCTGTCTCTGGTTAGCCGTCTCCAGTTTTGCACAAGAAGTTGGCTGAGGTTCCCTTCCACTTGCGTGCTCCACCTGAGTCTCAGCGCTCCTCAATACTGCGCCGTCCCTGCGGGGTGGATTCGAAGATTTTCCGGGCCATTTCTACATAACTATCATTGTTTTATATGTAGATAGGGTTGGACAGAAAACTGGTTTAAGAACTAAAATCATTGCGTTCGTCAGAACGAAAGGGGCCGCGTGCCGATGAGTCCGTTCTTTTGTAACCTCCCGTCTCCTGTTTGGCGGACGTTTTCCTCGCTCCGTTCAATTTTGCCTGTCTATTGATGACTGTCAAGTCAGCTGCCAAGATCTGTGTGTTTGTTGATCGTGTACTCTTGGACTGCTTGTAAATGTTATAACCTTGCGCAGTTATAATTTTGACAAAATTCGTAACAATACGCTCGTTTTCAACTCTGGAACTCGTTTTTAACACTTTTGCGAACACCTTACGCAGCCTAAGAGACTTAAGACTTAAGAGATAATAAACCTTCTGAAACCCATTATGAAAATAGATATATCGCAACAGTATACTATCATTCCTGTTTGCTGTTTGCTAGGTGTTCCCCATGCTCCTAGGTCACTTTAATAACACTTGCTAACCATTTAACCCGAGGCTTTCCTTCGCAAATCGCCTTGACCAGAAATAGTCACGCAGCTCTTTCCTCGCCACCAGCCGGTACACCAAGCCGCTTCACTCCACAAATAATGTTTGAAGAGCAAATCGGTCTATTATCTCACGGTGGAGATCTGGTTTCGATTCCACCTTGGCCCATTCCACCTTGGAAAATGGGCGCTTTCTTTTTCAGGGCCCCCACCTCCGTGTATATGAAGATCTTTTCAAAATAAGGACAGCATGCGGGTAGGTTCTGGCTTACTAAAATAACGACAGACTCCCAAGACCTTTAGGACATATGATCTAAACCGAATTTTGAGTCGAGTGAACTATGTACATCCGTCCGTCCATATTTTCACCAATTTTAGGCCTTAAAGTTTGACCTATAAAGCTGAAATTGTGTACGTAAACTCTCCGTCATCCGAAGCAATACAAGTGTTACAATTTTTCAACTCCGCCCACGGACATGCCCACAATCAGCCCTAATGTGCAACGAGCTACACTGCTTTCAAAACTGTAAGACGTCATTAAAAGCTGAAATTAAAATTTAGTATCTTCTAGTTATTATAAGACAAAAAAAGTAAAATTAAAGTCGGTAGACCGCCCCTAGGCGCCCTTATCAATTTAAACAGTAATTATTCAAGTGTAATTTATTCAATTCCTTCTGAGCTAAAAATTTTTTTCGTGTAATTTTATGTAGAAAATAGTTGGTTTTAAATTTTTTTTCATACAAAGTTTTGGGCCACACCCACATTAGAGGCAGAAATTCAGAAAAAACTATAATTTTCCAAACAAATATGGTTTTTAACTGCTTTTAAACCTTACTAATGGAAGAATGAGAAATAAAGTTAAGCACTTAAGGTACACCGAACTTTATTCTAGATTTTGTCCAAGGTTTTTGGTTACACCCATCTATAGTGGTCGATTTTTCAAAATTATTGAATTTGAACCAAAAAAAATAAATTTTTGCGTACATTTTAAGAGCTGACTTGCATATATCTTTGCTTATATTGATTTTGCGTTATAGGAGATGGACTGGACAAGACATACCATGAACCTTTAAAAAATAAAAATAAAAAAACCTTATAAGCAGGCATAAATTTTGCTTTTTTTTGCAAAAAAAAAATTAAAGGAGTGAGAAGGAGAATAGAAATAGAAAGTGGAATTGGAATGTAAAGGAGAATAGGAATAGCAATACGAATAGTCCAAAAATAGCTTATAGCTTATAGTTCTTAGCGACCCCATAGTCAGACCCCAGACTGCCACTTCAACCTCTTCAACCTAAACTAACCTAGCCTAGTCATTTCGAGTTTTTTTCCCCCTGAGTCATTTCATAGACCTTTTTGTACCCGACCGAGGGTATATTAGTTTTAATGAAAAGTTTGTAACTAAGTGAAATAATCACCGTTTACAAACCGGAGACCGACAGGTGAATCGATTAAGCCATGTCCGTCCATCCGTCTGTATGTGTAAAGGTTTAAGGTCTCCAAAATCAAGCTAGAGAGCTGAAACTTGGTACACGGGTCTTGGTTCTTTAGTTGCACAAACAAAGTGTGAAAATTGGCTCAATCCGTCAACGGCCACACCCACTACTGGCATCAATGTAAGACAACCTCTATTTCACATTTTTTTTTTCAAATGCTTTTTGGCCAAGTTAGACAAGGCACAGGAACTTACATTTAGTTACTGAGCAATATTGGCCTAAGGCCTTTCACAAGTCAAAAATTGGACCGCCCACAATGTCGACCATGCCCACTTTTAACATGTAAGATCCATAAAAACCCGATTTCTCTGAAAGTTGACTCGAAATCGAAAAAAAATTGAATGGCAAATATAAAAGATATTACTATTTACTAAGTTTGCTCGATACAAAGTTTTGAGCTCCGCCCACTTTTAAGGGGCGTTTTTAGGAAAAAACTGTTAATTTTCGCTTTTACCGTATTTTCTCATGATTCTTACGAATTTACAATTAATTGATTTTAATTTTAAGTCCATGTCCACTTTTGGGGGCGTAGTCTATACAAATAATATATGCATTTGGGCCAAGAAACTTTAAGAGTTGGTCTTACATGGTATATAAGGGTCAGGTACATAGAAGTTTGTCACAGACAAACTCTTGCTCTTACACACTCGTTTGAGTTTATTTTGCTGCCGATCACCATAACTTGGATTTAAGAGTTTGTTGCGACCTATAGAGCTAAGAGCTTCCCCCTTTAACCACTCCAAAATGCCTCGCAATTACTGCGTTTCTCCTAATCTTTTCGGATTAAGTCTTGTCGGATGGCAAGCGGAACATTTCGGCCACCAAGCCCTCACATATTGACGAACCGCAAGCCTTGATCGGTTCGTCAATATGTGTGGGCTATTCGGATAATAAATGTCCGAAACTGTTTATTCTCGATCTTCTATCGCGCAGGTTCATCTCGCAAGTAGAGCCTTACTGCTTAAGAGCTAGGGAAGGTTCTACTAAAAATGTATGTACTTCCTACCAGCATCAATTGTAACTTCTTGATAACCGGCTTGATAACACCGGCATAGCAGGCGGGCTCTGACTGCAATTTGCCAACACAACTGTCAAATTTTAGTACTCTGTCTCCAAGTTTAAGGATCCAAACGATCCCACAGTGGGATAAATTCTTCTGCCAGTCTCGATCATTTCCTACGAGCCATAAGGTCCACCCGCCGGGTACTACATTCCTTTGTTATAAACTAAACATTTAAAAATTTTACCCCAAGTATAGGGTATAAAACAAGCGGCAAACCTCTATACCCACTATCAAATTATTCAAATAAGTCGTCCAACTTGAGAACTCTCCCTGCACATGCAAAACCAAAGACCTCCAGCACGCAGCAATGTCGGTCACCGTCATTATGTCTTAATATGGAAGCCGTATTACGTATTGAGTCAAAACATTTCTATTGTTCCACGCCAGCAGATGGCAGCCTGCAAGGAATTAGCATGAACCACGATTCACCTTCGTCCCAATATCAACTCATGCGGGTATATATCGACAATTGCACAATTAGTTTACTCGAGTTTAGTCATCTCGATGCCCGCAATCACTACTCCAAATCCAAGGGTATTGTGTTCCTGGCCAGGCCAAAATTGTCCAATTAAACAAAATACTCAATCTTTGATGTTAAGCCGGCTGCCCCGCACTGTGACAGTATATTAAAGAGACAGCAGCAAAGACAGTATACGCCAGCAGCATCCCTATATTCCGGGCGGGAATACCATTGCGTCAGTTAAGACATTCCGACTGCCCCACCTGAAAGTTATCTGGTAACAATTATTCAACTGCGGTGGCATCACTTCTGTATAATTGCAGCTGCAGCCAGATCACTGAACCTGAAGGTCTAATACTCCTTTAATCACCCAAATGGGATGCGTTCCATGCGGCTCGGTGCTGCATTTGAATGCGCAAAGATTGCAAATGACGAACTGGAATCTGGTCCTGTGCTCCTATATGGAATAATGGATGGGAATTCCTTTCTTTTTCTTCTGCCCCGAAACGATACTACTTGTAGCTTGTCACAGCCATCAAGGGTTGGCTGGCAGGGAAATTTAAATAAATTCCTTCGAGTCAACTGGCAAAGAAGACACAATTTTGCATGAAGGGAATAACGATTCGCCATTTGAGGATTGCCCCATTGAGACATTCCGCACTTCGATTTGTGCAAATAAAGGCCTATAATGGAAGTGGATCTGCATAATTCCAAATGAAACGGGAGCAAGAAGAGTGTACTGGCAAAAAGGACTTCAGTGACTGACAGATGGATGCGGTGTGAGTGCCTGGAAGCTTCCGTAAATTAACTAAATCTCTAAGCACTGAATTGCAGACGTTTCAGTGTTCTAATACTTTGCCTGATTCTTCGAGTAGCCACTGTGTGAGGAAGTAATTAATGACGCAATTATTGCAGAACCCCATAACCAGCACCTCCTTCTATCATCTCTCTCCGGGCAAGATAGAAACGTCACATTCGCCGATCAATATGCTGCGTGAGCTCACATCTATAAGCAATGGATCTCTGCTCGCGCAGCTTGATCGATCGCCTGCGATCTGCGGGAGGAGGTCGAAAGGCGGACTTGGCGCTGACAGTGATGTGAACAGATGGATGGGATAGATTGGCCGATGGGAAATTATGACTTCTGTGCCGCGAGCTGCGGCTTGTGGCACATTACCTTGACGTTTCTCTCGGTATGTTGTTGCCCTCGTCCAAGTGGTAACTACGCTTCCTTGTGACTAATTAATAGGATCGAGTCTTAAGGACGGGATCAATGGTGGTGAATTGCAGGAATAAGGTACCTACTCCCCTCCTCGTTCATGGGTCATTCTTCGAATGACAACTATAACCGAGAGAGGGAACCATGGCTGCATTAATTCGCACAATGATTGCCGTTTAACAAATCGTTAACTCGGACCGCGCAAACTCCTCATGCGAAAGAGGAGCGTGGCCAAACTTGGTCAGCACTTTTTTCCCGTCTTCTATACATCCAAGTTGAAACTAAGGCTGAGTCTTTTTCTCGGTGCGGGTACTTATTGTGTCAGACTTTAAGAAAATTGCGGGAGATTAATTAGCTCTAGCTGTTTGCACATTGCTCTGCAATGCGACGCACACTCGAGCTTAACGTGGGCCCTCCAAATGGGTTCGCGACGGCGCGGCGCACGGTGTCCAGGTGATTCAGCTTCTAATTGCTTGCGCTTTTGAAACGTTTTGTAGGGAAGTTCACATTAGCGTCTGTGGGCTCAACGTCTACTTGGATCGGATGTAATAGCTCACATTATTGACACATCATCATAAATCAGCGAAACTTTTAATGAAACTGCGCACGCAAAACGCGCTAACCAATTGGATTTGCAAATTAAGTTGTACACTTCGAGCAGTACGTTGCACACTTGCTTGCTATCGCCAGTGGGCGGTCGTTATGGGCGGTTGGCACTGCGCGGAAGTCTTAATGCGCCGTTTTGTAATTTATTTACAAAAGAAATCCGTGCGCTTGTCCATATGGTCACTGATTAGCAGAATCGTGCGCGCATAATATGTATGAAGAAGTTTAATTCCAGGGGTCCCTGAAGTAGAAGTATGGTTAGCATTTTGAGTTACTTGCGCATGCGCACTCTTTAGGGGTTCTGCATTTGGTAGTATAGGATTAGCAGCCTTTTAAGACTGACAATGTGTGGTTGGGGCTGTGATTTAAATATGCATATTCCCTGGCGGAATATGAATGAGAATTTGATTAAGAATGGAATTTTTAATTCGACGTTAAGAGTGTTTGCTGGTGCATTACATTTATGGGAGGTTGCCTCAGCGTATTTACTTAGAATGATTTTTTTCTAGATGACAGATGCAAGAACGCTAAAAAAAATATGACAACAGTTATACTCTCAACCAAATAAATCAAAGATGTAATTTGAGAGACTATACGAAGTTAAGATATTGAGCTCAATTTTACGATCTTTTTCGCTTTTTTTCAATCTTAAACGCGGACAAAGCATAAGAATACCACATGGACCGCGATAGCTATAATATCAATGCTATGTCTTTGAGTTTTTTAGTATCAGCACTGAAAAGTCTCAGCTCCAGATTGTAGGCATAGGTGGCAGTCGGATCCTTTTTGTATCTATAATGGACAAACGAGGTCGAGGAAAAGTGGGTTTAAAGTTTACACAAAATACTTGCTGCATACGTTATATTAGTCGAATAACACAGTCTTTCTCAAGATGGACGATAAATGGTAGTTTATACGAATGAGAAAATCAAAATCTCGTTTTCCAAACCTCACATTGCTTAAAATGCAAGATTTTAGTATTTGAATACATCAAAATGTATTAAAAGGGGATTTAAAAAAGCGGAGTTTTAGAATCGCGATTTTTAAAACGGCATTACTTAGGTATATAATATGTGGTATATCGCAAAATTCACGGAAAGTTCGATTAAGTATAACTAAACCGAACCTATTTTCCAGTGAAAGTAGCCACTTTTGCAGAAAAATTTGAATTTCAGAAAAAAAACATGCGCTGAAATTGCTCGTATGTAAGATTTAAGATTATTCACTTTTCGGTGTCGAAACTAAAGCTAAATATATCACATACAACGATGCATTATTGATGAAAAATTTATTGCATTACAATGTTTAGGCTTTGCCATTAAGTGTGACAAACAATATCATTAAAATTGTTGTCTCAGGATAATTCGCAGCTTGCAACTCTTTTGATGTAGTTTTGAAAAACTTTATCGTACATGTCGATAGTATCTCGGCCATAGCTTGACTGTGTGTAGACCATTCTGGAAGCACGGTATTTCGCGTAGCCCCAGAGAAAAGAATCTACCGGTGTGAAATCGTACAAAAACGTAATATAACGTGACGAGGAAACTTCTCACGCAATATAGCCATTATAGGTCGTTTTGTGTGGCTTGTTGTCCCACCTTGTTGGAGCCACATATCGTCTAGGTTTATGATCTTCAATCGCTGGCCAAAAAAAAACTTCGTTATCATTCGACTATCGTCGAATCATCTGTCAGCAACCCTTGCCCTAGCAGCAAGAATATTTTCGACTGAAGATACTTTACGATGACTCACAGGCCTATAACGACATCAGTTACATTTCCAATCTTTACGACATTAACGTTTCCAAATTTATTCACAATTTAAGTATTTTTATTATGACGACCATAACCATCGCGTAAAAATATTATAAAATAAAATTAATAAAATTATGACACTTCAAAAGACACCTCAGTTGGACAGGTACCAAATGCCAGCACTACCAACTTGAAACCACAAAATGATTGACCCTTTATTTCTCTTAAAAGTGACAGGGTAGAGAGGCAATGATTGGGAAAACTCTGCCTTCGAAACTTACACCTTACACCACTCTGTCTTAACTTGCACTGAAAAACTGCGTTCTGCGAGTTCCCCCAGATTTTTCTTATTTCAGGAAAAACAAATCCTGGTCTAACCCAGGGTTCATTTTATGCAGTGAAACACATGTCCGATAGATCTTTCACTTCAGATACATCATCTCTAGACGTAAGTGGCAGTACATCTAATACAGAAATGGGTTAAACAAATTTTCGTAAAAGCTTCAGCTGGAATATTTCCTTCAATCCTTTTTTAGTTGGTATTCTCAATCGATTTGTAAGAAAATGAATGCAATATTTTTGATATCTCTCCGCGCTACTAAAATATAAATACGAAATGCTCTAGGTCTTAAAATAAATTGCTCAACTTTCAGGAAAAAAGTGCTGTAAATCCTCACGTTGCTAAAATCAACGAGTAGGTTCTTCATGGTCAATCACTCAATGTAGAACCACTCATGTAATGTATCTTTCTCCTGTTGCTAAAAATTTAAATTTCAGGATTTAATTTTTATATTCAAGTTGGACTTTTCTCCCACCTGGGCGTTCAGTTGTAATTGTAGCACAAGCCAAAAACAGGATAAAATCAAATCAGAGAGCATCTATTTTAAAACAAGCGGCTTCCTGGCTAGCATAAAGGACCAAGGTACTTCGAATCGGCCAAACATAACCTGGTCGCTTAGCATAATAAGCATCCTTATTTAGTTGGTTGCTGCTGGTTTTACAATTGCTCTTATCGTGTATGGGCATAATATTTCAGCAAGCAAGACGAATGTTTTGAGGTAGGGTTAACTTCACCTTTTTCCCCTAATCTCTATTGCGCCTATAAACAATGCCGATTTTTGAATTTAAAAACAAAAACTAATTTTGCAATTTAAGTATTGTGTTATCAGGGCTTTGATATGGGTTATCAGGGCTCAAAACCAAGGAGTTCACGAATGGCAAAGTATGTTCATCCACTCATCAACATTAAATCTTACCAAAAAGCTTTCAGCTGTCCAGAATAACTGTCCAAAGTTTCTCGAAGATTCTTTGTCCATTTTATAACCGGTATTGTATTTTTTTTTAACTTCGAGCAGTCTCAGGCGTAGTTTAAACCGTACAAAATTTGCGGTTCTAAGTTCTCATCTGCAAAGCCCGAATATTTGGAAGATGGCCTGTGAATTGGATTCTTTGAGATGCTGTCAATGTAGCTTAGTAAATAAGGGAGGAGGGCATCTTTGACTAGTTGCCCGATTGTCAGCCTTCAAATTATAAAAACTATTTTTTGAATAATTTTAAGGTATTTCTATACAATTTTTATTATTTTAATTTTATGTTGATGTTTTATTATTTTAATTTTACTATTTTAATTTTTTATGTTGTTTAAGTGTTGTACCTAAATTTTTTCAAATGGACGGTGGCAAATAAATTTTTTTTTGTTTTACGGGCTTTAAAATATTCCAATGCTTGGTTCGTGCAGATGTAAATTATAATGGCTCAATCGTAGGCATTTCGTGGCACTGCTTTTTAAGCGACATTTTTGAAAATTTCAAAATTTGTGAAAGCACTTCAACATTTTTAATCCGAATCACAATTGTTTTTATCGAATATATACCAAAACATGTGTTTCCAAATTCACCTTACGACTCAGTTCAAAAGTTACAGCAGATGCCAACGAACGAGCTGAAGGACGGTCAATAGAGCGATACTATAAGAGGTCCTTTTTTGCATGGACCGCTAAAAAATCAACAAAGAAAGTCGCAATAGCTTGAGGTGAGTCAGGCTAAGTTTTTTCGCTCTGTTACGTGCTGTGTCGTCCTTGCACATAGATGAGAGATGCATGGAAACTCAAAATTTTGGCGGAATGAAAACCGTACTTTGAGTACGTTTCGGAAGATATTCTACTCACATGGGGCGGTTCCATGAAAAAGAAAAGATCTTATCTTCAAATATAGCTAGTTAAAATCACACCTTACCTGGTCAGCACATACATAAACCACTACGTCAGGGCAATCCTAGTCTTACTTTCGTGGTAACGTGTTTTAAAATTAAGTAGGCGTTTCCACCTACGATCAACTAAAACTAAGCAACTAAAAGTGCTAAATAGTTATGAGAAGCATAAAGGTTCGGGATTTGCCACTTTAACTCCAGAAATTCGCTTCTTCTTGCTTGTCGGTTGAAGAGAAGAAGAAGCGGTACCCGATTTCAGGGACTAATTTGTTTGAGGCTATTAGATCTCCAGCGACCTGCCCCATTAGACAGACACGGGCAAAGAGCCGACCGGAGTGCTTGTACTTTCAGTCAGTAAAGCTTCTTTGCGCCACTTATTGATCAGCACCTTTCCCTCTTCTGTCACCTTACCTAACTGAAGCACCTTAGGAAAAGCTTTGTTTCCTTATACAGAATTAGCTTCCTGTATAAAGTTATTATTCCTATAACTATTCTTATATTATATTTTAGGTTAGGTTGGGTGGCTGCGCCCGCTAGGCAGGGGCATACTTAGACCAAGACAGGATATAGGACCGGAGTTACGAGCCCGAGGACCTATAAATGACAACTACTCATTTGAGTGGGAGTGGTCTAGGCAACCAGTGACGGTGTGAACCTGTACCGAAGGTCACCAATCGATTATTGATTGGTTGAGAACTTACCCGAAGGTAATGAGGGCTGGAGGGTAACCGTTACGGTGTGAACCACTGTCAGCAGGATTGAGGGGGACCAGTGAGATACTTTCTGAAGAAAGGGTGGTCTGGTAACTGCTGAAATCCAGATGGGAATTTTCCTTAAGGATGGGAGGGGCGAACTTGATGCGGTAAATGAGGAATGGTTTCCATGTGAGAAAAGCCCGGCAGGGGCAACCGATTTCGGTATAAGTCCGTGCCAACTGCTTCTCTGCTAGGAATTATCCTCAAGGGTGGTAGGGTGCAGAGGTACCCGAATTCGGTCTAAGCCCTTGCATGGGGGAAGTATAGCGCAAGAGGCTGGTGTAGGGTAACCGTCTTCGGTTACTCCCGTCGACTCCCGTTGGAATTGGGGTGGCGAAGGGGACGTGGAACAGGAAGGTAAGGGTATGATCCCTTACCAGTGGGAACTATGTGCTGGTGATCCCGAGGGGGGTGGAGGGGTGAGGGCAACTGAAGCGGTATAAGCCCACACCGGTCCAGCCCCGTAAGGGAAGACCAGAGGATGAGGTGGGGAAGGTAAAGATGGGAAGAATGGCAATCACTGTAGGAATACTACTAATTACGTTCTCGGGGGGTATGAGGGAAACATAAGGTATGTCTCCCCTTCACGTCGAGTCTAACTAGATCTTTAGATCTTTTGTTTTCTATGTCCCTTTAAGTGAAAGTTGGCCTCATGGATTGGAGAGTGCAGGTGGAATAACCGATTGCGATAAAACCGTTGCCGGAGGAGGATTCTTCGTTACGACGCTGATGTAGGGTAACCGTATCGGTGTGAACCCGTACCCGCAGGTGACTTTAGTCAGAAATTAGCCTTGGGGGGGATAGGAGAGGTAGGAGTAACCGAACGGTATGAACCCGTACCAGGGGGAGAATGAATTGGTGTTCCCATTAGAGCGGGAGATTTGAAGAGGGGAAGGGGGGGGGGGTGATGCGGAATATTTGGCGCTCCACTGTGAGGTGCTTGTTCGCCCATAGAATTTCCATATGGAGGAGGGATGGGTTTCGTGATACACAATTAGGCGTTTAGCCAGTTTGACCCGGAGAAAAAGTCCATTATCCTCTTTAGATCGAGTCGCGCTAGATCATTTAGATCTTCAAAGAAGTATTCACCTAAGGTTTTCCTTCTCAATGTGGATAGGGCGGGACAGTTGCACAGAAGATGAACCATAGTCTCTTCTCCGTCCTCATCCCTGCAGCTTCTGCAAAAATCATTGAACGGAGCGCCAATTCTTCTGGCATGTCGCCCTACCAGACAGTGGCCTATAAGGGACGCAATTATCTTTCTAAGATTCAGCCTATTGAAGGAGATGAGTCTCTTTGTATTCCTACGATCGAGCTCTGGCCAGATTTGTTTGGAGGAGAGACATGTGCTGATGTTATTCCACCTGTTGTTTGCCATTGCGATGGCTTCGACGTCCAGGTGGAACTTTATCGAGTTTATAGGTGCTGCCGGTTCCGTTGTACGAGTCGGGTTAGCATTAGCACCTTCACTAGCTAGTTCGTCGGCTCTGCAGTTGCCTGAAATATCCCTGTGGCCTGAAACCCAGCACAGGGATACTTCACACCTGACAGCAATCTCGTTGAGAGATTTTTGGCATTGTTTTACCAACTTGGATCGTATCGTTGGCGATTCCAAGGCTTTTATTGCAGCTTGGCTGTCTATAAAGAAAACAATAGCGCTACAGTCTATTGAGTTAATTGAACACCAGGCCGCGGCTTCACGAACGGCTGTAATTTCTGCTTGAAACACATTGCAGTGATCTGGCAGGCGCTTGGAGATGCATAGGTCTAGAGTACTGGAAAAGACTCCTGATCCTACTCCAAGTGCTGTTTTCGATCCGTCAGTGTAGATTTCTATTGCAGATGCATTTAAGACCTCACCTGACTCCCAGGCGGCTCTGCTTGGAAATTTGGTCTTAAATATGATATTGAAGTCGAAGTATCGGACAATGTAGGCCGAGTTGCGAATGATGGTGTCGTGGCCATTCAGGATGCTAGCCTGTCCCATGTTGTCACGAGTCAGTTGCAAGGATTCCCTAAGCCTAAGTGCTGCTTTCGCCGACATCACTTTACCAAAGATGTCAACGGGAAGAAGATGGAGCATTATGTCAAGCGCAGCCGAGACCGGTTTGCACTTTGGCGCAGCTCCACCATAATCAACAGAATCCTTTCTCCGACTTGGACGTCATCTAAGAGCCTGTTTTTTAAGCTTACTGACAATGAGGAGTAAGTCTTTTAAACAAGCTTATATTTAAACTTTTTAGGCGCTACAGCGAAAACTTGAGGAAAAAAATTTTGAAAGCAGAAGACTGACTAAAGTTTAAGTGTATCAGGAGAAAAGGTTGTCAAATGCTTCCTAGAAAAATTTGTTGGCCTTACCTTATTTTTCTTGTTAGCCTCTGTTCGCAGAGGAACTTCAGTCCAATTGAACATGAAACATAATTTTAGAATATAATCCTTCATGATCAGTTTTGTTCTTTTATTTGACTATAAGTCAAAAATCAAAAATCGCTGTAAGGAACCCGCAAGAGGTATGTTTTATTCGTACATCTTAAAGCGTTTTCGACATAAAAATGGATGTTTATGATGATGTTTCCACAGTACCTAACCCGAAAAGGAAGCGAGATCACTCATCTTTGCCGTTGTAATTTCATTGACCAAATATTTATCGACACATTTAATAATTACTCAACATAAAAAAAAATCTGATTAGCATCCAGTTTTACAGATTCATCACTCATTGTCTTCCATTGCTTGTACAATTTCTTTCATTCTTCATTGTTGCCAACGGCTTCAATTTATTTCCATTGTTGATCCAATAACAGCGATTTCAATTGACCGATAAGTCCATCATGACAATCATCGAACGGTAGCCATTAGAGGTCTTTTGAATAAGGTCACGTCATGGTGTTTGCATCCTGGGTAAAAAGAAGAAAAGGGTGAAATTATATTTTATTAAAACGAGTAATTTAACTGCTTACATTGAAGCTTTAAACATTCAAATTAACACTCCAATTTTAGAATGGTTATGCGGCGCTAGATGCTAATCGTGGATGCGACCTTCGTCATTCCTCAAGACAGGGTAATTGTTATCGGGAGAAATTTTATCTATAGGAAGTGAAGAAACATTATTTCGACTCGATTTAATTGGACTGTTATGTAAATAATTTTGCGTCATGGTCGTGAGTTTTTCTCAACAGAAGGGAGAAACAATTTTTTTAGATCTTTTCATCTTCTGGCAGCTTTAATAGTGTCCCTCATAAATGGGTGGTTTTTTAGCAAGGGGAAATCGGGCATAACCAATATCGACTCCTTCGGAATTATATACCTGCTATAGTGGGCATATTGGTATCTTTAAAAGATTTTGGAAGAGCCTCCGTCCAACCTAGTATTCAAACACAAAAAAAGATGTTTTCAACAGAAATATGAAGTTAAAATTTCCTATATAGGTAGGTGTAGTGTACCTACCTACGAACTTAACAATCAACTTAGGATTTCTTTCGAACTAGGCATGTAGGTAAGATGCGATGATGACATAAAAAAAATCAAGTAAATTTTTTTTTCATCTTACCATTTTCAGCAGCTGAAATTACTGTCATGAAAATCCAACCAATCCGCATCCGAATCCAACGTAAGTCCCCCATTGCGATTCATGCCAAGCCCGTGGCTTAGTGCCAATCTGCATTTATAAATCCGACGAATAACCAGCATCAGGTACATGACTTTTCCATGTTCAATTCTCGTTGTGATCAGTTGTTGATCTGAAAACAGCGTCCAACCAATCCGCAGATAGATCGGCCTAAGTCATTCCTGTCCTCTCTGCGTTTGTACCTATATCTGCGGATCAAAAAGATTTCTTATTCACTTTTTGCAATCTGCCTTCTACGGTCGCGTATACCTACGAATTGAATATGCAAAATGTACGTGCCAGCAGTCCCAGATAACTTGTGTATTCACTGATCGTAAGGTAGGTACCAACTTGCTACATCTGATGAATCTGTAATGAGTTGTAACCAGGCGGAGTTTGAATCGCAGCCGCATATACCCCAAAGAGTGGAGGGGATATGTTAATGAAGACTTGGGTGCTTGACAGTGGACACTTGTAAAAATCATGTATTTAAAATCAAATCAAAGAGGAGGAGGGACTTAGACTCTCAGCCATATGGTGGTCGGAATAATTTGCCTATAATTCGTATCTACTGTTCATGTATCTATATCTAGAGACATAAATCCAATCAATCAGCGATAGCATAGTAAATCACGATTTATCCGTGCATTCATCTGTCCAGAGTCCACACATTCATAAATATTAAGCGAACATATTTCATTGGGATCAGCAAAAACACTCTGAATGAAAATGTAGTTAGGTAAACATTTTTCATTGAGCCCCCCATTAGTCGTGTCGTCAGCTGAATAGGCTAAAGCCTGAGAAGAGCAGCACATCTTGTTCTCAGAATGGCATCAATCATATTCAATGACCAAACTTGTAAAAAAAAATTTTAACAACTTATGTATTCCTCTAGTTAGATATATAGAAAATGTTGTTAAGCAATGGAAAAGATACATTATTTGTCGCAT
The DNA here is from genome assembly GCA_947623515.1 of Neoascia interrupta. Taxonomy (NCBI): domain Eukaryota; kingdom Metazoa; phylum Arthropoda; class Insecta; order Diptera; family Syrphidae; genus Neoascia; species Neoascia interrupta. The sequence goes on from OX392462.1 coordinate 198,217,167, forward strand.
GTGTGCGATACAATTATCCACAAGTTGCGTGTTGATTCATCGATATATCGGTTACACTGCTGGAATTTTCAATATGCCTTAGCTTCCGTTCGATTGCCTGCCACTGTCAGTATGGGGCCTTTACCTCGTTACCGTGTATCTATAATTCAAAGATTTATTGCATATCCATCGCCAGTTGTACAGCAACGGCCTTTTGGTTTGCATATTTGGTAAGATATTTAAGCATTTTGATATATTTTTTTTGTTGCGGCGATCATTAAATTAATGAGACACCGATTCCTGCCCGCGTAAACTTCAATTAAAATTGCTGGAATCTGCATCAGAGGTTAATTATGAGTTTTTTTTTATAAATGAAAATATTTTGTTTTTATGATATTATTGCCATGTGATCATGAGCAGGTGCTTTGGATCATGGGGTTATGACTATACACCCCTAAAATGCAAAACCACATCAACACATACGCGGTTGGTTTTTACACTGGTTACACTGATCTTAATTGCGCAGTTTGTTTAAAATTCAATTTTTTATTAAAATTATTTCTGAATGTATTCTATATTCTCTTGCATACTTTTTTTGTAGTGTAGTCTACTGTTTTTCTATTGGGTGATTTTCTTGTTTTGTTACGCTATAGAAAGGGTGTTAAAAAACTTTACCTTTAATTTTTTTAGATTTTTTTATTTAAAAAAACTGCTATAAAAACATATAGATATTATTATATCTTTCCAATCGGTTGTGTTGGTCACCGTCCAAGTCTGCGTCTGACCCAGGGTATATAAAGTTTGCTGTATAGTTTGTAACGCAGTGAAATAATCACCGTAGACCCCTAAGATTTTTTAGAGACATGAATGAGGCCAACAGGAGAATCGTTTAAGCCATAACCGTCCGTCCGTCCGTATGTAAACAACTTTTGGGCCTTAAATTTTAAGCTAGAGACCTGAAAATCTGTAAGTAAACTGGAAGTCTATGGGACCAGATCAAGTTTGAAAATTAGTTGAATCCGCCCACAGACACGCCCACTAGAGGCCTGTATGTGTGACCATCTCCAATTTAAAAAAAAAAAAACTTTATTCAAACTTTAGCTGCCTATGTACCGAACTCCTGTGCAGTGTACCCTGCACATAAATGGAGTTCCATTAAAACAGGTGGAGAAGTTTAAGTATCTCGGGGTCTTTTTCACGAAAGATGGGAGGAATGATTCTGAGTTGTCCTGTAGAATTGGCCAAGCTGGAGCAATAGTAAAGGAACTGCGCCGGCCGGTCATCAGGAAAGCTGAGCTTGGAGTGAAAGCTAAGATCTCAGTTTTTAATTCAGTGTTCGTTCCGACCCTCATCTATGGTCATGAAATTTGGGTTATGACCGAAAGAATTAGATCGCGGGTACAAGCTGCCGAAATGAGATTCCTGAGGTGCGTTGCTGGTGTTACTCTAAGGGATAAAATGAGAAACGTCAGTATTCGTGGGTTGAGCAGCTACTTCTAGCAGCTAATGAGCAGCAATTCTCCGAGTGGAGCGATCGATTCTTCGATGGTTTGGACACGTTGTTCGCATGCCCCCTGACAGACTTCCTAGACAGGTCGAACTAGCCGAGATGCGAGCGCGTCGCCCTCTGGTAGGCCAAGAAACAGGTGGTGGGATTAGGCAAAGAACCTCTCTGAGTCCCGCCTGGGGATTGCGCCGGAGTCTCTTGAGTTGGTGGCGGAGGATCGGGAACGATAGAAAGACCATTTAGCCACCCTCGCTCCGCAACCCTTTTAAAGGATAAGCGGCCCTCGAAAATGATGATGATGATGATGATGATGTTAAAATGGTGCTAGCACACTGGATTTTAACGTTTACATTGACCATGCCCACTTTTTAAAGAATTTTAATTAAAAATGACTGTTTTTTGATAAATATATATGAAATTTGATAAAAAATTTTATAACAAAAGTTCTATAACAAAAGACGGGGTTTTAGTCCAAAATGTATGCAACCACCTAGCGTTAAGCATTCAACAGCTATATTTTTACATCCCGTACACTTTTTGGAGGCGTGGTAGTTTTTTTTTTGGTAGGGTCGGGTATTTTGCAATCCGGAGCTCCGGAGGACTGAAGCTTTTGCATACGCACTGTTGCACTTTCCAACTTGTTTTAAAGCAGCATCGTTTGAATCGGTCAACTAAAGTGTTTTCAAGCACTTCTAGGAAACTGTTTTCTATTACAAAACTATTATTGTTTTATTATATTTAAAAAATACAGAGAAAGACATACATTTTCTTGTTTTTTTTTAACTTTTAAAAAAATTAAATCAAAAGCAAGTTCGATTTTGTTCCATTATCTTTAGATTTTTATTTTCAATTTTAAAGGGTGGTTAAATTTTAAGGGCCGATGTTGAATGTGAACCACACCTAAACGTCAAGTTTTTTTCTGCATTTCATTTGACATTTGTCAATTTCAGACTAACTCAATTTGAACCATGGAAAGATGCATAATCGAGCAGCGCGTTAAAGCTATTCAGGCTTATTATGAAAAAAGGCGTTCAAATCAAAATGCATATTGTGCACTTCGTGATTTTTTCGGTTAATTTAATCGTCCAAATGTGCGTACAATCGGAAAAATCGTTCAAAAATTTAAGCGAACCGGGTCTGTAGGAGATGGTAAAACACCAGTGCATGCTCGTACAGCTCGTACTTCAAAAAATATTGCTGCTGTTCGCGATAGTGTGGCTGAAGACCCGCCCACCTCAAAATGATGCCGGTCAGGCAGTTACTGTGAATGGTGTTCCTTATCGTGATATGATAAACGAACTTTTAATGCCATGATATGTGCTTTCAGCAGGACGGTGCCAGTGCCACTTGCCACACAGCTAACGAAACAATGGCTCTTTTGCGCGACCAATTCAAGGGCCATGTTATCTCACGTGGTGGCGATGTCAATTGGCTGCCAAGGTCATGTGATTTAACACTGATAGATTTTTTGTTTTGGGGTTATTTGAAAGAAAAGGTGTACGTCGATAAGCCAGCAATAATTCAAGAGCTTTAGGATGAGATTATTCGGCGTCATCGAACATTTGGACCATCTGATGGAGGTGTGCCGCCTAGGTCGCGGCGGCCATTGGGCCGATATTTCGTTCATAATTGAACCATACCCATAATATCATAATAAAAAAAAATGACAATAATTTCCTAAATAGTTTGTGTTTTATTCAAAATCAACATCGGCCCTTAAAATTTAACCACCCCTTACAATCACCTGCCTTAGCATTAGCCACTTTTCCTTAGTTCTGAGGACATGGATTTCTGAGATAACAGTAAAACCCGCTGGTTTTTATTTTGCTTGCTTGAATGGGCTTCAAAGGCGGATGAAGATACTTTAGGCTGCTTCGAGACAAAAATTCTTCGGACGATTTACGATCCCGTCTGCATAGACGCAAAGTGGAGGAGGAAATATGACTTCGAACTGCTCCGTCATCAAGAGCGGATGGACACCAACGCCCGGCCCGGAAAATCTTCGAATTAACCCTGCAGGTACGGCGCAGTAGAGGAGCACCGAGACTCAGGTGACGCACGCAATCGGGAGGCGACGTCAGCCAACTACGCGTGCAAAACTTGAGACGGCTAGCTAGAGACAGAGCTGGCTGGCGAAGCTTGTTGGCTGAGGCCCAGGGTCACCCCGAACTGTAGGCCCACCTTGGAAGTAAGAAGCTGCTTGAATGGGCTTACAAACCTGGGTTCGAAAACGGTTTGTCTTGTAAACTTTACATACTTCAGACAAATTTAATCAAAATCGTCATAGCCGTCAAGGGACTAGTAACCTTTAAAAAATTAAAATGTTTTTTTAGCTTTTGAGTCAAATCTTCAAAGTTTTTGAATATTCGCAGTTTGCTATAGTTTTGTATAAAATTTTAGAAGATGGACTGTGCCTGTTATTTATTTAAAAATCATGCTTTATTCTATTTTGGAGATACATGGGGAGACATATATTCTTTTGACCTTTTTTATAATGTTGAAAATTTCAAATCCATAAAACAAGTACATTATGCATTTTGATTTTTTTCCAATTCTCTTTAGACCTTTTTTCAAATACACAACCACATGGGCAATCATAACCTGCTTTTCTTAAATACTATGTGCACCGGTTTTCGCGTAAAGGGTAAATCAAACTCTTTTTGACTCCGTTTTTAAAAATGCTTAGAAAATCTTAGGTTATAAACGACAATTTTAAAATTTTTTAATTCAGGCTGCTTTCCTTTTGCACGCTTTGTAATTAAACCAAATTTGAACGAGGTCGCTTTACCGTTAAGATACTAAAAAAATGTTATTGATTTTTTTTTTATTTTTTTGTCTTAAATCTCGGAAGTGTTTGAATTTTTATACCCCATCCCATTGGATAGGAGGCATATTAAGTTTGTCACATAGTTTGTAACACGGTGAAATAATAATGGTAGACCCCCAAGACCTTAAGGGCATATGATCGAGACCGAATTCTGAATCAAATGAGCCATGTCCGTCACATGTTTTTAGGCCCTTCAATTTTAAGCTAGGGTGCTGAAACTTCGTACGTAAGGTCCACGTCATGCAAAGCAGTACAAGTGTGAAATTGAATTGAATTGAATTTTTGAAATCCGCCCAAAGACACGCCCACAATCGGTCTAAATTTGGAACTACCTCCAGAGTTTTCAAAATTGTAAGAAGTTCTAAAAGGCTGAAATTTGCCATTTAGCGTCTCCTAATTAATGTAAGACACAAAAAAGACAAATTTAATTGGTAAACCCCCTCTAGTGGGCGTGGCATCTATTTTAAGGGTAAATTTTCAAATGCAGTTTACTCAATATTTTTGGTGGAAATTTAAAAATATTTTATGTAGAAAACGCTTGTTTATACTAGACTTTGGTCCACGCCCACATATGGAGGCAAAATTGAAGAAAAACCTAAAATTTTCCGGAAAAACTTAATTTGGACTGGCCTTGAGCCTAATTTAAAGCATAAAACAAAAAAAGTAGCAGGTTAGGTAAACGAGACTTCAGTCCAGATTTCTTTGACATAAAGTTTATAGTCACGCCCCCTTTTAGGGGTTGATTTTTCCAAATTATTGAATTTAAATCAAAAAATTGCATTTTTACATACATTTAAGTGTAGCTTGAAAATATCTGTGGAAATATCTTATAATTAATAGTTTGTAATCAGGCGCGGTTGGACCACGCCCCTTTTCGAAGTTTGCATTACTTAATATAATGATTGCAAATAGCATTGCCATCAGTATTTTACAATGTGGGATAGGATGGGGTATTCAACGGTCCGTTTTACGGACTGTAACTTCTGCGAACGCACTGTAGCACTTACTCACTGGTTTTCTTATGATTTTTTCTCCAAACAAGACCGGAGATATGGAGACACAAACACGTTTTTTCTTGCATTTTTAGGATTTTTTCGGATATGTAAATAAAAAAAAAAATTCAGAAAAATATGACTTAAGCACTTGGTTTACAGCTGTTCTATACTTCTGTTTCAATATCGGCTTTGTGCACTAAGCGGTTCAAAAGTTATAGCTTCAAACACTTTGTAAAACTTAATCCTTTTTAAGCTCTTTATTTCTCAAAAACTTTTCAAGACTTAAGAAAAATTAGAGGTTTCATTAAAGTTCTCTATTTACTTAACCTAACTTTCGTTTTTCTAGTTTTTGCCTGCTAAACTCCTTAAAAAAGTATTGAAAAACATTTAATCAATTTCCCACAGAAACTTCAAACTGTAATTAAACCGTTTTTTTTTACTTAAAACAAAAGCCTCCGTGGAGTTCCCAGACTATTTCGGCAGTTTAATAACACACTAAATTTTGTCTTTCTTAAACCGTTATCGTTCAGAAGCTACAACGCTATTCGTCAGACGGACGGATGGACTAACAACGTAGTGATACAATCAGAGGTATTTTCTCCATTTTTGGTCGAACCGCTTAAAAGGAGGAGAAAAATAGTTCCCGGTACAACATAGACACTGTTGAGCAAGTACGGAACATGAAAACCCTGCTCACTCACGCTAGTGTTATGCCTTCGGAAGATCGGAAAATCTTGTGGACTAAGGTGCGGAAACTACCAGCAGCAAAGTCGATCAGCCTGAATCCGCTATCGGTGGTCGCGTCGTGTATGCTGTGCTTCCGACTAAAGATACCCCCTTACCCAGATTGGTATTCAAATGGCCAAGAACAATCTTATTTTCATAGCTAGAGCAATGCTCATACCATTGCATTGACCAGGAGTTATAGAGCTTAGGGGCAATCTGGTAAATAGCCAATATGGCCAAACTACCTACTATAGTTTCGGTCCAATGGTTTCTTGGACCAAACTTCTAGGAACATCCTCATCTCTACCAGGAAATACTAGCCTGTTCATATGATACAAAAAGCCAACCACACATTAAACTTTCCCAACGAAACATCCTCTTACTTAAGCCGGAAATTACTCTTCGTTCACCAAAGTTTCATAGAAAACTAAAGTGCCGTTTATATCCCCCATCCTTGGGATCTTACAAAGTGATTTAACCTGTTGTAAGTAAACGTGTTAGTGTATAGATAAGAACAGTTCCACCTGCACACTCTTGCAATCTGTAAGCTTGTCTAAGATAGCTTGAGATAACAGACCCAGTTGTCCTCTTAAAATATTCACCCCCAGGATTAACTCATTTTAACTTGCTAACGCTTTTATTATAAGACAGACTGTTAGACATCCATTGTCTATACTCAAAGACTGCATTTAATAAGACATTAATGTGTCCACACTAAAACTTATAATGCATCTTTGACTATTAACTTTATGAGCTGGAACACTTATACAGACACCTCCATGCATTGCTCAATGGCTTACATGGATCCCCAGGTGAGGTGTCTGACAAACAATCGTACAAGCTTAATTGTTTATTTTTTCGTGCTGAAGAACTACATCCACGATCCACCACATTTGTACTTAGTCTGCACTTAAAACAGTGCTCGGAGCAATGGTTTAAATATTTGCGTGTACCTCATTAGTATCTTATGCAGCCTTCTGAATGGTTGACAACAAATTGCAATTTTTTATGTAAAACGTCAAAAGAATTATTGCCGTCAAATAAATAAACCTAGACCCACAGCTAAAGCGTACAGCAGGCAGTACGGTTTACAGTGCACCCCTGGGCAATTTTACATTTGATTTGTGGGCGATTTAATAAAGACCTCTCTCCCTCTCTCTCTGTTGCACCACCTCTCCCTGTTAGAACTAAGACAGACAGTGGCAGAGTGATAAGATACTAAAACACGCTAGGCTATCATTTGTGGAGTTAAATGCGTGTACTTCTTTATACATTCAGGAGCATTTAAACAGTAGACTATATCACTTTTACGAGCATCAATGTAAGCAGCAGTTTTATTTAATAGTTTTTAACATTAAATTTTTGACCTTAGAAAAAGTCTGGCAGAACTAGTCGTTAGGACTACTAGGCTGGGCGGATGTACAACTGCAAACCTTGCTTATTCAGTTGCGTACATTTACGTTGGAGAAAAACTTTTCTTCTTTATTGCTGACTTCTACAGCTTCTGGTTATTTCGTGAAGGCAGCTCATTTATTATATGAAATATAACCCAGGAACGAAAGAAGGAAATGGATAGTTTTCATCAAAGTGACTAAAAAGTGTTTTTTAAGTACCCAAATGAAAGTGTTCTTTAGTTACCTATTTTATAAAGATTTAATACTTACATCTTAAATTTATTTCGATTTAATGAAGTTGTATTCATTATTATCATGCATATTGGTTTAAGAAAAATGCGAGCCGAGACACAGGTAACATGTAAATTGTTACATTTTGTTAATTTTGTTGGGTGCGCAGAAAACTTTTGATGTTGGAAAAAAATTCTTATGTTAAAAAATATTATATACGGTGCAATACCTTGAAAAAAAAGACCTTCGAGTCATGCACGGAGTGGTGTATCGCCTTTTTTTGAAGGATAAGCGTACAATGATTGCTTGATTAACTTATAAAAGGTTGTTTTAGCATATTTACCACTTTATGTTTTTTATACCCTAAACAGGGTATATTAAGTTTGATGTATAGTTTGTAACGTAGTGAAATAATATCCGTAGACCGCTAAGACCTTTGAGAGATATGATTGAGACCGACAGGAGAATCGATTAAGCCATGTCCATCCGTCCGTATGTAAGCAACTTTTATGCCTTAAATTTTAAGCTTCTCTAGCTCAAAGTTGGTGGGTTGGCTGGAAGTTCAGTCCTTCAGATCAAGTTTGAAAATTAGCTGAATTCGCCCACATGCACGCCCACTAAAACCGATGGTATCTGCGACCATCTCTAATCTAAAAAAATAAAATAAATAAATAGAGTGGCGCAACAGCTCGAGGTGAACCAGGGCCAACTTCTCAACAATGTATGCTGTGTGTGTTGATTTCTCCACATACAAGGGGACCTACAATTTTTTGCCGAATGCGAACGGCACCTTGAGAAGTTTTTTAAGACAAATTGATACTCTCGGAGGCCGTGAAAAAGAAAAACTCTTTTTTTTCAGGTGACGATGGCAGGATTCGAACCCAGACCTCCGGCGTAGTAAGCACACACACTAACCACTACGCCACGGCACCCCACTAAAAAAATTAGCTATGTTTTAGCTATGTTGCTGTTGTGCCAGCGCACTCATTTATGGTATGCAACATTGCCCTGTTATTGTCTTTGAAGTAGAGGAAAAAGGTGAAGCTTTTATTGACCACGCCCACTTTTTTAAGGGATTTTAGATGACTGTTTTTCAATATATACATATGAATTTAGACTATATGACAATTTCATGATGTTATATGACAAAACTTCTAGATACAGTGGTGGAAATTCGATTACGAACAGCAACATTTCTTTTTATTTCTAATAAAATTTAATTATTTATTAAAAAAATTTGGATGTAAATAAAACCATATTGATAAGTTGAAAAAAAAACAACACAAAATTTTACTGTTAGATAAAAACTTTCAGGATACAGAAGCCGAACTTTTTAAAATGATGAAAAACATGTGGAAGTTCGATTATGAACAAATGCAGCTTTAATGGTTTTTCAAAATTTCGCTGACTTTTTAATTTTTTAAACTATTAGAAAGAGAATATAAAACAAGTAAGTACGTGCAAGAGTTCGTCTGTAACGAACTTCAAAATACCCGACCCTCTTTAGCCGTTAACACCAAATTTAAAACTTTTTGGTCTGATTCATATACTGAACGTCAATTATTTGTATTGGCCACGCCCCTAAAAAAGGGCGTAGGAAGGGCGTTAAAAAAATGCATTAAAAGCGAATATTTATACTTAAAAAAACAGTTTTTTCCCAAAAACGCCCCCTAAAAGTGGGCGGAGCTCAATGCTTTGTGCGCAATAAACTTAGCAAATGGTAATACCTTGAATATTTATCTTAAAATTTTTTTCAATTTAAGATGAATTTCCCAAGAAATCAGGTTTTCAAAGATTTCAGATCTTAAAAGTGGGCATGGTCAATAGAGTGGGCAGTCCAATTTTTATCTAATTAAAAGCTTCTGGTCCATATTGCTCTCCACCAAAATTTGAGTTCATATGTTTTGTCTATCTTAACCAAAAGGCATTTTGAAATAAAATGTAAATTTGAGGTTGTCTGACATTCAAGCACATTGTGGGCGTCGCAGTTGGCGGATCATCTCAATTTTCATATTTTGTCTTCTACAAAATAAGAACTAAGCAACGCTGCAAGTTTCAGTTTCCTAGCTCAATTTTAAAGACCTTAAAATTACCGGACGGACATGGCTTAGTCGACTTACCTGTCGATCTCGATCATATCTCTAAAAGGTCTTAGGGGACTACGGTGATTATTTCTCTGTGTTACAAGCTATCCGTTAAAATTAATATACCCTCGGTCGGGTATAATTAGTAGGTAACTAGGCGATTTGAGCTTAAAAAGCTATTCGAGTGGCTTTGTTGTCAATCAGAGAAGCTGAGAAGCTTAAAGTTCTTACCATATCAATTCCAAATCACCTTGCGGATGTCCTAGAAAATAGAGGCGGTTCCATTCTTCATAAAGGTTGCCATTTTGCAAAAACCAAATCAACTAAATTTAGAAAAACCGCTAAAAGCTGAAGGAAAAAAAATCAAATTAATGTTGCTGTTAATAATCGAATTTCCACCACTGTGTTTGCATTTTCGAACTTTTTCTTTTATGTGGGCGTGGCGTTAGAAAAAGTCATATTTTGAGTTAAAAAGGCGGAGTTTTAGGCCGATATGTATGCAACCACCAAGTACAGCATTCAACATTTATGTTTTTATATCCCACCCACTTTTTGGAGGCATGCCAGTTTCCTTTTTTGGTAGGGTAGGGTAATTTGCAATCCGTCACAAACGCACCGAAGTTTTAAGATACGCACTGTTGCACTTTCCCCTCTTGTTTTTTAATGATTTTATACCATTAAAACTTTTCAGTTTAGACTCTTGTTTTGCTTATATATTTATATTATATTTCGAATTTTAAAGAAGAAATATGTGCATAATATCTGCGTATACGAGCCTATAAATGCCGCCGTTAGTAAATTAACAGACATCTTTGAATATTTTTCCGATTTTTGGGGTTAAAACTCTTAAAAATATTCTTTTACTAATTTAAAGGTAGGTGCTGCTTTAATTGTTTTTAATTTTATTTTATTTTTGGGCGAAGTTTAAGTAAAGGTACTTAAATTTTATCGAAATGCAGGGTAACAAATACATTAATTTGAATTATTCTTTCGAAAAAAAATGACAAACGTGTTTGTTTGCAAAATTTTTACATATTGTGGCTTGCTACACAAATGGTATGTGCTTTTGTAAAATTTAGTTGATAAGATAGAAAACACTCAGAAGTTATAGGAATTTTTTAAAGACCCGTTCTAAGGAACAGTTTAGTAAATTAACTTAAATGATTTTACGCGCTTCTTAAAAACCATACAATCTTTCAGCCGCTATATTTTTCTTTTTTTTCAATCCATAAAAAGGCTGTTCAGCACCTTTTTTTGAATACTATTATTTTCTTTTTATTTTCATCGTCTTTGCGCTATCAATGGCTATTTTTCCCCAACACTCTGAGTGGCAGGTGTTTTAGTTATCGGTTATAAATGCGGATTTCTAAATTTGTTTCTTAAACCGTCTCAGAAAATTTGAAGTTAGTAACGTCATTTTTGAAAGATCTTAAAAATTTTAGAATTCTCTTTATACGTTTTATATACAAACCAAATTTCATTATAATCGGTACTCCCGGTTTAGACACCAGAGCATTTTGAAAAATAATTTTTGAAATGTTTTTAAAGTTTTCGAGCTAAATCTCAAAATCTGCTAAACATTCAAAATTTTCTTAAATTTTCGATTCGAAAATTAAAAATAATAAATGATATGTGTGATTTTTTTTAAATTTAAATTTAAAAAGAGATATTGGCGGAGAAAAAGTATTTTTTACGATTTTTTTTTCGAAAAAACGTTTGAACTACTTCACCAAAATTTGATTTTACCCCTTGCTTCAACAGTGGTTCTTTTATATGTTTGCCCAAAATTGGCTTTTTCAATAAGGTGGTCAAAAAGTTATGAACTTAAACACGTTAAAAAACGGTACTTATTTTCCATTTATTATTTCTGAAAAACTATACTCAATATTTTGCAAAAATCCGATTTAACTATGAAAATCCAGTATTGTTTTAGTGCATGTTTTAATTTGCTTTTTACTGACTGTAGAACCTTACAATTTAAGGCCAAAGCAATTTTTGTCTTTTTCCCCCTAAATATGCAAACAGTAAATTACCCGTTATGAGTGTATGAAAAAAAATGTTCTTGTATGCATTCTCATTTTTTTCATGGATTTTGGAGGTGTACCAAATTTCATCTTTGTATGACTTATTGTTTAAAAGTTACAGGTGCGGACGAACAAATAAGACCGCCAACGAGGACCGCTAAAAAGATAAAGCAAAATTCTGCCCACCCAAAAGTCAAGCTAGAAGCAAGTTATCCTGGTGTTTTTGGGTTGCGTTGGTTTGCCTGAATGTAGCTAACTTTGCTATACTTGCCACAACACATATTTAAGGATTGGAAAAGACATCTCCTAAAATGCTGAATAGATCCGCATTGCAAATTATTTCTTATGTTTAAAATTGATTACAAATCAAACTCTAAATCACCCTCTCCGAGCATAAAATCTTTTCTTCTTACTTCCAAGATTCAACTGTATATGCACCCACCATTTAAGAGGATGCTATCGCTATAGAGAATACTATCTGCAAAGGATTAAAAATTAGTTTTTGCCAAAAGAAATGTTAGAGTAGACTCTTCACAGGTGTTTCACATGGGACGTGACAGTATGATCATCAGTTGGGCATATGTCACGTCTTGCCCAAAACATAAAAATCAGCCAATTCCACGCGAGATTAAAAGAAAAATTGGGAGAAATATATTTATCAACGAGCCTTCGGTGTCATGTTGATGGTTCAGATGGAACCGAAAAGATGTTAACAAATATTAATTCCGTGGCTAGGATAGAATTTTAGTTTCCAAAAAAGTAACATTATTACCAGCCAATTAGTTTTTGCTTCCGAGTAAATTGGGACATTCAGTAAAAATACTCATAAACAGTTCGCTCAGAACTAAACCTCAGAGAGTTTCTACTTTAGAATTTGCATTTTACTAGCAGGCACATACATGCTGTTTTTCTGCTTCAGAGCTCATTATACCCTACCCAGGGTATATTAAGGTTGATATATATAGTTTGTTACGCAGTGAAATAATCACCGTAAACCTTTTTGCGATATGAATGGGACCGACAGAAGACTAAGCCATGTCCGTCCGTCAAGTGGATTCAAAGAAAGGCGTAGCACTAGAAAAAATCTAGAAAAACATCTCTTTAGAGATACTGAAAAAAGTAGATCTGGACAATGCACATCGCATTTCACACACAATTTATTGATCTCATAGATGATAGGCCCTTAAACAAAGGTTAAAAATTATATTCCTTAAATGAGAAGAATATTGGCAATGTCATCGTTATTGGTTTTTGTGATACCCAGAAATTGTGTACTCGCAGGGTAAAGTCAAAGTATGGCATAAGGACTGAAATTATAAGATTGAGGTGCCATAAACTTACACTACCCTGCGAAGAATTCACAATTTTCAAGCCGAACTTTCTAAGACTAACAAAGCAACTCAGTTTTGTTAATCTTAGAAAATTTCCAACAGCTTCAACAAACTTCCGGTATAGAAGCCTCTAGAATTCAAATGGCATTAGGGTCCCGTGTTGAAGTCACAACTCACGTGATCTGTATGAAAGTGTATCGATTGAGATTCTAGATCCAATCTGCGAAATTAAGGAATGTTTAGGAATGCTGTAGCTAACGCTGTTGCTGTAACTTGCATATTGAGAAAAAAATATGATGCTGTAGCCTAAATACACGTTTATCATATCTGTTACTAGGTTAAAACATAAAACGAAGGCGGAAATAAAAGTATGTGTTCCACCTTGTATTTTTTGTCACTTATAACAAATCGTCAATGTTTGAAAAACGTCCTGTCGAAGTTGAATCATTTCAGCTACAAATTTCAGCTTCAGTTTTGCATAGGTTTATTAAATTTTTAATTCAGCTACAGCTAACTGAGCTTCAGCTTCGCATTCTGATCTGGGCTTAATGCAAATCAAAAGAGTTGGGGTGCGAACTTTTTGTTTACCTCTTTTATGAGACCTCTTCTAGTGTGTTGAAACTCTGTTATTGGACCCTGGATAGTACCAGAGAGTCATTTTTTTTGCGTCGTCATAAATGCGACAGTATCTATGTGATGCCAAGGGTGCGTAGATCCTCTGCATTATCAAGTATCGACGTTATCCCATGTAAATCGCAGTTACACATAAGAAATATCGGAAAGCGTTCTATGAATAGGATCATACGTTTTTGCTTTGTTGTATTTTGACCATAGATTCATACGCATAACATAGTTGTTTAGTATTGATTTATATGAGGATGGCTTAAAAAGTTTGTCTCTAAAGGAATTTCGAGGATATTAAGGCCCTTTTCGCGCCAAGTGGATACAGGTCAGGAAGACCTTTAATTGGCCATCTAGCGACGCCAGCTATATTGGCATTATTAAACGAGTTTGGAAGAAGTTATATCTACGGCTTAAATGGCAAAGCTAGATACCTAGAAAATGGCAAAGCTGGCATACCTAGAACACCATCTGCCATCCTTCTGAGTTAAATCTTTCTGTATCCAGTTATTTAAGGACTTTATTAAGAACCAAAAGCCATTAGATTATTAAACTAACATCAACCTAGTGGCCGGACTTATTCCGTTCGGGGAGTGTCACCATATCCTCAATACATTGACCATCAAATACATCAGGGTGAAGTTGATTTCTATGCCAGGACACGATATTCAGGGGTTGGAAGCCTTAGAGGCGAACAGACCTGATTTCAGACTGTTCTGTAAAGCTCTTACTGGGCATGCAGAATTATTCAAACACAAGTCACTGCAGACGCTGTGGAGAAGCAGCACAAGGTTAGGTTAGGTGACGTGGCTGTTCCCGCTCAGAAGAGGTTCAATTAGACCAAAGGAGGTTTATTTTTAGCTGTATACCTCTTTTCGCAATACCGGAGCTACCAGTCCGAGGAGGTAATTGGGGAAAGCTAAAGGCAACCATTGTCAATGGCGATAGTCGATGGTCCAAAAAAGGAATGAATGTGGGAGTAACCGTTTCGGTGTGAACCCATTTTAGCAGAGCTAAAGGGGCCAGTGTCAGACAAAAGTCTGATTGTCAGATTTGAGTTTGCTTAGAGAATAAGCTACAGAAACTATGGAACACTTTTTGGCATAGAGTATCCTGTGCTTACTTTCTGCAGAGTCTTATTGAGAAACGCTATTCTTGAGCATTAGAATTCATATTGCGGTATTCTATGTGGAGTGGTTATCAGAACTATGAAAATAGCCGTACAAATCTTAAGATCAAAGTGGAGACGCTCACAAACAAAAAATTCACGCATTGGTAAAGTGATGCCGAGGGGTCCATAAGGCTATAGATACCTGCACTATGAATTATTGAAGCCAGCGCCATCGAAACTCTCTCAAGCAAAAAATTCCATAAAAAGGATCAGCGCTGGAGTTGATATTAACTCAGAGCACAAAAGCAGGCAGTACCTCAGGAGATGATTTAAAATTCCAGTAAGGAATCTTGTAACAACAACATCTTTCACACCTTCTTCACGCCACACCCACATCTTCTGCCATAACATACCTATACGAGAAAACCATAAACATCAAATTCCGTCCCATAGTGCCAAAGGACGCCTTCAACTATATAACGCAAGGCCTATAGGAACGTTTGTACCTTCCTTCAAAGATGGCAGCCGAACATTGTAAAATTATTCATTTCAATTGTGTCGGCGCGGATCAAACGCCAGGTCCAATTGCAAAACACCATACGCAAAGGAAACGCCGATATCAAAGTGACATCGTTATTCCTGATGCTTTAGCAAATAAGGAATTGCTTGAATATTTTATGGCTGCGCTGCGGCCGATAGCGCTAGCATACGCCGAACGTACGCCCGGACTGTATAGGCGACGGTGAGTGAGGCCGTAGGGCGGTATACTGCAGGATGATGAGCATGATCTCCATCATGTGAACCGGCCACCTTACATACATGCACGCATGAATGTGTTCCCAAAGCTGTTCGGCGTTTCGGTTTGACAACAAAAGCGCTCTCCACCACCGCACCGAGGAGATATACTCTATGATCATCATGGGCCATGTCCACAATCGGAAGATTCAATGTCTCTCTTCGCGAGTTGTCACTGGTGAGATCAACTGGTTTTCTGTCTCTTGTTCTTGCTGCTGCTGGCCCAGAATTGCATCACGACAATAATCGCACAATTATAATAAAAATAATCACAAGGAATCTGAGCGCAGAGCAGCCAAGGAATGACGGCCGCCTCTGGGCATGCGCAGCTAGCTCACTGGATAATCCACAATTTTCCACGATTAGCTGATTTTCATTTGATGGCGAGTAATTGGTAATTCCTTTTTCAACTCAGTTTTTTTTTCCACCAGACTCCTCGGAAGGATGTTGTACTGTATACCTTGAGAATAATTCAGTCTTTGGCCGGGTTTTTTTTTGTTAATAATGTTCCCCATGTAATGCGCACTGAATATGGGGTGCGCAGTAGCGTAAGCCTCCAGTTTAAGGTGAAATTATGCGAAAACTATATGTAGGCTTATGTACATGCGTGTATCTAAGGCATTCGTCATTGGGAACCACCCATAATGATCTTAAATCAAAATCAATTAAATCTGCTTGGCTAATGAACAAGCTGCAAGGAGAAAAATAATTTTACAATCTTGAAAATATTCCCACGATTTGTCTGCTACATGTCACAGACACTTGCTATGTAAATCCTAAATAAGGTGATTAGCAATTGCAGTCACATTCGCGCATAAACATTGTTTGCTCAGCGCTGAGTGCGTCTATCTGTATCTCAGCATAGGCAGCCCATCAGCGAGACAACTACTAGGCATGTTGAACATGAAACTTCGCTATGCCATCGAGGTGTACAGCTTGTCGTGCATCGATCGAGCCAACTAACTAAGCCCTAGATCTCAATCCGCGCATACAGTCGATTATACATACATTAATCACAGCTCCGCTCCCCCAGCGCAATGGGGTCGACATCGCAGCTCTGTATAAAATGTTGCAATTAGCATAAATGAATCTAAATTACAACACTCACAAATCTCTAGACATTCTATCTATAGTCGAGATTGCCAAAAACGGGGACATGACTGCGCAGCGAAATCCTGTATGTTTCTGTCATTCCGGCATGTTAGAAAAGCCTCGAAAATGGATAGGTCGCGCAGCCTAATGACGTGTAAACAACACTCGAGTTGCGGCCATATAGGTGGACGCGATTCACAGTTTAATCCTCAGTTCGATGGTAATTATCAACTGAATACTCTCGTCCGTCCGTGTGATGAAAGGTGACAACGTTTCAATTCCATTAATCATTTTCGACGCGCACCGAAGAGCTGAAAAGGGGTTTCCCCCCTTTTGGGCTTAGATACAGTCTCAGTCCCACATTACGAAAATTAGATGAGTCTGTGTCGGGTGTACCTATGGCGAACATGGCTTATGATGTTGTTCTTTTGACGTGCGCATAATCCGTGCCTATGAATACCGTCGCGGGCTCACGATGACTCGTCGAATGGATTCAAATTTTGTTTGAAGGGATTACAAGGCCGATGAATATTCTAATTAGCGTCGTTTTGTTGTTCCTTCAGATTTCGTGGCGGACGATAATTTTTCATGGCTGCTGATGTTTGGTGTTTTGGGTTTTGGCTCATTTACATCCGGTTGGAGTGCTTTGACAGGCGACAAAAGGGCACATGTTCCCCATAAGAAGATATAAGTCTGGAATAAGGTAAATATCATTAAGGATTTGGAATAAAGTCTTTTACAACAGAAAAAGAAGTGACACCCGATCAGTGCACTTGTATACCACTGAAAGGCTCCTGTGATGGGCGAATGCGCATCGTAGCTTGCGCATCGTTCATTGAACTCGAATGCAATCATGGAAGCTTGGTGTTTCTGGACTAGTAGGTCTGCTTGTTTGAACTGAAGGGAAACATTAATCGAGTTGTAATCTTAGTCGTTTTTGGTATCCGCAGAAATAGGTGCCATCTCCAAAAATTTAAAAAACTGCAAACTCCGCGAAAAGTAGTTCAGATTGTCGTCCTCAAGAGCTTACTTTAGCATTGTAATTTGTGCGATAAAGCTTGTCCCGTTTACTTCGGTATATGTTCCAACATTTGATATATCCCAACATTTGTGTATGTGCTTTTGACATCAGAAATATATGTACAGTTTCGTATACTTTTCATCATAACCAGGGTTGTTATCACTGCTTCACGTTATGTCTATGTCATTGTTTAGTTCAATAAGCGCATCTTAATTCCGTCTCATACTCCTTATTAAATGAAGAGCCTTGAATATGCCTGGAATCAAAAAAAATTATTTGTATTGGGATTTCCAAAAATGAGTAAAAGAAAAGATGGATGTTTTCGAAAAGAGACAGTCTATTACCACGTACCAGTACAGCCATGGAAAGCTTATTTTAAACTATAATATAATACCTACGAGCTCTTACTTACTTTCGGGAAGATCATATACGATCATAATCACTATTCTAATTATAGTATTTATACAAGTTTTTTATAAATACAGTGAAAGCACAATGAGTTAAGCAATATCGATAATAATGCATGACACAATTTCGTCTACTGTATTGCATTAAAAAGCACACCACACTCTTATTGGCGGACAGAAATTAGGACAAACTGTCGCAAAAGACTTAGTAAAACAGAAAAAATATAAAAAATTACCGTCTAGTATAAATATATACGCGGAGCAATCCGTCGGCTTTTGTTAGAATTCTATTTGTTAATTAAAATCTTTTCTGGACATATTTTATATTCTGTCGTGTACTTCTTTCGTATTTTGCAGTCTACTGTTCTTATATTAGGTGATTTTAGCGGTTCGTTCAATGGTATCGCTACTCTGCCTTTCCTTCATCTAAAGCCCTTTGTAACTTCCAAACGGTAAGTCGAATCTTTTGGACGAATCTACGCCATCCAAATTAACAACTGAGAAGCTCCAAATTGCGTCTAAATCTTAGTTGTTAAATTTTGGTTTTATTTACTTTAAAAATATTCAGAATTTATGAGTTAAGAAAAGTCCCTTCCTTAAAAAAGGGACGTGACATAAACGCGTTTTCAATAACATCGTATTTTTAGGTAAAATTTTTTACCAGATGTGTTGTACACTCAACACCACATCTGATAAAAAATAAAGTGAATAAAAACTGTTTATTTGAATGCAAATCAAATGTGACCACGCCCAAATGGGAGTGATTTTCGTTTTTTTCAAATACAAATCACTTAATTTTTTTTTTAAATAATACACTTAAGCGAGGATATTGCACACAAAAGATGTAGTAGGAGGCAAATTTTAGCCTCCAACTATAACTTTTATTTTTCATGCTAGAAGTAAAGTGGGCGTGTTAGTGGGCGATTTTGAAGTCTTAACACTTGTATTGCTTTGCATAACGAAATCTAATGCAAACAAATTCAGCTACCTAGCTGAAAGGTCCAAAAACATATAACGTACAGACAGACGAACGGATGGACAAACGGGCGGGTATGACTTATTCCGTTCGGAATGCGGTATCAATCTTATGCTCCTAAGTTTTGGGGGTCTACCATTAGTATTTAACAGTGTTACACCTACGTGACAGAGTTTGTATACACCAAAACATGGCTTTGCGTTGTTTCGATTTTCGTCGTTTTAAAATTTGCGTGGGTAAAAAATTATCGCGGTTTCGAAGCAGCGTTGTTTTGATTTCAGTTTGCGTCGTTCACAAAATTTTGTGGTTTTGAAGTTGCGTCGATATTATTTCAGTCTGCGGTTTTGTTTTTCACTTTTTTTGTCCTTTTTCCACTTTTAAATGGACGTTTTAAAGCATTTTCGAAGAAAGATCGCAAAAATACATGAAAAAACATGTCCCCCCTTATATTTTAGGACAAATCATATGAAAAAAAATTTTCACTATACAAGAAATCATCCAACATTTTAAGGAAAAACAAAGCGAATTTTTAAGTTTCTAAAATTCTGAGATTTAACACAAAAATATAAAAGCATTTTTAAAAACTATTTTTTTAAATCTTCTAAATATTTATATAAATATTTATTATATAATAATTTATATATTTATTTAAATATAAAAGTTAGAAAATGCTTAAATCTACAACTTTTGTCATATAATTTTTTTGTCAAATATCATATATATTTATTGAAAAACAGTAATTTTAAGCTAAAATGGTCAATGAAAATGCCAATTTTTTGGCTACTTCAAAGATAATTGCAAGGCAATGTTACATACCAAAAATGAATGCTCTAGCGCCACTGTAACACAGTTAAAATTTGGAAAAAGTATTTTTTTTAAATAAGAGATGGTCGGACATACATATGCCTGTAGTGGGCGTGTCTGTTGGCGGATTCAGCTAATTTTCAAACTTGATCTGTAAGACTGACTAGACTTACATCAAACTTAATACATCCTGGGTCGGGTATAAAAATTCCTACGGTAATTAAAAAACAAGTGAGTAAGTGCAAGAGTTCGTCTGTGACAAACTTACCCGACCCTATATACTGTGTAACACCAAATCTTAAACCTTTTTGGCCCGAATTCATATATTTCTTGTAAGATATGAATTACCACAAAAGTGGGTATGGGCTAAAAATTAAAATCAATCAATTGTTATTTCATAAGAATCATGAGAAAATAGGGTAAAAGCAAAAATTATTTCAAAAAAAAAAAAAAAAATTTCCTAAAAACGCCCCTGAAAAGTAGGCGGAACTCTAACCTTTTATGAAGCAAACTTATCTTTAATATTTTTCTTAAATTTTTATACCCAATTCCATAGGATAGGAGGTATATTAAGTTTGTCACATAGTTTGTAACACGGTGAAATAATAATGGTAGACCCCCAAGACTTTAAGGGCATATGATCGAGACCGAATTCTGAATAGAATGAGCCATGTCCGTCTGTCCGTCCGTCCGTCTGTATGTCACATGTTTTAAGGCCTTAAATATTGAGCTAGGGTACTGAAACTTCGTACGTAAGGTGCACGTCATACGAAGCAGTACTAGTGTAAAAATTTACAATTTTTCCAGACTACCTCCAGAGTTTTTAAAACTGTAAGACTGAAAGGCTGAAATTTGACATTTAGCATCTTCTAATAATTGTTAGACACAAAAAAAGAAAAATTTAATTGGTAAACCCCCTCTAGTGGGCGTGGCATCTTTTTTAAGGGTACATTTTCAAATGCAGCTTACTCAATATTTTTGCTCGAAGTTGAAAAAAAATTTGCTTAATATTTTATGTAGAAAACGTTTAGTTTCACATTTTCTCTAAACAAGACTTTGGGCCGCGCCCACATTTGGAGGCAGAATTGAAGAAAAACCTAAAATTTTGCAGAAAAACTTAACTTCGACTGGCCTTGAGTCAATTTAGGAAAGCATGAAACAAAAAAAGTAGCATGTTAGGTAAACGAGACTTCGTTCCAGATTTCGTTCTAATATACAGCTTTTAGCCGCGCCCTCTTTTAGGGGTTGATTTTTCAAAAATATTGAATTTGAACCAAAAAAATATATTTTTACGTACATTTAAGTGTAACTTGAAAATATCTTTGGAAATATATTATAATTAATAGTTTGTAATTAGAGGCGGTGCCGTGGCGTAGTCGTTAGTGTGTGTGCCTACTACGCCGGAGGTCTGGGTTCAAATCCTACCATCGCCACCTGAAAAAAAAAGACTCGTTCTTTTTCACGGCCTCCACCTCTGCGAGGGCCTGACAAACCCTCCGAGAGTAACAATTGTCTTGAAAAACTTCTCAAAGTGCCGTTCGGATTCGGCAAAAAATTGTAGGTCCCCTTGTATGTAAAGAAATTAGCACACCAGCATACATTGTTGAGATGTTGACTTATAAAATGTCAAAAAATAACTATGCCATCAGCATTTTACAAAGTGGGATAGGATGGGGTATTCAACGGTTCGTTTTACGGACTGTAACTTCTGCGTACACACTGTAGCACTTACTCACTGTTTTTTTGTTTCTTCAGGTTATAGAAGGGAAGAAAGTGCAAGAGTTCTTTTGCAATGAACTTTTTAACACTCTTTAGTCCATCAAAAAAAAATAGGCACATCGAGTGCGAAAGAAACAAAATTAAATTTTCCAAAAATTTTCGTCAAATCTTTTATTGATAATAATTATAATATCAAGGTGCCTATGGCTTGCATCAAACACATCACATTAAGAAAGAGTGAAGATACAACCTGACATAATAACACTTAGGGACACAAATTTACGTAAAGACACTCTTCAAAATTTTATCAAACCTTCAGCAGTAAATTAGGATTTAATATTTTTTTCATTAATTATTGATAGGTTAAAGAGTCTAAAACACGCATTATAATTTCACTCAGCATACTCAAAAAAAAAGTTATATTAAGTAAATCATTTTTACTTTTTCCATTCGGTTGGATCTTAAGATGAAAACTGAGTCCTTCTTCAAAAGGAAACACTACTTTTTGACAATGAGATTTTTGTTTGTTTTAGAAATTTAAAACAAAATTTTCATCAAGCAAATGCCAGCTACAAACCGCAAGTCTTTTCATAAACTAAACAGAAAATTCATCTAAACAATTTATTTACCCCTAGTAGAGCTCATAATATGGTTTTTTCCAGTTTCGTTAAAAAAGTCATCAACCCTTCTAGAAACAAACTCTTTCCAACCCCTTCTCTAACATTTGCATACGCAGTTTTTTAAGAAGGGGTTGATTTTTTTTTATTCTGTTTCCTTTTTGCTGAAGGGGTTGTAGAAATAGGGGAAAAAGGGGTATGTTTAGAGAGTCTTACCCCTTCTGTATAAAAACAAATAGAATGTACTAAAATTTATATTTAGCTACGCAGTGTCGACATACAGATGGCCAAAATGTTATTATGCCTCTCGAAGTGGTTAGTTGAGATTTTTTGAAGCAGAACAAACTACACTCTAAGAAAACTAAATGAAAATTTTTTAAAATAGATTTTACCAAGTAGAAAAGAACTATCAACGACTTCGTTTCAATACAAAACGGCTTTCGAAAAGAAAGATTTCATTGAAATTTTAAACTAAAAGTATTTTTCCTGATGGAGTGAATATCGTTAAATAGCTAACGGAATAGATTAGAAGTTGGTGAAGGCATGATGAAAAAACAACCTAAGTAAATTGCCTTGGAAGATCTGATGGAATGTATTCAGCATTGCTGCTATTTCCTGTTCTGATTCACAACTTCAAGGCTCATTAATTTGATTAAATAAACACACGCACCTTAATGGTGCCTTAGCTTTCATCAAATAGACTTCAGATTGTTTTCAATTACCTGTTTACAGATTTAAGCATTGAATATTATAGACGTGGTTACAAGCATTACGCACATGTTATGTTTAAGACTTTCTATAAGATTTTTTGCCACACATCTTTGCACCGAGTTAGGTTTTCAAAATGTGTTATCTGTTAAAATATTCCTGGGTCAGATTCAAAAACTTTTAACTTCATAGAAACGTTGGAAGATGTATCATCGGGCTACAAAAGTAACGGAAACTGCTTTTAAAATTAACTTCTGTGTTAAGGTTCTGTTGATCTTCTGGCTTTTCTAAACGGATAAAGGTATATTTAACACATATATTAGAATGGTAATCAACTGACAAAATGTTAGTGATGTTAGCATTGCCAAAGGCAATCCATTTGAAAGTTTTATGATCTCATAAGCACCATGTATGATGTATCTTCGAGGTTCGTACACATATGAGACACAAAAGAATATTTTGCAATTTTTATGGGCAGTATCCATGACTTTATCGTTCTAAAACGTCTATCAGAATATTTCGTTTGAGGCATCTAAAAAAAATCCAATTAAAATAAACGCAATATTGCCTTTTGTGCATAATTATTCATTGAACCTCTAGTTGGTATCTGGTATACGATAAATGGGTGTCTGTATCGACTGCACTCAACTCAGCCAAATGGATAATTGCAAGTGACAATTAGGTGAATTTAATTATTCGCCATCGACCATGGGAATATGTGAGAAAATTTCAGGCATTCTCACTCTCCTTATGACAAAAGGGGCGCACAAACCTCGTCATCATCATCACCCGCCGACAAGACAACCACCGCGCACATCCTCCCGAGGCGGCGACGGCGCGCCAACAATGACGAGGCGAGATGGGGACCTCGACTTGTATCAGGCCAGCCCCCAGAGATTCTCCAGCGTCGAGCTTATATTGTTTGCACATCGCAGACCATATCCCTCTGGCAAGTGCTACTGATGTTACGCCGCCGCCTGGACGGCATGGTCTCGATCTTGGACCCGCGTTTGTGGTATGGCAAATGGCCAATTTGGGCCAATGCACCGCACAGTAGTATCTCAATGGAGTGTGTATATCTATAATTATTAAAATTAAATTCGATTTCTGTGGAACAGTGAAAGGATACCGCGCTAATATTTCCATTTAGCAAAACTTCCGAGTAATTATGCAGTCGTATAATGCGGTTAATTATTAGCGCACACAGCTATGTATGGCGCACATGGATGTGGAGCTGGAACTAGAGTCTAAAATTTAAATGGCCAAGCACTTCACTCACTTACTACACAATAAAGAGATTTCTTTTATAGTCCTTAAACACTGTTATTGGATTTTGTTTTGCCTTGCTTCGTGTTTTACGACCGGGTGCAACGAATCAGTCATCGATTCGATGCGCTCTTCTTTAATTTTGCGCGAATATTTGAATCTGAATTGGAGCTAATGATTCTTAAGATGGTCCTTTGATTGTACGATTCATGGTCTTAAGCGGATTTGGCCTTCGGTTTGAGTATGACTTTAAAGCTCTTTGGGAGATCCTTTTGCGCTGCGCAAGGGTCGTAAAAGGATGCAAAATGATGTCGTTTTGCGATGTCCATCAAGCCAACAGCAATAATAATGGGATGTTCAAGGCTGTCTTGTATGTTGTGTGTTTAATATAATTAGTTTCCTTTATTGGATTAATGGCTAAAATACTTTACTAATTAAACAACGGCCAGCATATAAAACTTTTCTTCGTTTGGGCAAAACTTTTCTAAATATAAGGGACTGAATGTGACTTTAGTTTATGAAATGAGTTTAAATGCACCTGCCCAGCCATGTGGGACATAAATTTAAGTACTGAGCCTGAGCGTATAGTCTAGTTAAATCGTTTCTAACTTGCCAGTTGCTGAGAAAAATAAAGAATTTTACTTTTTCTCTCTTTCTATCAGGGTGCTGAAACCCAATTTCGGCTTTGCTACTTCCCACAGATGTGGCTTAACCCCGAAAATCGACAATCTTGAGAATTTTCTACCTCTTTTAGTTTATTCAGTTATTAGTGAATTGGTCCCCAATTGGGTGTTTCCGCAGGTGGCGTATAGAGGAATGCTCACCAGATATGGTGGGTGCCGGTATGGAAAATAACCAGGGCGGACCAAAACCTTCAACAAACGTAAAATCCAGGTGCGTCTATCTCAAAATGATGAGCGGCTTCCTGGTCGGCGTATGCTATCCAGGTTAGACTCGGCCGAATATTAAACACTTCTTAATACGATGCTTTATTATTAAGTTTAAGTTTAAGTTTTATTATTGCTTTTCTCCGGAAAGGCATAACAGCTGCGGGAGTAGGCTTTGGTGTTAATGTTCAGAGTTTTCATGTTCCCTACTGGCTAATGGGCATGAGCCTTACTTTTCTCTTCTATCGTTTCTATCCTCAAATTCTTTCCGTTCGCGATCGTGAACGGTGCTGAATAGAAGAGATTGGCGAGCTCGTTTCTTTGACGTCCAGATACTGGATGAATCTTCGTACTGTCTTTTGTACTGGAATTTTATAAATTACAGCCAAAGGGAATCATTCTAAACGTGTTTTTTTTTAACAATCACAGATAAATTTGTATCTATAAAAATTATATATATAATTCATATATAGGTACCTATATAAAATTAGTTTACCCAATGAAGCTACTTTAACGCAAAATAGTCTTTTTTTCTGTTAACAGAAGCTATGATCTTAAAGCAGTCATAACTGTCTCACTCTCGCCATTTGGATTCGCCGACGTGCAAAATAGTGTCAAATATCGACTAAGCCCAAGTAATCGGATGGATGGGGGATTTTCCGTAGCTCTTTATAGCTGAAAATAATCCTGCGCAATTTAAAAGAATTGGAAACGTTGCCGAAAATAAATACCAGAAATAAAGACCAAAATTCCATTTGAAATCAGACTCCAATATAGAAGAGACCTAAAATGTGAAGATAATATAAGACACTCGCTAAAAACTTTGCATACACCCAACTTAGCATAAAAAAACAAAATATGGAGAATTTAATTGCTTAAGTAAGAATTTTGAAATCAGATCTTTTTTTTGACAAAGCAGAATTTTGACGGCAGATTGATGATCTGCCCACAGCTAAATTTTATTGCTTAAGTCAGAATTTTGAAAAGCAGATTTTTGAAAAGAATAATTTTGAAAAAGAAGAATTGTGCAGACCAGAATTTTTTTGTCAGAAAAGCAGAATTTCAAGGCCGGATTAGTTAAACATTTTTGACTATGTACATCAACTTTCACTGCATTGGCTGAAACCTTAATGTCACCCGCAAGCAGAATGTACTTAGGTTCTGAGCCGGAATTATTCAAAGGGAAATCAGAAATAAAAAGCTTAAACACTTTTGGGCTGATTAGAGATCCTTGGGTCACACCTTTAAGGACCAAAAGTTTTGCTGTGTTCTCTAAAAATTATTCTTAAAAGTGATAACATAAGCATGCAAGAACAACAGAAAAGTTAGGTCTTAACAATTCAAAAATAAGTGTCTTATGCCAGAATTAGGCGAAAACTCAGAGGAAGATGTAAATGGTAGAACAAAGCTATCTCATATTTCACATTTTGAGAGTTTCGTATTAAAAAAAATAACAGTGACAGCAGTCTTATAAGCCACTTTTAGACTTTGGTTTTGAAATCACATTAAAATTTGTTTATTCATGTGGTTTAATTGTTTAAAGTTGAATTATACTAATTATTGTACCTACACTCTTCTTCCCTTCATTTAGGCGCGAGGTTATGGTCTGAATTTAGATTAAAACACTCCCTTTCACTCCTACTGCATTCCTAATGGTACGCTTTGTGGGGTAAGTACAAATTATTAAATATTCTTAAGCATAAAATTGAAGACACATAATATTTATATCCTTTCTTCTTATTTCTCATTATATTTATTTTAACTATAATTTCTTAACTTATTCTTATAGGTCACCCTAGAGGGTATCTAGCTCCTTTAAAGTAGCCTTCTACGCTCTGCGATTCGGACACTGCTTCCAATAGACCAAGTGCTCTGGCATCTGCGATAGCTTGGTCCTTAAAATGGATGTTCGGTATTCCTGGTTGTCTCGAGCCTGGAAGCTTGGATTCGAAGACCTTCTTGGTACACCACAGATTTTATTCACTCCCCCTCACACAAGACCATAAATTCGCTGCAGAATTTTTATCTCGAAAGAGCAATAGTTTATCCTTCTCTGCTTATTACCCAAAGCACTCGGCTGCTCGGCTACAAAAAGCAGAACTGGCAGAATCAGGGTCTTTTAGAGCATAGTTTCTTTATCGTTCGTGAGTGGAGTTTTGATCCCATTTATTTTGCCAAGCCGAAATAGCACCAGTTTTCTAGGTTTATTCTTTAACTAATCTCCTCCACTTAGATGTCGTTTGT
The DNA here is from genome assembly GCA_947623515.1 of Neoascia interrupta. NCBI lineage: Eukaryota > Metazoa > Arthropoda > Insecta > Diptera > Syrphidae > Neoascia > Neoascia interrupta. The sequence continues at coordinate 198,244,533 of OX392462.1, forward strand.
GAAACTGATGTTAACTCGAAGCCCAAGGTAGATGAACTTCTTCGCTACCTCAAAGTTGTTCCTACCTTAGCAGTGACATTTGTCCTAAGCAGCGAACGGATGTTTCTCTGTTTGTTTATCAACAATATTTTATCAACAAACTGGCATGGTTGGACCGGGTATCGCATGTCTATATCGTCCGCGTAGGCCAAAATCTGCAATGATCTGTTGAAGATGATAAACCATTGCCCTGTGCACTTACTTTTCCAGAACTAGATTGCAGAACGCTGACAAATGAATTTCCTTGACGAGATCCAGTGCATGTTTGGAACAGTTTCGAGGAGCTGCTCCCAAAATGCACGGTGCAGCGCGCATTTTCAAATGTTACACGGCACAGTTCGATCAGTTTTGCCTATATCTGAAATGCGACCATTGCCAGGTAGAGTTGCCGACGATGAATGCTGTCATATTCGGCTTTGAAATAAATGAAAAGATGGTGTGTCTTGACTTGAAATTCATTGGTCTTTTCCAGGATTGGCCTTATGTGAAGATCTGGTTTATTGCCGATCTGGCGGGCCCAAAGCCCCACTGGTAATTGCCGATTGGTATGTTGGTGAACGGTGCTAGATGCTGACTCAGTAAGTTTGATAGGATCTTATAAGCGACATATAAGAGGGATATGCCACGATAGTTCCTGCAAGACATATAGGATCGCCTATTTCGAAGATGGGGTATATACCTATTCCGCCACTAGGTTAATAATTTGATGCATGTACCCTACCAAAACATCACCTCCGTATTTAAAGAGCTCCGCAGAGCTGTGCTTAAGTCTTTTTTTATCCTAAGCTAAGTTCTTGGTGTTGGTATTCCTGTTAGTCAACTGGGTTTTGTTCTCTTCTAAGCACCGTTTCTCTCTCTCTTGTACCTCTTTCATACTCTCTCTAAAATCTAAATGTTGCCCGTTAAGCAGCTCACTGCCTAAACACTTTAACTATTCCACGTGCTTCGGTGACTAGTTTTATTCGCTATTTCAAAAAGTCTGAGATCTGATCGAAGATTTCGATCGTTATATCGACTCTTCGATATGCTCGAGCTGGGAGATTTCTACGCAGTAACGGTTGTTCCTCTGTTCTCTTGGCTTGATTCTCTTGGCTCTTGTTTTTCCCCGGAACTCTTGTTTTTCCCCGGAACTTCTTCGCTAATGTTTCTCTGTCCCTTTTGTTCTGTGCACGTAATCATCATCATGAAGGGCTATTTTTAAAGTCGACTGAAAACCCATAGGGTTGATTCATACACGCTCTCAATGGTGTCGCGGAACTGTTTCCATTGGTTGTTTACGTCTGGGGAGAGTGTTAATTAAAGCGAGGGAGAATGCAAGGCGAAAAGTCTCTTGCGCTATCAAGAATCCTCCGGCTCTTCGGTTTGTTGCGGATCACTACATGGCTTTTACCAAATGACTTGAAGTTAATGAATTTTGATCCCGATTGGCGGTTCTTCACGACAAATCCGTATCCTAACATGTGCAGTCTTTGGTGGCATATGTAGTAAATGTGTAGATCCAGATTTATTTTGCTGTCATCATACCTGATTTTATCCATCATATCCTGGATTGCAGTTATGTCCTCAGCAGGAGGACAGACTCAATCTTTTGAGTTGCACCTAATGTGTGTAGAGTTTTCTAGCGCTCCAGGTGCAAATTCTAAAATATTGGTCTTTTAATGGTCTGGGTCTTGCTATTCATTATGAGTATAATATTCAGGGCTTTTCGGACAGCGGCCTGGTGCATCAGAGTCCGCCGCTCCATAGGTATGTACTCCTTGTGAAACCTTCAAAATTGACTTCTGAGACTCGATCAGCCAGCCATTTAGGACAAACTATAGGGTTTCTTCTCTTCTTTCTCAACACCCGCACAACTATAGCCAGGTCCAAGAAAAGACAAGGCCATCAGTATAACCAGAAGTCACCAGGCGGAGGTATCATGAGCACTTGAATACTGGGCGTACTTCGGTCAAACGCCAGAGTCTGGAACTTTACAATTTCCAGCCATTTCAATGTCTTTAAGACTAATCTTGTTTCTTTCTTATAAAAAAAAACTATTCAGATAGGCGTTTTTCTGCCTATTACAGCACCTCATTAACTCCAAAAAGCCCACATACGCCCCGCGAAATTAACAGCAAAGCCCATTATTTGCAGGCCTTGTAATTTTGTTTTTGTTTGCCTGCTTAAAGTGCAGCTTAACACGAAGCACGCCTACCGAAACACACAGCCTCATTTGAATTTAATGCCATGACTCTAACATGCACTTAGCCACCCATAGTAAATATTAAGCGGCTCGCAGATCATAAGTTCTCCTCCTTCGACGCTCAAATACCCGGCATTAGAGTTGAATGGCTCAAATATAACGACTTACTTATGCAAAGCCCTGCAGGCGCTGGCAAAAAAAAATTGAAATTGAAAATAAGCCTTTCCATAATGTGAAGTTTGGATAAAAAAAAATTTGAATTGAAGGCTTTGCTTTACAATTATCAACAGCCTCAAGACGACTTAAAGGAACGTTAAGTGAAGACCTTGTAAAGAGTGACAATTATGAGTAGTGAGAAGCATCTATTAGGTGACCTCACGTTCTTATAATTGATAAAAGACTATAAAAGTCACATCGAGGTGCAGGTGCTTCAATAGAAACATTCAGGTGACAGTCAGTCGGTCAGCCAAAGGATTTGCATAACATTTTGGTATGTAAATAGCCGCAACACTCACGGCTGAAACAAATTGCCAGGCGGAATGTGAGAGGTTGCTACCGTAACCGGTTGTGGTCCGTGACAAATGATGATCAACTGCGTTTGTTCATTCGGCTCATCACTGGCTTGTGCATTTGCGTCAATCAATTTCAAAAATAATTGAGAAGATAGTTGGTCAGGAGTGCATTCAGGCAATAGGCAAATCTTCAAGCGCAGCTTGGTCACATTCTTAGAGAAAGAAAGTCATTTTTTGATTCCACTTACTTTCTATTTAAGGTCAAATGAGGCAGCGTTTCCGATCGATACCCATATTCCACTAACTTTGGAAGCAGTGATCTATTAGTGTGTTTCTTCCCTTTATTGGCGCCAAAAGTGTGATTTATAGTCACACCGTGGGTCCCTTCGACTGTAGAAATCTGGCGACTAAACACCAATAAGGCTAACCGATCGCATCCCGATCCCATTGAAGCCAAATGCCTAGCGTATATTATCGCCGACCTGCGAGCCTCTCTCTCTCTCTGTATCCATAGCCATGTTTATTCATTCTCATGTTGGTTTTTCTCAGTCTTAGCTGTTTCCATTTCCAGATGCAACAACATTGGTAGCAGGCCAGTCACCACGATGTCATCATCATCATCGTTTATTATCGCATTCAAAGCTGGAATTCCCACTAGTTCCGTGTTGTGCACGGCCCATAAAGAGAGATCATATACCCGCTGAAGAAGCTGCAATTGCAGCCAATTCCCGGGGCATAAATTCACGCTCCTGCTGGCTGGCTTGTGGCACAAAAACAAACTTCAGCCGAACAAGACAAACATCCATCTATCCCGCATCAGAGGATCGAACACGAACACCACATGGCTGCGCCGTCATTATGTATTTATTAAATATTTAACATAATTCCGTAATCTGAATGCAGAGGCATCTCGGGATCAATCTGAGGCCGGCAGAAAAAGTCCACGATTCAAATGGCATTGTGCTTTGCTATACTACTTCCGTCCGATGCTGGTTGTGGTGGCTCCTGAACTGAGGGACCTGTTCTTTTAACAACATTTTATCGTGTCGCGCTGTTGTAGAATTTTACATTTTTCCATATGCATTCGCAGTTTTCTTTTTGCGGACATCTTTGATTTCCATTTGATAAATGTTTTTATTAATTTATTGTTCATCAGAGACGGCAGGCGGGACAGTGGCATTGCTATGGCGCAGCACTTTAGTGGAACTCGCTGAAGATCTGCGCATGTGAACCGGGAGACTTATTGGATTTTTATGGAAATCTCGGGGCATGTTCGGATATTTTGTAAAAGGATCGCTGATTAGAGTAAACTGCTCGTTAGTGTTGTAGTGATGTCTCCAGCAATGTTTTGGATTGAAGCTAGTGACTAAAAGGAAGACAGGGTTCATTATTTAATTATAAAAAGTTTCAATTTCAGTTTATGGGCACCAAAGACTCGACAATGCCTCTGCGGTGTCGTCAACCCTTTGTCACCATTCTATATGACTTCTCCACAAATCTACGGAAAATGTCTTTCAAAGAGAGGGTCCTTGTGGCATCATGGGTTAATCGATTTCATTTTTGCATAAATCCTGTTGATGAGAACCTTTTACCTTCCGAAGAGTTGTTTTGTTAACAAGTTTTCACTCTTTCCTGAGAAAAGTAAGCTTGTTAGAGAGATGTTTTGGTCGATGCAAATGGGAGGTACCTATTAACACAATAGCGATTCGCCTCACAAACAGCCTTTCCGCAAAAAATCGTTTTATGGGAAACTACTGCGTAATACACTTGGCGTTGAAGTAAGCAAGTATAGCCTGTATTATAGGATATAGGGTATGACATCTAGCGTCTGAAGTGATGATTGCTTCCGGAACTCCATTACAGTGTATACCCTGCACATAAATGGAGTCCTATTAAAAATGGTAGAGAAGTTTGGTAATACTTTGTAGGGAAAGATGCGGGAGGAGTGATACTGAGTTATCCTGTAGAATTGTCCAAGCTGAAGCAATAGTAAAGGAACTGTACCGCCCAGTCATTGGAAAAGCTGAGTTTGAGACGAAAGCAAAGAAATTAGTCTTTAATTCAATATTCGTTTCAGTTATGACCGAAATAATTAGATCGTGGGTACGTTGTTTGCATGCCACCGACAGACTTCCTTGACATTTCATGCTAGCCGAGATGTGAGCTCGTCGCCCCCCTGGTAGCCCAAGAAACAGGGCGTGGCAACAGGTAAAGAACATCTCCGAGACCCACCTTGGGATCGTGCCTGTGTATAACGAGCTAGTGGCGGAGGAACGGGAACAATGGAAGGACCATTTAGCTAGCAGCCCTTGCACACAACCCTTTTCTTAGGATAAGCGGTAAAAGCAAATGCTTGATTGATGTTGACTGAGTTCTCTGTAGAGTAATCAAACAGGGAGCTATACCTAATCAAACAGCAAGTCAAACCCGAACTAAAATTTAAGCTCTCATTAATGTTATGTCCAAGAATAAGACTGTGTAGACTGTGATTTTAAGGTGTGTAGAGGTTCATGAGAGTCTTGTGAGAGCCCTATAAGCGTTAAATTCCCTATTTAAAGAAGCTATTTAAGTCTCATAAAGCATTGTCTACTCTGGTTATAAAAACCAATTAAATCTGGTTAGGAAACTTGAACTCTTGTTGTAAGAGCTTTATTCGCATTGCTACCTCTGCCAAAAGAGAGAAGAAGGTATAATCCCGCGAAAACAATTTTCGAATATAGTCCCGCAAAAACAGTTTTGCGATAGGGTTTTTATACCTGCATTGCTTCAGTGAAACTTGGTGGGGCTAAAAATGTAACTTCCTTAAATGAAGAAAAAGTCTGAATTTATTTTTTTAAGGAAATGGCCAAAGAAATGAAGTTTATGTTTCAGTTCATGTCAGAGTTTATATCTCCTTGCAAGATCTTAACTCTTAATACAAAAGGTAAGCTTTAGAAACTTCTGTTTTGAGACTACTGTCTCTTATAGAGTTTGAGTCTAAATATGCTCTTGTTATAAGTGTAAAGCGCTATTAGAGTGGCACTTCTCTAAGGAGAGTGCTACAAGACCATTTTTAGCATTTATAAGAAGAGCTTATGCTCGGTGAGTATCAAGAACGTTGTAAGAGTCTTATAAGAGTTATTTTTATGTTTTCAGAGTATTATTTTTAAACAATAATAAGCTTTCATAAAACTGCTTTTTAAAATTCTGTATTTTGAGTAAACCTTCCACTTTTTCGAAGTAAGTATAGAACGGTAAAAGACGAAACAGGCTGCCGAGAGAACTTTGTTTACTGCTGCACCGGGTTGGGCATTCACATATGTAGCAGGTGAAAAAACAGACTTGGTTTCTTCAACATATACGTGCACATTCTGCAATAATTATTTGTGCAGTCCAGTATGCCTTGGGACACTTCTTGTAGACTCACAGCAGGATGCCCCGTAAGGACTCCCTTGAGTATTCATGTATTCTTGCGGGCTTGTCCAATTCCTTGAAAAGTCGACATCTCTTTTTATTTACAGCATGCTCTTGTGGATGGCTTTTGTGTGTCCGCACGTTTCAGATTGTGTCCAACGTACGTAAATGCTACTCAAAGGTTTTTATCTTAAATTTAGCCGAACTCAGAGGTATTCCTATGGATTTGAGGGCTAGAGATGCATTTATCTGTGACCCAGATCTTGCAAGCCTATCCGCTTCTTCGTTTTCCAGGATATCGGTGTGTCCTGGCACCCAACATTTTCCTGCATAGCTTTCACAAGCTTTTGACTTCACCTCTTTGATAAGAATTTTGAGATAAGCGTTTCAGCAGCAACCCAAGTGCAATTCCTGTATTGGAGCGCTGGGGGTATGAGACCAGATTCCCGTCTTCCACTGCAGGGCATACAACCAGGCGAATGCTATGATCCTTCCTTGTTAGAGTTGATCTTCGCGATGGCTGCAGTTAGGTCAATGGAAACGAAATCTCTCAGAGGGAAGATTTTTGTGGTATTCTTAAAAACTATTCAAGTTCTATTTTACAGTCTTAGAATTTCTTTCTCTGGTGCTAGTCCAGGATTCCTTCAGAACCTCTCGAGTATTGATATTGTCTTGACTAAGACTGCCCTGGTGGACATAGCTCGGTGAAGGCTGGAGTGTCCTGCCAGTTTCCTTGAACACCTGATCACTATATTCTTTTTGGCTCGAAAGCTGTCATTTAATGATCGAAAGTTAAGATTCTTTTTGATTTTGAACTGAAGGCGGCTTTTATTGTGGAGTGACTGATACGTAGTTTAGATCTCCTCAAGAAGTTTCACTAAGCTCTCGTTATAGCCATCACAGGGTTTGAAAAGAACATTTTCAACCATCCGCAGCTTCTTAGTTTCCTCCCCATACCATATTCAGGAATCGCATTCACCTTATTCACCATGGCGGTCAAGCTCAAGGTGACCATTTGGGAAGTTTTTTTTTAATATGATCCCTACTTTCCTTCTCTTATTATCAAGATCCTCTTATTTCAGAGAGCAACAAAGTACAAAGCATTTGGTTTCGCCTTCTTGCTCATTTTGGCAGCTAAATCGGTGTTACACGTTTAATGGTGGTTGTGGCCATGTGAGTATCACTGGTTCATTGAGGACGAATTTTTGAAGCGAATTTTTGTGTGTGGTCAAACATTTTTTCCGTAAATTATTATTATTATTATTATTAGCTTGGGTATCTGAGAAGATAACGAGAGCCTGGGAAAATACGCTTTCCATCTGCACAGAGACATCCTCTGACAAAAAGGATCTACAGAGGATTTCTTCATCTCCAGACCTCCAAAGCAACAATTTCAATTCGGTCAGTTTTCGTCATACCACTATTGTGCGAGACGAATGAAATTCCTTGAGAAGTAACAGATTTTTTAAGGTCTTATACAATTCGATGAAGAAAGCACCACTCAAAAATTTTTAGCTCGGGGTAGAAAGCCGAAAGTTTAAAAAAAAAAAATCCAAAGATTCGACGCTACCAAAGACTATATTTCTTGCTGCTAGTTTTTGAGTGTCCATTTAAAACCATTGCAATTGCAATTTGCTTTAAAAAAAGGATGGAGGCTTACAACATATTAATATTGAATGCAAATGGGCATTTAAGCCCAACTCTGTAAACTCCCAAAGGCCATACATACGCCTCAAAGCAGACAGCGAACCCTATTATTTGCATGCCTTGTTGCTTCATATTAATCTGTTTAATTCTGCCTCATGAAAGTGCAACTTATCACAAGGCACTTTTTTCAAAAACACAACCTCATTTGAATTTAATGCCATGACTTAAACATTCACTTTTACACCCTTAGTGCATGTTGGGTGAGTTTCGCAGATCATAACTTCTCCTCCTTCAACGATCAAATACCCGACATTAGAGCTGGGCGGATTATAGATATTTCAAGTTTTTTATACAAGGCCCTAAGGCATTGGCGGTGCTTAGTCACGACTGGCAAGGCACTGATGTGAGATGTAAAATTTAAAACTAAGACGTTCAAGCCTTTCGCAATACAAAATAAAAAATTCTTCGACCGTAACAATTTAAAATCAAAAGAGCGTGTCGACCAGGCGACATCATATTATTTATAAAAGACGAAGATTCCTTAGTCACTGTAAATTATGGTATGCTTACACCAAAATAAACTTTCGTTTGACAGCCATGGTCAAAGTAAGTGGCAGTTCCTAACGGAAATTAAAGCTCTGTCGGCACTAGTAACTTACTCAACGTTTGATTCGATAAAGCAGCTCTTTTGAACAACTGTGAGAGAATTGATTAGGCTCTACAATTTTTCTTAGGAACGGAAGCAGGCCTTTTGTAAACATTTTATTACAATTAAGAGCATCACTGCTTTAAACTTCAAGGCGAGGCCGACGACGTGACAGCGGCAAGCGTCCAGTACAACATAGAAACAGACGAAACTTGAGGAATAACTAATAAGGCCACCACACATCGGTCGCCAGGTAAAACTTGATTGACATTTCGCATCTATTTACCATATATGATGAGTGAATTCAACTCTTTTTTGCCTTAATTTTTTGCTCACATGCAGCTATGTATATTTTTCGTAATTATAGCCGCAGACACCCCTTTAGTCAGATGCACCTTCAACGTCGCATTGGAATAAATTTAATAAGATGTGCAGTGCTGCACTCTGCAGCTCATTATAAGCAAAAAACTCATTTATATTTTTTTTTTTTGTAAAAATTTTTGCATTAACTCGACAACGACAAACAGATGGCGATGGCCATATTGTAATTATTTCGCGATTCATTTGACATGTTATTTGAATTAAAAAAAAAAGTCCCATACCGCCGGCATCACAACCTCAATACGGGGATTGCTTAAGAATTGAAAAACCTTTTGGGAAGATGTGCGAAAATGCAATAAATTAAAGGCGACTTGTAAAGTTTTTGCCTGTGTGATTTAAGAATATTTTATTATTTGAAATTGACAAAAAAAAATCAACTGATTAAAGACTTCAGGTAAATATGCGCAGGTGCAGATTGCCAAAGTGACAGATTGTCATTCGAATACGAGATTTTGTTTTTTTTAGTACGAGCCAAGCATGTGCTAAATTTTCTGTAACCCGTTTTGAAAAGAGAAAATTTTAACGAAACTCTGTTCACACAAAAAAAGGGGTAAAAAATAAACCCCTTCCCCTTTGGAAAAATTGAAAGGCTTAGGCTATTTTATTCCAGGATAATAATAAGGGTTGAAGTCGCCCTTTTTACTTAGGTACCTTTTTCGTAGTCTTATATGCAATTGGATCGCGTTCAGAGTCCTGAAAACTCCGTTGTAAGAGTGAAACACATTTTGTTGAATTTCTGGTTTCTCTTCACGGTGTGCGCATATTCAAATTTTAAAATTTCACTGGAATCCTGGAATACTTTTTGTCCATACTCATTTGAATACATAGATGTTGTCCTTCGGATGGATGCAGAAAATCAGTTCATTCAGAAAACGGCTTCGCGCGGGTATTGTCGTTTCGGGTAACACGTTTTTTCTAAAAAAACAAGACTAAGTTTGTTTTGTGCATAATACCGTTTGTGGATAACCGGACAAATTAACAACGTACGTCGCACAACCAATTGGATATTATACTTTGGATTACAATTTTTGGATATTTTTATAAAAGCAATGTTGGATTAAACAAAAATTTACTTAAAAAAAATATTTTCCTTTATTTTAATACTTTTTAACAACTTTTAAAAAGCCTACCTTTTTTGAGTGATAAAATCAAATTTATTAATATTTTAGTTAAAAGTCAAAAACCTCAATTATAAAGAACAAAAATTGCACACTGTTTTTTATAGTCGATTTCGCACGGACTTTTTTTAAGGTGCGAAAAACAACAGGTGACACTGCGCAATGACCGTCGAATGTTAAAAAAAAAAGCTCGTCAAGTATATAATCGTAATAAATGTACTCATCATTCTGCTGAATTTTTTAGAAGCACAACAAAAACTTGTGGCATTTCTACACCGCGACCAATTTTTGTAGGAGGTTTCATTGTTCTTTGTTATTTAACAAAAGCATTCTTCGGTTCAAAAAACTTTAATTCGAAGTTGAATGATTTTTGAAATCTACAGCCCTGTGAGCTCATGAAAAAAGTCCACAAATCCAAAATGTCAAATTGGAGATTTTTTTCTTTTTCATGTGAAAGCACAAATACCAATATTTTTACGTGTGCATTAAATTGAGTCACAAACTGTTGTATTCACTTTTCCAAATATTTCCAAATTGGTTACAAAGGACCATGGGCAAAAGTGGTCCAAATTTCCACCACGAATGAGGTGGAAATTGGGATATGTTGCTATTTACCTATGTCAGTAAAAAGATTTTTAAATATGGAGCAATTTTTAAAATAACAACAAAGAAAAAAACAATGTGAGTTAAAAGTTACAGCTAGATAAAGAAGGACATATTTTCACCAAAAGTATATGGGGAGAAAGTATAATAGGTAACTACTGCGCAAAAAATTGATAACGCTGTTTCGTAAAGGGATTAAAAAACAACTATTTTTGACTATTGAAGGAAGGGGTCTATCTCCCCCTTATTATTTGGGAGGGGCACTTTTAATAACTAAAAATTGCTAAAAATTGAAGAAAGAGGTGGTTTTGGTAGTTTTAAATTACCTCATCATTTTCAGTGTTTGTTTAAAACAAATAAGGTCAAAATATGGTAAAAAATCAATATATGTTTTTACAATTTTGAATAAAATACAATATAAGCTCCTTATTTTTCATTTTTTTCCAAAATTTTGAATTTAAGATTACTCGAAGATTACTTTTGAATTTAAGATTCAACAACTTTCAATTAAAATTACTTAATTTAAAAACCAATTGATAGAACAGACTTTTAGCTTCGAAAAACCATGCCACACTTTATGGGAGAAATTACCGTTATTTTCCTTGATTTGTTTTTAGTTTAAGTAAGCTGCTTTTGCAATGTAGTAAATAAAGGGAAGATTTTTCACTGTTTGCCGGTTTCACTGTTTGACGGTATTCGGGTTTCAAATTCTTAAAATAGATATTTTTTCATTAATTTTACTCAAGGTACTGTTAATATTTTTTTACAAGTCTATTTTAGCCAAATCCTAAGTTTAGGTAGTCAAATTTTTATTGAATCGCAGGGTGACAAATAAATGTTTTTGATTTTTTTTGGTAAAAAAAAAACTAAAAACAAGATCGTCAAGTATAAAGTCATACACGGAGCGGGCCGTCGGCTTTTTTGAAGGCTTAGCGTAGAATTACTAATTAAATTGCATATAAAATGGAATTTGTTTTTCTTTTCTTTAAATGACGATTTCAGACTTTGTGGCATTTTTCAAGCTCATCTCGATAAAACATTTGTTTCGCTTATATAATATTTATAGAATATTTCAAGTGCAATTCTAAGAAGATATATGCACTACTGTATTTATTTTAACCGAATTTCAAATAATTTTGTTTTTATTTTTCTTGGTAATAAATAATAAAAAAAAATGGCAAACGGGTTTTTTTGCTTTCAAATTTTGTTCTATATTTTGCTTTCAACTTCAGTAGTTTGCGCTTGTGTATAATTAAGTTGATTAGATAGAAACAACTTAGAAGTTATAAGCATTTTTTAGCACCACCATTATAGCAAATCATCTTGAATTATTTTAGGCATATATCTCGAAAACCACGAAATACTTCAGCCCCTCTATATTTCTCTTTTGAACCTAAAAAAATTGTCATGTCTGGCATTTTTTTCAAAATGGTTTATGTAACAGTTATCGAGATAGTGTGGGCGACACGCGGTTTTTTAGCTTTTTTCTCCATTCTTATAGTTTAAAATCCATAAAACGTCTATTCGGAACCTTTTGTGGAATACCGTTACTTTTTTTTGATTTTCTGTACTTTTGGCTAGCAACGGTTACTTTTTTATAACACTCAGAGCACAGATTTTTAAGCTAGCGGTTATAAAAGGCAGTTTTTCAATTTATTTTTCAACCCGTTTCAGAAAATTTTTATTAGAAACGAAAGTCTCAAAAATTTTTAGAATTTGCTTCATTCGTTTTATATACAAACCAAATTTCATTATAATCGGTGACACCGTTAAGATTCCAGAATATTTTTAAAAATAATTTTTGAAATGTTTTTGAAGCCTTCTAGCAAACTCGCAGAATCTGATAAATTTTGGAAAATGTCTATAATTTTTCAAAAAATTACAGATAATTATTAATGTATTCAAAATGAAATAAAACCGTTAAGTGTGTATATTAAAAAATGTCCCTATATGCGTTCTCAATTTTTTTAAGGACTTCACAAGGGTACTTGTAATTTCATCTTTCTTCGACTTACCGTTCAAAAGTTACAGGTGCCGGCGGACGGACGGACAACGGAGCGATACCATAAGAGATCCTTTTTTTCCATTTTTGAACGGACCGCTAAAAAGGGCTCGTTCTTCTTCACAATCCTACCTCCGCGAGGGTCTGATAAATAATTCGAGTCTAATGGCGTATTCTTTTCAACATCAAATCGCGAAACTGGTGTGGAATGCGGAAACAAATTGTCCTTTTCTCGTACGCTTGAACGGAATCGTGCTCATGTAAGTGTTTTTTTGAACTCCGAATTTGTTCGGTGGCGACACCTGTGTAGACACCGATGGGTGTAGCTTTGATTGTTTATTTGAAGTGACGTTTCGACTTAATTTTCATTCGTGTTTTTTTACAATTCGACTGAAATTGTGTGAAATAGATAAAAACTTATTTAATATCTCAAATTTAAAGCTATCAGAATTCATTTTAAGTAAAAAGTACAAAAAACCGATGTGAACAAAATAACACTACGAAATGAAAAAAGTAAACAAAATGAAGTCAAAGCAATTGCGACTTCACTTCCAGACACTTGGCGTGACGACTGCACCGGTGCAGCATTTGTCGTTCTGCACACAATGAAACCGAGTGTACACCACGCTGGAAATTTCGCGAACACCGAGTATTATTTGACAGCTCGGCGTGGCAGTGCGGTGTTCAAAAGAATATGCCATAACATTTTTCCCGAAAAACTTCCAAAGAACAGTTCGGATTCGGCAAGAAATTTAAGGGCCCTTGTATGTGAAAACCATAACACAGTGTACATGGCTGAGAAGTTTGCCATGTTCACCTCGAGATGTTGCGCCACTTGATATCATCATTTTAAATTTATTAAAAATGAAATCCTGTAATAGTTTGAAAGGATCATGATTTTATGACTGATTTACGGAAACTCAGATCTTGTCATATGAAATAATATAGAATAACGCGTTAAATAAAATTAAGTATCCAAAAATTTTTGCTTAAATGTTTTTTTAAATCCCACATTTTAGTTGAAGTATAAGATAGTCTTTGTAATCTCAAGATCTACTCCTATTTATTCTGCTCAAAGGTTATATAGAATTTAAGGTAAGCCAGGCATGACTTGACGGTTGAATACTAAAAAAGAAGTGGTAATAAGATAATGGATTTCACCATAAACTATGGATCATTCTAACATATTGGGTGCACTTTCTTAGTAACTAAAATTCAATCACACAAAAGATTTATTCTTACAGAAACGTCATTTTTGTTTAAGCTAATTGCTACATGATAACAATTTACTATTACAATTTATAATAAATCTGATATGTCTTGTACCTACGTCTTATGATGGTCTAGTGCTTCGATACTAAAAACTATTTTCCAGAGGAACAAATACAAACATCTTAACAGGGAATTATTGTGCACCCTATATATGTTATATGTTGCGAAAGAGGATGGTGCGTTTTTTGTTTTATACGAAAACGTTTTCATGTCGATATTCACTCCAGTGTCGTTTTTCCCCGCTTTTCGCCAAAGCATTAACTTTTTCGGCCTCAAATTGGAAATAAGGAACTTTTAGATGAATGTCAAGCGAGTGCCAGAGGACAAAACTATATAACTCCGCTCCGATTGCAGCTAGGGATGTCATGAAGCATAGTCTATTTGTACTCTTTGCATATTTAATGCACTTTAACAAAATATTTAAATTTTTATTTTCTGTTTTAATTATCTCACAAAAGTGTTGCATACCCTACACCCTGTTGCATTAAACACCCTCAATAAAAAATACAGCCTGAAGTAGAACGTGCGTACAAGCGTATCATCATTCGCAATTAGTGCCTGACGTCAGTCAATTAATCAAACGCCATTAACATTTTAACGGCTATGTAATCAAAGAATATCTACAAGACATGACTTTTGTGATAAAAGATGCACCGCAGCGCAACCCTCTTCTATATCTGGTCTGTCTAAGCAGAACTAAATCACCTGACCGAGCGTCATGAATAATCGGCAAGCCAGCACATTGCTTATACATAAATTCAGTTTCTTTATGAAGAAAAATTCATAAGTAAAAAGAACTGAAATTAAACAAAGTTAAATAAATATGCAAATAAATTTGAGTGTGAACTATCCCCAGGCACTGGTGAAAGAACGATATTATTCTCAGCTTTATTACTTTTTATTTAATTTAATCCTACATGAATTCCACATTTATGAAAAAAAAAATTAATAAAATAGAATTATTTCTTTATGTAAGCACTCGAAGGAGATGGCATGTTTATATCGTTTATACACACTTGGGGAAAAGCACATTTGCTGTTAAAACCTAATTAAATGAATATGCGAAGAACGCAAGGTCTCCCGCGTTCTTAGGCTTCATTTGCGGATTCTTTGCCTCGTATTTAAACACGCAGTTTCCAGCAAAAAGATAAATAACATAATTTTATGTTTTAAATATTTTTGTATTGCCATACAGGTACGAATAGAATGTTGTTCCTAAGGCCATGCTTACTCGATGGTAAGTACAGGAATGAGCTTACAGTGTTTGAACTAAAGGTGACCTATTTCACCGAACAGAAAATATTTACAAGGCAGGAATTCTGAGTGTCTTTTCGAAAACGAACGCTCAGGGTTCACTTCAGGTGTACGAGAAAAGAACGGTTTGTGGTGTAGAAAAGATTGAGTTGAAAAGATCTCTTCCACCATAGTAGTGGCTTTTAGATTTAAAAAATACTGTTCATATAAAAAGAATTGGCGAACTCAAACATAAAATTTTTAATTCGTTCTAAACAATCAGTGAATTTCAATCCGATCAGTCATACTCTTAGTACGTAAAAAAAACTCTTACTACACATAGTTTAGGTGGAAAAAGGACAGAAATGTGTCCCGAGTCCAAATATGCGGTCCAAAGAAAAATCGGATACGAAAACATTTTTAAGAGTTGGTACCGATATGGAAAACATCCGGGCCGGACTAAAACGAGCAACAAACGGAAAATCAAGTATCACCTGTCTCAAAATGAGCAGCTTGAGGCTTCCTGGTCGGCGTCTGTTATCCAGGTTAGGGTCGAATATTAAACACATTTTTCTCTTCGAACATGCAAATAGAATGCACAACAATTGGCTGTGAGCCTACGGTGACCATTCGTCCCTGATTTCCCGGGACTGTGACATATTTCAATAGCATGTCCTTTGCTGTTTTTTGAAAGTGTTCCATATTTAGTTATTTTTCCTGCTTTGGTCTTGTATTTGTATATTGGCTGGTGTTTTAAAAACCCATCCCATAGTATAGGAGGTATTTCTATGAAGAAAGTTATAAAGGAACCTTCGTCCTGTTCATCCTGGTTCATCCTGTTATAACTTTTGAACGGTGAGTCGCAGAGAAATGAAATTTGGTACTCTTATAAAGTCCGTGAAAAAAATGAGAACATTTACAAGGACAATTTTTTATACACACGCATAACTATTTAATAACAGTTTCAATATTGATGGTAAAAAAGACAAAAAGTGTTTTGCCCTTATCTTAAAAAGTTTTACAGCCAGAAAGAAGAAAATTAAAACATGCACTAAGAAAATATTAGGCTTTCATAATAAAATCCAATTTTTGCAAAATATTGAAAAGTTTTTGAGAAATAAGGAATGGAAAAAAGACCCGTTTTAAACGTGTTTAACGTCATAACTTTTTCATCACTCTATTTAAAAAGCCGTTATTGGGTTCACATATAAAGCAGCCGAAGGCTAAGCAAAAGCTAAAATCAAATTTTGGTTTAAAGGTTTTAGAACTTTAGTTTTGGCGTATTTTCGAAAAAAAAAATTGTCCCCACCCCTATCTCCGAAATAGCATCGACCATATGATTTGAAAAAAATCACACACATCAAGAATTATTTGTCATTTTCGGGAAAACTATAGAAATTTTCGAATATTTAGCAGATTCTGAGTTTAAGCTCGAACGCATTTAAAAAAACTGGAATCCTAACGGCGGCACCGATTATAATGAATTTGGTTTGTATATATAAATTATATTTGTGGGGTGCCGTGGCGTAGTGGTTAGTGTGTGTGCTTACTACGCCGGAGGTCTGGGTTCGAATCCTGCCATCGTCACCTAAAAAAAAGACTTGTTCTTTTTCACGGTCCCCACCTCCGCGAGGGTTTGGCAAGCCCTCCGAGAGTATTAATTGTCTTGAAAAACTTCTCAAAGTGCCGTTCGGATTCGGCAAAAATTTGTAGGTTCCCTTGTATGTAAAGAAATCAACACACCAGCATACATTGTTGAGAAGTTGGCCCTGGTTCACCTCGAGCTGTTGCGCCACTCTATTTATTTTATTTTTTTATTTATATATAAAACGTTCAAAGTGAATTCTAAAATTTTTAAGATCTGGTTTGAAAAACAAATTAAACCAGTGAGTAAGTGCAAGAGTGCGTATGTATTAGCTTTGGTCCATCTGTAACGAACCACGGTATACCCTATTCCTTATACCCTATTGTTTGTTTTCCACCCCCTTCCCGTTACAATTCGTGAATCATAAATTAACTAAAAAAAATCTTTTTTTTATAAGGTTTTTTAATTAATTTTTTAAAACGGGCATGGCATGTCCAGCTCTAGCAGAGCCAAAAATCAATATAAGCATAGAAATATTTAAGTTTGCGGCTAAAATGTATATGCAAAAATTTAATTTTTTGGTTCAAATTCAAAAGCTATGTAAAATCGGCTCTAAAGATGGGCGTGGTCAAAAATTTTGTGTGTGTGTTGGTGTATCTTATGTGCTGAAATTTATTTCTAAACCTGTCCTAAGTAAGCCTAAAAAGCAGTCGAAATCCATGTTTTTTTGGAAAATTATAGGTTTTTCTTATATTTTGTCTCTTTTGGCATGGCCCAAAACTTTCTTAGACCGAAAACACATTTAGACCGATTGTGGGCGAGTCTTTGGGCGGATTTGAAAAATTTAAACATTTGTATTGCTTTGGATGACAGAGAGCTTACGTACAAAATTTCAGCTTTCTAGCTCAAAATTTAAGGCCTGAAAATTGGTGACATACGGACGGACGGACGGCCCATTCGACTCAGAATTCGGTCTGGATCATATGCCCTTAAGGTTTTGGGTGTCTATCGTTATCCAGTACATTCCTGTGGAATAGGGTATGAAAGAGCGATTTTTTCACCGATTACTCAAGGACCTGAGCTCTGAGTATTAGAAAAAAGTAACCGAGAAAAGTAACTGAGTATAGTAAAAAAGTAAAGTAAAAGAAAAGTATATGAAAATCAAAAAAAAAATGGTATCAAAACGGTATTGAACAAATGGTTCCGAATATACGTTTTATGGATTTTAAATCAAAAAAATGCAGAACACTATCTCGATTACGGTAACATAAACCGTTTTGAAAAAAATATCAGACGTAGACAATGTTTTGAGGTTCAAAAAAAAATATAGAGGGGCTACTAATCATTTAAATTGATTTACTAAAATGGCAGTGCTAAAAAATGCTTATAACTTCTAAGTTGCTTCTATCTCATCCACTAAATCTTACACAAGCACAAACCACTGGAGTAGAAAGCAAAATATAAAAAAAAAATGAAAACAAAAAACCCATTTGTCAATTTTTTTTCAATTTTTTTTTTTTGCCAAAATAAAATCACAAAAATTTATTTGTCACCCTGCTTTTCAGTAAAAATTGAAGTACCTAAACTTAAGATGCGGATAATAGACTTGTGACAAAATATTAACAGTACCTACAGTAAAATCAATGAAAAAATATCTATTTTAAGAATTTTAAACCTTACTACACTGCAATGGCAGCATTTAATAACTCGTTTACACAGATCCTATGCATATATCTTCCTAAAATTTAATTCAAAATATCCTATTAATATTATATAACCGAAACAAATGAGCTATCGAGATGCGCTTGGAAAAATGCCAGAAAGTCCGAAATCGTCATTAAAGGAAAACAAAAACAAAGTCGCAAATATACTAAACAACATTAAATATGCAAATTAAGCATAAGATTAGAGATAGGTTGACAATTTGTGTAAATTACGGATTTGTGTCCGGTGGAAACATAGTCTTACAGTTTAGTAACCTTACTACGAAAATTAACGATCATTTAAAGTAACATTTGCTATCGAATTTGATCATTTCTGAGAGTGTAAAATCTTGGAAAGATGTGTACCTACGCAAATAAGTTGTCGTTTTTTGGGACTGGCAAACTCATATGATATTTACTAATGAATCTCAAGCATGATATCCAAATGTAGGCGGAGACTCAACTCGCGTTTCCTTGCGAAGTTTTGATTCGACTCCACTCGTAAAGCGTAGTCGAGTCGACTCAACCGCGTTTCCATGCAATTGAAGCCGGTTTCGACTCTCAGGGCAGCCGATTTTTTCGATGCAACACGGTACAGCTGCAGACCTTTACCCCTACAAAATACAATGTTCCCCTACATGTTTCTCAGAAAATAAAGTATTTAATTATCAGAATTAGAAACGATTCCACCTGAAGCTCAACCCTTGTGTAAGGCAGCCTCCCGGCAACTTAAAATTTTGACTTTCTTATTTTTTTGTCAATGGTTTCTAAATTTTCTATTAACTTATCTGTTTGCGGAGCACTTGGTCACCAACGATAAATATAAGGGTACATCTCCACAGGTCACCTTCATGACTTACCAACTTCTGTAGACTGGTGTGTTCACTAATATTCTCTATCCGGGTTAACCCAGAAGTTGCTTGCTCGTCTGTTAAAGTCTAAAATCCAAATAATCGCTCTCTTGATTTGATCCTTTTGGGTAAGTAATGAAACAAGGACAATTTGATTTATGATACAATTTGCTTTTGAAAAATTTCAAATGTAATGGTAAAAATACCATTCTATAACGCGTTTTTTTTATTATTTATTCCTCCTCGAAAGATATGGAACTGAATTACAATAAAAGACTGAAGAAGCAACAGACTACTTCAATTCTTTTATAAGGATTTTTTTACAAAAAAAAATATTAATTTTGGTAGTCTTTTTTATAATGTTATCTAGATCGCTCTAAAATGCATATTGTGGTTATCAAGTCACCTTGCCCCAGAAACATAACATTCTGAAGGTGCTATCTATATAGAGTAACAGTTTTCCAGGATTCATTTTTTCAAATTTGAATATTTGGTTTTAACTAGAATTATAGAACCCTTCAATTTCACCCTCCCACAAACCGCACCATGCAAATCTGGTCATAAATCAAGCAATTTTGGCATAAATTGCCAGGAGCACGGTCTTTCGTGGTCAATGATTTGCAAAATTATACCCAAAACATATTCAATCGCACAGCTGGAGACTTTAGGGTGATTTCGTGTGATAAAAAACGGCAGGCCTCTCACAACTCTCACCCCATGCATTCGAGATGGTCCTGTGATAACTGCAATCGTGCTACACCAGTTATGGGTAATAATCGTTCCACTTAGAGCAAATATCACCAGAGCGTCCTGCCGGCATTTCGAATTTTTTATGCATACACGCGAGGGCATAAATACGCACTCATATAGTCGCCCATAGCTCTTCCATCATGAGCGCACATTTTTTATGTTTTCATTCTGAATATTTCTGCACAGAAAGAGGGAAACGAGATTGAATGTCCCAGATAAGAGTTCCTCATCACATCCAGCATCCCCAAATATAAATCTGAATGACGCCCGAAGGGGTGGGATTGATCCCGGTGATGGTCATCTCACTCCGAATCGAAATAAAGCACTCCATGGTTTTTTATGAATTTATGTGAGAATACCATCTCAAGATTATGGATGTAAAAACAAAAAATGGAGGAAAAGCATACCTACCACCACCACCACCAGGACATTACCTAAGCCAGGGGGGTATGGCGTACTATTGAGGCTGGTGGAGGCAAACGGTGGCGGCCGTTTGCCGATGCCATTCAACTTTATTGCTTTGGTCATTATTTTTATGATTATTGTTGTTGTTGTTGCTGGTGCTTTCCTATTCATTTCGGTCCATTTTTTTTCTGCGTTCGGTAAGTATCGTGGACTCGAGCCCAAATTGAATTGGAATGCTAATGTATGGAAATCGAAAAGAGGTCCTGTTGTTTGGTGTTGTGTGTGTGTTTTTTTTTTGTCCTTCGTTGGGTCGTTTTTTGTTCTCGTCCTTGATGTTCTGCATTTCGACGTGGTCAGCAGAAATAGTTGTGTTGTTTGTGGCTTTGTTCGGACACAAGGAAGCAGGACTGACTGCTGCAGTAGGGGGCCTAGTTAATGTTTTTTATTCATTTGAAGTAAAAAGGGTATCACCGCGCCACACAGATGAAAGTTAATGCTTACGTGGTACAAAATGGATACTATGGGCTACTCGAGATAATTTTATTTATTATGCCATTTTGGTGGGTAATTGAGGGTCCGATCCTTTCTGTGGCCTATTTGGCAATGATAATGGTTCTGCTGGTGAATCATTTTTTATGAATTCATTTTGGGAAATTACATAACGCATGCAACTTTTTATTTTTTTTCTATTATGGAAAGTGCTGACATTAGGGAATTTCTATAAAAAATTATGGTTATGCTTTTTAAGGCTTGTTTCAGTGATGAGTGCTGCGTGGGACTGGAATTTTTATTGGGGCTCCTCATAATTGAGTCGAGGAATTATTCGAAATGTCCGAAAACGGTTTGTATCTGGGGGTCAAAATGTTGGGGGAATTCAGTTATTCGTACCACAACCAATCAGAACTTCTGGAATATCAAGGGTTCCAACCAAGACTGTAAGGGTTACTGGGCAAACTATTGAGACGAGTACGTCGCGTGCTTCGGTTAGGTATAGCAAAATGTCTTGAAAAGATCTCTGTTTAACCACTAATAAAGGAAGAAGGCATGAAAAGAATGACGGGAAAAGAATGAAATTAGGACGTCCGTCACATGGTGCTCAGACATTTCTGCTCTGAGCTGATGCAACCCCTGGTGCATCTAGGGTGAAAGGGGTAAAAAAAATGTTCGCGATCGGTAGAATCGCTCGAGATCGTTAAGTCCTCATAGTAAACATTTTTGTTAGCAATAGTGAGAGATAAACGCCTTTAATGGCTCTATCAAAAAAAAAACATTTTACATATCATGGACCTGTCCAGTTGCTATGTATGCAAGTTTTGCTCACTTCACATTTTATTTTTGCTGACTTTTCTCAAAATCATGGCAGGGCGTGTGAGGCGCCTAACTGACAATCACACCTGTTGTGAAACACGAAATGAGGTGAAGACTGCTCCCACTATTTATTTGAAACAATAAAATTAGCCACCAAATTTAGAAATGAAGACATCGTGCAGTCACTGCGACCCTTGCAGTATTTGGGTTCGCCTGCTCCATAAGAGCCTATGTAGGTATTTTATTTTTAATTGCACCTAATCTGTTTTGAGCTTAAGCCTCCTCAATATCGTACACAAGTTCTTTTTTGCTGTGCTGTGTGAAGGCCTAAGGCCGTTAGACAACAATCTTATAGGTCCATACCAGTGTGGCTTTAGGCCAGGAAACTCCACCATCGATCAATTATTCACTCTGCGGCAGATTTTGAAGAAAACTCAGGAATTTCATATCGATACCCGCCACCTTTTTATCGATTTCAAGGCCCCGTGGTATCCCTGCCAAACTCGTTAGTTTGTGCAGGATGACGATGGAAAACTTACGCTGTTCCGTCAAGATCGGAAAAAAACCTCACTGACCCCTTTGATGTCGAAAAAATCATTTTCGACATCCCGACATCAAAGCCTTCAGCC
This sequence comes from Neoascia interrupta, assembly GCA_947623515.1. Classification (NCBI taxonomy): domain Eukaryota; kingdom Metazoa; phylum Arthropoda; class Insecta; order Diptera; family Syrphidae; genus Neoascia; species Neoascia interrupta. The sequence continues at coordinate 198,266,792 of OX392462.1, forward strand.
AAGTGAATCCGTTGCTTCCGTCACTTCGTGCCGACGTCGCTTCCCATAAGAACGCGTGTATTTCACTGAGTTGTCAGTTGTGAACTTCAACGTGACGGATGCAACGGATTCACTGGGCTGAAGGCTTAAATCTATTTTCGACATCAAAGGGGTCGTTGAGGCTTTTACCGACCTTGACGGAACATCGTTTTCCATCGTCGTCATTGCAACGCGCTGTCATGTAACTTCTTCAACATAAAACTTGATAGGTTGAACAGGGGTGTGGTGAAAAGGACCACAGAGACACTATGCACCAAAACGGGCCCATCGTGATCCCTGGGGAACCAGTTGAACAAAACATTCAAAAGCCAAAAACAACCTAAACATTCACCGTGAAATAGCCAATTTCCCTGTAAAAGCCAAGAAGGCCTTTGAAGTTTGTGCTGTGAACCTCTTCGAAACTTCCAGAGAAATATTTCCCTAAAAATTTCCTGCACACACGCGGAATTGCCTCACATTCGCACAGCATGTGTACAATTCCTCAACCGCCTGCAGATCATTGCAGAATCGACAAATATCGGTGTCAGAAAGCCTGAGCCTCTCAGCGTCTTTCCTCAGGAGACAGTGTCCTGTCAGAACTCCCACTAGAGCCCTAAGCTTGTCCCTGCTCAGTTTTAATAGTGCCTTCGATCCTTTTCCGTCTAGTCGTGGCCAGAGAGCCCTAGACACCCTGTGACAGCCAGACGAGACCACCTTTGGTTGGCCGTCATTATAAATTTCTCCTCAATAGTGCCTCTAACTACGCAGAGGGGTGTTAGAAACCAGATTTGATGTTAGGTTTGATGTTAGAAACCGCATACCGTTTCCAAGGATCTCTCCACTTCTTGGAAGCTTATCAGCTTGTTCGTTTCCCTCTACACCGCAGTGTCCTGGCGCCCACCACAGTCTCACCCGGTTCTGACATCACAATGCCTTAAGGATTGGCTATCTATGTAAATGACGATATCTCTGCTGGATATCGATCTCATCTGCAAAAGCTCGGCCGCCCTAAGTACAGCTAGAACCCCTGATTCGAAGACCCTGCATGTATCCGGTAGTTTTAAGGATACTTTTAGTTCCGGGTCTTTTGAGAAGATACCTGAACCTGTTCCTTCCCCTATTTTCGAACCGTCTGTGAAAATTGCAGTTTCATTAGGTCTGCATTATTGCATTATTTTCCCAGTCCTGCCTGACTGGATAAAAGACTTCATACGATGTGTCATAGTCGGCAAGGGAGGGAATTTCATCGGCTAAAGTTGGATTGCCTGGCAGAAGCTTCGACAGGATCGAGCCGTGTCCGTAGCTATACAGCTCTTGAAATAGTTTAAGTTAGTGAGCCGTAGAGCACTATTGCAGCAAGTTTTTTAATCTGTGGATCAAGCGGTTTAAGGTGCAGCAGATTGTTCAGAGCTTCCGTAAGTGCAGTGCAGAGCACACCTGTGATAGCTATGCAAGACGTTCTTTGAACCGCTGATAATTTTCCATAAACTGTTTTTCTGATTGTTGCTTTCCACCAAACCAAGGCACCGTAAGTTAGAATGGATCTTACAACCACAGTATACAACCAGTGGACCATGGCGGGTTTTAAGCCCCAAGTTTTCCCTACAGTTCTCTTGCAGAGAAAAAGAGCATAATATGCCTTCGTGATTGTTTCCCCTACATAAAGATTCCAATTCAGTTTTTTTGTCTAGGATTACAACCAGACCTCGCACTATCCGACAGGGATAGTTCTACTCCATTTAACTTAGGGAGTTTGAATGGCGGTATCTTGTACTTCCGGGTAAAAAGAACCAGTTCCGTTCAAACTTGATATAATAGTGCAAAACTCCCACACCAACACCAGAGGCACAATCTTTTAAAAGTCCGTTCAACTCGCAGACGGCATTAACATAATTGGAAGAACAAAACGTGATGTCAGTGAAGCCTTCGTGGGTTTAGCAGTCAACGACGGCAAAACCAAGTTTAAGCTATCACCATAAAAAGACACCCAACACCGAAGTCTTTGGAAAAATATCACAATCGACAGCTATAACTTTGAACTAGCTAGGGACTTTGAATACCTGGGGTTTCACACTAGAGCAACTTAAGTGTTAATTTACAAGACTCTCATCACCCCAGTCTTGCTCTACGGTGCAGAAAATGAATCCTGTCAAAAGCGGATGAAAAAACTTCAGGCTGGTTTCGAGAGGAAAATCCTTCATGCGACTTATAGTCCTGTCTGCATAGACAGAGAGTGGGAGGAGGAGATATAAGATCGAACTGTACGGGCTAAAAATGACACCGAACTGGTCAGAAGAGACAAAATACAACGGCTGCCATGGCGGCGTCATCTAGAGCGGATGGACATCAACGCCTCGGCTCGAAAAATCTTTGAATCCACCCGGCAGGGACGGCGCAGTAGAGGAGCACCGAGACTCAGGTGGTGCATGCCAAAGAGAAGGGGACCTCGGCCAACTTTACGTGCTGGCTGGTGAAGCTTGTTGGATGAGGCCCAGATACATCCCGGACTGTAGTGCTACCTAAAACAAGTAAGTAAGTAAGCAAAAATCTCCCATGAAACCTACTACAGACTCGATATGATCTGACCAGCTAAGAAAGGAGTTAAAAATGGGGCATACATCGTGATAGGTTGAAGGAGTGCTAGATCTAATATGGCTCTGTGTATGGTCATGTCTTCTGACTTCGGGGTGTTCAAAAGAGGACAAATCCCAACCCACCAGGATGGAGCGAGTTTGAGATCCTCATGCAATTTTCTTGCTCAGTAATCAATGTTACCCGTAGGATAGGGAATATGTAGCTGGATTTCCTCAGCAAGAATGCTTTACCAAAGAATATTCCTCTACGACATTGATTTGGGCAATGGCCTGTTTAGTTGGTAACCTCTTGCACTTAGTCTTGAAAGTCTGTGTGTAGGAAAATAAGTGCCCCGAATACTTTGTCTTGGCCCAATAGCATCAGCCTACACTGTAATAATAGGGTAAGGCAAGGCATACTTTTAGAATTTAAGGTCGTTTCAAAGATCCAACATATTGGAGTTGTAGTTATTCACTGTACCTTTAGCTCAAAAGCACACGGTTAAAAGCGTCACCATTGCCTCCGGGCTGACATACCCATCTACAATCTCAATCAATGATTTAAATTGATCATCAGACGACTTATACAATAGAAAATTTTTGTGTTAAGAACTTGCAAAAACGGTTTTTCGATCTTGGCAAGACTTCAAAACCTTTGTGAATGTGTGTAAGCAATTTGGAGAATTGAAATATTACAATCACTCTTGATTTCCGAAAAAAAAATCGCAAAGCTAATCAATTATCGCCAAACGACCCTCCATCAAACTCATGGACTCCATAATGCCATAAAACTATAATAATATGCATCGTATATTCATACATCCCTTCTCCGCCAAGAGCAAGTGATTTCACTCATTCGTTACTCTCGCCTTCGTCAAGGATAAAAAGGAATAAAACATCGTCCGTATAAATAATGTAAGCAAGGGATTTACAACTTTCAGTGTTCATCCTGTAGCCGCACCACCATATCTCGCCTAATAAACATAATCTTGTCCTAAAAAGCGAAACTAAAAAAAAGACGACTCCTCAAGGATAATGTGAGTGCGTGTTGCGACACGCAAGGGTGTGGGAGGACGCAACACGCGCTATATACCACCGCCGCCGCCGCCGCCTGCCATTATTCGTCCCTTTTTTTAAGAGGAACCATTTGCCATAAACCTCTCGGAGATAAAAATGCAAACAAGTTTAATCCAATCAACTGTACGCTTGGATGGTGTATATCTGTATCCGCCAGCACTCACCCATATCAGCCCCCCTCGCGCGTCCATCGCATTTACTTCACCAAGGACAAGAAGAACCTGCGAAACGCATAACTTTTTTATTCATACGATGACGGACATAAAATTCGACACCCCCATCACATGTCAAGTGCTTTATCCCATTTTGAAAAGGATCTTCCGCAAAGAATGGCCTGGACGGACGGGCGGCCAGCAGCGGGGGTGGCAAATAGAATAAAAGCCAGCAAAACGAGAATAGAAAAACGGCAAAAAGAATAAACTGGGCAGCAGCAAGTTGTTGCAAAGGAAGAACATTCGAGTAGAATGAAATAAGATGAAAGTATCTAGCTACGTATCTATCCAAATCATCAGCATCATCCGTGCGGCACCTTTGGTCCTTTTTTGCTTATCTCGTCGCCTCAGTTGTCCGCTTATACACTTTCCATTCATTTGGTATATATACTTCACAACCAGACCCACCCCACAGCCCTGTCAAACTGTCATTCAATTCCTGATTCTAGAGTTCACGCCAGCCGTCCAGGGTGCGAGGAGGTGTTTTTTTACGAGTGCGTATCGCCGCCGCCGTACCCTTGCTTTTGTGCTGCTCCTGGTGCTATTTATGCTCTTGAAATCGCACATAAAACCCGGGGCCAATAGCTGGTTGTTTATGTCCTTTATTTTTTGTTGCCGCAACGCGCTCTGGAATCTCCTTATCCGCACAGGAATTTCACTCTCTTAGCGATTAGGAGTTTGCGGGAGAAAATGAAAAATTCAAAGGACTCTCGAGTCTCTCTCCACCTATTCCGGGATCACTTTGAAGTTTGCCATTCCGGTGAAATTAATTTTCCACCACGCCGGAACAACAAAAACGGATACGGATGCGGAACGCTCGCACCGCGCGCGATGAAATACCAATCACGTTGCGGCCCAAAGGGGGCATGCGAATCGTAAAAAAATAAGTAAAACACTCTCCTTGGGCATCTCGTCAATTGGAGTTTTTAGCTTCGCTCCGCATGTTGGCCGGGAGGCCGGCGCGGCAATGGTGTCCGAATAAATTTCTTCGGCTGCACCATAAAAACCCCAAGGATGCGGGATGTACGATGCTTTTGCTCACGAAATCGAATGGCTTATGCTCGAATGGACGTAGGCTAATGTCGGATCAACTATAAAATATCGGAAAATATATTCATTGATGCTTGTACACATACAGAGCATCAGAGAACGAATATCCTTCGCAGGTTTGTGGGCTGAAATGCTAATAAAAATAAATTCGATTTGTCTTTTCCCTATTGATGGCGAACTTGGCTTGGAGTGAAGGCAGTGCAGGACCATGTTTTGATGAGACACGAGGAAGAATGAGGAGGATGAGGCAGCATGAAATTCAATGCTTCAGATAAAAGCTGTGTGTCCATAAAAAATCGAATTGGCAGGACTAAGTGAGTGTACGCATTTTTATGGCCGCTATTGCTGATTTCTCGTTTGTGAATAGGAAATTTTTTTCCTTTCTTGGGATGGAAGTGCGGGAGCGCTGAATCAAGGCCCCGGAATGTAATGCCTTCGAAGTGCCGTCTTTTGTGATTGCTACAAGGATACGTGTGGAAAATTGCACATCTCATCCTTTTCTTTTGTTTGAATGAGATATGGAAAGGAAAAGCTAGCTATGTCCCAGCACTCTTTTTGTAGGCAAATTTGAGAGAAGTTTATCGTTGAAGAGAAACTTTACGGATTAAGGACTTGCTGAGAAGGAGTTTTTTTTGTTGCACTTTTTCCGACAAACGTTAAATGGCTCAGACTGTAGAACCTTTTGAAGATGTGCACGCTTTGAAATTTCCTATGTTATTTTGTGATGGAAGAATGTAATCATTGAGGCTCTTCAAGCTTTTTCTTTGGTTTAAATTTGTTCAACTTGGGAAAAACTGTGCCTCTGGTGTTGAACCGCAAAATTTGTTGGAATATATTTTAAAACATGCGAGCAAGCTTTTCAAATACTTTTTTGCGCCTTAAGGGTTGAAAATCTAGTTATTTTGATTTAGGCAATCTTCTCGGTGACATACGCCATCGCGCCATCAATCCTTCAAATAAAATTTGGTTTCTCATTTCGGATGTTAAAACTGACACCAGTCCACATGACAACGGTATAATTATCTGTCCGTTGAATTAGACACAGCAATTAATGCAGCTTAAGATTACACAACAATTTTTATTCGGCTTCCTCTTCTCCTTTTAGTCTGCATCCTTTTGCGTGTCCTTGTCTAAGAAAAGAAAAATTTTTGTTTTGGGGTAGACTTTGTTCGTTCCTTAATTGTAGGACCAAAAGTGAAGTGAGTTTGATACTTCTAAGCTTCAAAAAAGTTTGAAAAACTTTGACTATCTCGCCAGATGTGGCCCCAGCTTGAATTTTTTTTACAGCTCCACTAGAGGCACTGCAGGGATGGTGTACCTACATTCATTTGCTGTTGCCTACTGCTTATTCTTCGACCTAGAGAAGCTTGCCGAAAACGTGTCGCTCAAGACCTTGAATAAAATTTTGTTGAGAAAATAAATATTGAGCTGTTAGTTATCTATACGTCTAATAACCCATCAGTGATAGAGTTCCTTTCAGTCCTGGTACCTGACTAAGGGCCGGTTTTTCAGTGCTGGGTGCTGCTAAGCCTAGCTCAAGATCTGTAAATGCCGGAACAAAAAGAACCTAGAGTTAATCCAGCGATCAGTTTTGCGGTACAGACTTAATTTCGTCAGTAAAGATGTCAAAATCTTCAACTCTGGAAATTATTGACTCTCACTTCACATAGAAAAATACAGAAAAAGAAGAACGAGTCATTTTCAAATGTCATTTTTCACAGATATACGCAAAGCCACTATCTTTTCACACAGAAAAAACATTCAAAGAAATTCATACTGATCACCAGAGTTCATCCGGGACTAACTCACCAAATTTGGCGAGTTAAGCCGAGAGTAATGCCGGACCAATAATAGTCTCTGAAAAAGTCATTTCTGGGGTAAATCTCAGTTTAACACTCGGAAACTCAGATGATCTCGCACTGAAAAACTGGACTTAGTGGCTCTGCTACTCGGCTCTCAGTGCAGGTTCCATACAGCATGCAATACTGTGGAAAGGCTTGAAAGAGTCTAATCCTCTTGGGTTTAAGAACTCACTCAAATGTATTATAATCATTTTGAAAGAGTCTAATCCTCTTAGGTTTAAGAACTCACTCAAATGTATTATAATCATTTTTCTGCTGTTTCAGCGAATAGAAAAATCATAAATTTTAAACTTACTCCTACTTTTTTTGCCAAATAATTGATGCAAGTCCGCTTGTCTCAATGCGCATTGCTTGTTTTGACCCCTTTACTCATCTGGCGGTAAATCTTTAATATGAATCTTTTTAAATATTCTCACCCTATGAGGCTCCTTTTCTATTAAAGCGGCTTAAAACTTCTTCTTATATTATGCTTTTTGCTCTGTATAGGTAGATTTTGTTTTATCTTATCAAATGAATAAGATAAATCGTTAATGCTTATAGTTCTGTAAAAAATGACACGCGAAATCAAGTGCACTGCGCACATCGGGTTTCGTGTATATCTGTGTCTGCCTGGTGTTCCGCTTCAGGCAATAAATCTTTTCAGCAAGTGCATTTGATGAATCACAAACGAAACGACGACGAGCCTATACAAATGTTGCATTGTATGCAACAGTCTTGGAGCGAAAATTAATTGCCTTACAGCGGTTGTTGACTTTTGGTGAAAAGGTAAAACTAATTCATGCGCGTAAGTCTTTAATTACTCATTTGTTATGCACATAACAAATTCTTTTATAGATTGATGGATTCAGTTGAAGTAGAATATTATCAAAGTTGAGAAGGTTTAACTTTAATAAATAACACTAACACTTAATAATAATAATATTCTTTATCAAATTCAAATCGAAAAAAACTAAAAATAATGTGTATAGAAAACACCTAACACTCAATTTTTTATAGGTACGACGTTTTGGACCAGGCGATTTCGAGTCAGAATTTAAGAAAAGTGTTGAATTTGTCAGAAAAACGTGAATTTCGACTTAAGACATAAGCTTTATTAAGAAAAGAAAAGATTAATATAAGATTAATATAAGATTAAAGATTAATATAAGATAATAAAAATTGAGAAATAAAATTAGAATCTAAGTCCTAGTCTTTTTTTAACGTGGATGATTCCTTGGATCTTCGTACTTCTTATTCTATCCTGTTACTCCTGCTGTCATTCAAAGCAACTTCATTTCAGCTGCCGTTAATTTCCTGATTCGCTGTCATACTTTTTATACGCTGTCCAACATTGTGAACCACGATTGTGAACCACGCCTTCATCTTAGCTTAGGAGCATTCCTTGATCACAGAAGATAAAGCGGGGTTTTCTCACCACCATCCGCTTATGCGATGATTGACGCCGTCACGACAGTTTACTTCGCTATTGATCACATGAAATTTTTATTTTTAAAAGTGTTAAAAATAATGATATCCAGTTACTGGAAAACGTTGTTATGAGAGGATAAGGGGCAAACTGGTCAGGGTGGCCAGATTCAACGAGGCCGTTGACGGATTGAGCCAATTTTCACACTTTGTCTGTGCAACATATGAATCAAGTTTGTGTACCAAGTTTCAGCTTTCTAGCTTGATTTTGAAGACCTAAAAACTTTACGCATACAGACGGACGGACGGACATGGCTTAATCGACTCACATGCTGGTCTCGATCATATCTCTTAAGGGTTTTAAGGGTCTACGGTGATTTTTCACTGTGTTACAAACTATAAATCAAAAAAAAGACCGTCAAGTATGATGACATACGCGGAGCGGTCCGTCGGCTTTTGTTCATCTATATTGCGCAGTTTGTGTAACATTCTATTTATTTATTAAAATTATTTCTGGATATATTTTACAGTCTGTAATATACTTTTTTCATAGTGCTGTCTACTGTTTTTATATTGGGTGTTTATACCCCATCCCATAGGATAGGAGGTATATTAAGTTTGTCACATAGTTTGTAACACGGTGAAATAATAATGGTAGACCCCCAAGACCTTAAGGGCATATGATTGAGACCGAATTCTGAATCGAATGAGCCATGTCCGTCCGTCCGTCCGTCCGTCCGTCTGTATGTCCCATGTTTTTAGGCCTTAAATTTTGAGCTAGGGTGCTAAACCTTCGTACGTAAGGTCCGCGTCATGCGAAGCAGTACAAGTGTAAAAATTTTTGAAATCCGCCCAAAGACACGCCCACAATCGGTCTAAATGTACAACTGCCTTCAGAATTTTCAAAACTGTAAGACGTTCTAAAAGGCTGAAGTTTAACATTTAGCGTCACCTAATAAATGTAAGACACGAAAAAGAAAAATTTAATTGGTAAACCTCCTCTAGTGGGCGTGGCATCTATTTTAAGGGTAAATTTTAAAATGCAGTTTACTCAATATTTTTGCTCAAAATTGAAAAAAAAAAATGCTTAATATTTTCTGTAGAAAACGCTTAGTTCTACATTTTGTTCATACAAGACTTTGGGTCACGCCCACATTTGGAGGCAGAATTGAAGAAAAACCTAAAATTTGCCTGAAAAACTTAATTTCGACCGGTCTTGAGCTTAATTTAGAAAAGCATGAAACAAAAAAAATTGCAGGTTAGGTAAACGAGACTTTAGTTCAGATTTCGTTCATATAAAATTTTTAGTCACGCCCCCTTTTAAGGGTCAATTTTTCAAAAATATTGAATTTGGACCAAAAAATTGCATTTTTACGTACATTTAAGTGTAACTTGGATATATATGTGGTTTCTCATTAGGGGCGGTTGGACCACGCCCCTTTTCGAAGTTTGCATTACCTTTAAAATGTCAAAAAATAACCATGTCATCAGCATTTTACAATGTGGGATAGGATGAGGTATTCAACGGTCCGTTTTACGGACTGTAACTTCTGCGTACACACTGTAGCACTTACTCACTGGTATAATATTAAAAATTGCAGGATCGTACCCTGCCAGTGAACCGCACCTGGTTTTTTCTTTCGACATTTCCATCCGCTCACATTTCAACTTCACTCTAAGACTAAACGTAAGAATAGAGGGGCCTGTACGGCTTACTTGTCATCATAATTGATATAATCTACTTAACAAGACATAATGGCAAAAAATAAAAAATGAAAAGATGGTTGGTTGGACCTGGAATCGAGCCCAGGACCATCCAATCGTCAGTCATTGGTGCTACCATCTGCACCACAGCCCACTTCCATCTCGGGTGTCCAAATAGCCTACATGTTCTCTCTGCATAAATATAATGCACATAAACCAACAACAAAAATAAATAAATAGAGTGGCGCAACAGCTCGAGGTGAACCAGGGCCAACTTCTCAACAATGTATGCTGTGTGTATTAATTTCTTCACATACAAAGGGACCTACAATTTTTTGCCGAATCCGAACGGCACTTTTGAGAAGTTTTTCAAGACAAATGATACTCTCGGAGGGCTTGTCAGGCCCTCGCGGAGGTGGGGACCGTGAAAAAGAACTAGTTTTTTTTTTTCTAGTGACGATGGCAGGATTCGAACCCGGCTTAGTAAGCACACACACTAACCACTACTATAATATTAATTATACTATTATAACATAAAATTACAATGTGTATTAAAAATATTATACTTAGTAATTAAATTTTTTGCTGAACACAAAAATATGTCTATTTAACATAAGTAACAAATAACGCCTACTTAGTATTTAAGTATTATGTCGCAATATATTATTTAATATTAATAAGAGGTAAAAAGTCGTTCGCCTTTTTTTAAAAAAAAAATATTAAAAAGCATTTCAAAAGTGGGTTTAATGGAATTTTCAAAGTTTTATTTTGGATTTTCATAATCAAGAAACGATTTAACCGGATATTAAATCCAAGTGGGCGGCGCCGGATACTGAAATTGTGTGCCTTTTTTTATATCAGAGAAAAACTTTACATCTTCATTATGGGAAAAGAGAAAATAAGTGTCAATAGTCAGGTTAATTAGATATCATGTGTGTCAATATTTATAACAGAAAACGGGTACACTTACGGAGTACGCTGATTGGACCTCATAGTGTACCGATACGGTAGGCAAGCCGGCTTTAAATTACTGAGACCACTGAAGCTGATTTCGTTCCACATGCGTGATCCGGTAATCGTGATCGATTTAAATTCCAAATGTTTGATTTGGATCGAAATAAGAATTAAAAAATTAAATTTAACTCCCCCTCGCAGCAAAAAATTTAATAAATAATTTCAATTGGTATCATAAATACTTAATATGCAAATAAAATAAAAACAAAATTTAAAAAGGAAATTTCAAATTTGTGCAAAATCAGATCCTCTTAAAAAAGGAGAAATAAATCCATATTCCCATATTATGGAGCAATACTACCTACCCCTCACTCCTATTTCTATAAATGTCCTGGGCAATAATTGTATGAAAATCCATGGAAAAATTATTGCCTTCAATTCCACCGTATACTTACCACTGCAGTCTTCTATGCATGCATATATGATTCCCACTCCATTTGCCATCCTTTCCACATTCAATCTGATGTGTATGTGTGCCTCCTTCGAGCCCCAACAATTGTCTGCGTCGCCACAGGAAACCAAGAAAACCCACAGAAACTCTTTTTCGCCTCAATATCAACGGTCTCCATCGGCGGCGTGAAGCCCCAGTCCTTCTTACCTTCACCGAAGCACGTCCTGCTGCCCATGATGGGGAGATGGCTGAATTGAAAAGAACTCGTATGCAGAACCATCATCCCTTTTTCCATTTTCTTTCAACTTTTTTGCTTACTTCCTCATTTTCTTGGATTTCCAATTTAGCCATAGGAAGGACACCGTGTTTGTAGTGTATACCTACCTTCTGCAGTTGCAGGAGCCGAGCCATACATTGTATTCCTCCCCCTCATATACATATAAGCGTGGTGTCTGCGACAAGGGGGTCATGGGTGGTTTGGTTGTTAGATTTTTATGTGTGTGACACAAAAATCGATTTTCCCGTTGTCATAGATGATTTCCACTTTTCTTTTTCTCGGTTTCGCATTTTCTTTTTATCGCCGATTCTTGTTTTGCATGTGTGTACGTAAGCGTACCGCGTATGCTTGCACACAAGTGGAGTGGGTGGGGGCGATGGAAAATCAACCCTATTAGACGAAAGCATATACCAACCCCATCATTGCCTCAAGAAATGTGTGGGGCGATATACGCAGCTTGGTGTCTTTTTGCCATTATTTTCCTGTTTTGCATGAGATTAGGGGATGAATATGGTAATACGACGAAAACTAACTCATTGATAGAAGGATTTTATAGATACGCACACTTGCATATCCACCTCAGGATGAATCATTTGAAGCCATACTGTGAATAAATTAAGGAAGTCATTTGAATTTATGTGATCAGCTTTAGCTTTTCCCCTACAGCCAGCCAGCGAACAACAGTCTTATATCTTCCGCCATAGTTTCAGGCATCATAGCAGGGTGGTTGATTGCCTCTCTACCACCCACCACCTGGATTTATGAGTATACATACATTTGAAATACAAAATTTTAAAATGGATTCATAGTGAGCGGGTGTTTTTTTAAGTTTTTTTTCGTTCTTCCTACAATTTGTTGGCGACAAGGGCGCAAGCGTTCTCCTGGAACACACATACTCAGATACCCGCTCCTGTTGGATAATAGAATGGACTTATGCAAAGTTTACAGCCCAGGATACCAGTTGAGGAGTGAAGCCGGGGGACTGGGTTTTTATTTTTTATTGGTCGTAAATTTTAAATTGTGGGCGTGTGCAAAAGGGGACTTGGTTTTTCCGTCCATACTGCTGCGGTGTGCGCATATTTGTGAATATATAGGTGTAGCTGCTTAGACGGGCGTATAAGTGGTGACATTGCAGGACACATGAGTGGAAGATTTCCCACTGGAGAGGAACGGTGTTGATACAAAATGGGAAATCTTTACTTTTCACAATTGCAACTTTTTGATCAATTCTGGAGAGAAATAAAGGTATCTACACAGATGTATATGGTATAGGTAAAAACGTTACGTATGGTACCTTACCTAGTCATGGAGGAACATAGTATTTGAGTGATTTTTATTCCTTGAGACGTGGTAGGTCGGAATGAATTTATTTGAAATGATTGATGATGGATTGCGCGAGCATCATTCATGCAGCATGCAATTTGAAATTCAAAGCATTCTGACATATACTTGGCCAGAGGGGTAAATAAATAAGTATATACCTAGGAAATATGTAAAACTTTACAAATAAAAATTTTTGAATAGTCCTTACTTACTCGAAAACACTCTTCTTTCGTTTCAACTATGGTGGTGAATATTAATATGTAGCTTACCTAGGTATACCTACTTTTGCTAAAAAGAGAAATACCTACCGAAGAAAAAGCTGCAGAATAAACTATTTACCGCGGTAAGTCCGGAAAACAAAAGAGTTTAATCCTTAATTTTAACTTGACTTATTATTTAGAAATTAAATAAAGTTTTAAAACTATATTTAATTCTTTAATTTCTTAAATCTTAAATATTTAATCTGAAATATATTTTTAACTTTTAATTCTTTAATAGTAAAGTCAAATGAAAAGTCAAATTTTCACAACTCTTAAATATATTTTATTCTTTCATTGAAGAATCGAAAATATATTAAACTTTTATTTATTATTGTTTAAAATTATCTTAATTCTCCATTTTTATTATTATAACTTAAAAACTTATAAAGTATTCTTATATGAAGTATTGTACGTTAAAATTGATAAATAATTAAATGCTATTTCTATAAAAAAGTAATACTAAATTAAATTAAAAATTAAAAAGATATATGCAATAAAACACTTTTATATTTTTTTAATATTTAATTTATTTTATTATTAATTTTAATATTTTATTAATTTATGGCTTTGCCCTAGGGCGGATTGGCAAAATAAGCCCCTATATCTACGTTCGACATCAAGAGACACAGGCGCGATCCCCCGACGGGTTTCGGAGATGTTCTTTACCTGATCCCACCACTTGTTTCTTGTCCTAGCAAGGGCGGGCCCTTGAAGAACGTACTGGTATCCCGGCTTACATGACCAGACTAGGAAGTCTCTTCGCATGCCTCCCATATGCGAACCACGTGCCCAAGCCATAGAATAATTGATCGTTCCAGTCGAAGAAGTAGCTGCTCAACTATAATATTCCTACGAATACTGACGTTTCTCACTCTATCCCTAATGGCCGTTTCACATTCAGCGCGAGAGCGTCAAACAAGAGCGGCAACGACAACACGACACCAGACAAATCGTATGCTATGAAGCAAGGAAAGCGAGAAATCGCAACGATGGTTTTGACTGCACAGTGACGAAACATAGCATATTTCTAAAATTTTTCGACTTTGTTGCACATGAATAGTTTATATTTCACAACAAGTATTAGTTTTGAGAAAAAAATTGTCTATTCACTAGCGTGTCATAACTCGCAACTGCGAATGACAGAATAATCGTCGACCTCAGCGAGGGTTTTTCAATTTTTCGAAGAGCCGACAGCGAGCGAGACAGCGATCACGCCGGTATTTTTAAACACCCCATCCATTGCCATTGATTGAAATTTATTAGACAGCTCGACCGAGACTCTCGCCCGCTCTCTGGCACTTTATGTGAAACAGCCATGCCTTTATCTACTGTAGGACTATTCTCCGCGTTAATCTCGTCAGCAGTGGGTTTGCCATCTTCAGTGCCCTGTTGAGATGGCAAACAAAATTGAGGAGCTCCGAAAAGTGCTCGCTCCATCCGCGTAAGACGTCGTTCTCATTTGAAAGAATCGTACTGTCTTTGTTTTTAACCCCTTGTACGATATGACAAGAAATTTTTCGGATTAACCGCGTAAATATATATTTTAATGAGTACAATACTAGACTCACCCTGAACGTTTCGCTCAAGTTGGATTGAGCGTGGTCACCGGGAAACTGCTATGAAAGTGTTATCGCTGAGATCGGCTGCGTAGATTGTAGCGGTGCGTAGACGGTTCTGACTCATCTTGTTGTTGTAGTTGGGATGAAGGTGGTTGAGTGCTAACTGTACTAACTACATCACCGGGTGTTTCTAGGACGATTGGGAGTGGGCGTGTGGTGTTGATCACAGGGTCCCATGTACGCGAAAGTATAAAACTATCATCACGATTGAAGTTTTGGTGGCGTTTTATTTCAATCGCTTCGCGGACCAATCGAGGGATGTAATGATTTTCACGAGCTAAGATCTTGGCTTGGTAAAAATGGATCCAGTGGTGTTCATCTGGATTATCCAAGATATGCTCGCATATTGCAGATTTACCCTTGTACGATATTTAACTTTTTTCCTATGAGACGGCGAATAGCCTGTAATCGTGCTCTAACCTCCCGCCGAACTTTTTTCAAGCCTGTTCTTTAGCTGTTCTGACCGCCATGTTTGAAGTTCTTTGCGTCTTAATGTACCAAGCTCGAGAAATAGAGTTCATTGATTCATTGATTCCACACAATGTATAGGTTTTTTTTTGCTCTCAGGTGACTTCTTGAACTCCAGGAGTCTTAAACCACACAGCCGCCACACCAAGCCGCTTTACTCAACAAACTTTTCTTGCAGAGGCAATGACTGCCTACTATATTAAAACAGCTACTATTCTTCCTCTAGATTTGAAAGGAATTTGTTCAAACTTCTTCGAAACGTGCCATGCAAATAACCCCATGTAATCGGATTCAATTCAGCATCCTGAAACCTTTTCCACCATTTGCGTAAAAGGTTACAGGATAACTTGGTTTCCGCCTGT
This sequence comes from Neoascia interrupta, assembly GCA_947623515.1. Taxonomy (NCBI): domain Eukaryota; kingdom Metazoa; phylum Arthropoda; class Insecta; order Diptera; family Syrphidae; genus Neoascia; species Neoascia interrupta. The sequence goes on from OX392462.1 coordinate 198,282,406, forward strand.
GTGGCAAAGGTCGCTAAAGCGCAATTTTCACAACACTAGACGGTGAACAGTTGGCAGCTCAGCTCCTCTCAAAACGCGAACATCACAAATCATTTTTTGAACACACGATGGAAGCACGAAGAAAGCAACCAAAGATCTTTTGATTTAAAATGTGCCGGTACCAAGTGTATTTGAGCATGTTTTCGTGTGAGAAAAAAGTTTTCATTATGAGTAGCCATAAGCACAGCAAAAGTCCAACAAATTCCCTCAGTTCTTGTTTTGATCCGGGTCACCGTGCCTCCTATTCACACTTCTCCAATTACTGTCGTCCGTACTAGCATGCCCACGAGCATTGAAGTCACCCATCAGGAGAGAGAAATCCATTTATTCCATTCTGTCTATAGGGCAGCATCAACTTCGTTAAAGAAGGCCGCATGCTCTGACTCTCGATTAGGTGCATACACCTGCACTAAAAGCCAGAGTCGATTGCTCAAGCTTAAGATTGAAGATCAAAACCCTTAGCCTCCTTCAAGCTCAAGTTCTGTCTCCGTTAGCGATGAGACGTTGTCACCATTTGCCAATTTAAGTTGGTGCCGTTGTCGATTTGTAGACTGGGCGCTCTGAAGATAGCGAGCACACTTCAACGGCCACAAAGAGGACTCGGCGGATTGATTGCAGCTTTCTTGTAGCTTTTTTTTTGCACCAATCCCGAATTGGTTCAATCCAACAGATTTCGCTAGGTTCAGATGAATTTTTGACCCGGTTTTCTTTCTTCGGTAGCGAGGCGAAGACCCAGTATTGGAACTAGTGGGTTGGGCTGTCGCCCTGTTACTGAAATAAATAAATGGTGTCAAAATTTCATCTGAAGCTAGTGGAATCATGTTTGTCTCGGAACCGGGCCAAGCTACAAATTTCCAATATAGGCTTCACAAAAAAGCTTCTAAAAAGCTACAATTAACCGGGCTGGGTTCCAATCTAGGTCGACACCCAAATACCAAAAAAAAAAAGAAAAACAGGGTCAAAATTTTATCTGAACCTATCGGAATCTTGATTTTCTCGGAACCAGGTTAGGCTACAAATTCGCGATTAGCGTAACAATAAAGCTATAATCAACGCACTGGGTTCCACGCTGGGTCGACACCCGGATAAAGAAATATATGAATGGTGTCGAAATTTCATCTGAACCTACCGGATTCTTGTTTTTCTCGGAACTGGGTCAAGCCACATATTTTTGATAGGCGTAACAAAAAAGCTACAAAACAGCTACAACTGTCCCCGTTGTAATGTGCTTTTTAACTTCAGGCAGCAGCACGAAAAATCGTGTTTTTTTCGGAGCCGGGTCAAGCTACAAATTTCTAATAGGCGTGCTCGCTAATAAGTGTAGCTTGGTAAGTGCGTTCTAATAAGTGTGCTCGCTAGCTTCAGAGAGCCTGTAGACTGACAATCTAAGCCCTCATTTTGGCTTAGCGCTGCTTTCCTCCGCCCTTCGGTGATGAATACCGTCACCATTGCTGGGCTGCTCGGAACTTCTTCGGGTGGAACCCGGTCGAATTCCGAGCGAAATATTCCGACCACCAAGCGCTAGCATGTTGACACTCCTCAGACCTAGTTTCAAAGGATGCCCTGGATCACCAGAATCAACACATTTACGAGGCTTCTTCTTTCTTCTCTTAATGATGGGTTGCATTTTATACCTATCTGGCAGGTTTCTATTCGGCCGATCCTAACCAAGAGGTCGTTCATCCCGAGGCAGACGCTTTTGGAATTTTGCTGGAATTTATTCAATATTTTTATTCCAAATCAAAAAGTGTTTACTTAATATGTTTAAAAAATATTTGGTTCTAGATTTGGTTCATACAAAGTCTTGGGCCCACATTTAGAGGCAGAACTCAAGAAAAACCTATAATTTTCCAGGAAAACATGGACTTCGACTGTTTTTTGACGAAATTATTTACCAAATTATCAAATAATTGACAATTGACCAAATATATGTTCTGACTTCTGTATGGCAACAAAGTACGTTGACGAAAAAAAGAAGCTGTATGCTATTGTCAGCTTTTTGTTGACTTTAAAACGGCACGCGTTTGATTTCGCCAATCAAAGCTTAATGCTTTAGAAATTTTCAACACTTGGTCTGTCAAGAAAGTTCCTGGTGAATCTATAAAATGGTCTTCTCAGATATATATGCAGCTGTGTGGAACGGCAGGTGCATTTCCGAATTTATTAGCACCCTGATGGCGTTCCCCAATGTTTTGGTCTCAGCCCTAAAATTTTCGCTCTTTTTACTAATAATGTCTGGGAAGACATGCAAGGTGAGGTAAAGTTTGGAGATGCGTTTGAGGCCCAAAAGTGGGCCTGGTCTAACAATTAAAATCAATTAAATGTAATTTCGTTAGAATCATGAGAAAATGCGTTAAAAGCAACAATTATTTCGGGAAAAAGAGTTTTTCCTAAAAACGCCCCCTAAAAGTGGGCGGAGCTCAATATATCGTATGAAGCAAACTTAGCAAATAGTAATATCTTTGATATTTGTCACACAATTCTTTTTCGATTTGGAGAGAACCTTCCGAGAAATCGGGTTTTTAAAGATCTAAAACCCCGAAATCTACATGTTAAAAGTGGGCATGGTCGATATCGGGCGGTCCAATTTTTGCCTTCTTAAGGGTTTTGGGCCAGTTTAGCTCTGTACCAAAATTTAAGTTCCTACGCCTTTTCTAAGCTCACCAAAAGGCATTTTGAAAGAAAATTTTAAATAGATGCTGTCTTACATTGAAGCCAGTAGTGGGCGTGGCCGTAGGCAGATTTAACAAATTTTCATACCTTTTCTGTAATAATATCCAAGATACACTCCCAGTTTGAGCGTCCTAGCTCAAATTTAAAGACCTAAAAACTTGACACCTGCAGACAGACGGAGGGAAGCAATGATTATTTTACTCGAACAAAATTAAGAGGGGGACAATGTGATGTGATGTGGCGGTGGAGACGAAATGTAATAACTTGTTGAATGCAGTTTGACTTGGCCTGTAAACATGTACTTGGCGCTTACTTACTTCAGACTCAAAGGCGCTTACTTACTTTTACTTTGCTACAAAGCAACAATCTTGAGATATATTATCGAAAGGATACTATTACAGAGCATTCAAAGCTCTACAAGCCCAATTTGACATAAGTAATTGTGCCGAACAAACGGGGAAAAAATTTTTTGATTAATGCTTTCGTCGCACCTTTTGGCAGGCAGTAAATTGTATTTAATATTTCCATTTCGCATTCCACTTGAAATGAATGAATATCCTGTTTGATTATTAATCTCACAACCACTCCATCCGCACTCACCACAACCAGGTTTTTTCATAATAAAAGGACACAAAACGAAGGCAAAATCATGATAAATCTGCAGCAAATATAACGACTGTGTGCGGGGGTGACCGTTTCTGAAAGCAAAACCAATTTCAGACATCATTTAATTTGAAAGGACGAAACCTTATCGCTCTTGTGCAGCATCAGTAGCAGTGTGCACCATTGGAAGACAGAGACTTGTCGCAGAGGACCGCTCCGATTTTGGGAAGCTGAATTGGGAAAGTTGCATTTTTGTTTTGTCTCGTATATGTTGGCCACCACCATCACAACTAATCGTCGAACAAACATCCTTGCAGGTTAAGTGTAGCAAAAGTTTTATTTATTTTTCTGTTCTCTTTTATAACTTCTTCAGTCTGGCGTTATTCTTCCGATAAAATAATATTCAAGGGTGTGAAGCTGTTAGACTTTGGTCATTATATCGAAAGACTTACACATTAAGCGGAATCATTATTCATTTTTGATATATATTCGCTTGAATGTGTGCGATATGCGAATGCCTACCATTTCAGAATATTAATGAGAGGATTTTTTCTTCCTTGGGTTTCCTTTTTCGTCTACACGCACTTGGTCACATGTGCTTGAGTCGGAGTGGGGGGAGCAGCCGACTTAACCAGTGTTACTATGGAAATGCGAAGGAAGCCAGAAGGTCTCTTCGGACGGTCATGCTTGAACGGAGAATAGCCAAATTAATTTTAGAAGTTAGTAGTTTTCTTTGGGTGGTCGTCCGAACGGAGTGTTCGGAAGGAGTTGTGAATTAATTTAGAGATTTTGCATTCGGATTGCACTTGGGAATGAGTAATTTTTGTACTTAATACAAGCCCTTTGATGGTTGTTATAAGTAAGCAACGAGGCACCTATGGAGATGAGGTCTTGTCGTTAGAGATAAATCAATTATTCATTATCCATTCAGTACATATAGTTCTTGTTGGCATAAAACTTGTCCTTTTTTAACTTCTTTTTCGACAGCTACAATTAGCAACTTTGCTTCACCCATGAGTCCTTTGAATCTCTTATTCTTCCACCAAAGAATTTGACCAGATTCTAAGGGTGACGTTGACGTGAGTACCTCAGTCGATTCTAACCAAATCAACTGAATTCCCTGTGCACATTTCCTTCAAGCTAAATCTCCAACATGTTCACAACTGCACATTCGGTGAATGCTCCGTAACAGCACTTAGACAGGCTTCATTGGAATGACTTTCCTCAGGGGGTGAGCGTGATGGAAGGAAGTTGATGGCAAGCCCTCACTCTCCATCTAATGGAATTTATGTTAATAATACGAATATAATTAGTTTATTACTGTGTTAGTACGAACTCAATACACACACGTCTACGCAAATGGTATTCCTTAACGATTGCGGCTTGTGATTAGGGTGTGCGAATGGACCGTTCTATATGTAAATAGCTTTGCCTTATCTACATGTGTTGCTAGGCTTTTTGCTGTTCTGTTATTAAGTGAAATTTGAATAGCCATGGCGTGTGCGTTAGTCCAAATTAATGACATTTCTAGGAATTTCTGGGAAACAACAAAGGTTATTCCTTGACACATCCACATATAGCAACGACCATTAAAGCTAATGTGGGGGCCATACAAAAGTGCCAAAAAAAAGTAAACGGGCAGCCATTGAATATCTACTGAAATTTAACGAGTTCTATGTAGATGAATTCATGTCCCCATACACACACATTGAAGATGGCTTTCCACACACATATGTAAGTATCTCAAAACTTTTCAATTAATTTCGACATCTAATTGGAATTCCATTCAGTTTTCTTTATATACACGTGTGGGTGACTACAAAAAGCAAATCCCACTTTATTTAAAGAAAACGAATAGAAAATTCAATTTACGTTTCATCTCGTTACAATTCAACCCCCCAGCCCCTAAATGCCTAGAAAACTTTTTCCAAAATAAGTTAACACACGACATACATGAAAAAAAAAAAACTGGAAGTCAATAGGGGGGTAGATAAAGAACAAGCTTTCTTATTTCTCTAAACAAAGTCTCTCGAAAAAAAACTCTCCTTCTATTAGGACAACAAGCAACTAACAGGGCTGACAAAGAAATAAGAAAGAAAAAACACAAAAAAAAGAAGGAAATTCCAAGGAAATCATTAGAGAGTAAAAAAGCCGGAATTTCATTTTCAAATAACTTAAACCTCTTAGAGAAGTAAAATGACAAAACGGTTTTGAAATAGGGGCTTTTGGCCATACACCGTGTCCACTATACTCACACCCCCCATGTGCCTATACAGTCAAAGTGACCCAGTGAAATTCTACAGTTAAATGTCGAATTTCCGAATTGCCCTTCTTCCCTTTTGGCCAAAGGGACTTTTTGTTATCTAAAAGTGAAGGCTATGTGTATGGGTATAGGCATGGGCACAGGATAACAATTTCGAACGAAAAACTTGTAATCGGATTTTTCTTTGCTTCGGAAAATGGAAAAAAAAGAGAAGAAAATTGCCTTTAAAAATTAAAACGCCTTCAAGACTTTAGATTATGTCAATGTATTTTCCAAAAACGAAGACATGTCAAATGGGCTTATTAGTGATTATATTGTAGGCTGCTAGGTATTCAAGGATTTTCTATGGAATTCAAGAAGGAGCGAGATTTAGCAATTTGGTAGTTCTTAAATCATTTATGGGGGTCCTTGTTATTTCTGTTTTATAATTAAAGGTGCTTGAAGTTAAAATAGCCCCACATCTTTGAACAAATATTTAAAAGGCATATCATAAATCTGGCTGAAGTCACATGTATCCCCTTCGGGTAGGGCTTAGAATATAACCGATGTAAGGCTTGTAGTAAGAGGCGACTAAAATCCACCCTCTGTATTCCGAGCGCGTTGCGTATACAAACTATGGAATGACGAAAACAGAAGATATAATTACCCCAGATGGCAATCCAGTTAAGCTGGCAAATCCACCCTCTTCGGAGGTAGTCTTTATAGATTCTGGGGAGAGCCATTTATTGATTATAAAAGATCAAGAAGATCCTCGATCCCCACCAGCTGGATCGAATGTCTCCGGGAAAAGAAGTCCGCCGGTTAATCAGGACTCAGCGAAAATTAAATGCTTTGAAGCCGAAAACAACTAACTCCACGCTAAGCCTAATTGAATGGAACGTCTCTACGACGTTCCAGTAAAGTAGATTCTTTACGTAAAGAAAACGAAGTATTAAGGAATCCCCGTGGGACTATTGAATGCGATGAAACACGGAAGCGACAATACGACTAGCAGGAAGGTATTCAGACGAGGAAGAGCTTGCACGCGAAACGAATTCGGTCTTTAAGAAAAGGCTGACCAAGAAGCGAAAGGGTGTTTCTTCATCCTAAGTAAAAACCGTGCAGCAAAAAGAAGAAACACCATACGTGCCAAAAAAGGAATAGCAAAAACCCAAGGAAGAAACAAGCCATTCAATAAATGTAGTTGGGATTGCGGACTACGGAAAGTTGCGTTACATCCTTAGAAATACTCTTGAAACGAAATATAACTTAACATCGCTGCGGATCAACGTATGGAACATTTACGTTGATGACTCTGACGCCTATCGGTCACTCTCACAAACTTTGAATACAGAGAAAATCCAATGGTTTACCTATGAAAATCACCTCGAAAACCGCTGCGGGCTATCGCGTATGGGGATTACACACATCCTCCATAAGGAACAAGTAATGGCAGACGTTCAAGCCCAAGGCTTAAAGTTTCTTGACGCCATGAACAAAATAAAGAAAGAAAAGCAGCGTACGCACGATGAAAAAGATTCCCCTTTTGTCAGACGCGGTCTGCCAATTTTCATGTCATCTTGTGACAGAACTGAGAACATTAGCGAAATTTACCAAATTAAAGCAATACTTAACGCCAAGGTCCAAATCAAGCCCAAGTGGAAGGGCAACATAGAAACCTATAGGGTTTCTGACACAAGCAAGCATACTGCCAAAAAAAAAACGCGATGCGTAAAATGCGCCGGTGAACATCTCTCGACAGATTGCGATGTCAGCAAAATTAAGCTTTATTAGACGAATCCCAGGAAAAATTTTCTAAAAGTTTTTGGATTTTTATCTTTTTTGCCTTTAAATATCCTTGACTGTTGAACAAATAAAAGAAAAATATAAGGGACCTTAAAAATCTCTATAGCCCAGGGAATAACCTGCCTTGGACAAAAAAAAGACAAAGTTACGACACATCGTGCTTAATAGTACAAAGATAGAAATAAAACACTGCGTTGAAACATCAAATCTGCCTCCTGCAAGTGTCATACCTCCACCGGTGGTAAACAGTGTTGTGAGTGTTTGATTAAAACCTGTCATATATTTTAAGCCTTCGAAGAAAATTCTAAGAAAAAAAGCAACTTACCTCCTTTGACTTCTATCGTCATGACATATGAAGTTAAAAGAGGCAAGTTGCTTCTATACCTAGCTGCCAGGCTTAGGAATCGGTCGTATCGAAGCCGGATAACAGACACCGAGTAGGAAGTTCCTCAAATTGCTGCACAAGCTCCTCCATTCTGGGTCCTTTTTTTTGGCTCTCCTCGGACCACTACTATATCGAGTAAATGGGGCACCCCTATAAGCTATAGAAAGGTGCCAGATTGGGGAGCAACAACTCCACACCAACACATAAGAAACGGACTGAAGAGTGTTATGCGCTAATATTGATCTTCTTGCTTTTGTTTCCAAACGGTCATATCGTCATGCTAATGTAAAGCTTCAACATAAGCCTAGGAAGCGTAGTCGAAAGGGTCAAACAAACGTCGGGATACGTACATAGACAAGGCAACCGGATGCAATGAAGGCTTTGAAGGCTTTTCATCATTGCAATGTCAATCACATTTAATGATTTAGCATGAAGGTGAAGAAGAAGTGAGAAGTTTAGATGGATCTCAACTTATCGGACGAGAAATCAAGTATAGGCTGGGTTGTTTGAAGCGATGTGGATTCACACAGCATAAAATCTTCGAGCTAGCAAATGTCTCTAGTATCTCAAACTAAATTTGAGTCTCAGTAGTCTTAGCTTGGTAAGAATAAGAGAAACCCGAGCCCTTCAGTCAGAGCCTAAAATAGATAGAATTGTGAATATGTGAGTGGAAGAAGAAACTCACAAGGTCTTAAGATCTTAAGGTCTTACAGTGGTCATATGATCGAGGTAATCACTACGGTGATTATTTCTCTGTGTAACAAACTATGAATCAAACTTAATTTACCTCCTATCCTATGGAATGGGGCATAAAAAGACTGACAATATAGGGTTTGCTAATTAACACATGACATAAATGTGACCCTGTGTCCTGTATATCAAAGGAGTTTACTGCATCATCGTCATCGGTTCCGCCTATTTTTTCAGATAAGGTAAAATATGTTGTAATCATTTCACTTAGTTATTGATCATAGAACCCTTAAACTGTATACTCTTGGGAAGCCTCTTGGCATTTAATTTAATGTCTGTAATTGGCTCGAGTGAATCAATAAATATGGGCAGCATAGCAACTCTGTCTTATTTTGGCAAATACGATCCAAAACATCTACCCAGATGTCAAGTGCTCGCTGCAGGGATGTATGGATGTACTTCACTTATGATGAAACCATCGCCAGCGATGAACAACTAATGGCGTATTCTTTTGAACACCGAGCTGCCACACCGAGCTGTCAAATAATACTCGGTGTTCGCGAGGTTTCCAGCGTGGGTGTACACTTCGATTCCAGCGTGGTGTACACTCGATTTCATTGTGTACAGAACGAGAAAGTGACGAATTGCTTTGACTTCGTTTTGTTCACTTTTTTTTCATTTCGTAGCGTGATTTTGTTGGCGTCAGTTTTTTGCACTTTTTACTTAAAATGAATTAAGCATGCTCTAAATTTGAGTTTTTAACGATTTCATACAATTTCAGTCGTGTTGTAAATAATCACGAATGAAAATAGAGCCGAAGCGTCACTTCACATACACAATCAAAGCTACACCCAGCCTCAACCGTCAAATACGATGGTGGCGTGATTTCGAGGTCGGTGTCGACACCGAATTCGGAGTTCAAAAGAACATTTACATGAGAACGATTCCGTTCAGGTGTACGAGAAAAGAACAAATTTTTTCTGTATTCCACACCAGTTTCACGATTCGGTGTTGAAAGGGTCTGTCAGATTTCCTATGCAGACAATCAAGAACTACAATAAAAGCAAAGGACTTAGGAAGCAAAGGACTTTCTTTGGTGTACACCGACTTTAATTGAAAACTCGTCAGTGACTCCGGAGGGACATTTGACCCTCTTCTTTGCCCCCTCGTACATGTCCATAATCATCCATATGTGGGTTTTGGAGCTCCTCGTTTTCATAGCGCCACTCAAATTAGATCTCGTGGTAGTCCATCAAGAGCTTCTTCAAAATCGACCATCACCACATTCAGATCTTTAAGGGCATCACTATGTTTTTCCATTGGGATCCTTATACTTTGGATTACGACGCACTAGTCCTAAGACAGCCGTATATTATAGTACCCGTGCGGGTTCCTCCCTTATATGAACCTTGAGCAATCTCTTTTCAGATATCTATTTTGTATTAAGTATTTTTTGTCAATGTAAGCAATTTTCATGTAAAAATATTTTTGTAAGAAAATAAACAGGTCATTCTACTATCAAACTTTCGTGTTATAATTTCTACGAGGACTTCCCCCACCAGTGGTAAGAGCATATTTGAACTATAGCACTTCGGTTGCGTTGGGTCTTTTTCCCACTTTTGGAACAAATGTAAAAGGGCTGGTGGGATGCCGTCTGCACCTGGTGACTTGCAGGGTTGAAAGGAGCTTATTGCCCATTCTAAATCGGCCTCTAGAACAAATAGCTTTTGCTATATGGCAGTCCTCCCTCAGAGGTATCGACAATTTGGTCCTGCTGCAGATATAAGTGTCAGGAGAGCTTCCAGGGAAATGTGTTTCTAAGAACAGCAGTGCTCTCTGTTCATCATTCTCTGTATGGCTTCCATCCGCTTTCTTTAGAGACGTAGGCACTCCACCCGATTTTGCGAGAGCTCTGTGTAGTCTTCCTACACCAGGGAGTGCGAGTTCACAGAATTTCCTGAAGCTATTTCTTTTAGCTTTCCTTATTTCTTTATTGTAGTTGGTAAGTGGCTCTCTGTAGCTCTGCCAGTCTCCGTTTCGCTTAGCCATGTTAAACAGCTTTCGCGTCTTAGACCTTAGTTTTAACAGGTTTTTGCTCCACCATGGCTCTTCCTTGGCTCTCCGATTCATACTAAGGGGACAGTTGCTTTCAAACGCGTTAGTGATGGCTCTTGTGACTCCCTCAACTGCGTTTTCTAAACTTAGAAATCGGGATGGAGCCGTTCATGGGATGGACCAGTTCATCCCCAACACAATACGCGGAAGCGATGATTATGCTGATTATGGTTGAATAGGCACTACGTCTCGTGAAGCGTATTCTGAAAGTAGAATGTATTTATACTTTTGGTCTATTAGAATGCATGATCTTGCATTGGACACTCTCGTATTCAAAATTACCTTCACATCCTTGCACGCTAGTCCTTTGACTAGCCCTTTTAGGATCCATGGCTCCTCAATAAGCACTAGGCCCTGGTTTTGGGTGGTGAACATCCTCGTATGTTCACCTGGGCGATGCTGATTTCATTGACAGCGGCCATCGAGCTAATGCTCGCTTGGGGCCTGTACCCCAACCACTTCCTCATCCTCGACCAGTTCGAGATACAGCTCGATCATGGTCTGGCCTAGTTCATCCTCGCCCAATCTGAACTGTCGGTTCAGCAGTAGGAGTCAGTGCAGTGTTCCGACCTTCGGTGTAGTCTGCTCAGTTGCAGATTCGGCCACCTGGGAGGTTGAATTCGAAGTGGCCATTGGCCCACCCGTCTCCTCCGACCTATTCAGCCCGCTCACCGACACCCTGGTGAACCGATAGCACAGAATGCAGTTCCGACACGAATCGTCTCAAATGACTTGTCGTCGATTCCGACGGTCAGTAGTTATACTTCAACTGTCCCCTTTTTCTGACTGTACAAGACTTTCCAAGCCTTGGTGTTCAGGCCTTCGTTGTGCGCTTTCACAAGCCGTAGGAGAGTTTGATGCTCCTGGTCAGCGCTCTTTGGCAGAAAAATAGTCACAGAATGAGAGCGAGGTATCTCTGCCCCTCAGGCTGCAGCCAGTTCCGCCCCATCCAATTTCTGTAGCTTGGGAGCCACCAACTTCAACCATTCGACCGTTTCAGCGGTCTCGCAGTCAAGTTACTACTACTCCCATTCTTGAAATGAATGCCCTGGAATTTGAGCTTGTGCTTCCATCTCATGGCCATTTCTGCTACAATAGCATTCTCTAGTTTTTCGAGTTCCTTGGCCTCGAGTAATACCTGTGAATAGCCCCCCGGAAATACCGCAACCCGTTCCGCCTTCACTGTTTCAGGCTGGATTCTGCCAGCTGTTGCCGTTTTCGCAGCCGCAGCATAGCTTCTTCGGGCCCTAACAGTTAGTTTTGGCTTTCAGAGGTTTCGTCTTGGATTTCTCTGCCTCGCTTTAAATCTCTTCGCAAAGTTTGCTGTATTTGCAGGAGACGTCGTGGAGCTTCTGCTCCCCTTTTCCGCCGGTCGGTGTGGTGTTGAGTCCCGGCTGAGCTTTATGTTTCTTTCGCTACCTCAGGTCCAAGGCCCTTTTCAAGGTAGCGCAGATACCTTTTTTGCCGGTTCCGCTGAGTCCTCTCCTTAGAGGGTCAAGCCTCCAACTCGGTTGTTTAGCTGGAGGCATTTTCGGGAGCCGTCGTCTTCTTGACCGTCTAGCAGGGGATTGAGAAGTGTGGGATGTGCCCGGCTTCTGCATCCGATGCACATCAGTCACCTTCCCGATAGCGTCGGCTCGAGTTTGGCTCCCGCCTACCGCCGCCGGTTTCTTGCCTTGTAGGGCACTCTGACCTAAGTTCAGGGTATCTGTGGTCTTTCGGCTAGTACTTAGTTGCACCTGCCTAGGGCCACGCCCCTGACTGGTGGAGGCCTTTTGCGCTTCAAGATCATCACCACTGAGGTCCTGTTCCATTCGATCGAGAAGCTCTTGTGCGGTACAGTCCCGCACATTTTTTAATTGCCAATGATTTCCTTCAGCCATATCTTTCCGATTAGATGCCAACCGGCAGCTAGGGCGCAAGCTCTGGCAGCTTTCTTGGGCATACGCAACAAGGAAGAAACGCTGCATTCAAAATATTCTAGAACTTTCAATATATCCTTAAATATAAGGCCTTAGTCGGTTTCCAGAGATGTGTTTTATGTAGGCCACATCTACTTTTCTATAAACCAACATCGTCTTTTTCTGTTGAAATCACCCATGTATGTTCGAGTATAAGGCTCGTGCTAATGAATCCTTGATGCAGATCTACACGCACCTGCTACAAGATCCTTACGGCATACCAAAATTCATTAACAAACAATCTTTGTGCGGGTTGACAAGAAGCGGTACCCTGAAGTCCAGGTAAGATTGCGATGACTAAAATTGTTTTCCGAAAATAATTTAAATTGTATCTTTCCTATTATGCCAAAATATAACGAAAATTTTTATTTGCTTGAACATAAATTGTATTTGAACCATTCATTATGAAAGTGTTGTAGGTACTGACGAAAACAAATCGTTGATGAATCATTTACCCTTAAATGTACCTACATTATTTAAAGGACCTCCATATCAACTTCGACCCCAAATTTGTTATCGCGTTCATAAATGGAACCAATACCTTTGTCTCCGGTTGAATCCTTTCCATAAATTTTCGGAGAGGAACGCCAAAAGTACACATAAAAAAATATAAAAATAAATATTATCCGCAGTCGATTTGATTGCGCATTCATTACGAAAAGGAAATTATCATACAAATGGAATGGCGCACAATGGAATAAATATTTTCAATTTCACCATCCAATTCCGAGCAATAACAAAAATCCGAAACTATAAAAACAAAACCAAGGACGACAACAATGGGCCTCTGTACGGTAGGTATAGGTACCGAAAAAATTAATGTCGAATCTAATGCCAAACGCTTCTTGATCACCTATTATTCTGATTTTTATTGCGGACTCCACATTTTGCGGGGTTACTATAAATTCACCTCGCGTGTAGCCATGTGAACACCCTAAGGTCTCACCAAAGTATAAATTCCATGCCAAACCGCACGTTAAATAAATGTTTATTGAGCCAAAAATCACAAGAAACTTTGCATCAGCAAAAAAAATTCACATTTCAAAGAATCATCAACCCCATCCCACTCATACAGCCATCCGGTCAGGGATGAATATAAATTTTCGCCCATTGTGTCGGGGGGTTGTGTATTTTTTTGCAGTTTTTTTTTTTTGTCAATTTGTTTTTTTTTTGTACTTTTCCTTTGAAAAATTGTTTTCATTTCAAATTCAAGCCACAAAATGAAGCGATAAAATTCAATTGAGAGGCGATGCGTGGGGTGCCATAAATTTATACAGAGACACTTTTCCATCCCCTCCAACTGTGCGAGAGCGGAAAGTCCTGAGGTCAGCCTTAGAGGTCTCATTACTGGGGGATTATTAACTAACAATGGATTGTAATTTTTTTTTTTTCAAACAGAATTCGAGAGTAAATTTTCACCAAACCACCCTGAGAGGTGATATCTGGCGTTAGGGGTTGTAGAGGAAACTTGCTTAGGATCATGTCGCGAGGGCTGTGTGGTGGTTTGCACAATCAGTGAATTAAATTTGGCAAAGAAAAGCGGTTTTTTTTTTAAGGAAAACACAGAAAATCGTTGACATAATCTAGGGTTAACGCAGGGATGTTGTGGAAACTTACTTCCCGCATGCATTATTTACATTTAGTTACGCTAAGCATATATATTCCAAAAGTTGTGAAAACTTTCTACTGCAAATTGTAACGAATTTGAAACCCATTCCGAGTATAATGCTGCGGAGGGTTGATTTTTGATAGCCTGTGGGCAGAATTTAATGAAGTAACAAATGCGTTTTTAAGGCGATTTTGCACGTTTTACGTCAAACAATGGACAGTCGTTGAAAGGTTAGGTAGGGGTGATCGTCATGCCTGAAGGAGAGTCAAAAGGGAGTTCATAAATAATTTACAGTTTGCTAAGAAAATTTTATGAGTCGAAATTGGCATTGCGAGTAATTTTATATTGAGATTTGTCTCAACCCATGGAGGGCCTTCCATCATTTGCGATCCTGGGTATGCTGCTTCCAGTTGTACAGCTCAAGCGCACTGGCATTTTCGACAGCTTGGTCCTTAAGATGGAAATTGGGTCTTCCTGAACCGTCCTGAACCTGGGGCTTGCATTTGAAGCGAAGGGCTTCCTCTGGAGCGTGTTTGTGTTTTGACTTTTTGAAGTGCATCCAGATCCATGGTACAGTGCATAGCGTTCGTGGTGGTATCTTCTCCTCCATTTAGAAAAAAATTTATTTTTATTTTAATTAATTTTTGATGCATGAAATCCCGTGAATGTTCGAAGAAGCGGTTCCCAAAGTGCACTTTGTATCACACTAATGTTTCAATGCACAGTTTGATCAGTTTTATCAGTTTTTCCGGGATCCTGCCTGAATTTGTTCATCGCCAGCCCGAGCTCCTGACAACGAATGCTGTCATATATGGCTTTAAAATCGATCAAAAGATGGTGTGTGGTGGGACATATGGAGCCTATTGTCCAGTCCTCGGACATACTTGCTTTCATCCAACTTATGGTTAAGGATTTTGTCTATGCATCCCATCAATAAAATAACCTCAGTATTTAAAGAGCTCCTCAAGTAAGTCATCCAAGTCGACCTTGCTAATTTTTGAACAAATTTATAGCCAGCTATAACTTCTTCAATTTCTATAATATTGATATTTGCATGATTACGGAAACCCACCTTAAAAACGGGTCTAGACCCAAACTTAAAGGTTACAATGACTATTACGCACATCACCCTTCGCAAAATTCGAGAGGAGGTTCCTCCCTCTACATTTAGAACTGCATAAAGCACTTCAAGAACACAGAAGTTGAGCTAGACTCTATGCAGATCAGTTCAGTTTCCGTAAAAATTGACTGCTTAAATTACAACATTGCATCTTGTTATTTCCCGCCAGGATATAGACTAATGGAAGACGATCTTGATCGTATGTATGACTTCATTGGGTCCAATTTTATCATTGGGGGTGACTTTAATGCGAAGCATACTTTTTGGGGTTCACGATGGAATTCAACAAGAGGCAGATTACTGTACAAAAATATTATGAAGCGTGGGGTGGACTTTTTCTCCACGGGTAAGCCAACATATTGGCCAACCGATAGGAATAAAAAGCCTGACCTTGTCGATTTTTTCATCGCTAAAGGGTACCCCAAATACCTTACGCGAATTGAAGAGTGTTACGATCTTTGCTCAGACCACTCAGGAGTTATCCTGAAGATGGGTGGAAGACTGGCGAAAATAGAAAGAGCTCCTAGATTAGCTAGCAAAAACAAGAACTGGGACGCTTTCAGAAAGGACTGTAAGGAGGGTGTTGGCTTGAATGTGCCATTGAAAACTCCTTTCGAGTTAGAAACCGCAGCTGACAAATTCATTGAAGCAATTCAGAGCGCTGTTTGGAACAACAATTCGTCCCAAAAGAACGCAGTTAGCACCGACGGGCATGTACGCACAACATATCCGCTCGAAATCGAAGAATAATTGATTCGTGCAAAGAGAATAGCGCGTAGGAGATGGCAAGGCACGAGGGCTTCCCCAGACAAAGCTCTCTTGAACCACCTCTCTAACAAACTGAAAGGAATGTTGCAAGATCTTAAAAATCGTGAGACCACTGAATGCCTTGAAGGCTTGTCGGCGGATAGGAGCTCAAACTACTCGCTGTGGAAAGCAGTTAAGTCTGTCAAGAAACCTATAATCCACTCGGCACCAATAAAAAAAGCGATTACAACCAATAATTGCAGAAAGACGCTTGATCCCGGATCATCAATTCGGTTTCAGACCTAACAATTCCACAATAGATCAAGTCTAACAACGCATGAAATTGAAAAAGCCTTAGAAGGGAAAAAAATATGTTCAAGTGCTTTTCTCGACGTATCGCAAGCCTTCGACAAGGTATGGCACGAAGGTTTGAAATATAAGCTATGGCAAAATGGTTATTTTTTGACATTTTATAAGTAATGCAAACTTCGAAAAGGGGCGTGGTCCAACCGCCCCTAATGAGAAACCACATATATATCCAAGTTACACTTAAATGTACGTAAAAATTCAATTTTTTGGTCCAAATTCAATATTTTTGAAAAATCGACCCTTAAAAGGGGGCGTGGCTAAAAACTTTAAATGAACGAAATCTGGACTGAAGTCTCGTTTACCTAACCTGCTACTTTTTTTGTTTCATGTTTTCCTAAATTAGGCTCAAGGCTAGTCGAAATTAACTTTTTCAGGCAAATTTTAGGTTTTTCTTCAATTCTGCCTCTAAATATGGGCGTGGCCCAAAGTCTTGCATGTACAAAATGTAGAACTAAGCGTTTTCTACATAAAATATTAAGCAAATTGTTTTTAATTTTGAGCAAAAATATTGAGTAAACTGCATTTGAAAATTTACCCTTAAAATAGAGGCCACGCCCAATAGAGGAGGTTTACCAATTAATTTTTCTTTTTTGTGTCTTACATTTATTAGGAGATGCTAAATGTTACATTTCAGCCTTTTAGAACGTCTTACAGTTTTGAAAATTCTGGAGGTAGTTGCACATTTAGACCGATTGTGGGCGTGTCTGTGGGCGTGTCTGTGGGCGGATTCCAAAAATTTTTACACTTGTACTGCTTCGCATTACGCGGACCTTACGTATGAAGTTTCAGCACCCTAGCTCAAAATTTAAGGCCTAAGAACATGTGACATACAGACGGACGGACGGACATGGCTCATTCCATTCAGAATTCGGTCTCGATCATATGCCCTTAAGGTCTTGGGGGTCTTCCATTATTATTTCACCGTGTTACAAACTATGTGACAAACTTAATATATCTCCTATCCTATGGGATGGGGTATAAAAAACCTATGCCACCCGGGAATATCTTAAGCACTTGATGTAGTCAGTGATTAGTGCCTCCGCACCCAACCATATCTGGCTATTTTTACAAGCCTGAATCAGTCTTTGCGGAATTAACAATCTTAGGCAAAGGGCATTGGGACGATGTTTCAAGGAGTTAAGTCATCTACAACCTTGTTTCGATGGTCCTTGTAATATCCCTATCGAGTGTGAGATAGGTGGTTTTTGATGCACCTCCCCAGACGTGGGATTTTTCTTCCATTTTTCGTCGCGTATATGTGTTACCCATGTCAGATAGCGTCATTTACATATACTTGCGCGTTTTACTGATGCATAAGTACCATCCATGGAAAAGGGCTGTGGATTTCTAATTTAGTGGTTAGACTGTCAACACCATTGAATTTGGGATGCAATAAACTCCACTCTGCTTCGATGGCCCCATGAGGAGAAGCTGCTAAGGCTTGAGTTTGATAAATTTCATCGTTCGAAGAACTGAGTCATTCATTAGGACACGAAGAAGAATACACAAGTGAGATCAATGTCATCGCCGGTGAAAGAATGAATTAGATCATACTTGACAAAAAAGGGATAATTTGAAAATGTCGTTTTTCGACATCAGCCCAAAATTTCAGAAGCGTTCCAGGCCAGATATTTCTAGTCTGGAACGAATTTGTATATGAGCTGACAATTCACCAGCGTCCCGGGATCTTGGAAACAATGGATGTAAGTGCAGGCGGGATAAATGCAATTTTCCATCTAACTGAAAACCTACCCGGCATGCTTTGGCTTTGCAAGTGTGAAAGACTGAAAGGAGAAAGAGCACATTTTCAGAACTAAGGATAATGTTTTTTTTAGCGCTCTTGCTCCTATGCGATTGCGAAGCTCAATATTTCCCGTGAAATGACTTATGGTCTCTGACATGACACAATCCAGGTGCTTAGAGCTGGCAGCAAAAAGACCTGCAAACAGACTGACCTTGTTTAAGGAGCTCACGGCTGGCGGCCGGTAACGTATCATTCAAAACGTGCGCTGGAATGGAAGATGAGGCATACCTTTTAATATTTTGGATAATTGAGCAGACAATTTTGCTACACTTGAAAGATTTTTTTCTGTGGACCAGAATTCGTGGTGTTTTTGAGAGGTGATATTTTTAAAGGACCAAGTTAGGTTAGATCAAGAGGGTTGTTTGCATTGGTGCAAGATCACTCGGTGGTGATCATAAACTTGGTGCAAAGAGGTCCATAGACTGGACTATCTGTGCAGCTCTCTTCACTGCGTAAACCTCGGCTTGAAAGACTTTGCAGCATAAGCGGTAAGTCGATATGACCGGTTGATGTGCAGTGTTTCCGAGAAGGCTCCTGATTCTGTTCCGTATTCTATTTTCGATTCATCGCTATAGAAGATAGCGATACCTTCGATAACATCCATCCCAGTCTTGTCTAACGACTTTGAACCTTTTATCGAATTAAAATTGAGGTTTCATACAAGCTGTACGGGTAACAAACCCATTTTGAATAAAGGAGTTCCGTATATGTGCTCAAATGTCGTGGACTTAGTAGATTCCAGAGCTTGTTCTCTCTTAGTCTGAGTTCTGCCTTTGCCGCCAGCCACATCTCTTGTGAAAAAATTCTCCAGAGGTGGAGGTGCAGTATTGTTTCCAGACCTGTTTGAAGTGTGGACGTTAATGCACCTGTTACACCGAAGCAAATCCTTTATAAAATAAGAAAAGAAAAAATATAATGTTGTTGCAAGTTTTCAACAACATTTTCTTTAATGGAGAAAGGAAAAGGCAATTATTTTAATTTCATTAAACTTTAAGCCTCAACGAAATCCAGGAAGTTTCTCCCGGCCGATCATACTCTGATCGCACAAATTAGGGATTGTGCTTAAATAGGTTTTAAAGTTTGAGTACTATAGATACGCACGAATTTTGCTCCCGTTCCATTTGTAACCGACTTGAGAAAAGCTCTCTTCTTTTACTTGCCTACACCCCTCGACCCCCATTTTGTCCACATCATCATCAATCCTGCTCCTCGTTGACATTATTCTTATATCGCTCCATTACTCCGACGCAATAAAAAACCGGTCACATTCGCAATGGTGTCATATATCAATGGTTGCGCTTAACAAAATCGTCCATTTATAAACATTAAAAAATAATTGGCAATTAAAATGGATCCCAGAGCGGCCAGATCCTCCCGAAAAGCTAACATCCTCCTGCAACCGGAAATCTATTCCTAAGCAGGCTAACGCATTATGCGTTATAAACTGCAGAGCATCACCCAAAAACAAAAACAACAACTGCCATATATCTCCATTAATTCCCCAGCAAACCAAACAAGGATCTGTGCGCAGGAAAAAAAAGACGAATGGCGATGACAAAGCCAATAAAATAAAATTAAGTTAAAAATAGTCGAGATATATGAGCACCGAAAACGTCATCCAATAACTCACCGTGTAATCCTTTAAATAGGACATTCGCGTTATCCCCTTCCGATGATATGGTCCCCATATACGGCCCCACCAGCCCCACACTGATGCGGAGCCGCACCATTAAGTGGAAATTTATTCGAATGGCTGATTGCCTGGCCGAACGCGTTCCAACAAAACGGTTCCACTGACCGACAAAGCGAACGATTTTAATGACCAAACTTTGCTGTATTGGTTTTTTAGCAATTTTCGAGCGTGTCGTGCGAAAAGGAGACACGGTACACGGACTAACAATGATAATGACGACGATTGCGGAGGAGCAGGTATGAAGCGGAACTGGAAACTTGTCTCTGCACCAAAGGACATTTAGCAAAGTCGTATATGTAGTTTGGGTCCTCCTAATACACTCGCAGTGATCCGTCGATTGTGTGGTGGATTTAGTGTGGAAAATTGCGTGGGCAGTGGCGATTTTTTTTTTTTTTTTTTTTTGTTCTCTCTCCCGTCTGCGATTTAGAGGAATGGGGACAGCGGCCATAAAACACATTAAATCCAATCGAATAATCGAAATGTCACATTATCCTGTAAAATATTGGAGGTCCTTTGGATTTTGTATGCGTTGTAGCAAAACCGCAATCATTCTTCGAGCGTTCGTCCACCCACCCTGTCCGAGCCAATGGTATGGCTTGGTCGTCATGCAGCAATGTATCGGTGAGACGTGTAATGGTATTCAAGGAGCAAAAGGATATCGCATCGGGGGGAAGGGTGCCGTGGATTATGTTTTCTTTTTTTATCCTCCGTATTTGGTTTTTGTGTGCCATGATGTTTTTTTTACCCGTTTTGGTCCTCTGGGTATAATTTTAATGGTCGAACATATCGTATCGGAAGGAATATCAAATATAATGGCCGGGCCGTTCTGGAGAGCCTGTACTCCTTTGCAGATGAATGAGAATCGCATTTCGCATATACAATTCGAATTATGGCAGAGAGATTTTTTTGCGGCGTTGATTTTGGCAAAATATAAATCGGTCTTTTGGGAATTATCCTGAATTTAATTTTTCAGATAAGACTTGCAGGAATGTGCACCTGCTGCCATTATCTGAAGGAGGATATGACTATTTTAAAAGAAGTAAAGTTGCATCAGCCATTAGCGTAGATAAAAGTTAAGTATTTCAATGCTACAGTTAGACGATTGTTCTGTGGCGCAAACAGCTGACGATAGCGTTCAAGATGAGTCTGGGCTCTGAATAAGCCTACGCTATGCAGCTCCATCCATGATTACTACATTTTAGTGGAACTCCAATCTTTTGCAAAGCAAAACGAATGAGCAATAGGCTCCCACGCGAGGTCTTACAGCCTACAATCCCCATAGCAAGAGCAACTCAAAACCAAAATTAATAATTTTTTTCCTTTAACTTTCCAACGCTTGTTACATGTTAGAGTTTACCCATTGTTGATTTTAACAATAGCATAGGGGAAGCGAGTCTTTAAAAAAAATCAGTTAGGATTATCTGCCTTATTAGGAAGAACTCGAAAGATCTTCACAATAAGGCAGATAAAAATTTAAAAAAAAAAAAAAAAAACTTTAGCATTAGTGGGCCTCATCCATCAAGCTTCGCAGGCCTCTTCCCACTTGCGTTAACTACCTAAAACTCGGTGCTCCTATAGTACCCTCCCGTCCTGCGAGGTGATTTTAATGGTTTTTCTGGGCCGGGGCATTGGTATCCATCCGCTCAAGCTGCCACAACCTTTGAACTCATCGGGCTATCGCAGTGTCAGTATAAAGCCCGTACATAACGATGTTATATCTGCTCCTCCCCTCTCCATCTATGCGGACGGAACCAAAAAAACCCCGAAAGATGTTACTCCTGAAGCAATCTGTAAATCGTTTGCATACGCCTTTGTGAGGGTCCATGCTGCTGCATCGTAAGGCATCAGGACTGCGATAATAAGGATCTAATAAGTGGACCTTTTAGTTGCTAAACACTCAAGGAGACATTCTTATCCCAAAAAACAGCGGGGTAACACAAACGCTAAAATCAAACGGGGGTTAACCTCTTGCCAACCTTACCCACCGTTTGATTTAAGCGATTGTGTCCTTGTCTGAATTTTTGACGAACAAGCATAAACAAAGTCCCTAACTATACCTAAAAGTATCCTAGTCTAATAAGTCGGTGGTGGGTGCCACTTCTTGCCCTCATTAAATTTATTCGCCTTTTCCCTTCTTATATTCCCGAAAGCTGTATTTATCCGATTGTGTTTATCGCGTCTGGGTATGCGAGAAAATCGTGCCTCTGGTGTTGATACAGGACAATTCTCTCAAGTATTATGTTGGTCACTTGACAGGACGTCGACTCAATCCTATTTTTACATCACAGGGCTCAGTGAGGTTGGTCAGTGAGGTCACATATTACAGTTTTGAAAGCACTGGAGGTGTTTACACTCTTACACCGATAGTGGGCGCGTCTATGGGCGAGTTTGAAAATTTTTACATTTGCTTTGTCTTGATGAGAAAGAGCTTACGTATAAACCTTAGCTTTCTTTAAAGTCTAAAGCCTCAAATTTGGGGACATACAGAACGGACGGACGAACATGGCTCATTCGACTCCGAATTCGGTCTCGGTCATATGCCCTTAAGCTCTTAGGGGTCTATCGTCATCATTTTTCTATGTTACATTTTCGCCTGTATCAAACTTAATATAGGTACTCCATTCCTGTGGAATAGAGTATAAAAATGTCTTGGGACTTTTAAAGGCCATCCATTTTTTAACTTCTATAAGACCTTTTGTTTTTTCTGGATTACCGAATAGGCGAAAGTCGTCGCATGATCTTGGGTATGACCATCGCCTTTGTCATGATAGACAGAAGTTGTGTTTTAACTCTCAAAAGGCTTTATATGACCGATCCCATGGGCCCAATAAGAAGTTTGTAACACGGTAGCGTTAGTAGCAGACCCCCAAGAGATCGGTCATATGGTCGAGACCGAATTGTAAGTCAAGCAAGCTATATCCGTGCGTCCACCTGTTTTTGTGCCTCATATTTTGAAAGGTATTAAATTGCAAGGAAGGAGATCTGGAACTACATATCTGGATCTTTAAGGTCCCGAAGTATTACAAACGTAAAAATCTTAAAATCCGCCCACTGACATGCATTTTTCAACTATAATGGTAAAATTATTCGCAAGAAAAATTTACGGAAAATAGACGGAAGAAGTTTTAAACTATGTCAATAGCATACAAAGCCAAAAATATTATATCGGAAAACAAAACTCAACCTAAAATTTGCGCGCAAGAGACGTGGCTGCCTTAGAAAGTCCTAAAATTAGGTTTAAATGTATTTTTTGCTAGGTTTTCCCAAGGAGCGACAAAAATGTAGGGCCAAGGACGGCATTTTACCTTAATCCGTCCCTGGGAATGGAAAGGACTATAGGAATAGGAACAGGGTATACCGTGGTCCGTTACAGATGGACCGATGCTATTACCGTTGCACTTACTCAATGCTTTCTTCTGGGATGCCGAAGAGCTCGCGAGCATTGGTGGCATATTACCATTTTTAATGCTCAATCTATAGCATTAGCTATAGATGAAAGAAAAGCAAAAATTTTAAAACAATGCCAAATGCGTTTTTTGGGACTATTCTCTTTTCTTTATCATTTTTTGAAGTTCAAAGTTTGAACCTTCCGATTAAACAGATAAGTCTCTCAGTAAATCGAGACGAGTTAAATCGAGATTAGCCCTGCCCTGGATCCTGGGAGCTAACCTCGAAGTTCACTGAAAAACTCGTTTAAACTCGTTTAAACTGGAAAAAAGGTAAATCTCAGTTTAAGGGTCTAATCATAGATATTTTTTCCGTAACGAAAATACATGCATAAATTGTTTTAAAACTTTGATATAAGCTCGCTTTTACTATTCCACTGACAGAAATCGGTTTCAAGGAACAGCTGATTTTGATTTGTGTTTTTGCGAGAAAATCATTCCATTCTCATTCTATTCTCAACTGTCAGTTTTCCTTTCTCTGATAAACTCCAACCTCAAATGCGTGTAGGTATTTGTTGATATTTTTTGTACTTGGCGTTGAGTGTTTTTGCTTTGAACTTTAATTAATTACAACATGGAAAGACAAAACATTAAAGACTTAAAGTTTCAACAAAAAGTAGAAACAGTTTGAAACAAAATTAATAATTCAAGTGAAGAATCACTGCTGCAAAAAACAGCACTCACTGACAGGTAGTTTACTGATAGAAATTTTCAACCTAAAATTTGCGCGCAAGAGACGTGGCTGCCTTAGAAAGTCCTAAAATTAGGTTTAAATGTATTTTTTGCTAGGTTTTCCCAAGGAGCGACAAAAATGTAGGGCCAAGGACGGCATTTTACCTTAATCCGTCCCTGGGAATGGAAAGGACTATAGGAATAGGAACAGTGTTTTTGCTTTGAACTTTAATTAATTACAACATGGAAAGACAAAACATTAAAGACTTAAAGTTTCAACAAAAAGTAGAAACAGTTTGAAACAAAATTAATAATTCAAGTGAAGAATCACTGCTGCAAAAAACAGCACTCACTGACAGGTAGTTTACTGATAGAAATTTTCAATGATTGCTATGAATGACTTGTCAGAAAACTGAAGAGATTGTTCTACTGGTTTGTTCCAATGATGCTATCCGATGATAGCTATGATTAGACCCTAAGTCTGAATTCCAGGGGGAAAATTATTTCCTCATTCTTAGCGGGGCAGTAATTTTCCCCCTGGTATCTAGAAAATAAAGGGGGTGCCGTGGCGTAGTGGTTATAGTGTGTGTGCTTACTACGCCGGAGATCTGGGTTCGAATCCTGCCATGGTCACCTGAAAAAAAAGACTTGGTCTTTTTCATGGTCCCTACCTCCGCGAGGGCCTGACAAGCCCTCCGAGAGTATCGTTTTATCCTGCAAAACTTCTCAAAGTGCCGTTCGGATTCGGCGGAAAATTGTGGGTCCCCTTGTATGTGAAGAAATTAACAAACACAGCATACATTGTTGAGAAGTTGCCCTGGTTCACCTCGAGCTGTTGCGCCACGCTATTTTTTTTTATCTATAGAGCATAGAAATGTAGAAAACCAAAATCTAATATGCTCTTCACACTGAATCAAAAACTGAGTTTTGGGCAAAGAGTTTTCGAAAACTTATTTACCTATGCTTTCAGCCCAATGAATCCGTTGCATCCGTTACGTCGAAGTACACAACTGACAACTCAGATAAATACACGCGTTCCATAAGCGACGTACGTCACGAAGTTCTTCTAAGGGCCGCTTTAACTCAGTTTTCAGTTGTGTACTTCAATGTGACGGATGCAACGGATTCATTGGGCTGAAAGCTTTAGTCATTCACACTTTCTTAACGCCGACTAGAATTTTTTTAATTTTTTATTTATTCATTAGTTGTCAAATTTTAGCCCATATTTATCTTTAAAGGTTCCTTAAAAAAGATGGGAGCAAGAATTTTACGCTGACCTCAAAACTACAAGCTGATTTCAGATGGGACATTGGGTTTCGCTTATATTAACATCTAGAGTTGAGGCAAAAGTGACATTCTTTGCAAATGTAATTTAAAATTCTCAAGGTAATTTGACATTCGTGAATAACACAAGGCCCTTCTGGGGTTGCTGGTCCCCAATTGGGCGCCTCCCCAGGTGGCGGATAGGGGAATGCCTACCAGATATGGTGGGTACCGGTATTGAACATATCCGGGGCGGACCAAAATCAGCAACAAACAAGAAATCCAGGAGCGTCTGTCTCAAAATGAGCGGCTTTCTGGTCGGCGTCTGTTATCCAGGTTAAGGTCGGCCGATTATTAAACGCCTCTTTCTCTTCCAGTATGCAAATAAAATGGACAACAATTAGGTGCATGCCAGATATTTTGAAGAAATACTCTCCTAGTTATATCATTGCTTTTCTCCGTAAAGGCATAACACTTGCGGGGGTAATCTTTGGTGTTTCTTTGCAGAGTTTTCATGTTCAATACTGGCTCATCATTGCGTGCTAGATTGAGAATTACTCTTCTCTACTATCTTTCTATCTTTCCTCAAAATCTTTTCTCCTTTCGCTATGTTCTACGCATCTTAAGGGTAGTTTGTAACCCCTTGATCGCGAGTCAATTATAAAAAAAGGAAAATCCTTGTGCGAATCCTTGGGAACGAAAACACTAAAAAAAATGTTTCGAAAACATCACATTTACAAAAATGTATGGGAAAACTAGTTTTTTTGAAGAAGCCTTCGCGTGTTTTCACGAAAACACAGTTTCGGGTTCGGTGTGTAGAGGGCTTTAGATTGGATCAAAATCCTTGCAATAATAGTCTCTGTAGTCAAACCATTTACGAATACTTTAGAAATGAACGAAAATTTGCTCATTTTCACTCTATGGTGACTTGGCCAACAAAATGATGCAATCAAGTGAATCTTTTACTATGTTTCCACCGGGAGTAGAACCAATATTGGTGAAAGAAGATTAAAAATAGATCTCGAAGTACTTCCAACTAACAAACATAACATTAATTGAGAGAAACAGTCTAAATCAACCAAATCAACCAAAATTTAGAAAAAAGACCTTGAATTGCTTTTCATCCTGATTACGGGAAGTATGTGAAAGGTTGAATATGTGTATTATGGGGAGGACATGCTGCCCCCCTGCTTGGAAAGAAAATATTTCTGAATAAAATTTTAAGAATCTCGAAAAATGTTGCGTTCTAGATTTTACAGAAGATTGGTCCTTTTCAGATATTTGTGTTTCTTGATTTTGTCCCATTGCAGGACTTATTAAATCCAGAAAACAATTTCTTTTTATCTACATCTCGGGTGTAAATCCACTTCTAGTTATACATCATCCTTAGAACAATTATTAAAACCCCTAGCTGAGGCTTATAGAGACACTTTGATACAATGTTTACAAAAATTCTGAAGCAGATGAGGCCTTATTGCAGTGTTTTCTCTTTTGTCATGTTGTTGGCTTGGCTATATCTCTCTTGAATAAATCGCACACCATTATTTTTCATATTTTCCCCACACCGATTTTCTCGTCCCGCTAGGCGGTGTCCTTTTGCCTAGCTCCCTGCTCAATATTCGCCTGCCACTCTTATGATTGTAGTGACATTGTTGCCACCCTTGTAAATTGCCCCCAGTTGGACTACAACCCCCTGGGTGTACAACAGCGATTACTCGTATCGTGTGCACGTATAGTAAGCATAAGCATAGCTGTGTGTATTTGCAAATGTCCTGTAAAGTTGTGTTCCTGCGAAAAGCCCTCGGTGTGTACGAATGCGAAATCATATTGTAAATGCAGGAAGAAAGAGGAATTTTATTTATTTTCCTTTTTTCTTCTTCTGTGCCTTGTGTCGCTGTCGTCTGCAAGGAGTTTTGGTCATTTTTTTTTCTCTGCTGGCTTCTTTGTTGGGTTTCCTGTTGGAATATATTTTTTATGTAGATGGACACTGGGCGACGTGGAATGGAATCTGTGTGTTGCTACCACCACCACCCTGTGGAAATTTAAAGATGCTTGCGAAGCTTAAGGTTGCAACCGTCTTCATCGTCGTAGTCGCCGTTGGTCGACGAGGGCTTTTCGTAGCAAACATAACCAGAAACAGTTATTTATTATTCCAAAGGGTGTGGGTGTGCACAATGGTAATGCTGGACTTATGGTAGATATATCGGACTATCAAAAAGGACTCATGTGCGAGATGCTGTATGGTGGGGTGGTAACATGAAAAATTACGATATAATAATTTTAGAACGATAAATATGAATTTATTTTCATGCTGGGGATAATTCAAATGTTTTCTTTCCTCGCCCTTGGTCCCTCTGTGTGTGTGTTTTTGGGGAGGAAAAACCCAAAACGAACGAAAAATAAATAAATTGTAAAATTATTTCGCCATAATAACATGTCAGGGAAATTGTGCATGGGTCATACTCGTATAAAGGGATTTTGAGTTTTTTTTTTTGTGAATATATCTTTTTTTTGCGGAAAAAGAAATTGAGACAAGGTGGGGGCTGCTGTGAACTTGAATGATAGTCTAGCGCACATGTAACACGGGGGAGTGCCATGGACACTTTCAAATATTCATGAGGTGTAAATGTGAAATTTGGAAATTGGAATTTGACAATGGTCTCTGGGGAAGGGCGGTGCTCGTATTACCACAATGTCAGTGAGGTGAATTTGTTACCGCGTAATTCGGTATCGATGTTGGAACAATCATACGGTTCCTGATCGTTACTTAATGCTCGTAATGGAAGATACATAATTTATTTGGTTTGGTTTCCTGTTTAGAGCTTGGTGACCTTAAGTCAGGGAAGGTTCTTTAGGTCGCCAAATTACCCAGACTTTTTTGTAAACTTGGTAGTAAGTCTCACAGCAGAGAAAGAGGGTTTGATAAGGGTTGAAAAAAGAGTCCACAACTAATCAATGAAGATCTAGCTTCGCAAAATAGAAGACTTGTGTACGTGGACACTGTTCGCTTGGTTACAAAGTTTTTCGAACGTGAATCCTAGACGAGCAGCTGCCGTCAGTCTCTTAGCTCTGCGTCTGATTGCTTGCTTTAACACAAAGAGATAGTGCCATCTTGATTTGCTCGTTGCAGAATTGCAATAGTCAGTAAAGGACCTCGTAAACAGGTCTTTATTTTTTATCAGTACGAAACGTTCAATGGTTTATGCGGCTCAAATCATAATTTTGACTAACAAAAGTGTTCGTACGTATAATCCTGGTTTAAGATTCCACTGCAGACAGGGACATATTAGCCCTAGGGTCCAGTGGGGCCCGGGCCCAGAGCGACATGTTAAGAAGACAGAGATTAAAAGCAAAAAATCAATTGATAATTTACGTATAAAAACAACATTTTACACAGTAAACGCCAAACATTTTCAATTCATTTTCTGGATTACCGAATAGACAAAAGTCTTCGCACGGCCTTGGGCATGCATAACCGTCGCCTCTTTCATGTTAAACAGGCGTTTTATTTAAGCTCTCGAAAGGCACCATCTCAGAGCGTTAATGGCAGAACCCCAACAGCCCCGGATCTATGGAGGGGCAAACCGGGGCCCGTGCCCCAAGCGGCAGCTTACAGGGGCGCCAAATGCATGTGGCAAAAAAAATAAATATGAAAATTAGAATCATATGGATTCTGTCCATGAATCTGTTACCTTTGCACCTTTGTACCTACGTACTCCTTGATCATATCCCCAATGATTTTTACACTTAAAGGGTAGGTTATATGGCAGAACGTATAGCCGCTATACGTTCACATAGTGCAGTGAAAAAAAAAAACTGAAACCATACAACGCCGGCGGAGTCATTAGCTGTTCCCTGCGTTTGTATATTCAAATATCGAACATATAGTCGAGCGAATTCTTCGATGTGAATTTTACGAGATCAGGATCAGGGCCTCAGGGGTGGATTCGGCTAAGGTGATTTGTGATAAGTGATTATAAAAATATGTCGCCGTAAACAGTGATCATAACAATTTCTCATGACAGCTCGTCTTGAGGTTCACTTGATGAATCGATACCAAGATCGGCTGGTTGACAGTTTTTAAGCTTCCAGATTCATTGACTTCATTACATTATCTAAGGAAGAATTTCTGTATGTAAATATAATAAAAAAAACATTTAGCATCACGAGCAAGCCTAAAATATACAATTATTTTTTTGTAATCATATCATGCAGAATCATTATTTGGTTTATACAATGTCTCCACCGGCAATTGAAAGAGGTTTAGCGGGAGACGATTAAAAATAAATCCCAATAAATCCGGCTCCAGCAGACAAATATAGGATTAATTCGAAACCAACACTCTGTTTCTGTCATTTTGGCTCTCAAAAGAGAGTGTAGATAAAATCTGTAAAAAATCACAATAGAAAACGTACTTGCGACAGATCTGTCGTACAGGGACAGATTCAGATTCATTTTTTGATTCTGAAACACCTACAAAAATGCAGAAAATAGGTTTGTGAATAGGGTGTTTTGAGAGGACTTATGGAAGGATTTACTTTTAATTGCTTGCCGAGAGGATTTAAATTTGTATGGCAAATTGCGTGATTCGTAGAGGATTTAATAAAGATTTATATTAATCGTGGATTAGTGTCCGGTGGAAATATGGCATTAATCAAATTGATTATCACACAATGTGGTGAAATAGTCCTTAAAAACAGAGGTTCGGTCTTCCTGGTCGTCTTGATCTTAGATTCGAATTAATTATTTAGATTCGTCTTAAATTAGATTCTTGGGCTTAGATTCGAATACCCTCTTGGCAAGAACGTTGTTGTCCATTCGCTTGATGTGAGCAAGCCAATATAGTCTTCGTGTTTTGGCTTTTTGAACTAACTACATTCACATCTTACTACAGCGCATAGAAATCGTGGTTGTGTCTTCGCCTCTAATCTATTCGCCCTCCTCGCCCCTTCTAATTCTCTGCTCATCGTCCAGCACTAGGCCGTATAAAGCAGAACCGGCAGGACAAGGGTTTAATGGAGCTTGCACTTTGTCTTTGAACCCATTTATTTTGCCATACCGAAATAGCAGGGTCTATCATGTTAACTCCAAGCTAGGTGTACTCCTTAACTACCTCAAAGTTGCTGCTACCAACAGTGAAGTTTTGTCCTAAGTGGCGGACGGATGTTTCTTTATGTACTTATAACATGTAGTTGGTCTTATCCTCGTTTGCTTTCAAGATTGAGAAGTAAACGCCAAGATTGACTTGGACACCTAAAGGCTGGGCGTTTTCTATACAGGTTGTGTACTCTTATGTTTATTCTATTTTTATTGAACACGTTACGAAATGAGAGTTGGTAAAGTGGTAGGTGATGAATGGGTTTAAATGCTTTTGTATACTTCTGGTTCTGGTTGCAAAATATTAAAAAATTGTAAAAGCAGATACAAAATAAAGTAACTTAACTGTTAGTATAACATTCAACAATTGTTTTTTTATTATTTTAGTTATGTGCTGTGAAAGAGTGGCGCCCTAATCAAGTCTTGCCCCCGTTCGGAAAAATCGTAGATCCGGGGCTGAACCCCAAGACCAGGCATATGATCGAGACAGGACTGTGAGTCAAAAAAGCCATAACCAGCCATCTGCCTGTTTTTTACCTCTTATTTTTAAAGGCCTTTAATTGCGTGGTAGACAGTCTGAAACGACATATATGCCTTTTTAAGGTCGCGAAGCGTAAAGTTTTAGAGATCCGCCCACGGACATGCTTTTTTTATTCATCAGGGTGAAATTAAGTCTGAAAAAAAATTTATGGAAAATAGTCGCAACTTGAAACTATGTTAATAGCATGCAAAGCCAAAAATATTACATAAAACGAACACCTTAGTGGACGTGGCCTTAGGGAATCAAAGAATTAATTCATGGATCCTCCTACAAACTTTAAGTCACGATTTTTAGGTGTATTTTTTGTACATGTTCGCAAGGGGCGGCAAAAATTTGGGGCCCAGGGCGGCACTTTATCTAAATCCGCCCCTGACTGCAGAATAATGTTAATGTTAAGATTTGGTTTTGAGTGAAGTGTCAAGTCCTCCGCTCAGCTTCTTTTTAGAGATTTTTAATTTAAGCACCGATCAATAGAAGGTTTAATATGTAAAAACAAACACAAAAATAGGCAGAGGAGGCATTTTCAGACCGAATGTTGCTCTCGAATCAAAAACCTAAAACGAACAAACACCAGAACAAATCTATTTTAAGTGTAAACTTATCTTTTTTCATCTTTCATATACATAACTTATACCGACCCTCATGATTTTCGTGGCTGGATTACCACAATTAAACTTTGATTGGCTTTATTTTGTTCGGCATGGGCGAAGGCGTGAATAATGCTGTGAAAATTGTCGCACCCTTATGTCACATCCACCCGAGTGACTAAAAAATTACCAATCAAAATTAGCGCTCGACTGATCATAAAAAATTGAGTTTTTTGTAAATATAAGATCACAGGCTTGAAATTTCAAGGACAAACATTGGCACGTGTATAGTTTTTAATTTTAATTGGAATCAAATATCAATGCCTCCATGTTTTCCGAGTACGCATTCACAGTGATTCATTGCTTGAAACAAACTCGAATTATGACCAGCATGACGCTACAAAAATTGCATGTATGGATGTCACCAGTCTATCGCATGTCCTGAAATCACAATAAATAAATGAGTTTGGGAATAAATCCCGAAAACAGAAAGCCTAAAAACCCAAAATCCCTGAAATTTAAAATACCAAAACTCAAAAATACCAAAACCCAACTGCCAAATATGAGAATCTTCTTTAGCTAAGAAAGTGGTGCGGCGTCAACTTCTTTTCAAAAACATTCTAATTTTTGTTCAAATATATTGTCCAGATGAGGTTTGCATGTGATAAGTGCATTTTTAACCAAAATATATGTTCTTTTTTCAAGTACGCCCCCCGCAAATGGATGTGGTTTAATTTTTTGCCGTCAATTTGATATTTGTTACCATACAAAGCAAGAATTTCTAGATTACAAGCAAACATATTGCATACAAATACGGTTTGAAACACGGCAAGATAAATGCGGCCACGCCCAAAATGGGGGCGTTTTTCGCCTTTTTTGAAATGTCCATATACTTACACAAGGATACTGCATACCAAATTTCAGCCTATACAACAATTTTGACTTTTCATGCTATTAAGTAAAGTGGGCGTGTCAGTGGGCGTATTTCAAAAATGTTTACAAGGTTTCAAGTTTCTATCTCAAAATGTCCGTCAAAAGGCGGACATGTCTCATTCGACTCGCTAATTGGTCTCGATCATAAAGGCTTCTTGGGGGTCTACGATGATTGTTTCTCTGTGTTACAAACTATGAATTAAACTTTATACCCCCTATCCTATGGGATGGGGTATTAAAAACTAAATTAGACCCCAATTTGAAAAATTACATTTTTTTTGCATATTGTGGTTATTTTTGTGATCATATTTCATATCTGAGTTTGGGATCCTTAAATCCTTTCAAGAAGGCTTTCGACCAGATTTGTTAAGCCAAATATTTAACAACTAATGCGTTAGCTGAAACCCTTTTATTTACCAATTTATGGCAATAAATATTTTATTATACTTGATTTCTATTTTCATCTAATTCCCATTGCCATCCTTACTATCTCAAAACTTTCATTGCCATGTCCTTTTCCTTTGCTATTCATGAATCATTGAATGGCAAAGGAATTCATCAGGAACTTTGATCAATTAAATTTACTTTTCTCTGGAAGGTCTGGCTTAGCCATGAGGAGAGGTATACGTAAAAGGCAACTAAAATCCACTGAAAGAAGTAGTCTTCAGCATGTTATAAGTGATGCTGTCAGGAGTAAACACTCCTGGTGGCGCCACTCTTAGCAGCTATAAATGAAAGATGGATCTAATAAAAAACCCGTGTGATGAAAATTGTGTGGCTCACTGGCTTACTGCCCCACTGATCCCGGATGGACGGCTAATCTTTAAACAATAAAAATCCAGGAGTGTCTGTTTTGGGATGACTGGCTTCTTGCACGGAGTCTGTTGTCCAGGTTAGGACCGGCCGAATATAGACCTGGCGGCTAAGTATAAAATGCAACCTGTACCAAAACAGATCTGTTGCACCATAGCATGTTCAAAGAAGGATTTGTGATGTTTGTTGTGTGAATTATACATATTTCAGTGACAGTATTTCTTCGTAACTCAAACGAAAACCAAAATTGGAAAGTGAAAAATTACAACAATTTACAATTCTACAAACATTATGATAATGGCTAGTCCTATGATCATTTCAAGAACCTTTATATTTATTATAATGATGCTGACATTAGGTGACAACTCTTCCTACGGTTTCCCATAAGAGAGCAAGTATTTGAAAAACAAATAAAAGCAACAAACAGAATCAAAACACACAAGTGTGGCTACCAATACTGCGAGCTACCGACTGCAAACTTAAGAAACAAGGAAGACAATGACGAAAGCATTTTATGAAAAATTATAACACTGCTACAGTTTTTCGGTCTTTGATCCATTTTTGTCTCTTCGAAACTAAAGTCGGAGTATTTTCCAATCAGTAAGAAGAAGGAGAATACTAAAGTAGATCAAATAGCCCAGGATGGTATTTCAAGTATATTAATTAAAAAGCTAACCGAACGTATCGTTGCTTATATTGGGGAGGGGCCCCTATGGCAAAGCCATACGAAACATTTGGGAAAGTGCAACAGTGGGTATGCAAAACCTTCAATCCATCTACGACGGATTGCAAAATACCCGACCATACCAAAAAGAAAACTGCCACGCCTCCAAAAAGTGGGCGGGATAAAAAAATATAACTGTTGAATGCTTTATACTAGGTGGTTGCATACATTTCGGCCTAAAACTCCGCCTTTTTAACTAAAAAAATCACTTTTTTTAACGCCACGCCCACAAAAGTGGGCGGAGGCACATACAATATATACATAAAAGTTAGAAAATGCTAAAATCTAATAAAAATGCTATCTAAAGAAAATGCTAATATGCTTTTGTCATATAATTTTTTGTCAAATTTCATATATATTTACTTAAAAACAGTCATTTTAAGCTAAAATCCCTTAAAAAGTGGGCGTGGACAATGAAAAAGCTAAAATCTGACCTTAAAGACAATTATAAAGGAAATGTTACGTACCAAAAACGAATGCGCTAGCGCCATTGTAACACAGCTAAAATTTGCAAAATGTATTTTTTTAAATTAGAGATGGTCGCACATACAGGCCTGTAGTGGGCGTGTCTGTGGGCGGATTCAGCTTGTTTTCAAACTTGATCTGAAGCACTGGACTTCCAACCAACCCTTTCAGCTCTCTGCCTTAAAATTTAAGGCCTAAAAGTTGTTTACATACGGACGGACGGACAGACGGACGGACATGGCTTAATCGATTCTCCTGTCGGTCCGATTCATATCTCTAAAAGGTCTTATGGGTCTACGGTGATTATTTCACTGCGTTACAAACTATGCATTAAACTTAATATACCCTGGGTCGGGTATAATTAAATTTAATATTGGAAAGTTAAAAATTATTATAATGTTTGTAGAATTGTAAATTGTTGTAATTTTTCACTTTCCAATATTAAATTAAATTTTGTATGACTTTGCCCACTCCCCAATAAAATTAACGATACGTTCGGTTAGCTGTTTAATTATTGAAAACCAAAATTTTTGACTATTATTTGACTCTGACTTCAGTGACTGGCAGCAGTTTTATTCAGCCGTCATTGCCCCTGCAAGAAATGTTTGTGAAGTGTAGCTGCTTGCTGTGGCGGCTGGTTATTTAGATCTGCGTTATTTGAAACAGGTGGAGTTGAAAAGGCCTTCAGATAGAAGAAAAGAGCCTTTATTTTGTGAAATCAATGTAAGAACTCATCTTATCCTTGTACACCTGTGAAATCTCAAGACAAATGTGGCCTAAATATGATAAGTCCCGAACTAACGCGCTCATCAAGAGCAACAGGAAGACTCTGTCGTTACTAGTAGGTATACTTACTGGCCACAATCTTTTGAGACACCATGCTATGAAACTAAATCTCGACAATCACGACATCTGCAGAGGACGTGGCGATACGGATTGCTGCGAGGACACACCTCACTTTCTGTGCCACTGTCCCAGTCTAAGTCAGTTGAGGAAGAGAACTTTAGGAAGCTACTTCTTCCACGACATCTCAGAACTATCAAACGCACCACTAACATCTCTTTCCAGGTATATTAAATCAACAAGGTGGCTCCAGGAACTCAGCACGGCGTAAGAAGGAAGCGGAACATCCACACAACTAGGATTATCCCCCATTAGGTATCACAATGGGTCTAAATAGACCTAAGTGCGATGAGGCGCGGGTCATCTCGCTCCATCAGCCCAACAACCTAACCTAACCTAAGAACTCATCTCGCCGTGCTCGGTACAATGAGGCGCGAAGAGCTTCGTTGGTAGTCAGAACAGCCAGGGAACAACCATCGAAAAAATTCGCCGGCCGAGAGGTTGGAGCACGTTTACAGATCTGAAAATTAGATCTTATGGGATGCTGCACATTTTCAAAAAAAGTGGACAATAGAGATGGTCTAATTTTAGGGGTATATCTATCTTAATCATTCCGGAAAAAAAAATCGCGAAGGTGTTGAAAGCGCGTTCAAGAGCAGTAATCAAGATTTTGATACAAGAAGAGCAGTGGCTTTTGGCCTGGCAGAGGCACAACTGACCAGCTTTTTATACCCTTCCGCACAGGATAGGAAGTCTTTTTAGTTTGATTTATGGTTTCAATCACCGAGGACCAGGGCATAATGATCGAAACCGAGTTGTAAGTCGAATGAGTCATGTCCTTCTGTCCGTCCGTCTATCTGTATATGTGAAGGTTTTAGATCTTCAAAATCATGCTAGAGAGCTGAATATTGGGGCACGACTTAGTTCATATGCACAACAGACAAACTGTTAAAATTGGTTAAATTCGCCGTTAAATTCATGTTGGGCGCCATTTCTCGATTAAAACTCTTTCATTCAACTGAATTTTTTAAATAGATTTGCCGTGAAATATCAAATCACCTCATCTCCCTTTTAGCTGAAGTTGAAACTAATGTTAAATTAATTGGAAACTAAACACGCCAACGCCAAAGGATCATTTACAAAACTTCAGTATGGCCTTTGGAAAATAATAATTTTTCTAAGCGAATTCCCTTGTAACGGTGTGACTCATCGAAACGCAATTATGATTGATGACATTTACCCCATTATGAATTTTTCCGGAACTATGCGGTCGGAGTAAATAACCCTTTTTTGCCCCATGTCCCATAACCTTATACCGACATCCTGGGCGACTGTGGGGGCAACGCTCGAACCATTGAATACACTCTCTGAAAGCATTATCCTGTAAATGAGTTAGATTGGAAGCAAAGTCTGGGTTGATGTGAGTGTTTGTGTGTGTGCGAATGTGTCGAAAGGATTGATGATGAATCCTTTTTGCATTCAATTCAACGTCCAACGACGACTCCATACACCCAGGCCGCCAGGCAGCGAGTGTGGCATGGCACAAAATGCAAAAAGTTTTCAATCCAAAGGGGATGAAATCTAATTTATTATGTGACGAAGGGGGTTTTGACACCCACCCGAATGGCTTCATACCACATGCAGCGAGTTAATTGCGAGCTGTGGCCCAGCTCTCCGCATCAGACTTGAAGGTGGATTGACTGGCATTGTTCGTAATTGCTGCCACGACAGAGCTATGGAAATTGAAGGGTTGATTATTCCATCATCCCTATTATGGCTCAGGGAGAGAAAATGAAGTTTTACATTAGCTCGGCGCGCGGTACATTTTGTTACTGTATGCATGATTATTGGATGTGCAAAAATGGCGATGACTCTGTGGTAAAATCAAGCAGAAGGGTTGATGCTGATGTGAAGGGGTGGCGATGTTAGACGAAACAAAACTCCCTGGAATGATGAATGAGTTAATGGCTTGTTGTCTGGAAGTCTTATGAAGTTTGTTTGATTTTTCTACATGGGAGAGATAATGACGGCTGGGAGACTGATTTAATTTCGTAAATTTAGTATTATGTTGTTGTTTGTTAACTAAGAGTTGCCAGCAGCAGAGAGCGCCAATAAGAGTCTTAAGCTCACGACATTACAGGGACGATTTTGTAAATAAGTCTTGTATTAGATGCAAACTTCAGGCAGAATGAAGCCTATTGCAATGATCAGCCGCCTTGAGTTTCTTGCAAAGAAAGTAAACTGGAAAAGGTAATATTCCAACTGCTTTGCCACGATTTGCACTGCACCAAGCCAAACACATAAGAATAAAAAATGCTATCGTCGGCGCAATTTTTAACCATTCTCCGATAGCACCTCATGCCAAGATTCGATCCTATTTGATGGGCTTTAAATGCGCAACAAACCTAAAAGGACCGCCCCCAAAGATAACACTTCACTGGATTCTCTTCAGAATCGTCTAATTATTCCCTTATTCAGCACGTACAGCGAACATATAAACGACTTTATACACGCCATACGTCGTGCCATACATGGGGTAAAAAAAAGTCAATTTAAAAAGGACACGAGCAGAAGAAAAAAACAGGGATGCGAAAATCAAAAAAAAAAAAAGTAAAAAGAAATCCAATTTAATTGGATCCTTAAATTCACTCGAGAGAGTGCGGACTGACTCTCTTTTGCTTTTTCAAATAGTCGTCACCTTGGTATTTGTAATTGCAAATGCCTTGTGTCGTAGTCATTTCCCTTTACCCCCAGCCATCACCCACCTAGCACTGGCTTTTATCAGGTTCTTGAGAAATTCAATTCAAAAACAACGTATAGGTATGTCTTTCGAGGATCTTTACGCAGTATTTTGATTCCAGTAAAAAATTACGAGGAGTGTCCCTTTATACGTTCGAGAATTTCATTCACGTCGTTCGTCTTAAGATACTGGACACTTCATCCTTGATTCCCTGGTCCCCAGTTCAGACAAAAGGATATCAACCTGAATAAATAGCCATAAACTAATACTGTACCTATATCTCGTCCCGGACGGAATGGGTCAGTCAGTTTTACGTGTGCGTGTTCGTCACTGATAAGACGTGTTGACCTCATACCTATACCCTAGGAAAAAATGTCCTTTTTCAGCCTTCATGAGTGTAATTGATACGACTTTTGTCTGACACATGACAGCATCGAGTACCACTTCCGTAAATTTCCTCGAAAAGAGCTTCCCTTTTTCCCGGCATCGAAAATCGTTTAAAGTTCAATCAATCAAGGAGACGTCCTACGCAAATTATACGCCACTTTGCATCTGGACAGGACATCTATCCTGGGAGAGTAAAATTTTCCCCGCAAAAAAAAAAAAAATTATATATAATAAAGTGACTAAATCAAATTTTTGTTCACAACTCCCATATGAGATGGGCACTCAAGAACCTCTCCAACAAAAGCGCACACAAGACATACAAGGATGACAAATGATGCAGGACGCCTTTGTCCTCGTCCTAGATTGCTCGGCCCCATACTTATAGTCTGTTTGGGTTGTCATGGGCGAATGAAATACATTATGCATGCTCATGCTGAATTCGAGAGCTGGAAGGATGCTAATCTGAATTTGGACACCCTCTGACAGGATGCCAAATCCCAAATGAAAAGTGAAAAGATGTTGCGCCCTCGATGTGGGTATGAGATGAGTCCTTGCGGAGCCCATATACACAGCCCAGGCGATAAGGGTGCGAGCTGGTTATTCGTTCTGTGTCTTGGACACATGCATGGACAGGACCAGCCAGTTGTTTGTCAGTGTCGTCCTCTCTCTTATAGTCTGCAGTCCACCTACTTCTTTGTTTGTCGCCTTTTTTCTTCATCCAAGTATGCTAAGCTTATCCTTAAGGGAGGAATGGTGTTGGACAAGCTCCAAGATGATTGATTAGCTTCATGTAAATTTATTGGTGTGTCAGCTAGGCCGGCGGGAATAATAATTCTGTTTGCTTTCGATTAAAGTTATCGCCACAGGAACGTTTTTGACAGAGTTGAGTGAAGTTTTAAGTGGCCAACATGGAGAAAGAAGAGAAAGAAATGCCAACAACTTGGTAACTTTGATATTTCACTGACGGAGTAAAATACCTATACTCAAACGCCTTTCAAAAATCAGAAGAAATGTTCAAGACGTTTTACGGGGTAAGCGATTTCAATCCCAATTCCAAAGGTGCGTGAGTGCGTTGCAACGCAAAGATTCATATTTTGTAATTCTGTTTTGTTTGCCACTTGTGTATGGGGTCAAAACTGAACTTTTAATGAAAAATTATCTTCGGGTGGTCTTAACCCAAGGCTAATTGCTATCAGAGTATGAATCCTACGGAAAATAGACAATACATGAAATGTCATCTTATTTCCTTTACCCTAAAACAGTATATACCTACAGTAAATACTTCATTGTTTTCAGAAGAAAAAGAACGTTATTTTATACCATGTTTCCACCGAACACTAATCCGCGATTAACATATCCTCAACTAATCTCCTCAATATCTCCACCGGCTATAAAACTGTTATTAACATGATAGTATTAAAGATAAGTCCCAAAGTGACTTCACCCAACAAATATACGATTATTTTGACACAAGCATTCTTTGATGTATTTTTGGCTTTTAAAAAAAAGTGACTGTGACATTTCTCAAGAGGGAAATAATTGCCCTCGTTGCGAAAATCCCAATAAAAACGTTTTTTTTTTTTTTGCAGATTTGCTATAGTGCACAGCTTCAGTTTCGTTTTTCGATTGTCAAACTGTACCAAAGGTGTGTGAAAAGAGCTGAATGCGGCAAAAACAAGTTTGTGAATAGGGTAAATGAGATTTATGCTTTGTTTCCACCAGCCATAATACGAGGATTAGCAGGAGACGATTAAAAATAAAGCCCAAAGCTGTTCTATCAGACAAATACAGGATAAATTTGACATGAACACTCTTTTTCTGTCATTTTAGCTCTTAAAAGAGAGTGGCGATGTCATTTTCCAGGAGCGACAAAAGATTTCCGTTGTAGAAACCACAATAGAAATCGTAATTCTGACAGATGTGTCATACGTGGACGGGGACAGATAAGCCCTAGGGGCCCGTGGAGCCCGGGCCCATAGCGTAAATTAAAGGACGGAAAAAAAATATTCCTAATTGTGTTGTTAACATATAAAAATGTTAGTACCTACTAACTCTTAACAATCAGAAACCTTTTTATCATCCCTGGAAATGTTTTTTCCGCTTGGTAGGTGCCTTTTTTGTTAATGGTTTTCCAGAAGCAACCATTTTTCCAAACGTAGAGACCGCTTTTAGCATTTCGTAAAGCTTTTTGCAACAAATCGTTCAGCCGAACAATGGTGAGCTATTTTTTCTATTGAAGCGAGCCTTGTGCGGGACATGAGTTTTGATGGCATAATATCTTGAAATAAGCTTGAAAGCGGTTCGTGAAAAGGATGAATGAGATTAATGTGGGGAATTATTTTTAATCGCTTGCATGGTTAATCGCGTAGTTTGTAGTGGATTTAGTGAAGATTTATATAAATCGGGGATTAGTGCCCGGTGGAAACATGGTATTATGAGGGGATTTAAATGATTTATTTACATTAATCGCTTGCCGAGAGAATTTAAATTTGCATCGGAATACTATATTTCAACCGGCAATAATATGAGGAGCAGTGGAAAACTATAAATTATAAATCCCAAAGTGGTTCCCCCAGACAAATATAGGGTTAATTTGACATGAGCACTCTTTTTCTGTTATTTTGGTTCTCAAAAGAAAAGAAAAAGTTCATGAGCACTCTTTGGCGATGTCATTTTCCAGAAGCGAAAAAAGAATACCGTTGTTAACATCCCAATAGAAATCGTCATTCTGACAGATCTTTCATACGTGGACAGTTTCAGTGTCCCTTTTTGATTCTTAAACTGTAAAAAAGGTGTTCGAAAAAGTCTAAATGTGGTTTGTGAAAATGCTGAACGAGATCAATGAATAATAATGAATAAATAAGCTTGAAAGCGGTTCGTGAAAAAGATGAATGAGATTAATGTGGGGAATTATTTTTAATCCGAAGATTTATATAAATCGGGGATTAGTGCCTGGTGGAAACATGGTATTGTGAGGGGATTTAAATGATTTATTTACATTAATCGCTTGCCGAGAAAATTTAAATTTGCATCGGAATACTATATTTCAACCGGCAATAATATGAGGAGCAGTGGAAAACTATAAATTATAAATCCCAAAGTGGTTCCACCAGACAAATATAGGGTTAATTTGACATGAGCACTCTTTTTCTGTTATTTTGGTTCTCAAAAGAAAAGAAAAAGTTCATGAGCACTCTTTGGCGATGTCATTTTCCAGAAGCGAAAAAAGAATACCGTTGTTAACATCCCAATAGAAATCGTCATTCTGACAGATCTTTCATACGTGGACAGTTTCAGTGTCCCTTTTTTATTCTTAAACTGTAGAAAAAGTGTTCGAAAAAGTCTGAATGTGGTTTGTGAAAAGGCTGAACGCTGAAGGCTGAAGCTTGAAAGCGATTCGTGAAAAAGATGAATGAGATTAATGTGGGGAATTATTTTTAATCCGAAGATTTATATAAATCGGGGATTAGTGCCCGGTGGAAACATGGTATTGTGAGGGGATTTAAAGGATTTATTTGCATTAATCGCTTGCAGAGAAAATTTAAATTTGCATCGGAATACTATATTTCAACCGGCAATAATATGAGGAGCAGTGGAAAACTATAAATTATAAATCCCAAAGTGGTTCCATCAGACAAATATAGGGTTAATTTAACATGAGCACTCTTTTTCTATTATTTTGGTTCTCAAAAGAGAATGGCGATGTCATTTTCCAGGAGCGAAAAAAGATTACCGTTGTAAACATCCCAATAGAAATCGTCATTCTGACAGATCTTTCATACGTGGACAGTTTCAGTGTCCTTTTTTGATTCTTAAAATGTTAAAAACGTGTTCAAAAAAGGCTGAATATGGTTTGTGAAAAGGCGGAACGAGATTAATGAGGGGATTTATTTTTAGTCGCTTGCCGAGAGGATTGAAATGAAGATTTATATTTATCACGGATTAGAGCCCGGTGGAATCAGGGTATAAATCTCGAGATTTGAAGAAGATTATGAGAAGATCTATGTTAAACGTGGATTATTGGCCGGTGTAGACATAGTATTAGGCAACAAGCACAAATTCGCTTGTGACTGTAAGGAGGGTACGAAAAGTCAATCGAAAATAATAACTATAGGCGGATGGGAAATGACCATGTATGTAGAATGTAGATACTCAGCATATATATTAGCTTTCCCTTTGTCTCCTTTTACCCTTTCTCCGTTGCCTTATTAGTTCCGAGTAAATTAAAGCGGCTTCACAAAAGGCTTTGGTTTGACGGCTTTGAATCTGCTTCAAAATGCCCTTTCCTAAAAAATTACATTTTTTTCGAGAAAATTTATTTTTTCTTCGGCTTTTGAGCGCTTATTATTATTTGATTTTAAAAGTATTATAACAACTACTTAAAATTATCATCATCAGCGCTTATACAATTCAAATTCGGATTACGATTTTTTTTCTTGACTGTTGAACTGTCAGACGAAGCGAATGTTTGGTAGGAACATTGGAACCAGAAATTTGTATAATGAAAAAAAAAGAACCGGAAAAAAGAAATTCGAAACTAAAATTCTTCGATAAACATAAACTATCTATTTCATTCATATTTTCTGAAAATCACCCCCGAAATCTTTTGCTGCGTTCGCTCCTGGAACCAGAACTTCGCTTTTTAGTTATATTTAGAAAGTTT
This sequence comes from Neoascia interrupta, assembly GCA_947623515.1. Lineage (NCBI taxonomy): Eukaryota > Metazoa > Arthropoda > Insecta > Diptera > Syrphidae > Neoascia > Neoascia interrupta. The sequence continues at coordinate 198,325,436 of OX392462.1, forward strand.
TCCGAACCTGTGATCTCCTTGACGCATTGTTTTAACAACAGTAACGATTCTTCTCTAATCCTTTCGGTGTTGTATAATCAAAATAAAATATTTATAAAAAGGTAACCGAACGTATCGTTGCTTATATTGGGGAGCGACCCAGCGTCTTTCAGAGACTAGAATAAACATTGAAAGTAACAAATCGCAACGACTTTGACTGCAAAGTAAAAAGACAAGTGAGACAAGTTTGTCGACTTTATTGGATATGTTTGCTTTATTCCTTAAAAGAAGTTTTAGCTTAAAAAACGTCTATTTAACAGCATTATATAACACGCAACAGCGAATGTCAAAATAATCGTCGACCGCGGCGAGACTTGTTCAATGCTTCGAAAAGGCCGTAACGCGCAATGACATTGGAGAAGCCCGGGGGCCCACAAGGCGATACATGATATAGAAATGAGAAGAATGTAGGTCGATTTTAAACTTCGTAGACCGGAGAGGGTTCATTGAAGAGGTTTTATGTCATTGAGTTACGTACGTAAGAATATCTGACGTAAATAGTTGACTAAACTCCATCTAGATTCCGTCTGTGATACAGATCAAAAATGTGTGTGCTGACTGATGACGTTCATAGTAGCCAAATAAAGAAAAAAATTGCTACATTTAAAACATTGATGCATGGATTTTACTTCTAAATAAGAGCCCTATAGAAGTTAGAAGGCTACTTGCCATTCAGGCTTACTCAAATTAAGGCAAATATACCCTCTCCCTGCAACCTCAGAGGCCACATATTAAAGAAACACACTCAACCGTAAGCAATTCTCACTGCCTTCGAGCAACATTTACTTAATTGCAATGCGTGCCGATTGGGAAGCATTTTTGCATAAAGGACGCAAAAAGATGGAAACCAAAACACCCACCCAAATTTGCCTCACACCGACACACGTTCAGCCATCAGGATCTCCTGTCGCAGTCCTTACACTTGACTGAACACAAAATGTATCCTTTGTGCGAGTAGAGCACATACACAGGCGGCTGGCTTGGCTGGAACTACGACTAAACTAAGAAAGGTAGCAATTATATGGGAACGTCCTCACATCCTGAATTTGAATAGTAAATCATTTAATTCGGCCAGACGTCCTTAATTGTGATCCTGGACACGTTTTCGTTTGGCAGTTTCTCGTCCTTGTTCTTGTGTATAGTTCTTTTGTTGTTGCTGTTGTTGGTGTTCGTTGTATACCGCATGCGATGAAGAGGAATCTGTTGACCACTGCCGGCCGTCACCCCCGCATCGTTGGATGTGGAACATATTAACAGTTATACCAGCTACAATTTATCCTGGACATTGATCATTAGTGTGTGCAGGAGAGTAGTTACACACGGTCTCTGCCTGGCCGGGTCGGACGGCCATCCCTCATTATTATTTGGACATTCGTTGTTGTTTTGTATTAATTGTCTTGTGTGTGTGAATGTTTGGTTGTTTCGAGTGGGTGGAGGCATAGGTATCACCTTTCGTTGGGTATGCCGGTTCCATTTGGAAGCTGCTGCAGGAGTTGGGTGGATTAGACTTGCACAAGTAAAAATGCACCCCACAGATACACGCACACACTAGCCACTCATGCATGAGTCTAATTTAGATGGTAAAACGTGAAAGGGTAGTTCACCCCATACGAGAAACGTGCGAGGGCATCTTACTGCGAATGTATATTTGGTAATGAGCGGTCGTAGGACCTTAAAGAAGATTTATTCCTTCGCAGTTGATTGCAACAATGACCGGTGGTGCGGTCGGGCTGAATTTCCTTTTTGTTTCTTTGGGTGCTGATGGGGTAGGTATTGACTCGGTCCCAGTGGCATTGAACTTATTATACAGTAGATGAAAGACGACAACATTTTTGGGTGGGTGGATGTTTGCGACAAGCTTTGTTTGTACATTTTCGCCTCAGGATTGTCTCGTAATTGTTTCGGTTTTGTTTCGCTTTTGCATCACCATAATACGGCTCTATTGTGACCAATAGCAAAAACTATGAATGCATCAATAAGAATTACTAGAGGAAAGTCAAGTTTCTGAAAGTTTGTGTGATCAGAAATATTCAAAAACCTCCTTCCTGGTGACTTATCTACTGGCCAAATGACGCAAACTTTTTTTTTAATAAAAAAAAATGTGGACATTGTCCTCCCACTATTTCCGTCACATCCATTCTGGTCCAAGGACATACAAACACCGATGAAAAAAAATAAACTAAAACCGAAACAATGAACTGAAAATTCAAACTGAATAAATTCAATCAAACTAATGGCAGGCGAGGCAGAGGCACCCTCGTAAAGCAAACATCTACACCGTGTGTACACAGAAACGGAACGAAATGAAACCTCCCTCCATCGATGCGGCTACACATCTCTATTCCAATAGTGCTTCTTTAGTATTTTCATTTATTTTGTATAAATAAAGGATGTTCCGTTTGTCCTGTCCTAGCCCTGGAATTGAATACATTTCAACTGTCATCGTTGTGTCCGTGTCCCTTACGCAAACAAGACCAACAGTCGTCTACGGCGTCGTCCACTCTACATGGATAAAAAACTTTGCTTGCCAAATTTTATTGCAAAGGTGGATCGGGTGTGCATGGGATGATGGTCAAGGAGATGAAGCGGTAGCAAATAAACACACAATTCAATGAATTTGCAGAATGTATTCCAGAATATCCCCTTAGATGTTTAGAAAGCTAAAAAATTTCCTTTCACGTAAAAGGACATACCTTACCTAGCCTCCCTATATGTGTTTTGTACGTGAAATGTTTATACTTCTTCAAACTCCTGGCGATGGCCAGTTTGATGAATCTCGATTTTGTCTGAATAGATTCGTGTTTGTTTAGGAAAGTTATTTGGTATATAAGGATCTCTGAACTAGATAATGTAATGTTAAGTGAAGTAGACGGATTATTTTGCTTTGTCTTTGATTTTTTTTTTCAGCGTTTGCTAGAGCAAAGTCGTAATCGTAACTTAAGACTTGGTTTTGTTAATGCTTATTTAAACCAAATGTTTAAACCCAACAAAAGTTAACGCCGCCTTAAAAATATCGTGGAGTAAGTAGGTCAACCTTTACCTGTGGTAAAAATCGGATGATATGGGCCATCGGGGAAAACGGCGCACTTAGAATTTCTGACAACCATCAGGAGTTTCGATACAGCAATGTTCCCTTCGCTCCTTGCTTAAGGAATTTAAAGAGTCAACACCTGAGTAAAAATTTGTTTGTGTTAAAAGAGAAAGAGAAAACAGTAGATATCTTTTTCCGATTTTTTTAAATAAATTTTGGGCGAATTACCGGTCGTACAAATGTAAGTGTGCGGTAAAAAACGTTAAAAGACTCCAAATGCTTAAGACAAACCCACCCTTCTGGTTAGAACATACCCGAGGTAAGACATGGCTGTCTGAAAAGCAAGTGGGGACTAAATGCACCCTACGCCTCCGAATGCTGAAAAGCGCCTACCAAAAATGCAATGAAGAAAATACACGGAAGTATTACCCCAAATGGCAGTCTCGGTTATAGGTAAATCTATGCTCTTCGGATGTAGGCTCTACGCATTCTTCGGAGATCTATTTATTGCTTTCAAACGTCTTTTGGAAAAGTTCAAGGCATAACTCGATCTCCAAGTGGAAGAAGAAACACCAGCCGTGTCAAAAAGAAAGCGACAACGAAAGTTCAAAACCTCAACGAAAGATCAAAACAAAACGACTTAATTCAAATTTGGAACAACCACCAGTGAAAAGTCAACGTCAAATAACTCTTATGCTTTTTGGGCACTGTCACAGAAATTTAATATCGAGAAAGTTTAATGGTCCAAATGAAATCGGATTCGAAAAACCTCTGAGAGGTAACGCGAGAGGAGTACCTATAGCTACCCATTTTGCGGGGCGATAGACGTAGCGGAAGACGTTCAAGCCCAAGGCTTTAAAATTCTTGATGCGCGCCGTGAACATATTGAAGAGACGAGATCGACGGATTACTTTTTGTTTAATTTTTGACAGGACTGAACGTCAACGAAATTATAAAACAACAAATGCATTCCTTAGACTCAAGGTCAAAATCGAGCAAAACCCTTAAAAAACGCGAACTAGCAGCAACACCGACTGGGTGTAAAGGACGGATTTACAAAATATTGCTGAAAAAATGTAGGTACCTCTGTGAGCTGTGCGATGTCTAACAACAACCGAAAGACTGAGCAACATACCGAGCGAGAGTCTCGAGTGAGTTGTCCCTTGTCAAGGAAATTCATGAATGGCTGCAATGTAAGGGGTGATCCACAATGCCGGTTCTTTTGTAGCTAAAGGATTTATTTGAAATTTAATTTTTAAGCCTCCTTTAAGCCACCTTTTAGTCAAGGTGTTGATGTAAAAGGTGGCTTAAAGGAGGCCATGTTGAAAGTGTCAATACATAAGTATTATCCGAATTATTTAAACTGGAAAGGAAAACATATTATCATCGCAAAAAAAAAATTATAAAATGAGAAAATCTAAGGAATTGAAAAAATTTGAAAAAACTCGGTGGTCATTGCCGTTGGTCATTGATCATTGCCGGTATCTAGAAAACATTACCACTGATCAAACTATAAAGAGATAGCAAACTCTGCAACCCCCTGCCCGCTAAAACCCGCAAAAACATCTACAGGGAACGAAACGGAACGTAGTGGAATCTGCCATGGGATTTGCCTTTGACTTCCTGTCTGGTGAAACACTCGCTAGCTCTGCCAGGCAAAGCACAGAACGCTTATGCAGTCTCCAGTCAGTGAAAGCTTGTGGGCGAAAAGAGAATTCTTTTGCCGTGTTGGCTATCTCTTTATAGTCTGATCAGTGACATTACCTACTGCTGTCAACGAAAATATCGTCAAAAGCTGGAATGAAATTGACTATTGGCCTTTTCGGTTGGTCGTCCGGGAGACTTCTGGACTCTCCTTTTTTTTTATAATTCACTCGCGAATTAAGGGATTGGCTACCCTTTTAATTTTGTTTCACATCTCACGAGCGGAAAGAATTAGAAGAAGAATGAAAGGATGAGAGGTACCGGTGCACTCTTGTTTTAAGCAGCTGCAGATTGAATTGTGTAGGAAAGACTGATCGTGGGGGACATTCCACATTCGCGTTGTACGGCTTATGAAAGAACCTCTAAACTTAACTGTGCGTCCGAAAGTGGGCTCAAGGGTAAACTGATGTGCATTCGATCTATTGCGAGTATTACGGTTGAACGTCTTAAAGGGTGGAATGCAATTGGCTATTTCGATGGAACATTGTTTGTAGAAAAAGCGATAGAACAGTGATAGGCAAAAGACATTGCGTCGATGTTCCAATGAGTCAATTGACTTCGCAATATTTCTGTCTTGAATGAGTCTTATCGCACGTTTTTATATCCTGTCTAGCAAGTGCAATGCTGTCTTTGGAGCACCAGCCCAGACATGGGAATTGTATTCCAACGTAGGGCGAATATATGCCTTATATAAAATAGCCAAATCAGAGGGGGTGAAATATTTCTTGCATCTTTTTTTTGCAGCGTTCTTGGCGACCTCGAATATGTGGTCATTCCAACTAAGGTTGTTATTGACACACATACCGAGAATGGAAAGCGTTTCGGTTTCATTGATGCAAGTGCCATTCATGGATAATGGCTGGGTGTTTCGGTTTTGCTTCAATGACAGAAGACAGCATTGAGTTTTAGAAGCATTAAACTCTACTCTATTTTGAGATCCCCATGATACAATGCTGTTAAGATCAGAGTTTAATGAGTTTGGCATACGCTGCCGTTCTAGTTCTACGTCCGAAGCGCAGGGGCGCGGAACCGAGAACGAATATGAGAAACTGAGGTTACTGTCATCAGCAAAGGAGTGGATTGGATTAGTTGTAGCAGACAGAAGATCATTAATGAAAATGAGGAAGAGTGTCGGAGACAAAACAGAGCCCTGGGGAACCCCAGCGTTTATTTTATGAACTGCGCACTTGAAGCCATCCAAAACAACTTGAATCGAACGGTTCGAAAGGTAATTACTAATCTACTGAATAAGAGATTCGTCGATTCCAAATGCACGCATTTTCGACAAGAGAGCTTGGTGCCAAACTCTGTCAAATGCTTTTGAAATATCAAGCGCAACAATCTTGCTTTCACCTAGAAGATGCAAGGAATGATTCCACTTTTCAGTGAGATATGCCATCAAATCACCAGTGGACCGTTTGCTACGAAAACCGTATTGCCGGTCATTGAGAAGTTTTCGTGTTTCAAGATATTTCATAAGCTGATAGTTTATCAGCGTTTCCATGACCTTAGAAAGAAGGGAAGTAAGTGCAATCCCTGATAGCTAGAGGGAGAAGAAGAATCGCCTTTTTTAGGGAGGGGCTGGACAAATGCAGTTTTCCATCTACTCGGAAAGAGACCTGAGGAGTAGGACCGATGAAAAAGCTTACACAATGGTTTTGCCAGCGTGGAAGAACACCTCTTCAGAACAATCGTGAACATTCCATCTGGACCAGCGGATTTGTGAATGTTGATATCTCGAAGTACTCTTTTGACTGCACGAGCGCGAAAGTGAATTTGTCCCATGGTAAAGTGGACGCGCTCCAGTGCAGGCGGAGACATCGCAGAATCGGGGAGCATGGAGCTAGCAGCAAAATGCGCTGCAAGTAGATTTGCTTTGTCTAGAGAGGTGACAGCTGGAATGTCATTGTAAACGAGTGTAGGGATGGAAGATGAGGCTCTCCTGAAACTGTTTTCTTGGACTCGTTTGACAGTTCCTCTTCTGGATAGAAGAGAAATTTGTTTCTGGTTTTGAATCCAGAAACAAAATCAGAAGCACGCATACAATTACATGTGTCAATGTCAAGTTGGATAAATGTCATTTGTCCACTGTAGAATATAGCTTTTGCTTCACAAATACAACGCTAGACAACCTTCAAAATCAAGAAAAACGTGTTTGGCTGTTCGGAGAGAAGCCCCAATCCGGGAGAAGAACGCCCTGATCCGGGGTCGCCAACCGAAAAGGCCATATGACATTACCACAAATAATGTCATAAAAATTCGTCTGCGCACCCATGTGACCATCACAATTTTCTTGTCACCTGACTGCTCATAAGGCATAAGTTATAGTTAAGTTTTCAATTTATTCTGCACTTATGTAATAAAAGTTCAATGGAAAGAGGTGGAGATATCCAAACATCACGGTTAATTTTCGTAGAAAGATTTAGGGCGTTACAGTGACTTACTTTGAATCTTGTAATTGTAAACAAGCAGTATAAAAACGGTGCTTAGTTTACTGTTGGGGGAAGAAACTAGTTATTTAGAAAAGGATCGCTACAAATCAAGGCTTCCAACTACAATCGGTTGCGTATTTCATGTTTCATTAATCCCAGTTTTGAGCTGCCAGAGTGCAAAGCATGCGGGGTATTATTTACCCTAAAACACTTCCCTATGCGGAAGGTCAACAGTATTGCATTTGTAACAAGCGTAAGCCCTTAACTCTTTCATCCAATAAAGTCTTAACAATACAACCTCCCTTATACAACCAACCACTTCCACTTTTACTTTTCCGCTTTCTGCCATTTTAACTTACCTACAGATCAGTAATAAATATGGAAATTACTTTTAAATATGGCTGCCATCAAAAGGAATGTGACAAGCCTCGCACTAATCTTTCAACCCTAAAAAATCTTTATCCTAAACATGTAAATTTTTCCAACTTCTAGCTTCCCTTTAATTTGAAATTAACTATCGCGCGCCGTAAGCGCAACATATAGCACCAACCCTTATTTTGACCTTCTCTACACCATTTCAAAGGGGAGGTATTCTAAGGAGACGAGGCCACATTCTGGTGGGTACATTACATACACGATTTTTTTTTCATCCCTAGCGTAGTTATGTCCCGCGCCTCTTAAGGAATCATTTTAAAAACCCAAAGCCGGAGATTGCATAGCCGATCATTGTGTATATGAGCGCGACAAAAGGGAGGGGGCTTTTATAAAAAGGGCTGAGAAAGCAAAAAAACGGACTTTCTTGGCGTACTATTGTATTCAAATTCCACTTGCATGCTTCTGTATCTGGACAACAACCAAAGCAGAGAAAAAAAAACTATCCGCACCTAGCGGGCAATAGCTACAACAAGTCATCAGCCTTACTTGTTCCGAAAGCCAAGACACGAACCACAACAACTAGCATTAGACAAATTGTTATTGTGAGCAGAGCAATAGAGAACTATCATTCACAATGGCGCAAGCAGAAAAATTTTAAAATTAAGTTTTGTACTGTTTTATTTTAAGAACACTATACTTAGGCAGTTTAGTGTGTGAGAAGGTTGCCGGATTACTGGATTTTGCTTTTTTGAGAGTATTTTAAAGTTAAAAGAATATTCTGGAATAACTGGGAATATCCCGAATAAAAACTTGTTCTTACAAATTGAGCTAGATCGGTCCTTCTGTTATTAGAATTATTTCAACCTATCTTCGAAATGTGGGTGCCATGGTGCAGTTGTTAGCGTGTAGGACCAGGTTCGAGAGTATCTATTGTCATGAGAGCCATTTCGGCATCGGCAAAAAAGTGTAGATCCCTTTCTTGTGTGTAAAAACACCTGTTACGCACACAGCATTCATGATTGTAACAGAAGTTAGGCAGGCAATGGCCCTTCTGAGCTGCAAGTGCTAATTAGTTTGGTTTTTATACCTTCTGAATTCTTTCATTATAGAAGGAAAAAACCTGTACGCAAATGACTATAATTTTTTTATACCCCTTTATTATACCCCATCCTGTAGAAAAGGAGGAATATTAAGTTTGATTCATAGTTTGTAACACAGAGAAATATCTGATCACCGCGGACCCCCAAGATCTTGAGGACAATTTGATTTAAGTCGAATCCGAATGAGTTATGTCGGGTAGATTTTATGTCTTTTCGTTTTTAGGCCCTTAAATTTAATAAATATAAAATCAAACCGTACGTGTTCTGTTCGTGTTCTGACGAATCAAAAAATCGAATTATTTTAAATTATTTTGCCAGAAAATTCAAGAGCAACTTTATAATTTTATACCACAGGAGGTAATTGAAAACTGTCAAAAAATGAAAACATACGTCCAGTACATGTTAATCTTATTTTTTCCGGTGAAAACACTTTGGGATTAACTTTCAATCTTTTACGTTAATCTCTGTTTAATGTGCGGTGAAAGCACACTATTAAACCAACAGGATTTCCCACTTGTTAATTTTGCCATTGAACGAATATCCAATTCGAAAGTCTAACTTCGATTTTTTAAGCTTCGCAATCAGAGAAGCTGAGATTCCCGATTACGAGAATCGATACTCGAATGTCAGCTTCCCATCGTTAAGTTTTTTGATTGGATTAGTTCAGCGCGAACTGAATAGATTATATTCAAGCTACGACGGCCTTGCCCCCAAGCTAAAAGTCATGAACTTAATTCTACTCTGACACTAGTTTACAAAAGGGAGTAAATTCGTTCATAAATGTTGGAGCTCTTGAGTCAGGTGGCTGCGTAAGACAAATTGTTGTTGGACTTAAAAAAATATTAACAAATTGGTGTCAAAGGACAAAAAAACAAATTGAGTATGTAGTCATTCAGTAATTTGTGGTTCGTCATCAGGTTGTTTTTTGTCTTAAGTCCTGAACACACTACAAATATTTAAAACAGAAGCCCGCGTACTTTGCTCAATATTTTTATTCAGAATTATTTGCTCGGATGTTCTAGCTTTATGCTTGGTTTATATTGTGGTTTGCTTTCGTGAACTTGAAATATTGCAGTTCTTATTTAGCATCAAAATAATCAGGTGATCCCGATTCTCTTTCAGACTGTTTTTTTTCACTTTAAAGTTATTTCCTGTCTGGCAGGCTCGTCACTTGCTGGCTAACTTAATAAAGTACTTATTTGCTTACTAATAAAAGTTTCGTGTCGACTTAAAAATCGACTTTTTTAAGACAACATTGCTGGTTAATAGGGTATCATACGAGTTTATAATAATTTGGCGAGTATGTTCAAACTCTCCTACATGCTATGTCTCCACCGGACACTAATCCGCCATTAACATAAATTCTTAACTAATCTTCCTAAAAACTCGAGATTTACTGTACAAATTATTTAAATGAATTGTATGAGAGGAAAAGCGAGGGACCACGCATGACTGATGAGTCACAAATGTGTTTTCTACTGGAATATTTGTTGTCTTGTTCCTGGAAAAGGCCTTCGCCACTTTCTTTTAAGAGCCAAAGTGACACAAAAAAAGAGTGTTCGTGCCAAATTTATCCTGTGTTCGGTGGAAACACTTTGAGTTTTACTTATTATCGCCTCCCGCTAATGGCAAATCGCAGTTTTATGGCCAGTGGAGGTTTTCTGTTATTCAGGGCAGGGGTTAAATTGAATTGCAAAATCAAAAACTCTCGAACATAATCTTCTATATTTACAAATTTTATTATGTATTTAATTTATTTACTTAGCTCATATAATTGAATACATCTTTTTGTAAACATATCTTTCTTTTTTAAGTCTATTTTTTATTTTTAAGTTTAACAATAGAGTCTTCGTAAATTTTCTTAAGAAAATACATGTCATTCTAAAATAACCACATTTCGTTTTCCAAAAAAAAAAATAAGAAAACGAATTTTGGAAAATCTTTACAAAAATATTTTAAGTATTTAACGTTTTTTTTGTATATAATTTTTCTATTTTTTTCTTTATACTAAAACTTAAGTGGTAAAATATTTTAAAAGTTAAAATAAGGTTAACATTGAATACTATCAGTGTTATATCTATTTCCTTTAACTATTTATAAACAATATTGTAATTTTTTTTGTCTTTTTTACTCTTTACATTATGTATGGAAAAAGTTGATTTGCATTTTTATATAGAATTTCGTTATAAGTAAATAGTCAAAAGGACTAATATTATGTACACTAAATCGGTGTCTAAACCAGGTTTGTCAATATTAACAGGCAAAATGGTTTAACTTTTTAACAAATCTTCAAAACCATCACATTTATTGTATTCCATCAATGGCGGACTTTTTTTTGCCTGACTGACTGTTACCACCTGTCAAGTTAAATGGTTTAATTTTTCGAAACTAGATTTGTGCTGTTTGAATGAGTATGATAAAAGCACCATTACAAACTCTTCTTACTATCATCAACAATTCGTCGTCTCTTTCGAAATATTGACAAATAATGGTAAAATTAAGGAAAAAATAAATAATTTAAAAAATAAAAATTTTAAGATTGCCGTTAATTTGTTCCTTTGGTGCTTTTCAGTGGAAGGCCTTCCTCTTGGTCAAAATCGCCCTTCTTGTTCTTTTCTGGTGGGTTATTCCAGGACTGGAGTTCGCCTGTGCCCATTATTACATAAACGACGGCACCGGCGATATATGTGGCCGCCAGGACCCAGAAGACTATTTGCCATTGATGGTAAGTTTTCTAAAGTAGGAGTAAGATTTAAGTCAGACTTACGAAAATATGAAGTTTTACAATGCGAGGTTACTTACATTATTGTAGGTAAGAGCTCCAACCATCCATGTTGAAAGGAAACCACCAAAGGACGAGAGGGTGTTGGCCATACCGAAGATTGTTCCACTGAAGTTTGGAGCAATATCCAGACCGTTTCCTAGGTAACCAGCCGTTACGGCACCGTGCACGAATAGAGCCATTGTGAAGATCGCCACTGACCAACCGGCCACATCACCCAAATACACCTGAGCAATCATCAAAACACCAGGAACAAAAAGAGCTGTAAATAAAAAATTGTGAATTGTTGAAATATTTTTTAAGTTACAAGTATTTGAATGCGATAAATTGTATATCTAACATTGTACGAAATAAAATTATTTATTATTGTACAATAAAGTAAACGAATGCAAAATAATTGTATGTTGCCATGCGAACGTAACACATGCATGGCAACTAGTTGCATGTACATGTTGCTTTTATTTTGCTTATAGGTGTGGGGCATAATTTTGTCGTAAAAATTAAAGTTACAACATCTTTATCTATTTTGGTTTGTCACGTTGAAAACATTAATAAACACATGCTAAATGTGATCGCCCCGTCTTCATTACAGCATGCATGTAAAGCCCATGCCATTACTTTTAGTCGCATGTATTTTACATGTGACATTACCTTTCCATGTAGAAAAGTCACATTCATTTTAAACTTAAGAGTTTTTAAAGTTACATCAAAAATTGCCTTTAGACTTACCAAAAACAGTGAACACCTTCCTTGTCGCCGTTGTCGATAGGGTTCCCTTTTGCCTCAGGTAATCGGCCAAGTATGATGAACTAAGTGCCATAATATACTTGCCCAGGTACGGAAGTGATGAGAATAGACCATTCTGTAATGAAAAGAAAAATTGCATAACTTAAGAATCTCCGTTGCAATGTGTTCACAATCAGCCTAGACACCTGTCCGCCATACCCATTTATTTAGCCGAGTTTAGTTTCGAGTTCAAATGGAAAAAGTCAATTTATCGCATTTAAAGTGAGTTCCACAATGTGAATGTCAACCAATTGATCATCACCGGAGGACAATCACACAATTCAATTTAATTCTTGGGAAACATTTTAATTAAAACGAATCAATGGGCTGCAAAGTGTTATGCTGGCGTTAGACAAATTAATCTATCCCATATTACATTGTTATTTCCTCATGGAATTTTTCAAAGTCAAATCGATTACCCGATATTGTTTTGTTACACATAACACAAATGACGTCTTACCTCCTTGATTTTGAAATGCAAAATATCGTGCATATATGTTGGCAATTGATTGATCACAGTAAAGAATCCGAATACGGACAGTCCGTGGGTTATAATTATAGCCCAGACAGCGGATGAGGTTAGGAGTTGACCCCATGGTACGTAACTGGGGCGTTTCTTTGACGTGGATGATCCGATAGCTTCTTCGATTTCACGACGTTCCTCGGGCGAGATTCTGGGATGTGTGGCGGGTGTGTCGAAGACGAAGAGGAACCAGCATATTGACCAAAGTAGCCCAACAGCACCTATGGTAATAAGGAGAAATTTTTTTAAATGACAGAACAAACTTGAAATATACATTAATGAATAAATAGATTTATGTATGCGAGTAATTAAATAATAAATAATGATTAAGCTAATAAATAATTAAACTAATTCTTAAGGATTTATTAAAGCAGTAATAAATAGAATAGTCAAGTGATCTTACGAAACTTTTCAGAAGGGTTTCTTAGGAGTGAAATGGTGATCATATTATAGAAAACCAATATTAAACAATGCTTACTTAAATTTCGTAAGAATTTCTATTTGTAAATCATGTGAGCATCTAGCGTGTTGGGAAAAACCAGGAATGAGCAGAATGCAAATTTTATTTACTTAATCTGGATCAGCCTTTCAACGATCTGAACTTTAGCCAGAGATATATTGCTTGGTTTTTCCACTTGCATATAAAATATTCCTTTTCAATGGGCAAATTTAACTTAAGAAACTTTAAGTTTAAAATGTGTTGGGTCACATTCTTACAAGGAACGGAATCTGAACAGAAACTATAGAAACTGATAGCTGACCAATTCGGATTTCAATCGGTTTTTTTCAGTTGTTAGGTTAAGTCATTAGGCTAGTTTTAACTGAAGATAGATTTTATGTCAGTGCTAAGGTTGTGAAAGTAACACAGTAAAAGAATCCAACGCATAAGCAATTGAAACAGAATTAATAGAATCAATGTTTCAGAGAATGTATTGTCACTATGCAGACAGTGTTAGGCCTGTCTTTGTTCATGGCCAAGAACGAACTTAGAAAAAGAAACAGAACCCAATGCTTGAGCAACTGAAAAAGGAATCAAATAAGAACAATGCCTGAGTTGCTAGTTTTTGTGACTCTTTCTCTGTAGCATGTAGCACAAAATGCATTAAACTTCGAGTCGATATCTCGCTTCCGCCTTCAGTTCGTGTTTTAGGCCGAAGCATAACAGGCTTAAGTGGGATAAATCGCATGAGATAAGGCGGTGAGATGACATCGCATGAGTGAGTTGCTCACCAACTATCGAACCTCTCACTTCATTTGTACTGGCTTAAGCCAACAAAAGCTTACCAAAACTTAACGAAATTGAGCAAAAGGCTATAATGGTCGTGGCACACGAATCAAAACTATTTAACAGCTAGCAAACAGTTTTGGAAGCATATTGACTTTGAAGTGTTTCATTTGGGAACCCTACGCTTGACGAAAAAGCTCAAGAAGATACCATCGAAATCAAGTCTATAGTCCTCTAGTACCCTTGTCACGTATGACAATAAACTGAGTTTTTGTGTGAACATGTTTTCCCAAAATCTTGCTTTTTTTTGTAACCCCTAGTTTTTTCAATTTTCTTATTCAAAAACCACATTCAAAACCACTGTAAACGTCAGTACAGTGTACTACTTTTTGTTTTTTAAGTATGAGAAAAAAAAGAGAATGTTTTTTAAATAAAATTTGAAAAGAATGTCAACTTTGTCTTAACTTTGCATGCAAATATCTGCGAAGCCAAATGTGCTATCTGACATCTCTACTTGCGTTTTGAGGTCAGCTTAGAGCTATTAATACGTGGAAATAGGGAGGCTTCCACGAATCTATCTTAGCAATTCTTAAAATAAATGTTGTTAAATATCACACATTGATGAATGGCGTTTAAGTGTCAAAGTTTAAGTTTTACCAAAAACTCAGTATATAATTTTATTAACAACAATATTTGAATTGCAAAGTTTGAAACAAAAAAACTGCTCCAACCTTTGCAATGTCGATCAAACTTTTAATTTGTTGGAAAGAATAAGTGCCTGAACTGAAAAACTGTTTCATTGGGAAATTACAGGTCAGTTTGAATCAAGGAATAAATAATTTTTTATTGAGTATGTATTATGTACGCCTGGTAACGCCAGCAACTGACAGCAGAGACATCAATTTTGAACGAAAACTAGAATTTTTAATCGAATAAAAATAAACAATTCACAATAGGAAAACGAAAGTTTATTTTTAAATTTTTTTACTGAAAAACCCTCAGATAAGTAAACCAGGTTTATTATACAGCTTGATATGAACCGCGAATTATTTGGAATGGGAAACATTTTGTCAATTGAAAAGTTTAAAAAATTATAGCTGGCGTGTTTGCAATTTTTTTCTAACTTAAACTTTTTCTGGGAAATTTTTAAATGGGGGAAGAGAATTATTGATAATGTCAAGAACTTTTTCACTCAAATCAAATACAACAATCAATGACCTTAAAAAAGGGGTTTAACCATCGATTAGACTTTATGACTTATAAATCATTTAACATGAATAAGTATTCAAATTTCTTGCATACGTTACAAGTCTCCTATGTATAAACTCATTCATAAATAAGATTTTTCTGAATCTGAATGAGAAGCGAGAAAGCAAATACTAAAGAACTTAACAACTACATGAGTAAAGTGACTTTTCATTTCATTATTAGTTTTAAAATAAATTTTCCCTATGAATCACAATTTAACAACGATGCATAAGATTCGAGAATGTACGACTTTGCTCTACAAAATAGTAAAATTGCTTTGTCACGGTTTACTGGCGATTGTTTACAAAAAAATAATCGCACTTACAACGGCAAGAGAAGGAACATGCTGATGCAAACAATTTATAAAATGAATTCCTATAACAAATACGTGAGTAAAAACTCGTTACATACCGGTCAGATAAAATACGCTAGCCCAGCCGAATGATGAAATAAAGAATCCACAGATTGGCATCGTTATAGCAGCGCCAAGTGATGAAGCTATAAAAATAGGAATTAATAAAAAAGTCCACTAGGCGGCCAAAAAAAAACTCTTCAACTTACCCATCATGTTTGACATAAATTTAGAACGATCCATTGGGGGAATCCATACAGCAGCAACTGGATGAATGGCTGGCCATGTCGCACCTGCAATTCGAATCATGCCATTAGAATAAAACCTTCAGAAACGTATCGTAGTCCAGTACTCACCCAACATAAAGCCAAGGACAACTCGTACAACGATCAATGCCACGTAGTCTATGTGCGCTGCTATCGGTGTAAGCAAAGTCAACAAACTCGCCCAAAGCATCGAATGGCCAAAAACTCTTCGCCCGCCAATCAACTCTGCCAAACGTCCACCTGGCAGCTCTGTCAGAATGTAGCCCCAAAAGAAGCTGCCCAACACAAAATTCTGCTGATATGAGTCCCAGGCGAACTTTTCCTCCTCCACCACCATATCTGCGTCAGGTGATCCGGCTGAATTTGACACATTTGTACTATTATTTCCATTAAGGACTGGTATGCTGGTGACGTTTGGCTTGACCATTGCCACAATGGCAATTGTGAGATTCACTCGCAGGGCATAGTTCAGCATAAAGCCGAGCATTGTCATGATATTCAGTACTTGCCGACATGATAGGAGATCTGAAATGAGGGAAATGAAACAAAAATATGTTATACAAGATTGCGAATGAGTATTAAAACTTATACCTAAGACTGTCAAGGGATTTGACATTTTAAATATCAATACGAAGTTAATACAAAATTCTAAAACCTTCAATTTTCGTCAACTTTCTCTAATTTCAATCTAATTCAACATTTATACTACAAACCGCATTCTAAAACTTATTAATACTTATTTGACTTTTCTACGTCAAACGCCAGATTATAGTGCAAAATGAAGCAAAAATTGCATCATTGCGTTAACACCCACAACTTCGTCGAAACTAGTGAATTGTACTATAAATAAGCTGAAATCATAATTGCGTGTTAGAAATACAAATTTAGTCATACAGCACCACCCACAATTTTTGACAGTGACCTTAAAATTAAAAAAACATTTATGTACATACATACATACAATTTAAAAAAAAATATACACAGGCGTAAATAGCATATTTATAAATTCGCCATGTGATTTTTCGCGAATCATTTCCTCTTTAAAATGTAAAACAACAAGAAAAAATTTTTTTTGGTTTTGTTCAACTTGGAACTTTGCCAAACATTGTAATTATTAAGCTCAAGAGATCACACCCCTACAAGTTTTACAAATAAAAAGGAAATTATACATTTTCGTCGACTGGTGTTTATTCATGTACGAAATTTCTATACGTCACGAAAATAGATCAAAATAGATCACACATGTACGGGTATGTTTGCTAGAACAAAATCGTAACAGTTGGCTTAATAACCAAATGCCAGACACTTTTTCAGCTCCAACTAGTCAAACAATATATCCAATTTTATTGTTTATATTCCACTTGCCAGAAGAAGCACGAGTATTAGAAACAAAAGATTTCCTGACAAGTGGTAAATAGAAAAAAAAAACTAATAGATTAGACACATTCCTTAAATGTGTCAAAACGAATAAAGACAAATTTTCGGCTGACTTTCAATAGACATACGATTACTATATGAAGGGTTTGGACTAATTGACGAATGTCAATTCATCTTCGTTATCCCAGGGCTCAATTCTTGTTTTCGAAAACATTCAAATATAAGCAAAATTGTGACTGTGAACGCACTTTTGTGAACTGTCAAACTCAATATTGTAATGCCTAGGCGTTTTTCGAAACTTCTTATCTTATTTTTTTCTGCGATTGGGGCCCACAGCTCATTTTGACAACTAAACACTAGACCTGAAAAATGTCCCAATAATTTGTCACATGTAATTTATGGCCTTTTCGGTTGGTCGTCCGGGAGACTTCTGGACTCTCCTGAAACTGTTTTCTTGGACTCGTTTGGCAGTTCCTCTTCTGAATAGAAGAGAAATTTGCTTCTGGTTTTGAATTCCGAATCAAAACCAGAAGCAAGCACACAATCTTACATGTGTCAATGTCAATTTGGATAAATGTCATTTGTCCCCTGTAGAATTGCTTTTGCTTCATAAATACAACGCTAGACAAATTTCAATATCAACGTGTTTGGCTGTTCGCAGAGAAGCCCCAATCCGGGAGAAGAACGCCCTGATCCGGGGTAGCCAACCGAAAAGGCCATTACATATGCTAAATCGCATTTGGACGAACAAAACACACAAGTCATGGTACAAGGAATACAAGGTATGCTCGATCTTTTTGAGATTTCAATGTTCTTAATATGACAGTAAATCTGAAGGGCCATGTGCAATGCAGAGTTTTTTTATCGTTTCAAAAACTATGGTTAAAACCGGACCTTTGTAAGTCCGACAAAAGTATTAAATTTAAAAAAAAAACAAAAATGAGAAACAAGGAATATATTTCTTTACAAGACTTTGGACTAATAAAAATCGAAAAACAAACGTCCCACATTCATACATCGATAACAATTGATGTAACTTTGAATGTAAAAAAGCTATTCTTATTTCTAGACTGTATTTTACAATGAAAAATTTATATATAAGTAAGAATTGATAAATTTAGGAATAGAAAAGTAAATAAAATAAAAGCTTGGAAAAAGAATCCATTGTGCTTCCATCTTAAAGGAAAAATTTAGCACCAATTTTGAGCTGTCAAAAGATCGAAACCCTTGTGCAATGCACACAAAATGCGTTTGCGTCCATACAGGTAAAAGATTTATGTGCCCCACTCTACCAAAATTTGTTGAATGGAACAAAATGTAGTCCAAAAAGGTCTCAATCAACACTTAACCGAATGCGGAATCTTGCGCGGAATAAGCTTTGTGGTGGTACGATTTTCAACCCCGGATTACAATCTTGATTTTGAGTACAGAAAAACTGAAAATCTTATCGAGAATCATTAGACTTGTTCATGTCCACATTTTCATAGATTCCAAAATCTAGTTATCTAGATTTCCATAAAATTTTATCTACTGTCAAAGACACGAGTGTTAAAATGAATGAAATTCGATTTTAATTTGACAACCGTGGCAAATTTTACGACTGCTGCAAGAGTACCTACCTAACCGAAACGTCAACGTAAGCTCTGAAAAAACTTGACATTTCTTAATTTTTTCAGCCTTCAGCTGACTAGAGCTTAACTTTGTCGATTCAATTGTCCTGGGAAGATTTGAATACAGCTAGTTTTAAAAATACAACTGAGAACATTCAACGCAGCAGACAGTTGTGTTGGATAGAGAAGGCAACACAACAGCAGCGATTTCAAAACACCATTTGCCATGTGTTATCAATTCAAATCAATTTGAATTGTTTCCAGAATAAATCCAGGCTTAGGTTAACCCACAATCCAAACTCGGTGCATCCCGTACAAGGATAAAACAGAAATTAGTGAAAGAAGTCTAAAAATAAATCTCGAACATAAAATTATCTTGACGTAAGTATAATCTCTCGTTGCCCTTTTGACTTTCAAATAGAAGCGACGATGCATTTTCTTGAAGCGAAAATAATTTCAGTTTTAAGGATCCCAATAGAACATAATATTTGTGGCTGATCCGTCATCGGAAAGGGTTTAAGGAAGTGTATGAATTTGCTGTGATTGATTTATTTTTAATCTCTTATCTCGCGATTATTAGGGTAAATTTCGATTTTCGTGGTAGATTTTTTGGAAATGCATGCTAATAGCTAATAAGTGTCCGGTGGAAACACAATATTCCCGAGGAGATTTGTTTGATATTTATCTTAATGACTGTCCGCTGGAACATGGATTTTTTTCTATTAGCTCACGAATAAGGGATTAGGCTACCTTTTCAATGATTAACATCTCACGAGTGAAAAGGATAAGAAGAAGAGGAAAAAGAGTAGAGGTACCGGTGAACCTTTATTTTGAATTTCCTACCTTACATCAATGCATCAATGCTATGCTTTTTCGCACATCTATGTTATTTTAGAGCACTACTCTGCCTGCCTTCTATCGC
Source organism: Neoascia interrupta (assembly GCA_947623515.1). Lineage (NCBI taxonomy): Eukaryota > Metazoa > Arthropoda > Insecta > Diptera > Syrphidae > Neoascia > Neoascia interrupta. Next base: position 198,345,208 of record OX392462.1, read on the forward strand.
TGCCATAATACCCAAGGCGGGCACTTCTGTCACTCGGTTCTTTTCTTGATACTATAACTTGTTTAAAAAGAGTTTACACAATTTCTTGGAAATAAAGCAAAGGTGGTCACATGACATAAGGTACAGCTTTGCCGTTTCCCACTAAATTTTTACATCTACATAAATTTGCATTGCTAATTCCGATTTCACGAGACAAATGAGTAATTTGTTTTTGAAGACCAAACACCCAAATTCGGACATCATTTTTCTTCTACCTGGAAATCGTGCAAAGTTTAAAAATAAACAGACCAAACGTCTTCAATATTTTTTTATGTCTTAAAAACACTCATTTACCCATTGACCAAGTGTTTCGTTTTCGTTTTTTTATTGTCATTTTAACTCGTGATCGTAAGCCTCAATTCGCAAAAGAAAGCACTCCATATATGCAAAGGGTAAGACACTATACATTAATATAACTGCAGGGGTTTCACGGATTAAAATTATTCTCGTAATTAATTTATACAATCGACGGCACTGTCCGAAAGGCCTTAGGTCATCGACTCAGGAAAGGCGAATGAACAGAATGTTAGTACAGATCTCTTACTTTTGATTGGCGCATGCCGACAACGCCTCCGCGTCTAATTGAATCGTTAAACTGACAGGAAGATGAAAAATTCCCTTCAATTTGTATAGGAACTTCACAAGTCATTTAAAATGCAACATGACAAATCGTCCACAAGTTCTTCTCAATAGACTGATATGACGGGGAGATGTCAAAGAAACAAAGGATTCCACCTGTCATTTGATTATGTCATTGATCTCTTTCTACTCTCTAGCTGACGCAATTTATGCTCCCAGCATCCATTTGTGGCAAGATTTGCGAGAACTGTGTCAAGTGGTTTTCTTTTGTAATTGAATACCCAGCTCCCTTGTGGTATGATCTGATCAAAGAGCGCACATGTGTCAATACCGGCTTATGCGTAAGCTATTGCGCAAGCATAAATGATTTCCCTAAACATTTCTAAACTGGTTGGGTAACATAAGAACTTATTATGCAAAATTAGTAATCAAAATCGCGTGAGACTTAGAATGACAACAAAACACTTGTTACCGGCTCTTTATGTTGACGTCATAATAAAAACGCGTATAATTCACGGTCAACAACATTGAAAAACTGTAAAGCCAGCGAAGTGTGTCATTTACCTCGCAGTGTTTTCGAGCGTACATAATTAGAAAATTACAATTAAGTGTTGAAAATGTAATGAATAAGTTGGTAGTTATGGTAATTCTAAGGTCATAAAGGGGCCCCTAAGCATTGCGACTTGAAATTTCAGCCGCCACGCCAGCACGTTAGTTGGGCGCACGCCGCCGATTTAAAATCAATCCATCATTTTAAAAGTCAAGAAACTTTAAACAAGTTCAATATATGTACGTATGTGTGTATATCGTTAATACTACCAAGATCATAAGTAAAAGTATTCTTTAGAACCCGTGATATGCAGGTTCTTAAAATGACAGCCTTGAACCAAGCATTTAACACTCAAATGTTTAAGTTTAGCTTAAGCTTATATCTCGATCCAAAGTTTATTTCTCAACCGGTTGCATTATTGCAAGAGACAAATGTTTATACATATTTCGAAATACATTCTGTTCTTTATTCCTTGTTCGACAAAACAGCCATAAAATAAGCATAAACGAGGGAGACGAAGATAAAACAACTCAATTAGAAAAAAAGCTTTCGATTTCTGTTAAAGAACGTAAGAAAAATGCAAAATGGTTTTATCAGAAAATAGGCTTTGATAGAGCTAGTGGAACTAGATAGAGCTGTACAACTGTTACAATATTTGTAACAAAATTTCCTTCGGATCTCTTGGATTTTTTTGTAATATCTTTTAACACTGCCCAAAAAATTGATTGTTGTTTACAAAAGATACCTTAATATGGTCCGACTGCAGGTCTACAAAACATGGAGGTGTTTAAATGTCATAGGTTCGCCATTAGACTGACGTCTAACCTCTTCTTCATGCCTCTATTTTTATTGATTTATTCTAAAATACTTCAATGTCAAGAAAGATACTGAAAACACATGGTTTCAATGTTACCAGATCCTTGTATCAGATTAGATCTTATGTCTACTATTCATTATAGGTACCCTACCCTTATTATAGGGTACATACTTTATTGCGTAAAAGTTGGATATACTGTGTAAATTGCCGACAATTAACTGTTAGATTATGTATGAAGATTTTTTTTCCGCCAGAATTGGTAATTTTCCGCGATGATTTTGGCTCGGAAATCACCCATGTAAAGTGACGCTTTCTCACAAGCGTCAAACTTTGACAGGCTGTCACAGATGTTTGGTGAACAGCTGATGTTGTGTTGAATAATGTTAGCAATTGAAATAATTTGAGCATATGCACATATGTTTATTGAAATGCTCTTGAATATATATTTTAAAAGTTTCATGGACAGCTATGTTTGACAATCTTCTTGACAGTCCATTTACGGTGCATACACAAGTCATTTTCGAGGGGCGTTCAGTTTAAAGCATCGCGGAAATTTATATACACTCATAAGCTACTTGCATTTGCTAGATTTAGTTCCCTGAATATGCTGCGTATGACAGCTTGTGTCAGAATTTAAAGAAGGATTAGATTTTAAGGATAGAATTTCAAAGAGGATTATGTCAAGGTGACATGATGACGTAAAGTTGTGCCCATTAACAAACATTAGGTATTGTAAAGTTATGAGTTATATTTTCAAAAGAAACTCATCAATCAGCGTCACTCGATCGAGCGAATTGTAGTATATAAACGAGAAGTCCTGATCCTGAAACGATTTCGGTGATTGATCTGGAAAATGTTCCCAGTACTCCACAGCACTCCCGGCACTCCACATCGACGCCTCCTTATCCAAAACGATTACAAAGAAAATACGGTAAAGTGGTGAGGTCGGTGATCCGCGGGTTCGAGTCCATACTCATACCTCTAACTATATTCGTTTCAACGTTGTTCTGTTTTACAGCCGCAGTTTGGCAACGAAGTACAAACCTTGCACAGCCTGAATAACCCGAACTGTTTTATACTTCTAGACTTATCGAGTTCAGTCCGGAAAATAGAGCCTTCTGGCATGTTTCACGTGTTTGAATGTAGAGTTGATTGGATCAACTCGTCCCACTAGAGACAGTTTGTAAAGGACTGTGCTAGTTGAGGAGTGGCGAACTAGCATAGTAGATATGTAAGTAACATAGTTTTAATATAAATACCCTTAGCATAAACATTGGACAAATTAATCTCAGTAAGTACTACATGGAGCTTTTCAATTCATACGTCAAATGAAGGGCTGTTTCAAATAGATGTGCAGAAGTTTTCAATTTTATTTTTTTTTAAAGAGTACTTTCCGAGCACTAGACCAAAGGTTTATAGCCAACTACTCTAGCGACGTAAAACTCGCCGAAGACTGCGAGTATAACAGAATTAAGCTCGAAAAACAAAAAAGCAGCTGCTTAGATGACAGACCTATGACACAACAAACTCAAGGAAGGTGGATATGTGAAATCAAGCCAGCGAATCACATTTGGTGTGACTTTCAATTACTTTCAAAACTTATTGAACACGAGACTCTATGGAACTAATAAAAGTTTGTTTGATTTATTATTTCTATTAATTATATTCTTAATTATATTCTTGGAAATTAACTACCAGCTAAATACAAAAATCCACAATCACACCCGAACAAAGCAATAAAATACGCAAAGAAAGGTCATTGCGCCCATATAAGGTCACGATAGGAATAAAGGACTTCTCTGTCTGCATCAGTCCCTATTTCGATTGTCTTATTACTGAAACTCCACTCCCTCAAATTATGGCTCTAAAAGGTTTTTTTGTCGACTTTATTAAACAGACCCACGCACATGAGTCTTAGCTTAATAGATTCATAAATTAAGATATTATGGTTACAAGCAAGACATGTCAATTAAAGGCAATTAGCCATAAGAGCCATTAAATGTCTGTTAGTTGGCACAACTCTTGACCAGATGAGCAATGCAGGTGTATGCATATAGCCACGAGCTGTCAAAACAAAAAGTGCTAATTAATATTGACTTTATAGAAACACTAAAGCTCTTTGTATAGAATGTTTCACAAGTAAAAAAATGTATTCATAACTATATCCGACATCACATGGTGGCTTTAGATAAAATGCTAAAATTATAGTAAAACATACATACATAAATGTATAAATATATGTCATAAAAAATAATTATCATGATTGCATCACTCACGTTCACGTGTGAATCATTAACGATCCCATACAAATTAAGAAGACATAAGAACGTCCGTTAAAGTCTGTGAAACTTTTCGATTTTTCGATCACTATTGTCATGTCACAGACAGCCTCTTTAGCACACACCACATTTTGTCTGATTGTTTATGACATTATGACGTTTTAAATTAATTTATGCAAATCTTATTCAAAAATCAGGATTTGAAAACTTCTAAGGCTAAGTCGCATGACACTGCACTTTAGTGGTGAATTCAATTATTTTCAAACCGCCCGGCCCGCGCGACTTGGGTGACTATGTGAACCATGGGGGTACCATGGTCCATGGGTTTGCTAGGAAATCGTGTTTGTAAATAGTTTACCTCTATAGAATAGTTAAATGTGTTTTTTTTTACCCACAACAACTTTGAAAGTCTTGTGATTTATGTTTGCAGTCTAATCAAAGTTGTAGATTTATTCCTAAGATTAAAGCTTGTTATTTCTAGGTCAAGTTTTTATTTATACGAAAAGAATTACTTTATACTGAACTTGAATTACGTCTTTAACAATTTTTTACTACGAATTATCTTAAATGTATCCACTTTTTTATAGGGTGTTTCCACCGGACATTAATCCGCGATTAAAGGCCCAACCATAATAAAGTAAGATGAGATTAAGTCAGCTTTTCAAAAAGCCCCGACCATAAAAGATTTTTGCTGGATTTTTTTAAGTTTTCGATAACTTTTATTAAATTAAGCAAGTCCCAATCCAGTGAGAGGTTCGAAATTAGACCGCTGGTGTATTTTGACATTAATCCCATCGTTACGTTTTCGTTGAATATTGTTGGTTTAAGCGAGTCCCAATCTAGTAAGAGAGAGATTCGACGCGGAAATCTGACAGCTGGTGGAAAAAAAACAGTTCTTATAAGCTTTCCGAATCGTTCACTTAAGTCTCCTTTAGGCACCGCAAGCGTTTAATAAGACTTGAGTCTCCAACTCGCTCCCACTTTCGATTTATTTTGACATTAGGTTTATCCCACTTAAGTCTTTTATGGTTGAGTCTTTAGGACTAGCTTACGCCAACAAAAACTTAACGACATAGGAAGTTTTTTTTTAACTATTGTTTGGCTCGCATTTGTATTTTTGGAATGTAAATTTTTAACTCATTCGTGAGCGCAACAAATTAAATTACTTTATATTATTACATTATGTAATAATATAAAGTAATTATGTTGTGACGTAAGGCATGTGACACTGTCTAGTCTGGTCCCAGCAGGAGCACCTCACTTCCTTGACGTGCTTAACGAACCTGCTGACCAGTTAATCCGGGGAGCATCTTTTCATATTGGGCGGCTTGTCGGTCGGCGTGCTAATGGAATTACAGTTCCTTCGCAACCCAAACTCCAGCTTGACCTGAGGGTCTGGTACCATCGGAGGCAGAGCGCCCACGAGCCAGGTCGGTTTTGATTTGTCTGCGGCCTGGTGCATTCCTGCCTAAAGGGGTAAGCCCCCTAGTGGGAGCCTCATGGTGGCTGTGATGGCTATCAAAAATCGTGGGAACATATGCGGGTCTAGTAATCCTGCCTTTGGCTCTTGGGCTTAAGCTTTTTCATTTTCCATCTGGTATTTGCAATGAACAAAAAAATAAGAAAAGCGATGCTTTCGGAGAAAAGTGATATGAGTGTTGACTTACGTATTAGACTAGTATAAAGTCTAGGCCTGATTAAACTTTTGTTTTGACATCTCTGAGTTTAAGTGACGTTTGTTGACCGCAGGCCACAAAATCGAAGTTATTTCCCAAAACACACAAAACTCATTTTCTGCACTACGTCATAGGTAGGTATTTAGGCGTAACTCGCCCACTCGCGCCGTTTTTACTCTCGTAGCCGTACGTAAACCCTTGAGCGGGAGTGAAATATAAAAAAAAAACAAATTACTGATTCATTGCTTCTGAATAGCCGTTGATTGTTGAAAAACCGGGCAGACTTTTTTTCACACATAAATTGACAGGTAAAAAGGTACCTACCGCTAATGTCAGACAATTATCAAACTCGAACACTTGAATGGTGTCTCTCCATGGGGACGGTGCAATCTTTATTTCTTGCAGTAATGGACATCTTCAAACCAATTAAGTTGGAGCATTGATTGGCCCGGAGTGACCCGGTCGTCAAAAATAAATAATTTTCTCAAAACTTAAAAAAAAAAATACTTCGCTCCCTCTCCCAAGTACCCTATGTGTAAAAGAGAACTGGTAGACAGTAGAGGAATAGGTAGAGACCTGCAACAACGTTAAACAGAAAATTTTGACTGTTTGTTGACAGACATAAACTTCAATGCTGTTTTCCCGACCTAGTTTGATTGGTCAGTTTTTGTGTATTTTTTCGCCAGTTGTCAAGTAAATCAAAGCCGGATGATAAATTCGGGAAGTTTTTAAAAGCTGACGTTGTTGCAGGTCTCTACATATTCGTCTATTCGCCACCGGGGGTTTGCCTCCAGTCGCCAATTGATAAAATGCGATACGTCAATGCATTTCAAATAACCGTACAATACAAGACTTGTATCGAAAACCACATGTCTCTGATTTGTAATGATCATTTGGTATTTCTGAAACATCCTTTTTGACAAGTACATGCCTCGAAGTTTGTATTTTGACAACCCCTTTAAAGAAATGGACATCTATAATTAAATCCGCCGATTTCCGTTAACAAAGTCTTTAAGACTTGGAACTCCATGAACTTCATTCATTGACGTATCTGAATACCTAAAATAGGACTCAAAAACCAGCTACACAAAAGTCACATCACAAGCCACGATTTCGCTACCAATTCGCGAAAAAAAATTATTTCATTCTAAAAATAAATTTCCTCCGAATCGGGATCTTTTAATTTTGTTTTGTCTTATTGAGGTCAGGGCCGTCACGAAACGTTAGCACGAACGTGGGTGTATCGCACTCAAAGCGCCACCCAGTTGAGTATGACAAATTGATAGTAAAAACAACTACAACAAAAACGCCGAGGCGCCGCCGGTAATTGTTGCTTGCTTGTATTACGGTCATCCTTATGGGCGAACAAAGGTGACTGTGTTCACAGTACACGCCATCCTTAATCGTGTCATCACACTATAATTCGAGACGACACCGCGTAATAATAGCAATGAGGTCTCATCACACTTATCCCTTGGCAGCCAGGATTAAGGACTAATGAACTACGCTCTTCTGCGAAACCATAAAGAACACTATAATCAAAATGCAAATGCAATGACAAGGGATGATGTATGGCAAAATGGAGCTAAATCACGCAGACACTGAGTGATTTTATTATTATAGTCTAGTGCCGGCAATCCCAATCGATAGAAAGGATATTTTTAGAATTGTGCTTAATTATAGGGAACTGTCATATCGAAGGAATATTTTCCGCTACAGCATTTTGTATCCTTCTTTAATTGATCACTATTGGTTTTCAATTCAGTAAAATCTTTAAAGTTCATTGTGAATGAGAGGAATGTGTTGGTTAGTTAACAATAAGTTGATCCTCTTGAACTGGGATTGCCAAATTCTGACAGCAAAAGTTTCCCCATCACTTAGGAGACCCCACCATGATGATAAACATGGAAAAAATCGCGTGGTACTGCTTATCAGTTGTCAAGCAGCCTGTGGCAGACCTTTGTTAGCAATTAATCAAATAGAATGTGACACCGGGGCACATAGGGTGATTCGGCTGTGGAACATTCTTGTTTGCCTAATGGCAACAAAGAAATTGATAACCACAGTGTGTTAATTTACGAAATTAAATATTTTTTCGAAAATAGTACCTGACTTCATTATGTATATATATTTTCAGAGGAAGCAGTTTTTTAAATATTAACTTTGGATTAATCGCTATATGAAGGCCGGAAGCAGAAAAATTAATCCAACGTTTTGACACTTGAAAAGGTTGACAACTTGTTTAATTACTCTTCTCGACGCGTCATGGCAAAAACCGACCGCTTCTGTTGTGCGACGACTAGGTAGGTATACTCATCAAATACACCTTCGAGTGGAATCTTTAATCTTTTTATGTCACATAATCGACCGTGCTCTAGAAATGTCATCCGGCGATAATTATGTTTAATCAGCAGGCTTTTTTTATTAAATGAAAGTTATTAAGTTAAATCTTCTTCAATAAAAAGCATGAAATCTCGGAGTGCCAATGTTAACTGTGGAATATCTAGACTATGAAAATAAGTATTTGATTAAATCGATAGCCTTTTGACGAAGAGTAATAGCAGTAGAGCCTACCCAATTGAGCAGGTTTTAAGTAATGCGTTTTCACTGACAATCTGTTGATGCTGTTTGGTACCTATAGGTATTTCAACTCAAACCAAACGTCTGTAGATCTTATTGTTTATTTATTTCTCACAGTCCGTAAATGAATATTATTACATGACAGACAAATGTCAAAATAATCGTCGATTCCGACGAGTTTTTTCACTTTCTTGATATGACCACCGAACAAGGCGGTGAGAACTTTGTCGTTGTGTGTAGCCCCATATATATTCGTTGATTAAAAGTTATTTTAAAGTTCACGCGCGACTCCATCGCGATAATTGTAGAACAGTTATGCTTTTGTTACAGCGAGAATATAAGAGGTCACGACAAGAGGTCGCAATCAAACTTTAAACGAGAATCATAATATCGAACTCCCTTCGCCTATCGGAATGATTTCAGAACACTTTAACATAATGTTTCTCAAAAAAAATAAAATTTCTAGAAATTTCTGTCAACGGCTATCATTCTATGACTATGATCTAACTAAGCACAAAAGATAGAGCGCGTTAAATTCCTAAAGATTCCTAAGCTAAGAAGCGTAGACCACAAGCCAAATGCAAGCTGAAGAGAGTTATTGTGATTTTCATATGAAAACTGACAAAGGACAAGGACCAATGAAAAGTGTTCACAATTTTGTTCCGAAACAACCCAAATATTTAGCTCACAATGACAATAAACAAGTGATTTAAGCTCTAAAATATTCTTTACGTATGCACAAATCACTGAACATAAGAATACGACACTTCGCAAAAAACATGGCTCATTCACAAATCAGGCTCGTTATCGGATTTAAAGCAAAGCAGATTGTTGATCTGTGATTGGCCAGTACAGATTAATGTGTAATAGTACGTTTACACCGAGCCTAATTTCAGCATTTAAGCTAAATTCAACATTTCACCCAAAATGTTCAGCGTTTCGCGATATATTTTTTCAGGATTTATAAATGTCGAATTTCAGTTAAATACTGAATTTCGCCTGGGCATTTAGAAGTTTGTCAAATGGAACAAACCTCTCGCTCTCAAACAACTGATTCTCTTATTTTGAGGAGAATTCAGGGCAGTTGACAGAAAATACTCAAACAAAACGCTTGTAATTTGACATGACAAATGTGCTCTGGGACGAATTTTAAAACAAAAAATAAGCAAGTAAGATGGCAATTTTTGCATTATGGAGCACTTGATATTTCATATTTTGACTCCGATTGTCATTTGAAACGCTGAAACTCCAGTATAAACAGCAAAATTGGATTTCGAAAATTTTTCACTAAATTCTCAATTAATGTGCTGGTGTAAATGTACTATAAGCTTTTTTTACACGCGTACAAAATGACAGTTCTATCTGCTGACGTCAGATTTACTGTTAGGTCTGTCAAGCAAATGTCATAAGAAACGAGTGGCGTAATCTTTATATTCTTGCATTCATGTTACGTTGCAAATCTGCGTATACATAGGGTGCCCCGAAAATTTTATGGCAAATTTATCACGCAAAAAACTTTCTGAAGCGAAAACTGTTGACATATCGAAAAATTGGCTCAATATTAGGTAACACTAAGTCAAACCCTGTTAAAGAGTTTTTTTTAGACCAGATTTAAACGTACGCAAGCTGAACGCTGGATATGTCTCCCGAATGGCGCAGTCTGGATTCATTGGTAAATTCTTTCACCCGCCATTAATAATTGCAGCAGATGTTGTTGTTAAGCTCCAATATCTTCTCCAATTACAATAAAAATATGATCGATCACGTATAAAATATTCCAAGTATCTCATTATTAAAAAACCATTCTTTTGTGCGATAAGGCTGACCAACACGATTTGAGTTCATCGCGTCTGTCTATAATATTACAAGCTATTGCTCCCATTCGGCCGGTATTCTTCACACGATTATAAAAAAAAATCCATAATCTCAGCTTTGGACCGAATTCGAAATGGAAATCTGAACCGAATCAGACATCACCGATAAAACTAAAAACGCCGGCGTTCAATCCAGGCCAATGCACTCAAATTTCCGAACGATTTCCGAACAACCCACATAGCAATTCACCGCCGCTGGAAGTTATTTAATATTCCATTGACCGCACCGTGTTCTGGTTGCACTATAATAACAGTCACCTATAAATTATTCATTAATATGTTAAAATGATGCAACTTCATTTCCACGTTGCATATTGTTGTTTACGCTGTAAACAAACATTTTGACCGACATCAGAGTGTGGGCAGTGTAACAAATTTCTCCGTTGTGAATTGCGTTTTTTCACAGGCTCATGCAGCTCCAAACTGGTATTAACTACAATTTGCATGAATGAAACTAGTATCTCCGGCTTAACACTTTGCTGATCGATCATTGGAAAATTTAAGATTTTATTCATTGTGCTCACCAGACAGAAGAAAGCAAAAGCACCATGCCACTCCATGATAAGCCGAACCCCATAAAGTGTCCTAATTCAGTTCCAAGAGGTTTTATGACGCAGGATGAACAAATTTTCCACTGCGAAGTTTGTAGAAAGACTAGAAAAAAATCGAGAGACAGAAATGATGATGTCCACATAAGTCAGATGCAGCCTGACCCGCCTACGTGTGAATGTGTGACGAGCCCCCAACGCTGATTTGCGTCATCCACAAAGCAACCCCACAGTAGAAGTTAAGTCAACATTAATTTACTGCAGTAGAGGTTTTAAATTTTTAATTAGGTTTCATATGTGCGGAGAGTTTCTTAAGAGCTTATCGCTTTCGGAATTCGGACTTTGGGTTGGATTTGCGGCTTCGTACTTGGTGAAGAGCATACTGATTAAATGTGTACAAAGAAAATTGTTTTATTGGAAATTTACTCAAGGGTCAAAGTCAGGCTGTGTAATGCTGGCCTGTGGCTTAAATTAAACTGATGAAATTGTACAACACGCCTACGAGGGATTCACAAATGACGCAGTGGGTATTTCTCGGGAAACTTAGACAAATTTGGATGATGTTCTTCATCGTAAGGGGTAAACCTGTCACCCGTTTTCAAGGGCTGGAACTCTATCTGTCAGCAAAATGACGCTTGCAAACTTTGCTTAACAAATCTCAAAGCTATTCCAAAAACTGACCATTTGGTACAGTCTCTGATCGATTAGCATTGGGTTCAAAGTCTCTTTTACTGTCGTTTTTCGGACATAACATCATTCGCACACATTCAATTAAAAACGATTTAAAATGCTAATCATATGCTGAACGCCAAACCAACAACAAAGATCTTTTCGATTATGGTCGAGCTTCATTAATCAAGCTGATCCTATGAAGAGACCACATGACCGCTCGGTGTGGTGAGAAATCCTTTCTAAGAAAGAAAGTATTATGTCCACTTAAAAAAATACTAAGCTCAGACACAAGACTGGTTTACAAAGTCTGCCTCTTGCAATAAATATAAAAACAACTCCATGTGTCAAAACAATATCGACAATCAAAAGCAAGTTTCAGGTGTATTTACTCCTCTATAGGTACGACCCAATTTGATGTGGTTTTTCAAAGTCACACATTTGATATGGTGCAATCCGATGGGTACTTCCCGAACTGTCAAATTTTGATTGCTTATGTGACATTGAAGCTTGCGCCGAAATCGCATTTCAATCGAAATTGTTACTATAAGCTTTCGCATTGATTTGCAAATTGTTCATGGTCCCATGGTTATTTTTGTTTTAAGCGTCCGCTAAAAATAGAATTTTGTAAATTAAAAAATATTTTCACACGCACGATTGTAAAAATTATTAACCGCCTAAATTTGGAGAGATTTAGGTGCTTATTGAAAAGACGCAAAATGAAGACTGTCGAATGTCAAATTAAATCGGTAAATAGAATTCTTTTTATAGAGCCTGCGCATAAGTGTTAATATTCTGGAGTAAGTACACACAGGTTTGGTTAGCATGTTACATATTTTGAATGAAAACCGAGTTCACAATAAGGAATTTTATACGTCTTAAGCCGATGCTAAACTTTTAAGCAAATATTTGACGCGGTACACATTCTGCGTTACTTGATTTTATTGAAGACGTAATAGCCTCAAAAGAGAAATATTTATATCGTGTCAATAATAATCTGCTTGTATGAGTTTTATATTAACCTAGAATCCGATTAAGCAGGTTGATGATTTTTATTTCGCCGTGTGATATAATTTGCCGAGATTTTTTGTGGCAAAACCTTTTTCGGGCCAAGATCATCGGAGATTCAGACTCGGAGTTAAGCTGAGGAAAGAAATGAGTTTGTCAGTAAATTTCTTTCCGGTGTTAATCTCAGTTTAACTCGTCGAATTCGGTGGGTTAGGCCAGCAACGAATTCGGGAGAGTAGTTCGAATTTTTTCGTCTGCTTTTTCTGAAATGACAGTTGATGCGCGAGTTTCTATGAGTGACATTTGAGCAGAATAGAAGAGCTTCTGCGCCTGTTTTTTCTATGAGCAGCTAGCAAACTGGAAATGTTAATTATTTTGAGAATCGAGAATGCCTCTCGATTCTCAATTGCCTGTCGACGTACTTTCAGCTTAAGCTTAATTTCTGGCCTTTTCGGTTGGTCGTCGCAGCAGCATCAGGAAGCATTTTGGAGTCTCCAGAAACACCTTTTTTTACTCGTTTCATAGAAGCTTTTCAAAAAAGAAGAGAAATTTTGTTCTCGTCGAAAAAAACTAAAAGCAGGCACCGTATTTTGCACACAAATGTCACTTTCGCATTGTCGGGGCGTTTTTTTCAGCAAAATCCACCAACAATAACGCTACACGAGGTAAGTTCGTTTGTTAAAAAACCGAACTTACCGAAAGATTGTATATGGACAGTTGGATTTTTGTAAAACCAGAAGCACACACACAATTTTGCAAAACAAGCGTCAAGTTGAACAAATGTAATTTTCGCTCGCCTTCTGTGGGCGGTTTTTTCAGCCAAATTCACAAGCAATGACACTGCATGAACTTGGTTTATCTGTCAAAAAAGTCATCTGTTCATAACATCACAATTTTACGACAGGCATTTTGAGGTCTTTATCTAGGTGTCTGTCCTGGTATATATTATACAGAAAATCTCGAAAGGTTTCTCATCCTTTTGTGAAACTGTTTCTTTTAAAAATTTATTTAGGCCCGAATTTTTTCGGTTTTTCGTTGTAGAGATTTTTTTACTATGTCATGTAGATTTCGTTTAAACAAAGATTTGGACGAGAATCTCGAAGATTCGCATTCAGGATTTATGAAACAAATTTGGGAGATTTCGCCCATTTTAGTTTTTATTTACTCATTTTACAAACAGGATGATTCCAAATAAAATGAATGACTTTTTGCTGTTTAATTTTAAAATGACAGCCAGTGTCAATATCACATTGACAATTATTCATGACGATCAAAATGTTATCAGATCTATCTGCCGATTTTTTTATTGGCCTCGAAATTCGTTTTGCCCTAAAATTATTCACATGCAATTTTTCTCGGCCGTGGGTGCCGTGGCGCAGTGGTTGGTGTGTGTGCCTCTGACGCCGGAGGTCTGGGTTCGAATCCTGCCTCTGCCACCTGAAAAAAAAAGACTTGTTCTTTTTCACGGCTCCCACCTCCGCGAGGGTCTGACAAACCCTCCGAGAGTAACATTTGTCTTGAAAAACTTCTCAAACTGCCGTTCGGATTCGGCAAAAAATTGTAGGTCCCCTTGTATGTGAAAAAAAATTTAGCACACACAGCATACATGGTTGAGAAGTTGGCCCTGGTTCACCTCGAGCTGTTGCGCCACTCTATTTATTTATTTATTTATTTTTAATTTTTCTCGGCCTATGACAGATGACAAACGTTTGTTTTTGTTTGGACATATTTTGAAAGCTGATTTGAGTTTTATTAGGAGGATTATTAAGAGGATTCAGATTTATTCCATTCCATTTGTTAATGTTGTTCTTCACATATGTCGCTACAGATAACTTTTCTACATCTAAAAAACAGTTAATTTTTTCAATTTTGACGTTTTAGCAGGTGGAATCTAAATATTACTCTATTGTCCACCAGGTATCGCATTTTTGACTTTTCTACTCGTCAATTAAATATCAGAAGTTTTGCCGAGATCATTCCCGAAGTCGTAAAAAATACGCAACAGGACCATTGAATCGTTAACAAGACGTTATACAAATTTAATTATGTAGGTACAAATGTCACGTTATAGATTAGTCGATCCTTAATATCTATCACTTTTATTTAATAAAAAAATATTTCTTTAAATATCTACAGTAAAAATAACTTGGTCGCAGTCGCAGGTCACACGGTTGCTTACTGTGAACGGACCATAGTCGCAATGATGTGGTACTTACTGCTGATTCTACTGAGACCCTTCTTTTCTGTATTGGACATTCCGCCTATAAAGCTGAAAATATATGAAAAATAGATTATTTTATGAAACAAACAACTTAATTCTTAAACTTCTATCAATGAGCACAAATTTATGTTTACCTAACCGATTAAGGGTATTAAAAAAAAATAATAATTTAAAAGGAAAGAAAAAACGTCACATCTACGCAAGAAGCAAAGCGTGACTTTGTGGCGAACAAACAAAAGCCAGACGCCATACTTTGACGTACGTGCAAAAAGCACACGCGATAAGTGTAAACAAATATCAAATAAAAAAAAGAAATAATAATAATTTCTTGTCGAAGGTAAACGTCTCTATGATGAATCACGTCACAGCGTGTAGGTATGCTTTAATACAAAAGAGAAATAATATATTAAATTTATTCAGAAATTCGATACAACATCGCGCCGCACCACGCCCACATGAACTTTATCGTTTTAATAATTATCTTGTCATTATCGTTAGGAACACGAGCCGGCGCGCTGTTCTTTTTTTGCGTTCAGCTATCTTCAGCTCAAAGGGATTTTGCGAAAATAATGCGAATTATAAACACAATATTGATTGATGGTTAAAAACATTGATTGTCGCCCAATTCACACATGACTTTGAGTGTTTTTGCATTACTGTTATTTTAAAAGAGACAATTTTGTGCAAAACATCGAACGGTGAAGTTCAGGCGACTAATGCGAGAAATATATTCGATGTGAAATTGGTAACCACGCTGCGCTATGTTTGGGTGTAGCTTGTAGCTTTACTTTGCTCAACCGCGAAATTATGTCAACGCCGGCTAATTAGGTAAATATTATGCTAATAAAGTAGAGTACACAAATGGCCAAAGCAGTATAAAAGCAACAAAACACTTTGGCAAGCCGGTTATAAGAAAAACCAATGCCCATCCAAAAGCTTAGCGATGCAGATCTAAAGGTAGCAACGCAGCAAATTTTGATAGTTCATTTAGCACCCGAAGGCCTATTATAAAGTTACTCTCATTGTTTGTTGCTATACTTATTTTAGAGGGCGCTAAGAACTTCCGGTATTTTTTGAGTAAATTTTGAAGGTTGAAGTTTCAATTTTTATTGAAGTATTTTAGAGTAACTCAAATGGATTTAGTAGATCAGGCAAACCCTTCCTCAATGCGGTTTGGTAAGATGCTTTCCTGGAACTTATGATGGCTCTAGTAAAATGTCAATAAAGGGTGCGGACTTAGACCTCAATCGCTGTTCTTCAATGAATTCAATTATGATTGAATTTTCTTACTAATGTCAAGTACAATAATTGAAAATTTTATTTATTTAGTCGGTAACCATGTTTATTCTATCTTATAACAAAAATCGACAATCTATAATATATATAAAATTCGTCCAATTTCGAAAACTACGATTCACCTCATTTTCAATTAATCGAAGTCGAAGTTAGTTAGAATGATCCGTAATGATCAGACATTTTCCAACTTGTCCTTTAAAAAGTTATGAATAATTT
Source organism: Neoascia interrupta (assembly GCA_947623515.1). Taxonomy (NCBI): domain Eukaryota; kingdom Metazoa; phylum Arthropoda; class Insecta; order Diptera; family Syrphidae; genus Neoascia; species Neoascia interrupta. The sequence continues at coordinate 198,361,560 of OX392462.1, forward strand.
TGACGGATGGTCACTTGTTGCATCAGAACAGTTTTGTGTTCCATTCATAATTGCCAATAATAATAATAAAACCAACTTCTAAAATAGCTATCGGAAGATTTATTGATCTCAAAAGTAAATAAAATGTAACTTCCACTTCAATGTCTGTCTATTTGATGAGAATAGACTCATCTCGAAGTGTTAATGAACTAATCAAAAGAAAAATAATTACAGCACACACAATTTTATTTGCTAAATAAATTTTAGGTTCTTAATAATAATTGGTTATAATTAACAGCAAGTCATTTTTTATTAGCACAAAAGCACAAGTTTGTGTGTTTTTTTTTTCCTTTTTAATTTGGCATATTTCATCAGGGGTATACGATGAATGTCATTAAATTAAAAAGGTCTGGGGTTCATTGCTTAATTTGTTTTACTTTCTCAAAGCAAAGCTTAAAAGTAAAGTTTTTATTATACCATGGCTCCACCGGCCACGAAACTGCGATTAGCGGGATACGATTGAAAATAAATCCCAAAGCGTCTTCACCGGTCATGTATAAGATTTATTTTACACGAGCACCCTTTTTTGTCATTTTAGCTCTCAAAAAAGAGTGACGGTGTCATTTTCAAGGAACGAGAAAATAACTTCCGTGAAAAAATCAAAATAGAAAACTTATTTGCGACATATCTGTCATGCGTGGATCGTGCAGTTTCCGTTTTCAAGGCTCAAACTGTTATAAAGATATGCGAAAAGGGTTAAAAGTGGCATAACAGAGATAAAGATGAGATAAAGGTGAGATAAAGATGTGCGAAAAGGGTTTAAAGTGGCATAACAGAGGTTTGTGAAAAAGGGTGAGTAAGATTTTTTATTGATAATTTGCCGATAGGATTTAATAGACCGATAGACATCTATCGGTGGTGAGTATGAGCAAAAGAAACTTTATTTAGATAAAAGAAAGAGAGTAACTCTTTTGGCTCGAGACTGCTTAGAAGTTCAGTAGCTTAACTTATGCTTTTGATAGCATAAACTGGAAGATCATGGTCCAGCCTATCGAGATATAGTTTCGGAACAACCAGTTGCGCTAACAGAATAAGATTTAGAATAATTATACAAAAGAAAAAACCTACCTAGAGCTACCTAGGCTCTAGCTAAACCTAAAAACCTACCCTGGCTCTAGCGCATTTGACTTTCCGTAATTGCATCCTTGAGCCATCTTTTCACTCCGACGGAAGCCAGGAAGAATTGGTCCTTTCTATTTTGGCAAAATTTACCAATTAACTAATTTCCTTGCTCATGCGAAGGAGGAACGGAAATCCATATGAATATGAGACGAGAAGAAACACCAAGTCTGCATGTAGGGTCAATGCGTTTTCTGTTTGCGATGGGCGCTGAAAATTTCTGTCAGGAACTCTATCCAGGTTAATTAGAACGATTTGGGGAATTTTTTTTGAGCGGTTCTATACATACTCTAAGCAAAGTTATTGAAGAGTCTTTAGCTGACTTTGGCGGAATGGTTCAGGCCTTATTTGCCAATTTGTTATCATCAAATCCGCTATGAGCTGGGATTAAGTGAAATATGAACAGGCTATGCTTACCAAGTTCGTGGATAGCATCTTGAGTTTGCAGGAGAAATTTTGAGCTGTCCGACAAAATGAACATTGTTTACAGATATTTTTCTAACACAATTTTTAATGGCAAAGACATGAGCCTGCAAAATAGATCAGTTTTTGCCAAGCATGCCTAAATTGCTCGCCTGAGACACATCTGCATGAATTCCGGATTCGGTCCCTGGCTCCATTTTAGAATCGTTTGAGTACCAGACGAGATCAACCCGTAATGGATTGGATTTGTTTTGAATTTTTTCAAGTATTCGTTTTAGTCGTTTGGAGCGATGATTGTAGAGAAGTTTTTCAGGGAGCCATTATCCGACGTTAAGCAAAGCATAGTGACCGGCTTTGTTCGAATGGGTGTTTTTCTTTTTTAGTTCAGAGCAGAGCTCGAACTGTCAAACAAAAATTTGTATTTCTTTTTGTGCTCAGAGTAATCAGAGCCCAAGATTTGTATTTCTTTTTTCGCTCAGAGCATGATCCGAACGCGCTCAATGTGCTCGGAATAATTTGACCAAGCATTCTGAGCTAATTGCTGAGCACAGCGAAATGACAGATGAAAATTGAGGAAAAAAAAAATTAAAAAAGGGTGTTTGTTGTTCTAAGGCCGAGTAAAAGCGTTCGATGAATTATTGTTTTGTGAAATTATATTTATCTTGCATCAATTTCGGCTCGTAACAAATATTTTGCCATTTTTTTCAAGTTTTCTTTTCTTTCATTTTTCATTCTGACAGACAATCAAACAATGTGCTCAAGTGCGTTACAAAATCAGAAGAGAGTACTTTGAGCACACTCGGTTCAGAGCACGCTCAGAGTGCTTGAGCTCTGTTCAGTGCTCTACTCTGAATTAAAGAGAAAAACGCCCAATGAATGCTTAGTCTTCCTTGCTTAAAAATGTGTACTTGAATATATTTATATAAGGCGCAGGTCCCAGGTCCAAGCAAGTTTCCCAAGTCCAAGCAGGGTCAGCCAGCTTGAAACGCAAACAGCTCATAGCTCAGACAGCTCTTAAACACAGCTACTTCAGTGGCGTTTGTGCACCAGACAATCACAGGCACAGCATAGGCCATCGCTGGTCTAACCACAAATATTATCTCAAATCCGGCGGCAGATGATTAAGGATCTGGTGCCTCTATTTGCGGTGCGTTAATTTGTGTCCATGATAGTTCACTTGCAAGAACAGTTCTACGGTAATATAATTCATTCATTCATTCATTATACAAAGTCTAGGTTGGTGAAGGATTTATAAAATTTATAAAAGGCGTCTTTTTTGCGTTTGTAGGAAGTCCTTCTTTGTTGCGTCATCTATGATCGACATCAAGTGCATATTGCATTATTTCTCAAAGCAATGATTGCTACATCATCGGCATATCTTATGGAGTCCATTCCCTGGCTTGACTGAAGAAGGTCGTTAACGACAACCGAGCATTAGAATGGCGAGAGAAAACTCTCATGAACGCCAAGGTTTTTACATCACCGACGCGTGTTTAAATAATTCTTACATCAAGCATTGACTGAAACTTGTGACTGGTTCCAAACGGTTGGGCAGAGTGTTCAGATTAGGGGTAAAAAACTGTAGGTCGCAGTTAGGGACAGAAACTGGACGATTTGATAACTTGTCCCATTGTTCTTCCAACATCAGATTAGCTATTTCCATTAAAAATGTTTGTGAAGAAAACTGAGGGTGCTTGGAATCACTATAAAGATTTTATAAAATCCCAAAAAGAACATGTGCGACCGTTATGAAAAACGTGTGACTTATGAACTCAAATGATGGCTAGAGCCCAAACCAGACACGGAGTCCCTTAATGCAAAATTAAATGAGAGGCAACCAACCACCTTAATAGGGCAAGACAAGATTGGAAATCTTTATCTCAGCAGCTTTGAATCCTCACTTCTCTTCAATTCTTACTTCAACAAAACTGGGCATCCTTACCTACCAAGAAATAGTGCGCAGTCGGCATGGGGTTTTTCGATTTTTACTTTTACTTTCCAGCGGATCGACTACATTGCCACTTGATGAATGCGTTTAAGAAGGGAGCAACGTAACAACACTAGAATAGCGAACGCAGAACCACCAATTAATGTCCATTTAACATTCAATGTGTAGCAGTAAATACCAACTTCTGACACCAATGTAACGTGTTATCAGAGCACTGAAATAGTGTTTTTTCAATTCTTGGAAAAGTAGGGTTGTAAGTCATTAGTATCTGTTTTCCACTTCATAAAAAGGGTCGCTAACGAATACTTAACGTGAAATATTCGGTTTTGAGGATTTATTGGAAGGTAGATAGGTACAGCGTACAGCTGGTCATAAAAGTCCTTCAGACGCAAAATTGTTGTCGACAGCTGAAGCCTACCTGCGTATCACTTTTAAGTCATAAGCACTGTTTTGAACCATTTAAAAAAAAAAAAAACATTTAAATAAAATGCGCACTCCACATAAATCTCTTATCTTTATGCTGATTCACTGTATCACTCTGAAACCTCTACCAAGCGAGCATCTCGGTACAAAATTGCTCAACACATGCATTGCGCCAACAATTGAGATCACCACTTTCTAAGAATCACTTCACGAAACCCAATGCACTTCTTAACACCTCTTCAATGGCGCGTTACAAGATGAGCCAATACTTTAACGAGTCGATTTCTTCACTTAGAAACTTGCCCCAATGACCATTGACTGGAATCTCGAAACCTCAAACCTCTCTGACTTATCAATGAAAGAAACTGCGCTGAGCATTATATTTTTTTTGTATGGCAACAAACATTAAACTACAAAAAACAAATAAAAGAAAGTGTAACACTATCGCACGTGGTCGTGGTTCTTTTTGTCGTCACTATACTCTTTGCAATTGCAATACACAATTGTTGTTGTCGGGGTCTTGAAATCACACTCGAAATGCTTCTAGGAACTGATAGAAACACAAGCTCCCCCAAAAACTATCAACGTCGAAAATATACACAAAAAAAATTACGAAAATAGAATCGACCACACTTAAGTCACCCTAGCATGCCTGACACTTTTATGCAAAAAAAAAACGTTTGTTTCCACCCGTTTTCCATTAGAATTAATTTATAATAATTAATTGCTTTTTTAGAGCACAATTTTGTTTTTTTAATCAACTTTAGGCGTACCTTGTTCACTTCTTCAAAAAAAAAATATTGATCCTCCTGTTTAGACACAATGTTGCTAGGCTAGTAATAGTAACTAACCCTTCTGCTCTCAGGAGATACAGGGCGTTACAAACACAATTCTTTCTGAATTAATTTCTACTCTTTGAATTAAAAAAAAAATCGGCGCCAATTTAATGAGAATACAGTTTATTTATATTTCAAAATGCAACGTGGGAACACAGACAGCTTTCTTGGCAACACTCAAAAGTCTTAAAACTTTGAATAATGTCCTCACGAAGTAATGTGTTCAAAATTTTTCACCGATGAACAATTAATTTTTTTTTTTCTTCACTTTAACAATAATTAAAAACTTAAACAAATTAGAAAAAATAAAAGAAACTATCTTTTCACTTTGCTTAAGTGCCACTTGATGGATGATGTTGCCGCCACAAAAGCACGATTTCAACTGAAACTTCTTCGACCGTTGCTGGGCCTTTTTCTCTCCCATGAAATCGCTTGCGACAAAACAACACGTTGCGCTAGTAGCATGAGATAAATATATTTTTTTTTTATTATTTTCAAATCAAATTAATTTTTCTTGGATTTTTTTATGTCTGTCTACACAATCGGATGTGAGATGCTTTAAGTGAATTTTTATTACAGAGAGATAGATTTTTTTATTCGAGTGTATCGATACCGGAATGAACCCGATTTATTGAGTGGAATTGAGGCTACGATGGCGGGTGATTCATCTTCTTGGTGTGGTGCTGTGCTGAGTGGAGGCAATTGAGTTGTATTATTTTGCTGCACCTTTGAAATTCCGTCTTACAATGCAAATACAAATTGCAAATGGAAAGATAAGTAGATTTCCCACTTAACATTCAAAAAAAAAAACCATCACGTGTGAGATGTTATCGATTTTATCGATTTTATTTTCGGTGATTGCTACTTGGAAATTTGAAATGTATCTTATATCTAGCGGAGTGAGTAAGTAAAAAAATCAGGCTGGTTATCTAGCCGACCTACGTGAGGTGAAAAAATAATCGAAAAAGGTTCATTATGAAATGTGTGTGACAGGCACAGGCACCCACTTAGGAATACCTGAGAGAATGTTCAGTGTACATGCTAAACCTTCGACCGTGTAACTGCAACAGATGTTCAATATTGGACGCTATTGTAAATTTTAATCCACATGTAGGTACTAGATACTAACAAAGTTATCTACAAAAAATCTGATGAAGTTTAGATAGCAAATTTCTTTACAAGGCGGTAGTATGACACTTTTAGCGTTGCGTTATTGAGTTAGCTATTCAGCAATTAAAAATAAAAACGGGGTTCAGACCAAAACTGAGCTTTGGAGAAAAGGAGCAATTTCCGGAGAAAAGTTGGTGTTCAAGGGCCAACTATGGTGGCATATAGCACAACCGGGTGTCGTAAGGAGCGACATAGAGATTACAACAAACCCCCAAGATCACGTAAGCCTGAATACACGCGCAGACGACATCGTTCCTAAGTTGACCTAATACAGTAGAAGGCAAACCTGCACCAAGCGTTGAGAGCTCGGACGCCAAGGCACGCGATACGATTTGCGTAGACGAGACACTAATAAGAGAGGTGAGTATGCTTTTAGAAATCATGTAAGGAAGGAGCCCTAGAAACTATTCGAAAAAGATTGAGAAGCTAAGTACGAGAAGCGTCTGCAAACTACAGCCGGGAGTTTTCTCTAGGTATATACGACTTTGCAGAGCTCTCTCAAACTATAATTTGAATTGCAAAGGCTAACCAAAGAACTCAGATGCAACAATCACACGCGACCGTGAAGAAACTCCGAAGACCTAGATTAGAATAGGTGGTTGTCCCCGCTCAGTAGCGACACTCTTAGACCAAAGGATGTCCATTGTGATAGCACTTTTGGCAAGACCGAAATTATAATCCCGAGGACCTAAATGATTACAATTTTGGCGTAAAAGTCGAAGTAACCAGTATTGGTATAAGCTTTTTCCAAAGTTCACCAATGGGTGATATAATGCCTTATAATAAGTAAGTTAAGGACTTACCTGAATAGGGTAATGAGGGTTGGGGGTAGGTTAGTTTACGTGACTGTCCCCGCTCGGCAGGGGCACATTTAGACCAAGGGAGATCCATTTTGATACCACTTTTTAAGACCTTTTTAAGCCCGAGGACCTAAATTATAACTATCCGTTTTGGGTGAGAAAGGTCGAAGCAACCAGTGTATAAGCCACATAAACCAGAAGGGTCGAAGCAACCACCATAAGTCAGGAAGGAAACCACGGAATTCTGGCCGGTATAAGACTGTGCCGAAGGCCACCAATCAATGGTTGATTGGTTAGAGACTTAAACCCAAAAAGGGTAATGAGAACTGGGTCTAATCGTTTCGGTGTGAACCACTGACAGGAAAGTTGAGGAGGTCATTGAGAGACTTTAAGAAAGATAAGTAAGGAGTCTCGTGACTGTTGGACTTCTGATGGGAATTCGCTGAATCGGGGGAAGTAACTTCAAGTCAAGGGTAACCGTTTTCGGTGTGAACCTGCGTCAACAAGGCGGTTGGAGGTCGGTGAGGAGTAGTTCTATGAGAAGACGCGGCAAGGGCAACCGATTTCGGTATGAGTCCGTCTATTAATCCTCAAGTAAGAATTACCTTCAAGGATGGGAAAGTTCAGGGGTAACCGAATTCGATATGAACCTCCGCTGGGGGTGGGGAAATTCTTAGGCATGAAGCTGATGCAGGGTGAAAAGCCGTCTTCGGTGTTCTGTGTAAGCCCGTGCTTCAGGCGAGTCACGTCAAAATTGGCCCTGGGGGAATGTGTGAACTCGTACTACAGACGACTCACGTCTGAATTGGCCCTGGGGGAATGACCGCAACCGAGGCGGTATAAGCCCGTACCGGTAGCCGAACCTTTTGCTATTGTGGGGGAGATCATGGGGCATATGCCATTTACTGTAGGTGTTCTACTACTTTGTTCCCGGGAGGTATGAGGGACAAATTGTGTGATCACCAGGTGAGGCGTTTAATCTAATTAACCCAGAAATAAAGGTAATTATCCTTTTAATGTCGAGTCTAACTAGATCTTTAGATCTTCTAACCAGGGGTAAACGATTTCGGTATAAACTTTTGGAGGAGGAGGATTCTTTGTAAAGACGCTGATGTAGGCTTTCGGTGTAAACGCGTATCTCAGTCAACTCAAGTCAAAATTAACCTTGGGGGAAATGGGAGAGGTAGGAATAACTGAAGCGGTATTAACCCGTACCAGGAGGGAATATATACCGATGCCGATGTTCCCGGGCTATATATATACCAGGGGTATATATGCAGGGATGTTCCCGGGTACCAGGGGGGGATATATATTCCGGTGTTCCTGGGCGCAGAAAAGAAGGCATCCGAAGCGGTATGAGCCCGTACCACGCCGGTTCTGTAGGGAAAACATATGATGTAGTGGGGGGTATTTGGCGTTTACGTAGGTGCTTTATGATTGAGTTCCCAGGTGGTAGAGGGATGGGTTGTGTTGTTCACCAAGGTGGGTTGTGTTGTTTAGGCGTTTAGCCAATTTGACCCAAAGCTAAAGCTCATTATCCTCTTCAAGTCGAGTCGTGCTAGGTCATTTATATCTTCGAAGAAGTATTTACCTAAAGTATTCCTTCTCAAGGTCGATAGGCAAGGGACAGTTACAGAAGGTGAACTCATGGTCTCGTCTTTGCAACTTCTACAGAAGAGTTGGGGATAACCGGTACGATGTGAGCCACTGCTAGCAGAATTGTGGGGACCAGTGAGGGACTTTCCTGAAAAGAGGATCTCCGTGAGATCGGAGGTAACTATAACCGTATTAGCCAATATGCTGGCAAGGCAACCGATTTCGGTGTAAGTCTGTACCTATCTATATCCAAAGCCCTTCCTGAGGCGGCTATCAAGTAAGAATTAGCCTCGAGGATGGGAGAGTGCATTGTGTATGGGTAACCGATTTTAGTATAAACACTTTGCCGAAGGGGATATTTTGAGGGTGGGGGTATCCGTTCTCACTGTATCCAACTTGAATCGTATCGTTGGCGGTTCCAAGGTTTTTATTGTAGCTTGGCTGTCTATAAAGAAAATAATAGAGCTGCAGTCTACTGATTCAGTTTAACGCCAGGCCCCGGCTTCAGCTGCTTAAACGGCTGTGTTTTCTACTTGAAATACACTGCAGTGATCCAGCAGACATTTGGTGATGCAAACGTCAGCAGTCAACCCCTGCCCCTGTTCGAAAAGCTGTTTTTTGAAATTTTTGTTGCAGATATTAAGAATTCAAGATGTCAACCTGGAAACCCATAGTTTCAGTTGCAGAACGTGCAACTCATACAACTTTCTGAAATGATACCTTCCAGATTTTCGAATCTGGAATAAAGTTTTAAATCGACAACAAGTCGAAGGTGAGTTAAAGATTGCAGATTCTGCGTTAATTCAGGGACAACAATTAAACGCATTGCCCTCTTTTGCATAGAATCAAGAAGGCAGAATGAACGCTTAGGTACTGAGCTCCAAGTGTATTTTCAATATTCAAGCGTTTTGGTCTGATTTGTACAATCTACGCTTTTCACACTGATTCATAATATGAGTTTTTGGCAAAACGTTTTCACAAATTCTTTTGTTATTTTCCATCAGTTGTTGTCATATTAAGTTAGTATTTATTTTTAAAAGTGCAGATTAAAAGTCGAACGTTATCGGGATAATACAATTTTTGATCCAGTGTCGATGAGGTATACTAGTGCTTTTGAATATTTAACATACATTGACTACGATAATAGTTATCACAGCTTGAAAAAAAAAAACTTTTTAAATGGGTTATAAACCTTACCTATTATGTACCTTGTTTAAAAAAATTTTTTCTTAAAAAATCTTAAATTTTCCATGCGCAAAAACTATTGATAGTGGTCAATTTGTTCAAAAAGCATCAAAATTGTTATTAACCGCCCTTTATAAATGTTTTTCTTCTGATAGTAGAGCTAATGAGAATCATTGCATCAGCAATGGTACCTAGCCTACCTATACGCACACTTGAGTAAATTATCGGTTTATCTAGTGCGGAAGGTTCATTTTCAAATAGCTCAAATTTCCCACTCAAACCAGAAAAAAAGTCACTCGGTTTAAATCTCACCTCATCCTCATAGAACCCGTCATGTCAAGGCTTACAGGGATTACAACTATGTATTGCTTTTCTTTGACAAACACGAAATTGGAAATATTTTTTTAAACGCCAGATGTGCACGCTGCACTCTGGGGCTAAGCAGAAAATGTACCTCATGTATCTATGTACCTAAACGCAACCAAGGGATTACCTGTGAAAAGCGAACGAATGATCTATGCGTGTCTACCTACACTTTCAACAATCATGTCAGAAGAGCAGTGACGTATACATTTACAATGTACTGAATGATGACAAAAGGATTCATGACGAAGAATGACAGATATTGCACATTCCGTATCGGCTGCATTAAAGTAAAAAAAAAAGGTTCAACCGAGTTGCTGCAGCAGTTATTTTTGTATAGGATCGCTTGACTGTGTTGCCAAGGCATGTGCAATAAAATTTAAGTTACAATAAAAGTAGACCAGCCTTAATAGCTGGTACCTGCAAGCTAATGCTTTCAAAACATGTGTTGGGAACTGTGATAACTGTGCACATGTTGACATTTGATAACAAAGGCATTTACCAAGTTAGGGGTGAATTGATTCAAATTAGCCGGTGGGAATATTTTCTTAAAATAAGCCCAAGGTGCAGTAAAAGTAATCGTCAATTTTTCGAAGACTCAAAGCGCTTAAATAAAAAGTCACGTTGTGGATATCGTGACTCCTTTAAACTTTACATTATGCCCTTGGTCGTTACCCTAGGTCATAATTAACTGAATACCTAGATATTCAGACATGTAAAAGCTTTGCCCACAAGCTGAAATTGATGAACTTAACCATGCTCTGACATTTGTTTACAAATGTGAGTAAATTCATGAATTCGTCACTTCCATGCAATTTCGTTTTGGAGCTTTTACATCAGCTGATCGCTTAGGTAAATTGTTGCTGTATCTTCTTACACGTATTCACCGACACGGAAATTTAAAGCTTTATAAAAGCTTAATCAGAAATCGGAAATATCAATAAAGTTATCGAAATCTTTAACCGTCGAAAGTCAGCACTTTCTCGACTGTCACAAAAAAACAGGGAAATAAGTTCGAATTGTTTTCCAGATCCTGCTAAGGCCTAATCTTTAGTTTCATGGAAACACGCGAAGCAACTGTCATTTCACATGGAAAAACAAGTATACTTAAAGAAGTTGGAATGAGTTTTTTGTCAATTTCGATAAAGATCTCGATTCGATCTCGATTTATCTCGCCTATTTTTTGAGTTAACCTCGAATCAAACTCTGGAAAGCAGTACGAACTCCGAAAGATTTCGATAAATTTACTGACACACATATTTCGAAATTTACAGATCTCGATTTAACTAGGGTTGAAGAAGTGGCCTTATTATGTCATTGTTTTTAGTAATAGTTGCGCAAACCACAATCCTGGAAATGCTGAGTATCGTTGTCTGGACTAACGCGCTCTGGGTACGGCGATAACTTGGTCTTTTTCAATGAGGTCAGATTATGTTGGCAAATATATGCCTTCAGCCGTTGAAGTACACAACTGACAAGTTAAATACACAGATAATGGAATGCGGCCAATAGAAGAAGTGCATGACGTACATCGCTTCCCATAAGAACATACCTTTGTATTTTACTGAGTTGTCAGTTGTGTTCTTTGACGTGACGGACCCAACGGATTTATTCGACTGAAGGCATTAGTCTTAAAAACTTTGAAGATTTATCAATGTGTGTTAACAACTATGGGTAGACTTTCGAAGTACCCATCTGTTCCTTTCCGCCTCCTCGCAGGATGAAAAAGTATAGAATGAAAGTAAAATAAGTGACAGTGATGTGTACGATGTCCTGAACTGAATTATCTCTATACTTCAAACTGCACATAATTGGTAAAGTATAATAATAATAAGAAATATACAAACTCCAGAATAAGGCATTAAAAACACTTTCACTTTTACCCCCACCATATGTCAAAATAAAAGAATAATTCACTTTTTCTATTAGATACAAAGCGAAAAAAACGAACCCGCACGGCTAACGCCTTTTCTATAATCGGAAAGATTAATCGTTTCCTAAGTGTGTCAGACAGCTATCTCTAAGCCTCATTCGTTAAAAGCGTTAAGCGCCTGGCTCCTTGTGCACAGAAACACAACAAATCTACGAACACGTGCAGAGCAGACAGCATTAGTATACTTCACTTTCGTCGCGTTAGACACCGGCAATCCGGCATCCTTAACCGCGACTTTAAACGAAGAATAGCTACTTTCAGACTTGACTTGTCCACTCCCCACCCATGCCTTAACATAGACGAAGAGAGTAAAATCCCGCAGTTGGTCCGCATTCCGCGATGTCAATAATAAATCTGCGCGCGCTCCTTTGAGGCAATTCAATGTGCGAAGTGAGGGAGCGATTCCGTCCAGTTTAACAATGGTGTTGTATGCATTCACACTTAGCTTTTAGCGAGTACTGGCGAGTGAACCCGTACCTTTATTTTTATCCAACCTTAAGGCGTTTCAACGGCAGTGGGAACACTTTGTTAAATGAAGCGCCTAAAATCAACTCAATGTAATCCAACGTTCAAGCCGGTATTTTCAGCGCAACAATTTTTTCCGGCTAATACCTGGTGGCCGGCCGGCCCGAGGAGTAGTGTATAGTTTTACAAGATCGCGTGACTTGCGCCGGTGCACACGGTGGGAAACCCCACCTTTTATACAGGTGAACAGCATGCCTCACAATCACGATAACGATGTGTGTTGCCGCCTGTCTAAAAATAGCACAACAACTGTACCCTTTAAAGGAGGCAACTGGATGTCAATGACTTCGCCACGAGGAGGCTCGGAATCTTAATGCCGTTTTTTTTTCCTTTTAATGTCTGGGACTTGGATATAAGTGATGAACTTACGAGTTTTTGTTTTTTCTGTGAAGTTAATGCGTGAGGAATTTGAACTCGACTCAAGATGAATCTTCGTGGAATGTGATCGCTAATTAATAAGAATTTGCATTTAAGTCCTGAGGGTGATTTGTTGCATAAAGACTGTACCTATAACAGAAGAATGTCTTGCAAGTTGATTAGGTACCTACTTAGAATAAAATAATGGGTTTACTCCCTACCCTACCTACAAGATTCGTTGCATATTTTATTTAGTCACCCATTAACAAGCCGCATGCTGTTTTTGGATGATTAAAAAACTGCGTTTAGAACACAAATGTGTTTGGCTGGTATCGTAGTGCAGGATATGGCAGGTATGCTCCCAAGTTTTAGAAAGCCGCGTTAAATGAAATCAAAACATTTTCTTTTTTTCTTGAGGTGATCACTGATCACACAATAATAATTAACAAGGTAATCAAATCACACCGTCATCATCATTATTTTTTTGGTGCCTCTATCCATGACCGGATACAGATTATTGGTAAGTTGAGCCACCTCAATCGGCCTACTCACGAGTGCCTTCTAAAGCTAGTTTTTGAGTGCAGAGTTAAACACATTTCGAGTCAACTCAGCGAACAGTTTTACAGTGCAGCGAGTTGATTTCCGCAAAAAAGTTATCTTAATCTTCGACTCTCGAAACTATTAACTCTCCCAACAGCATGCATGTGAAGTGCACATGCACCTTTATGTTCCAAGTACTAATGTAGAAAAAAACAGACGAAATTCGAGTTGCTACCCTGACCTCCCCCAAGTGTAATTTTTTACGACAGCGAGCAGAGTTTATTCTGTCAAAAAAAATTATCGAAAACGTCGACTCTCGAAATTATTATCTCCCAACATTATATGTGATGTGACATGTTTTCTACAAATACAGAATATAAAAAGCAAGCAAAGATGAGGTGAAACTAGTGATCAGTAAAAAGAAAGCAGCATTCAAGGCATTGAAGAAGTGCTCCTCGAACAGCATTTACATAATTATTTTGCAGTGTACACACCTTATTGCATTTAACTTTTTTGACAACAACTGGAACAACCACATCCACTTCAACAGCAACATCAGCCGTTCTGCACATCGCTTTACACTAAACAAGAACCACTAGCTTCGTTTATATGCATAGTTTAAGCTAGTTTCAAGCCAGGTTCGAATATAAACGCGGATCGAGTTGGACACCATCGCACTCGTTCTGTTGGTGCCTGTTTTCATTTGGTTTATCCTAACCTGATGTGTCAGAATTACTTAGGTGAGGGGAAGCCCCAGTGTGGTGGCCAGCGTTCAACCTCCGTTTTATTTTGAGAAATAAAATTTGGGTTAGGTTAGGATCAACCAAATGAAAACAGGCACTTGAGTTGAGTCGAAATATTTCTGATGATGACCTAGGTTGAAATTACATTTAGCTTTAAATATCCATAATTTGCAATTTCTTTGGTACTTGTATGCTTTTTCGTGTTGATTTGGCACAGTTGCAGCTTCAATATGCAAAAAAAAGGAACTGAATTACTTCAGTTTCAATTTTTCATTTCTGTTATTTCAACTACTCGATTCAACTCAAACCTCTTCGTCATGTGCTGAAAAACCTAGGTCGAAATTCCAACTCAACTCAAATCCTCAACTTTTGCATATAAGATCAACTTTTGCTGGGTATCATCAACTGAAGCTACTGCTGAGTTGATGACATTGAATAAAGAGGCAAGGATGTGGTGTTTTGGGGAAAGGTGAAGCATCAGTTTTAGTTGCGTGAGTGCGGACTACTTATGTGTTGAACCAGGCATGTCATGAGAGACGGCTCGAGGTTCATACGTTTCTGGGAGCTGGCTCTACTTTTGTTAAACATTCCTGAGTAAAGGTGACATTTGTACCCCGATTCGTGATACATTCGATACACTCACTTACAAGTCGATACCAGACTTCGGGCGACTAATGTCAAAATAAATGCTTCACTCACACACACTGTATATGTGAAAAAGAGCTATTCCTTATCTCTTTATTCAATGCTTGATGATACCCAGCTGCCAATAAAAGGTTTGTTTGTTTAGTTTCGTCAGAACACGTAGAAATCTGTGTGATTTGATTTAGCAATTCTTGCGTGGAAGAGATTAATTACGCGATTAATTTTTAATCTTCTTGTGAAGAGATTAGTATTTGTATGGCAAATTTCGTGATTTAAATGGGATTTAAAGATGATTTGTCTTAATCGGTAAAGAAACTATCTCCAGGAAAATAGAGCATAACCGGCTCAGTTGGTATTGCCATGTTCAAAGGACAGATCCTATGAACCCAGTCAAAAAGGCAATGACAATCAAAATTCCACCGCAATCGCGAAAGTGACAACAATTGACAATTAATGACAACAGCGACAACAGCATTTATTCGGCTTCAGCGACGAAGAGATCCAAAACCGGGTGGCCTCCCGGATTATTCCGTACACTACAAGCGGCCCATTAGGAATGCAGTAGAGATGAAGGGTTATGATCCATCACTTCAGATCATAGCCTCGCGCCTAAAAGAACCAGTGAGTAAGTGCTACAGTGTGTACGCAGAAATTATAGTCCGTAAAACGGACCGTTAAATACTCCATCCAATGTGGGATACATTGTAAAATGCTGATGCCATAGTTATTTTTTGACATTTTATAAGTAATGCAAACTTCGAAAAGGGGCGTGGTCCAACCGTCCCTAATTACAAACTATTAATTATAAGATATTTCTCAGTTGCACCTAATTGTACGTAAAAATGCAATTTTTTGGTTCAAATTCAATATTTTTGAAAAATCGGCCCCTAAAAGGGGGCGTGGCTAAAAACTTTATACGAACGAAATCTGGACTGAAGTATTGTTTACCTAACCTGCTACTTTTTTTGTTTCATGCTTTCCTAAATTAGGCTCAAGGGCAGTCGAAATTAAGTTTTTCTGGGAAATTTTAGGTTTTTCTTCAATTCTGCCTCCAAGTCTGGGCGGGGCCCAAAGTCTTGTATGAACAAAATGTGGAATTAAACGTTTTCTACAAAAAATATTAAGCAAATTTTTTTCAATTTCGAGCAAAATACTGAGTAAACTGCATTTAAAAATTTACCCTTAAAATAGATGCCACGCCCACTAGAAGAGGTTAACCAATTAAATTTGTCTTTTTTGTGTCTTATATTCACTAAGAGATGCTAAATGTCAAATGTCAGCCTTTTAGAACGTCTTACAGTTTTGAAAAATCTGGAGGTAGTTGCATATTTAGACCGATTATGGGCGTGTCTTTGGGCGGATTTCAAAAATGTTTACACTTGTACTGCTTCGCATGACGTGCACCTGACGTATTCGATTCAGAATTCGGTCTCGATGATATGCCCCTAAGGTCTTGGGGGTCTATCATTATTATTTCACCGTGTTACAAACTATGTGATAAACTTAATATACCTCCTATCCTATGGGATGGGGTATAAAAAGAAGAAGATAAAAAGCAGGCAAATGACGTTTGAATCGCTCTCCAGATTCTATTAAAGTGTAATTTTTCATACAAACAGTTAGGAAACTGTCATTTCAAAAAAAAAGAAGACAAAGAAGTTTATATTGTTCTCCAAAGTTCCGTGATTAGCCCACTAAATTTTGCGAGTTAAACCGCTAACCCCGAAGCAAAATTGCCTGAAAAACTCATTTCGAGGGTAAAGCTTGTTTAACCCAAGCCTGGTTTGCGCTTCAGTGACAAAAAAAAATTGCCAAGTCCAGTCAACACCTCAAACCAAATCTACTAATTATCGAATATCACTTAAATGACACAAATGACTTTTATGCTGCATAAACAGCAGGAGAAAACCGTCATTATTGGCAATTATCCTGTGGTCGGTCGCATGCATTCATTTTTTATGGCACAAATAAAACGGAATGCTTCCAGCGAAATAAAAGTGTAGGCAGGTTTGAGTTTGATTTCCTGTTTAAAATTAAAAAAATACATGCTTCATGACTGATATATTTTGGTAATAAACATTCAATAAACTTGGTCGTTTTAGCACAGCCTTTTTGACATAATACAAAATAAACAACATAAAAATGGGATCAAACGGAGCTTACTACACAGCCACCCAAAATGCAGTAGTGTTGTAAATTTTGAATAACAAAAAATTAGTTTTAAATTGATTCGCTTTTGTTTTTGAAGTTTGAAGTTGATTGGACCCACTTCGAAAAGTGATTTAAATTAATCATGTGACATACCCATCACAGTTCTTATGATCACATTGCGATGAGAATCTTGTGACCTATGTGTTCGCAAAACCAAATCAAATAAATCCTTGAATGCTCACATGAAGATCTAATGAGGAAATTTAGGCGAAGATGAATGAACCCATGCCCTCGAATTTCGATTGTGAATTAGCCTCTTCAAAATAGCAAGCAGTAGCTTTGGCAAAAAAAAATTAAATTCAATGCCGGTTATCAGCTGTGTACTGAACTTAAATTATGTCTCGTGGCTGGGTTATCACCACCTCATAACCTCTAATCATAATCATATCGTTTTATTTGTAATTTTTTGGAAAGTTTTCAAAGATTTCTTCGTTTGATGGTAGGCGAGCACATTCTCAAATGCAAATGAGTTCACAGTGCACGCGTTAAGATTGGTCCAAACCTAAATCCGACTTTGTTGCTAGGCACTTTACAGACACGCCACGTGCTTAAAAAATTGTGTCTTAAAATTTTTTAAGAATTATTGTTTAAATAACCAGTATGCACGAACCTATAGAAATACATATTCCTTTAATTTTTTATTATTACCTAAAAATAAAAAGAACAGAAGCTCTTCAAAATGCTTATTATTTTTTGTTATATTTTGAAAAAAAAAATTTAATTAAACTTCTTATATGCTTTTAATAAAAAAAACAGACTATAAGAAATAATCAAATCAAAAACTGAGTTTCACGGAACACTTCCGTGTAGACTTTTCCAACCATTTCCCTGTCGTGGCTTATTTCAGAGTTTGCGAATCTGTCGCAAAACAAAACTCCAGGGATGTTCTTTTAAATACAAGAAAGTGAAACTAGTGTGAAATAGAGAAAAAAAAACGTTCTTTTCTAAAGCACCTGAAAGCAATCGTCCTGACGTTAGTTCTTGAACTCCGAACTTGAAGTTTCTACACCGAATTTTTTGACGATTTGACGGTGGAGGTAGCTTTGATTTTGTCAGTCTTTCATTTTGACTTCTGTATATCTGAAAGCCTTTTCAGTTGGGGATCCCGAATCAGGGTGTTCTTCTCCCGAGGACTTCGCTCGGGAACTACATCCAAACAACCAAACACGTTCTTCTTGATTTTTAAGTTCATGCCGTTGTATTTGTGAAACATAAACTATTCAAAAATGATGCGTTAGTATCATGAATAAAGGAATATAAAGATTATGATTAATTTAAAAGCTAACCGAATGTATCGTTATGCTTATATTGGAGAGCAGCCCCTATGGAAAATCCAAACAAAATTAAATTTAATATTGAAAAGTGAAAAATTACAGCAATTTACAATCTACAAACATTATAATAAGGGCTAGCTCTATGATCATTTTAAACGCTGCCAGGCGAACATCGTAAGGAAAGATTTTGACACTCGTTAGTTATGACATTTGTTCGACGGACCTAACTGTAATTCTGACGTCATCGGATGGAACTGTCATTTTGTACTCGTATAAACAAGCACGTTCGTTTACACAACAATCTGTGATGGCCAATCATAACAGATCAGCAATTTGTTTTGCTTCGAATCCAACGACGAAAGTGATTCATGAATGCGCCATGGTTATTAGCAAGTGGCGTAATCTTATGTTCTGTGAGTTGTGCATTAGCATCATGTGTCCCAATAACGATTTTATGTTAATCAATCGGTCCCACATTGGTTTCATAAAAAATGTGTCTTTAAGTACTATCTTCATAGGTGTTGGCTCACCGTTTATTAAATGGCTTAGCAACTGCATGGAGACTTAAGACCTGGAAACTCCGGCTTTCTATGGTGGGGGCCATATTCCCTTTAAATGGCCAGGGAAACGTAATACCATATAGGCCCATTATTAGAAAAAATCCGACGAACGTCAGCTGTCAGCTCTGAACGACTTCGCTGTCTAATACTATGTCTCCACCAACAATAAAAAAAGAGGATTAGCGGAGACGATTAAAAATAAATCCCAAAGTGACTCCACCGGCTAAATATACGACTAATTTGACACAAAAATTTACAAGCCGGGCAGAATGTGTCGCTGTGTCTCGTCTGATACGCGTTGTGTCGCTATATACGTGTTACCGTTAGCTAAACTGCGAGACACAGACACAGATACAAGTACTCATTGTGTCCCAGCTATTATTTTCTGCCATTTCGACTCTCAAAAGAGAATGGCGATGTCATTTCCTAGGAGCGAAAAAAGATTTCCGTTGTAAAAATTTCTATTGAAAACGTATTTGTGACAGATTTATCAGACAGGGACAGTTTCAGTTACCCTTTTTGATTCTCAAACTCTTACAAAGGTGCATAAAATAGTTTTGTGAATAGGGTGAATGGGATTTATGAGAGGATTTATTTTTAATCGTCTGCCAAGAGGATTTATATTTATATGGTAAATCGCGTGGTTTGGAGAGGATTTAATGAAGATTTATGTTCATCGCAGTTTAGCGTCCGGTGGAGACATGTTCTTAGTGGGTTTCAATTGGCGGGATTGCTGTGGCTGTCATGTTGTTTTTGTGACATCTGTTAAATCGATTGTCTATTATTCAGTTCAGAACGGTGCGTTCGATTTCATTAGTGCAAACGTTGCGGTAAACCAGCGGCTCGTCACAATCGACTCTTCAAGGGTTTTTGGCCAAATTTTAGAAGACCGCTTTAAAGATCAATCTGCCACCATTATTCATTCGTCAAATGAACACAAGATCGGCCCAACTGTATCTTTACAACAGAACCCGAGGCAGTCGTCACAAGGATTCGGCCTTAGCAGACTTCAACTTGTAGGTGTTTTCTATGGAACTTGGGTGCTAAGCCCGCGAATGAGATCCAAATCATTTTAAGCGACAAGGCCCATTTTCGGATGGATGTTTGTGCGTGCTATCATACCAATTTATCATGGATGGCCCTAATTTATCCATATGGACCTAGACGACATGTGGTTCCAGAAGTAGGTACTAGCGCTAAGTGCCGCACAGAAAATCTTATGAAAAGATTTTTGACCATACAAAATCTTCGCAGTAACAAAATTTAGCATTGTAAAAAAGCAGTTAAAATTAATAGGAATAATAAAGTGTATTCATCTCTCAGTCTTGGTAGGTACATCATCACTGTACCTACTCTCGTTTAGTGATCTGCGGTGCTAAGACGCACTTATTAGCTATAACCTATTAGCTAAATGCCTACATATACCTATACCAATCCCGTCATCTTTCATTCCAGCTATATTGCAGAGTTTCAAAGTTCAAAGTTTATGCAGTCATGCAGTCATCCGATAGATCTAGAAATATTCAAAAAAAGACTGACCCCAAATTTTGACAACTTGGAAACCTAATCTGCAAGCATTAACGACCCGACGCTAATAAAAAACGTTTGGAAAAAATCAAGTTTTTTCTGCACCTATCAGCTCGAGGAAGTAGGTTTCGTTTATCATCATAAATGTTTAAAAATCAGACCTAAACTGAGTTCGGAAAGCCGAGATTGGAAAACACGCGCCCCCAGTGTATATGTGAAACACACGACAATTAAAGAATCATATTTTTTCAATAGTTTGTAGCAATCAACCTCAAGGTTACAATGGCATTGTAATGAAAACGATTTCAGTTCTTGCATTTGTATACACGCATTTGTTTTCCTTAAGTATTTTGCGCACTTCTAGCAATCTTCTGCGCCTTTCCTCCATCTCCATCGCATGTGTATGGTGTAGTCAACAACAAAAAATAAATGATTGCGCCTGACGCCACTGCCTTCGTCCCCCAAAGGAAGGCATAGAATAGCAAACTCATAGATATGTGTGGCACATAGGCGAAAACAACACAAAAGATAACAGATGAACAAAGATGGACAGCAAAAAGCACAACAAGTTTCCGAGGAGGCCACAACGACCAAGCCCCTTTACGTCATCGGAACGGAGGAATTGAATTGGTCGACAGCACGATATGCCCACTTCAACCTCCCGTCTGAAAGCCCCAGCAGCATGGTGTGTGTAAACCAGAGCATGAATAGCACAATAAAGAGTGAAAGGGGCAAGTGGGGCAATTTAAAGAAGAAAAAAAAACGAACATTAATTAATCACTCCCCGACTGCGATCAGAAGATATACCCACCCGTGGAATTGGGGCTCGGCTCTTACTTTATTGTTTTGTTTTCGCATGTTAAATTAAAATTAAAAAAAGTGGTGTGTTTAATACGAAAGAAAAACGGATTTTTTGCACAAATAATTTCACTTTATTTATCGATTTTTAAAATAAACGAAAACGTAATAAAAAAACAACAATGCGCGAAGTTCACTAACACAATTCTTCTATGCGCCATTCCTAATCAGCTACAAAGAATAGCAACGAATATAGCATAGGTACGTAAGGCAAAAACTAGTGAGGTGGTAGAATTTGGACAAAGAATCAATCGTGTTCACGTGTAGCTCAATTGGTAGAGCAGAGCATCACTCGCGACAAGTAAGGGTCGCAGAATCATCTCCCGCGCCGGTGAACCACACACAGTTTTTTCTTTCGACGTTTTCGTCCGGTAATGTTTCAACTCCACTCTACTAGTATAATAAAAAAGCGCGATAACTTGGCAGCACTTTTGTGCTCAATAAGCCTATTTCGTTTTTCCGCTGGCTATTGTTCACTTTGACCTTGCCAGTTCAGGAAGATTCGAATTCCATTACAATGGGTCTTATAAGAACGACAGACACGTTTGGGCTCTCATAACTTGCAACTTAGCGCACCCGAAAACTAAACCGTTGTGTTGGTGCTGAAGAAAGTCTCTTATGGCGTACCTATTCTTTTGAAAACCGAACTGCCACACCGAGCTGTCAAATAACAATCTGTGTTCGCGACAATTCCAGCGTGGAGTACACCCGGTTTCATGGTGTACAGAACGACAAATACTGCAACGGTGCCTTCATTACGTTAAATGTTAAATTGCTTTGAACTCATTTGTTTTAATTTTTTTTTAATTCGTTGCGTGATTTTGTTGGCGCCGGTTTTTTGTACTCTTTAGTTAAAATCAATTTTCATAGCTTTCAGTTTGATATATTTTTTTAGTTTTTATCGATTTCATACAATTTCAGTCGCATTGTAAAAAATCACGAATGAAAATTAAGTCGAAACGTCACTTCACATACAGAATCAAAGTAACACCCAGCGTCCTTTCTTACTTACTTAAGGTGGCGCTACAGTCCGGGGTGGACCTGGGCCTCAGCCAACAAGCTTCGCCAGCCAGCTCTGTCTCTAGCTAGCCGTCTCCAGTTTCGCACGCGAAGTTGGCTGAGGTTCCCTTCCACTTGCGTGCGCCACCTGAGTCTCGGTGCTCCTCTACCGCGCCGTCCCTGCGGTGTGGATTCGAAGATTTTCCGGGCCGGGGCGTTGGTGTCCATCCGCTCTAGACCAGCCATCGTAGACGTTGTGTTTTGACTCTTTTGGCTAGGTCGGTATCGCTGTACAGCCCGTACAGTTCGATGTTATATCTCCTCCTCCACTCTCCGTCTATGCAGACGGGACCGTAAATCGTCCGAAGAATTTTCCTCTCGAAGCAGCCTAAAGTGTTTTCATCCGCCTTTGACAGGGTCCATGCTTCTGCACCGTAAAGCAGGACTGGGATGATGGGGGTCTTATACATGGACACTTTAGTAGCTCGAGAGAGGGCTTTGCTACTCAATTGCCTTCTTAGCCCAAAGAAACAGCGATTGGCAAGAGTTATCTTTCGTTTGATTTCAGCACTGGTGTCATTGTCTGAATTGATAGCGGAACCCAGGTAGACAAAGTCCCTAACTACCTCAAAGTTATAGCTTTCGATGGTGATGTTTTGTCCAAGACGTCGGTGTTGGGTGTCTTTTCTTGATGACAGCATATACTTGGTTTTACCCTCATTGACTGCTAGACCCATATTCGCCGCTGCCGTCCCAATACTCACGAAGGCTTCACTGACATCACGCTTTGTTCTACCGATTATGTCAATGTCGTCTGCGTATGCGAGTAGTTGAACGGACTTTTGAAAGATTGTACCTCTGGTGTTGGCGCGAGAGTTCTGCACAATTCTCTCAAGTATGATGTTAAAGAAGTCGCATGACAGCGCATCGCCTTGTCTAAATCCTTTTTTGACATTAAAGGGGTCGGTGAGGTCTTTGCCGACCTTGACGGAACAGCGGGAATTTTCCATCGTCATTCTGCACAGACTGACGAGCTTGGCAGGGATGCCAAAAATAGACATTGCGCTATATAGCTCGTCTCTATAGATGCTGTCATAAGCGGCCTTGAAATCGATGAAGAGGTGGTGTGTATCGATTTGGAATTCCTGGGTTTTCTCCAAGATCTGCCGCAGTGTGAATATTTGATCGATGGTGGACTTTCCTGGCCTAAAGCCACATCACTGATATGTGCCTATCAGATTGTTGACAAACGGCTTCAGGCGTTCACACAGTACAGCAGAAAAGATCTTGTATGCGATGTTAAGAAGACTTATGCCTCTGTAGTTGGCACAACTCAGATGGTCTCCTTTCTTCAGGATCGGGCAAACAATGCTGAGGTTCCATTGGTCGGGCATGCTTTCTTCCGACCATATCTTGCTGATGAGCTGGTGCATGCTCCTAACCAGCTCATCGCCAGCGGATTTAAAAAGTTCGGCAGCTAGGCCGTCTGCTCCGGCTGCTTTGTTGCACTTGAGCTTAGACACAGCTACTTTCACCTCCTCCAGGTCGGGTGGGCGGTATCGTTCGTATGCTTCGTCGGTAACGTCTTCGCCCGGGTTGAATGGTTCGTTCTGCCTGAAAGCGGTATTTGGTTCGTCCTTGCCGTTCGTCCTTGCATACAGTCTGCAGAAGTGGTTTTTCCAAATCCTCAATCCTTCTTTTGCCCGGCCCGTCCCATCGCATTTCTCGGATGGCAGTAATGTCGGCCTTGCAGTCGTTAAGGGCCTCCGCTAGTTGCTCGGCTGCACGTGGTCTGTTAAGGGACCTAACATTCCACGTGCAGATCCGGAGCTCGTTGTCCTTTTCTCGTTTGCATTGGTCGTCAACAGTAAATCCGTCCGAATCCGAGGCTTGTTTCTGCTTCGTGACTGGTGTTTCTTTACGTGGCCGGGAAGTCACCCCGACGGCACGACCCCCAACCTGGAGGACCAGATCCTTTGCTTAGCTCTAAGGACGGAGAGCCGGATAGCCCCCTCCTTATAGGCCTGAACACCCAGCGTCCACCGTTCGTCAAATACGACGGTGGCGAAATTTCGAGTTCGGTGTCGACATCGAACGAATCCGGAGTTCAAAAGAACATTTACATAAGCCCGATTCCCTTCAGATGCACGAGAAAAGAACAATTTTTTACTGTATTCCACACCAGTTGTACGATTCGGTGTGGAAAAGAATACGCCATGAAATACACACTTTTTTATGGGAAACGGCCCAAAGATTAAGGGCGTGACGCACGTCACTTCCTATAAGGACGTGGGTATTTAACTGAGTTGCCAGTTGTGTACTTCGACTATTGGCCTTTTCGGTTGTCGATCCCTTATGAGAGCGTTCTTCTCCCGGATTGGGACTGTTGTACATGCAAGCAGCCAAACAGATTTTTCTTGATTTTGAAGTTTGTCTGGCGTTGTATTTATGAAGTAAAATCTATTCTACAGGGGACAAATGACATTTACCCAACTTGACACATGCGTTGTATGATTGTGTGAGTGCTTCTGGTTTCGAATCTTGATTTAAAACCAGAACCAAATTTCTCTTCTATCCAGAAGAGGAACTGTCAAATGAGTCCAAGAAAACAGTTTCAGGAGAGTCCAGAATGCTCCCGGACGACCAACCGAAAAGGCCATGTATGTCTTGTAACGGGTGATTTTTTAAGAGGTTGAAAACTTTTTTTAAAAAAAAAACACAAAAAATTCGAAAAAATTAATGAAATATTTATTTGAATCGATAGTTTGAACCTTGCAATTTAATGTTTAAAGATAATTTCATGCAAATGTTGACCGCGGCTGCGTCTCAGGTAGCCCATCCGCTGAGTCCAATTTTGGCATACTCTTTCACACATATCGGCCGGTATCTGACGAATGAATGCATGGATGTTGGCTTCCAGTGCGTCAATCGAAGCGGGCTTGTCCCTATAGATATTAGCCTTGACATACCCCCACAAAAAATAATCTAATGGTGTCAAATCGCACGATCTAGGCGGCCAATTGACCGGCCCGAAACGTGAAATTAACTGTTCACCAAACTCGCCGACCATAAAATGGAAGCAGCGCGCGTTGAACATTTCGAACCGAGCACGAATTTTGATAGTAAAATTCATTAATTTGCAAGCGTTGTTCATTTGTAAGACGATCTATGGTTAAATTGCAAACCAAACTGAAGCTGTTTGACAGTGACACAAGGTACTAAACACACGTCAGCTGTCAAAACCAGTGTTGCCAAAACCAAACCAAAAAAATCACCCTCTAATAACAATATTATAATTTGATGTTGAAAAATAGATTCACCAAAAATAGAAAAATAGATAGATTTATCAGGCATATAATGCGTAAATAGTTATAGTTTCACTTTAAAATGCGTTGTACTTTATGTTGAATATTTCGATCGAACACTATTATGCGCTATACATCCAAAGTTCAACGTTTAAGCGCAGTGAACTTAAAATAGAAAAAAACCCGGTTACATCAAATGTAGACAAGCTTATCTCTCCAAATAAAAGATCGCTTTTAATGAGATTAGCAATCAATATTAAATAAGCAACAGTATTCAAAGTTATGCGTCAATTAGCTCATTTAATTCCGTCACTCGATCTGTTTTTTATACCTATTATGT
This sequence comes from Neoascia interrupta, assembly GCA_947623515.1. Classification (NCBI taxonomy): domain Eukaryota; kingdom Metazoa; phylum Arthropoda; class Insecta; order Diptera; family Syrphidae; genus Neoascia; species Neoascia interrupta. The sequence goes on from OX392462.1 coordinate 198,387,279, forward strand.
GTTTCTTAAGACGATGTCATGAAAGCTCTCCACCCAACCGTAGACAAGCGTCAATTAAGCTGTTGTTTTTAATGATTTGTGATGACAACAAGATGCTCAAAACATAAAAACAAACATGTGACGTCTGTTGAATTATTATATTTGTTGTCAGATCGTACTCATTTTGCGTGTGCCAGACTGACACAACTTTTTTTCAGAAAGTTTATTTAATGGGTAGCAAGAATTTTAAAAAGTTTGCTCTTGATAAATGCTAAATCTGTTGAATGAAGTCTCTCATCCTATAATGTCTATTCTGATCTGTTCTTATTGAACAAAAAGCGGAACAAATCCAAACCAAACGAATATTTCTCCCTACATTTATATCAGAAAGTGCGTGTTAATAGGAATTCACTAAAAATATAACCCGCATATTGGACGTGAATTATAATATAATTTGGCTTTGGGGAAATTTGAGTCAGCTATCCCAGAAAATCTAATTTATTTATCTAAAGAAATTACGTCGATAGTCACTGGTGACACCAAAAAAACCAGCTTCTACCTTGTTCATGGCACATTATGTGGAACCGGTCCTCGAGGTTTCTCGTAGCCACGCAAAAAACGGTTTTTATACAATAACTTATTACCTCGAAAATCAATGAAAAGGTATTGATAACTCTTCGATGAGCAATATGTTCGTCATCATCATCGTTTTCTATTATGCCGCTTATCCTCTTACAAGGGTCGCGGAGCGAGAGTTCATATGTTCATCTCGATAAAAACAAATAAAGAATAGCAAATGTCCTAACACCAACACCTGTCATATGGTTTGGAAGTTGCAATTAATCACATATTGACACACACAAGAGATTCGGGAAAATAACCCAAGAATTATATATCGATCTACAATCTGGCCCCTTAGTCATTCTCCTTATGTGAAGCAAGAAATTAAATCTACGAGTCGACTTTGACTGAATCAATCATTTGTTTTCGGAACAAAAGTTTTCGAAACTGAGACCAAGAACAATGCAATGTCGTCGTTCTATCTAACGTGATGAGCGCCGAAAAAGTATGCCAGTTTTTTCAACTACCTCTGACAGGTCGAGCAATTAGTGACATTTAATGACTGTGATGTGGGAACAAGACGTGAAAAGACATGCAGCATATAGATGTCGCTGACAAACACTCCTGACTGTCATTTTATTTGACTGACAATAAACTGATGTTCGATAATCAAAAATTTCTCCACCATTGCTCCAGTCGAAAAATACCAATGGAAATTTACCATATGAGGAATTTCCTAAACGTAGTGAATTAGTTTAAATAGTTGTATTATGTACCTTTGAATAGTGAAAAATTTTGAATCTATTCAGAAGCCACAAAAACTTTAATGAGCACGTGTTCTTCCCGGCTTTAAAATTAAAAAAACAAAAAAAAAACTGTAAATTTTTTGAAATTTTGACATTGTTGTGGGTTTTTACATTTTCCTCTGTTATGTCATTGGTTGCTATCGCAATTTGACTTTTCTACTCGTCAACTGAGTTTCTTGATTCTCCTTGTATTGAACTAATGGCATTTTCGGTTCGCAGACTGGGGGAACGATCAAGAACGCCTTGATTTGGAATTACAAACGAACCATCTAACACGATCGTCTTGATTTTGAAGTTTATCGGGCGTTGCATTTGTGTAACAAAAGCAATGCTAAAAGCGGCTTATGACATTTCTGCGACTTGACACAAGAAGAGTATGAATATGTGTGTGTTTCTTGTTTAGGTTCTGGCATGGAACACGGAATGCAAGCATTGACATAGTATATAGACTGCTAGTTGGTGTCTCCGGTCATGGTCGCATGATAACACATTCAACTACGTAGAAACTCGCGCTGTTTGGTACCCGTGGCCAAATTTTTAAACACCGTCAATCGGGAATGCTGCTTCTGCAACACAGCACCAGTACCAGATAGCGGCACAAGCGGTACCATTTTTGTCGCAGATTGTGTATAAGCGGAGACACTAACTAGCAGTCCGTTTTCCCATGACCACGAAAGGTGCAACATATTATGTCAATAAATACAAGGTATGCTCGTTTTGACAGCTCAAAATTAGTGCCACATTTTTCCACTTACATGTCTCCTCTTAGATAGAGACACAATGGATTTTATTTTCAAGTTATTACTTCGTTTACTTTTCTATTCTTATACTCTGTCTCCACCGGCAATTAAAAGAGGACCAGCGGGAGAAGATTAAAAATAAATCCCAAAGTGGCTCCACCGGACAAATATAGGATTAGTTTGACACAAATACTCTGTTTCTGTCAATTTAAGAGAGTGGCGATTTTTTTTTTTTCAAAAGGGGGTTTTTATTTCAGATAAATTTTCTTTTACAATGTTTTACCTGCAAAGCAAAGTGCTCATCTGCAGGTGGTTGGACATAACGTTGTTATAATTTTGAAGTGATTTCATTTTGAAAAGATTAGGTTTAAATAAAAAAAGTTAATTTTGAAGAGTTATTATTGTGATTTACGAAAAAAAAATTAAAAACTTCTAATCTGATTCTACTTTACATGATTCAATTCAATTAAATGTTTTTAACTCTTTTTTTCTTATATTAAAATTTGCAATATTTTTCAGTGACAGTGGGAGCAAATTCAACAATTTAGGGACAGTGCATCGTAATTCTCTGTCTCCGTACGAGTTGTAAGCTGTCGGTACTTCTAACATACCTTGGGCTCGTCTTCGGGTGTTAAGTGTGTGGCTGATAGGTTGAAGAAACCGTCTGTCGTCCTTAGCAGTCGTCGTCCATAGCTTAGCAGTGTAGTCATCTGGAAGATTGCCCTTACGTCTAAAACTTTAAAACTTGAATTAGTATGTCGAATAGTTTTAACAAGACGATGTTGTAAGTTATATATCTTCTCCTGGTGGGTTTTTGCTGCGTTTCCCCAGGCCAGAATCCCGTATCTAATGCGTGACTCCGCCAACGATGTCATTTCCCACGAGCGAAAAAACGATTAAAGCCGCGTTGTCACAAGCAACATAAAACAGGAACAAAAACAGAATCCCATACATTAGCAACTTACTTACTTACTTACTTAGCAAGCAACTTACTATTGTTACAGATCTGTCGTGCAGGGACAGTTTAAGTTTCCTTTTTTGATACTTAAACTCTTACAAAGGTGCAGAAAATAGGTTTTTGAATGGGATTCATGAGATGATTTATTTTTAATCGCTTGCCGAGAGGATTTTAATCTGTATGGTAAATCACGTGATTTGTAGAGGATTTAATAGAGATTTATATTAATCTCGGATTAGTGTCCGGTGGAGACATGGTATAAAATAGAATGGAATAGAATAATTCTTAAATATTTTTCTAAATTTTAGAATAATTCTAGAAGAGGAACTAATCAAACGATCAACAAGCAAACGCTTTTAGGAGAGAACAGCATGCTCCCGGACGCTTCTAGACTCTAGACGACCAACCAAAAAGTCCAGAGGACCAATAGAGTAAATTCATCGTCATAATAGGCACAAAGAAATTGTATACTCTAATGTTACGCTTTGACAGAAGTTTATTTCTTTTTGCAGACATTTGTTTTTGTCCCACCGAAAATAAATACATTTTTACGACTGACCCAATCGAAAACGACATGGGAGGGATGGTCTCGGAATACGTTAACGTATCGTTCTTCATACGAACAATATAACGTTTTGTGAATGAATCGGGATCATGAGATACGAATTACCTACTTATGTAGCAGAAGATTGTAATAGTTTGTGTCAAGCAAATGTCATCCTGAAGTGTGTAATTAAAAATACACATGCACAAAAGTTTGACAGAATGTGACGATTTGATTAAAAATAAATTTAAATGGAAAAAAATAATGCAATCAAAATGTTTTATTAGGTCTAGCAGCTTCCAGTGAAAGAGGTGAAATCGATAGCTAGAAGAAAGTGAAAGAGGTGGAATAGCGGCGACACGAATTTTGAGGGAGAAAAGCAAAATATTCATCCTTGGTTATGCATTTATTACTTTCTTCGGACGGCTAAACTCAAATGATTTATGGGGGAGCCTGTTGACGTTTTGGCTTTTTGCCAAAGTTTCTTTTTGGCTATAAATTGACAGACACGAAATGTTCGACTTATTTGCGGTGCGCTTTCATAAGCCTAGCCATAAGGTAAAATTTAGTAAAATTGATTTTTGTGGAGTACGACCTGTAAATGTGCATTTTATTCTTGCAAGCTGTAAGATTACGAGTGTTTTTTTTTTACAAGGAATTTATGGTTATTGAACTTTAAACAAACCGTCTGCTCCTTACCGAACGGATGATATTTCGAACAGCCATCTTTTATTTGTTCACGGATTTTGTGATGCCAAATTTTTCGCTGACGTATGTCATGATCCCAAATCTGCAAATTCCGTTCACGAGTACACATTCATGGATTTCGTGATCTGCTGCCCCCTGGACTTATTCGATTTATTTACATACCTACTAGCTCCCTGAACTGCTCCTCTCAACCTGTTATTATCTTCATCAACCATATATTGGCCACCTGTAGGTTCGTAGTTTAAAAAAAACTATTTTCCCTCTGGCCACCTACCATGTCACACTGAAAGACGTTGAAATAAACAACTTGATTCGCTTTCACTTTGTTCCATTTTGACATTTCTGCAATTTGTACTAGATTTTATTTTATTATTTCACAACTGCGACAAATATCAAAAGACTCGTGTGTGACTTGGTTTTTCTTTTGCGAATAAAAGCGAAACACAGAAAGTATTTTTTTATACTTTAGAATCTAATTTACTTAACAGTAGTATACTTTAGCTGTACGTTCTTAGTTATAATTTTAAAATAAGTGATAATTTACAAAAAAAAATAGAAACCAAAATGTCTTCTCCTTGGGGTAAAATTGAAACTATTCCGACCGTGAACTTCGCCGACATCTTGTCCGAGGACTACGCTCGTGAGCTGAAAAACAGGGAAATCAAGAAAAAGGAAAAGCTCGTATTCGATCGGCTTAAGTTGGCAACGAAAATAAAAGAGGTGGAGCCCGAAAACCTGGACGCTGAGGAGAAAACTACTGACTCCATTTGGGACGGCAGCTGTGAGGCGTCTTCCAGCAGTTTTGCTGCACAGGGATCCTATGCTGAGGCTGTGAAAATTCCCACCGAGGTAAAACAAAAGGCGGAAACCAACGCCGACGATTGGGAGGATTATTCGAAGTTGCTGGAACAAGATCCTGCGGAAACGATTTCTGATTTTTCGATTCCAAAAGAAGTTCTTAGCGTTCTGCAGGAGGATGCCAGCGGATTGGGATGTGATTCCGATACGCTAATTGCACAAATGATTCAGTCGCAATTCGATCACGAGTACAACGAGGAAGTCAAACGAATCGAGAAGAAACGCAACCAGGGCGGCAAGGTCTCCATTTCGTTGGTCAACTTCCTTCGAGACGGTGACATGGAAATTCCATCGGAAGACGAGTTCGATGAAGACTACGAGGAAAATAAGCGCGATTGGGACCGCTTCGACACAAACCAAAAGCTGTTCGAAACAATTCCGAGGTCTGGCTTCAAAATCGACAAGGAAGGCACGATGATCACAAAACACGACGATACAATCTGCGGGGTCCGAAATGCCTGCAAGGTAATGTCTTTCCCACCTTCGTTCCCCACAGGCGATGCAGCTAGTTTTGAGATGAAACTGACCAACAAGGTGTTCAATCAACTGAAGACATACTCGAGAAAGAAGCCGAAAATGAACGATCGAAAGGACATCCGGGGAACTGCCGAAATGGGAATCGATGGGCCGACACGTTTGTTGCTGTACAAGCTGATTAGTAATCAGATTCTGGAACAGATCAACGGAGTCATATCGACGGGCAAGGAGGCTGTTATAGTGCATGCGTCACCAGACTCTAGCTACACGGGAGAGCTGCTTTTGCCCAAGGAAATCGCCATCAAGATATTCAAGACAACTTTGAATGAGTTTAAACAACGTGATCGCTACATTAAGGACGACTACCGTTTTAAGGATCGCTTCAGCAAGACCAACAACCGCGTCCTCATCAGTATGTGGGCCGAGAAGGAGATGCGAAACATGATCCGAATGCGTGACGCAGGAATTAACTGTCCCGATGTGGTCATTCTAAAGAAACACGTCCTGGTTATGTCCTTCATTGGCGACAATCACAACGCAGCGCCCAAATTAAAACACGCCCGTCTGTCCGATGCTGAACTTAGCCTTGCCTACGAGGAGATTGTCCAAATGATGCACAGGATGTTTAACGTTGCGAACTTGGTTCATGCCGACTTATCCGAGTACAACATTCTGTGGCACGACGACAAGTGCTGGTTTATTGACGTGGCTCAATCGATTGAGCCAGAACACCCAAGTGCACTCGAGTTCCTGATGCGGGATTGCGACAATATTATAGCCGTAAGTGAACTTGATAAATCTGTCGAATTTGAAGACTTACCTTTTTGAATTCCTTGCAGTTCTTTAAAAAACGACGACTGCCAAATATTTACACTAAAGAGCAACTCTTTGAGTACATTACCTCCACTAGTGTTGACAAATACAATGCTGCCATGTTGGAACGTATCCACAGTCGAGGAGCATCTATAAAAGAGGCTTCGGCCATTAATCAAGAACAGGTGCCGGATGAGTTTAAACCGCTGCAATATCCATTCGACATGGCTTGGGAGAAGTCCCAGGAAGATAGGAGAGCAATGCGGGAAAAGGAGTATGCAGAACGTCCTGTTGTGGAGCTCACAGATGCCCTTACTGTACTTAGTGTAAGTTGTGGAGAAGAGGAAGCTTCAGCGGATGTCCAAACAAGCACGTCAACAATATCCCAAAATACGAAATAATTTTTTGTTGTTTTTTGAACAAAGAGGTGTTTATAGAAAAAGAAAAACGAGATCGATTGTGTGTGTACTAAATCGATTTAAAACCAAACACACATAGATTTACATAGAGTAGTGCAATCAGGACTGAAATAAACCGTAGCTATGTTGAAGGGATTGATTAAAGTTGGCCTCAACGTCCACCAATGGAGGCTCCAGAAATTTGAAATAAATTTTATCGAATATTCCTATGCAAGTAGGCAAAAGCCATTTGAATTGTTAACTTCTTTTCAAGGATTTCTAAAAGTTTAACTTCATTTCAAGGATATCTATAAGTTTGATACAGGATAACTAACTAGACAGCGCGGCGGCCGGCGTGCTGATAAAGGGTGTATCGCCACAAAACCAGCTGATCTCGACAGATAACCTATTGCAAGTGTCGCAAATCAACCAGAAAATATAAACAGTCGATAATTAGGCAACAACTTGACAAAATATTAACAACACATATAAACTCCAAACTTTTAAAAATGAAGTAAATAAATATCTCCTCCCATCTCGGGGCACTGATTCAGTGTTATAGGTTCGCCTTTCCTGAGAAGAATTTAAAAAGAAAAAACGAGTACGGTAAGCAGAATTCGCTGCAGATCCCCGGAATTTGGAAGGTCGCTCGGATTATTCCGCTAAACAAGCCGAGAAAACCGTCTGATCAAGGCAAATCCTACCGGCCCACCTCATTACTCTCCCCGGTTGCCAAGGCTCTCGAAGCATTACTCCTACCCGACCATCTGACGCTTGCACCACACCAACATGGCTTCCGTAAAATGCATAGCACCACCACAGCTCTTAATGAGATCGCATCGCAAATTGCTAACCGACTCAACCAAAGACAACCTTGCCACAGGACTGTCGCTGTTGTCTTGGATCTCTCCAAAGCGTTTGACACCGTTGATCACGCCACACTCCTACACGACATCCTGGAGTGCTCTCTGCCCAACACCTTGGATAGCCAACTACCTTGATGACCGCCAATCCTTCGTCGAGTTTCGCGACGTCAAATCACAACACAGAAGGGTCAAACAAGAAGTACCACAAGGAGGCGTTCTCTCGCCACTCCTCTTCAACTTATACATCTCCAAACTACCCTTGCCGCCACACGGAATAAATATTGTTACATATGCGGACGACTGCACCATTCTCACCACTGGTCCCAACGTATCCAGACTATGCACAGAGCTGAACCACTTTTCTCCCGGTTCTGGAAAAATTTTTCACTGACCGCAACCTCCAACTGTCGGCCGAAAAATCATCAGCTACTCTTTTTACAACCTGGACAAGGGAAGTTGAGCTAGCTCTGGAGATCAACTTCACAGGTCGTCTCATCCCTACCACAAATCATCCGAAACTTTTTGGCGTCACCTTTGACAGCATGCTGACTTTTTCCACCCAACGTCAGGAACCGCCTCAGAACTCGGAACAATATTCTCAAATCCATAGCTGGCAGCTCCTGGGAGATGGAGAAACAGACCCTACTCGCAACCTACAAGGCCATTGGACGCTCCGTGCTAAACTATGCCGCTCCAATTTGGACAGCAGAACTTAGCGACACAAACTGGCGGCATCTTCAGTCCTGCCAAAATGCAGCAATGAGGACTATCGCTGGATGTCACCTGATGTCGCATCAAGATCACCTCCACACCGAGATGAAGCTGTTGCCAGTAAGAGACCACAACACCATGCTCTCTAAACAGTTTCTTCTAGCGTGCCAACTCCACGACCACCCCAACCACGAAACCACAACCACCTCGTGCCATACATAAGGGACTACTAACATACAAAAATCCGTTCGTACGCGGAGCACCCAGACTTCAACATGCAAACCTACAAGGTATCTTTATTGAGCATACACCGTTCCACTGGACACAGCTTTCGCCCCAACATAGTGCTCGGAGGTCGGCCACCACCCATTGCCGATGAGGAGCGCAGTCTACCGCGCCGGACAAGGACTACCTTGGCCCAGTTACGCTCCGGTTGGTGCCGCACCTTGAACAATTACATGAACCGCCTCGACCCGTCTATCGCAGACATTTGCCCTGACTGCGGTAATGGTCCACATGACACCAGGCACCTGTTCAACTGTGCAGCAAATCCAACCAACCTCTAGACGACTGCACTCTGGCTGCAACCCACCGACGTGGCCACATTCCTTGGTCTACAAACAGCATCTTTGGAGTAGCTGCTACAACAACAACTAATTTTATCCTTCTTTTATACAAAGCAGCAGCAGTTTGCGGTCAACTTGATTAAATGCTTAGCTGTGCTGTATTAGAAGGCAGCTAAAATGGGAACTCATCCGGCATAATTTCATTTTACAACAGATCAGTCCTGTCGTTTGCCTCTGGCTCCCATTTATAGCTATTTAAGTGAATGACTTTCAAAATGCAGATAAAACTATCTAACGGTTAAAAAAAGCCAACATTATTTTAAACTTTTTTTTATTTACCTTAGCTTATCACAATTCCCACACGATTACCACGTGATACATTCCTTATAAATTCACCAGTTCTCGTGGTGGCGGCGAAAATGGAATCTTGCCCAATTCGAAAGTGTTTGCCTTGAATGCCTCGATCTCTTCGGGAGTCAAGTTTTCCATTTTGCTGTAAGTTCGTTCGCCTCCAATGGCAGGTTGTTGCTGCGGCTGCTGTTGGGGATATCCGGCAGCAGCTTGGGAAAAAATATTCGGTTGTTGTTGTTGCTGTTGTGGTTGAGCCCCGAATGGTGAAGTTGCAGCTGCAGCCGCAAATATACCCGACGGCGCTTGTTGCTGCTGCTGTGGTTGAGGCTGATATTGCTGTTGCTGTTGTGGTTGCATTTGTGAGGCAAAAATGTTGCCCGTATTTGGTTGCTGTGGCTGTTGTTGCATTTGCTGCTGTTGCTGCGTTTGTCCAAAGAATCCTTTCTGTTGTTGTGGCTGTTGCTGCACAGTACCAAAGGGCGACTGCTGAGTCATTTGAGCTCCAAAAGCTGGGGGAGCTTGTTGCGTTGGTGATGTAAACATTCCAAACGCCGGCGGTTGGGTTTGCTGAGCTGCTTGAGCAAATATGTTTCCTCCGCCAACTGCGGGCTGTTGAGTCTGCTGAGCAGCCTGCGCAAAGATATTACCAGCGCTGGGCTGTTGGCCAAATACCGAAGCATTATTTGCAATCCCAAATGGCTGGGGTTTAGTTTGCTGAAGTGCCTGTTGCTGGGCCCCGCCAAAGATTGAGCCCCCACCGATTGGAGTTTGCGGGGACGCTTGAGCAAAAATATTTCCGCCAAATGCATTCCCTTGTTGCGGTTGTTGTGGTGTTGCAGGGCCAAAGAGCCCAGCATTTTGCTGCTGTTGTGGTTGCTGTTGGCCAGCAAAACTACTGAAAGCGCTTTGCCCGATTACAGACTTTTGTGCGCCGCCAAAAATTCCCCCACCGGGTGTGGCATTACTACCACCAAATGGAGATCCCGCAGCTCCCGTAAATATGCTTCCTTGGGTGGCAGCAGGCGTCCCAAAAAGATTTGTATTTTGCTGGGGATTTGTCGCCGCGCCCAAACCAAAAGGATTCACATTTTGTTGGTTGCCTACTTTCAGCGGTTCTGGGGTATTGTACAAATTTAGCACAATGTCCATCACCTCTTTGTTTAGGGACAGTAGCATTTTCATTTTATTTTTAGCTTCAATTACCTCCTTGGTGAACTGCTGATTGAAGTTTTCAAAGAAATTCTGCTTCTTGGCGCCATAGCACAGCATGCGGATTTCCTCAAAAGATTGGTCTTCGATGAAGTTCGGGATTGATGGCTTTTCCTTAAATGGTCCAAAGCATGAAAGGGGCCACTGGTTGCCGTTAACTGCGGATTCCACATCGGATTTGAGGAGTTGCCTTATAGGAGAAACGTAATTAGGGCCGACAAAGATTAGAAAATTAGGCTTACTTCACGTCTAGATGTTCGTTGACACATTTTGGGCCAAATCGGCAATTTCCACTTAAGAAGTATTTACAAATAACCATAGTCTTTTAAAATTAAAAATAAATCAGGAATTTCACAAGGGACGATGTACAAAAATAAACAAGGGTGACAACTGAGTCGAATGTCAAGTGAAATGTCATGAAGTGTAGTCTTGTTTCTTTCAGCAACTGCGGGACGGATTCGGCCTTTCGGCATGGGCTGTGATATGCAATTGGGAGTTTTAAATTATTAAAAAAAATAAATCCAAAAGTATTTTTATTGTTTATTTTTCATTACTAATATTACTTTTTGAAACCAGGCACTAGATTTCGTAGCCATTTATGATTAAAACAAAGCAATATTTGAACATAGTTGTTATCTCCTATAATATATATTTTTAAAACTTTTGAATGCCTCCCTGAAATTTAAACCGTTTTTTTCTTTCAAGTAAAATTTATAGCTGAGAACAAAGAGAGAATAAGGCCAGAGACACACGGTGACAGAAAAAAACGCGAATAAGAGTTTATATTGTAGAGAACACACGATTGCAGCTGCGGAAATCAGTCACGAGATTCGATTTGCGACAATTTTCCGCTTTGCAAAACTTTCAAACCGCACGACAAAAAATTTAATTTTTCTTTTTGTCAAGGATGACAGAAGAAAGTGCGAATAAGAGTTTATATTGTAGAAAGCACACGATTGCAGCTGCGGCAATTAGACACGGGATTCGATTTGCGACAATTTTCCGCTTTGCAACACTTTCAAACCGCACGACAAAAAATTTAATTTTTCTTTTTGTCAACGATGAAAATTACAATTTTCACCACAATTCACAAGAACCGCACAGAAAATTATTGTTTGTGTACTTTGTTTACCACAAAAAGCTTTCAAACTCCTTTTTTTCTACTATGAAAACTAAATTTTCATCAAAACTGACGGGAGCCGCACGGAAAATTTATATTCGTGTGTTGAGTATGCTTGCTGCAGAAAATCGCGCTGTTGTTTTGTCGCGCGTTTTTTTGTCGCCGTGTGTGTAAAAGACTTTTAGTGCAATTTCGCTCCAAAAATACTTACTGAAATTTTAACAGTTTATATAACAGCTCCAGCTGTTTTTATATAACAGCTCCAAAAATACTTATTGAAATTTTAGCAGTTTATATAACAGTCAGAGCCAAACTTTCGAAAATGATCTACTCCAATACGATGTTTCCATCAGAAATAGTACGAGGATTAGCGGAAGTCGATTAATAATAAATCCCAAAGTGGTTCCACCAAACAAACATAGAATAAATTTGACATGATAACTCTTTTTCTGTCATTATTTTGCCTCTCAAAAGATAGTGGCGATGTCTTTTTGCAGGTGCGAAAATAGATTTCCGTTATACACATCCCAATAGTTGAAAGTGGTTCGTGAAAAGGATAAATGAGATTTATGAGGCGATTTATTTTTAATCGCTTGCCGAGGGTATTTAAATTTGTATAGCTAATCGCGTAATATGAAGAGGATTTAATGAAGATTTTTATTGTTCGTGGATTAGTGTCCGGTGAAAACATGGTAAAATGGTTTTTTCCTAATTCCTCAGATCCGTTGTTTCTTGACAGCGTGTATCTAAGGTATGATACTTTAAATTTTGTCCTCGTATTCAATGACCTCAACGGATCTGAAAGCCACTACTGCTAGCACCCCATTGTATACATTAGTAATAGATTTAAATTTAAAGATTTCAGCTGTCAGTGCAATAAGCAAAGCCGATCTTCTCGCAGTGCATTTTGCTACCAGCTCCACACTACCTGTACTTGAGCGCTTGAAATGTACTATAAACCAATTTAATTTTTCGACTATTACAGTTAAAAAAGTACTTAAGGATCGCAACATTCACAAATCCGCTGGTCCAGAAGGTTACATTCAGGCCTCTTTCCTCTTTCCTTTGCAGTACCCGGAATAATTTTCCCCTAAATATCACGAAATGCCACTTTACATCTTCTCGGTAGCATCCCTTTTTTATGACTATTTCCTTGGAAATGTCTTTTTAAAAGTTTAAAACTTAGAAGACATTCCGCTAATCACAAAGATGCTTTCTATTGGATCTTGGGATTCGTGGGAAATGCCAGCGTCACTTTGTTTTGAGAGCCAAAATAACGATAAAAGACTGTTTCTCTCAATTAATGTTATGTTTGGTAGGTGCAAGTACTTCGAGATTTATTTTTTATCTTCTTTCACTTACGCTGTGGCTCCACTGTCAATGCCCAATGCAATGGAAATGAACATGGCAATTGCAATGAAAAAATAACTGCCAATTAGATTTTCAATCATTTTCAATGTGTGCATTTGATTGCCTACAAATACAAGTTTAAAACGAAAAAGAAAATAATAAATGTTTTGAAATTTTCTATGTCTACGTTGGTTTCGGATTTGAAATTTATATTTTTATTTGTATAGAAGCTGAAGCCGAAAATATTAAATTTAAGTTCTAAATGTAATTTTCAAACTTATTGCTACGTAGATTTATGGCAATGAGTGCTCTTCAAATGGAAATCAATCATTGATGGTCAATTAAAAATCAATATTGCAAATCTAATTTCTAAAGCGTCTACACTAGTTATTAAACAGTCAATGGAAATATTGCTTTGCCTGGGTTGTCTCCATTTTATGCCAGGGGGAAACCTAGTAAAAGATCCACTTGATTGCATAATTTACTTGGCCAATTCACCATATTTTGTGAAACTTAGCCAAGAAATCGAACAAAACATATTTAAATATAACAAGGCTCGACTGATAATGTGGGCTCAAGAGAGAATAAAAGCTGGGCTGTGGCCCATGAGTATCTGTTACTGTATTTCGCAGTTCAGCCTACAGGAACACGTATATAGCAACACAATGCGTTAATGGCTGTCTCTGATTTTAAGTGAAAAATGAGGCGAGACACGCCGACAAACACAGACACTCATTGTGACCGGCTTTTAAGGGTTCGGTTAAGATAGAGAACTTTGCACAACTTAAAAAACTCTAAAGGTCGCTTAAGGGCCTAATCATAGCTATCATCTGATTGCATCATTGAAAAATTTGTTTTCATGTTTTTAGATGTTAGAGCAAACAGTGTTGGCTGTTATTGGTATCAAAATGAAGCTTATGAGTAGCAACATTTTTTTCGTAACAAAAATACATAAATTGTGTTACAACTTTTATGTAAACTCGCTTTTACTATTTCACTGACAGAAATCGATTTCGAGGAACAGCTGATTTTGATTTGTGTTTTTGCGACAAAATCGCTCCACTGAAAAGCATTCCATTCTATTTCTATTCTCAACTGTCAGTTTTCCTTTGTCTGATCAACTCCAACCTCAAATGCCTGTAGCTGTTTGTTGACACTGACAGAAATTTTCAATGATTGCTACAGAGCTTTTAATTGTTTGACGTCTACTGAAATTATTGAGTTCGGGATGCCAAACAAAGTTCCTTTTTATATGGAAAACGAACAAAAATTACACATAAACGTAAATAACTTTAACTTTGCATTTAAAAAATGCAACCCTGTGTTTTGATCACAAATTACTTAATAACTAGATATTCAACTAAAGCGTCCCTTTCCCCCCAAAACCCATTTGTTTATTTGTTGTTGTTGTTTTGAGTTCCGTGTCGGTGAATACGTGTGAGAAAAGTAAACAAAAATTTGAGAGCCCGCCAAAATAGTGAGGTGAATTTCACACTGACAATTGAAAAATTTAAATACATATCTTAAAAAAGTCATAAAAGATAACACACAAGTCATTAAAGTCAAAATGACAATTCTGTTTTAATTTTGCCCACACTTGGGGTGAGCCTACATTGAGACTACAAAATCGTAAAATTTAGTTCATTTGAATGTGCCTGGAAATACTGGAATGTTTATGACGTAATTGGATATTTTTTACGAATTTGGTCTTTATTTTCAATATAGTTCGGGTCACAAATTACTTAATAACTAAATATTCAACTTGTGCGTCCCCTTTCCCCCAAAACCTATTTGTTAATTTGTTGTTTATGCTTTTCGGTTTTGTGACGGTGAATGCGTGTGAGACGCTTATTATTATTATTACGCAGTTGGGCTTTTCTTTTCTCCAGAATCGTTCATGTGTTATTGATGTTCAGTTTTTAATTATGTAGGAATGCAGAAAATATTAGTTATTCAGCAAAACAAGAGCAACAGTTAGGAAACAATCGAGAAAACTTCCATTTTAGGAAAAGGCTTATGATTTTTACTTGCGTAAAATATTAAGCGTTCCCAAATTTAAGAAAAATGAAGAAGTTTAGTAGCATTAAATCACAAATTACTTAATAACTAGATGTTCAACTAAAGCGTCCCTTTCCCCCCAAAACCCATTTGTTTATTTGTTGTTGTTGTTTTGAGTTCCGTGTCGGTGAATACGTGTGAGAAAAGTAAACAAAAATTTGAGAGCCCGCCAAAGTAGCGAGGTGAATTTCACACTGACATTTGAAAAATTTAAGTACATATCTTAAAAAAGTCATAAAAGATAACACACAAGTCATTAAAGTCAAAATGACAATTCTGTTAAAATTTTGCCCACACTTGGGGTGAGCCTACATTGAGACTACAAAATCGTAAAATTTAGTTCATTTGAATGTGCCTGGAAATACTGGAATGTTTATGACGTAATTGGATATTTTTACGAATTTGGTCTGTTTTTCAATATAGTTCGGGTCACAAATTACTTAATAACTAAATATTCAACTTGTACGTCCCCTTTCCCCCAAAACCTATTTGCTTATTTGTTGTTTATGCTTTTCGGTTTTGTGACGGTGAATGCGTGTGAGACGCTTATTATTATTATTACGCAGTTGGCTTTTCTTTTCTCCAGAATCGTTCATGTGTTATTGATGTTCAGTTTTTAATTATGTAGGAATGCAGAAAATATTAGTTATTCAGCAAAACAAGAGCAACAATTAGGAAACAATCGAGAAAACTTCCATTTTAGGAAAAGCCTTATGATTTTTACTTGCGTAAAATATTAAGCGTTCCCAAATTTAAGAAAAGTTAAGAAGTTTAGAAGCATTAAATATAGCTTTCATTGGATTGCATCACTGAAACTTTTTTTTACTTGTGATTAAATTTGTTTGTTTAATGAATGCTTCTTTTGGTGTCAATCTCTATTGTTACCTACAAAAATATACATAAACATTTTTCTTTCGACTACTTTGCTATTTCACTGACAGATATCAATTTCAATGTGCTACTGATTTTTTTTACGAAATGGTTGCCAATAATAAAAGTGCCTTTGAACCTTTCTAATGACTTTTACTTTTTAATATACTGACGATTGATTTCGTCAAAACATGTAGAAAACATTTTATTGGTACTTAACCGTAAATTTTGCTTTTTAAAGCTTTAATCCGTTAACATAAAACACAAACTTATCAGAGGCACAGGCATTAAAGGCAGTAAAGAATTAGTTTCATTTGCGCTTTTTGTGTTTTGTTTTTAACTATATATGAAAATATTTAGAAGGCATTTGAAATACATAATGTATAACTGGAATACAATTAAGATAAAAATGATTTTAAGGTCTCTAGCAAAACAACATTAATGTAACACGACCCATTATGTGGCGACTTCCAGATATTGGAATTCGTTACAATTTTTGTCCGGTAGACGGAGCAAAAAGCTGATTCCGCCATGTTTTCGTGGTGAATCACTTGAACTTCGTGGTGAATCTCTTCAAGTATGGAATACATTGACAAAATGTGAGAGTATGCGTGGATTTCCAGGCATTACCAAGGCAACAGCTTGTAGGCCCCCCGGCTTTCCAGTCTAGTTGAATATCTAATTCATTAAGTAATTTGTGGTTTTGATGAACGGGAAAGTTGTAGACTTGATCGGCCTTCCTAGGTTATCCTAAAAATATTTTCATTATATAACACGGAAAGGATAATAAAAGTGTTGTTTGTGTTGTAGAAACAGTGTATACGACCACAAAAGGGTACACGGATTCAGGAAGATCACATCTTCGGAACACTTTTTCGATACTTTCCACTTATTTTATTAAAATAATTTTTGGTCAATCTAAAGAACGAAATAAGCACAATAACTTCTTTCCTTATCGGCACACTCTAGGTTGAGTAGTTTATTAATAATTCGCACTTCTACAGAAACTATTGATTTTTTTCATATAAAAACGCGATTTGCTTGGCATCCCGCGGTTGAAAAATGTAAAAGTTGGATGAATGGTCTGTCAGAAAACTGAAGACATTGTTCCACTGATTTATTCCAATGATGCTATCCGATGATAGCTATGATTAGACTCTAAGTCCATCATTTTGAAATACTGGAAAATGTAGATAGGCACCTACTGCAGAAATAGAAAGTACGAAATGTTGAACATTGGTTTTATTTTTAAACTTGGTTGAATTGTTGAAATGGCGCAAACAGTTGACCTCAAAGGTTAAAGTTAGGTTATAACGGGTGATTTTTTAGCTGGTTTGGTTTTGGCAACACTGGTTTTGACAGCTGACGTGTGTTTAGTACCTTGTGTCACTGTCAAACAGCTTCAGTTTGGTTTGCAATTTAACCATGGATCGTCTTACAAATGAACAACGCTTGCAAATTATTGAATTTTACTATCAAAATTCGTGCTCGGTTCGAAATGTTCATCGCGCGCTGCTTCCATTTTATGGTCGGCATTCTCGACCTTCTGAGCAGTCTATTCGGAAGATTGTGACCAAATTTCGCACCAAATTTACTTTGTTGGACATTAAACCACCAACACGTTTACGTACTGTGCGTAGTGAAGAAAATATTGCGGCCGTATCAGCTAGTGTGACAGAAGACCGCGAAATGTCGATTCGGCGCCGTTCCCAGCAGTTAGGCCTTTGTTACAGCACTACGTGGAAAATTTTGCGGAAGGATTTGGGCGTAAAGCCTTTTAAGATACAGCTGGTGCAAGAACTAAAGCCAGCCGACCTACGACAACGCCGAATTTTTGGTGAATAGGCTCTTGGAAAGCTGGCCGAGGATCCGCTTTTTTATCGAAAAATTGTGTTCAGCGATGAGGCTCATTTTTGGTTGAATGGGTACGTAAATAAGCAAAATTGCCGCATTTGGAGTGAAGATCAGCCAGAAGCATTGCAACAGCTACCAATGCATCCCGAAAAAGCCACTGTTTGGTGCGGTTTATGGGCCGGCGGCATTATTGGGCCATATTTCTTCAAAGATGATGCGAATCGCAGCGTTACTGTCAATGGTGAACGCTACCGAGCGATGATAACAAACTTTTTTTTGCCCGAAATGGAAGTTCTTGACTTGCATGATATGTGGTTTCAACAAGACGGTGCCACATGCCACACAGCACGCGAAACAATGGCGCAATTGCGAGGCGAGTTTGGTGAACAGTTAATTTCACGTTTCGGGCCGGTCAATTGGCCGCCTAGATCGTGCGATTTGACACCATTAGATTATTTTTTGTGGGGGTATGTCAAGGCTAATGTCTATAGGGACAAGCCCGCTTCGATTGACGCACTGGAAGCCAACATCCATGCATTTATTCGTGAGATACCGGCCGATATGTGTGAAAGAGTATGCCAAAATTGGACTCAGCGGATGGGCTACCTGAGACGCAGCCGCGGTCAACATTTGCATGAAATTATCTTTAAACATTAAATTGCAAGGTTCAAACTATCGATTCAAACAAATATTTCATTAATTTTTTCGAATTTTTTGTGTTTTTTTTTTAAAAAAAAGTTCTCCACCTCTTAAAAAATCACCCGTTATGTTGAATTTCCGTGCAGTATACCTGAATGTATAAGCTTGATATATAGTTCTTCGTCATAATGTCACTTGTCATGAAAACAAACTTGTCCATCTTGTTTGCTCCTTAGTCCAATCACTTGTAAGCTACAAGTTCACCGTTTCAGACTAAGACAACGTATTTCGCCGGTGGGCGAGATGGTTGAACGAATAACTCTAATGTTTTTTTTTACCACTGTTTAACAATTTCTATCGAATTTTCGAATTTATGCATAGTAAATTTCCCATTTTTCCTCATTTGCGTTCTCCGACGTTGCAGTTTTCTCAGCAACCAACGCAACATGGATTCACTAAACTGGCGCCCAACATGGGGCTTCCTGGTTTTTCCTACTGTTAATTTTGTTTGCGTTAGTTTACAAGTTAAACGACATTTGTGTCTCTCAGCCGGGTAAAACATTTTACCATTTTAAGTAGTAGAAACTGGAGCAGCTTGTTCAGTTGGTGTTAATGTCATTTTTTGGATAATCCGAGAGCACAATGAATTAAACGTTCAGCTGTTTTTAAGCTGTTTCTTAGTTATCGCACGTATGTATGTGCTCTTTCAAGCGGGTGACAATACTTCTCCGTGGTTTTCCCCCATAACAGGACCCACAGCGACAAGGGACAGCATAGACGCCCGGGATTGGGGGAGTTGTCCTTTGGCTGTCTAAGGTGCTGACCTTTTTTGGTGGTAAAAATATGCTTTTTCACCATATTTTACAGATGGGACAGATTTACAAGTCCAGGCCCAGGGTGTCACCTACTCTAGGTCTTCCCGATTACAAAAAGAACTACTTACGTCTTGAAAAAAAGTTTATTGACAAGAGGGTTAAGGTGAAAGAATTAGAATGTTTCGAGTTCTTTAAACCTAACGAAACAAGCTTCCATTAAAGTAGGAACTGAAAAATAAAGAGAAATGCAAAAAACTCGCCTTAACAAAATACCTTTCGTAATAAAAGAAGTTTTAAGCCCCCAGTTTCCAAAGCTAGCAATTCATTTTTTCTCTCTCGGCGTCCAGTTTTTTCATATAGACGTGGCAATGGTCACTTCTTGCATCATGATTAACGTCTACTCTCAGACGCATTTCCTATTAGCCTTTGTGCAATTGGTGCATCTGAGCTGACGGTGATGCATGTAATCTCTTTTCTACACGCTTTAGCAAGGTGATTAAAGCCCCAGCAGTTGAAGCATCTGTTCACATTCAAGTACTCCTGAACCTGGCATTTTTTCCATCCAATGTTAAAGTAAGGTTCGTCTTCTGCCAGAAGGGCTTCATACAATGGTCTATCCACTTCGACTATTGCCGTGTATTGGTTGTGACTTGTCATGGAGCAGTTAACAAGGGTCATTTCGTTGTCCAGCTTGTTTTGCTTCCTTATAATTTCGACCAAATCATCCTCGTCGATATCGTTTTCGATTTCGGTAATTCTGATTGTGGGCTTCGGAAGGTCCAGAATTTCCAAATTATACTTGTCAGCAAAAAGTCGTTCCACTTCAGTTTGAAATATGACAACAGACTCCTCGTTTTTGCAGTGGACAACAATGGAACCGTTTGCACTTTTCTGCACGCTGTTCACTTGTATGGACAACTCGGTGGGGTCTATAGTGCTTTTGATATCTTGCAGGGTTTTTTCGCTATTCTGCTTTCGTTTTGGTTTGATGACAAGTGAAGTATTACTCCTTGGGGCAGGTTGTGAACTGGAGCATTCATAGGGCTCTTTATCCCCGCCTGGGTTATCAGCACAGTTTGATATCTTTGCAGGAGTGACTGAGGATATCGGATTTCCTTTTTGCAATTTGGCTGTGGCTAAGAATGTATTCATTGACTCCAACATACTGTCCAATTTTGAACATATAGCCTTAAGGTAGCATTCCTTACTCTCAACTTCTGACAACGGTTCGGGATTGGGTGAAGAGTGCTGCTCAAAATGCCCGAACGTCGTTTTATTGAGTTGCTGATTTTGTGCTCTTTGGTTGTTAGGCCTACGAATATGCTGTGGCGGTGGTGGTTTTAATTGAGAAATAGCTAATCCTGATCCCAGAATATTTCCCCCGGACTTCGAAGGAAAACTTCTTGAAACACCAATGGGCTCCGAGGAGTAAACAGTAAATCCCGGCCAGGTAATCGATTTTTTTGGCTTGCCGGTAGCACCTCCTTGAGACTTGGAAGCTGCCGGCGTTGAATTAGACTCTGTCCAAGCATCAATATCAAATGGGTTCCTCTTTCCGTTGCCAGGATAGTCAATATTTGGGGTTTCATAGTCAACCAAGTCTATTAAGGTATCCATAATATCATCGTCCATTTCGACAAGTGATTCAATTTTCTGATGGGCATCAGCTAGGATTTCGTTGTACTGCAGGCAGCTCTGCATGATAGTCAGATTTCCAGCACCGTAGTACATCACGCGAACTTCCTCGAACGACAGATCTTCTATGTAATTGGGTAATGAGGGTTTTTCTGGAAATGGGCCGAAGCAAGAAATTGGCCACTGATTCCCATGAAGCACCGGTTCCATTTCATTTCTAACGAATTCTCTATTGAGATGGCAGAACAAGATATTAGATATCAAATAACTATTTTGATTATGGTTTTGGAACTCACCTTACATCTAAATGATCGTCATGGCAGTCTTCGTAATAAGGACAGAAATTTCCGGACAAGTAATATCTACAGAGAACCATATTTTTTTTAAGGTATTGAAAGAAAAACAAATAACCAAATAAAAAAAATACAAATTGCAAACAAGTGAAGTGCACAAAACACACAAAAATCAGCTCTGTTTCCTTCAAAGATTTGCTTATGCGAATGCCTGTAGTAGATTTGACACTTGTTGCAGGCAACCAGAGATGAGCCTTTTAAAGAAAAGTTAACTGGGAGGCTCGTCATTGGATTTTAAGCTGATTTACAGGTTGTTTCAGTTTATGTGTGACAAAAAGCTAGGGCGTATGGCTTGTTTTGCGTTATTTTTTTTTTTCTCAAAAAGTAAAAGACATGTGAGCATGCGGTTTTCTGTTTTTAATAACTTATTTATAAGAGCATTAAATTTGGAATAAAAAATTTAACTTAATAACATAAAAGTTAGAAAAAATTAACATCGAATTTATTTTTCCATTTTTTTTTTTCCAAAATTTTGAGTGTAGAGAATAATTTTTCAAAAACTGTACACGAATTGACCCTTTCACACTGCGAAAATAATCTAGATTTTGTTGACTTTTCGACAACAAAAGTCAACTTGTTTTTTACTTATTTGAAGCTGTTTAACTTGTGACAATAGTGAAAAATTGGACAGTTTGTGTTCAACGTATCGAAAAGTCAACAAAATCTAGATTATTTTCGCAGTGTGAAAGGGTCAATTCGATTTTAAAATCGAATCGCTCAGAATCTAGATTCTGGCTTCGGTGTGAAAACGGTATTAAATTCACTCGCACGCGCACTTGACTAATTCATACGAATTTTGAATTATCTTATTAATCTAAGCACGCGGTGCTAAAATTGACTCAGAATGAAGTCTCCACTCCATACATCATGTCAAATCGGTGTCAAATTATAGTGTCAATTTTGAGTCAATTTGAAGTTTAGTGCTGTTCCTAGATTGAAAAATTGTTAATAGCGTTCTTTGGTGTCTATTGGGCTTCAAAAATCGGACTCCATTTTGACACCATTTTTCGGTGTTAGTTTTGTTTCATTAATTAACTCAATTTTGACACCTTTTTTTTGTGTTAGTGTGGTTTCAAAATTCCAACTCACTTTTGACTTTGCTTTGTGAAATGGTCCCTTCTTAATTTGTTTTTTGGAAGGACATTCTCAGATATGCAATGGCACCACTGCACATATAAAGCATTCTCAGTTCTGTGGAACATGCGAATTAAGGAAAAACCCTACACTTTACTTTGCATGGCAAGAACCACAAAACTCAAAGAGACACTTAATTAAACTCTGGGTTTGTCATACAACAATTGATTGGAAAAGACTGCGAAACAAACATGAAATTCTAGGTAAAAATTAATGCGTAGATGTACAATGACTGATGCCGATGAGTATTCGTGGTAGGATATGTGTGTGAGTGTGAGCATAGTGAACATGAAAAAAAAACTCATTTTTTGAGAGATAACAGTTAAAAACAAGTCCAATCGGTTCAAGATAAATGGAATCGGAACTTTGTCAAGAGAGAATGTGTGTGATGTGAGCATGTTGAACACTACGAAAGAAACCTCGTTTGTGGAGAGTTATTGGAGTTAGAAACAAGAGAAATCGGATTCAGAAAAATTGACTCGGAATTTTGCTTATAGGGCCCATACACTACACATGCCTGCACAAACACAAAAATGCGCAAACACTCTTTCCCCACACACTACGCATGCAAACTGTACAATATTCAGTCGTGTGTTCACCGCTGAACAGAACACTTTTAAAAATGTCAAGCTCCGACACAAAATTCGACGCAAAAGAAAAAAAAAAATTCAACAAGAAACGAAATTTCAATATTATCTTGTCTCCAGACGTCCGCTTCTGTCAGAATCATCCCTCGACTGAGTAAATGTAGCACACACACCACACATACTTGCATGCACAAACAAGAAAATATCAAAATTTTTTGATATCGCTCATACCGCTTGCACAAACACACAGTTCACACCATACACTGTCAGTTTGCATGCGCAAGCACTGTATGCGCATGCAGGTATGTATGGTGTATGGGGCCTATTAGAGGGTAATGATTGTGCACGTAAAACGCGCCATCAAATCGGGCGCACTCATGTTCATCGTGCGCTGCTTCCATTTTATGGTCGGCATTCTCGACCTTCTGAGCAGTCTATTCGGAAGATTGTGACCAATTTTCGCAATTGGCCGCCTAGATCGTGCGATTTGACAAAATTAGATTATTTTTCGTGGGGGTATGTCAAGGCTAATGTCTATAGGGACAAGCCCGCTTCGATTGACGCACTGGAAGCCAACATCCATGCATTCATTCGTGAGATACCGGCCGATATGTGTGAAAGAGTATGCCAAAATTGGACTCAGCGGATGGGCTACCTGAGACGCAGCCGCGGTCAACATTTGCATGAAATTATCTTTAAACATAATTCAAGGTTCAAACTATCGATTCAAATAAATATTTCATCAATTTTTTCGAATTTTTTGTGTTTTTTTTTTTAAAAAAGTTCTCAACCTCTTAAAAAATCACCCGTTATATCTTTCCAATATATGAATGAGGAGACATCAAAGTAATATTTCACTTTAATTTTCAGTGTATCCACCGGGCACTAATCCACGATTAATATAAATCTTTATTAAATCCTCTACAAATCAGCCGATTAACCAAACAAATTTAAATCCTCTCGGCAAGCGATTAAGAATAAATCCCCTCATAAATCCCATTCACCCCTTTCACAAACTTATTTTGTGCACCTTTCTTACAGTTTGGGAATCAAAAAAGGAAATTGAAACTGTCCCTGTACGTCAGATCTGTCACAAGTACCTTTTCTATTGTGGTTTTTACAGTCATAATCATCATCATTTTCGGACGCCGCTTATCATTTAAGCGGAGCGAGGGTGGCTAAATGGTCCTTCCATCTTTCTCGATCCTCCGCCACCAACTCAAGAGACTCCGGCGCAATCCCCAGGCGGGACTCAAAGAGGCTCTTAACCTGATCCCACCAACTGTTTCTTGGCCTACCAGGGGGGCGACGCGCTCGCATCTCGCCTAGCATGACCTGTCTAGGAAGTCTGTCATGGGGCATGCGAACAACGTGTCCAAACCATCGAAGAATCGATCACTCCACTCGGAGAAGTAGCTGCTCAACATTAAGATTCCCACGAATACTGACGTTTCTCACTCTATCCCTTAGAGTAACACAAGCAACGCACCTCAGGAATCTCATTTCGGCAGCTTGTACCCTCGATCTAATTCTTTCGGTCATTACCCAAATTTCATGACCATAGATGAAGGTAGGAACGAACACTGAATTAAAAACTGAGATCTTTGCTTTCACTCCAAGCTCAGCTTTCCTGTTGACCGGCTGGCGCAGTTCCTTTACTATTGCTCCAACTTGACCAATTCTACAGGACAACTCAGTATCACTCCTTCCATCTTTCGTGAAAAAGACCCCGAGATACTTAAACTTCTCCACCTGTTTTAATGGAACTCCATTAATGTGCAGGGTACACTGCACAGGAGTTCGGGATACAACCATCACTTCCGATTTGTTCACGTTTACTTTCATCCCAGCATCACCACAGACGGCTGCAAACCTATCCAGTGCTCGTTGAAGTTCCTCTTTGGATGATGCAAGGATGGCCAAATCATCTGCGAAAAGCAGATGGCTCATCCTGATGCCAGCCAATTCGAAACAATGCTCGCCAAGACTGCGCTTCACCATCCAGTCCATATATGCTATGAAAAGCAGCGGCGACAGAACACAGCCCTGGCGAAGTCCAACGCGCACATCAAAAGGACGGGATTTGACGCCATTTATCCGTACACAGCTTTTGCAGTTTCCATAAAAAGACTGGATGGCTCTCAGAAGAGGCCAACTCAGCGCATAGTCCTGCAAAACTCTCCACAGTGTATCCCGAGGGACTCGGTCATACGCCTTTTCCAGATCTACAAAACACGCATAGACCGGTTTGGCATGTTCCCAGGCCTTCTCAAGAATAACCTTCAGAGTAAAAAGCTGATCGGTTGTGCCTCTGCCAGGCCGAAAGCCGCACTGTTCTTCCCGTAACAAAGGCTTGATTACAGCTCTGGAACGCGTTTCCAACACCTTCGCGAATACTTTCCCCGGAAGACTCAAGAGGGATATGCCCCTATAGTTGGCGCAATCTCTCCTGTTCCCTTTTTTGAAAATGGGCACTATAGCTCCCGTTTGCCAATCGCTAGGTGCCTTCCCGCTATCCCAGGCCACCTAAATGACACGTGTTAGCCATTTAACACCCTCTTCACCCATTGCCTTGAACATTTCTGGCCGGATTTCATCAACTCCAGCAGACTTGCCTACTTTTAGCGATTTAATCGCTTTAGTGACTTCTTCTACTGTGGGACTATTCTCCGCCCTTAACTCGTCAGCAGTGGGAATGCCATCTTCAGTGCCCTGTTGGGGGTTGAGCAACTCCGAAAAGTGCTCTCTCCATCTGCGCAAGACATCGCTCTCATTTGAAAGAAGTGTACCTAGATTTAACCTCTTAGTGTCCTTAGATTTGACCCCTTGAATGATATTTAACTTCCTTCCACTGAGCCGGCGAATGGTCTGCCAAAATATCTTGTTTGCAGATCTGTAATCGTGCTCCAACTTCTCGCCGAACTTTTTCCACGACTGTTTCTTGGCTGTTCTGACTGCCAGATTGGAAGTCCTTCGCGCCTCATTGTACCGGGCTCGAGAAGTTGAGTTTCTACATTGGATCCACGCAATGTAGGCTCTCTTCTTCTCTCTGATGGCTTCTTGAACTCCAGGCGTTTTAAACCAAGCAGTTCTTTTCCCTCCACCAGCCGCTACCCCAAGCCGCTTCACTCCACAAACATTTCATGCATAGGCAATGACTGCCGATAAAAACAGCTGCCATTCCTCCTCTACATTCAAAAGGTCAGTTGGAATTTGTTCAAACTTGTGCAAAGCGCTCTCTGAAATTAGAGTCAGCATCCTGCAACATTTCCCACCGTATGCGGGTCACCAGTCTTGGTTTTCTCCTGGGTGGCAAAGGAATACTGTCACTGAAAAACAATTTACACAGCACTAAGTGGTGATCAGTTGACAGCTCAGCTCCCCTGAAAACTCGAACATCACAAATCATTCATTGAACACACGATGGTACAACAAAGAAATCAATCAGTGACTTCTGATTTAAACTGTGCTTGTACCATGTGTATTTGTGAATGTCTTTATGTGGGAAAAAGGTGTTCATGATGGACAAGCCGTATGCACAAGTCCAACAACTTCCCTCCGTTCCTGTTTTGATCCGAATCACCGTGCCTCCCGACCATACTCCAAGTACTGTCGTCCGTACCCACATGTGCATTGAAGTCACCCATCAGGAGAAAGGATCAGGACTCATCTGACTCTCGATTTCGTGCATAAACCTGAACCAGAGCCAGAGTCGATCGTTCAAGCTTAAGCCTTAAGATCAGAATCCTTCCCCCTAACGGAATGACATCGAATACATTTTCTGACAACCGGAAGCTAGTGAGTATCCCCACACCCGCTTCCACCCATCATCGAAGTCTTTGGTTCCAGAACCCTTCCACTTAGTTGAGGAGATGCCAGTTGCATCGAGCTGATACTTTTTGGCCTCCTCGTTAGCGACGAGACATTCCATGTACCAATTTTGAGTTGGTGCCGTTGTCGATTTGTAGAGTTTCCACCTAAGCCCTCATTTTGACTTGGCGCTGTCCCCCTCCGCCCCCCGTAATGGATAGCGGCACCATTGACGGGCTGCTCGTAACTTCTTCGGGTTAAACCCGGTCGGATGCCGAGCGGGACCTTCCGACCACCAAGCGCTCGCATGCTGACACCCCTCAGGCCTAGCTCCAAAGGGTGCCCTGGATTACCAGGATCAGCAAATATCCGAGGCTGTTTTCGTTTTCTTTTCATGGTTGGGGGGGAGGGGTGCATTTTATACCTAGCTGCCAGGTTTAAATTCGGCCGATCCTAACCCGGACAACAGACGCCGACCAGGAAGCCGCTCGTCCCGAGACAGACACTCCTGGATTTCTGTTATTTGAAATTCAGCCGTCCCTCTGGGATCAGACGCTGACCAACGAGCCGGACTATATGTATCAGACGCTGCTGGATTTTGTTTAAATCTTCGGGTTCATTTTTTTCACTGGTTTTTACAGTGAAAATCGTTTTTCGTTCCTGGGAAATGACATCGCCACTCTTCTTTGAGAGCCAAAATGACAAAAACAGAGTGATCGTGTCAAATTAATACTATAACATTGTCCGATTAAGCGACTTTGGATTTTTTTTAAATCGTGGTGGAGACATAGTATAATAGTAATGGTTAATAAGTAAACTACTTAAATTAGGAAACTACTCCAATTCTAAACGTTTATGAAAAACCCCTTAATGTCAAAGGTACAATCCATAACAATAAGAAAAGAATAAGTGTCAGCACTGCAAACAGAAGAGGTACAAGTTTTTTAAGAGAGCACCATTCACCTCACCAACAAAATCCGACCAGCCCATTTCTCTTTGAAAAATTATCTCTTTCCTGCTAGTAATGTACATCTTCGCATTTCCCCTCCCTAGGTACTCATTTATTATTTGTTGGTGATTTTTCTTTTCTATGGTTTTCTTCATCTGATCTGAACCCGCAATTAGCCCACCGCTGGTATTCCAAGTTTTCTATTTAGAATATCTCAGCATTTTGTCTTCTAAAAGCTTTTATCTATACTCACAGATGCAAAAATTACTTATTAAAAGAGTAGCAAAACATAATTTTTCCTCTTAGTCTAGTGGAGAAATCTGCTTTGCCGTATTAATTTGTTTCGTGCCACCACCCTTAGCCAGAAAGAGACGACATCAACAAAATAATTTCTATTTACTTAACATTTTCCTGGAGAAGAAATAAATAAAAAGAGAGAGAGAGGAAATATCAATACTGAAGAGAAAACAAATTAAAAGCATTGATATCAAGAGAAACTAAAGAGGGTGACTCAATTGTAAATTTATTCCTCCTTTTTTGACATTTATTCATAGCTAATGGTTTTTAATTTGACGCAGAAATATTCTAAATTTATTATTTCTTCCAATAAAAATGCTCCACACTACCTTTTCAACGAAAATTACCGAGTATTCTAAAGATTTCTATCGGAGAAAAATGCCTGCTTTTTGTATCACCCTATTGAAGGGACAGCCATTTTGCCGGGCTCTCACAATTTATTTTGAAGGAACCGTTTGTCAGTCACTGAGTAAAACGCGATGAGTGTGCATCGTCTGTGTTACGCGTTTTCTTACGGTAACCGTTGTATATAATAAAATAAATAAAAATAAATTATATATACATATAAAAATATATACGCAAGTAATTGCTGAACTGTAATAAGATGAAAAAAATAACAATTCAAAATAAATTAAAGTTTAAAAACAATCCGCAGTGTGTGTGATAAGATAAAGAGAGATTTGTGAATAAGAAGTGAAGAAAAAAAAATTAAACCGCGCTAAATTAACAACAACAAATTTACAAGAAAGTGAGACAATTTTGAAAAGACACCGCGAATTCTTTTCAACATTTTTCTTTTTCTTTGATTTATAATATATTTTCCACTCCACATTTCTTTGAGTTTAATTTTTTTGTTCGTAAATTTGTTTTTCATTCGACAAAATAAAAGAATAAATAGAAATTATAATTAATTTTCTCTCTTCAATGTTGTTTGTGTTGATATTTTTTTGAGAATTGATAAAAGAAAAAATTAAATAAAATCACGTGTGAGCGCGAACAAAATGAGGAATAGAAGGAAACTATTGCAAGGATGAATCGAGGAGATCCGTTTTTCTCGAGTGACGTAAGTTTGATTTTTCAATAACTGCTCATTTTACAGAAAAATTTTTGGTATTTTTTTTAAATATTTTCAACATAAAAATAGAAAATTTATATTTTAGATAATTCAAATTTAAGGATTTCATTTTATTTACATAAGTGGGTGGGTATATTTTTGCACTTCCCAGCTCAGCTTTAATGTGCAAAGACCTCGAATCTGTACAAAAACTTTTCAGGACTCTGACTAAGATTTTCTTATACAAATAGGGAAACAATTTCTTATATTTTTCGTCCAATTAAATATTAACTTTTTTTTAAATGATTTTGTAGGTATTTGTCAAAATCTGACAATTGTTAACGACCACTTGAAAAGTAAGTTGAACCAAGCGCCTGTTGTTACTTTAAGCCGGGTGTAGGATGTTTGTAGAATACCAAATCTGGGTTTAAATATTAAATTTTTAAAGAACTGCCAGACAAACTTTTTTAAGTATAGGCGTCATGAGTTTCTGATGACTTGAAAACTATGGGTCAATTCCTCTCCTAGCTACAAGGCTTAGGTACTTATATCGTTAAGTTTTATTTACGTTTTGTTTTATTTTTGACTCCTGGGTTGTTTTTAGTTTTGTATTATTTGAAAGATGAATAAATTTACATGATCATACATAATCTTGTCAAAAAATGTTAGCTTACCTCAGCTGACAGAGTGATTTGCCTTTGAAGCTTTACTTTTTTTTTTGCCTATCCATGGTAAGTTGATTTATTTTTCTATCATTTTCATTATTTTAATTTTTCCGATTTTTTCTTACAATTAATAAAACGTGACAATTTTTAAAGAAATCACCATCCAAGATAGGACCAATCTGACAATGACACTTTGAGTCAGTAAACTGCAAGTTAGATTTTTTTGGGCACCATTCTAATTAAAAAAAAATCGCAATTTGCTTTCCTTTTATAATATTTACAAAAAATCACCCTCTCCTTCATTGGTTCTTAAAACTTTCAGTCTCTTTGCGCTTTTCTAAAAGGAGACATAAAAATTCTCTTGGCGATTGCAAAAACTAAAAAAATTGACAAATCTTTCCCATTAACAAGAAAATCAATGGTAGATAAGTATAATTTATGTCAATATGTGGCAATATTTTTTTAAACCTTGTGTCAATATTATGAAGACTCAAATACCAACTGCCCTTTTTCGATCAGAAGTAGGTATGTAAGGCAAAGTGACTTCTTGTTTCGTTATTCTGTAACAGTCAGTTTACTATACTCAAAAAAATAAGGAATATCCCCTTAAGATCTCGAAAAAAAACGACAAAACGTTAAAAAATATGGAAAAGAGTAGGTTGTTTTTTCAGTAGCCGTGACCGGAAAACGCGTCATATAAGCTCCATTGTCCAAGCCTAAGACGAAAAAGACACAAATGTTGATCCATACTCATGTCAGGTCTTGAAAAGGCATTTTTAATTTTGTGTGCACGATGTCAAAAAGTTGAAAAAATTCTTGTTATCATCTATAGGACTTTTTGAGATTATATTGTCAATCTGAAAAAGTCCTAGCTTACAATATTGTGAAGGAATCATTGAGAATTTCACCTTTAAACTGGATTTTTGGCTATTATTTGAAGGTGTTGCTCTCAAGTTGAACTCAACAATGGCCCAACAGGAGAGTGTCTATTTACTTAGAACACACAGACACGCATCTCTCTCTCTCTTAAGAACGTACTCCGTGGCTGGAGTTTATTAAGGTTTGGAAGGGCCTAATATTAAACATTACCTTAGGTAATGTTAGGTTAGGGAGTGTTTCTGGCCGCCAAAGTCACCACGGGCACACATTGAGCGGTTGATCGGTGTTTTCCGCTCAAAAATGACCCTTGCCGCTCAGTAACCTAATACCATGTCTCCACCGGGCACTTATCTAAATCCTCTACATCCTCCTTTACTAAATCCTCTACAAATCACACGGTTAACCATACAAATTTAGATCCTCTCGGCCAGCGATTAAAATTAAATCATCTCATAAATCCCATTCTCCCTATTCACAAACCTATTTTCTGAACTTTTGTATCTAACGGTTTGAGATTCAAAAAAGGAAGTTGAAACTGTCCCTGTGCGACAGATCTGTCACAAGTACGTTTTCTATTTTCATTTTTATAGTCTTTCGCTCCTGGGAAATGACATCGCCACTCTCTTTTGAGAACCGAAATGACAGAAACAGAGTGTTCGTTTATATTTGTCCGGTGGAGCCACTTTGGGATTTATTTTAAATCGCGCTTATCCTCTTTTAATTGCCGGTGGAGAGATAGTATAGGAGACAAAAATTTTATATAAAATATGACACTTTGTTAGTTGTTGCTTGCTTTGTGTGCAATGAGCTTTTTTGATCTGATACTGTCTGTGGATGGCTAGGGTACAGCGCATTTCTATGGCCACAATTCTGCAGTTTTTCATCTTTTTTTGACCAATTTTAATGGGCTTAAGATGATCAACTAGGTCCGCTTAGTAATACATACATATTACTCCAGCTCGTAACCCTTCCGATAAAGGCAATTTAGCCTGTTGCGTACCCAAACAATGCGGAGTTTAATTAAAAAGCTTACCGAACGTATCATTGCTTATAATGGGGTGCGGCCCCTATGGCAAAGCCATACAAAATTAAATTTGATATTGAAAAGTGAAAAAATACAGCAATTTAAATAGAAATTGTCATAATTTTTCACTTTTCATGCGGACTTTTATTTTGTCTTCTGAGAGCCTTAAGTTATAAGCGACAGAGTCCATCTTCACGTAAATTTCAACTAAATTTCTTAAATTTCAGAGGTATAACGGCAAAATTGTTGTAAAAATTCAAGGATTTGGCAAACATGAAGAATATTTATTAACAAAAAACGTTTCAATTAGATTTTTTTTAAAAGGCGGCTTAGTGTGATT
Organism: Neoascia interrupta; assembly: GCA_947623515.1. Taxonomy (NCBI): domain Eukaryota; kingdom Metazoa; phylum Arthropoda; class Insecta; order Diptera; family Syrphidae; genus Neoascia; species Neoascia interrupta. The sequence goes on from OX392462.1 coordinate 198,419,257, forward strand.
TTTATAGATTTATACCATGTCTTCACCGGGCATTTATACGCGATTTATATAAATCTTTACTAAATCCTCAACAAATCACGCAATTAACCATGCAAATTTAAATCCACTCGGCGAGCGATTTAAAATTTCACATTTTCTATTCACAAACCTACTTTCTCCACCTTTGTAACAGTTTGAGAATCAAAAAGGAAACTGAAACTGTCCCAGTACGTCAGATCTTTCACAAGAACATTTTCTATTGTAATTTTTACAGCAAAAATCGTTTTTTTTTTCTTGGGAAATAGAATCGCCACTCACATTTGAAAGCCAAGGTGATAGAAACAAAGTGTTGGTGTCAAATAAATCCTATAATTTTCCGGTGGAGCCACTTTGGGATTTATTTTTAATCCTCTCTTAATTGCCGGTGAAGACGTAGTATAAACCTTTAACGTAGACATTGCCGCAAATTTTTTTGGCACAAATTCTATGTTTTAAAAAACTTCCCTAAAAATGGGTGTGGCCAAACCTTTTTTTGAACAAAATCTAGGACGGTTTTTAGTTGATCTTATGTGCTGAACGTTAATTCTTATTCTTTCTTAAATTAGGCTTACGGTCAATCGAAATTCACGTTTTATGGGAATTTTCCATTTTTTTTTTTTTTTAAGTCTGCCTCAAAAATGTTGTATAAAAAAACTTTGTATACAAAAAATGTAGAATAGGGTGTTTCCTTATTTATATTTAGTAAAAAATTTCGATTCGAACAAAAAAAAAACGAATAAAATGCATTTAAAAAATTAATATTTAAACTGATACCACGCCCACTAGGGGAGGTAAAGCTTATTTGTTATGTCTTAGAATCACTAGGAGTTAGTACTAAAAATCAAAAATCATCTTTTAACGACTTCGTTTATTTTTGTGAAACCAGAAGTAGTCAAGTCAATAAAATCAAACCCTGTCATTCTGAAAAATAGCAATACCCAACTTTATCGAAAAGTATGTTAGCCTGTTTCAAAATGTAAAATGATGTGTGTAAAATTTCATTGCTATATATTTTTTATTAGTTGAGATTTTATAGATTTTTAACCGCTGTCCAATTTTAGATGTGAATTTAGGCTAAAACTTGTCCTCTTCTTGAACACACATAGATGTGGGGTAGGTCGTTAAGTACCGGAAAAAAATCAAATCAATTTTACAAGAAATTTTAAAAAATTCGAGATAAGTGTGTTAAAAATTTCGAATATTCGAAAAAAAAAAACTTCGAGATTTTTGTATTTTCTAGAATTTGTGCATTCGCGATTTTTTCGACCGATTTTTGCCGTTCTATCAAACGGGATGATTTCACCCTCATGAGCTAAGAAACTTATTCTACATTTACACCGACACCTTAATTCTGAATTTAGTAAAAAAATTTCAAAATCCAATTTTGCCGTTTACACTGAAGTTTCAGCGTTTCAAATGGCAATCGAGGTCAAAATCTGAATCATCAAGTACTCCAACGAGCGAAAATTGTCGTTATTACTTGCTAATTTTTTGTTTTGAAATACGTCCCAGAGCATTTTTATCGATTTATGTCAAATAGCAGATGTTTTGTTTGAGTATTTTCTGTCAACTGCCTTAAATTCTCTTAAAAATAAGAGTTTCGGAAGTTTGAGAGGTTTGTTCAATTCGACAAACTTTCAAATGCCCAGGCGAAATTCAGCATTTAACTGAAATTCAACATTTATAAAACCTGAAAAATTTATGGCGAAACGCTAATTATTTAGGGTGAAATGTTGAATTTAGCTTAAATGCTGAAATTAGGCTCGGTGTAAATATACTATTAAGCCAGTAAAGAAGGAACACGTTTTTTACTCATATTTTTAAAGCTAGGTAGTCAGCTTACAAGGAAGTCAAGTAGGTACCATAAGAAACTTATTCCCTTCTTACATGGTTCCATTTTTTAAATTTTTGTGCCGCGGCTCTGCTGTAGCGTTAGGTGAATTCACTTTTCCTTCAGTGAAAAGTTTCCTCCCAAAAGGCCTAAACTTCCTACAAACCATTACAGCGGCTTTAAGTTCAAAAATTAGCTCATGGTTAACCCTTAACTTACCGTGTCTTAAGTTGAAACCCTCAAAAGTGATTGGTTCTAACTTCAGAAGGAACTACCTACCTATGAGGCCTTGATGTACATGTAGTTGGTATTACCTCAGATTAACGATTTGAACGTCATGGGTTCAATATCCGGTTGACCCAACTTTTCTACTAATTTGCAAAGTGCAAGCTTTTGGAACCTTTTTTTTCTCTTAGCTTTCTAAATTGTGGAACAAAGTATGTATTATCAAACTTATTTCTTAAAAAACCAGATTTCGTTCAAGTTTCTGGTTTCTGGTGTTTAAATTAAGCAGATAATATATAAGGTAGATAGGTAGGTACCTATACATAAAGATAAACCTAAACCTAATATTTATTAAATAAAATAAAAAAAAAGTCAGGTGCCTGTCTCTAAGGTGCCAAAAAAACTGCATTTCAATCGAAATTTTATACTTTTTTCTTTTCTTTTCAGTTGTGAAACCGTACTCAGTTAATTCATCGGCCTGGAAAATGCCATAAACCGTGTTTTTTTGCGAAAGTGTTCTCTACTTAAAACTTGAGATCGTGGAACGTCGAAAAAAGTTTGTGTCGCGTTACCATGCGGTCGTCGCAGAAGCTCCAAAAGTGAGCAAAATCGTTACCGAAAAAAAAATATCTACTTACGCGTTCGTATGGGGATCGCTGCACAAAATTAATGCAAACACAGAACAGTTGCTAATATCTGTCTACAAAGCAGCAGTTTATCAATATAACATCCCCAAAAGGTACTTTAAATTCGGTTTTTTTTTGTCCGAGTCTCGTTCGCGATATAATCGGTTGGTAAAATTTAAATTCCGTCGAAATCGGGCTTAAAATAAATACAAGAGTGTAAATAAAAAAATATCCTTAAACAATACTTCCCGGCGAAATTGAAGGATATTTTTACGTGTGAAACCTACAGTGTTCCCTTTCTGAAAAAAAGTGAATTTCTAAAAAAAAATCTTATCGTGGAAAAAGTGCATAGAAAATGTAAGTTTAAAAAAAAGTGTTGTTTAATGTAAATTTCTGTTTATTTTTTTTTCCTTTCTACTTAATCAAGGGAGAATGCAAGGTTTATGCCAAAAAAGAAAACAGATCTCCTATAATTAGGGATAAATTAAATTAGGGTTTCTTTTCAGCTGTTAGTGTAGTCGTATCGTAGAAGTATCAGTCTTCGTATACAGTGTTTTCTCTGCAGGAATAAAATTACTAGCAAAGCAGAAAAAAAATACAGTAGAAGAAAAATTATGCACCATTCACATTTTCCCAAGGAACTCTCTTTTTATTATCGCGCAGAAGAAAACATACAAAAACCCTTGACAAGATTATGTGCATATATAGCGACTGACTAAACGTGCATGTGTGTGTGTGTGTGTGTGCGATTGTATGCACAAGTAACGACCAAGTGCAAAAGAGAGGCCAACATCCGAACGTCGAAGTTACCGCAACCCGCAACAAGGCACGAGCAAAAAAAACGAAAAACGATAACGACGACACAACACATTCTTCACATCTATACACTCATCGGGTGGCTGCTGTGCTGCCATCGCCGCCGCCATCATCGTCATCAATTCATGAGACTCATGAAACCGAGCGAGATGCAACCATACTGATGTCCAATAGTTAGACGGTGATGCAAACATAGTATTAGCAAACGAGAAGCATCACAACCGTACACCTCGTTCAGCAGCAGGGGAGACCAAGGAGAAGGGGTACGTACAACAGCAAATATGATAAAAAGACGAAAAAAAGAACGACATTTTAAGACAACACACAAAAAACACTGATGATAATAAAAGGCATACGGAAAAAGAATAAAACAAACATAAAAGAAAAAAAATCAATGCGTTCCGGTTTTAAAAACACGAAACAAGAGATAATCAATGCGATAGAAAGAGCGAGAAAATGACAATAAATTAATAGATAGAAAGAAATAATAAACGGAAAAGCAAGTAACAAAAAAAAGGGAAGAACCGAAACTATATCTATTTTCGAAACGACGAAGCAACGCAAAAAGAGACGTGGAAGTTTTTCGGTCACGTAGCTGTGGCGGAGTAAGCAAAAAAGCAAAAGCCACCAGCGTTCACCCACCTCTCGAGAAGATTCTGTCGTCGCCCCCCTTTTATGACTGGCTTTGGGTTGCTTTTTTTTTTCTTCGTTCACTCTGGGAAAGAATCGCAAAACTTCATCTTCCACTCTGGCAGGACGACTAAACGTGTGCACACAAAGAGGAATGGGGTTTTTTTCCTCCTCATTTTGCCCAGCTTTTCTTTGGCTTTAGAGATGCCCATTTCCTTGGGATAAACTGCACGAACAGAGCCCCGTCGTCGTTTGGATGTGCGAAGAACTCTCCTAATGAAAAAACCAAACATAATAAAAATCCATGCAACGAGAATAGGAGGAAAAACACGGACACGAGCACGACGACGACGACCATCTGCAGAACAGTAATGGCCGCCATTGTGTCGTATATTTTCTGTATTCTTTCCAAGTATACGAGTCAATGTATCCATATGGCTGGTGTGCTTGTGTTGCAAAGCCACATACGACGTGGTATATTTTTAGCAGACTGCGATGGAAAAACGTCGCAAAAAGACGAAAAATAATTTTAGCTGACAGGAAATGACATAAACTAAATCATAATTTTCGTGGTAGGTAATAAAGGTGACAAAAAAAACTTCAAGCACACACAAATTTCGGTTACATTCAATGGAAAATCGAACTTTTTTTTCTTTCTTTTTTAATTTATTCCGGGCGCTGTCGCCGCAGTCGGTCGTTTCCGTTATCATTGGTTATTATCTCCCCATCGTATCTATCTCCAGCACACGGCCACCCCTTTTCGTGGTAGCGAACAGAATGAAATGAGTGAATACAGAACCCGAAAATAAACTAGTATACTTTACGAACAAACTCTTCCCTCCCGTTGTCGATTTCGTCGTGTCCGCACAGCACGCATACACACATCTGCCCAAAGTAAACTCTTTATTTTTTCCTTATGTACTGTTGTACAGTGCTGCCAGTGTATTACCTAAATAAATCGGGCGTTCACTTTATATGGTTATTGCGCGCGTGTGCTGTGGCTGGTTCTTGATTATTTTTTCTTTTCTTTCCATCGTTTTTCGAGCGGGTGTGCCTTAACCCACGGGGGGGTTCAGCAGCACACCATACACGTAGAGTGGTGTCAATATATGGAATTTCATTATGCGCAACACTTGTATGCGAAGGCGCGCTGCTGTGTGTACGAAAACATTGAGGGCTCCCATTTTGGGATTTCACCTTTCGCACACAGAGACAGAAGGAGAGAAGTTAATAAACACTGTGCTACAAATAAATACACTGATTAACATTCGAGTGAGATGGTGAACGCGCCCCCCAACTGACAGTAAGCGAGACAGCTGCTATGGCTCGTACAACTCGAGAGGGGGCAAACTTTATCGTAGTGTTTGTGTATTCGTGCAATATGTGTGTTTCGTAGTTTTTCTTTGCGCGCGCTTGCACATAAGGAAATATTTTATATATGCAAACATATATCCATCCATCCATCCGCCACCCGTTGAAACTGAAACGAAACGAAATATACCCAAACACCGGTAGTGTGAAAGAGCGCGAATTATGCAGTGCTATCGTGTACATAGTTGAAAAAGCAAAACGAAGGGAAGGCAGAGGTGAAAAAATGCCATGTTGTTTACTCCTAATTGTGTTTTATCCATCCATATACACAATCGTATGTGTCGGATGCATGTAGTCCCGTGTGTATAGAATTGCCTTCCAAACGAAAAAGCTGTACCCCATGCGAGTGAAAGAGAATCGAATCCATATTCCGTGTCTAGTGTGCTGAAAAGAGTAAGCAAATCGAATCAGAAAAAAGTGTATGCCATGTATTTCGTCCCAGTGGTAAATAAAGAAAAAAAAAGAAGGAAAAAAATTGATAAGAAATTGTGCAACGTCGCGCTTCTCTTCTCTATTCGTAGATTAAATACGATGGTTTTTTTTTTCGGTTCGTGTCGTTTCGTTGTGCGCTGTTGCCGTTTTTATTGTCGCGGTTCGTCGTCGTCAATTATTGTCGGGGTGTGTGTTTGTGTATGCGGTGGTACGTTTTTAATGGCAGCTAGCAGTTCAATTCAGTTCACACTACAAAGATGCAAAGAAGAGGCTGACAAAGAGGACCAACAGCAGCATCAGCAGCGAGAACTAACCACAAAATTCAGCAATGAAGACGTACAGAAACCCAAGAAGGATGGAGAAAAAAAGAACCAGAATTAATGCTGGATAATACTTACATAAAGATCTTATGCCTCCCCGAACATGCTCTCCCCCCATTCTGACAGTTTAAAAAAAAAAGTTTTTCTTCACCCTGTAGGTTTTTTTCCCCACACACTTCTTTATCCCACTCACTGTACACTTTTATAAGTAACAGAATAGGTACATCCACACATAGGTATAGCTTCGAACATGTATAAACACTAGAAAAATAGAAAGAATCTAGGAAATTTTCAAACGTGGATTACAATTACTAGACTTTTTTGCGTTTCTCTCGTTTTCTTTCTCGTTCACTCTATTGAATTATTCTATTGGATTAAAACGACAAGTGTGAGTGCGAGTGAGTCGACGAGTGAAGAAAACACTTTGAAAGATAGGGTATAGTTCTTTTTTTTCTACTATAGGTATAGGTTGGTAGGTAGGTACATATACATTTGACTTGTGTATGCAGGAATATGAGAGCAAATTAAATAAATCTTTCTCTACACGGACAGATACATGCATACACACTTTAATTTAATAGAATTAAGTACAAAAGAAGAGGGATTATACCTTTTTATTTATATTATGCAGCAATGTTTGATCAGATTCCATATCTCTACCTTTTTTGGCATTTCCCTTTAGCAATTCCCTTGTTTACTTGATGGAAGGAAAAAAAAAAAACCAAAAATCCACCTAAATCGGTCTCTTAAATGTTTAAAAAATAAATTGATCCCTGTAATTTGTTTAAAAAAATCATTTCTAATAGCATTTTGAGGATAAAAAAATCTAAATAAGTTGTGGATAAAAATAAAGTGGTCCTAACCAAATCAATATAATATACTAAACCCACGGATTGACAATAGGTTTAAAAGTCATCAAAAAAAAAAGTAAACAACAATCTCACGAAGGAAACAATCAAAATACGACGAGCTTTCTTTTGGGTTGAGGTCGCCCATTAGAATCGCCTCCATGAAGAACATAAAGCAAAATGGTACGAGAGAATCGAAACCTTTGGGTTGGACATTTACCCGACGTACGTGAGGAAAGGATACGAGATCATTTTAAACGGTAAGATATGCGGAAAATTTTTAAACCCAAAGATAACGGCGGTAAACCTATCCAACAATCAATCAAAAACTTTGCAGGTGTCTTGCCATTTCAGATGTAAGGTTTTCTTTTCAGCTTTAAACCGTAAAAACGTTAAAATACATAATTTAGTCTTGTCTCGCAAATTTTCTTTTTTCACACCTAATTTTATGAGGTGCCCCAGGGTTTCACCTGTTACCACACAACTTTTTCTTATATGATTTCTGTAGCATCCAACTGTGGCCTCAAAACCAGGAAAATTTAAGTTTGTCGATTTTAACAACTACATATAATGTTATGGGCCACCGCAGGGTTTCACTGTAAGTACACCACTTTTTATTGTGTGAAATCTGAAACAAGGCATGTAACTTTGGCCTTTAAAATCAACAAATCGATGTAATATGAAAAAAAATGAGCGTCTTTACGGAAAAAAGACGTCTTTACGTTTGTAGATTTTATGAGGGCCTGCATGGTTTCATTGTAAGTACCTATACAAATTTCTCTTGTGTTAAATCGGGAACTCTTGCCTGAAAAATGTAGGCCTTAAAACGGAAAGGCGCCTTTTTCAAGTTTGTAGATTTGACCAACGCATTTTCTGAGGTGCCGCAGGGTTTCACTTTAAGTACACTACTTTTTCTTATATAATTTTTGTGGCATCCTATTTAAGTCCCAAAACGAGAAAAATTTAAGTTTGTTGTCATTTTAACAACTGATTTTCGCAGTAAGTTAACTTTTTCTGAAAAAAAAAACCAACCATGAACTTTTTCTTAGATAAAATCTCGAACATTGCATACAGCTCTGGTCTCCAAAAAATGTGCGCTTCAAAGCGGAAAGAAGACTTCTTTAAGTTTATAGATTTAAGCAACTGATTTTATGAGGTGCCACAGGGTTCCATTTACAGGTTCCAAGAACATTTTAAATTCTAGCGCAAATATGGTCTCAAAAAGTGACAACTTAGAAAGTTTGCAGACTGTGAAAACTCATTTTACGTCACAGGGTTTCACTATAAGTACACCATTTTTTTTTGCATACATTCTGCTGTGAGGCATGCAAATCCGGCATAAAAAGGACAAATTCGTTTTTTATGTGAAAAGTACGCTCCAACACGGAAAGGCATCTGTCTTTAGTTAGTAGATTTAAACAACTTATTATATGGCTTGCCGCAAGGTTCGATCGTAAGTGAACAACATATTCTTGTATGAGATTATGGTTTTGCAAAGCGACAAACCATTTTTGTGCTGGAACGTCTTTGCTTTAAAGAATGTAAAGACTCATGAAACTCATTTTACGGGACACAGCAGGGCTCCAATGTAAGTACACGACTTTTTCTTGTATGAATTCTGTGTGGCAAGGCACGTCTTCAAACTCGAAATGTGAAAGATTAATTTTATATGGCAATCCGGATGGATCTGGCCATTAAGTCTGTAGATTTCAAGAACTCATAAATGGGATAATTTAAGTTTCCATTACAAGTGCACCATTATTTTTGTATGAATTCTGTGCCAAGGTTTACAACTCTGGCCTAGAACTGTGAAAAAACAGCAATTTTTTTGGGAAAACTCATCTTATGGGGTGCCGAAGGGTTTTATAGTAAGTACACCACTTTTTCGTTAGTAAATTCTGCGACGAGGCAGGCATGGAACTCTGCTCGAAGAGTGACAAATTTACTTAAGGTATATGGCAAAAATTATGTATGAATAGGTCCTTTCTTTGGGTTTGTGGATTTTAACAACTCATTTTATGGGAAGCCGCGGGTTTTCTTTTTAAGCTCACCCCTTTCTTGTATGAACTCTGTGCCGAGGTATGCAATTCTGGCCTAGAAAACATCGGCAAACATGGCGCGGCACATTTGCTTATATGAACTCTGGGAAGTAAAATTTACTTTCTTTCAAAAGTATCAAGTAGATCTAAAATTAAACTTCTTTCTGTAGAAATGTTCTGTTAGCCAAATATGCACCTCAATGTTTTTTTTGCTGTGAAGTTGAGCCTGTTGCACAAACCCTTGTGGAACCAACCCTAGTGAAACACGCCGTTAGGAGCTTCTAAAACCCAATAAAACCTCTATCGCTCAAAGAAAGTTCGAAGTCAAAATGGAGCTTTAACGGAACGCCTAAGAACCTTAGAAATTTTTTCAAGTTCAAACCATGCACCGAGCACAAAGACTACCTTCGTTCCCTTACAGGACTCGTTAAACTGTGTAAAGTTATATGTTAACTTGATTTCACAGGAAGGCATCTCTACATATTTTGTGATAGGACGGATGAGATTTTGGAAAACTTTTTTTGGAAAACAAAACGAAAGCACTTTGAGGTACTGCCTACCGCAGCACTTTCAAAACCACTTCGGGTACTGCCTACGAAGCCGGGCCCAGTTCTCACAACTGTGTACGTCGTGTCTGTTGTATTCATCACATATGTTGGTGATGAATTCACAAAGATTGAAACAGATTTTTGCTTCGGAAGGTTTAAACTAGCGAGTTCATTTTTGAATGAACGAGATGGAAATCGAACCCAGAATTGTTGGTTGTTGTACTTGTTCAGTGAAGTCACTTTAAAAGACACCCAACACACCTTGTCAGGGAGTGTTGCTATCAGCCAGAGACAGTAGAGAATGGGGGATCATACGCCTCCCACTTTACTGCATTTCTATGGGTCCACTTGTGGGATATGCCGATAAGCATTCAAGAAATGAACAAAAGCATAATGGAAAACCCTACGTTGGAGCAAACTTATCCTAGACGTAAACAGGCGTGTAAAATGCCCGAAAGTGGCCTAGCAATATTCAAGTTTAAAAAGTGCACAGTTTTAACACTTTTCGATCCTAAAAGCAACACAAAATCGAACTTAAAATAACTAATTTAAGCCTGAGCCTGAGTAAGAAAGTCCCGACTAACATTACTGGCGATTCACCGATGTCATAAAAAGATCAATTCAAATTGAGACCTAAGGAAGCAGCCTGTCTGAATCGAATAAAACTGATTGGCCTGTCAATTCATTCTAAGGTTTAATTCGGGAACGCCACAGCCTCCATGACGAAGCCTGTGTCACATTCTTGATGTTCTTCAATTAAAAACCTCTATAGTGACGCTGTCAGTCCAAAAATTTATTTTGTGAGCATTTCTATTTGCACGAGTACACTACAGCTGAATTTCTTAAAATGATAAAAGCTCATTCAGCTGAAAACTTTTTGAAACATGTAGTAAAATTTCGAGGGATATCACAACAGTATGTAAATTAAAGTCAATTCACAGGTCAATTTCGCTCTTTTTATGTCACATGTGTCTTAGTGCTCGTTTTTAGATTGCGTACCTAGATTAAGTGGGTGCAAAATATGTTGTTTGGTGCACCCACGAAAATTGTACAGTTACCAAGTTGCGCGCCTTGTCGTTAACAAGACAAGATCGTAGGTGGATACAAAACTTCAGAGATCATAGCTACTCTGTACCTACTTGTAGGTGGGTATCGAAATTGCCCGGGATCTTTCGTCAAATCCAAGCAGTAGGTATTTTTGGGTCCATTTTAACCTTGGGTTAACTCGGACTTAACTCAGCAAAAATTATGAGTTATCGAATTTCTTCAAGAATTATGTTCCTCACTTCTTTCTGAAAACGGAAACTCTTTCCTCCCTTTTACATAGGTACATTTGAAACCTTTTGCAAGCTGCTTAAGGCTTCAGCCCCATGAATCAAGGATAACTAATAAATTTAATTCAACGACAATTATCTATGAATTGATATATCCTGGTAGATGCTTATAAAGTTATAGGAAGGCGATGTAAAGCTATAGGCAGGTAGAAGCGATAAGTCCTTACCTATTATGTACCTATACCTAGCTTTTCCTTCCCTGTTCCTAAATTTAACTTCCTCTTTTCTATTAATAAAAGAGGCGATGTAAACTATAATGCAACTGAGGGAATAGAATACGTTTACCTACCTACCAAACACACATTTATCATCTTGCCCAACAATAAAACACACAAAAAACGGTTTGATATAAAAAATAACGCCGGTATAAACAATGTCATAAATCATCCACATCCCCATCAACACTATAAAAATCGTTAAAAAGTGCAATTACTGCTACCTACCTACCATATTTGCCCGTCTGCTACCTTCTGCTTACTAGGCTTATTTTAAATGAACAAAAAAAAAATTACGTAATTTTCTTCATAAATTTGGCAACATTGCCTAAATTGTTTGCCTGCTTGTTGTTGCCACATCTCGCTCATGAGCCCTACTGCATAGCCGAAGTGATTTTTTTTTTTTATAGAAAAGTAGTTTTTCTTCTTTTATTGGTTTCCCTGTTCGATATGTAAAATATTCTTGTTTCCAAAAAAAATTATTATTAAGAAGAGAAAATGTTATAATTTGGCAACGTCTCACTATAAACAAATATGTATGAGGGAAAAAAAAAAGAATAAAAGTCAAAAGACGACAGCAAACAGGACCAGCAACCAGCAGATAGAGCAAGACAGACAAAACCCCGAAAAATCGACCGACCAAACGACCCCGTCCGCTGAGTCGGCTGGTACGACGAAAGCGCACACGTTGGTGCTTAGCGCTGGTTTTCGAAGGAACAAAAAAAAAGAAAAACAAGAATTCCTACTGTGCAGGGGTGAAGTGCAGTGTAAAAGAGGAAGAACTCTGAAAGGTGAAGAATAGATGCGGTGGCGATGCGACTGTGTGGAATTCAATGTAGGTATATGTGGATGTTTGGAATCGCTGTGACATTTTGAGTTAGCTCAGAATTATACCAACGTATTTTTTTTTTTGTGTCGATGGTGCTTTTGTGAACTTACCATACCACTCTGTCTACTGTAACCTCTTTTTTTGTATGATTTAGTGGAGAAAATGCAGAAAAGACGTCTTTCGAAATTTGGTTTAGGTGCAAAGCCAACCTTCCTTACCTATTAACAGTTTAGTTTGAACTGCAGCCATAGGGAGGAGCCTACCTTATAGCTAAGAGATCGCACTTACAAAAAGAAACGGTTTCAAAGCATGAATTGTAGTAGAAGCCTACGCTTACACAGTTTTATAGGTACAGTGTACAAAAGGAAAAGTTTGAACCACTTTAATACTAAAAGCTAAGAATACCTTTGTAGGTGCAGCTGCACCAACGCCAAAAACAATGTTTTAACGATTTTAGCGCATTAAAAAACAGATTGAGTAGGTATCTACCTACAAAACTCTACTCAAGTCCCATATCACTTGCAGTGAATAGTGTGTTTCCACCGAAGGCTAATCCGCGATTAAGACTAATCTTCCTTAAATCCCCTCTAAATCACGAGATTAACCATGCGATTTTTAATCTCTTCACGAAGAGATTGCTTATTATGCTGTTAAAAGGGATGCACAGAACGGTTGATATTACTGAAGAAAGTCGATGTGGTTAGACCTGTCAAAAGAGCTGCAACAGAATGATGGATGTTAATGTTAATCCTGCTGCTTGATGTGGATTAAGTTGGTTTACTATCACGTTTGACGTTTTGTTATTCTATTTTTGGCTTACAGATTTTGTTTCGTAGATTGAAAAAATCGGTGCCAAATAAATATGAACTGAGTTATTTCTGAGTCTGAGTTGCCCGGGAGCGAAAAACCTCACGTTTACAAGGAGATGCGCAGAGGACGTGACGATCAGACATTGCCATTTTACACCAGGGATGGCAAGATGCGGTTGATAAATGTAAAAAAGAAAGCATACGTCAAGTTATTTTTCTATTCTCCTTTACCTGACCTTTTATCTTCCTACGTTAATCTCTGTTTTATGTGCGGTGGAAACAGCCTATAATAGAACATCGAGAGTAAGTATCGACCCATTTTCCTGGATAGCAAAGAAGCCAGACCTTTTATAGGCAAGTAGAAGGGTGTCCGATTTTATGGTTTGGAGGCGTTTTTATCCGCAAAAAAGTGCATAAGGGACTGCAAAGCTTCCTCGTATAAGTTGCCCTTTAGTTAAACAAAACACAAGGTTTTGACACAAAGACTAGGGCGAGGCACGGCCAAGATGTCTGTCTTTCATATCGACCGCCCCATAATAACTCCGACCAAAGCTTCAATCTTTCTGTGGTTAGAGACTTTGAGAAAGCCAAAAGACAATTTCAAAGGCACTTGGAATATAATCTTCGGTGTCGACAACACGACTTAATCAGAGAAAACTCTTTGAAATCGTCGATATTTTAGGTACCATTGACATAAAGATAGATTTTCAAAAAGAAGCCTTATATGTTGTACTGTAAAAACTATAACTTCGATATTGGATCAAGCAAAACCTTTTAAAGAATCTTATCTATTATTAGCGAGGGTTTTGTCTAAGCAGAAAGTAAGTGATGTTTTTAGTAGGGGGATATAATCGCCTGTACTCTGACTTATGACCCTGGCTTACCTCAAGCTTCGAAGTAAAGAACTCGGTACAAAAATTTACCATGCTTTAAGGTGAACATTTCGGTATTAAGCTTCACTGAGTTGCGATTTGCGAAGCTCTATAAAAATTTGCTTTAGACTTTGCTATGATTTGTTGGAAGTGTCATTCTGGTGCTTTATCTGGTTCCATGCACAACTTGCGACCATGCATTCTACGAATAAGCCAAGTTTAGTAGACACGAGTCGTGGCAGAAAAAATGTACAACACAGTGCTACTTGCGTTCGAGCTTAAACGGCAAGATCTACCTAATTTAATATATTCGGTAGAGGTGGCCCTTATATCTCACTTTTTAAATTTTTTTAAGGAATTTAACGATTAATATTTAAAAGCACACCGGAAATACCTTTAAGGGCCGGTTTTTCAGTGCTGAGTTAAGCCCAGCTTAAACCAATATCTGTTAATCCCGGAACAAAACGAGTCTGGAGTTAACCCAGCGAGTAGTTTTTCAGTGCAGAGTAAAGAACGTCAGTAAAGTTGTCGATATCTTGGACTCTAGAAATAATTGACTTCCAATTCTCACTTCACATAGAAAAACACTGGAAAAGATGTTTAAGTCATTTTCAGGTGCAATGTTTCACAGAAACACGCAAAATAATTGCCCTTCACACAGAAAATACATTGCAACAACACCAAATTTCACGAGTTAAGCCGAAATTAACCCCGGATCAATGTTCATTGAAAAATTTATTTCTGGGGCTAATCGCAGTTTGACTGCGAAACTCACTTGATCTCGCATTCAAAAACGGACAATTCAGGTCCCAACTGTAGTCTTATTTAACCCTTCACACAGATTTAATATCATCCACAGACTTGTTGTTTAACCTGAATTCGAGGCTTCCAGCAAACTATGAAAATGGCTGCCTGTGAAAAAAATGACAAAACTTGTTAACAGTTAAGGAAATCGCATTTTGCCTGTCTATTAATACTCCTTAAAGATCTTAAGGCCCCAGCATGGCTTCTATGAACAGGTTCCACAATGATATGTAAGTGTCAAAAGTCAAATTCCAGTGAGTAAAAAATGCCGTGTAGTACACGCATTTACATGTTTGAATAGCCGCATATACATGTGTCCGTGCGACATCTTAGTCGGATGAAAGAATGTGCAACTAGTCAGCTGAATTTGGTTGAAAGACAATTGGACACTTTCGCGGGCAACTGCATGCAAATGTCGCATGCAAAATACATGCGGTTACAATAAAATTATTTCAGCCGCATGCGCGTCACATGCATGTTGTCAACGCAACTAAAAATTTGCATACGATGTTCACATTCAACCATGCGGCTCACTTATACAACACCAACAAGTCGCGTTCTGTCAATACTACAATCAAAAGCAGCCTAACAAAAATTTTCAAATTCAAATCTTCCATTAGGTCAGAGCCGCATGTATAGTAAATGCAACGCCGAATGGAACGTTGATAACAACAAATTGTATAATATCCCTTACATATAAAGTGACACACAATCAAGGAAAATATAAAAATATCGAAATGAGATTAGTTGTAAGCAGTTTTATATAACAATTTTATTACGTTTTTCTCATCGTTCTAACCAAAAGTCAGCTGGTAGAAATGTTTGTACTTTGACTCTTGACAGTTGTCAAAAGTTATTTTATTTCAAGTCACATTTTTATAGCCCTGCTGTGCCTCTTTATCTAAACTCTTAAGTAATCTATTCCTGCATTTTTTGTCATAACTAAAAAAAGTTAAAAAAAAAATGTCTTACTGTCAAAATGTTAATTTGGTGACAAAAATGCCATCAAACTTGTTAATTTGTTACAAACGAACAGGTTCCTACCCATATTGACATATGGGGTTCGTATGTGGCTAGATTTATTTAGTTTACCCATCAATGTGACATCAGCACCAAATTTATGTTTAATAAACCATCGAATTGACAATACAATTTTGACATTGAAACAACAATATAACACAGGGTGCGCGCATGACTCTGTTAATAAAACAAAAAACACGTTTTTCTTTAAATTTGACGTCAAAAACCCCCTCGCTTTATTAGTGTTGGTAATAAAGTTAAGAAACATTACAGCACCACATTAGTTTTAATTAGTCTCTCGTTTGTGTTTTACAAGAAAAGATAGTAGATCTTAACGAGAGAAGGAAGAAGAAAATAGCACCAAGCACAAAGTATTAAAATAAACTTTACACCATCAGTAATGTGTGTAGGTATGTGTGTAATTGACCCTGAAACATTGATACAATTTTCTAATATTGAAATGGCATTTAAAACACAATCTGGCATAGTAGAGACATATGCACGAGTGTTTTTCTATTTCGTTGAGACGAAGGTCGTTTCAGGTTTATTTTTCTTATATTGTACCTAGTTTTGTTTATAAGTTTGTCGGTCAAAAGCGCGTTGTCGGCGGCCACTTGTCATAGGAAATATATATCCAAATGGTGATATAACACAAGCACAGAGTGTGGCACCTAGTGACACTGTCAAATCGACTTGGTCTCGTTTGTGACATAATTCAATATAAAATTGTCATTTTGAGTGTCTCCTAAGTAGCAAAACAGGAAACACTGTTTGGTTCGGTTTTTTTTTTCGTAGCAACCAAAAGAAAAACCAATTAATCGGTATTTGCATGTAGGTAAGTAATGAATTGAAAGATAAATTGAATAAGAAAGAGACAATTATGTCAATGTGTGTATATTATGATGGAAACATACATGATCTGATTTGTGGTAAAAGTGCGATGTTTTTTGCGGATATTATATATAAATGACACGATTTTGTGCTACTGTTGGTCACAAGACGGAAACTAGTTGCTAGTAGTGTCACTTTATGCCACTGTAAAACTTGTTCGCACTTGCAGCGTTGTTTGCTTGGAGCTAGTCTTATAAGTCGGTACCTTCATGCCTTCATTAACAAATTCATGGAACTGTTTTATGTAAGACTTTTTTTTATTAATTTGGCATCACTGCCACATTATGTCAGTAATGTACATAGCTGCATTGACAGTTCATAAGTAAACTATGAACTTTCTTGTGAAATCCGTCAAATGATGCAAAGTTAACAACCCTTGTAATATAACAATTGAGCAAAGGTTTTGATAAGGTTTGATAAGGTTTGATAAGTCGCAATATAGAGGCTAGTCTTTTTTGGGTATCGTTTGATGGACCACATTTTTACTGTGAAGTAAGCGACAGTAACAATGAATTTTATTTTGGGTCCTGGTCCTCAGATCTACTTTAGTTTCTTCTGAAGAAGCCCCCTCGGCTCAACTGCGTTGACTGAAGATAAATCAATCGACTGCGCCCGCAATACTCTAAAAATTCTGCGTCTATTATTCTATTTCTAGAGTATTTGATGACCATCAAAATTTCGATCAGTGGAACGGTGTCAAGATCTACAATAAAGTGCTCTTTAAGGCTGTTTTCTTTGAGGCTGTTTGAAGCCTGTCATCTACCGCGATAAGTCAGCAACGATTCAAGTACTCGAAACCAATATCAGAGCTGCCAACGCTAAAAAAAACCGCCAATATCTTGAAAACGATCAAAAATTCAGCTTTCGGAATAGATCTTCTTAGGCTTATTTGCACTAACATTTACATGAAACAATCTTAAAAAAAATTAAATGTCATTAGCCAATCTAAGTGCTAGAACAAAGATTTCACAAAAAAATAAACGAAACGCGTGTTTTATTGCTAATTTAAAAACGCACTTTCTAAAAACTCACTTTTTAGAAAGCAGCTTTGTTGACTGCACAATTCATCCACTCACTTTGAGTATTCTCATGATTTTCCTGGTATTAAGTCTAAGCTCAATGATCCCAACAAACCCAAACGTTTCATTTTGACACAAAAAATCGAAAAAGTATGAAAGATTACGACTATCCTGTCATCAGCCAAAGCTCAAGTACGATGTCCACCGGCCATAAAACTGCGATTAGCGGACGAAAAAAGAAATCACGAAGTGTCTCCACAGGACACACATAAGATTAATTTGACACGAGCAACCTTCTGTTGACATATTAGCTCTCAAAAGAGAATGACGATGACATTTCCCTGGTGCGAGAAAATAACTTTGTTGTAAAAATCCCAAGGCATTTGTGACAGATCTGTCATACGTGGGCAGTTTCAGTTTCATTTTTTGCGAGAGAATTGAAATTTGTAAGGCAAATCAGCGGTTTGTACGAGATTAGTTAAAGATTCATGCAAATCGCAGATTATTGTCCGGTGGAGACATTTGAAAAAGAACGAGTAAAGGAAAAAGTTGCAATAAGCAGTTCATTTTTGAAAAGGGGGCTGTAGACGTATCGCCTGTTCACGGGATGATTCCGCTTTGATTCAATGCTCGAATGTAGGGATGTGTGAGGTAAGGTGCTTGTATAACAAATTTTTGTTGTCATTTTGCTTTTAGATTTGAATTTTAAAAACACTTAGGTAACACTTTTTGGACGTTTTGTTTTTAATGAAGGAGATTTCCTTTGTTTTTTAAGAGCTGTTCACCCTTTTAATTAATCGTTATGAACAGTGATTTGTTTCGTCTACTCACTGTAATTTTTCCAAATGCCTTCAAAGTGTGTAACCAAGAAAATTGTGGTTCACATCATGTGTGGTGTTATCAAATAAACTAAAAACATTGCTTGAGTAAAAGCAAACTGCAAATTTCAGCATCTTTACCAAGAAGAAACTCTATAGCTTCTCGAAAGGGTATTTATGAGAAATACCTCAAATTTTCTCCAGAAATGCTTTCGTTAATTCAGCTGACTCTCGAAAAAGAGGTCTGCTCCTTGATTGAATTCTTCGAATGTTTTTTTCACGCCAGTTATAGCTTTGGTCAAGGTCTTGAGACTCTCTTGCATCAGACTTTTGCAAATGTTATTTTGAGTTTTGAGCACCAACAGTTTTGCTACCCTGTCATCAACCTGTACACTTTTGATCAACAAGCACAAAGTCTTAATTGATAGAGCTCAAGGTGCTAAGGTGTTTTAGATTAGTTCTTAGTGAACGTAAACAGAAAATTTTCATCTAGTGTAGTGAATACGACTTTGTCCGGTAGACATTATCTCTGACTCATGTATGAGGCGTGTTTTGCGGTTACTTAATATAGTTTTCTATTAACTTTAAAAGGGCAGAAAAGCTTGAACCTGAACGTTTCAACACGTATCCCATACATGCACAAGAAATATGCCAGTCACTCTGTGTGGGTCTGCCAAATATGTTATATCAAAAGTGCTAAAATTGTCTATATTTTTCGTCACTCTTTGATCTTGTGATTTTCCGGCCTTTGTATTTTTTTTTTTAAATATTTTGTTTCTATGTGACAGCACCAATCTCAAAATCCAGTTTCATCTAGTAAAAAACAAAACGTTCATTATATTTTGAGTCATCGTATATAAAGATAAAAAAATCTACTCACTTCCGCAACACATCGCGCCACATCAACCCTTTGGTTTTTTGCGCATCAATAAATGCTAACACCCCCGCTTATCACAAAAGACCAAGCACACACAACACACCATTGAACCCTGACCACAAGACCGTTTTCTGTCGTGTACACCATCCCCGCCACTGTAGCCTGTGGTGAAAACTTATCTAATATTTTCGTCCAAAAAACAACACAGCACATCCACAAGTAAAGTAAAAATAAACTAAATTTATCAATTCATCTAGAATCCAACACACACACACACTCAAATATTCATAATATTTTTAATTAGAATGTTTACTGCAGTGGGGGTAGGTTAGTTAATTTGATGGTAAGGTGAAACAATTAAGTGGTTTTTCGGTTTTTTGTTAATCCCAAAAAGTGCTGGGACTCCAAGTGCTGACTCACCTTTAGGAAAATAATAATAAAAAACAGCTTAGGGTATAGTTTTGTGTTTTTCCCCAGTCTCTCTAAATGAATGGAATTAGAATTAGAATTTTCTTGTTTACATCAACAGAGATGCAATAAAAATTCAAAATAAATAAGGAAAAATCTTTTTTCAAGTTTAAACTTAAACTACCTATAAAATGTTTGTTTTAAGCTTTATTTATTTTTCTATTCTACAACACTGTGAGGGACGAGGTGGTGTTATATTAGATTTTATTGTTTACTCTGCAAACGACTGGAATGTTGAGAATTTGAATTCAGTTAAACATGAAATAACACTCATGACCAAGGAGACCTGACAAGTTGTGTTTGGAAAAGAACTGTTGGAAATTAGTTTTATACTTTTGATACCTATTCAAAACATGCGGATAGAAGTCGTATGAGAATATTTCTGGATTTTCCGCAGTGTCATCGTGTGAGTCATTTTGTTCCTTCTATATTTTTATAGTCCAAATAATGCAATTTCTACAGAAGAAAATCATCCTTTTGTAATCAACTCTAATTCCAATTAACTATTTCACTTTTGAAAAACTGAAATAGTAAAGGCGCTTTTTTGACACTGCCTGATCTTCACTGTCAGATTCTTTTATCTGGGATTAACTCGAGCCAGCTGTCACTTTCTTTAGCAGCTCTTTTGTAAAACTGATGCAAAGAGACTACATTTCCAAAAAGTCTCAGAATACACCCAACCATCGCACCTACCCCAAAAAATGTGTGTGTAGGGAGCCTGTTCTTTTAAACCCCTTTATTTGGGCTCATTTCAATTACTGTTAGATTTTGGGTAGGAGTGATTTAGGGGTGTATGCAGCAAAGCAGAAGCCAGCTTTCACTTTTTCCTACAGCTCTTCTCTAAAGTTTCTGCAAAAAAAATTATAATGAAAAATCCAGCCTCTAAAAAGATTCAACAGCCAAATAAATAAATTTTTACTGGGGGCAACAAGCACCTCCTACGAGTATACAATAAATACAGAGCACCGATTTTTTCGCTCAAATTTTCTGTCTCACTAATTAGGCTTAACAGACTCTGAATTAATTTTTGGTCCATACTAAACTAAGTCCGTTTTAACTTTTTATACTTTGAGTATGTAAGCAGACGAAGTGTCGAAAGAAAACAGTTTTTCGCTCACCGTCAATGTCCGATACTGCGAACTTTACCTATCGCGGGTACCGCATCGACCGATTAAGCTATCGACGACCGATCTATTCTCTACATATCCAAATTCTACCGCCTGAACCATGCTGAACTAAGAGCTCCTTTTTTAATTTTATATTACACTAAGGTTAAGTTTTGCAGCGACCGAATTTTAGCAAAAAAAAAAAAAAAAATGTAGAAAAACTACAGAGTTGCTCTGAAGAACGATTTGTTCAATATTGACGATGATATTTCCTCGACTACATTTATTTTGCACTAAAGCTTTATAGGTTCTCTTATACATCTTAGGTCTTTTCATCAAAATTTATTTACCTTCTTGAACTATCTTGGGACTAAAAAACCGTGTTGAGGATCGCTTTGAACTCCTGAGTTATCACAAGTCAAGTGGAAAAATTTTAGAAAAGAAATGAGATGTTCTCATGGGTTTCGAAGATAAACAAAGCTTGATCTTTCAACAAGTCATTAAAAGTCTAAAATTGAATCATAAGAGCTGAAAAACATATCTGCATGTCAGCTGGAAAATTGAATGCAAATGTCTCACTTCGAAAATATATAACACGCAAAAAGACAACAGTTCTTTCTCCAGTTCAATCTTACTTTAGATCCCATCGTCTGTGCAATGTGGTTTTTGTAGCTCTTGTCCAGGCATGAAACCTAAATCTTAGTCGTAGTCGAGTTTCTAACTGATAAGCTTTTTTTGCTTATCCTATCCTTTGATCCTTTCGACATAAAATTTTAGCTCCAGTTGTAATCGATTTTTTAACTGCTCATATTTGCGCTAGAAATTTTTATACCATCGACTTGGCGCAACATAGTTTTTTGTTGCTCTAGCTCAGACATGAGACTTTAGCTCCATATAGGCGATTTTTAACTGAAACCTGTTATTTGTGGGTCTTGCTATTTTGATACCAGCTCAAGGCGTTTTTTTTTAACTTGTCCAGATATGAAACCTTAGCTCCAGTTGTAGGCGATTGTTTTACTGACACCTGCTTATATTTTGCGCCAGCTATTATCATACCATCGCTTGCGCCAAAGCGATGGTTAGTTGCACTAGCCCAGACATGAAATTTCAGCTTTGTCAATTTACTTACTGACACATGCTATCTTTGGCGCTTGTTATTTTGATCCCATCGCCTTGGCACAACGTGTTTTTTTTGCACTTACCCAGACATGATATTTGGCCTCCAGTTGTAGTCCATTTTCTAACTGGTATCAATTACTGAACGTGAAACGTGTTTTTTGATACACATGCCCATACATGACATTTCAATTTGTTGATGTTCTTACTGTCAAAAGTATTAACTCCACAAAATATTTTACAAAATCGAAAAAGAAAAGAATCATTCTTTGAGGTCTTGTAAATCAGGGCAATATGCACAATAATAAAGTTTTTAACCGTACAATTTTTCTAGATTCTATTTTTCTAGAGTTTTTTAGGTAGATACATTTTTTAAGCCCTCCTACTTCATGCAAATGAAAATCACGTTAAGAGTCCAGTCTTACGGATGCCAAAGGAGAACGAAACATCGATCAAGTAGAGAAACTGGTCACCCATAGTGTGACCAGTGTGTTGCTTAAAACAATTTTGTTGTTGCAAACAATTTTTATGACGTCTCTGGCCATTTCGAATGTGTTTTTCGTCCAAACAGGAGTACAAAGCCCGTGCTTGGAAAGGTGTTTAAAAAAAGTCCATTCATTACCTGCTGCTTCAGAGCCTTAACTCAGAAGTTTCTTGACACAGCTTGGCTCTTAGATACTTGCTTTTTTAGGCCTTATTTGCGAAATACGCACATCACGAGTTAAATTAGGTGTTTGTCTACTTTGCAGTAGAATTACAAAACCGACCTTTTAACCTTACTGCAATGTACCACAATAAATTCTCACAGAGGTTTTCAACAAAAAATTGACAAAACGCCCATAGTTAACAAGTACAGAATGAGCTTTAATAAGCATTTTTTTATCAACTTTTTTGATAGACTAGATCGTTTAGAGTTTCAATCGAATGCCATATACCTACAAAAACTGTGGAATGTTCTGCTACAATTATTAGTCTTTTCTCCCCAATAAACTCTTAAACTTAAACAATTCAAAAAAAAATTGACTCGAAAAGAAAGGTGCCTCTCTTTCGGTCATGGGATGTTTCATAAAAATTAAGTCCAGTCCCCAGTGTATCATGCAAAAAAAAAAAAAAAATAGGTAACTTATTAACAGAAACAGTAATGGCCATAGGACGCAGCCTTGTGGCATCCTACTTTTAAAGGAATGTCAAACTTGAAACAGCTTATAAATCGTCTGCGTTTGATTTGAATATTGGAAACGTTTGTGAATAAAAGGTCAGAGATGGGTCAGGAAGGGCTTTGCAGACATTTTGATTTGTAAATAAAATCGTAACTTAAATTGTTAACATTAGACTTGGCCGAGGGTGATCATATTTTTCCAGAAACGATCACCCAAAACCCACAGGATCAGATTAAAAACGACGCTGTGACGCCTTAAAACCACTTCTAAATTGATCTCCTGTTTAGCTCTACTTAGGAAACTTCGCTTATTCAAAACCAATACGTCGTAATCGGGCACACTTTCTTTTCCCAATTTAGACCAAGACTGATTTTTAAAATTAGTTTAAGTGCGCCAACAAAGGCGATTTTCTGGCTTTAATTTATCAACGACATTTTATCAAACAATATTGAACCGAAGTGTCAGTGACCTGTCAGAATTCTACAGGCAGCCTACTGCCACACTGAGACCTTAGAGAGACCAGGGTAGTCTCTGGTTTCAATTGTTTTAGTTCAGCCTGTCAAATCCAAAAGTGTACAAAATATAAAAACAATTGAGACTGAATGATGGCAACGCTGACAAAAAAAAACTAAGTTTTGAATTCGGTTGTGAACCGTTTCTGACTTGACCTGGACAAGAAACAAACACAAACTGACGCTCTTCTAAAAAAAAAATATTTGAAAACACATATTAATAAAAAAAAAATGCAAGGACAAAAAACCGGTTTTGACGGAACGCCTAGAAAAGACGTTCACAAAACCATCCGAAGTTTAACACGCTATTCACAATATCGAAAAATCATCTCAAAATTAAATGTCCTGATATCTTGAACTTACCTGCACCAGGGTTTGAAATTAGGCACCAGGGGCGTCTTAACAGATTTGTAAGTTCTACATTGACTTGAAGAAATACAAAAAAATCAAGCATAAAAATCTTATTTTGAATGAACGCCTATAAAAAACTTTCACAATTCCAATGGAATTCTAAAATACTATTCACAGAGTACAATGCCGGAAAAAATTATATCCTGATCTTTTCTTATACCCTTTGCTGAATATCCCTTCATCTGGGTTTAAAAATATGCACCAGGGGGCGTATAGGGGTTGATTTGAATACCTTCACGTCTGCTAATGACTGTTAAATAAAAGGTTCATTATTGTGAATCAAGCTTAGAATAAAAAAAAACTCGGAGGAAACGAAAACACATTTTTGCTTAGCCAAATTTTATGGGCTCTTGAATATTTTCAAGCTTTTCCAATAAAACTTTATAATAAACATTATATGAGCATATTACTAAGCCGGCCTTTAATAGTCCAGAACACCTGTACCCCGGCTCATTAAATCGCTTTCTGTCATTCGTCTGTGACTGCTTTGCACTTGTTGGCATATGGCATGTAAAGACATTTAGCTGCTAGCTAAACAGTTATAATGACAAGTGGTCTTTCAGGTTTTTTTTTATAGATTCTTGCCAATTTATGCATGCATTTGTTTTTATAAAGCGGCACCCATGGGGTAGAATAAAAAAAAACCTCGAACCAAGGTCGTCAAATATGCGTTTGACTTTATTTAAAGATCGAGAATAAAGACCGATTTGTTGAACAAGTGCTTTAAAATGTTAATTAGTATTTTGATTGATGAAGTCAGTAAAAACTGTATTAAAATCCGATTTCAATCAAGACATGCCTTGTTTTATGATTTTTATTATCCCAACAGGACAAACTATGACGAAAATCAGCTGTCATTACCTGGCTATCATTTTAACCAGATAAAGATAGACTTTTACAATCAAAGTTACCAGCACGGAGCCACAGAATATTATATACTTTGCACAATGATTCCCTTAGTTGGGTTATTAAAAAATTAGCAACGTAAAAGTGTACAATAGCTAACTAATCGCTCAAAATGATTAGACGAAAGGTGACAAAAGGAGGGGGCTGACATTCTTTTAACGTAAAGTCATTCTAGGAATTGTGTGGGTAAAGCGCCGTCATATACATACTTCTATCTACAATCTACATATACTAGGCATAAGATATCATTTGCAGTTGTAGTTTATGCGTATCATACGAACAAAGTCCTTTAGCTGTTGTTTGAAATTTTCGTATATTGAAAACATTTCGTTGTTTTAAGTCACGACTTTTTCCGAGATAAAAACAAAGCCCAGTGGTAACTTTGAGATAAGTATTGTTTTTGCAAAATTGTGTACAATTGTAGATATGCCATATTGTAAAATTTTATCAAGTAACATTGAAATTTTATTCCGTATTTTTTTACCAACACACAAATTTACTATAGATAAAAAAATCCGCATTTTTCAAGACTAAGAAAATAAGCTCTCTAGTCACCTTTATTGACGTTTGCTTTGAATTAGGTATTTAAGAAACACCTTTGTCAATCTATTCGTATAGGTTTGTCTAAATGGTAAATATGGAGAGTTTAAAAATATCTGCTAATGCGTCGGTGGTTGTTATCAGGCCGCACTTTTCACGTCTGTCTGTCTGGAGTCAGACAAAGTTTACTTTTGTGATTATTGTACAAGTAACGAAAAAGTCTTATTTTTTATTATTCTCAGAGACTTTTTCAAACGAATGTGTTGTGACTATTGGCAAAAAGCCCCATGTGGTGTAAAGGGCAACAAATTGTAACAGAGATTGTCTGTAAGCTTCTACAATTAGGACTGTCTTATTTATTAATTTCATTGTCTAAAAATTAGAAAAGCCTTACATTGCATTTTTAAATCATTTAAAAAATTGTTTTTTATTAATGGAAAACTGATTTAAGTTTTTATGCTTTGCCAAAAATGACATTTCCACATCGGAAAATGATAATTTTACTAGGACCTTTGATTCTGCTTCAGGCTAAAGGTCCACTAAGGTGTCAAAGAAATTTCAGAGTCACCATTCAGCTATTAACCAACTCTATAACGTTTTGCGGAATCCCATCGTTAACATTATTCCTGCTTGTCGTTTGAAGTTACTTTGACATTTTGGAAAAGAAAAGGGTAAAATTTTTATTAAGACTTAGAAAAAAAAGTTATTCAAGGTTCGATTCATCACGCGGAGTGGTGCACTTTTTAGGGACAACAAAGCTTTTGTTCAAAAAAGGTATAACTTATATGTTCCCAAAAGCCTGACGAATCGCGAAAGAATTATTATTCGACATACACAGTATTTTAGTGGCGATATAATTCTGAGTTAAGCCAGAGTACGTAAAAAAAAAACAGGTCTAGTGGTGCGCACTTCTTTGATGCAAGTCTTATTACAGACTTGCGTCGGCATAAAAATTCTAATTCATCCTGAATAAGGATCGCTTTTAAATTAAAGCATGTCAAAGTTTTTCAAATAATTCAAAGAAAGTATGAAAAGGTTCTGGGTTTTGTTCTTACCTTGGCGTCTCCATTCGTCAGATTAATGCCTTGCCGATTTTCACAATTGTAAGATTCCTGGAAAATTGCTGAAAATAGTTTTGACAATTAGTGGCGGCTCCACTAGATTTTCTCTAGCCGTTTTCCAGGTACCTTCCAATCGTGAAAATCGGCAAAACAATAATCTCACTCTAACAAAAGAAACGCCAAGCTAGGGTTAAGTTGAGGTTATCCCAACAAATTGCTCAGTCTCATTTGGGATTGTCATAAGACCTTCTAGGGTTGCTGGTCCTCAATTTTGCGCTTCCCCAGTTGGCAGATAGGGGAATGCTTACCAGATATGGTGCGTACCAGTATGAAAAATATTTAAGGCTGACCAAAACCAGCAACAAACGAAAAATCCCGAAGAGTCTGTCTCCAAATGAGCGGCTTCCTGGCCGTCTGTTACCCAGGTTAGGGTAGGCCGAATACAAAGCACCTTTTTTAGTGTCGTAGTGGTTAGTGTGTGTGCTTACTACGCCAGAGGTCTGGGTTCGAATCCTGCCATCGTCACCTAAAAAAAGAGACTTGCTCTTTTTCACGGCCCCCCTTTCCGAGAGTATCATTTGTCTTGAAAAACTTCTCAAAGTGCCGTTCGGATTCGGCAAAAAATTGTAGGTCCCCTTGTATGTAATGAAATTAACACACCAGCATACATTGTTAAGAAGTTGGCTCTGGTTCACCTCGAGCTGTTGCGCCACTCTATTTATTTATATTTATGCAAATACATAGAATAGACAACAATTAGATGCATGCCAGATGTTGAAATATTTGTTGAAATATTCTGCTGGTTATACTATTGCTTTTCTCCTTTCTGTAAAGGCATAACACTTGCGGGGGTAAGCTTTGGTGTTTCTGTGCAGAGGTTTCATGTTTGGCTCATCAGTGTTTGTACTCGATCGAGAGTTACTTTCTTCTTCTATCTTTTCTATGCCCAAATTCTTTCCGCTCGTGGTGTGCTTCGCATTTTAAGGGTAATCATATCCCGTTGATCACGAGCATATTATAAAAAAAAACTCATGTTTAGCTCAAAAGCTTGTCCTTTACAAATAAAAATACCTTTGCTACAAACGAACCATTTTTGAAGCTAACAAATACGTGTTTGCTTCAAACAAGAAACAGAAAAAACGATTCCTTGAAACAAACATTTTAGTTTTTGCGGTAATAATTTCCAGCCCAACTGAACTATTTGAAAAATCAAATGAGGTGCAGACTACCTTTACCTTCACCTTTTCTTTATCAATACTGTATATTTGGGTGAAGACAGCAAGAAGTTAATAGGAGCAATTCAAGTGCTTTTGGCACTTGGTCCTAGTTTTAGAAATTAGTTAATGTGTTCTCCGTTTCCATGAAAACATTAACTTTGTTTGGAAAAAACAACAAAGTGATTCCTGAAAAAAAATTGTAACAATACTTTTTTTCTCCTCAATTATGTGCCTGACATTTGTAGACAAGTTTATTTTTAGGGGAATGAACTAACAGAAATCTTATTTTGACTTTAGCTAAAAATGTAAGCCAAATTTTGTGAAAAAAAGAATTCTGTTCTGTTCTGTGCTATAAGGGATGGAAAAGCAAACTCATTTCTGGGTTTAATCTCAGTTTTACTCCGAAACTCGAATCTGTCCCTGAAAAATAGGTCTACAAAGGTTTAGCATTCGACTCAAGTACTTGTACTGTTTTCAAAATCTGGAGAAATAGGAGAAAATTGGTTCTTCTTATGATATCCAAATGAAGAATTAGATGATATACACTCTTATATTCATTAAGTTTTTAACCTTTTATTATGTCTCCACCGGACACTAATCCACGATTAACATACATACACACAAGTTCAAATCTTCGCGAAAAGTAGCTAAATAACTTATTCACCCTTTTCACAAACCTCTTTTTGGTCACTTTTAGCCCGTTTCGCGCACTTTTTTAACAGTTTGAGGCTCGAAAAGGGAAACTGAAACTGTCGACGTATGACAGATATGTCACAAATTTGTTTTCTATTGGGATTTTTGTTTTTTCGCTCCGGGGAAATGTTATTGTTACTGCCTTTTGGGCTCCGAAATGACAGCAAATGCGTGCTCGTTTCAGTTAATGTTATTTTTGTCCGGTAGAAACACTCCCGGATTTGTTTTTAATCGCAGTTTTATGGCCGGTGAAGACTTATTGAGAAAATTCTTTTTTTTTCAAAAGGATTTTGGAAGTTTTTGATTAAGTAAATTATTGAAAATTATTCTGCGGTATTCCTAGATGTTTACTTTTCCTATTTTTAGTTATTCGGTCGAATAGGTAATAATTCAAGGTGTGGTATTCGGCCGAAGATAAGATAACTACCGAAAATTAGCAGAATATTTGTTTCAACACTAGTAGGTATGGTACTGGTACCAGAGTTTTTTTTTTATTTTATTACTATCGTGTGGTTTTTTATAGGTAGAAGGTTCTGAAAAGAGCACAAATGTCTTATTCGACTCTATAATATTATCTAAAGAGTTGAACATACCTAAGCAGCGAAGTTTTTTGACCTGTGCTTTTCACAGATTCTGAGCACAATTTCGCATGAATTTCCTTGTAGTTATTGTTGTTCTGCCTTGAGCAGATTATGGCTTATGTGGAACAGACCTCTGCAGGGTTTTTTCGTCGTCAATATAGTCGAAAAAGGGCCCCACGCCAGATCTTCTCTCGTTGTAAACTCATAAAGGCAGTCATTACACCTTTAAGATGTTACATGTACCTACTCCTCCCTACTTAAAAGTCCTCCAATACGATGGGATGTGCATTGAAAACTTACAGATGTGGCTACCGCACCTATTTAGAGGCTCCTACTCCTTCCACTTTCAACCTGCCAAAGGCCATATTCAATATACAGTTAAATTCTTCTTAGAAACGGCTCTCTACATTAGAGTGTCGCCTCGCCACCGCCAGTCGTGAATCGTGATAGCACAATAATAATTGAGAAGATGACTCATTGCAAAGTACCTCAGGCCGCCTGAACTTATCAGCCGCCCCTGGTACATACACATACCTCTGCCTACATTTTGCTTTATGATCCCTTCATGCGTGTTTTCTGCTGCTGTCTCTTTTTTTCTGCTACACAAAAACCCATAAAGGAACAAAATAAAAAAAAAACTACATTCCCAGCAACAACAACAATAACTTTGCCTGCCAAAGCGCATTCAAATGTGAGCCTCTCTATAATAGACATTATGCCCGTGTGTGGGTATATTGCGTGGCGTATTATTTGATTTTGTCAATGCGGGACTTGGATATAGGTATATGTATGTATTGTGTGTGTTCAATGTTTATTTTTGTGTTGCGTTCGCAATTTGCCGTTTTTTTTTTCTTCTCTAAAATAAATTTACCCAAATGAATTTATTTTTTCTCTTCACTATACATATATACGGCGAGTATACATATAAACATACGTGAGCACGAGTGTACACATTACAGCTATAGAAAATAATAAATTTTCCACACCAAAAGTACCAGTGCCAGATACCCATTTATGTTTTCGTGGTATTGGTGTGTTGTTGCTGCGGCAGAAAATTTTCTCATGCTGTCACCGTATTTGTAGTAGATACAGAAAGTCCGAGGAAAAAAAACTCTATATTCTGTTTCTTTCGTTTCACATGGGAAAGAAGAGGAAGGCATGCGCCTGAATGAGGAATCCTCTCAAGGGTGTATGTGTGCAGATTGGGTGTAGAACGCGGCAAACATACATATTTTATTATTGCTATTGAACAAGTCCCAACCATTTGAGCTATGTTGCCAGATTTCAACTAAATACAAACACACCGAATGTGTGTACCTCTCTGCCATTGTCGTCCGGTTTTTCTTTTAAGTAGGTACAGGTCCATGGAAGACAGGATTTCTTTTATAGAGATATGTACATATAGTATGTATACCTATAGATAATCTTTCTTGAATTAAAATGTTTAAAAAAAAAGAATTATGTTTAGAATGACGGTAATAACGACGTTGATGTGACGTGTTGTTTATTGGGATGGACGTCCGTCCAAGTCATCAAACCATTTGTGTTTTGTGTGCGCCTTCTTCGCAATCACCAGGGCAGAAAGAGATAGAAAGTCAAGAACAAATTAGCTGCCTACCGTGTTATGTATGGTTGTACATGCCTTGATGGATTATGTACCGATAAGTGTATTTATTAAGAAATTTCCTCTATAAAATGACAGATGACGACCACTGAACAGCAATGTGTAAAGGAAACAGTCACTTGGCTATGTTGCCAAGTTATACAAATAAATTTAACACAATGTTTCTTTGCCTTATGAGGTGGACTTCCTATCAACTTCTTAGCCCTTACCAATCATAAGGTAGGTATATCTTCCCTTATAGGTATACCTAGGTACCTGCTTTTAATAAGGAAGTAAGGTAACACCGTACCTATCTACCTACTTGTCTATTATACATGTACCTACGAGCACCTATGTAGTAGATAGGTGCGACCTATTAAGTTAATGCAAGTGGAAGCCCTTTTAATGGTCAGTTTTTAGTGCAAATTCTGTTTAAAGTAAGTAGGAAGTTTTTCTAGAGCAAAATTAATGTGGAATGAAAGCAATGATCAGTTTTCCAGCGCAGGGATACCTACCTAAGTACCTACTCAACTCCGTGAATAAAGTTATTGGCATCTTCCGCAACTGTCACATTTTAAGGAAAAAAAAACAGGCAAATTAATTGTCAAACATAATTTTTCGAAGACTAACCGATGTACTTAAGCGCTGGTCCTAGCAAACTGTTATGATAAAATCCAGTCCGTTCTTCAGGCTTTATTCCGAGGTTAACCCATCAAACCACTAATTAAGCCGAAGTTAGGCCCGGATAGAAATGGTAAAAAAAAACCTTTCCTGGGTGAATCTTATATAACTTTGAAACTTGGATTGGGACTGAAAGTAATTGGGTGTTTCCACCGGACACTAATCGGCGATTGAGACAGCTCATCCTTAAATCTTTAAATCACAAGATTTACCATACAAATTAGAATCTCTTCACGAGGAGATTAAAAATATGTTAATCGCGTATCCAAGCTAGAATTCTCAAACAAACCATACAGAATTCTTCGGGTTCTGTTTGTTTTCTTTTATTGACAGCTGGATATCATCAACTCAGCTGTGTTTGTTGTGTTGAATAAAAAGACACGCAGAATGTTGATGTGGATGTGATTGGACCACCTGACAAATAAGTTGCACTGAGGCGTGCAAACTGCAACATAATGTTGCATGCTTTATTGATACTGCTGGTTGCTGTTGATCATGTTATTGTGGACTGAAATCGCATCAACAGATTTGACGTTTTGTTTTACTATTTTGGGTTAACATGTTTCATAGAATGTTAAATTCGATGGCAATTAAAAGTGTAGAGAAATTTATTTAAATAATTATGAATCTGACAGATTTATCCTAGTTATTCGAGAGTGAAAATAAACTCACAATAAGATAAACTACAAGAAGATGTGCAGAGGACCCGACGACCATACCTTGCCATTGTACACCACATTAAGAAGATGTCACTGAGAAATGTCCAAAACGAAGGCAGACATCTGGTTCATCTCCAATTTTCCGGTGGAAACACTTTGGGCTCAAAAGTTAATATTTTTATCTCCTACGTTAATCATTGGTTTGTATGCGGTGGAAACACCCCATAAGTAAGTTGCCTTATTTTAATATGGCGTTGATAAGGATCATTGCTTCACTTTCGAAAGTGTGAGAGAAGGCGCGCTAGAATTGATAGAAAGTGTCGAATGATATGCTAACGCCTAATACTGTCAAGAACAAAGCGGTGAAATCCCGGGTTCAAATCCCACCAGATGCAATTTTTAGAAAACAAGCAACATGTTATGTCCCACGACCTGAGCGAATGAGTGGCAAGTTTTCCGAAGGCCAACATCAATTCTTTTAACTCAGTTTTGTTAAAAAATTACTTCAAGTCCCCAGCACATGCGCAGCATACTCAAAACCTAAGCCAATCCACTAACAGACATATTCGGAACAGAAATATTCAGCGCAGCATACCTTTTGTAAGGCTTTACTTGGCATCAGCACTCGGTGCGGTTGCAGTCAAAATGCAAAAGCAGTTGTTATGGAAACTGCCAACAGATTATGTAGAGAGACAAATCACAAGACTTAACAAGCACAATCTTCATAGAGCACACATAGAGCCTCGACATAGGTTGTTGCATCTCTGTGGCTTGTTTTCGTTTCGAAAAAAGGGGACAACCATGAGACAGCATTAGACATGCTTCGGTCGCTCGAGCTCTACCTACTTTCTTGGTTATATCTTCGGTGTTGTTGAGTGTTTTGTTCAAGTCAATCGCCTGCCTACATTATGCGCAAAGCCTCCACACAATGCTGGGCCGGTTCTATTTTTTTTAGATCTGCTGATGGCTTTACAGCCGTGCGATTGACTTCCACGACTTTTTTGTGGCCGCCACCAGCCTGTGAAATGAAATTAATACTCGATTGGGTTAGATTTTGTTGTTGTTGTTGTTGGTTGTTTTTTCCAAATGAAATTTCCCACCTTTTTCTTACAGCAAAAGAGAGAAAACCCAAGTGGAAGCAGAAAACAAAACCCACATACTTCATCAAGTGTAAATGCAAAATGCAACTACGCGCGCGCGCGCGCTCGTTTTGAAGAACGAGTTTTGTGGCTCGAAGCGAAGCTCCTCCGCAAAGCAGCTTTGAGAGTGTGGTTGGATGTTGGGCACTGTGGAGTGAGTGAGTGCTGCTGCCTCCACAGATCCGATCCATGACTCCATCGGGTGCACTGCGTTGCTGGGTGGTTGTGGAAGTGGATCTGGATTCACTTAGTATGGCAATTGTAAGCCATTACAGGTTTTCTGTGAATGACGCGACTAGTTTCGCCACATACTGTGTTGAAATATAGGTGCTAAGAGCCGTCCTGGTATAAGCCAGTCAGGTAAGACTGTGGTTTTTTTTCCTACTATTTGTTGCTACTATTTGCTCTCCATCATCTCTGCAAGTATCTAGATTGTGTACATATTGACATAAACTGGGCAGAGAAGTATGAGAAGGGCGGATGGTGCGCTGGAACAGGGGAACGGAAACAAAAAGGTTTATGAACTGTCTGTGATTTTGTTGCTGTTGTTGTGCTTTTGTGAAAAAGTCTGCCCCGCCAGATGAGATGAGGTCGAAGGTTTGTTTCTTTTGAGAAATAACATACAAAAATCCGCCATGGTACAATGAAAACACGCGGCATGAGCGGGGGGATTTTTTACGATTTCTTTGTTGGAATTATGGACACCTATATACCTATACCTTTCTGTATACATTTGTATTTACAAAATTAATTGACAATGCGACGTGAATATTGTTTTGTAATCCAATTTATTAAACCCTACACCTTAAGGCATTCAATATGACATTTTGTGTGGTTTTATTTGATTGTAATGATCATTTAATGCAATCACGCGCAGTGAATCATTAAGGTGGGACTTGTTTAATGACATTTATGTTGACATTTGGTTGGTACAAGAAAAAAGAAATGTCAATTCATTTCACGGTTTAAATGCTAAAAAGTTCTTCGCTTCGGTATGACACGATTCAAACTCGTGCTCTATCGGTCTTAGGTTTTTTTTTTATAGGGAATTAGGCTTTGACATGCGCAACGTCAGCATGAAACTAGTTAAGTTGTCATTTTAACTTGACTTACATACTTTCTTACCAATCTTGTTAGCGAGCAGTGGTAAATTGAGAATTTTAATACCAATAATCTGTGATTCGATATGGTTCGTTTTCAAGGGAGCCCTATAAAATTGATCTTCAGTTTTTCAGGGCTGCAACCTTGGTCCTATTCCTTACTCACTAAAAAAAAACATGAATAGAGAAACTATCGCAAATGTTATGAAACTTTTTATGCTCAAAAAAAGTTTATTGATCTTCGACCTCTTAAGTAAGATGTTAAAATATTATTTAACGAGACCGATCTTTAATTGTAGGCTGTTAAAACAAACTCTTAAAAATAGATCTCGTAATACTGGACTGCAAACAACCGATAAATCTATTACCGAAACAATAAAATATCAGAAAGGTCCTGAATGGCACTCGTTGTGAAATCAAAAGATTTATCCTGCAGAGAGAGAACGCAGCTGTTCAGTTTTAGCTTAAAAGATTAAAGCTGTATTTGTAAAAGGTGTCGTTTACAGAAACATTTTCAGCTAGCGCACCCAGAAAGTTCTTTTTTGACATTTTTTTTCGCTGATATTGTCCAGAAGTCTGCTTTGAACTCTCTGTTTACTGAATGCACCGAATAACTGAAATATGAACACTACTAATAGAAGTCTGTGTTTTTTCGATTTATTATGGAGTCAGAGAGGGACAAGCCACATGCAATTTGTGATAGCTCCCAACTACATTGCCGACTCGATCAATTCCTAACCTCTCAATCAACATTTTTACATTTTACAAAACCATAAGGTCATTCATCTAATTCGTTAATCAATTAATGTAAAACGAGCAAAGTGCACTGCACATTGTGCAGGTACTTGTGGGAGCAAAAAAATCTATTACATAACTTTTCGGTAAAGTCACGTTTTCCTCATCAACTGCCAATTGACAAGCGTTTCGGAAGCGGATGACT
The DNA here is from genome assembly GCA_947623515.1 of Neoascia interrupta. Classification (NCBI taxonomy): domain Eukaryota; kingdom Metazoa; phylum Arthropoda; class Insecta; order Diptera; family Syrphidae; genus Neoascia; species Neoascia interrupta. The sequence goes on from OX392462.1 coordinate 198,454,342, forward strand.
TTTCAACAGAGCCATAGATACTTTTTTAATGGCCCGTATGCATGCAATAACTGTGGATACAAGAACTCCTATCGAATGGGCACACCAAATGTCAATTACCATGAAAATGAAAAATACAATCAAATGTCAAAGAATTTGTTGCAGTGCATTCTGCCCGTATGACAGGAAGCAGGATTTGTATACGGGTTTTTAACAACATTTTTAGCAGAGTCGTGAGAACTAGACTTTTTTCTGGTAAGAAAAGTTCTTAGGTAGACAATGTATTAATAAAACGAAAAACGTTTTTGACCTACGTCAAATTTTGGTTTAATGATCAGAAATTTTAAAATATGTGAAAACATTTCTGAAGTATTAGATATGCAGTTAATGATTTCGTCATGTGTGAGGACTTTGAGTCCTTCCTTGTGCCTTTTTGGTATTCGACTAAGCTCGTTTTTAAATATTAGTCAGAATTTTGAAAGTTATCAGAAAAACTTTATTTAATTTAATTTATTTTATTAATCTATTTAATTTATGATTTATTTAATTTATTCTTGAAAATATTTGAAACTAATAGAACACTATACGTTGCGTAGCCTATGGTTGTTCTTCCGATGAAGTTTGCGACCAGTAATCGGAATTTTGACTATTATCAGAAAAACGTAAATTTGGGCCTTTTACTCATTCTTGAAAGCTGCCAAAACCGCCCAATTGTTATTATTTCCTATGCTGTTAACTCTTGGTAGAGACATCATTGATCAGTTCAAAAAAAAAAATCTTTTTTGCTGTTTTTTTTTAGAGACAGAGTCAATAGAAATACACGCGATTTAGCACAAACAAATCATTTCGCCTCTTGTACAAAAACTGTCTGACAATTCAAGCGAAAACACATGATAGTTATTTTGATTTTTTGGCCAGAAAAATTCTATTAAACGACCAATACTGAGCATAAAAACAAGACTTCAGCCAAACGATTTCTTCAAGAGAGGTGTACATTTTGATATGTCTTGAAAAACAGCGGTTAACTTGGAATTTAACATGGTTAAAACATCCGAACACGCTTCGCTGTTTGCTGCACATCCGAAACGTAAAATTTTTCGTAACTCTTGCCATTAGATTGTCTTTAGGACAATGGTGGTTCTTAGCTTATTGGCACAGAACTCAGACTTAAGAAATCCCATCAGAAAGTGTGTAACAGAATTCAATTGTACGACCTCGATGCTCAAACTACATGTATTGTCTTCGCGTAGCATAACCACGCGCGGAAAAAGCTTAAAAAAGAAAACGCCTCAAAATGTCCATTGTGACACAGTGTTCAATAGCGATGGCCAACTACGTTCTCAAGGAAGGATTGTTGGTTGTTTTGGGATTCTTTGCCCAAAAAGAAACCCTGATCCTTGTTTCATTTACTTACTACCTCGCTAAAATATAGCAAACCTCTATGCATTCTGCGTAGCATGTGTCCAACGAACACTAATCCGGGATCTACCTAAGTCCTCAACTAATCTCGTACAAATCGCGAGATTAACCGTTTAAATTTAAATCCTCTAAGCAATCCTTAAGGCAGGTAACTAAAAATAAATCTTCTCATAAATCTAATTCAGCTTTTTCACAAACCTCTTTTATGCCACTTTTAAAACTTTTCGCCACTCTTATAACAGTTTGCGGCTGAAAAAATGAAACTGAAACTGTCCATCTATGACTGATCGGTCACAAATACGTTTTCTATTGGGATTTGTTATTGCTACTGGGAAATGACACCACCATTCTTTGGCGTAGTCAAAATGTCAAAAAGAGCATTCCTGTCAAATTAATTCTATGTTTGTTCGAGGAAGACACTTTGGGATCTATTTTTAATCGTCTCCCGCTAGTTGCTGTTTTACGGCTGGTGGGGACATAAGGTTTCAGGAACTCCTGAAACTACGTCAAAAAAAAAAAGTTTTAGAAAAAAGGCAAAAAAATATTTTTAAGAGTTTAAAGAAAAAAAAGGGTCAAAACTACAACATTTTGAAAACAAAACGAAAAAAAGTAAAACTGAAATAACGTCAGAAAAACCTTATTTTGTGGATTAGTTTCCAAATCTATGTAGCAACTGTCAAAAAAGACCAAAATAAACTGATTTTTTTTCCAGCTTTCAAAAAGTTCTTCAAACTCGTACATAAAAATGAACGTTCAAGGTTTATGAGGTCGCATTTTGGGAAGTTACTTATTGTAAAACATAAGTTTTTGTATAAGCAGACTTTATTTTTCTCCTCAATGGTTATGGTGCTGTCTGCAAATCAAAGAGCGATACTTTAAGATCGAGTCACATTAAGCATGAGTCAGAATATCAAGCAACATTTGTTTTTTAGTTTACGTGTTTTAAAATTTGGTGGACTGACACATTAGTGATTGCATATAAATAAGTTTTATTTAAGGGAAAGAAAGTCCTTGACTTTTTTTAATGAAAAAAAAATCTATTTGCTAGAAACTTATTTTAGACACAATTTTTGTTAAGCAATTAAATATAAATAAATAAAAGTCAATGTTAAAGACCAAATTTAAAATGACAAAAAAAACTTAAAAAAATTGACTCTTCCCGGCACAAACATCGGTGGTTTCATTGATTATTCTTTTCATATGAACAAACTTGAGTAAGGACCAAAAAGCTTATTGAGATACGATTTTGGCTAAGCCCTTTATGCCATTTTAAATTTTGCATGTTTACCTGTAGGCTTCATTTTTAAGTCAATGTTAGAGTTATAATGTTGAACTTTATGGTGTTGTTTCTGTAAAAAAGATTACAAAACCAACTCTCAAGGCTTTAAACTAATCCTTGTGAGTAAGTATCCTTGGAAATGAATGCCTGATCTTTCGGTCCAAAAGATCTCTGCATGACTACATGTCATGTTATTAAAGGAGTACCTACATATGTTATTTAAACATTAAAGCCTCACATGCATTTAAAGGCATTTGCAACTGTCGTGCGTGCCTGCAAGTCTTTAAAAAGTAATTTCCGTTCAGTATTTGTTTTCTCAAAAGTCAGCCTTCACCTCAGCTCCATCCACTCGGAGATTGACTGGAAAAAAGGAGATTCCTGACGACGCACGACACGGCAACGATACCTATATATTATTCATTTCCCTTGCATCCAAATGATTGAAAAAAAAAATCGTGCTTCGCTTGTACCAAGCAATACCAACGACAACAACAAAACCAACTTCGAAACAGCAGACAGGCATTTTGCATCTGAATTTAAAATTCGTCATGCAAAAATACGTGTGCTGCAGAAAACGTGTGAGGCTCGCTTTATTTTGCATAAATGCTCTGCCCTGCGCTGCGATGTGTCATAGTACCTGCGTGTGTTATTTACACACCCGTAAAAGATGTTTGCGATTGACTTTTTCCATTCATGCCCACCAAACAGCCGGAAAGTCGGTCTCGTCATAAGACACCCCTCAGCAAATAACATGATGCGCGCCCCCCAGCTCGAAAGGAGCACATTGAACAGCATCCAGCATTGACACCAGGTCTTACAGGTTCTGCGCTCGCACATTACCTAGTGTGTGGGCTTGGGGGTAGCAAGTAATATCCTGTTTACATACGTATGCTTCCTGAATTTAAATAATTTTACGTTAAAGAAAAAAAAAAATAAGGAGGCGAACCAAGGGTTGAATATGTTATTATTGCGTTCCGGTATTTCTTTCTTTTTATTTTCAATTTTGAACCAAAAAAAAAAAAAAATGAGGAAAACTCGGAATGTAAGGACAAGGACAACACAAATTACTGTGTATGTTGTCTCGTATCATTTTGAGTTTTGCATTTTTATATGAATGCGCTCCCAAAGAACGGCGAGTAACACAACATACGTTCAAGGGTGAATTTGCGTGTATTGTATACATTCTTTGTTGGCCTAGAAATTCCTCCTCGAGGACCCTGCAGAGCACAATCAGTCGTCCTTTTGTTCACAGCGAGCACTTTTTATCCATTGCATAAGATATAGATTACAGGAATGTCTGGGAATTTTTGAATTGACTGCAATAAACGGAACAAAGAAATGAGTAATCCTTCGCCAAAGGGTCGACGCTTTATAAAGGCATGTCCTTTGCAGGCCTGTTGTTAAAGGAATGGATTATCCTAAATTTGAATAAAAGTCGAAGGGATTATGGCGTGTTAAGGCAACTGATGGTGAAGCTTAAGAACACGGGGAAAGGAATATATTCGGATCGTGTTTAAAATGGCACAAATTTCACGAAATGAAATCCCACAAGACAAAGTTTATGTTAAACAAGGTTTTTGGCTTGGATTTTCTATTTTTTCTTGAATAATCTAGCACTGCTAAGTTCGAGAAGTCCCGCCAGATGGCTCACTAAACGGTTTACTTTTTGTAGCAGCAATCTACCTATCCTTAGACATAATTTTTTCCTTTAAGCATTTTGTTCTCTTAAATGTCCTGGGTTATCCACTAGGGTGGATACTAAAACTTGAAATGATCCATAGCTTCTTTAGGTATCCTTAAACGTCTGCCTGCTTCCAATATAAGCTTCCCCCAATTCAAACAAATGCAGTCCCACAAGGTTGCCTATGAGATGGTGTACTGTTCGTCCCAAATTTGAACTGTTTAACTTGACGTTAAACTTGAAATCCTGAAAAGTTTTGAATATCAAAGGGTGTTGCTGGCTGCATAAGCACGCACCTTCAAAGATGAGCTCTTCTGGATCGGTTCAATCCACTTCCGTTCAGTCCGCGTCCTTGAAAAAATTCTGGGTGTTTGCAAGATGAGCTCTCAATTTAAAAAAAACATGCAGTGCCACAAGGTGACCTTTTAGGTGGTGTACTTGTCGCAAAATTTAATTGCTTAACTCGACCTTTACCTGGAACTCCTGTTAAGATGTGTTGATCCCAAAGAGTTAGCGTTTAGCACACGGCTTAAAAAAAAAGCATATCTATTCCCCTTATGCTGCCCTCCTGCTGGTGTTTAGCAATGCAAAACAAACAGCCTACTTTTTAGTTGGGGATTGTTATCCTTAAAAATTTGAGAATATTTCTTTCAGACAGTTTGAGGTCCCACAAAGTGGCTGATTAGGTGGTGTACTTTTAATGGAAAGAAACTTTACTTTTAACTTGACACGTTTGCTTACCCAGATCCTTGTAGGTACACCCTCATCAATCATTCAGCGAGTTTCTAAAGTTTTGGAGAATGTCCTTTCCCTGGACAACGAGATAATGTGGCAGACGATAATCTCTCGAGGACACATCCACACGACAACGACTCGAGTTCAATTGAAAAAGTATGTCACCGCTCGAGTATAGAATTTCTAATCGGTATTTCGGTGCTCGTCCTTAATTATAGTCCATGTTCTGTTCTTGGATTTGTTACTCGCCCAACTTTCATCATCTTCTTCTGCATGGCTACCAGAAAATGCTCCATAGTCGAGAGTATATGAACACTAACTGTATCTCTTCCACATCCTTTCACTTGAAGCATTTGCCTGGCAAATTGAATTCCTCCAGCAGCATCAACTCTGCGATAGAGAGTACAGTCGTTTATCCTTAAAGCCTTCATTCCAAAACTGCTGTCTGTGTGTATGTGTGACATAAGCAATTCTTTTCGTAGGTCCTCTATATATCCTTTTTCTATTGCTTCTTGCTGCTGCAAACCACCATTTTCGTCCAGTGGATGTATTTGACTGCCACTATTTCCATTCCATAAAATCCATTATTCCCGGTGATATACACCCGCGTTTAGGATAAACGACTACCCATTCTCAGGCAATGCGAAAAAAGGAAACACTACATTCCCGAAATGGGATTTTACCCATTTTCGCTAGGATGTAGTCAATACTCTTTTTTTTCTTCTTTTTTATTGAGCTTTGTGTGAGTAAAAATAATAATAATAACGATAAAAGAGAGTTTGTAGTCTGGGGGGTAAGACATCTATTTCGAAGTGGGTTTTGTGTCTATTGTCAGGACGAAGCGAGGAAAATAATCGTTTCCTTCTGATCGAAAGCAATCTTCAAAAACATGGTGAGGTGGTGAAGAAGGGTTTTCTTTCCATCCACATGGAAAAGAATTTTTTGGTGTGAAAGGAAAACTGTCACAATTCATTGGCTTCAACTTTCAAAGTCATGTCTGTTTGGTTCTCTTTTCAGGCCTTCGGCGTAATGCCCATGATCATTCACTGTCAAATGGGTTATTTTTATTTTTATCTATAGTTTGGCCTTTTTTTGCCATTTATACCGAATGAAATAATAAATTAATGTGGCCTTTCTCTTCCCGCCCCCCCTGAAGAGAAAAAAACCAATTCGATTTGTTTACATAATTTAGAGGAAAAATCTTTTGTATTAGTCCGCGTCATATAGTTTTTTTTTTTTTATTTATAGTTTTGTTATAGGATCTTGCAGAAGCCTTGTGAGGCCTTGGACGATACAAGTTTTTGACGTCTTTCCGAATTTTTGATTCTATTAATTTCGAAATGGGTTTGTGTTGTTTGTTTGCTTTTATTCTGAAGAGTGGGTTTAAGTATTTGTTTTTTGATTAAATAGCTTCGTGTCGATTTTTGGCGGATTTATGAGTTGAAAGTTTGTTTCAGTCCGTTTCAGAGACCGATTTTTTTTACCCATTTCCTACTGTTTGCGACAGAGTAAAGGGCACAAAATCTCAGATCAAATTTATTTTTTAAAATCTTTTTGCCAGGAATCTGGAAAACAAACAATAGTCTTAAGGACAATACTCAAACAAGGTTCCGACTTAACTACCGCATACTTCAACTGAACAGCAAAAAACTTTCTCGAAGTATCGTCCACTTCCTGTACAAATATTTTTGACATTTAAATTTTGCATGTGGTTCTAAGGTCTTATTGGTGACAGTCGGTTGGACTATCGCATGTGCATGCGAGTTCATATGACATCTAAATCGCATGCAAAGGTGAAACTTTTGCGCATATCATGGAGGCGTGGAGGCATGTAATTTGGGACAGCACACAACCATAAAGTGTGCTGTCCCAAATTACATGCCTCATGCTTGTCCACGATATGCGCAAAAGTTTTACCTTTTGCAAAAAGGGCAACAGCACGCGAATGCCATGTGTAGAATCGTGCGATTTGTGTCTGACAGAACCAACAAATTATTCCATGCACAGCACATACGATTCGAACATCCAAATGTGTGAAAAGAAATGCTACATGCATTAACATTTGTGGCAGTTGGTTTGATTGTCGCATGTACATGTGCATGCGAGTCCATGCGACACCAGAGTCGCATATAAAGATTGGACTCTTACTAATACTAGAAAGTGGCACATTCGGTTATGCAAGCGGGCACCAAGCCAACAAATAAATATGCAACATTTTACCAAAATTCACGTGCCGTATAGTTTAAAAAATTTATTATGTCTTTGTACAATCGCCCGATTGCGTAATTTTTCCGTTGTACTGTATTTTTCAAACAGTACAATTCGAACATGTGAATTTTAGGGGAAAAATTTTATCACAATTTCATATGCTAAAAACTAGGTTTTCAGCCCAAAGATAGTGCTTCGAACATGGAAAACTATAAAAAGCTTAGTTAGATTAATTAAAAATCTAACCGAACGTATCGTTCCTTATATTGGGGAGCGGCTCCTATGGCCATACAAAATTGTATTTTTCACCGTTCAATACTAACACTAACGCCACTTTCAGAGAAGAGAATGAAGAAGACATTGATGGCCCTTTAAATAACCCAATACAATAATTTGCTTGAAACTTATGCAGTATTGTAATAGTTTTTTTTTTCGAATTGTTAAAGGCTTCCATAGGTTGATGGTTTTCCATAGTTTAAAGATTGCTTGGCGACTTTTGAACGCCGACTTTTTAACGTCTAATGAAATTAACAGCCAATGCAAAACTACAATAAAAACTCCTTTTTCGGGATTGTAATAGATTATCATAGTTTATTGTGGTAAAATCAAGATAGCGTGGCTCATAATACCGCTTTTAGAACACCTAATGCAATGAATAGCCAGAATTGTTAGAAGAAATTCTACGGGATTGTAATATATTTTCATAGTTTATTGTGGTAAAATCAAGATGGTGGGGCACATAAGTATGCAATTTAGAACTCCGCTTTTAGAACATCTTAAAATGAGGTACTTAAGGCAAATGTCGAATTGCTATATATTCCTGTGACATGGTAATGGATTTTCATGACATATAGTAGAAAAATCAAGATGGTTTGTCATATGACACCGCCTTCAGAATATCTTAAGGAATGAACAGACAAATGCAGAATTGTAAGAAAAATTTCTTCGGAACTGTAATAGATTGTAATAGATTTTAATATTTTTTTTGTGGTGAATCAAGATGGTTTAGCACACAATACTTCTTTAGAACATTTAAAATGTAGCACCTAAGGCAAAGGTAGAATTGTTATATATTCATGGGGAATTGTAATAGATTTTCATAACTTATGGTGGAAAAATCAATATGATTTGTCATGTAACACTGCCTTCAGAATTTTTAATGAAATGAACAGATAAATTTAGAATTAAGTGAAAAGTTTCTTTGCAATTGTAATAGTTTTTTGTGGTAAAATCAAGTTGGCCTGTAATATAATACCGCCTTTGGAAAATCTAGGCTCGCTTTATTGAAATGAACAGACAAATGTAAAATTGTAAAAAAAAATATTCGGAATTGCAATAATATTTTATGGCTACTGGTGGCAGACACTAGATGACGTGGCATAAAACACTGTCTTTAAAACATATAACAAGATGAAACACTTAACGCAATTGTAAAATTGTAGTAGATTTCTGTTTTACCACGGATTACCATTGACACCTACACCATCTTTTTAAAAAGCGGCGTCAGAACACTCGGAAATCCTTAAAAAAAATCTAAATCACTGCCTCTGTACGCATTAAATTAACAGAGTACCAGAGATCGAGTCGTACCTTGTTTGATTCGGAAACTCCCTTTTAAACCAAATGGAAGTGAATTTCACAAAATCCTTGTACAATCTAACGTTAGATCCAACTCACGCTCCTATAAGGCGCAAGTATGCTGGAGACACGTTCTTTACAAAGGAACATATCCTCCAGAGATGTACGTCGTATAAAAACCTCCTTTACACCCTGCATAGTCTGAAACATTCTCTGCATTCTCCTTTGGAGTATTTGCTTGCATACTCTCGAATGGGAACGAAAAAAGGGAAGTAAAAAAAGTCCTATTTACTACACCACCAAAAACTTTGTCCTCGTTCTTCCTTTTTTTTATTTGTGTACCTATTGCCTGTTTGCTATATGAAAGTCCTTTTGTGTTCTTTGGCAAACGTACAAGTGTTGCCTGCTGAAATTGCGTGTTCCTTTCTTTTTACCCAAGACAATGCGACAAAGCACAAATTTTATAAAACACGAACAAAAGCGTTACACACTTTTCCTCTGTACTATAAGGACGAAATAATGAAGAAATGCATAAATAAAATAAAAAGGATCGGCAAACTAAACTAAAACCAGAGCATATTTGATTAGAAACCGATGACGAGGAACGACATCGTACAATTATTGTCCGTTGTGTAGCAGAGACGTACGTGTGCGACGTGCGCGGAAAGGACTCCCCCGACAAAGGCAAACAAAGGCGCGGAACTTCATAGAAAAAAAAAAAAATATGCAGATTATTATCCGGACCCAAATTGAAGAATAAATTTTGGATAAGGAAGGAGAAAGCCTATTCCTCTTGTTCACCTTCCACCTTTTTATAGACAGATACATATCTACTTTTTTTTGCAATCTCGAAGGGTCTTTATGCTTTTCCTTAGTCAGTATCCTTGTCGGTTTATGTCCTTTTTATCATCTCACTGTCTATGGGAAACGTATTTAGGGTGTGGTCTACTAGTTATCTATTTTATACGTTCTTTCTTTTTATATGTATGCGGAATTTGCCAATATTCGAAAAAGGAATACATAGTATAATATTGCAGGTGACGGTGGAGGCGAAATGATTTGACATAATTGAATAAAGAAAAGGACATTGGCGAGTCTTGTTGCGAAGCTGTTTGGATTATTTGAAGGGGACTGAGTTTTTCTTTGTTTTGCAATTTTCGATTAACTTTAGTGATGTAAGAGAATGAAATCAATTGTCCTGGCCAAGTACCAAATCATTTCCATTCACTCAAGGGGCTTTGCTCGACCACGATGGTAATTGGTTGAGGAGTGGGTAGTGCAACTTTTGTTTTTTTATTTTGCACTTATGTAACTCCGCCATCCTTAGACAGATAACCCTGTTCTACGAACTAAACTTCATTCCACATTCAGCTTTTTTTGTGGAGTTACCAAAAACCAATTTAAACTATGCTCAACGTCTTTTCGCAGAGTCTTGTAGATTATAATCCTCAGTTCCTTATTAATCGAAAAACCCAATCAAAATGTTCATAAACATTATTTATTAAAGAAAATTTTTTATCCCACCCAAAGTGTCCAACCCACATCAGGCGGGTGCAAATCCCTCAGAATTTTCCCTGCAACATCAATCGGGAAAAGGTGCTCGCAAAGAAAATCCTTCCTACCTTAACGCCAAAGATTATCAATTGACATTTGAAATCCCATCCAATAAGCTTTGCTCTTTTGCCTCGTCTCGAAAACCAATCGAATTTCTACTTCGAATCCCCTTGTTCTGACAGTTAAATCATCGTCCACCAGCAGTGGCAAACGTCAAGCGGCATATCCTCTGCCGGATTCTATGACTTTGCATAAAAGAAAGCAAAATCTTTGATAACTGACAGCCACCTGTGATAAATTGAGATTCTCACATCATTCACCTGTCGGTGGTTTCTATTTTCTTTATTTTTGCCCCCATCTTGAGACAAAGAATAATAATTCGTCTTCTACTACGTTTTGTTTCCATTTGCATAACCACTCTGGTTATGTTGATCTTTGTGCGAATTAATTTTGTGTAGATTTGCACTTTGTGGGCTGTGTTCGTGGAAAAAGTCAACGCAAAGACACTAAACTGTCGGGGCGTGTTCATAAATAAATATTCCGACTCAAAACCAAAGTTTTGGCACGTGATTTGCAATTTTATTTTCACCAATATTGTTTATGTTTTCATTAAGCTACTCATACCTACTCTCTGCAAAGTCTTATTTATACCCTCACAGATGGGAAAATTTGTAAAATTTTCCGTTAATCTTTTATCTAATAATAAACAAATCTTTTCTTTATTTTTCAGGTATGTTCTGTTCACACAGCTCTCATTTTGGATATTTTTAAATGGATTTTCTGTGGTAAATATAAGCAATATAATTTCGGATGTCAAACAAGTATGAGTTACCTACTCAACTGTCATGTGTCATCTGGAACTATCTGGCAGTTGAACTGTCTTGCTGTCAGTTATTCAAACGTGGATAATGTGAGAGAGAAAAAACAAATATAGAAACGAAAAAACTAGCCAAGCGAAAAATGAAAACAGAAATCTTCGTAGGATGGATATACACTAAAAAAAAAGTACTGCTCCAGCTAGTAGGGGGCAGTTAAAATTGAAATTCCCCATGTGCTGTCAATAAAATGTCTAATTTTGGATTTGCAGCAGTTTAGAGTATTTTTTTCTTTTTTATTTTTGGTATTTCTCATCTCCCAGTTAAATTATGGTTTTAAGCTGGAAGTTTTGATGGTTTTGAACAAAGAAAACGCGAAATTTTTAATCTATGATGTAGATGCACCTTTACGATTAGTTCACAATAGTCAAAGGGTTTGGGTCTTTTATTTATTCAATGCAGAAACTGGTTCAATTAATTTTCTTATCTAAAAGTTGTCCATAATTTTATACTTAAGAACAAAAACTTACGTTATAGAGAATCATGCAACCATTTTCTATACATTATACAAACATAAAGGTAACACGATTAACTGTAAGCACCCAGTTAACACAGTTAAAAGGTACCTTTGGGTTCCACTCAATTGGAAGACAGTTTCACAATAATTTATTCAAATTTGAAAGCGACAAAGGTTTTCCAAAGGAAATGCAATATAAATAATACCCAAAGGGTCATTAGTGTCTACATCTAAAAAGAGGCTTAAAAAGAGAAAAAAACCTGAACAAATGCATTGAGGTAGCCCAGATATAAATGTTAACGAGAGCTTGAATAAAAGGTTAATAAGAGTTGAATTTACATCTAAAAAAAAAAACAGACCAGAGGTTATAAGACTTGTTCATGTAAATAAATATACGTGTCAGCCAGTACGGCTGGAGCAGTCTTAGAAGAAAAAACCGTATATCAGCCTTAACAAAGTGTGTCACAAAGATAAGGAACGTTTCGATACACTTTTTTATAGTGTTGTGTGTGATGAATTTGATAAGAAATTTTGCTTTTTCGAAATAAATAGAACCTCAACACACAAATAAAAACCTTCATGTGTGGGTTCTCGAATTCCTCAGATAAGATATGCCAAAACAAGCTATTAAAATGGGAGTCATTTTTCATACGCATGTCTGGGGCATATTCAGACTCACCACTTCATAGAAAACCTAGAGATAGTGTAATCGACTTACGTGGTAAAAATTTCTTATCAGATAGTTATACAACTTGACTAGATTATGCGTGATGATGTTAAAAAAGTAACTGTTACTAGGGGCAACATTATGCCCATAAAAAAAAACTAACTTCTTTTCCTATTGAGGGGCGGCTTTTACAAATATTGATGTTTGCCATAAGCAAATGATGATGGTGCGGGAGAAGAAACACACAGAACACGTGTTTCTTCCGCCTTAAATATTTACAAAACCCTTAGCAAAGTAGTCGTTTTGAACGAACGACGACGATGACGATACCGCTCAGGGCGGGTCGTATAATATGCAAAGTCCTCTTGGTTGTTGCGTTGAGTGCCTCTGCTTTGTTCAATGCCTTCACTTAGTTTGCATACTAATCAGGAAGGGCAACAGCAATAAGGAGGTAGAAACTTATTTCGAAAAAACAGTCAAGTGCTCGTGGCAGTAGTTTTGATTTATTTGTTTAAGATGAATGGTTTTTGTTGTTCAAGGAGGTAAGCAAATGTTTTCAGTATTATTATTAAAAGGTTGGGACAATTTAACAAAGAGTGCCCCAATATATTATTCAGAAGGGTGACTGTGTATTGTCAAAGACTTCCTTAGGACAATTTTTTTGGTCTCTCAATTGCAACTGCTTACAAAAAGGGATCAAAAAAGCACTGGAAATTCTGAAACTTTCGGTCCAAAAACTGCTCTAAGCAGTTTCACGTTAGAACTCGTTGTTTTAAAAATAGTTGAGAATAAGACGCAAGTGCCTATAGAAAACAAAATACGGTCCCGAATCCAAATAAAAATTAAGTCTATACAATGTGGTTTTCTCTCACGACCCAAAATTGGGACCCTATTTCATAATGACATTATGCACAAACAAAATTAAAAAATCAAATAGACTAACTACTTGTACATTCTTTACATACACCCAACTTTGCACCTACCCCAAATCGAAGAGTGAGCTCTAGCCGGTTGGCCGCAATATTATTTTCATGAGCCCATCCAGAGCATTTAAATTTTTACTAGTTTAAGCCCTAGAATTTTAAGTTGTCTGCGCGCATTATAAGTTTCATATTTATTTTGAAATCATCTTTTACAAAAAAGCTTAAAGCCAATAAAGGTAAAAGTTAGCTCTTTGATTATATTTATCTAAATGAAATGACAATAAAACAATTTATAAAAAAAACTTTAAATAATTACAAAATTGAATATGTTTAACAGAAGTATGTAATATGAAGTATGAAGTATGTTTAACACTACCTTTGGAAAATATGTTCCTTTTTGCAGACTGCTCTTTGATTTTCTCGGATTTAAGGAGAGGTTAATAGTTTCGAACCAGAGCCTGACATCTTCGATGAAGCCAAGCTTACAGCTGAAATGGAAGTGACATAAATTAGCATAGAAGTTCCCTGCCGTGAAGAATTAAACACACACAGCATACATGGTTGAGAAGTTGGCCCTGGTTCACCTCGAGCTGTTGCGCTACTCTATTTATTTATTTTTTATCCCTGCCGAATATTTCAAAACACTTGGGAAATCATCAAGAAACCATCAAGCCTTTAGCCCAATGAATCCGTTACGTCGAAGTACACAACTGACAACTCAATGAGATACACACGTTCTTATGGGAAGCGACGCACGTACGTCACGAAGTTTCTTCTATCAGCCGCTTCCCATAATAACGTGTTTATTTAGCTCAGTCGTCAGTTGTCTATTTCAGCTTGACGGATGCAACGGATTCTTTGGGCTGGAGGCTTTATAAACAAATGGGGGCCAAGAACAGATCCTGGTGGGATACCTGATTTAAGCTCGTGAAAATTTGAAGTCATTCCACCTGCAGCAAGTGGCAGCAACTGGGTCCATGAGGTAGTAGAGAATCAATTTGGCAGCGGAGTTAGAAAAATTAAAAGAGCGCTTTCCTTCGTAACTACCTAATGAACCTGTGTAAGCATATTTTTGCTTGGCAAACTACGACTTGTTAAGTTGCTAGAAGCACACTACAACGCAGATCTGATAGTGTTAAAATAATATGATCTTGTGATCGACTCGACAGTGTCAAAAGTCTTCGAAAATTCCATAATTTTAAGAAGAACCGAAACACAGCCAAGCTTCATAAACGCAAGGCCTGTTTATGAAGAATTTTGTCTAGACTTTTATGTAGGATATGGCAAAGTTGATATAGATCTAATTTCGGGTCCAAATTAACCAGTTGCAGATTGTTTTTATACCAGGGATAATCTTTGCAATCTTCCAAACCAAGGGAAACGCACTTGTTATGGGTTATCCCATAGATTTAAGCGTAATAAAATCATTTAACAAAGATTGGATGAATACCGTCAAAACAGGTGGCATTAGACCTTATGTTAAGAAGGGCTCTCACGACTTCACTTAAGTAAAACTACCACTCTCGTTTGCCTAAGGATCTGAACCTGGGATTGACTGCGTCTTAATGAATTCAGCACTAAAGAGGTTGAGAAGACCACCAAGAATGTCATCATTTCCTTGCCGGCCAACACTAAGGCTTCGATGATTATTTCACAATTTTTTTGGGAGGGCAAACTAGGGTCAAGCCGATTAGGGTATAGTTCGCCTTAAGTTAATCGAATCATCTTGCGAACTTGGCAACTCAGGAAGCTTAAGTCGTTTCCGGCGGTTGTAGGGTTCACCTCTCTCGTTTATTGCATCAGAAATCTCTTGTACCGAATGACTAGATTTTAGTGGCCATATCTTTATTCATAAGGACAGCACTCTTTAGTTGGTGGCTAAGGATCGGGAAAGATGGAGGGACCATTAAGCTGCCCTCGCTCCGCGAGCCTTTTAAGGATAAGCGGTCACGGAAAATGATGATGATGAATGATCTTTATTCATCAGAAAGGGACTCTTTGGGCTCTTTGCAACGAATCTTTGCGACGAATTCGATTCAACGAATTCATTGAATCTTTGCGAAAGGCCACGGTTACCTTTACAGCACCACTTTAAAAATTCCTTAATTTCGTTTGGTGGTAATGTAACAAGGAACGGGCCACTTAAGGTGGGCGTGTCAGTGGGTGGTGGCAATACATTCCTACTTGATTTGCTATAAGACCGAATAAACGCAAACAAAAGACTCGTAGCTAAAAAATGTGAGGACAAAAAGCATAGATGAGCGAACGGACATAGCTCATTTGGCTCACTAGATAGAAATAATAAATAAATAGAGTGGCGCAACAGCTCGAGGTGAACCAGGGCCAACTTCTCAACAATGTATGCTGGTGTGTTAATTTCTTTACATACAAGGGGACCTACAATTTTTTGCCGAATCCGAACGGCACCTTGAGAAATTTTTTCAAGACAAATGATACTCTCGAAGGTCTTGTCAGACCCTCGCGGAGGTGGGGACCGTGAAAAAGAACAAGTCTTTTTTTTCAGGTGACGATGGCAGGATACGAACCCAGACCTCCGGCGTAGTAAGCACACACACTAACCACTACGCCACGGCACCCCACTCACTAGATCCTGTTACTATTATAAGAAGGAAGAATTTAATCAGAATTTTTCATAAAGAGAAAAAAAAATGTTTTTCGAGCCTGAAAATGCATGCTACTTGAAATGCGCATTATTCTACTACAAATGTGTTTCTTGAAATGCTACATCAATTCTAATATTTTCGAAACAATTTCAATTCCTATATCTTCTATAATGTGACATCTGGCAACCCCCAAGTGCCCATAAGAGTGCATAGTACTTCAGTTGCCTCAAATTCATAGTATTTTAAAATAGGTGCTATAAAAGTTTCTAGAGCCTGCGCTATAGCACCTGACTCTTCAACACTTATAGCCTTATAACTGCAGTGCAAGGACGCTTATAGCACAAAGTTTAAAAAATCAATGGTGCTAGTATCCTTAATCTTAAATTAAAAATGCTGTAAATAGTTTGGTCTTTACACATTCGATTTGGCCAGAGGACTTCTGAAACATGACAATGGCCCATATAGACTTGATATTTGAGCAAAACTGTCGCTGCAAAAAGAGAAGAATAGAAAAGAGAGAACAATAGAAAAAAACGTACAAATTTTATCTTCCCATTCATCCCATAAACTTTTCCCTTACTACTTTATTTCTGACGCTAGTAGCCTTGGTTTCAAGTGCCCTACCTATCCGGGGGCGTGGACTTCCGAGAAACTTCTTGCTTTTGTCCAATTGCTATTAAAAATCATAAAAAATCCAACAGCGGAAGAACCTGCGACAGCATGTAACAAATTTGCTTTCGCTTTTTCGGCGAATTCTCAAATGCTGCATCACACAGTTCGCTCACAACCTACCCTCAGAGGGTTTCCGAAAATTTGTTGAGAAGTGTTTTCTGCATCTACTCTTCATGTAGAAACAAAGTATGCACAGAAATTTTTTCCACTTAGATGTAGGTAGTCATAGTTTGCTGTTATCACTTTTGGTGCATTTTGTTATAAAAAAGTACTTTTTTTTTATTGTTCATATCTCTGATAGAATTTAGCAAAACTATAAAAATAAAAAAAACTTTTAGCACATCGCAATAGATCAACCATTCGTTTGATGTTAATGTCATGCAGATCCATTTAGTACTTAAGGAGTTCTGGGTGTCACAATTTTGAGTCACAGCTATTAAAATAATTCACTTTTACGACTCAGACTTCAGCATTATGTTGGCCTGGAATCCCAATCTTTGGGACTTAAAGACAGGAAGAAACGTCATCAAACGTAGTTTATAATTTAATAAATGAATAAAAATTAAATAAATAATAAAATTATGTCAATAATTTACATATTTGCCAAACTTCATATGTGAGAAAAAAAGTAATTCTTGTCGTTAAATCGAAAATTAAATACCATCAGTTCGTGGCTTGTAAAATACCTGCTACTAGTTGACAGAAAGTTTAATTTACCTTAATTAAAAGGTTACATCCTTGACACATATTTCCGACCCCACCGAAATATACATAAAGTTCCATATATGACGTGTCAGTTTAAATCTTCAACCAATTTATTTGACAAGCATCGCTTTTGTCAGCTGTTCAAATTATGACCAAATAAATTACAAAACCCAACAATACATAACAAATAAAAATAAATAAATCAACAATACATAAAAAATAAAAATAAATTCTTTATAGTGAAATTCTCCTCATACTCGCTGACCATTAACCAATTGAAGGCAATCACATGCAATTGTGTCCGCCGCTAGATTGGTGCGATGTCTCGAAATCTAACAGACAAAAAAGTATCTATATAAATATATGTGGGCACCCATCCATTATATAGTTTAATTTAATTCAATTGAATTTCACAAACTACTGTAATTTACCAATTTCCAAATTTATTTCTAAAATGACTTTATCTATATCTGGCCGCCATAGGGGTGATGGAATATTTATAAAAGTGCATCGAAAAATATATTAAACCAAAAAAATTATGACGTAATATCTATTTTACTTATCTTTTTGGTTTTCACCTATTATAGGTACATCCAAAAAAATAAATTCCTTCCTGTCGCAAAATACCAAATAACGTGAGAGTCTATAGAGACTCTGATTTTTTTTTTTGCTCATCCTCGTTAGGAGACATTGCGACGACCAAGTGAATTAAACTAAACAATTCCAAGTAAAATGACAACAACAAAAAACGAAAATAGTAAAGGAAGACAAGAATCTGTGTAGGTACACACGAGCGCGTATGTAAGTGTGATGCAATTGTTAACATTCAGTGAATTGGAAAAAACTTCCACCCGGGGAAATTCGAGAAAATTGAATATAAATCAAATCTGTGTGTCTGGGGCATGATAAATCTTTTCGAATTGTGCACAGTCCTCCCATGTCGGGTCGGGTGTGCGCTGCGCATGTATATTTTGTTTATGCATCATAGTTGCATCACGATTCGGGATGATGCATGCACAAAGTCAGTTCATTTCTGGGGCGACAATATGACAAATGGTCTACAACCTGGTAATTTATAATAATTCTGTCAGCTTGCAATTGTTATGCATACATATTTTTTATTTCTATATAATATATTTTCCTTAATTTTGTAACGTAGAATTTCTTATTTTCTTATTTTTGTCAGTGTTTTATCGCTTTTAAGCTTTTTCTACCAACTCGGGACACTGGTAAACCAGTTTCTTTAAAATTAGGAATGCATTTCAGGTCACCTTACAGGTCAGTTTTGTTAAAAAAAAAATACATTAAGCTTTTTACTTAAGCTTAATCGACCTTCCCTTCTCATAGCAATCCAATCATAGCAGCCAATCAAAACCTAAGTGAATCAATGCCTCACAGCATTTGGTTTTAGTCCTTTCCACTCGCTATAAGTCCGAGCGTTTGGAGCTATTCATTAAATGAAACATTTCGTCCCTATAAGCTGTAGTTTATCAATTATTGAGGTCGTGAAACGCCACCGACCTATCTTTTCAGTAGTCACGCCCCCAAAAACGTGGGCAGAGTAAAATAAAGCTAACACGGATCTGGTAATGTAAACGAGTTGAAGATAAATATTTTTTGAAATAAGGAAAATTGGGAATTATTTTACGCTAAAAAACAAAAACGTTTCCTGGAACAAAGACACGAAAGAAAAGCGTGCCACCTAGCCTAACTTTTCAATAGTCACGCCCCAAAAAAGGGGCAGAAAAAAATTGAATTATTAACACGGATCTCGTAATTTAACTGACTAATCTGAACTTCTCTGCCAAAAGTATACTTAATTCAAGAAAAAAATCTTTAAAACAAGCTAAAAGCAGGAATGATTTTGCGCTAAAAATAAACGTTTCCTTCAAACAATAACACGAATTTTTCTAATCATGTGAGATGAACTTAAAATATCCGCGAAACAGCTCGAGGTTCAGCTTCACCAAACCTTCAGCCATGCGCGCTAGGTTTTTGGTGTGTTACGATCTTCACAGATGGGTCAAGTCTTTTTAGTCGTTAGAGTTTTAATTAGCTACAAGGAATCCCGCCTAGTAAGCAGTTTCACCAACTACTACGGCTTGGCACTCGAAGTAAAAGTCTGCTGGAGCTACATTTGATAGAAGAGCTGCTCAAAAAAAAAAAAAAAAAAACGTTTCCTTAAAACAAGAAATCGTTTGTTTAAAGTATGAACGACAGTTACAACTTATGAGTCGTCATATTTCGACATTTTTTTTTACATTTTACATAAAATTAAGTCATAAGGAGCAAACTTTACCTAAAAACAAGTAAACATTTGTAAAGTATAGACGACTTTGAAACAATTGGTACTTATGATTCCGAGGAAGCGTAACCTTAAAAAAAATGACAGATTTCTCTAAATTGAATTTATTTAAAATATATTGAAAAATATACTCAAAACAAAGAATTGTTCCCTTGCTTCTAGTAAATTTTTGTAGTATTCCTACAAAAGAGTATATTTCAGTTCCTTTTCTACACTCAGAGAAGTCGTTATACTTTCCTTGTGCCGAGCATGATGATTTCTCTGTGTAGTTTATCACTATTTTCTACTAAAAACACCACTGTAAAATCTAAAATCTTCTACGAAAACGAGAATCTGCTTTGTAAGCCACACCGACAAAAGTAATCAAAGCCCTATGTCTATCTGTACGTCCGCCTGTCTGTGTATCATACATTTTTAACGCTCAAATGTCAAGCAATATGATCTAAAAATTTCATAACAGAAAGTTGAAGCAGTACATCAAGGCAATATCTTTTGAAATTCGCCCACTGACACGCCGATTTCCGCTGTTGGAAAGTGACCGGAAAACGACTAGAAAGCAGCCAGTGGAGTCACCAATAATTGACAAGACTATTTTGAGTCATTTTCCAGTAGTCATCTAATTCTGGGAATCGGTATGTCATGAAGCCGACCTGTGGAGACGTGGCCTTACGTAGCTCGGCAGTTGCTTGACTTCTTATAAGATGTTTTTTTGTAGACACTCGTGGACGCTATCATTTAACTTCTAACAATTTTAGCCACGCCCACTCTAGGTCATTTGATATGCTCTCTTGGAAACATTTCTCGAAATTTGCCGTATTTCTGTAAAGCTCACTAGATTTTTAAAAGCTCATTTGTCCCTAAAGGATTGGGGTTAATCGGGGTTACAAAATTAATCAACTTGTAATTTTCGAAAACGGATACCTCAAAATTGCAAATTCCAAACTTTTTCTCCAAAATTTGGCTCTTTGCTTAACAAAGAGCGGTTCAAAAGCTGTTATCTTACTTTCAATATTTTCGAAAAATTTAACTTTTGTCATAAAAATTCATTATAAATTTAGTGAAAAGTGTTATTTTTCTACTTACTGTAAACGAGTATAGATTAGAACTTAAGTAGTATTGTAAAGTCGGGTAATATGGCACCCTTAAAAAATCTTCAATTTAACCATTTATATTCATAGCATTTAGATAGATTCGCCATAGTTAAATCCAAGACAGCTGCAGGGTATCTTAGCAGCTGATATATTTCGTGAATCCGTTTTGTACTTGCAGACACGATGTCAGATTTCCTTTAAAAAAAGAGGAGTGAACCGTGCGAGTCTGAGTTTGCTTGATCTAATAACTGGCAAACGCATTTGTTCATAAAAATTTGAAAGGGCAGAGAAAATATGAAAGGGTGATATTGCACCTCGGGGAGTCGGGTAATTTGGCACCGGTACCAATTTATCCTTCCCGATTTTTTACTATTTCATTTTTTTTTAATATTGATAAAGAAACTATCAAGTCCCCAAAAAGCGGGAGGGATAAACATTATTATTTCATTACCAGTTCTTTGTGAGCTAAATGTTGAATTGAACATTTTAGCAAAAAAAATAAATAAAATAATTTTTCCTGCTCAAAAAAAGGAATTTTTTTTACCGCCACATCCAAAAAAGAAAGCGGAGACTTGTGAAAAAAGTTACAACATTTTTTACTGGACTTCGTGGGCATCATCAATGTGTGTGCGAAAATTGTTCTCTCTTTTTAGAGAAAATATCAAAATTCCGTGAGTAACAAGTTTTGAGTAAACTTTACTTCTTAATAAGTAAAAAAGTAGGTACCGACTGGCAGGTGCAATGGTAAATAAGTGCAATGGTAAATGAGTTTTTAAATAAGCGAACCTTTATTTCGTACAAAAATCTTTCTTACTTTTTTGATTATAATGAAAAAAATGTGTGCCATATTACCCGACTTAACCCTACCCGGACTTTGAAAGGCTTTTAAAAAATGCAGCGTTTTTTGGCACTGAAATAGAGTGTAAGTTTATACAGTGCGTTCAAATCCTGAAATTTGCAAAAATTAAAGTTTCTTGTGAATAATTTAAACAGAAGACGGCGGAAATTAAGCCAAACGTTTCAGTGTCTACATTGTATAGAATTTTTATTCTGCAAAATTAAACTCTAAAATTACATTAATAAGCCCCTATGGACAAAATCGAATTACTAAATACGGGAACAATGGAAAAATAAATACAAAATTAAAATTCAATTAAGGATATTGAATAAAAACAATTTAAATATATTTTCATCACAGCCATTGACATTTATAGCCCTTTTGTTTTGAAATATAAAATTTATCTCGGAATTAAACGTGCATAAAATAAAATCCATTTTTGTAACAAAAATATAATTACATCATGTATAGTCTTTTTTTTTTTTTGAAAAACCTCAACAAGACTATAAAGTACATTATGTACGTCTTTTTTTATTGCCATTTCATTTAAAAAACTTTTTTATTTCAAATCCAACGTAGTTTGATAAAAGGTATATAAATCACAGTTCCGCACAATGCACAAACCGCATGACAGCCCGCACATCATGAAATGTACTGCACTTTCCTTCCGGTACCGAAATAATAATAATAAAAATAAAATCTCCCATAACAATAAAAAAAAACTATTAATCTCTTGCAGTTCGTTTGAGTGGTTGGGAACGCAAAAAAAAACTCAAATGCGAATTAAGAATACAGTTGACTTGGTTTGGCACAGAAACCACAATACAATAAATTTTATATAATAATGAATACAATACACATCAACTATAAGTATTGTCTGCTAATTAAAATTTAATAAATACTTTTAAAATTTATATGGTTAAGCTAGGCAATCAAAAAAAAAGAAACTAGTTTCGGATGAATTTCAAAGAATCGACAAAAATTTTTTCGAAAGGTTATGTTTTAGTTTTCTTGAATTTTATGCATATTTGTTAAGAATATGTAAAAAAAATAAAATGTTTTGAACGAATGACTTGCGCGAGGTATTATTTATTGCTTGAGGGGCTTTAGAATGTCAAATGTTAGAAATTTGAGGTGTTAATGAGCTTGTTTTTTTGAAGTATTCTTGGTGGGAAAATTTTAACGTCATTAAAATCAATATTCCGACTGTATTGACTGCTCATGTCTTTGCATAAATTAAGCAAAGGCTAGATTGGAAGGAAGAATTGCAAGCAAAAGTTTCATTCCTTCATTTTTTAGTTTTCCTTTAAGAGATTTCTTATTTTCGCAAGATTCAAAGGGAGGTTTTTATGTAAAGGCCATAATATTTCTGATGCAACATACAGGTTCCATACATACTATCAAATTTACATTGATTCACAAATTGCCTTACAAAATAATTGACAGAATATTGAAACAACCAACAAGATTTCAAAGTTAATTTAAAGGCTCGCCGAACGAATCGTTGCTTGTATTGGGAAGCGGCCACTATGGCAAAACCATACAAAACTCATTTTAATAGTGAAAAGTGAAAAATTAAAATAATTTACAATCCTACATATTTTCAAAGTTTTCCGATAGACTTTAAAGCACATCACGATACGATCATTCGTAGGTCTCAACCCATTCTCAGAAATTCATTTATGAAAATTGAAAACTTCATCCCAAGTTTTCTCTCTATAGAAGCATATTAAGGCCGGATCCAAAGTCGGAAATCAAGTATCTGATAGAATCCCAATAACCCTGAAATCAAAGCCCATACTTTTAGACAACTGTATTACAAAATGTAAGAGAAAAAGAAACTGAAAAGTTTTACTCATATAACATGATATGGCAATAACTAAAAATGGTGCCCAACGTGGGGCAAGGTAGATAGGGGTACAATAAACAAAACGCCATTAAAAATAAGAAGCGATAAGGCGCCCAACGTGCTGAAAGTTGAAATGGTAGTTGCGTTTACATTTGCGTTTACGGTTGCGTAACACAGAATTCTGAATTTTACAAAATGATTGACGGAATTTTAAAGCAAAATACAGAATACATACTAAAAAGTTTTACGATATGTTTCAAAGGATTTATCTTATCCTAACCCTTTCTGGACCATTGTTATTTAGGTCCAAAATTTTGATCTAAACTCTGTAATTTTATATTAAACAGTGGCGTTAACAAAAATTACAGTGAATCACTTTGGCGCCCAACCGCCCAACGCAATGTTGGATGAATTCACAACAAACACAGAATTCTGAAATCTACAAAATGAATGACAAAATTTTAGGGGATAATACTTAAAAAAATGGGATATTGAAAAGTTCTACGATAGGTCTCCGAGAAATTCAATAATGATAACATTTTTACCCGTTCCCTTCGATATTATTAAACCCGCTCTAGACCATTCTCACCCAAGATCTAGGTGTTACTCTCTGAGAAGTTAGGTCCAACATAGCCAGGAAGGACCTGTATTCAAGAGTGACTGTGATATTACACACAATTACAATGCAAAAAATTGTACCGGCGATGCTTACGACAACATTAAGCAATTGGAAAATTAGAAAAAGATCATTGGCTCATGTCGATCGTCAATCTAGGCAATAACGACTCACTTCTTTCCAAAACAGACTCTCCACAGACATGTATCCACGTTTACCCTTCAGATTTGTAATGCATCTTGGGAAACTTTAGTCGAATTGGGATTTTACCTTCTACAGCCTCGACAAAATCATCAAAAGGTCCGCGAAAGAACACTTATCGAATCGAATACACATTCAAACCGTTTTAATTCCTTCGAAAAAAAAAATAATAAATGTGGGCTTGAAAGTCGAGAACCGAAAAATGTAGACACGCCTGTTGTTCAAAAAGCTTTTACGACTGATTTTAATAAAAACAGAAAAATTAAGAACGCCCATTTTTGAGGGCATTTTATGTCAGCTTTTAAAGTAAAAATCAAAACGGTCGTCGAGGCTAGTAAAAAGTGTCGATACGTCCATTTTTGAGAGCGTCTTAAGTGCTGTTTTGAAAAAATAATAAGAATCGTAAAATTTTAAAATTCGGTAAAACATTTGGGGCCTGCCCTTTTTTGATGGGGTTTAAGGGGGGTTATTTTTTCAAAAAAATCTAAATCGTCGAAGAGGCAAAAATCTAGTCTAGGACAAAAATTTATAGGAACACTTTTTCATAGAGAGTTTTCATGACTCTTGAGTTTCAAAATAAGCATTAAAAACTGTCGTAAGGGCTTCATAGTTCGTAAAAAGTTCACAAGATCGTCCTTGGACTTAAATTTTGCTAAAAAAAAATGTGGACCTATTTTAAGAAAGCTTTTTCAACATCTAAACCGTAGAAAGAGGTAAAAAGTTGTCAAACAATTTTAACACGCGCATTTATAAGGACACTTTAATGGGTGTTTTTAATAATTTTGAAAGCCGAAAAATTATAACAATTTTATAATTTAATTCTTTTTATAAAAAAATACGAAATTGTCGTAGGAACAAAAAAAAAAAAAAAAAACAGTACGAACAAAACGGTGTTTTAGTGCCGGTGTTTTAGTGCTTTTTAAAAACGAAAAAAAATTTTTCGCACAACCTTAAAAGTCGGTAAGAAATGTAAAGAAGCTTATTTAAAGTTTCTGGAACTTAAAAAAAAAATCGAAAAATCCGTAATAAAGCGAAGTCGTCAATTTTTTAAATTTGTTTCTAAAGCATTTTGAAAAAAAAAACTTCGGCTTAAAAGTTGGCACACAATATTGACACTTCTGACAATGTTTTTAGTACAGTTTTGGAAAAAAAGTATTGTCGTCGGAGTTTGAAAGTTGTTAAAAAAATATAGAGACACTCCAATTTTTGACGGAGTTTTGTAAGGCTCTTTTTGAAAAAAAAAATGAAACTATCGTGACATCTTTAAAGTTGGTTAAAAAATTAGTCAACTCTTCTTTGACCTGTTTTGAACAAAAAAAAAATCAAAACAGTCGCGGGGTTTGAAAAATGCTTGCAAATGTAAAAACTTCAGTTTTTGAAGGTGTTTTAGGCCGGTTTTAGAAAATTCAGTTACTTCAAAGATGGTAAAAAATATAAACACGCCTATTTTTGAGGGAGTTTTAAGGCCTGTTTTTTAATCATAGATACTATCGTAAATTTTTGAAAGTTGGTAAAAAATGTACACACTTAACTTAATGTACACACTTTAAAGAGCTGCTTTGGAAAAAAATCAAAATTTTTGTCAAGGTTAGAAATTTTGTAGAGAGTAAAGACACGCCTATTTTTAAGGAAGTTTTTTTTAGAGCTGTTTCCCGACTGGTATAAAAAAACTTGATTAATTTTCTTCCACTTGTGCTACGTTCCTGGGGTATTACCGGGAAGTCTATTTATGACTTAATGGGTACCTACCTACTGTTCCTATTGATGTAGCACTACTATTTTTGAGCGAGGGTCTTACGGAACCATAAAAACACAATCGGAATTGACATATAGACTTGAAAGTTGCCGCCCGTTTTTGCTTGCGTTTTTGAGACTGCTTCTGAGAAGAAAAACATCAAAACTGTCGTAGAGGCTTAAAAGCCGATACAGAAAATGTAGACCTATTTTTGAGAAAATTTTAAGGGCTGCCTTAAATAACAATTCAAATTGTCGCAGAAGCTTGAAAGTTGGTAAAAAATTTAAATACACACATTTTCGAGGGCTGTTTTGGAAAAATTTCCTAGATGCCTTTTCTAGCATAGATTTGGGCTAGATTTTGGAGGTTGTTTTTATTGTATGTAAGCGACTGTATGAAAACAAATCTCTCGCTGGAGCTTGCAATTTAGTAAAAAATTTAAGCACATCCACATTTTTAGGGCAATCTTAGATCTGTTTGGAAAAATCTAAATTGTCGTATAGGCTGTTTTTAGGGCTGTTCCCCACTTTGTTTAAAATACGTGATTAATTTTCTTCAACTCCACCACGGGGTGTTACAAAGAAGCCTAGTTATGGCCCAATGGGTACCCATGGTTCCAATTCAAATAGTGCTTTTTAAGAGCCTTCTCCACACTAACACACACCTAATGCTTTTCTCTGCTATATTTGCTCACATTATTTGGGTCTATGACTAAATCTAATTAGCAGCATTTCTTTTATACCTACTCCCTTCTCTATTTACATTTAATATTCTAAAAAGGCATTGCCTGACCCCCCACATATTTGAATTATTAATTTTCCATCTCACGAGTGCGTCCAAGAGCCGCCACCATATGCGACCACCATTAGCACACCGCTGCCATCGTATTAGGCCGTCGTCGGTCGTCACCGCATAAGCCGCCATACTTGACGGTTGACGCAGTCCTCATATGCCTCAGGAATAAATAATTATTATTCTGCGTTGATATAATTAGCATAATTCTTCTATTAAATAGTAAATGCTAATAGTGTGTCTAAGTAAATGCGTATATGAGCATGGATAAACTATCTGTCTGGCGAGTGTGTTTGCTGCACCCACACACATGCATGGCGCAGGCATTAGATACGGCTTTTCGAGGCCAAGCGGAATTAATTTTCCACCCCACACTGTGTTTAGGAGTGTTTAGCATACATATAACCGAAGAACGAGGCTGGAAGGGGATGAAGCCGACTTAGGTGTCGCTTGTCGTATGACCTGGCTCTTCCACTTCCATCATAAATACTATCCACAACACAACTAGAATATTGTGGGTTCTTTTATTTTTACTCAATTCTCCATGCAAAGTTATATGGGAGCCATGAATAGAGGGCGCTGATGGGGGTAGGTGTGTTTGCTGTGTGCTCTTTTACAGCTGAGTTGTATAGTGTTTCGCGTGCTTGTTTGGCTGATATGTTGGTGCCTACGTCAATGCATGCGAGAGTTGTAGGTTGTCATGTAATAATAGTCTCATGTAATGAAACGCGATCGTATCATATATACGAGACCAAACAGCAAAACCCATGACAATGCTTATTGTTGGGTTACCTCAATGACAACCCCCCTGGTTGGCACCAACCCCGTCGTCGTTGTGTCACTTTTCTCCGCTACTAGTAGGTATATCTGCCATAGTTTGGTCGGATAGAGGTGGTGTTGTGTTGTGCTGTCATTCAATCCCACGTTTACATCACACAATAAGAGTTGCAGTAACAAGGAGCTCTTGACGACAGAAGTTGCTGTTACTGCAGGCACTAGGCTAGGTACACAACATTGTATACCCCCACATGAATAATCATATGGCAGTACATAATGTATGCTAAACATTCGGAATGCAGATAAACTTCGAGATAGATCTATATGCACATAATTTACCTAACAATATTGTATACAGAACACCGACAACGACGACGACGACGACACCACGGGTGTATCTGCACTGACGTGTTACGTTACACTGAGCGGCTGTGTTGCCAGACTTTAACGTTTCTTCTCGATGTAATCAGCGCACACACATCTCGTAGTGAATTACTACTTTGTGGGCTTTGATGTGCGCTTAAGTGACTTCCTTGTGACTGACTGCCTTATGAATTGTTGATTACGATGAGAGGTTTCGTATTATCGTATAGCGACGACAAGACAGAGGTTACATAAGACGAAGCACAACACAGTGTTTTTCGTTACATTTCGATTTGGGGGTGGTAAAGGTGGGTGTTTTTAGACACTCCGATGGGCTGTATGGATTTATTTTTTTTACTATAAAAAATTTACATTACTTGAGTCGAGCTGATTATCTGATGGATTCTCTGGGGCCTAATTGCTCTGAAATGAAAAATCAAGAAAGCTTATCGTTGCTGCCCTTAGGAAAAAGGTCAAAGGCAAGGTTATCTGTTTGATCCGAGCACGCTTGTAGTTGATTCCTTGCCCTTTTACCTCTTAGCGTGAAGACGAAATTAGGGACGTAACGAAATCCTTCTTCCTTTTATGAAATAAGCGCTGGATTATACAAATTATTTTTCTATGGCTAAAGGCGTATAGGGGTTGTATATAGGTAGGCGTAAACGTAATGCCCCGCGGTTGAAAGGGTGAGTTCTTGACATTCAAGAAAATAAAAAGTCTGTTTCCGGTATTAAAATCTCTATGAAAAAATTTATTTAAAAAAGAACTCAAGCCCGCATTGCGTGTGTAATCCAATTTTACTGTATCTACTGGAAACTCAGAATTTCAAATGACAATCGGGCCAAAAAATCTGAGACATCCATCCAGTACTCGATACAGCAAAAATTGTCTTCACCACGACAGCTTATTATTTACTTTTAAATTCCTCCCACGGCATTTTCATCGATTTGTGACAAATTAGAAATGTTTTGTTTAACTTGAATTTTCTTACGAAAATGAGTATCAGAAGTTTGGAAGTTTAGAAAGGAAGTTAGAAAGCTGAAAAACTTTTGGCGAAACCCTGAAAATTGTTTATGTAAAATTTTAAATCTAGCTTAAAAATTGAATTGCGATGCGGTGTAAATGTACTATAAGGCCACAAGCTTGACGTGTTCACTTTTTTTTAGTAGTTTAAGGACAAACGCTTGCCTGTTCGTGCCAAAAAAGAACACTTAGTCTTTACTCACTCTTAACGATATATTTTTGAGCCCTGGCTTGGCCCAAAATTCGATTGAAAGACAATGTTTTGCGTGCAAAAATGTCAAAGGCTATGTGAACTCTCTAAAACCTGTAACGAGTCGATGTAACTCCTCCCCACTTGACCGAATGAATTTACTCCTACCTGTGAAAGTTTCATTGTATTCCTCACTAGTGTTAAATAAATTGCAACACTTAGAAGCTATTTTTCTGAAGCCTGAAATAAGTTGACATAACTCCTCCCCCCTTCGACCAATCCAAACTGCTACCACCTGCGAAAGTCTCACTGTGTACCCGATTAAAGGAATTCTTAAAGTGAGCCTAGAGACTACAAACTATCTTAAACTTTTGCCATGATGTTGGTTTTTGTGCATTGATTACTCATGCAGAATAAGGAGGGTTTTAAGATTCCCAAGGGAAGAAAACTAAGAAGGGTTTTAAGTTCCCAAGATGGAAGTGGGACGTTAGTAGCATCTTGGACAGTCAATTGAGAGGTCTAAATGAAGGGTAATATGTAATTACATTGAAAATGATCACGTGGTCACATGAAATCAAGCAGCTATGCGTGGAATTAACTTATAGAAGTCTTCTGTACGCCATTTTTAATGTGTTACACAAAACAAAAACTATATTCAGTATACCTAAGGCAAAACTAGTGGGACAGTCGAATTTGGACAAGTAATGTGTCGGTCACCGATAGCTTAACTGGTTGAAGCAGTACCCGCAAAAGATAAAGTTGGCAAGATCGTGTCTTGCCGTTTCCGGTGAGTCAAAAGGTTTTTTCTTCCGATATTTCGTCCGCTAGTATTTCAACCCAACCGCACTCTACGACTAAATTCAGAACAGAGTGGCCTATATGGCTTAATTATCATCACATTTGTTATACATAGTTTACAAGACATGTTGGCAAAAATAAAAACAAAAAAATAATTGGTTTGACCTACCATTGAACCCAATTCCTTCTGATTGTTCGTTCGAGTTGCTTCCATCTGGACAAGGAATATATCGCTCACCGATAGCTTAATTGGTTAAAGTAGTACCACCCATGATAGGTGAAGTTAGCAGGATCGTGCCCTGCCAAAAACGTATTTTTTTTCGACATCGTCCTCTAGTGTTTCAACTCCACTCTAAGTCTTATGGTTAAGCTAATTGGGAGATCGTCGATGTCGTAAAAAAGCCAAATAAAATAAAGAGCACTCAATTTTTGAGAACAAGTTTTCTGGGTTCTTGCCTCTCTGAAAGTCCCAACACCGCACGCTCAGAATAAATTTTGTTTGTGTTAATTTTCTAAATCTAAAAGAGATTTACAAGGGAGAACGAAGACTAAATACTAAACGCTAACTGGCTTCGGACGGACGAAGGATACAAATTGAAAAATCGGATACAAATTGAAAGGATATCTCGAAAGACCATAAAAAACACGATGAAACAGGCCCCAATGATAAAATCGATAACAGGCAGCCGATAAATTGTAAGTTCAATCGAAAAAGAGCGAGCATCACAAAGGAGCGCCTACGAATGCCTTGTAAGAGCTAGGAACTAGGATCCCAATGATAATTTTACCTCTAAGTTTTACGGCTTGTCTTTCGGTTTTTGATCTTTTGGCTCTGCTGCGATGTAGGGTTAAACCATTCCATCCTGTTAACTATTCCATCCCCAACGCAATCACATAAGGCCCCTTTTGCGCTACCCTAAGAGATCTTAAAGACACCTGCTGATGAAATTGTGCAGTTCCTTTGGGCTAATTTTTCATTTGGTGCTGCGTCCATACTCCAACAACCAACTAGTATGGATTAGTTTGGCGTCAGGTCGGAACTTATAAATAAATAAATAGAGTGGCGCAACAGCTCGAGGTGAACCAGGGCCAACTTCTCAGCAATGTATGCTGGTGTGTTCATTTCTTTTACATACAAGGGGACCTACAATTTTTTGCCGAATCCGAACGGCACTTTGAGAAGTTTTTCAAGACAAATGATACTCTCGGAGGGCTTGTCAGACCCTCGCGGAGGTGGGGTCCGTGAAAAAGAACAAGTCTTGGTCGGAACTTGGTAAAACAAAATTGACCTTAAATCGTTTATGAAATTGTACAGGAAATTTGTGGTAATTTTTCAGGTACTGCATCCATACTTTAACATCTACGTTGAGTCGTTAGTTGGTTAACAAGTTTTACAGCATTTTAAACCTTGTGTTTCAGCGGGCTGTTCTTACTGCGGTCTTTGTTTGTTTCGGTAATAACACCGACATATGTTTTTCGAACGCTATTTTTGGACGTATTCTTTTCGAACAAATCGCTTTTGTTCTTTGGCACAGTTCTCCGGTGTCTTTTGTTGCTTAAATTTAAATATTCGAAAGGCCTTTTGGTTAAGGCCCTAGGGTTTACTTGGCTAATAGGTCTATTTGTAATTCAGCATTTACCAGTTATTCCTGGTTCATATTGGTTTCGGCCAAAAAATGTTGCGATCGCTTAATAGGGCCCCAAGATTGACCCACTATCTGGCACAAGTTTTGAAATTATCAATACGTGTTGTACTCAGATCCCTGATATATTTGCTCTGACTTGTGCCTCTAAGAGAGACTTTTCAAAAAGCCCATTCGTCAAAATTTCACAAATACAATTGTTTGGGAACACGTTTGCCCCCATTTGATAGTAAAGTCCTCAAAATTAAAACATTTACCGAGCGTGTCAGGAACGAACGCTGGGTTTTAGTACAAACTTTGAACTGTTTCGGGAATACTTTTGGCGTAACATAAAAATATTATAATCATTTTCATTCTTCTTTGATCTCTTGGTCATTTTATTGTAGTAAATAAAAAAAATACACTTGAAAGTGCCCCTTAACTTATGAAAACATTTTCTTTTTCTATTTTCAGGTATGTAAAAAAAACAACGCCCAATTGGATTAGTGGATAAATTATTCGAAAATGTGGTAATGTATTGGAATTATTTTATTTTTCTATATTTTTTGATCTTAATAAATGATGCTTAATACATGAAATCTTTTATATTTAAAAAAAAACTGGGGTCACCCGGTGGTCAAAATTTCATCGCCGCTCTTCCACTTGAGTTTAGTCATAGCTCTCTGCTGTCAGTTTTACAACAAATCTCTTTGTAAAAAGTAAATATTTTAAATTGTTCATATCTAGGAAAAATATAGCAAAATATAGAAATAATAGCAAAAATATAAAAATAAAAACATTATTCACATCGCAATGAACGAATTATTTTTTTACGTAATTGTCATACAGATCCTTTTAGTACTTACGGAGTTCTGGAAGTCAAATTGGAATCCTTTCAAAAATCGAGCGAAGAATATGTTCTGTTGATCGCCTTTTCTTTGAAATTTCTCACAAAATTAAAAAAAAAAGTTATGCAGACATTGTTGGGACATTCTAGTATACCAGCAGGAACATGTCGCTTTTATATGTTTTTTAATGCGGCACATGCGGCTTTTGCAAAAATTAAATGCAACTTTTTCTAAAGGGCTACAGAATCAAGTGAAAACATTCGGCAAAATCCACACACCAATATTTTCCACATGCGACGAAATTACATGCGCAAATTTACATGCAACATCGTATGCAACAATTTTCAATGACCGTTTAAAAACATGAGGTTTTGGGACAACAACTGCACTTAGCTTGCGACAATTTTACAGTATGCCTTATAGATACATGTAACTTAAAACATGCGCCACCACATCCGGATATAAACATGAAAACTAAGTTTGCATGCAACGACATGTGTATTTCACCGGGTTTGTAACGTCAGAGCCACACGTACATAACACGGTTGCATAGTAAAAAGTTGTTTCAAATAGTTCTCTTAACTAGAAAGAAATTCTATGCATTCTTTTTGGTATCTTAACTGGAATCTTTTATCAATTTATACCATACAATCTTAAGAGCGGAAAAAAGAACTCCACCTACAGCCAAGACCAATTAAAACTCGTTCAAAGCTACGAATATCGTCTATACTATATACCAAGGATCACTCATGGGGAACCTATGTGATTTTCACCTTTTCGTATTTTCGTAAAAGGACCTTTTTACGTGTGTAGGTTATACACTGTGTGCACACTCAATTATGTCCTTGAACAAAATTTCAAAAAAATCACAAATAAGGTTCAAGTTTTTTTCATTCTTTTTATACATTTTTGGAGCTCGTGTTTTGTTGTCTTGGCCAGACCGGAACACTTATAAAAAAGACTCCAAGTACTGCCAAGCACGTACGTATTCATATTTCTAAGAATTCGCAATTTTTTTTTTGCTCTTGCTCTTATACGGAACGGAAGAAAAGAAACAAACAAACATCTCAACTGTTCTCGAGGAAGAATAAAAAAAAAAAACTTTGCAAAAAGAGTGGGAAACCCATTTCTGGATGGATGACGAATGCACAAGAAAACATAAGTGCAAACATCTGTAGACTGTGGGGATAGGCTTTTCAGATTCCATATTATTCTTCCTGTTCATCATTATTGTATATTTCCAAGAGCAGAGAGTCCCATGGAGCAGAGCTTATACTTTTCTGTAAGCATGTCCGTTTTAAGCGAATTGCATTAGTCTTGTACCTTTAGTATGAGAGCCGCAACTCTTTAACATAATTATACCGGCTCTGATATCGTTGTAAGCACGCAGACAATATTTTTCCCAAAGTAAACAACACAACAGGATCGTCGTCGTCGTATATCCTTCGGCCTCTATTGTGTGACGTATAGTAAATAAGGGATACACATGGCCATTACAATGTAAGACCTTTATTATTTTGCATCAAAGAATGCTTGATGCAAAATTTACCACAAAAGGATGCGGAGTAATTTGGATAGAAGACTCTGTTATTAAAATAAAAGGAAGTCATGTAAAAGTTGGGGAGCAAAAAAAAAAATAAACTAATGAAGGAAATTCAAGGAGGAAATTCATAGGAGGCTTTATCCTTATACCTGCCATTGTAACATTTACCACGTTAACATATCAGAGAGAGGAACACCAATCTGGCCCAAAGGGCCTATGAACCAAATTTAGCTGTTAGGAGTTAGGTACTTAGCTATTTCCGACAAAAGTGCTAAATAGTCAGAGTTCAAAAGAAAACTTCTTATGTACGTAACAGTTTACCACTCCACCGGTAGATTGATTCCTCAAAGTCCAGGTCTACCCCGAACTGTAACGTCACCTAAAAGCTAAAGCAAGACTGATTCCTAAACACAGTGTTCACTGAGGCTACGTCAGAAGCTTCGAGAAACTTCGAAACATTTACGATTTTGATATTAAACATTGTTTGAAGTTTGTTGTAAAAACTGTTAGGGGAGTAAAAAAAATGTGACCGACTCCGGAACCTAAATGGATCTCTCTTGTTTCACACTTACTTTCCTGAAAATAGAAGACTCACACCCATCCTGAGCAAATATTTTCCAAGTTAACCAATATTTTTGTTAAAAAAGTGGCCTCGGTCCAGGCATTTATAATTCATAAAAGAAAAATTTTACAGACGTCTTTTCCTTCTTTTATCTGCTTTCTCTTATGTTAAAGAACTTGTATACAAAGCTTTTGTCGGGGGCAACTAAATACTTCAGGCTCCGTCAAAAACGGTCTTATTTGACAAACGCATAGGGAACCGCTTAAAGTTTCCTTATAATTGAGGAAATACTTAAACTTCCTTGCTAACAGTTTGCTAATAGTGAGACTCGGGTGCCACCATCAGAAGTATCAAAACCTTTTTTAACAGCAACCAAATTTTTCCTATGTGGAGATCGACTTTTTTCAAGGATCCACTTTCTTTGTTGTGTTTTGTAATTTCAGCTCACAAATCACTTTGCACCTACCCAGACATGAGGATGTTTTACTTTGCTCAAAACATTTATGCCCCTATCAATTTTATGCCGCTTATACTAGGTCTCCACTGGACACTTATCCTGGATTAACATAAATCTGGAAATAGTCTCCTATATCAAACTCTCTCATGACACTCTTAACAAAACCAATTTTTCCTTTTCGCACACGTTTATAACAGTTTTTTGACTTGAAAAGGTAAACTAAAACTAGGAATTTTATAATGAAATTGTTTACTTGCTCCTGTAAAATGTCATCGTCACTCTCCTTCGAGTACCAAAACTACAACTAACAGAGGCTCGTGTCTTTTAAACTTATGTTTGTTCGGTGGGGACACATTTCGGGATTTATTTTTAATCGTCTTTCTTTGATCGCAGTCTTATGGCCGCTAGACGGTTGGTATTAGAAAATGCTAAACAAATTTTTACAGTACGAATGTCGAAATTGTAGCAGACACACCATGAACATAAAGCGGGAGTCACAAAGAAGCCTCGGCCATACGATTTCAAGTATTCCTAACGTCTCGTTTGGCAATCGTAAATAAAAAAACGTTATGTTACGTAACGTTACTCCAGAGCAAAACTCTGGTTCAAATGTCAGTGAACATTTGTTTCGTCTGACACCGCCGCTCAGAAAAAAAAAATTAAAATTTGTAATTTATGCTCGACGAGGATTATCATTTTTAGTAGTGGTACACATACAACCAAATAAGGACTCAAAATGCAAAGGAAAAACAAATTTTATCCCAAAAATATATTTTCTTAGGAAATGTCATTTCAAAGCCGATTCAAAGCTTCTTTGTGAAGCTGCTTTAAAGCTTATCGGTTTCAGAATCAGTAATTGGTCAAAGTCAGGAAAAAAGGCGATCGATTTTTTTTCTTCACATTTCCAAAGCTAGAAAACATTTTTAAAGTAACAAGAATAACGTAAAAAGGAACACAATATTTCATTCCGGTGCAAAAAAATTATTAAAAAAAAAACACATTGCAAAAAACCACATCCCCGCTAAGGACGGGTGATATGGCATACTCCATCGGGTGATTTGGCGCATAGATTTTTTTATGTTTTTGTTGACTAACTTATTGTACGTGTTTGCTGGTCATCTCCTATTTTAGTCATAATGTAGTCATATCCAAGACTTTTTTCGAAGTCCTCTGAACCATCAGATGTGTCGTGAAGAGACACATTACGATTTGTGCCGTCTGAGGATGATGAAACGTTGGTAGTTTTCAAAATTTTTTTATGTTGGCGTCTAGCATTTCACATTTATCTGTAGCTTAAAAAACTTAAATGTTTGTTGCTCCATGTATTCTTGCGATGTAAGAAGTTGAGTTTTTTTTAGGTAGATGTCCTATTTTGTCCGACTTTATTTTATATAACACTTTACAAGGATTGATGTCGCTGAGTGTTTGATTCCCCGACTCCATTTCCATGGCCACGTGTCGAAACAACAAATACATTCAAACCGTTTCAAAAGCCGTCATCCTTTTTTGCTTTTGATGTTCCTGTTTTGTTCGAAGTAAAAACTTGGGTATATTTAAATCTGTGCAAAATTTATGAAAAACCTATGAATGGGGTGAAATGGTACCCCAGCCATATCACCCTCACAAAAAAGTTCAGTTTAGCTTTTTCGACTATAACACAAGTGATTTCCATTAGCTAAAACCCAGTCTGTTTTTTCATTTCCATTTCCACGACCGCCATTTCGATTTTTTCATATAAAAAAAAAACTGAGCTAATTAATGTCAAAAGAGTAGCATACGGAATGTGTCCTTTTTTATATTTGCCGCAACACAAACCACTTTTAATCATGGTTCCAGAAACTGGTATTCAAAACCATGTTGGTTGAAAAGAAGTATGAAGTACCCCATTTCCCCAGCTGCGCCATATCACCCGACATATCGACCCTACTTCAGATTAACGTTGCCCTTGGAAAAATCTAACTTTTTCTTTTCTTTTAGGCGCGATGTTAGGTTTGAAGTGGGATCATAACCCTCCCACTCTACTTCATTCCTAATGGGCCGCTTGTGGGATACGCCTTAGGAAAAAATAACTATTCTAAAAAATTACTGGATTTGTGGACATCAGCGACTATAGTTGATGGGCCTGTGCAAGTAATATTTTTTCCGCTTTTAAACTGTTTTAGAATTTATAACACAAAAAACTCAGAGGGTTCAAGACGTTCAAAGAAGTGCCGTCTTAAGAGACAGGGTGGATGGAACTCTTCCGTCCCATAAGTTTGGCTACACGCATTCCAGCCCTGACACAAAACAAACGAAAACGCTTACAATTGGCTTGCAATATATTACATCTAAACTTTGCATAATATTGGATTAAGCTAAGACTGAGAACCTAAACTTTGGAAACAGATGAGTTAAACAGCTCCCTTGTAGTTTGTAAAAAAAGGCTTCGGGTGATTCCTTGTTCAATGTACCAACTGATCATCGACCCCAACCCAGGTGCTCAGGGACTTGCTATGTATGGTATTATACAGCTTACAACAGGATTTTTTTATCTAATTTGATCTAAGTTTGAATAAAACTTGTCGACTCATTCACAAAACGGCCTTCAACCCCACATGAATATGCTTGGGCGACCCGATTGTGCTGCCCATTCAAAACTCAGAAGTTGTTTATTTCAATTAACTTTTAGTATTAATCAAAAAGTGCCTGGATAGTTTTAAAAAAGGAGTAGGGCGCCCTTAGACTCATGTACCAGCCGACGAGTTCTCGGTCCCTCAGAGACAGGGTGGTTAAAGCGACGCGGTTTCCCATCACGTGCCCTCATTAATTAGCTTAACCTATCCCATTCCCGCCCTGCCAGGAAGTCTTGAGCAAGGGAATGAATTTTTTAGTTTCTTAAATTCACTTTTTGACCGATAATGTTTTTTAAGATCTCAAAGACTTTTAATTTTTTCGAAATCTACATTTTGGGTGTATGACCTTAGGGAGAACGACAAAAGAGGATTTTAGCCGAAAATCTTGGTTTTATAAAGAAGTTATTTTGCTAGTTAGAAGCCCACCACCTGTTGGCTGTGTTTCCTTGGATAATAGGTACATGTGCTCCGTAACAGATTTTCTGAAGCTCTCTTAGACGAACTGTTATGGACTTCTTTTTATGTTTACCTCGTGTGTATTGAACACCATTGATTGACACAGCCATAACCAACAATTTGACAAGTAACGACTCGCACAATCAACTGAAACGGATCCTCTTAAATGCCAGTAATCTTCCTATTATTTTCCAAGCCTCCGAGGCTCGAACCCTGTACAATTAAATCGACAGTTGAGCTCTTTCTTGGTAAATTGTTTTGTAAAAAAAGAAAAACTTGTTGTGGTCGCAGACGCACACTGGGGTCTCTTTCCGATGTGGATTATTGTTTGTGTTTCTGGTGCGGGAATGATGGCCATATGAGAAGATCACACACCAGCATAACTGGAAACATATGATATCCATGGCGAAGCCCGAGGAAGAAACAAGATCACGAATTATGGTAAAGCCACAATACTGATGTGGTGAGGTGGTAATTCTGCTGAAGCGCGCTCTGCCTGGTTATTTTTTCTGTTTTAACTGTTTAGCCTGAAGAGAAGAAACCTCTTTTACCATAGAGATAGGCTGGACGGGTTCGGGTCGGGCTGAACAAAAGGCAAACAGCAAAATAACCTGTCTTTCGGGTTGTCTTCAGTTGTTTTTTTTTTTTTTTTTGCTCCAACCTCCCCCTTCTGCTCGATAACAACACAAATGGTGGGTTCTTTTTTTCGTTATTATTATTTGCTTTGCTCATCCTTCTCTCTTGTTGCTTTTTATCTGATTTTGTACAGAAAAACCTGCACACAATGTTTGGGCTGCGAGAAAACCTGTTCTAAGAGTGTGTTTTCATCTTGTTTTCTTTGTATTTTTTTTTATTTCGGTAACAGGTACATTTTATATGGGATTTTTGTATATAACGTCATCAGTAAAAATTTGAATAAAAATAGAATAGTGGATGTTTGTGTGTTGCGTACATATTTTGTAGATATATAATCTTGTTTTTCTACCCCTACCCTGAGGACAAGTCGTTTTTATTATTATTTTTTTGTGTTTTCCCATATCACGTGCCTCATACCAACATGTGTGTCGCCGTATGGGTTCTTTTCTTATTTTTTGTTCCTTGTATTTTTGGAAACTATACATATATAGGTACACCACACCACCTATGTACATATGTAGAACAGGAAAAATACCACGTACACATATGACCCTGACTTATATGATGATTTTGAAAAAAGGAGTGTTGCACGACGACAATATATCCGATATACAAAGGTCTAACGTTTTACATAAAAGTTATTATGATAATTATATTTTTTTTCGGTGAACCAGTTTGGCAAAAGAATAGAGAGCTTATGGGTTTCTAGCCATCACTATGTGGTATAACTTTGAAGAACGGCATTTATGTTTGAGAGAAAAGACAGTTTAAGAACTTGATTTACGCGTTTCTTGTTTTGTCACAAAGCAGCACTTTAATAACAAATTTGTTTTACATAAATTTGGTTTTCAAATGTTATACAACTTTTGTGGCCATTTGACTTCTGTGGTGACTTTTAGAGCGTTGCTCTCCATCTGTAGGAAAATGCTTGACTTATTGATGAAAAGACAGATTTTTGGGGTCGAAGATCGGGTATTTTCGATTTTTGAATGTGTTTAGTGGGGTTTCCGACAAGCTTCCCTGAATTAGATCGATTTCAGTACCTGATAACTTTGTGATTTCAAAAAATCAAACAAAAGTGGTCGAAACGCTGAATATACTGTGGGAACGTTATTCAATTAATCGTGCGACGAAAAACCGCACGATTTTCTGCCGCAGCTTCTCAATTTAAGACCAATAATTTGCCGTGTGATTCATGTTAAAGACAAGTGTCATGTTCGTCGTTAAGAAAAAAATATAGCATTTTCGCCCTATAAAAAATTGCAGCGGCACCTATCTCTTATACAAAGCTTGAGCTTCTAATCGGACGATAATTTGCCGCACGTTTTTTGGTCAACGTTTATCCCTGGCCTGACACATCAAATCCAGGACAAAGACGCTTGGAAAGATATTTGATGAATTTGACGGCTTTTGTTTTAAGGCAATGTGCCGAAAATATGATAAAACAACTAAGTTAAAAACTTGCGCTATTATGTACTGGGCTAACAATCAGGTTTTTCTGGAAGCGTGTCAGAATTCATAAGCATTACAGCTAACAGAAACAGATATGTAAGTAAAGTCAAAATCGGCAATGGACGTTTCACGTCGCTGAAAACCTCACGTGAAAGTGCACAAACCTGCTGGCGCGGCGGAAGCACAAGAACCCTTCGATTCTGGCCAATTGGATAAGGACCGCATTTCTTATTCAGAATGACTGATTTTTAGGCAGGCAATCTTTATCGTTTAATCCTTTTGCTTTACCCATACTTCCTCGCAAGACCAAACATTTTTCTACATTTCAACTCCGCCAGTTTCTGGAATCAATTAACATTTGCTTTGCCCGTACTCTCTTACAGGATCAAACATTTTCCCTCAAATTTGTCTGCGGCAGTTTCTGTAAGCGAGTTACTTTGGCCGAGTTACTTTACCCGTACTATCTACAGGATCAACAATTTACCCACCGTTTCGACTGCGCCAGTTCCTGAAACTAAGAAGATAAATTAACTAAAAAACTCAATTGGGCTTGGGAAGATGCTCTTTCAAACTTGCGATTTGTTTGGGTAAATTCAGAAGATAAGGCGATTTTGATTTTTTAATATATTCAAAACAAAACATTTCTAAGAAGGAGCATTCTAACCAAAGTAAAAAGGAGCCAAATTTTCTATTCAGGTCTAAAAAAATAAGAAAGGTGGGTAATACGGTGCCCCCTATCGCGTAACTTGGCACATGTCAGATGCTTTTTTGCAGGGAACACTTTCTTGTTCTCATTATAGTCCTCCCGACATCCTGCCAAAAAAACTTTATTCCTCTGGATCATCAGATCTGTCGTGAAGAGACACATTCAGATTTTCGTCGTATGCGGGTAATGCATCTTTAAATTCCCAATTTTTTGCAATATGTTTCATTCGCAGTGCGAACTCAAGTTCCTTACTTTTTTGGATTTACCTCGCTGGACTTTTTATTAGGGGACCTAATTGCTCTTACTTGTATTAAGACTGTCATGCATTTTTTGAGGGATGATAGCGCTGAGTATTTGATTGATGGGTTCCCGACTAACTTTTCGTAATAAACAAGAAATTGAGATCGAAAAAATCTCCTTCAAATCAGATTTAATAGTTGAACCATTTATACCTCGATGATTAAACTGTGATAAAATTTAAAAATATTTAAATTTTTAATGTTAAATTTATATGAAATACGTTAAAGGTAAAATGGTACCCCAGTCTTCTATTACATGGCTGTATGTGTTTCCAAATAAGTGTTTGTTGCAAAGAAATTTAAACTGCACCATTTTCCCCGCTACGCCATCTGACCCGACTTTTTTTTCTGTAACTCTTATCATAACTCGTCAAAAATGCTCAGAATTAACGCAGTTGTAGAAAGAGTGAGGAAAAAATAATCCTCGAAGTTAATGTTAATGTTCAAAATTCATTCCAGCATAATAACAGAAAGTCTGTCGAGTGCTGGTTAAAATTCCAACTGTGAGACGAATATAGCCACGTTATGTTTTGCACTCAGACCCTTGCGGAGTGGGACCGTGAAAGAACTTTTTTTGTCCCTGCCGGGATTTGAACACGACACCTCGTGCACAGTAGTCCAATGCTCTAACCACGGGGCCCAAATCTATTGACTTCCTCAGCATATCTACGATTTTTTTGTAAGAACGATTTCTTCTAAGCGTAAAAATCTGATGGCGTGTGCTTCTGGCTTATTTGTATCAAAGAACCGATCGCGGATCACGAATACTTACATGACTTCTGCATCTACGTATTTTTTCTACGAGCAACTTTTTTAAAAGCAAGAGCTAAAAAGCTGATCAGGCTTCATTGCTTTTTCTCCTCCCACGGGTGTTCAGACTTATGATAACGATTCTGAAATATTTAGTCAATTAAGATAAACTTCTGGCTTGCTACACTTATTTTATGACTTTGTCCATAAAATATAGCAATTGACTCAGAGTATAAAAACTTGCTGCCGCGATCGACTCGAAAAGCTGTTACGATCAACTTCTGCTGTTACGATCGCGATCGACTGTTTGAGCAGCCCTGATCTACTCGATCACAGCTCTTAACAGCGTCGCGAACATTTTTCCTGGCGGTCTAAGAAGAGTTATACCCCTTTACAATTGGTGTTTGTCACGTATAAGATATGCAAGAACAATCTTTTTTTCGAGAAAGGGCACGATCAACTCAACGCATCAGCCCAATTTAAAGACTAGATCCGCTCGTAATTTGCGGCATCTTCTCCACCTCGATCCCTGCGGCATTCCTATTTTATTTATTTAAGTATATTCGCTACCTTTAATCGAGTTTATCACTAAGCAAGCTTCCTTCGTGCTTTAAATTAATGCCGCCACGAAGTACCCTCAAATCGTCGCTCGCAGTATTTTCCTTGTCACAATCAGTACCCTTGTATAAAAATTGAACAACTTCTATAAATGCCAGCGTGATATACACAAGTTATATCCGCCCAACACATAAAACATGTCCCCCTCGAGCTCGTAAATCACCTGATAAAAAATTTCGTTCACAGATCCGTAATGGCGTTTCAAATTCTTGAAAATTTGCTCTTGGTCCATTTACACTATCAGTTTAGACGTTTTTCGCGCCTCAGTGTGCAAGAATTGAGCAGTTGAGTCCTACGGGGGAGGACACAATTTAGGTTCGCATCCGCTGAACAAGACTAAGCACCAAGCCGCTTCACCCAACAAACATCTTCTGTTGACTTTTTTTCATAATTTACTTCTGTTTGAAAGAACTATGCGAGTTATCCTCCCTCTAAATTATCCTCGAATTATCCTCCCTCTAAGGGCACACAATATAGGTTCCCATCCTTTTGCAAAAACAGTCCACATCGCACCAAGCCGCTTCACTTTACAAACATCTTCTGTAATTTACTTCTGTTCGAGGGAATGTGCCTACCTAGGGAAGAGGAACTGTCGCACTTTGATTTTGAGCTCTTGAGGTCTGCAGTGACGAGTAAAGACTATATTAATAACAAAAAACCTTGGGTTACTCATGCGTTTCACAGAAAAGCATCGAATACAAAAACTGCATCACCAAACAATTTAAATTCAAAACAGTTCTTAACAATGTGGTTAACGACCAATTGCATAACGATGTCGCACGTAACCTGTCTCTCAACCTAAAACCTTGAGTTTCACAATTCTCAAAATGCATAACCTGCAAGAAGCAATCAAACAATACAACACCACAATTCCCCAACACCATGTACGACATCTCCTACAGTTTTCTTTAGTTGGCGTCACCAGACCACGCAGCAAGGACGAATGTCACATCTTAGCATTTCATTCCCAAATGCTTTTGATCCTGCCATTAGCTTTTCTCGTTCACATGCCTGACAGCGTAACTTTCCTAGTGCAAAAAAAACAACATGCCAAACACCTCCTCCTCCATGGAAGAAAAATGCAACGCAACCAGCTTCGACTTTATTCCCACACATAAATCTTTATCAGTCGTTTCTCCTTCAACAGCAAAATTTTCTTTGCATTATTATACACTCTCGTTCCTTATGCCATGGCTTAATGCATCGTTTCCTCCTTGCGACGATGATGCAGCAGAAATGTTGATGCTGATGGATTCTTGTACTAAAGTCTCGAGAACATTTTGGAACAATGCAATACAATGGCAATGGGAAAGGACGAGGAAAATAAAGAAAAAGGAAATCCACCTTGAGGGAAAGAGTACCTATTGCATTGAACCTGTCTGCACATTGGTTGGCAACGTGTCCCGAGTATTGTGCACTTAGCTGATGTATGAAAAGTTGCGAAAAAAATTAATTCGACATTGCAACTAACCCTTGTTGAAGTCATCAATATGGAAAGGATAACTTATGTCCAAAGTAACGCGTTCTCCTGGTTAATCACGTCGAAGTAAAATGTATTCGTCCTTCGGCTTATGTGATAAGCCAGTTAAGTGTGTTCCGTCCCTTAGCTAATTGCAACATCACTGCAAATACACTCTGCTCAGAATGCAATTTTCA
Source organism: Neoascia interrupta (assembly GCA_947623515.1). NCBI lineage: Eukaryota > Metazoa > Arthropoda > Insecta > Diptera > Syrphidae > Neoascia > Neoascia interrupta. The sequence continues at coordinate 198,498,493 of OX392462.1, forward strand.
AACTATTTCCTCTGCATCTAGTTGTCATTCCGCAGGCTCTAGGGTCAAATTCGTTTACTCAAAGCAAATAAAAATCCCTACTCCTCGCTGCAAATCTATTTGTCAATTAGCAAAGTACACAGATCGCATTGCAAACAAAAATAAAATCTAGAAAAAAAACAGACTCTTCTACTGTTTGATTTGCAGAGTAAACAAAGGGCAAAATAGAAGCGGTAGCTAATGCCACCCTTGCGGCACTTCATTAAATATTTTAGTGACGTGACGTCCCTATCACTGTGTAATTTAAATGCAAGCAGTTACCTCAACACAAAAAAAAAACTGTGTCACGTCAACACCGTCAGACACACTTCGATTCAGCAGCCAGAGTACATTATATCATTAGCATCATAATTGTCGACATGCAGCACGCCACTAGAGGAGACATCATCAATTAAAAGTGGTCATTAATGCCTTATCAGCACTTAATTGCGAAACGAAAAAATAAACTTCATTGGTCACTGCTTGTTTTTGATATGAGATTTTGTTTTTTCTTCTTTTTCCTTCTGGCTTTATTGGCACATAATCATTAAAAAAAATCGTTTCAAGATAAATTTGTAGTGGTGCTACAAAGCGATTATCCACCACATATGGGGTACGCAGTTGTCTGTGGTGCATTTGGGTATAGTGATTTCATTTTCGCAAATTGCTTTTGCTGATGGAAATACATTTATTTTTAAATTAAGCGAATGTTAGGTATTTTTTTTAGTGAAGAAGTTTTCACCTGTCAATATACGTAGCATACGTCAGCTTATAGTTTGGAAAGTCCTAAAAAACTTCACAAAATATAATTGATTCAATTTATTGCTGGATGCTATTTCGTACATTTAATTTCAATTTTTGTACACGAATCCAACAGTCTGTGGAACTTGCTCTGCTGTCAAGAATCGTTTGGAATTCCCTTTCCGTTGGCAAAATAAAAATCAAAATATGTGACTCCTTCTTTAGCTGTTCGTTCAATTAATGCAGCCATATACATGATCCATTTCAACCAACTTCCTTTCCACGGACCTAAAAGTAAAAATGTGTTAAAAGAAAGGACAAGTGCTCTATGAAACTCACTTCTAATTGAGAAAACAGTTCACTTTGGAGGCCTACGATGAGTCTTTTAAACACTCAATCAAACTCAAGTTCTCTCTGCAAATAACTGTAAAATAGAAAGAATCTCTTTCTCTAATTAACTCGCTTTAAAACTCGAAAAAAAGAAAGGGTTCTCTGAAGGGTTCTACTTCAAAAGTGTCCATCGTAGTTGGAGAACCGAAGCTTTCCTCTTTTTCGAAATTCGTTTATCCAAACAGCGATAAAAAAAAATCGCAGTTCACACATTACGAAACTCATATCCCATTTAAAGTTCAAAGGGAGCCCATGGTGCGGTGGTAAGAGTGTTGGAATACTGTGTACGAGGTCTTAGGTTTGAATTCCGACCGACACATTAAAAGTTTTTCACGATCCCACCTCTGGTAGAGACACTACCGTCAAACCGGCCGAGAGTATCATTTATCGTGAGTGACCTCTCAATTCGCCTTACGGAATCGCTAAAAACTGAAGGTCGTGTAAGACCACTTCTAACGCACACAGCATGCGATGACTTTCTGAGCTGCAAATGCCAGTTATTTTTTTTTTTGTCAGAAAGTAAAAATAAAAAACGGATCTTAAGAACTCGGATATATCCAAAACTTCTCTTGAAGTGCAGAAAACGCCAGCGTTAAACAGTGACATCACGAATACTTCAAAATTTGCCTCTTTCTGATTTAAAAGTCAAAATTAACATTAAGATTCTCATTTAAAAAACACTGAACATCTATTGTTTGGAACTCACTCTCTTTGTCAAGCCCTGCACAATTCCTTACATCGTAAAAGAAAAAGTGTGCTTTGAAATTATTTTCGTACTGTTTACTCCTGTTTATAGTTGACTTTCTGCTTACGTCAATGGTTTATGCGTAGAACAAGTACTATATCGAACTCATTTCCTTCATTTTTGCGAATTCGAAAATCATTCTTAAGGAAGCGACATTTTAAAGCTGATTTGATTGCTTTCATGATTTTATAATTATTTTTAAATCCTGAATCAACTGTTTCGAAAATCGTAGTTACACCTAAGCCAATTGCTTAATGGGACTAAAAAAAAAAACTCGATAACAATTGCAATAGCTCGAACTGAGCCTTAACGCCAAGCATGTCTGTTGTGTGCACCATATAAATTTTTTTAACCCAAATGAAAGTTAAATTTAATTGTTGGCCGACTCCGAACAGTAGTATTGAGAAAAGCCTCTCATCTCGGTCATTCCCCAATCGTCTATCAGTCCCGCGTTTATGGCGCGAATAAAGGTTTTTAGAAGTCAAAGACTTTCTGTATAGAACCATTTTCTGTCTTAATGCTAAATTGGAAAATTTAGAACCGATGCCGAACCAATTTGATCTGTAGAACTCATTTCTTGTTGCCACATTTTCGGCAACTCATGTTGCTACAGCAGACAATTTACATCTTTTCTATAATGAGCTCGAGATAAAGGAGTTAGGGGCTACTCTAAAAAATTCGTAGCACATCGTGAACAACATACCTTACTTACGCGTGTCTATACACGACATGTAAACTCCTTTGAGGTAAAGTCGGGGAATATGGTACCCATTTTTGTTCTGCGATATGATTCTGAGTTTCAAAAATATTTTTTTGTGAAATAAGAATTCATTTATATTAAGACAAAAAAAAACTTAAAGAATTAACAGTTTTTCCCTTAAAAATCTATTCAAAATTAATGGAGGGTTATATGGCACCTACTGGTGGGTTAAATGGCGCCTTACTTTTCTTTCGCTACATTTTTGCACGCGGTTATTTTATAGCTGTTATTAAACCGAGGAATATATTTTCGCCCACAAATTGACTATGTCCACTTTTTGATAGAATTTTTGCTTCACATTTTTCTAATACATGTTTTGACATGAAAATTTAGAAAAAGAACGGCTTTTTTGAAGAAAAAAAAAATCTTAACGTTTTCAGTTCAAACAGAGCTTTAAAAAAATAGGTTTTTATTCCGCTCACTTAATGTTGCTTTTTTAATTTCGATTTGTATAGAAACAAGACAATTTGTGAGAAATAATAGGAAAGGGTGAAATGGTACCGGTGCCATATTTCCAAACACTCGAGGTGGCCATTTCTACGATTTGACTTTGTCTCTGCTTTTTAAGTGATTTTTAGCAACTGATTTTGCTCAGCTGTTCGACTGACCAACCACAAACCTTCCTCACGATTTGCTCTTTTTCCTTTTTCACCGAACATGCACTCACGTCAGGGGTCCGATTAACCTGTATCCCTGTGTTGTGGGTTTACGTATGATGGAATGATATGTTGATAAAATTAACTCAATAGCAAATCGGTCAATGGAAGATATAAGGAGGCTGCCATATTCCCCAAAGTGCCATATTACCCGACATCAAAGACATATCCGAATTGAAGCAAGACTGAGCATTCATTGTCTGTTCCATTTGAATCACCTAGACTTATAAAGGCGGTCACTTAAGCTTTGCTTAGCGATTTAGCGACGAGAATCTGATTCAGCATGTCCCTCGACGTGCTTCAAAAAAAAAAAAAAAAATTTGTAGTTTTCCTTCCAAGAGATAAATTAGAAACCAACTCCATCTCGGTTTGACCTTGTCTGGTATTAAGACGGAGACAGGGACAGGGCTGGTATTCTGGGAGAACTGCCCCAGGCGGACGATTAAGTTAGCTTTGGCTAAAGCTTATCAATATTCGAGGTGTAACTCCTTGAATGTGTTAGAATAAGTTGGATTTCTTTCACATAAGGAAGAGCAATATGCATCTTCTCGGACAGCCAAGCAGCCCTCAAGGAGCTTGACTCAACCGTCATGAAATCACAGCTTGTTCTAAAGCTGTTAAAGTCGGGGCAACAGCTAAAGCTAAAGCCGTTGCAACTACACCACTCTTATAGGGTCTCTAAAAAATTCTGTGAACTCAGTAACAGACTCTACAAAAACTTCTCTAAAAGTCTAGTTAGAAACCAATCAAACCTGGACATCAGCTCAAAGAATTCTTACCATCTTTAAGAAGAATTCTTAAGAATTCCTTAAGAAAAAATAGACGTCAGGAGGTGTATTAATCCTGACTGAGTTAATATGTCTCAAACAACCAAATTTTTTTGGATATTACTACTCCAGTCCCAAGTTGTCTGGAGAAAACCAGCCACATGTAAACATGCAAAAATTTTCATACATGTGGTGTCCCTTAAACATTGATAATTTTTTTTAAATATTTTTGTAATGGTCAATTTATAGCTACCAAGTACTCGGCATACATACTTTAAGGCCGTATGTCCTTATTCACACGCTTACTAGTGTTTTTAAATATTTTCCAATGTAACTACATTTTCACTCCAACTATTCTTAAACCTTTACTCAGAAAGTGGTTTATATTCATAAATATATTGAAAGCCAGCATCGATCGCTTTGGCCAGCGCAACTGGTGATGTAAGAACTGAAAGGGTTGAAGGACTTTTTAAAAATTCATAGACATGTTGAAATGTAGAAGTAGGATTGCAGCTGCAAATTCTTGCAATTACAGGACGGTTGTCGTTCGAATGAATTTGCTTGGAAAACATCGATTTCAGTTAAGTGCAAACTGTTCTCTGAAAAGTGTACGTTTTTTCGACAGTCCTGTCATCGGGTTTTGTTTCTTTTTTTTATCGACAGCCATGAAAAATTAAATGTCAATAAGGTACACACACTCTTGGCTTTTTTAATTAAAATCATTTTATTATATCCTGTAAGAATTTTTTATTCTAGTTCCGAAACGTGTCAAGCCTGGGGGGTTTATTTTTGGCAAATTTCAGAAACGTAAAAAATACTTTTATCTCTCTAATCCCATCAGATTGCATTTTGGAATGTCTTTTCAGATGCAACTCTAAATCGACACAGTTCACGTAAATACTTAACGCTCATATCGACAATAATGAAACCCGCTTAGTTTTTTTTTATTAATTCGTTCGCGTACTTGCGCGTTCATTGCACTTGGGCACGTTTTCAGGTTAATTGTAAATATTTGCACAATATCTTCCGAGCCAGACCCACATACCATGGTGTGTGTTCGGATAATATAAATAAATAAATCCAGCAAAATTTGTACAATTTTCAGACTGCCACTGCGTGTGCACACAATGGCTGGTGGGGTTTCTTCATTATGTTTTTTTTGCATTTTTTTTAACATAAAAAAAAACTAAGACACTAAGATAAGCCGATATACAAAATACAAAATTTTGACCCATCCATCTAATTAAGGTGAAAGCGCACACCTTCGGTCTTCGCCGCTCTCTGGCCCCGATGGGGTCTTAAGAGCCAAGCCACAACACTCATCGAAGTCTTGAGTTTTGTCTTTGTTGTTGTTCGGTTGTGTTATTGTTTTAAAACTTTTTTTTTTTTGTTAATAGTAAAGGTTCTTTACCTTTGGCTTGAAAACGAAAAAGAGTGTCGAGGGGGGGAGGGCTTTAAGTTTGCTTAATTTATTTGCTGCCTGGCTGTTGCACTCTTGTGCGGTTTAAGTATGGCTGATGCAAGGTGATTTCTTAAAGTTTTTCAGCTTTCACCTTTTCACAGAGACATCACATATGTTGATGTTGTATCTAGATATATTTACACACATGCCTTTTTATGACTTGATTATGACTAATGTATCCATCGAATGGAAAGTGGGCGTTTTTTTTTTTCTGCTGTTGTTCAACTTTGATAAGGGAAACTCTTTGGTTTATTGATTTCGTCTGTGCCAGTGACACAATAGTTGGGTGCAGTAGGTAATTAATTTGGATTAGAAATTTAAATATACATTTATGGAGCCATGCGACGAGTCAGGTCATGAATTATGTTTTGAATGGAAGATTTGCGGAAGAGCTGGGTGTCGGATTAGGAGATATGATTGATTTTGGATTTTCTATTTGATTATGAGCTGGGGGAAATATGGATAGATCGGGGTTGTAACCAATGGTTTTAGGTATTTAGGTAAGCTGCCCTTTTTGAACTTTGGCATTTTTGTTATCCCACCTGACGTACTTAAATGGAAACCACAATTCACAGTAAGAGCTTTCTTAATTACATTTAATTACTAAATAAAATAAGCTAAAATTCTAATTTATTTAACAAAATTTTGTAAGCAATCGGCACTTTGGTGTTAACAAGATTGTTTTTTCGGCTTACTTTATTGAATTTTCTGCCCTGCAATTAAAGAGTTCCGAAACGTCGTTGCCAGTCATGGAAGTGTCAGAGAGGAGTTAGAAGCCACTCATTGAAGTGTACTAACTGGGAATTCAGAGTTTTTTTTTATAATATGCTCACGAGGAAGGTGTTACCCTTAGCAATGTAGCACATTGCGAGTGGAAAGAATTTGAAGAAAATTTGTTGTCTTGTGTATTTGCATATTGGAAACAGTAAAAGGTGTTAATTTTCGGCCGGGTTTAACGTGGATAACAGACGCCGACCAGGAAGCCGATCTTTGAGAGACAGACGCTCCTGGATGTTTCATTTGTTGCTGGTTTTGGTGTGCCCCGAATATTTTCTATACTTAAGTGTGTATTCACCATATCTAGTAAGTGTTCTCCTATACACCACCTGCGGAGGTCTATGACTGGGGAACCAGCAACCCCAGAAATTTAGGCATTGAACGCAATTTCCCTGAAGACAACTTTTTGATACTTATTTTTTCACAGGACAAACCATAAGAATCGGTCAATACTTCTGAGGCTGAGCGAGAAATTGTTTTTTTTTTTTTTTTCAAACAAGCTTTGACGTCAGCCAGTTTGTATACCGATTTTGCAATGGGCGAAAGACTTATCAAACCGAGTTTAAATATTGAGTAATTGGAGTTTCAGTTTAGTTTTTTTTTTTATCATGGGGAACTCTAAACATCCTCGAATAGATCGGTTACATGGGCTCTTGTAGTATTTAACAGACTAAGTACAGCAAAGACGTTCTTAGTTGGACCTAAATTTTTCGCCTGTCTTCCTTCCTTTTGAGTTCGTTCATTCAAGCAAGTAGTAAATTTAAGCGTTAAAATTGTGAACCAAGACGCGGTGGTAAGAACTCGATTAAATAACATCGCTTCCTAGCAATTTTTGGAAGCATCAATAGTTTACTCACGATCAAGGAAAGCAGCGCTTTTTGAGCGACTTTTCTTCAGGGTACATACACACAAACTCTCTTGTCGTCGAAGTAAAAGAAACTAAAGAGTTTTATGACGGCTTTCAAACATATACAGCTGCCTTTGCTGAAAATGTCATTTACGACAACAAGCAACTAAAAAAAATTGTGCCAAAAACACAAATTTAAAAGTTCCCTAAATTTGGTTTCGTGTCGGTAGGACTGAAAAAGGCAATCAAACCGTTGTGTGACTTAAAGTGTCTGATGTGTGCAATAAGCCTTAGCAGATATCTCAAGTTGTCAACAAGCAACTAAAAAATTTGTGGCAAAACACCGATTTAAAAGTTGCCTCAATTTGGTTTCGTGTCGGTAGGACTTAAAAAGGCAATTAAACCGTTGCGTGACTTAAAGTGTCTGATGTGTGCAATAAGCCTTAGCAGATATCTCAAGTTGTCAACAAGCAACTAAAAAATTTGTGGCAAACCATTGATTTAAAAGCTGCCCTTAATTTGGTTTCGTGTCGGTAGGACTTAAAAAGGCAATTAAACCGTTGCGTGACTTAAAGTGTCTGATGTGTACAATAAGCCTTAGCAGATATCTCAAGTTGTCAACAAGCAACTAAAAAATTTGTGGCAAACCACCGATTTAAAAGTTGCCTCAATTTGGTTTCGTGTCGGTAGGACTTAAAAAGGCAATCAAACCGTTGCGTGACTTAAATTGTCTGATGTGTGCAATAAGCCTTAGCAAATATCTCAAGTTGAAAATTAATTATTCAGTATAAAACTTGAAAAAAAAAGGCTTGCGAGTTATTTTCCGAGAGGAAACGCTTCTGCAGTTTTATTTTTGTTGCTGGTCTTGGAGCGTGACATAGATATGGTTTGTATACCCGTTCCCGCTATATCTGGTGAGCGTTCCCCTGTCATATGATTGAATACAAATCAAAACGGACTTTCTACTTATGACAGAACCTTTGATGCGAAAAGTTTTGACGAGGTTTTTCTTGTCAAAACTTGAGGTTCAGGCATAGGCAAGAGATCAAATATCGGGTTTCTCTGTGTCTGGGCAGGTGCATTTAGTTTGCGGAAGCGCGTTAAGCAACTCCCCAGACAAGGCACTACAGACACAGTCAGCTGGATCTTGTGTAAGCACTCTAATAAGTCACAATTTACAAGAGTGCAAATAGAGTTTTTTTTTTTAATTAACTAAGCCTACAGAGGAGGTTCCTTAGATGGAGCTCGTCTTCCTCGAAAAATAAATTTTTAAGACTTAGATTATTTAAATTTTAAAAAGGAAACATTGTTAAATATTCTGCCTCAAGTTATGTAGGCAAACGCAACATGGTGTTTCCTGCCACTTCAGCTTTCGATAATTCTTTTAATTTGTGTCAATGGCGGGATTGAGACCAAAACTAAGCGTCTTATATCATGTTTCCACCGGACACTAGTCCGCTATTAATATAAATGTTTATCAAATCCTCTACAAATCACGCAATTTAATATACAAATTTAAACCCTCTCGTCAAGCGATTAAAAATAAATCCCATTCACTCTATTCACAAAACCTATTTGCTGCAGTAACAGTTTGAGAATCCAGAAAGGAAACTGAAATTGACCCTGTACGACAGATCTGTCACAAGTACGTTTTCAATTGTGATTTTTACAGCGAAAATCGTTTTTTGCTCCTGGGAAATTACATCGCCACTCTCCTTTGAGAGCCACAATGACAGAAACAGAGTGTTCATGTCAAATTAATCCTATATTTGTCCGGTGGAGCCACTTTGGGATTTAGTTTTTATCGTCTCCTGCTAATCCTCTTTTAGATACCGGTGGAGACATAGTATAAGAATCCTCACTCTAAATAACAGCAGTCGCTTTAAAGTGATGAAATTTTTGGCTGTGTGAAAAGATATTTTACGCTTTGTTATTGTCATATTCTTGGATAAAATCCCTAATTACTATCCCTCTAATAATAACCAGTATGATTTGTCGGCAGTTTAGTAGTTTTAAGTAAATCTAATAAAGGTTTCACTCAGCATACGTGAGACAAAAATCAACGACACCGTCACATTTGGGGATAGAGTGAACTAGTCACTAGTATCTTAATTGGTTCAGCCCAAATATGGGTGAAGCCATTCCAGGATCATGTCTAAACATTTTCCTTTCGCCATTTCGTCCACAAGTGTTTATATATTCTCATGCATAAAAATATTTCAATTACCTTTGATTGAAATGAAATTGAATCAAAATTTTTTCTCAAAATACCTTGCATTGCCTACATGCACCTTTAAAAATTCGTGCCTCTTGCAAGAAGGAAATTACAGCGGGTAAAATTTTACCCCACTTCTGACACCACTGACGTGAACGCAATCTGGCATTATAGCCGATTGTAAACGTATGCCTCCTGCCTCATTCCACTAGAAAGACAAAAGCAACCATGTTGCAACTGACTCACCGTGCATTATGCATACTTCGCCCTAAAAAGCTCAATTTTTTCTGCAATTTCGTGCCAAAGATGTTGCATTTTTATTGCAACACAGCTCCTCCATACTTTTACATACACACACTTATGCCAAAGCAGCTTATTATAGTGCAAGAGTGCCAGCAAGGTATGCTGCACTAACAGACACATGCATATTTAATTACTAAACCATGGTTAGATACGAATCGACAGGCTTCTTACATCGCTGCATATATGCACAAACGAAAGTCGGTTGATTGTTTAAACCGCCTCCATATTGGGCTGCGAAATATTACTCGCCTTCGACTCCTACTGCGCCTCTCTCTGTGGCCCATTACAACAACATGCCGTTGCGCGCGGGGCATTTTGAATTTTCTTTCCATAGAGGCCGAAACACACACACACACACACACAATTTCCGGGCGCGGAATTTTCTGTTTGCATGACTCTATCCGTCCCGTGGCCCATGTTAACTTTTTGAATTTAGTTTTTTTTTTTTTACTTTTTTAAAGTTCTGCTGCTTTTGCTGTTGCATTAGCCGCCTCTTTTCACCCATTGTTGCCGTCATACAAACTTCTTATTGGCGACGAGTGGCGACGACGTCGTCCGACGGATGGTGTCATTGACTTCAAGTTTTTCATTCTTTATTTAAGAATTTTTTAACTACTTTTTCCCGCCATCTTATGTGTCTGCAATGGGTTCGGGTCAGTTTTATTATTCATCATTAGCATGACTGACGAAAGGTGACTACCACATCGATGGTTTCCCAGATTTGTTCTCTTTTCTGCGATTCTAGGAGAGCGGCTTTTACTACTTTTTCGGTTTATTGTTATTATTTTTTCGTACCGATTTCCGTTGGTATAAAAATTTTTGCGCCAGAAAACACCTGAAAGAAATTTATTTGGCGGCAAATGACGAGCTGTTATAAGTCAGCTGCTGTTTATTGTTAATTAAATTTGGAAAAGATAAATTTGCATTTAAGATTCCTTTTGTTGGATTTCGTAGCCCTCGGCCCCATTAATTAATTGATCGTTAAACTATGTTTTTTGCTAAAAATAGCTGTTGATAGAAATATGCATGGGAAAAATTTCTGTTTTTCTTTGATTGCTTGTAACAATGAACAAGAAGCTACAGCGACTGCAGGTTAATTGAAAATAATTACCTTCTGAAAAAAAGGTAAATTTCGCGCGATTAAATTTAATTTGATTAAGGCATGCAATAATGTTTATTCAATTGTAGTTACGATTTTGTTTTCTCTAAAAAACAGGTGTTTTTCACGAAAAAAAACAAGGCCGATTTTTGACACGAAAACTCATTTCGTGCTTAATGTGTTTGGGTGGCTTTTCAATTAATTTCAAGTGATTGTAGGTGGGTGCTGAAACACTTTATACCCCAGGTAAGACCTGTTTTGTAGTATTGTGTTGACTCTCATTGAAGTAAGCGTAGGTATCTGGATAACATCTAAAGTTATCTTATAGGCCAAATTTTCAGTTGAGGAACAAAAAGAGTTGTCAGTTTTCCACTGGCTGACGTACAATAATGGAGAAAATTGATTTTGATCTTTCTTCAAAGTTGATTCATTGTTTACTCACCAAATTTCGGATTAAATCAGAAACAAAGGATATTTTTTTCTTAAGGTTATCTTGAATTCAAAGCAGACCCTCTTAGGATTTGGTGCCAGACATGCGAAAATTAAGTCCAACACCAAATGTCAAAGAACTGCACGACATTTCAAACTACCAGCAGGCGATTGAGAAAATATCTTACAAATTGAGTAATGAAATCTCTTAAAGTATTATTCGATTAGTCGAATTTAGTTTGACTGCCGATTGTTATTCGATTGTCGATTATTCGATTCAAATAATAATTTATACGATTAAATAAACACTAATTCGACTGAATTGAATATGTAATCGAACTCTACACACGTAATTTGATTAACCATTCATATTTTTTATCGAGTTTAAAACGAAGTCTCTGATGATTTCGTGTGGACCTTGAAAAATGTGGGTCAAAAGCAACCATCGTCCAGGAAGTATAAGAGACTTCACACTGGTGCTAGTCTCTACTGCGAATAAATCCAACTAAGCGATTGCATCTGCAGTAATCGACAGTTTTGTGTGAAAATCGATTGTCATTCAATTGAACGTCTCGTAATCGAGTTTACTTCAATCATCTAGTAAATCGAAACTTGCTTGATTGTATTAGACTGCCACTTAATGCAGCTATCGACCGATTTGCTGTTGTAAGCATGATCGAATCGCTTTTTCAAACAAATGTTCTTCAAACACATCGAGTCTCTATTTACTTATCGAGGAAACCCCAATCCCCAAAATACTTTCAAACGAAAGGCCTGTTTTCCTTCTTGTTTTGATCTTGGTCTTACTCTAGAGAGACTGATCGACGCTCACATTAGAGCCGACATGCACAGAAGACGTCTTTCATTTTCCCAATACGCAAGGGAAAATACCGTAAGTGAAGATCGTAAAAAACGGCCTTGCAATGGTTTTGTAATGGTTTTACTCTAGTATCCTTTCTTAATATTGAACTAGCCTTCACAAAAGACGGAAGCTCTTACGGCTACATTTCGGAAGTTGGATATTGACAATTATCTTTACTACCTTAGACCGAGCAAATGCCTAAAAGCAGGCTCATGGCCGAGCTGAGGTGTTGTCTAACCAACAGGTCCGTGGGAAGAGGCACCCCACAGGGTGGAGTATTATCGCCACTGCAGTGGGTTTTCGTAGTAAACGAATTATTCCTGATCTTGGTTAAAATATGGTTTTTAAGTCCTAGTCTACGTTGAGGATATTGCGATAGCATTATAAGGCTTGATCCTCCCTACAATTAGGGATTCGAAGCAATTTGCTCTTAGTAATTGCTCTTAGATTTAGTTTGTTCACAAGAAGGTATAAAATACTGTCTTAACTCCACCCAAGCTAAAAGGCGATGAACTGACACTTGCAGATCACGCCAGATATTTAGGGTTTACTTTAGATAATGAAACTCAGTTGAAAACTGAAAAGACCGTGCTAGGAGTGCCCTGAATGTCCTCAAAAATCAAAGACTGTCTTTCACTTTTTATTAACACACAGGCCCTCTTAAAAAAAGCTCCTTCAGCTGCACTAGATACATTGTTCCACCTTCTTCCTGTTGGCATCTTTGAGACATTGATTGCAAAAAGCAGCACTTGGGCTAAGGAAATCCTTGCAACTGGCTCGCGACGACATGGTTCGTGCTCATGCATGCAACCTTTTAATTACCAAGTTACTATCCCTGGTTACTCCCTGGTTAAAGAAAATTTTCAACAAAACTTATACATTTCCATCAGGAAAACTGTGAGAATTTTACACTCAAATCGGGTAGTCATAATTTAGATCTTCGGGTTGGCATTCCGAATTTTACCATATGTGGTATCGCAATGGACCTCTTTTGGTCTAAGTTTGTTCCTAGTTAACTAACCTATCCCCGATAGGCACCTGATAGAAACACCTGATAGGTTTTTCCACTATTGTACCTATGCTCACAACCCTCACATTATTACTTAGGGCCGGTTTTACAGCCCGGTTTATCTGTTAATCCGAAAACGAAACGAATCTGGAGTTAACTCAGGGGCGTGCAGTTTTTCAGGCAGAGTTGTTAACTCCGTCAGTAAAGTTGTCAGAAACTTCGACTCTTGAAATTATTGTCTTTCACAAATCTCACTTTGCATAGAAAAAAACAGGAAAAGAAGTTCGAGTTGTTCTTATTTGTAGTTTTTCACAGAAACGTGTAAAACCACTGCCATTCCACTCAGAGTTAATCCGTGATTAATATCGGGATAGGCCGATATTAACCCCGGAACTAAATTCACTGAAAAACTGATTTCTAGGGTTAATATCCATTCAACTCTGAAACTTGAATGATCTCGCACTCAAAAAGTGGCCCTAAGAGGAATGTACATAAGTCCACCAAAATTACAGATCATTGAAAATTGTTTTTCTTTTTTTTTTCAATCACTTTGTAGATCCTTCTAAAATAACACCACGGGTCGGGCGTCAGAAAGACTTGTGTTTGTTTAACGTGCATGAGAGGTCTACCCATATTTTCCTCTTATTTTTCCTCTTGGGTTAGCCCGAATTCAAGATAACAGGTTAAGGGAGCTAATCCTTTGGAAAAAAGAATTGTTGCCGATTGAGGCTAGGAAATCTGCTGAAACTTAACCTCTGCAATGTCGTCTTAACCACAGAGGTCATCGTTCTTGCAACTTTCATCGAAACGTCGTTAACTTGCTGATTGTTGATTTCTCCAAATCCGAATTTGAATACACCAAACCATAATAGAAGTTTGGTCAAAATCCCGTTTCAATATTTATTTGTTCCCTTAACTCCCTATTTTGTCTATTTATTGATTTACAGTTTTGATAAATGGCTGAGTCAATTTGTTATTTCTCTTGAAGATTGAAAAAAAAAAGCAAGTGGAACTTACCGGCAATAATTTGGCGCTTCTTTTTTTCCGTTTACGTTTCACCATTTTCACAACACTTATACTCATGCACCATGGCAACTCTTATTGTATACACCAGCACCTCTGTGCCATTTCTGTCTTGTTTTTTTTTTTCTTCTTCTATCCCGTCTATCGATTGACTTTGTTGCAAAAATAATTGTTATCGAAGCATTAAAATTGAATCGAGGCAGCACAAAAAAAAACCATCGATATCTTGTGGTGGCCGCCTGTCCATCGACATCGATTTGTTAAAATATTTATTTTTTCTTTCTCTTTGCGTCAGTGTGTGTGTTTGCTTTAGTTTATGATTTTTTTTCTGTATTTTTCTACTTTTCACCGAGATGGAGGTCAACGATCTTTCTGTGGTACGTTTTAATAAATTATATTTGCCAGATCATTGTTGTGTTTCTGCATCTTCTTTAGTTTCTCTCATTTTTTTTTTCATATTTGTAGTTGCGTTAATCTATTTTTGTGTTTTAACAAAAGGTGCCCACCTATACACAAAGTTGTGTGTTAATTTCTGTCAGTTTAGTGAAACTCGGGGGATAATTAGTACCATTTCCTAATATCCGTGACATGAGCAAAAAAGTAATCTTCGTAATTTATTTACGTCAAAATTGTGGTCAGCCATTTGACTTACATTTTTGTGCGCAAAAAGTCACCACTAAAAATAGAAATTGAAGTTCGTAAAAATTAAACAGAATTTTAAGGATCCTATTTTCCTTTGATTTTGAACTTTGTTCTACTCCCTCAAAGCCAACCCTGATATCGCATAGATTTTGTGCAGAGTAGTCGTAGCATTATTTGCCTTTCGTTCTTTTTTGTGACAACTGCTCAAATGGACAGGAACATGGTCCTTTAATGTAGATCAACGTATAGTATAGGTATACGTTTCCTACCAAAATTATTAGTGTTCGAAAACTTTATATTAAAACTCAAAAAATAAGTTTTGGCTTTTGAATCCGTATTTCTAAACTTTAATTTCGGAATGGACTTTATTTAACCCTTTCCCACCAAATCGACATCCTTTTTTGATAGGAAAACTTTCGTAAAGGATAAAATCCGAATACGTCATGCTTTGTATGCCTCACCCCATCATAACGAACAAAAACATGATCACATGCTGGGCTATTTACCCACTTTCAATTCACTTCAAATTAAACGGATCGTAAATAAGTACTCGACAACTACTACCTTATGTAGTTGAGCTTACCCTAAATTTGAGAGTTTAAAATAAAGTCCTTAGTTCGGCAGTGTGTTTTTTTCGCCTCCCGTCGAGTAGGTCAATTAAGCTCTAATGTTTTACGGCGGCTCTGTAGGTGCAAATATTTTGTAAAGGTTCAATTTGCCAAAGGGGAGGTTGAAATCAACCCTGTGGGCGGTGGGTTGGCTTGCCTTGGTTACCCTAAACTTTTAACCGCCTTTTATTTTGACTGAGCAATTAATGTATGTGCACGATAAAATGGGTGTATTAGGCATTGAGGTTCCTGCCAAAAAAATGGGTCAATTCGAGTGTAATGAAAGTACATATCCTTCCAAAAACAAAAAGCAGTAAAAATAAAACATTTTCAGTCCTTTCATTAGGAGTTTATTTCTTTTTCTGGGGTGGGTAATGGGTTTGACTCATATTGCTGTATTCACTAACAATTTTTTTTTTCTTTTTATTTATTTTCAGGTACGTATTTCGACATGGACCTTCAAAAATGGGATTTGGATTACCCGTTTTTATTTTTTATGGATAATTTACACAAAATTGGTTTTGCTTTTTTTTCGTAAGTTGTAGATGTATAATGACGACATTCGTTTTTATTTTTATTCATAAGTTTTAAACGTGCATAATAAAGGAAGTCATTAATTTTTATAAATACTTGCTGCATCCGATGTGGAAATTATATTTTTTAAATCTAAATTTTTTTATTCTTCATCTAATATAAATTAATCAAAATTATAAAAAAAATTAAATTATAAATCATATTAAATTATAAATTAAAACAATCACTTTTTTAGTAAAGTCCTAAAAAAACTATTTTTGGCTAAGTCTTAATCTAGTACCTTTTTATTTGGAACAATTATGAGAATTGAATTTAAGCAAGAGCCTCTATACGCAAAATTAGGCACATGATGAACTTTTTGCTTTGTTCACTGCTTTTTTAGTCACGTTATAGTGCGAGTGTCTTCGCATTTTTAGTGTGTTGTGGAAATTAGACCATCGCACACAACTACATTTTTGCCGTCATAAAACTAGTATTTGATGATCTTTTTGCATTTATCGTTTTGTTTTCTGGCGAGTAATAGTGCTTCCACATTTTTAGCATAAAAGATTTGTATTGTGGAAACTGGGCCATCGCACACAACAGTGTTTCTGCAGTCGGTTTCTAGGTTTTTAATGAACTCTGCATGTGCTTTTGTGTTTTTAAGACATCTTCATGAAGTTTTTCAGGAGCCTTTCGTACTCTATGCTGGTAGTGCCCGGGACATACTGCTTCTTGTTGAACAGATAAAGTTCACTGTTGTCCCGACGAGAGAAGACCAACATACCCACAGTTGCTAAGGTTTAGGACCTTAGGCGCTTCTTCAAACTGGGTTAATTAAGTGTCATTATATGTTTTTTCATATGCACTAAAAATTCACAGAGTAGACTTAGACTTTGGTGATAGCACATATTTATCGATATTACTTGCGCTATATCGATAAATACATGTGACTCGAGTTGATTCAATAATGTCACTAGACTTCTTCTTGGCGCCACTATAGCCTCATTCCCCAATCACCATCTTCACCAAGGGGTTTAACTAGATTCTGCTTTCCTTTTGCGGAAAAGTGGCTAGGAAGATAGTTCTGTAACGTTCATCGTCGAGTACATGTCGCGAACCATAGGTGGCACAATTTGCAACACCGCTGAATTTTTAATATACCGTCCGAGTCAAAACCAGATCGATCGATGCCTTTTTTTTATTGAATATCTAAGTCAAAAAAAAAAAAAAAAACATTCTAGTGAAATCTTGAAGCGGTGGGTTCTCAATAAAAAAAACGCACAAAAACATTTTTTTGTGTAGCGAAATTCGATTGTGAATAAAATTCACGACTAATTAAATGAAATATTGCTGGAGTGAGTACATAAAAAAAACGATTCTACTTCAATTCTGAATTTGTCTTGCTGCTAGCTGCTATTCGTTCAGAAAAAATTCGATCGAATGATCGATTGTGAAATCGAGAACGTGTGTTTCACCTATTTCCCCGCGATAGCGCAGGAGTTATAACAAATACCCATGAAAGCGACGAGCTAATCTACGAAAACAACCCAAGATCCTAAACTCACAATATAGGTAGTCGATTTATTCGGTCGTTTATTTGGGCGAATTAATATTTATTTATTATCGAGTTTACCTACATCTATTGTGGAAGTAAGAACTTGTTTCTCCCCTTTTTGCCGCGATTCACAGAAGCGATATTTGCGCAAGAAAGCGACGATAAAACCTACAAAAACCGCACCAATTCCCCCATTCACAACTTCACTTGTAATAGTTGTTGTCGATTCATTCGGTCAAAAAACAATCGAATTCAAATCGTTTGTGAAATCGGAAGCGCGATCATAGCGCAGAAACGAATTTTGCACTAAAGCGACGAGCTTATCTTAGAAAACAACCCAAGTTCCCCCATGCGGTCGTTTATTCAGAAAATAAGCGAATTTGCATTGATTGGGGAAATTAAAAATATAATTATCCCTACTCTAAAAAAAAAGTGATGAAGGTGTTGAAGTGAATGAAAAAATTTCTCAATTCACAATTTATAGAATTGTCGATTTATTCGGTCAGAAAAGAATCGAGTTCTAATCGATTGTGAAATTGACAACATATTTTTTACCCGATATTTTCCTGCGATCATTATCATAGTATAATAAAACACATAATAACACACGAAAAGGACCAAAAAATATCGCAAAATAGGATAAAGATCAATATTCACACTAAAACTCACAAAATTAACAATTAATTCGGTTAAAAAACAATCGAATTTCCATTAATTGTGAAATTAAGGACTTTGAAAGCGATGATTACATAAATTTTACTATGCATAGGTGGAATTTCCACAATTAACTCACTAAATTATCGATTCATTCGCTAAAAAAAAAATAGCCGACTTAATTTATAAATATCGATTATAAAATTGGTAACCTATGTGTCGCCTGTTTTCCAGTAATCATTACTTAGGAGCGATAAGTACGAAAGCGGCTAAAAAATATATAGGGGAACAACACAACTTCCTCCATTCCCTAGATATTCTCAGAATAATATCGGTTAATTCGTTCAGCAAACTGAACTCATTCAGCAAACAATCGAATTTACAAATCGATTCTGAAACTGAACTCAACTTACCTTTAGATATTTATTCCCTATTTTCCTAAGATTAAATTAAGGATCTATAATAAGGCACGAAAACGTTGGAAAAACCCAGTAAACCTATATTCCACCTTAAACTCACGAAATTGTCGATTAATTCGGCCAGAAAACAAAGTTCCCCTTACCTGTTTCTTAGCGATCATAGTTAAAGAGCAGATCATAGTTAAGGAGCTACAATTAAGATGTTATTTAAAAATGTGGTAAATTTACAATTGATTCACAATTAAACTGATTTATCGATTAATTCAGCCAGAAAAGCAATCGAATTGAATCGATTGTGAAACTGAAATTTCTTTTTTGCCTCGATTTTTTTCCACGATAACAGCTACGGCGAAAAATCCTGGGTAGCTTATACCCACACTTGGACTCGACCATATATGGGACGAATCGAATAATGAAAGGCTACCAAGAAGGGCTCATAAGTCAAGGTGTCAGAATACATGAATAAGTTCATCAGCTTGAGCTTCAGAGGGTAACGGTTTTATGCATTCAGCCCCAATACAATGCCTCAACCGGTCATAAAGGTGCGATGAGCGGGAGATGATTAAAAATAAATCCGAAATTGTCTCCACCGGACAAACATAAGGTTAATTTGAGAGACCAAGAGAAAACGCATTTATGCCATTTCTGTCATACGTGAACCGTTTCAGTTTCCTTTTTTCAATTATGAAACTGTTATACACGTAAGGCATAAGGTGGCCTGAAAAGGGTTAATGAGTTTTATGGGGGCATTTATCTTAAATCGCTTGCTAAGATGATTTTAATTTATAATAATCCAGAGATTTAGGGGGAAATTGGTAGAGAATTTATGTAAATTGCGGGTTATTGTCTAGTGGAGACATAATATAAGCTTCGTTTGTAAAGTTCCTAATTGATGTTGCTTAAGAATTAAACAATCGCGCGCCACCAATCGAACTTATTCGATATTAGTTCAAGTTTTTTGATTTTACTTGCGATTCGCATTATTCTCGAAGTATTTAATCGAAGTCGCTAGGTGTTTGTCTACAGTAATTAGGTTCGCACCTCTGTCGAAACTGATTATGTAAGCAATAGTGATATCGTATTTGTAAAGTTGTGTTCTTTTTAGTTGCACATAGCATTTCGCATAAAAATTGCGTAGGTATCTAGAAAAAAATCAAACCCAGACCGATTTTCCCACTCAAAAAGCTTTCTCGTGCTCCCAATTAAAAAACAAAATCTGATTCATCGATTGCGATGACTTTTCTAAAAATACATGTCTCCACTCTCGGCCTACGATAGCAAAATCAATAGCTGTCATTTATAAAACAAAACGCACCATACGGTTGGACTGACACACACGGAGCCATCAATCAAAATTCATTATCTGGACAGCCCCCCTTCGAGTCTATGCTCCAGTTTAATGAATAAAATTTCCATATCTGGCGGCGCACAATGAAAATTCAACACGGGAAAAAAATCAAAACAAAAGTGTACACGATATACGATAAGAAATGACCGTCCATTAAGATAAAAAACGGGCAATTTTTTCATAACCGTTTCCATCGAAAACAAGTGTCGGTTACACATGTGGTTCACTTGGTAATGGCCTCATCCCTCAACTTTGATGGAAGCCTGTGTGCGTCACAGAACGTTCAGTAGGTACACGTATGTCTGAAACATGAAACAAATTTTTCATTTTTAAACAGACTTACAAAAAAAAAAATCTCGAGAGAATAAAATCTCCTTGGGAAAAAAGCCATCGAAATTGATTCGAATTTTAATTTCTCATAAATCAACCACGAATAAAATGTTACATAACCTGCTAGAAGCTAGCCTAGCGCTACAAATTATTGACAGGAGGGTGTATTGTGTTGTATGACTTCACTTCTATACTCATAGATACAAAATACCACTTTTTGTGTGTAATATGATTTTTTTTTTGTTCGTATTTTGATCGTATAAGCCTATGGGTGTTGAAATAGACGACGACGAGCTTCCTTGCCGTTTTAATGACGATGACGACCACTTCGACTATAGGGGGTTGTGTGTATATTTTTTGCCAATAGAAGTGACCTTGAATATTTTGCCTCGTTTATGCAAGTGGTTGTATATCTGGTTTAAGTACGATGTATATGTGTATGAGTATATGTTTCCGCTCCCCCAACCAAAGTGAGTACCCGTACGTGCCTGATATTGGAACAGAGGGTGGATTCAGAGACGTCATCGGTATATTTTGTGTATTTCGTTTTTATTTTTAATAGGCCAATGTTTCTTTTTTTTGCTTTTTTGTAGTCGCTCTTATCAAGACTATAAGTACATTGTAGCTGTATATACGACGTACAAGCTATTTATTTTACCTTAAGTAAAATACCATGTCATGCCATTAGTGATAAAAAAGAAAATCGTAGTTAAAGTACGCCCCCTCAAAAAAATATTAACGAGGACTATTAAGCTTAGTATACGGAAAAAAAAATACATACAAACAGAACCAACAAAAACTTTCGTTTAGAAATGAGTCAACAGAGAGATAGAGTAAATCTGAAAATTGCATTTACGAAAAGCCTTGTAGGTAGGAATGGGGAGGAAATTTAATTAGAAAATATCCTGCAACACATGTCCTTAGCCGCATTAGATATGTATCGGAAATCGGCTTTTAGAGCTACCTATCCACATGTGTTTGGCAGACTGTCGGAAATGAAATTTTAGTTATGATTGTGGTACGACACCTGTTTTAGTTTAACGTCTGACTGCAGGGTACTTTTGCAAATTAAAACCAATTGCCAGGCTCTCGAGAGCCATTTGTCTTTTTGAGACTTGTTTCCTCATTGGAAAGGAATTAGATGAAATTTTGCAATGAACTTTATTAAAGTTAGGCGAAAGCAAGCAAAAGGTGTTTTATAATTGAAGCTTTATGATTTAATATTTTGCTGCACTGCGCCGCATGAAATAACTAAAACTATAAAATAGTTTGTCAAAATTTCAATTAAGTTGTCAAGTATTTGCTTAAAAAATCCTAACTAAGGTTTTTTTAAATTTTTTTTTTAAATATTAAAAATAAAAAATACTGGGTTGCTTTATAAATCGACTTAAAAGTGTACGAGTCCAAACGTTAAGAGAGTTCTATCGATTTCAAGTTAAATTATTACAAGTTTATTTTTTTTTTTTAGTTTTGTGCAATAAAATCAAAAAAAACTTCTGAACACCCAAACCTTACCAAGACGCAAGTAATGCAAAGGTTAAAAAAATAATCAGGCAGGGGATTGTACGGTGAGGACACGCTTTAAGAATATGCATTTCCAAAATTTTGCAAAAAGAATTTCGAGCCGGGCAAAATTTCGGCCCGACCCCTTCAAGAACTCAAGGTCACTCCTTATTAGATGAACTGAAGGGTTGTGGGCAAAATTCTTGCTGGGTGGGATTCTGTTTACAAAATTGCTTTAGTTTTACAAAATTTTCGAATTTTACAACTTTTACAAAGCGTGATACCCTCTGCATTTTTTTCCGTCTGTTTCTTTTTTAAAAATGAAAAGTTTGCTTAAAAGGCCGAATGAGCAGAATTTTATACCGGATTTTTTTTTTGTGAAAAACAGATTTTTGAAAACAGAATAATGACCCTCTCCCTGTGCTGAATTAATTCACTTTCTTGCAGTCACTTTGGGATGGTTGAAAACGCTCATCTTCCATTCGATACTGAGAATAAGATTGAGGTCAAACACCCTTTTACAAAAACCTGCTTTAAAAGGGAGCGGGTTATAATTCTGATTTCAAATATCTGCATATCAAAATTCTGTTTTTTTCCAAAAACAAGAGGAAAATGACCCAACCTGGCTTTTGGTTCTGAGCCCAACTCGCTTCAAAATTATGGTCTTTAAAATTTTGCTCTCGCTTTAAAATTTTGTTGAAAAAATCTGGAAATGTGACACTTTCAAAGCGATACCATGAAATGTGTACAACCCCTCTGGACGAGTTATTTTTTTTAAAACTTTCTTCACCTTAAAATATTTTTTGTTTTTATTTTTCTCGAAATGAAAATATAGTTCAAAGCGCAGAATTTTAATGCTTACAAATTCAGCTGTCAGAATTTCGAAAAACCAGAATTCTTGAATTTTATTGTTTATTGGACACTTTCCCCCTGACTTTCAGCATTAATGTATTAATCGTATTTACCTTGGAAAGCAAAACGATCATACAAAAAACTCTGGACCGAATTTTAGCCAGAATTATTTTAAAGGGAGTTTTCAGCTAAATTGTAAATTAGTACACAGCGGCTCTAAAAGAAGTCTGGGTAAAACTAGAACTACTCAGGCCTAAAAATACCTTCTTTATTTAAAAGCCCCTAAACCGAAGCATTCAGCTTAATCTTGAGCTTTCAATTGACCGATTTGCCCCTAACCATTGTCTCGGCATGTGCTACTTACTGGTTTCCCACTAGGGATTTCTGAACATTGACTTGTGATTACGGGCATATTGTTGAAGCTACATCCGTCAAATCAGCTGTCACTAATTAAGTTTGTCTTGCCAAATAAACATGTAGAGTAATCGCATACAAAAATTGCAACGCTTCCAGAGAATGACACTTTTTTGGTGTAGATTTTGAGCGGTATGATCGATTCATACTTCTTTGAGAATCGAAGTGCGGGTACTATCGGTCGATAACAACAAATTTATTATTGCCCGAATGGGCTGACATGTACATGAACGATACAATGGTTTCAACAGGACGGCGCTACGTGCCACAAAGCCCGTGTCGCTAGGACCATTTTGTGTTTTAACCACTTAAGACTCAATCCTAAACAATCCCAAGCTCCTACTCAACCACAAAGCACCACTGCTCCAAAAGCCAACATCATCGATGCCATCGGTCAAATTTAGTTAGAGTTTGGGAACTTCGATGTTTCAGAAGCGCGCCAACAACCGAAGCCCCTGAACACTTAAATGTTATGTTCCATACATAGTGTCGTCGATTGCCATTCCAAAGAAGAGAAAAATTTCGATGATATAGATATCGATAAATAAATCGTTTAATGGGAAAACCTTGTAAAGATTTTATATCGACAAAATTTTCTTCTTTTATTGTCAAATTGTTTTTGTTGGACTAGTTGTAAATTCAATCGGCCTCAACATTTTTTCAAAACTAAACATTTTCCAAGTGCGTTAACTTTTTTTAGTAAGAACGTTTTAGTATGAAGGAAAATCAAATGAATCAACCGCAAAATATGGTTTTAAAAATCTTGAAATACCTGTAGCTAATAAACGCCCCTGAGAAAGCCGAAAAAAACCGACGAAACGTAGGGAAACGGTGGAGTAAGTGCGTGTCGCTGGGTTTCTTTCGCACCTTTACGCAATAATGTTAGTAGTTTTTAGCGATGAGTAAATAACTCGAGTTACAAATGGGTCGCACCGGAAAATTCAGAAAAGCTCGGTCTTACACGGACTATAGACCCAGACATCTAATGCTGGTGTAAGGGCTCTGTTTTCCCCCTTTTGTAGGGAACTTCTTAGATCACTTAAAGTCTATTTGTTTGCAGAGATTCATCTCATGAGCTACATAGTCGATGGACCCTTTGTTCTTCTTTGGTTATTGGATTCCTATTCGTCCTATGTCTAGTGGCCCATGTTGTGGGCACCGTGGATCAGTGGTTAGTGTGTCAGGTGCATGAGGTCCCGCCTGTCCGAATTTCGCTTTTCGGAATCGACAATTAGTTTTAGTTCCACCAGTTAAAAATTTGTGTTAGAGTAGTGCAGTGGTTAGTGTGTCGAACTATTATGCACAAGATCGCGGGTTCGAATCCTGACAGGGACAATCAGAGTTTTTTTTCAGGGTTTCACATCCGCGAGGATCTGACCCTCTGAGAGTAAGTATCATTTGTCACGAGAGATCTCCCAATTCGCCGTTCGGAATCGGCAAAAGGTTGTAGGTCCCCTCCATGTGGGTAAGAGCATCTTAAGCGCACACGATGGCGAGCTGCAAGTGCTAGTTAGTTTAATTTTTTTTGTAAGAAGACCAATAAGGCCCCATTATAATTGGTCGGACCATGTGGCTTTCCACAGAGGAAAGTTGGCAGAAGAATTCGAAATCAGAAGTGGGGCAAGACAAGGTTGGATCTGCACACCAATACTTTTTTGTATGATGTGTTTATTGTCAAGTTGGCAAGAACAACCTGCGTTCGGAATCTTCTTCAAAGTATGAACACTCAAGGTCGCTTCATAATGGTCTATTTCATCTCCTAGTTTAGTTCGTACTTTTGTATGGCCGCAATACCTCAAAGGTGACAAAAAACCTTAAAAAAACTACAAGCATCTGTAAACTGGTTGACCCAGAATTGCTTAAAGGATATTCTTGCCAAATCGTTTTTCTTAAGAACATCTTCGTCAAAGAATGTCTTCGCACGTTCTTTGATGTAGATGAGCAACTAGGCATTGCGGGAAAGTAATGTTGAATTGAATTATTGCCTCGAAAAAGTACTTAAACCACAGGCTTAATCCACAGAAAACACCGTAAATAATAATTTACTTTGTCAACCTTTCACAAGCGGTATCTCACCCCTCATCATTGCTGTGAAGAGGGCCATTGACCTCGTTTTTAATAAATCAAGCTATTTTCACCCACCCAGGCTGAAACTGACATTTATATGTCTGAGGCAATAAACCCAACGAGGCATTTAATTTGAAAATCTAAATTGAGCTTTATATATTTTTTTTTAGACTAAATTCAATTCAGTCGGTGGATCTTTTCCTCTAATCAAGCTGACCTCGGTTAGAAGGGTGGGTTTTTTACGTGTTTTATTTTTACTCCACCAAATATTGATTGCAAATGTCCAATCTCCAGCTAGCAGCCCCAAACACGCACAGATATATTTGTATATAGGTTAGCCAAAGTGACAGAAGCAACCAAATAGAAATCAAACAAATTCGAGTTCATTCCGTGAGTTTCAATAAGTCTCACCGATATTGAGGGAGTGTAGGGTGGTAATCAAGCTTAAAAATTGAGTTTTTTTTTGTTTGTCAAGTGATTTCAACCATAGTTAAATTGTTGCCATATCATTTGACTTAGTTGGATAAAAATAAAACTATTTCTGGCTTTCATTAAGAAAAAAAAAAATCCATTTACTATTCGAATGCGATTTATTACTGTTGTTTAACACTGAGGCACACTTCAAACAGTGACTTGTGGCTGATTTCAATGATATTGCGTCGAGCAGAGGGAGGCGCATACAGAGTGATAATAACAATTTGTTGCCAAGTGCATTTAATTGAAACAATTCGCCAGCTAGGGTAGTAGTGGGCTTGTGTAGCGAATTTCTCAAGGTTTCCAAGCACTAAACCTAATTAAGAGGTAATTGTTTTAGTGCTGTGTGCCTTAAATGTTGATAAAGCTTGCTTTAAATAGTCAAGTGTCGAGACAAAATCATTTGAGTATTTTATTGTAATAGAACAATGTCGATGCGGGTGATTGTAAAAGTTTTTGAGCAGATACATTTTATAGTTTTAATACTCTCTTAGTTCCCCTGAAATAAATTTATAAAAGATGAGGCTTTTTCGTGCGAGGAGTATCAAAAAGAGCGAAATAAATGCTTCCCTTAGGATTGTACCCCAACATTAAGCTCGAAAAAAGTTCACTTCTGCGAACTTGCCCAGACACAATGCTTATACTCAAAAAGCCGGTAAAATCTGTGAAGGTGTAAAACAGACTAATTCCAAAAACCTTTTTTTGCATGGCTTTAGGAAACACTCGTTAAGCTACATCGAGTTCTTTGGGACTAAGACAAGTAATTTTTTTTAGTACTATTTAGTACTAGTATTCAAACCTCCTAAACTGACCTACATTCAAAAGAACAATGAGTAAGTGCAGTGTCGACTAAAAGTCTAGATGCAAAAAAATCTTTCTGCTAAGGAGAGAAAATTTTAAATTCGATCTAGAAGAATCAACCAGTCACCGATAGCTTAATTGGTTAAAACACTACTCACGATAGGTGAGGTTTGAAGGATCGTGCCCTGCCAGTAAGCCAATCGCGGCTTTTATTTAAAAAATTTTGTACGCTTGTATTGAAATTCGTCTCTCGTCGACCAAGCGTAAAAACAGAGGAGCCAACGGCTTATTTGTCTTCATAATTGGCGTGATACGCTTAATAATGTATTTTGGGCGAAAAAAGTTGTCCTACGTGCATTCACTTTTACCCTAGTTCCACCTCAATTTCGAAAACTTAAAGCCTTTCTGTCTGGCAGTGAAAAAAATTTTTTGTGGCATGCTACAAACCCAAGCCCTCTGCATGTTTTGGCCAAAGCCAAATCCTTTTCAGCAGCTGCACTTCTCTAATTTTCTGACGATGTGTCAGCACAGAAACTGTCAGGAAGGTTGCATCAGGGGCGGCACGCTCCCCATACATATTTCTCTGTCTTGCTTTGTCAAAGTACCATTTCGAGAAATTTTGTAAAGCGGAATATTGAAATGCAGAATTTTGTAAAAAGAATTTTGATCCAAGCAGAATTTTGATCCAAACTTGTTTTTTTTACCCCTTTTAAAGGTGAAAGCTTAAACATTT
The DNA here is from genome assembly GCA_947623515.1 of Neoascia interrupta. Lineage (NCBI taxonomy): Eukaryota > Metazoa > Arthropoda > Insecta > Diptera > Syrphidae > Neoascia > Neoascia interrupta. Next base: position 198,525,512 of record OX392462.1, read on the forward strand.
GGCCTTTTCTTCTAGATTTTGCAAATGTCAACATCAACAGTTCGTCTTTGGATAGTTGCTTGTGATCTCTAATTATTCGTCAAAAAATTCAACTTTTGAAAAGGCAAATAATTGCTAAGAGTTTATTTGGTTGAAGGTTTGAGACTAGTTCTGCTCAAATATGAGCCCCATCTGACTGGGCTTTTGACATAAATTGTTCCCTTATATTGCCTACTATTTACTGTCAGCATTGACATTTGACATTCAAATTTTTGCATGGGTCCAAACTCGCACTAACCTACAATTCTATAAGAAAGGGTTTTAGGAAACCCTAAAGGAAGGTCAAAAAAAATTAAGCAGAGGCTTGTAGGCTCATGGACCTTTGCCGAAACAGTGGAAAATGTATGTCAGGCATGCTGCTGCCTTGCCATACCAGTGTTTGAAATGTTCCTTTTACCTTTCGGGGCAGTGTTCACAAGTTTTTTTTAATGATAATTCATTTTTTTAGGCATTCTGCAATAAACTCCTCATATTAATTTTTGATTTTGGACGCGACAAATTCTTGTCCCAAAGCTTTCTAAGCATCCCATGATGAAGCCCTTCTGCAAACTATCAAAGGAAGAACCTGCGCATTATTTGTCGCCCTTCAAAAACGATTCACTGTAGAGACTGTGCCCAAGGAACTACCTTTGTCGATGAATCTTACCTGGTTACCCTGGCAAAGTGAAATTTTTTTAACGAATTGAATTTGTTCACAATAAACTTAGTAAGAACGTTCTCTGTAAAAACGAAACGAACAAATAATATCCCTTGCTTCAAAGTTATCAAAATCACAAAAAATTCTGATCTTCGAGTTGATATCGAAAAAAAAATCCATAGGTAAGCATTCCATAAAATTATGCTTGCAAAAAGTCAATTTTTTCATGAGATGTCATGTCAGTTTACGCCATCTTAAATGACCTGCCATTGAAATTTAGAAACATTCTATGCATACATTTTTTGTATAACCCCTATTCAGCTTGTCCAGCTCGAAAATTTGTCGGTGGCCGCCGATATTCTTCATTTTTCAATATTATTTTACCTTGGCTTGATAATCCTAAAAGTCCATTGCTGCACAAGCTGTGTGGAACGTTGCTTCGTCTAAAACCACCTGCCGTAAAAATGTACAAAAGATTTTGTACACATAATTTTCGTTTACGTTCGATCAAATCCCCGTAACCCCTTTTCTGGTCGGTACTTACCCGGCGGGTAAAATTTACAATGGCTACGTAAGTTGAACTGTATTTTTCAGTTCTAGATATCATCAGTAATTAGAATGATCACATACCCCTATAATCACGATCTCCCCAGTTAAAGTCATCGATGTAACCATTCTAAATAATGGCGCATCCAAGAAGTTTATTATTGCATGAGCTGTGTGGCACATTGTGCCGTATTAAGGCTTTCGCCCCTAAAATCTATTGCCTTCCAAATAAGATCACAGAAATATGAATGTTAGTGCTCACTCTCTCTGCCAGTGACAGTTGCAGTGGTACCGATTTGAATTTGAAAGAAAAATTGGTCAATGACCTCGCCAGACAAAAATCCACACTTTTTTTTAAGTTAGATTTTCTTAAAAAAAAAGCGAAGATCGAAAAAATTTAAAAAAAAACCAAAACTGTGTCTTCTTCGTAAAAAAAATTTTATCCTAAAACTCACTGTATACAAGGGTTCCTACATTTTTCCACCTCGAAACTTTTTGTCTCCAAAACTCAGCCAAAAATACATTCTGTCAAAAAAACTAATTAGTTTCCCAAAAAAAAAAAGTTTAAATTTATTTAAACTCGTGCATGGCAATGACAAGTTGATTTATTTTCGTTGTCGCTGATAATTTATTAGAGATAGCAATGTAGAGTCGTATCCATTAACTAGAACACATCTCTTTGGGTATAAGTCAAATTTAGTCTAAACCCAAATTTAGATCCATTTACCGTGACACCCGCAAAACCACACACAAACTCTTAAAATTTATATATTCTACGTGTGTTGAACGATGATCAACTCAGACATGCATTTTTGGTTTTTATTTTTTCATTTATTAAAAATTTATTCGGATACATATAGATTCTGTGAAATTTTGTATATTTTTGTTTCATTTATTTTTAAATTTATCTTTGCTAAAGCGATGAAACGTTTTGTGTTTTTCGTTTAAACTGAGCCGTGATAATAAATAAACGTTAAGTGGTGTCTCCTGCGTATATTACCTTAATTCAAAAACAGTTAATAACGATTTTTTCTTTAAATGAAAAAAATTATATCGTAGCACACAAGGCGTCTCACATGTGACAATATAAACGTGAGAGAGACCAAGTGGTTTGTATAAAATCCCATTGTTTTGGTCAAAAAGAGCCGGTACGTCTAACGATCTGGCAACACTTTCAAACAAAAGCACACACCACCACAGTCGACAACAGCATAATGAATTGAAACGGCCATTGTTACCGCATTTCAAACAATCGACCAAAGGACGCTGCTTCTCTTTTTTTTTTGTTATGCACCGAGGTGCAGAAAACGTTTTCCACTGTTATCATCATCAGTACGCTTGGTTCATGGCTGACTGCATGGGATGAATGTCCATACATCCACCATGAAAAGGAACTAACTCCCTTCTCTGTCAATTTGTGGCAGCGTTAGTAGTTATGGTTAAAAAAGAAAATCCTTTGGGATTATAGGATTTAAGCAATTTAACCCTTTTTGTCATCCTAACAATGCACTAGTCATGTGATTTGAAATCATTTTTTTTCCGACTTCAATTATGCTGGCCACTCCCATTGCAAAAATCAACTAAAGGACAATGAGTGGCTTAAACGAACTTCGAGTCCATCTGTATACACGTAAAAATATTCGCTACATGTATAAAAAACGTGCCATAGAGTCGTCCTCAAAATAATTTTATTTCATTGTAATTTTAATTGAATTCCATGCGCGCATGTAAAAAACACGCCATGACTTTAATGCTAGAGGATATAAGGGATTTAATGCCAGGGATTCACTGTATGCTATACTATACACCCGATCCTGTTCGTCTGGACGAGACGGTAGGTCGAGGAGTAGGAAGTTGAACAATGCAATTGTACGGAAATTAAAAGGATGCAGGAAATGGTATTTCTTTACTGACAGATGACTGAGATGTGCAAGCTCGGTTGTTGGGAATTGTAGTGTGTATTGAGGGCTTTTTTTGGACACCCTGTGACAGGATACACATTTAAAATGACGGACGTTTAAAAGTGTTTTTTTCTTTTTAACTACTTCGACTCAGGTGCTGGCTCGAAAGCAATGTTGTAGTTCAGACTGAATTACCTACCGTGAGGCAATTAGTTATGTTATCATGAGACTGTAGCGCTAATAACTTTTGGAATAAAAGTTTGGGTATCAATGAGTTCTTTCATGTAACAAAAATATGAAAAAACAAGCTTTTATGCATTTCAAATTTTGCCAATTTTTTTTTATTAAAGTCAGGGTTATTTTCTTTGTCGTAAAAATGTCACTGGCCTCTCAGTAAGAATGTTTATATTTCACAAAATGCAATAAGAACAGCGTTTGAATGCTTTCAGTGCATGCGACTTGGTAAGTGAGAAAAGAGCTGACACGATTTTGTAAACTGTTAACAAAGTAACAAACTAAAGGTTGATTCAAAACTCGAAAAAAAACATCATCACGATAACCTATAAATTTTCGCAACACCATAAATCAATCATTACCAAATACTTCCTCAAGCTGAAGGCAGATAGTATGTCGGTATAGGTATATGTCGAAATTATGCCAAACATGCGTTCAAGTTCACGCACAATGAGCGCCATTATGCAATACAGCTATCGAGTTTGCGTCTTCTTTTTTTCATGTCTTTTTTTGCAACCCATTCATCATGTTTTCCCCCCCCCCCCCACACTTCACCATTAGTGGATTCTATTTTTTTTCTGTAAAGAGGATACAATTTTAGTTTAAAGACCAAATTCGATTAGGAAATCAATCGACGGAAGGCGAACACGTCATGTCTACACAGAAAAAGACCACCAATACTCAACCCGCCCGCCGGTTTTCGAATATTTCCAAGGCTAACAATATTTACAAAACGATAAACAGATACAATATAAATTTCCGTCTTATACTTCTTGTAGTATTTGGCTTTTCCGAAGCGGATGTACACATACAGCCCATATGCGCCACCTTGCTTTTTGTGTAACCTTTAAAAGACGCATATAATGACATATGGAACAAAAAAAATGTTTTTTAAGTCTTATATCCTTAGGTATAGTGGGTGAATAAAAATCGATAATTTGTCAATAATGTGTTCTTTATTTTTCTATTTGATTAATATATCCACAAACCGTTATAGTAGTGCTGGTCGTTATATTTAAAATAAAGGAAACAAGTTATAATCAACATAAATATTAACGACGCGACAGTGCTGTATGCCAATATTGACGGTAGTCTCGGCGTGAGACAGTTATGACATAAGTGTTTAGCTTTTTACCATAGGTAGCTCTGGCTGTTACGGGCTGATTCATGGCGGAATTATAATTATTTTTCTCAGCGCTTATAGCTTAATTAAAAAAGCCGGTTTTTGTTGACATATATACAGTAGGTATGAAGGCATTGTAGGTGTAGATGCTTAAAGGAACGTTAAATGTATGACGAAACTACGGTTGAAGTATACATATTTACAAGTGAAACAAGTGTTATTTGAAATTAGCTTTATTTGTGTGTGTAGATATTTGGGACTGTTTTCGTCTTATAAAACATTCGTTTTGTGGAAACGTCTCTTTTCAGCAAGTGTTTCTTAAAACTCACTTTTACCAGTCATTTATATTTTTTACATATATTTGTGATTTATGGGTAATATCTTTCAACACTGTAAGAATCGTCTTGCAAGTGGTCTTTGAAACTCACTTCATTTAGTAAATGGTTTTAGAACCCACACAATATATTTCTCTATTCGTTTAAGCTTTAATTATTTTGAAACGAAATCTCTCTTGCTATGTTTTTCAACATTTCAATGTTGTCTTTTTTGTATTACATGCAATAAGAACAAAAAGTATCAAGAAGTCTTTTTTAAACTCTATCTAAAGAGTGAACTTCCATTATTTCGTTCAAATATTTATAAAAAATAATAATTCAGAGCTTAAGTCTTAAAGCATCCCGATGTAATTCACTTTATGACACTTTATTTATCAGTAAAAGCATGCACGTACTTTTCCGTTTTATACAAAGCGTTTTGGGTTTGAAAACTTTGTGCTTAGCACTTAAAAATTGAGGCGCTTTAGTAGCTCTTACTTTGTTCATTGGTTGGGTTTTGTTGAAATTTTTTGATTTTGTTGAATATTTTAATTACGAATGTTGTGGTGAAAATTTATATAAATTAACTTGTGTCAAGAGGCTGAAGATGACTTTTTTATCTATTTTTTTTTTATATATAATATTCAGGTGATCAAGGGTATATAACTAATTACCCTTAAAATGCGTAGTTCATCGCGAGCGGAAAGAATTTGAGGATAGAAAAGATAAAAGAAGAAATTAATTCTCGATCCAACGCAAACGCTGCACAGAAACACCAAAGCTTATCCCCGCAAGTGTTATGCCTTTACAAAGCAGAACATTTCATAAAAATATATTTCATCTAATTGTTGTCCATTCTATTTGTAAATTGGAAGGGAAAAAGGTGTTTTGTGCTCGGCCGACCCTATCCTGGGTAACAGACGCCGACCAGGATGCCGCTCATATTGAGACAGACGCTTGTGGACTCTTCGTTTGTTGCTGGTTTTGGTCCGCCCCGGATATTTCCCATACCGGTACTCATCATATCTAGTGAGCATTCCCCTATACGCCACCTGGGGATGCTCCCAATTCGGCACTAGCAACCTCAGAAGGGTAAATCTATGAAAACGATGTCTACTAGTGAGTCCCAGACAAACCTTGATCTAAAAAAAAAATACATAAAAAATAGGACGAGAAATATCCATGTTTTCAACACCAGCCTTCAACGCCATTTGATATGTTCATGAGTCAAATTTCTTCGTTCCTCTACTTCCTACTGTCGGTTGCATAACCACAAATTAGCTGAAAGTTTAACCGTATTTCCGATATTAATACCCTTTTTCACATGGAATGGAGTATATTAAGTTTGATACAAGCGAGCAGATAGACCCCCAAGTCCGTGAGGGCGTATGATCGAGAGCGAAGCTGATTCAGCGAGTCATAAAAAGCTGATATTTGACACAAAAAAAACAAACAATCGAAATTACATCCATTAAAATATGTAGTACTTTTTCAAATACTTTTTATTCAATATTTCAGTTCCAAATCAAAAAAATTTTATATAATAAATTGAGCTGAAAAAGCTTAGTTTTACAACACGTTCAAACAAAGTTTTGATTCACGCCTACATTTGGGCGCGAAATATAAGAAAATTCTCGAATTTTCATAAAAAACATGGGTTCCAACAAATATTAAGCCAAATTTAGGAAAGAATTAAAATTAACACATAAGATTAACCAGCTCTTACTCGTGATTTTAAGGGGTCAATTTTACAAAAAAACTAGTGGGTGGGTTACAATCCGCTAAGGAATTGTTGGAATCGTTCTAAACCTTATCCCAATTGATCCCTGTCAAGTTCCAAATCGCCTATATAACAATCTCCTTCAGCTAAAAAAGGGGCGTGGCAACAACCCCTTTTCAAAAAAATTGTAGTTTTTGTTCAAATCCAGATGAGATTTGTATGTCTTATGTGCATTTTTAATTACAAATTATGTTTTTAATCAAGTACGCAACCAAAAGTGGGCGTAACTTAAATTTTTCCAGATCATTGATTGTATACAGAAATATTATAGCATATAAAGCACTAATTTTCAGATTACAAGTAAACATAATGAAAAACGACAAAATAAATGCGACCCGCCCAAAATGGGGGCGTTTTTCGCTTTTTATACACTGACCCAAGGATACTGCGTACCAAATTGCTGCGTCCTACGGCAATTTTGAAATTTCATGCCAGTTAGTAAAGTGGGCGTGTCAGTGGACAAATTAAATTTTTCTTAACACTAATACTGTTTCGTAGAAGTCTGAATGAGGTTTCAAGTTCCCAGCTCAAAATTGAAGGCCAAAAAACTACCGACAGATAGACAGATTTGTGACAAATAGACACAAATCGGTCTCGATAATATGCCTTTGAGGTCTTGGAGGTTTACCATGATTATTTCTCTATGTTAAAGACTATCAATCAAACTTAATATACCTCCAATCCTATGGGATGGGGTATAAATAAAAAAGAATTTGAACCAAAAAATGTTAGAATTCAAGTGAACAGAATGCACTAAATGACAGTGCAAAAAAAATCGTTGCATATTGTAGGAATGTCCGTAAATTTTGTATTGATTCACAATAGGAAAAAACTGTAGAAAGTTAAAATGTTAATAAGCGAATTTATAAATATTTATTCAGGAGTAAAGGTTTTAAGAAGGTTTTTGTGCAAAAAAGTTAGAGTCTTATGCTAAATGTATACTTTGAAAAGTGGATGAGTTGCTAAATTACTCTGAAAGATATTATTTTAACCTTTGCCTAGAATTTCACAGCTGCCTTCGATAGCTGGATAAAAATAAATAAATAAATAGAGTGGCGCAACAGCTCGAGGTGAACCAGGACCAACTTCTGCTGTGTGTGTTAATTTTTGCACATACAAGGGGACCTACAATTTTTCGCCGAATCCGAACGGCACCTTGAGAAGTTTTCAAGACATATGATACTCTCGAAGGGCTTGTCAGACCCTCGCGGAGGTGGGGACCGTGAAAAAGAGCAAATCTTTTTTTTAGGTGAAAAAGGCAGGATTTGAACCCAGACCTCTGGCGTAGTAAGCTCACACACTAACCACTACGCCGCGGCACCCCATTGGATAAAAAAGAGCAACAAAAAGCGATAACCTTTCACATTGCTTACATTGTTCATAAAACCCCTTTGAAAGTTAGAATAAAAAGATTTGGGGTTATTTTTCTGGGGTTTTTCTGTGGGGCTACAAGACACAAAAGATAATCTTTATCTACGTATAGTATCTACGTGAATAATCCCTGAGCTCAAGACGCATTAAAACGATAACCGCGCCATTCCTAAAGTTATGGCCGAAATACCGCCCTAATTGTCCGAAAAATTGGCTAAAAATTACCTCAAACAAGTGAGTTTAAGGTAATTGAGACCTTAAGAAAGAGTTTTTCTGTGACAAACTTTTATATACCAGATCCTATATACCATGTAACAAATCTTAAAGTTTCTTGGCCCGAATTTATTAACTTGTTTAAGGTAATTATTTGTATGGGCCACGCCCCTTAAAGTGGATATGGGCTTAAAATTTAAATCAATTAATTGCGATTTCGTAAGAATCATGAGAAAATAAGGTAAAAGCGAAAATTATTTAAGAAAAAAACAGTTTTTTCCTAAAAACGCCCCTTAAAAGTGGGCGGAGCTTAAAACTTTGTGTGGAGCAAATTTAGCAAATGGTTATATCTTTAATATTTGTCATTTTTCCGAGAAATCGGGCTTTCAAAGATCTAACATGTTAAAAGTGGGCATGGTCGAATTGTGGGCGGTCCAATTTTTGCCTTGTTTAAGGTCTCAGGCCAATGTTGCTCAGTACCAAAATTAAAGTTCCTGTGCCTTGTCTTACTTGAACGAAAGGCATTTTGAAAAAAAGTGTGAAATAGAGGTTGCCTCACATTGAAGCCAGTAGTGGGCGTGGCCATTAACGGACTTAGCCAATTTGAACACTTTGTCTGTGCAACAAAAGAACCAAGCCGTGTACCAAGTTTGAGGTCTCTAGCTTGATTTTGAAGACGTAAAACCTTCACACATACGGACGGCTTGATCGATTCACCTGTCAGCCTCGATCATATCTCTAAAAAGTCTTGGGGGTCTACGGTGATTATTTCACTGTGTTACAGACTATGCATTAAAATTAATATACCCTCGGTCGGGTATAAAAATGGCATACTGCGAATCTGCTTGAGGCGACTATTGAATATTTGTTTTTCACACTTAATGGCAAAAACTTTATAATGAAAAAGCATTTTCATTAAAATGGATCGCTGTGTGTATTTTATTAAGCCTTACTTTTGAAACCGAAAAAATGAATTACTCTGGAGCCTTATCGCGTAAATGAACGATTGAACGACGATATCGTTTTCGAAACTTGTCGAAACTGATCGAAACGAGGACGATGACGAGACTATCACGACACGATGACGAGAGTGTTCTGTAAAGCTCGTCAATATCGTTCAAGTCAATCGTGTAGTTGGACATCGTCGCAATATTTACGCGATGAGGGCTCCGTATTTCAATTAAAATCGAATGGTATCGATTATTGACAAATATTTGTACTAAGTCTTTATTTATGTCATATAGTATTTTAAACTTTCAAATTCTTAGACATTTGCGCGAGTCTGAGTAAACAATCGGGCCGGTAAATATACTCCAATTTCAAAATCGAAGCAGATTCGTTTGTTTTTTTACTAAACGAGATAAAATAAATCGATATTCCGTACAATAGTTGCTTATGAGGTTAATTTGCAATTAAAAGTTTGAATTTTAAAACCGACAGAATCGTAAATTTTTTCAAACCGGATTACTTATTTCAAAATCGATTTTTTTCTTGTATTAATAATTTATTTTGCATTTCTTTGCTTGTTTCTTTAACCCCTTGTGTCGAGAAAGAAGTAAACCGTCAGGACGATTTTCATGACGCGCTTAGTTCTGTAGTTAACCTATTTTTTTTACCATGTAATGGCTTTGATTAGTCATGCCTAATTCATCTGTGGATGTCAAGATTCGGAATAAAACAAAGATTAGGTGCTTTTTTTTGCTTTTAACTCGAATCGATCGATTTGCCAAGTCGACTTTCCAAATTTCTGTTTTTTTAATTCTATAAATTTTCTTTACACATCTAAATTTTTTTTACAATATCAAAACAAAAAACCTCAGAAGTTTTTAATTCTTTTTTCTTTTCCTTACAGGTACGTGTGCTTTTTGGATAACAATGCGTAATAATACATAGTGCATAAACAAAAATAATGATGTAAGTCAAATGTTCACTGATTCTATTTAATGGTGGGGTGTGAAAAGAGCAGATGAAAAAATAATTTAAAAACAACGCGATAAAACCTCCTATCTTAAGTAAATATTATTTACAATATTTTACCCGCGATAACTAGACACTCTATAGCTTCAACTTGTTATCAGCCTCTTATCAGTAGAAATAGTGTAGTTAAAATATCTGGAAGCAAGTTATGTCACAATCACAACTATTGTGGGCGCACACTATGTTATCAAAAAAATAAAATATTTAGGTTAGGTTACCTACTATTACTCTCTAAGTTTTATTATAATTTTTTTTTGTGTTTTTTTGTTTATCTTATCGTGTGTACGCGTACGCACTTGAAAAATTTTTTATTTTTCTTTCAGAATATTGTTTTTGTTTTTCCATTTTTTCGTTACTATTTCGAAATTACGGGAGAGAGAGTGGGTGGAAAGAAAACCAGGTAACGCGCACCTTTCGAGGTCAGAAAGGTACCACAACTACCATCAAGATTCTGTATACAAAATGGTAAATGTCTTCTGTTGGAACAAAAATGTAATTTTCTATTTTTCTTTTCATTTAACCTAAGACTAACTTTAGGGATGCAATACCTCTTCCTTATATATGCTATTCCAGAATATTGCTAAAAGAAATTAACTGCTTTCTTGAATCTACTACTTTTTTTGTGATTTTTCCTTTTTCTTTTGTGAGTTAAACTTTGAACTATTCATGAGTTTAGTGAACGTTTGCAATTCCCGAACCGATGATGATGAAACTTTTTCCGGTCGGGTAGGGAGAGCAACTTTACACAATTTTCCAGTTTCTTTCCTTATCGCAAATTGAAATGCTCTATCCACCTCTTCATCCGTCACTTTCTGAATTCCCAGGCTGATTTGTAGGGCGGGATATGGTTATAAGAAAGATCCCCTCTTCGAATTACTCTCCAACTCAATCGGCATCTGTGTTCTTGCTGCTCCTGCTGGTGTAGCACAAGTGCAAGTATATGGCTCTCGCAATGGCACCCCAGTCTGACATTTTGCAAAGAATGAGGAAACTAGAAAGACAACTACCACCCTGTCCCATTCCTCATCAAGTGCTTCAAACTTTTCGTGCGTTACTGTCTTGGGTATCTCTCTGGTTTTTTTATTCTTTTATTTATTTATTTTATTTTGGCATGGGGGAGTTTTTCGACTATGTAAGGGTAGGTGTACTCCTATTCCATTGCGGCACAATGACAGATAGCACATGATGAAAGTTGAACCCGATTCTTATCAACAGAGAAGGTTTTTATGCTCTGTGCTTGGGTATCTACGAAAGAGTCGGCTTCAAACACGACTAGTATATTATGTAGATTTCGACTTCCCTCCTAGTTTGCCGTTTCTTATCTAGCAAGCAATTTATTGTAGATACTCACCAAACATCGGGTTCGTTATTATTAATTTTTTGCTCTGTATGGTAAGGCATCTCTGGCTTATTCCTTCATCTTGCGCTGGTGCTGTACAGAGGATGTTCCCTTGCTGATTAACTGCTGTGAATGCTTAGATTGTATTACACTTATCTGCTGCACATAGAATCCAAGATGGATGAGTGGCAGTTTTTTTGTGCAGCTTCGTTGCCAAATTTAGCCACACATAATGGCATGAGAGAAGCGCAAAGCAGTCATTTTTAGATGGGAAATGTAAGACAGGCTACAGGCAGGCTTGAAAGGAAGAAGAGTAGAGACGGTCATTTTTTGTAAATACATAAACTTGTAAATTTTCACTTTTCAACGCTATTTAGTTTGACCTTTTCAAACCAAATCGCTCGGGTTAATCGGAGTGCAATTCGAGTACGACAACCTAAATCGATAAATTTTTCTCAATTCTTTGGCTGCTTAGTCTTTTGTATTTTGACAAACTACTTACTAGACCTTTGACCATCGCAATTGAGCTCATCAGGCGTTCCTGAACAGGGGAATCGGACAAATGTAAATTTTTTAAGCCAGGGTTAAAAAAGATATCGGACTGCAAATTGATTCATTTGTTTTCTGCCTTTTAAAAACTCCTTCCTAGACCTCTTGCCATCGCAACTGAGCTCATCAAGCGTTCCTTAACAGAGAAATCGGACAAACTCGAACTCCAAGTCGCGTTGGAAAACCTAAATAGATAAATCTTATACATTTCTTTGCTTTTTCGTTAGTTTTTTGACTTTAAAAAATCCCTTCTAGACCTCTTACGCAATTGAGCTGCATTAAACGGAAACTGAATTAATCGGACAAACTCGACTTTTTCAAATCGAATAACTCGGGTTGCGAATCAAGCTCAAAAACCGAAATCGATAAATCTTTTACATTCCCTTGACAGAACACGTCGTATGGGGATCGAAGTTTAAAATATTGTTTATTTCTTAAACATTTCATTGACCACATAAATAAAATGAAAGTTATTGAACTCTTGAAAATCGTCAGATTGAGGCTGATTCAACACTTTTGTTTGAAATATTTTAATTCAGTTTTAGCGTTAACTCGATGTGACACATTGTTAGTCTCAAGTTTGTCATGAGCCCTAAAAAACTTGCAATGGCCCCGACCCAAATCGAAACCAAACAAATGGGGCAACTTGTATTTGTTTCAAATCAGCTTAAATCTGAACAAAAGAAAATACCCCAATATTAATTTTCGCGTCTTTCTTGTCATTGTTTGCTTAGATGTCAACTCGGTTTCAAAAAAATTTCAAACGGTTTAATATAGTTTGACCGCAATACTATGTCTTCACCGACCATAAAACTGCCGATTAGCGGGAGACGATTAAAAATAAAGCCCGAAGTGTTTCCACCGGAAAATATAGGTTGAATTTGACACAAGCACTCTTTTTTTGTTAATTTTATGCTCAAAAGAGAATAGCGATGTCATTTTTCAGGAGCGAGAAAATAATTTGGTTGTATGCATACCATTACAAAACACATTTGTGACAGTTCTGTTATATGTGCACAGTTTGAGATTCCTTTATCGTAACTCAAACTGTTAAAAAGATGTGCGAAAAGGGTTAAAGGTGGCATAAAACCGAAAAGGATAAATGAGATTTACCAACAAACTTATATTAAATTACTTTACGAGAGGATTTAAATGGGGTAAGTCTTGCGATTTGAAGATTTGTGGTAATCTCTACTTAGTGCTCGGTGGAGACATGCATAACTCGATTTGACTTCGAGTTGACACGTTTTTGTAGTCATGAATGCGTCATGGGCCTTAAAAACCCCTCGAATCCGATTACCTCGACCGAAATTTAAACAAAACAAACTATAACTACAGTCTTAAATTGGTTACAGCAAGATGAGGAGACTCGTCTTTGTTTCGGTGCTAGAACCTAAACGATTGAAATTATACTGTCACATGTGTACTTTGCAATTTTGGAAGTCGCTGATTTCTAATTTCTATTATGTTAGCGAATTACCTATGATGTTGAAACGAATAGTTAATCCGGTCATGAGCGTGCCCGAATAGCCGAATATTCGGCCAAAGCATTCAGCCAGACTGAAATGTTCTCAAGTACATCCGTCCATGAAAAAACAAGAATTTTTCGATGTTCGTGAATTTTTTTTTTTTTGTCAAACAACATTTGAATAAACCTTGTTTGTATTAAACGTCCAATTCTCAAGAAATAATAAAAATATAAGGGGAAAATAAGCGCTGTTTAAATGTTTTTCTTTTATTCTTCGTTTTTGAGCTTTTTCCTAAAAAGAAGAAAATTATTGAAACTTGTTTTACTGCGTTCCTTTTTTCTGCTCCGCTCCTATTTTCAGTTATTCTAGATTCGGCCGAAAACCAAAACTTAGACCGAATAGGCCGTATGCCGAATAGTAACCGAACATTTGTTTCAATAACGATTTCCACTAATTTTACACTGAGCAACTCTTATTATAAAACTTTTATTTCTGTTCCCCAGAACAGCGTAAATACTTATGAGGACACATTGAGTTGTGCTATCCGCCGTCGCGGATACAGGTACAATCGTTTGCTATGTATGAACTTTTACTAAATAATGCCGCTGGTGCTGGGCGGGCAATGAGCTAAGGCATATCGTCTTAAACAAGATGTTGATGTCTTACCCGTGATGTAAGAATACAGAAAGCGTACATGGCCTTTTAATAAATTTTGTCTAAAGAGCTAAATTGATCAAAATAAATAAAAATAAGAAAATAAATTTGTGCCTCTGGTGTTATCTAGTGAGTTTTCAACTTTTTTTTTCCTCTATATCGCTATTCCTTATAGACTGACTATTTCTTCGAAAGGATGCTGAGACAAGGCATCCTGTAGGCAATGTGAATGTCGATTCAGGAGGTATAAGGAGACTACGTGCTCTGAGATGTAAAAGTTTGCTTCAGTAAGAATTTTTTTTATTGCGTAGCCTTTGAATACATGCCCCCAGCTTAAAGACTCTGATGAAATTGATCTCTTTTGTAATTTTTCAGCGACAGTCTCTAACAATCTTTCACAACCATACGCGATTTGTGGACTGTGGATCAAAAAATATTATGGATCAAAAATGTCCTGGGATTCGAACCTTCGAATTTAGGGTACTAGTGATTACGTGATTACATGGAATAGTGCCTCAAAGTAGTTGTTACCCTCTTTGGTTGCAAAAATAGCTCCAACTATCTTCTGACTTTCAAAGCCATACTTTCGTCCAAAACCTTACGCCACAGACAACAAGAGTATAAAAAAGGAATCCAACAAAAGGATGTTGATGATGACGAGTTAAATTTCATAGCAATTTATTTTCTCCCAGAAGTAACAGCAACAAAATATACAAAACACTCACCAGATCCTTTTATTTTTTATAGCTTCGCAGGGATTTTTTTTCGTCGTCTTTTTCTCCTTCTTGTGTTGCCTTAATCTTTCGTCCTTTTTTTAGCGTAACATGAAATTTGTCAATTAAGTGAAAGAATACACTCACTCTTGTGTGCGTTGAATATATATATATATATATATATATATATATATATGCGTAAGTATGTGAGTGTACTGTAAATTAATCTCTTTTCGTTCTTCGGATTGCGCCATTTTTTTTTTTGTGTGTCTCTTCCCTTTGTTTTTACGAGTATACTACACTGTCGAAGCTCATTTTTACCATCCTCGTCGAGCATCCTATAATGGCATCGGTGGATGATGACGATGATGGGTTTATGGTTTCCCAAAAGAGATTTTATTTTTCTTTTATTAATTAATGACATGTTTCCTGAGAGGATGGTTTTTTGCATCATTTTTTGGTTTCACTCCACAACCAAAGAGTATCCTTACACTTAATTTTTTGTTTACATTTTCGTAAGACTCAAATTGGCAATAAAAAAAATCAAATAAAGAGAAGCGCGGTTAATGTGTAAGAAAAGGCAACGTGAATGGGAAATTTTGATTTTCGAAGTTAAACAAAAGCTATAAGCTATCAAAAAGTCGTAAAATACTTTTTGAGTTTTGTTTTTTTCCCCCGTTTTTAATTGGTAATTGAGTAAAAGTTAAACATGTATCCGTTGCTTTTTGTGGATGACACAACACATTGTGAATGGTATAAAATTATTGCATAAATAATTAGCAACTTGTATTGTGGCTTTTGATTTATTTCGAGTGAGAATTTAATTTGATTTAATAAGAGTGATAAGAAGTGCTGATGGGGTTGAGATTACAATGGAAATTGTACTTTTCTGTAGCGATACCAGCAAAATTATAAGCCTTGGTTTTGTGAAGCGATGGTCAAAAGAATTATCTGACTCCTACGTTACCAGAGCCCTTTACATTACTTACGTTAGACCTCTCCTAGAATATGCTAGTCAGGATTTTAAACTGTAACGTATCTGTATCATACGCATCCCGAAAATTCTTAATTTCCCAAAGCTCGAATCTCTCTTTTTTTTAGTTTAAGTCCTTAAGTTTAGAGAGCTCATTGTTTAGTTTTTTAGTTAAGCTTGCAATAGTCTAATAAACCGCCCCTGAGAAGGCGTCAGAATCAACGCCCGCCTAATCAGAGTTGATTAAGCGGGAACTAGTTGGCAAATAGACCAACCAGCACAAAATACACTGTAAAAATTTTAAAATTATTTTTAGTCAACAAGCTTTCCCGGAGAAAGTCATGAAATAACGACGAAACGTCAGAAGAAGGATAGAAGCTTTTTAAACACTCGCACTGCCGCCGGATTAATTATCAACCTTCGCGCTTTTGCTTGACTTTAAACTATTGCTCTCTTACGGGAAACTGTAGAGAGATGTGTACCCTTTGTACTAACTAGCATCACTATAATAAAGTAATTCATGAAATTTCTTTATATCACTTTCTTTAAAACTTTTATTAACCACAAATCGTAAAAAAATAAAAATCGCAGGGTAAAGAGAGTCCAGCTTGTAAATGGTGCATTGCCATTTTATGTTTTTCATTTTAACGCTTGAAAATAGATCGATACTTAAAAATTAATGACTTTTTTTGTATGTTTTTAAAACTGAAAAAATAGTCCACAAAGGTGTAGGTACTTTTTTGTTGACAGACCATTTATCCTCGAGCTTTCGAAGTTTTTCCCTTCTGCATGACTGCTGTACTTATGCTTCATGTATAGTGCTGAACTCCATAAAATTGAGTCCAGCAGATAGAAACTTATTCGCAATGTCTACATAATAATAGAAATTTTTGGCATTTTGCGCAGCTGATAGTTTTTTTTTTCCCCACAAACTGCATATGCAAACTAGAGGCTTGGACATTATACGCCCCCTTGTAAACCCTGATTAAAGCAGAGAACAACTTTTAAATTTTACCATCACGAATAAAAAAAAAACCTTTCTGAAAATTCCCAACCCGGGTGCAGCTCATAAAAAAGCAAAAGGATATCTACTCACCCGCTTTTGTTTGCTCATCCAATCTCTAATTATATCCAGTTCCCTCATTCACCAAATCAAAAGACTGTTAAAACTTTATTTTCATTTAATCTAACTAGAATTATATACTTTTTTCTTTCGGTTAAAAAAAGGATAGAAAAAAATTTGAATCTACCCATCCATGCAATATGGTTTCAATGGTTTTAGAAGCTTTTCATTCTTCAAATGTTTGCAACTGTTCACCATTTCTGTAGAGAATTAATCCATAATTCAAATTATTTGCAACGGAAATGTAGCCTGCCGGATTTCCTTAATATAGTAGAGACACCCGCACCCATCCATTGGAATCTACGGGAATTGACGTAGCGTATAGTCGGAATAGGTTTGTATGTTTTGATGTAGGTACTGGGACACCCTTCCCTCGAGCCTTGTTCGCGTTATCTGCAAAACAATAGATGAAAATCCCCTCGTGTCATGTATTATTAAGGAAAATTGATAGTTTCGAAACGCATAATTATTTTAAAACAACTGAAAGTGCTTGCAGCTGACTTTTTCTTCTATCGTTTATATGAAAATGAAATGTTATCGATTGCATGAGTGAAAAACTGTGCTGAGTCATTATAGAAGACCTTGATAGATACCCGTTTTTATCTAGGTTTTTGTTTTCTTCATTTTAGAATGAGGTAGGCTTACTCACGACTTGTTTTGAAGCTGATAATAAAAGCAGGGGTTAGAAAATTTTCAGTTGATTTCAGTTCAAAAACGCCTGGATTCGTTTCGTTTTAGACTGCGCCAAATTATTGCTTTCACTATTTTATTGTAGTGATACCCTTATAAATTGTGCTTCTTTCTCAACGTCAAATCGCTTCGACAATATAACAACTGTCAAATTCTTATTGACATTGACAGTCAATGGAATGTAATAAATACTAAACTACTTTTTTGTCACCTTCGTAAATTACTGTCGCAGCATTTTCTCCATAGAAAAAAAGGAGGAATAACTTTCTCAACGTCAACGACAACGTCAGATTTTTACGACAAAGTAACAAAGTTGCGACCGTTACGACTGTTATATCGATGCATTTAGTATAATCGACATTGACAGCCAGTGAAATGTAACACAAACTAAACAACGAATTGTCACCACGAATCGTTGCTCTTTTGGACAACTGCCAAATGCTCCTTCTTAACATTGCACTCTATTTGTGTGACGCCTTCGTGATTTTTGTTTCTGCCCAAGTATTTTTCCACAAAAAATAAATATTAAAACAGGAATGATACGATAGAGTGACATTAAAATATTGTCAGAGTATTTAACAAAATTTTCAATGCATTTTCGTGCAATCGATATTGACTTTCAATACGTTTCAACACGAAATCAACAGATTTTTGTCACTTTCAGACTGAAAATGTCAAACTATCCATCTGTCACAAAAGAATTGTGACTGTCCGTATAATAATGGACAACTTGGAATTTTATGGACAACATCGATTTATTGAATTATGCAATAGTTTATTATTGTCGATGACATTGACATTGCATTATTAAATGCAACCGACAATGTGTGGATAGCGAATTAAATGTCACCCGATGTCAAATATTTACATACCAGTAAACTATCGATCTGTTAATCAATGTCGTGTAATCCTCAATTTCTACTAGCCATTGCAATGACCTGGGCGTTATACCAAGCCGTCATGATATTCACGGTTCGAAATGGTCGCTTAATTGCCCTGTCAGTCTATTACCAAATTATTTAGCTAGCTTAAAAAACAGCACTTAGAGGCGATTACACATTTTTGTGCTAACACATTCATGGAGTTTGAGACTTTTCGGCTTGTCCTGCCAATTAAATTTAATTAAAGAGACTGATTTGTCAAAACATTGACAATGTCACAAGAGTACTCATAAGATTATTCCTCGCCACGTCAATTCATTGAGCATTGCTGCGTGTGAAGTAGTCAAACTCAAAATTTGACTTTTCGGGACCTTTTTTCGCTGAACAGATTTCAAGTAATTCCCCGTTTGCCTATATGACATATGAATGACATACGTTGACCCATTCAATCTGCGACCCATCACCGACAGCGATTCTGCTAACGTCACCTATGTAGTTTATGCTTTAACCAATTTAGCTATCGGTGACCGATTTTTTCTCGCTTGTTTATTTTAAAACGACTTTAATTTTCCTTATTTACGGTATTATTCTAAATTGAGATTAGTTTTTCCTCCTCTTTAAATAAAGGGCAACGGTACGTTCGGTTGGCGTTTTGACTTTTTTCTGCTGCAATAATGAACAGCATTTTTATTTTCAAAGCAAACAAAAATAAAGGTTTTTATTATAACTTTAAATCTATACTAAAATAAAAGTATACAAAAACAATCAAATTAAACTTCACCGATTCACACTGAAATTGAATGCAACACACCACCGCCGCACGGCAGCATTCGTGTGTAACCGGAAATTAAATTGATTTGCATGAGAGATTACAGAATCTGGCTTCTATTGTATAATTATAATAATTATTATAATTGCTTAGAATATACAACACTATCCACATGCACTGCAGTGTTTATTGAAATATCCTCACACCCACACACTCATTATTATAATGTGCCAGTGACAAGAAGCGGGTGGTCTTTTGTTGTCAACTCCATTTCAACACCCACACACGCATACATTGTTGTTAAATTACTTTAAATCAAAAGTGCAGAAATGTTCTCTATCACTTTCTATTAGAGGTGTACACGAATGTGTACAGACCCCAAACAATGGTCGCTATAATAATAATGTAGCCAACAATACTCATGTCAAACAATGACACAATAGCTATAAATGACTTTTGGCGCTCTGTTTATACAGACATACTTATACACACGGAGAACATGACAGAGGAGAACCGCAATGGTCGAATTCCGGGAAATAGAGATGAGTGGACCAATCCACACCCGCAGGAAAAGTGCATGAAATTCTAAATCTAATTTATAATTATTCGTTGTGGCTAACGTTTTGTTTTGGAACCTTGTACCGGTACGGTACCAGTCAGGCATGGTGGTTTTAAAGTATCTAGATACTTATAGCAGTGTGATTGCCACCTCATTGGGTAGCAAGCCAACTAAATAATAATAAATTCGAGAATTTAAGTGTTATGACTGAATGAACAGACACGATGATGACCTCGGCTTTAGAGATTCTTTTCAATTGTCAAATGCGTGGCTGCGTATAATTACCGTTTGATATGTCACATAACTGAGGTAAATTAGTTATATGTCAAATTACTGAGGCCCAGTTTTACATAAGAATCCATTTGGCATCACTATCACTTCAACTGTCAAGAAATAACAGCATTTGTTATTGATTGGGCATCACTCTTACTTCAGTTGTGAAACAATAGCAGACTTGTTATCGATTTCATCACTGCCACTTGGTTGTCAAATATAGCAGACTCACAAATCACCTGGACAACCCTGATGGACCCGTGTTTGACATGTCACTTACACGCTGACACATTACATCACATAAAATCCTAAATGTCGAAAGAGGCGAATTTCGTTCAAATAATGAACGGTTTTGCTTTTCTTAGAAAACGAACTCTTAAGTACACACACAAATAAAAAAAAATATTCAGATGAATCGGGAATGCTTTTGGACGCTTCTGGACGACCAACCGAAAAGCCATTTAGCCATTCTAGATTATCGGTGACATTTCAGTTAACACTAATACTACGCCCCCATTGGCCCATAAAACCGCGATTGGTGGGAGACGTTATAAATCCCTAAAAGTCTTCACCGGACAAACATGAGTTAATTTGAGACGAGTATCTGTTTCTTTCATTTTGCCTCTCAAAAGACAATCACTATGACATTTCTCAGCAAAACGCATTTGTGACAGATAGCCATACATGGACAGTTTCACTTTCCTTGTTTCTAGGTTAATAAACTGTCATAAGTTAGTCTAGGTTAGGTTAGGTTGATGGATGCTCTTGTGACAATAGTCACGGCTCGCTTCAAACTGTCATAAAGGGTTGAAAGTGGCATAAAAGAGGTTTGTGAAAAAGATGAATGAGAACTATGAGATTAGTTTTAGTTACTTGTCAAGAGGATCTAAATTTTAATGGGATTTTAATCGTCTCGCGATTTATAGGTGATTAGGATGTCTCTAATCTCCTATTAATCTGAGGAGGAGAAGAGAGAGAGATAAGAATTTGACACTGATTTCCTGTAAAAATGACAAATTCTTCAAAGTTGTCCCAAGTCAAATACCCACTGAAAATAGCACTTAAATTGTCGATCAACATATCAAAACATCTTAATGATTTGCAACAACTGCAAGTTGCGTGTTCTTTCTTGTGCTTGTTTAACGTCGCGTTCGTTCTTAAACCCGAAACTGGGCATTATTTTCTTACCACTAGAAACGAAGCTTCCCCCATTTTATAAATTTTTCCTCTTCTCTTACATTTTCTTTTCCAATTTACCAAAAGAACACCAATTAATCCATATTAACTGTTTTTCATTCCGCTGTCAATTCAGTAGTCACCATTTTGTGCTAAGCATTCATAAGTTTTGGAGTAGATTTTCGATTTTGCTCGAATCTAGTTTCTAGATCATCATTTCTTCTGGAAATCTAGATATATTTTACTAGGTTTTGAGTTTTTCGACCGAATTCCAAATTATGCTTTATCCGAATCCAAATTATAGAAATCCGGAAGATTTTGATAATAAATCAAAAACTTCAAATTCGGAGAATTCTCATTCTTTATAACGAGTTAAAATCTTATTCTTATGGTAGATTTGACACAATATCTAAACACGGCTTTACGTCAAAAGGGGCCCATAACAAAATCTGATAGACAAACTGTCGAAAAACAGGCTTGAAATGTTGTATAGATGAAATGGACAATTAAAGCAACAAATAAATTTCAATGTAATAATTGTAAAAACACGAGGTAAATATTATTCAAAGCCTTCTAATCCAGAAAAATCTCATTCTTTATGAAGAGTTTGAAACCTCGTTCTCATAGTAAATTATGACTTCATCTAAGCACGACTTTTCCGTCTAATTACAATTATAGCTGATAGACAAACTGTCAAAAAACAAAGACCTGAAATGTTGTATAGACTTTTAATTTAAGCAATAAATAAACTTCAATTTAATTGTATAAAACCCGAGACAGCTGCTTCAAACGGCAAACAAAATCACGTCAGTGTGAATGCGCTGACTAGGCTGCGTCTTCTGACTAGGCTGCATCTTTTTCCAAAAAATCACTGAAAAATATTGTAACTCGTATGTCTTTGCAGGTGCACTGTGGGGAATGTTGTATAAATTTTTAATTAAAAGTTAATACACCAAATTTTGTTGGTTTTACTTAACTTAAAGTTTCATGGGAAATTTTTCTCTAACGCCTGTGCTATCTTGATTGGAAATCAGATTGAAAAGCATATTCTGAGGCTTCAGAAATAAAGCTGTTTTTGAAACTTGTGAGCAAAAACCGAAAAATCCCATGCGTCGAACGGAAAAAGTTTTTTTTCAAAACTCTCAACAAGTATTTTTGGAATTCGCTACCACAATCGAGTGTTTTAATGAAAATGACTGAATCTCAGTAACACACATACAGCTCAAATATTCCTGAAAAATTTTCAAACTTATTTTTTGTTCAAAAAGTCAAACTCAAATTTGTCTCGTGAGCAGCGTTGACAGGGCTGATATAATTTTAGCCACAATGCCCTCATGATCACATGTTTGTCCGTCTGGCTGTCCCCATCAACCCTGACTACATCAATGCCTCGTTTTGTCTTGTTCTCTTTCATTTATTTCTGCAGTATGCTAATACGAATTAGGGTATATTCGCTCTTAGTATCGCATTTTCTTTTTTTTTGACAAATTTAGATAATCCATCAACATGGTGGTTAACCGATTCACCCGACAACTCTCACCGCGATGCATCTATTACAAAAAAAAAAGAAATATTTATTCGCAATTATACATTTCTCTGCCAAAATTACATTTTCGCTCTATCTCTCTCACTCATGTCCAATTGAAAGAAACAACACGGCGACAGATTATTTCTATTTCCATCGTTCGCAATTGTGATTGCCAAATTGCCATACAAACGACTACATGACTTGTGTTTGGCAAAAACCTCTCATTATGTCTTGCCCCTCTTGAAAATGCACTTCGATTTGCGTTTGCCTGCTTGCCGGCCCTGTAAGGCGACGTTTATTTATTCCTCTCGAAAGGTATGCGACTCTACTCGTTGCACAGGGCCAGGGGAGAAAGAAACTCTAGATCAAAAGTCACAAAACGATTCAAATCAAGAAACACACACAAACCAAACGAATACAATAATGAAAGCCAGACACGATGGGATTTCCCCATAATCGTCTCTGCATAAATGGTTGAGCAATTCGTGCATCTTTTATATCTGTCTGTTGAGAGACCTTTTCTGGCTAGATGTCACTTTGTAGGGGGATAAGAGAAAAGGCGCAATGAGAAACGGAGAAAAATTGCAAGACGAAAAATGTGCAGGCAAAACTGAACTTAGTTTGCGAGGATTTTCGGTGATACCCTATGAAGGTATAAAAAAGTCGATTAAAACGAAAAGTCGTACACGGAATTTATGTCAAAAAAGCGGATCTTCTATGTGGGTCCTGAAAATCTCTTAAAATCCTTCTGCTACATGACATTTAAAAAAATCACGTGAGCCCCTACCACAACTCATGCGACTCTTCGCATATGAATAAGGAACGACATGTAAATTACATGCAACCATTGTAACAGATCCGCATGTGCATGCAACAATTTACTAGGTACAGTTTTATAGGGTATGTCAGGAACAGTTCAACCATTTCATTACTCATTACTCTGTTTTTTTTTTCCTTCACTGCATATCCTATCATCGAAAAACGGCCGATTAAATGCACTTAATTCCAAAAGGTGGAACCGAAACCCAAATACATGTAGTTGTTGGCTGCAAATGCACTTTTAACTTGACGTTTTATTTTTATGTGGCTGCACGAAAGTTCATTTGTACACGCCTCACAACAATGTGCACCCCTAATTTGCATTACAGTACGATGGGTGACTACAATTTGCCAAGGCAATTCTTAATTTTGGTCTCCACTTTCTGCTGTACTCAATTGTTATGCGTCTAACTTATGGGGGTCCGCCGCCGCTCTGTTGAATAGAAAATACAAAATTTACACGAGCCTTTTAATATTTTCTATTCTTGATAAATGATGACATCGTTCAAAAGGTGAACCAAGTGAAAGAGCTAAACATGAGACACATCTTCCCCTCCCATGAATTTCTTTCATTCATTTCTATTTAGTTAATTTGAAAGATTTAGGTTGTTGTGATGCGATAACATCGCATGAGAATTGTGCTTTGAAAAATGACTGTAATAAATAGTCTTCGTGATTTATACATAAAATTTAATTACTCTCATAAATACGCAATCAATGAGAGGTGAATTAATTAGTTTAGCATTGTATGAGCGCATCGAGTTGCTGCAACGAAGCTGGCGCCGAATGCATTTTCAAACGTCTGAAACATGACTGCGGCTAGCCAAGTTGCATTTAAGAGGTCATTTCATGTTTTACGGTTTGACTTTTTTAAAATTGAGTAAAGTGATAGGAAGGAAATCCTATCCAATGTTTGAAGGTCTTAAAACTTAGGCCTTATTCAATTCGTTTACCAGTTCAATACCCCAGACAGATTTAAAATAAACATCACCAGATGTGCTGAAACAAGTTACTGCAGCAATACAAGGTATCTTGAGACCAAGGTATCTTATCGAAATTAATAGATAGAAAAGGTATCTTATCTACATCATAAGGCGTCACCCTTCCTTTTTAGCTTTTTCTTTGCGTTTTTTTATGCTAAATATAATAAATAAAATTTTATGTCAATATAATGTCACAAAATTCGCATTGGGCCTAAAGAACTCTAGAAAAACTAACGTGACTCCTCCATCCTTCGGTTGCTTTTCGAGAAAAGCTTTACAAATTTTTGTTACTCGTGTCGATAATACGTGTATTATCATGAGTTATAACATTCTTTACAAAATTAACTTATTGGCTGATTGTCAAACGGGCTAAGCTATTTAAAGAAACACATGTGACTCCTCTCCCCTCCTGCAGATTTTCGAGAAAAGTTTTTAAAAATTCTGTCACACGTTACAACGTTGAAGTCCAATTGACAAATATGCTTTAAACTCTTTAAAAAAAAACTAATATAAATAACGAATATAATAAAAATAACTAAATATTTTTAAAAGGTTTATCATTTTTGCTGACATTACAAAATTGACAATTGAAAGTATTTTGGTTTTCAAAATATTTTGGTCAAAACCTAAATTGATAAATACTCTCTTAGAACTCTTCAGAAGCACCAGTGTGACTCCTCTCCCCTTCGGAAGGTTTTTGGAAACTATTTTTGAAAATTCTATCACGTGGGCTTACGTTATGAAATTGAGACATTTTGAGACTCTTGTTTGACATTTGAAAGTCGAATCGTCAAATGAACGTAACCACTCTTCAGTAACTCCTCTCTCCTTCGGCAGATTTTCGAGAAAAGTTTTTAAAAATTCTGTCACACGTAACAACGTTGAAGGCCAATTGGCTGAATTCTTATTGACAAATGCTTTAAACTGATAAAAAAAAAAAACTAATGTAAATCTTCCCCCTTCGGCAGATTCTCGATAAATATTTTTAAAAGGTTTATCATTTTTGCTGACATTACAAAATTGAGCTTAATATTTTGGTTAAACCTAAATTGATAAATAGGCTTTAGAACTCTTCAGAAGCACCAGTGTGACTCCTCTCCCCTTCGGAAGGTTTTTGGGAACTATTTTTGAAAATTCTATCACGTGGGCTTACGTTATGAAATTGAGACATTTTGAGACTCTTGTTTGACATTTGAAAGTCGAATCGTTAAATGAACGTAACCACTCTTCAGTAACTCCTCTCTCCTTGGGCAGATTTTCAAGAACAGCATGAAAGTTTTTTTTAACATTTCTTTACGTTACAATATTGAGGTCAAGTTAATTTATTGGCTGAAGTCAAATTGACGGATAAAGAGCTTTAATCGACTTTAAAGCTCTTCAGAAAAACTTATGTGACTGCCCTTCCTCTCGGCAGATTATAAAGATTTTTTTTTTTTTCAAACCATCACGCGTGATTAAGTTAAAAAATTACCTTAATTATCCTAATGTAACTCCTCTCCCCTTCGGCAGGTTCAGAACAACCAATGTGACTTCTCTCCCCTTCGGCAAAATTCCGATAACAAATTTTTAAGACTATCAAGTGCGTTTACGTTTTTGTAACGAGTTCGTTTATAATTAAGGCCCAGTTTTCATTTTGGCTTAGGTCTAATTGTCAAGTTTGTTTTAAAACTTTTAAGAAACCCCTTATGAGACTCATTTCCTCTTCGGCAGAGTACACTTTGGAGAACAGTTCTGAAAAATGCTAATCCGATCTAAATTTTTAAATCTAAAGTAGAACTATTGAATGTCACAGTACAAAAAATCAAGCCTGACTTCAACTTTTATTTTTTATTTGCTTACCTGGGCTCTTCTCCTTTTCTTCAGAATCTCTATTTTTAGAACTTGAGAATTTGATCTTGTCTTTCATATAAAGCTTTATCAGACACCTAAACATGGTCTGAAACAATTTATATAACTCCTGATTCAAACTCTTAAGACGTTAAATCGTTGAATCCTGCGAATGTCATAACGCTAACGTAACTCCTCTTCCCTTAGGCAAATAAAAACACTGACACAAGTTTGTTGCCGTTAAAGTTAACTTTCGTTGAACAGGAACACTATGGCTTCTACCACTGGACTAACTTTCTTTTGATAAGAAAAATAAAACATAGACCTTGTGGAAGGAATCCGGGGCAATGAATTGACACGTGCCCATCCAGTTTTTACTAATATCCTTACGAGTCATTTTAACAATGCTTTTGTTTGTGGCACCTGCCTCTGTTGTTTAACTCCTATTGCATAAGATTATCCAAAGCTAAGTGGTTATCCGTCGCAGAAACTTTGCTTGAACAGAATGTCAAATTACGTCAAACCGTTATAAAATGACTTTTATACGGAACACATTTCTTATGCAATTTCAATAACATTCATTGGCAGATTTTGATTTTCTTTCGGCACTGATGCTCATTCAGGGATACGAGCTCAATACAGATACGACGGCAACCAATACTTGTCGAACTTATATTTGAATTACGTCAAACCGTTATAAAATGACTTTTATACGGAACACATTTCTTATGCAATTTCAATAACATTCATTGGCAGATTTTGATTTTCTTTCGTCACTGATGCTCATTCAGGGATACGAGCTCAATACAGATACGACGGCAACCAATACTTGTCGAACTTATATTTGAATTACGTCAAACCGTTATAAAATGACTTTTATGCGGAACATATTTCTTATGCAATTTTAATAACATTCAATTGCAGATTTTGATTTTCTTTCGTCATTGATGCTCATTCAGGGATACGAACTCATACGAGCTCAATACAGATACGATTGCAACCAATACTTGACGAACTTATATTTGAATCAGCTGTTTTGGTGTCACTCAACAGACACACGACATTTTAAGGCAAATTTATATTGAAAAAATTAGCTTCGATAACTTTTCGAAGTTACGTTTGAAAGATCACTTTTCGGGAGCCGTATTTTTTGGCTGTATAGTCCCAGGTATGTTTTGTCTTATAAGAGCACTTAACCAACAATATGCGTCCGGGGTGTCACTCGTTCTATATTTTTTGTCGTTATCTAAAAAAAAAAAAGTTAAATGTTTTTAGCGTAAAAAATTGAGATTGTTGGTTGTGTTTTGTTTTGTAAGAACAAAAGTGCAACTATTGTATGACCCGCAAAACAAAATGCAAGTAAAACCATTACAGTGGCAACACTCATAACAATTACAGAATGAAACCAATTCCAATATCCCCCACACCATGGCAACTGGTGCACTTTGTTACTGTTAGTATCTCCACAAAGCGATTCACTCATTTAACTGTCTCCTCGCACAACTAGTACAGTAAATGCAATTATTCTGCATAAATTCATTTTAAGTTTTTTCACTTTTTTTTTTTTAGATCTGTCACTGCACACCTCTCTGATTCGTCACCATGCCGCGCCGCGTTGTGTCTTATTTTAATAACCCTCTACGCTCAGACATAACATCGTTGCGCCGCTTGTCGTCAATGTCTCCGGCGAAGCATTTGATGTTTTGTGTCGGCAATTATTATAGCATGACTTGAATGTTGTTTTTTGTTTTTGTTTTTTCTTTTTTATTTTATGGTAAATTGCATTTTTAATTTGCCATTGTGAACAAGGCAGAACACTGTATGTATGAGGATTGAGGAGCCCACACAGGCACACATCCATAAGAAACGTAATAAAATGTGATCTTTAGCCGTATGTCATTTGGTTCGTTATTTTTAACAGCCACTGTGGGTATGAGTTGTTGTCCTTTATTCTTTTTAACGATGCGTGGGTGATAAAAATAAATGGAAGACGAACACGAAGACCGTATTACACTGTGCCAGTGCTGCACCAACTTTTTGGTAATTTAGTGTTTCACATTTTTTCGGCATAAGAGGTGAAATAAAACTATTGCTCATACAAAAGATAATAAGGTGCAACAAAAATTTATTATGCATGTAGAGGGGACGTCAAATTTTCGTAGCTTTTGACCTGTGACTCTTAAATGGGTCTTAACCCGGTGAGGTTGACAAAGGGCGACGACTGCTGTTTATATGTTGGAAAAATTTAATCATCACTGCGCCAAATTCATCCATGGTGAACCCCAGGGATGCCTTGTGCGTCGGGCCTTTTTCACCACACACCTGTTTAAACTAACCCTACCTAATCTTACAAGGCGACCAATTGCATCGGATATTAACACAAAATTAGTATCCGATGTAATTGATGAAACTGAGTAAACTGTTGTCGATATTGAAAATATTTTTCTTAATTGCACCTCTGGTGTTGGCTGATGTTTTGCAATAGCATGCTAAGACAATAGCAGGAATAGGCGGTCTTAACCATTTATGTCGTTGACAAACCCTGACGATGTGGTTGCGATCAATGCGTAAAAGTAAAGTTAAAAATTTCTAAAATACTGTGTCTCTGGTGTTGGTTTTTGATTTTAACTCATATTTTGGAAAAAAAAGTAAATGGTCGGAAAAAGGTGTTACGGATATGTAAAAGGAAGGTGACTGACAGTAATTGTTTTGAACAACACGTGCAATTATTTGGAAAAAAATCTTACAAATTGTGACCATGAATTTCGTTCCCCTTCTTAAGTCCGATAAGTGATAGCTCTACACTACTCAGCCTCACAGTCTTGGGGTTCTTAAAAACACTATCGATTTTAGAAACTGTGCCCTTGGTGTTGGCTTTGGTGGCTATGTTTTGTAGGCGATAGCAGGAAAAGGCGGTCTTACCCATAAATATTATTGACAAACTCTGACGATATTTGTGCTATCAATTATGCGTAAAAGTAGTTGTAAAAATTTGCGCCTCTGGTGTTGGTTTACGGTTTCGACACATATTTTATAAAAAAAAAATGTTAAGTCAACATTAGGGTCTGAAACGTGTGTACTTCGAAAACAAACTAACCCGATATTGCTGTGACCTGCAGGTGTTGATTAACTGGAAGCAGATCCTCTGGTGATGGCTAACGACCTTCGTTTTCTTTTTAAAGTACGATATTATTATGATAGTTCTTTTGTACACAACTTTTAAAGTCTTGATTTTTTTTTTAAAAACAAAATCGATGCTGTTTCTATTTTTTTTTAACTGTGCCTCTAGTGTTGGTTTATGGTTTCCACTGTTATTTTGTATAAAAAGATGCAAAGTTAATTTTAGGCAAACAGGTTAGAAACATGTGTTCTACGTGGATAAACTGAATCGATATTGTTTTGTGTTTTGTTTTTGGGTTTGTTGGTTGAAAAAAGAAATCCTTTGTCCTTTGTCCTTGTCCTTGTCTATTAACCTCGAAGTCTTGGGTTTTATAACTATTGATATTGCTTATATTTTTTTTAAACTGCACCTCTGGTGTCGGCTCAGGTCTTATAACATTCTAAAATAATAGAAGAAAACGTCGGTCTAAACCATAAAAGAGAAAAATTAGAGTAGTTTTTACCCCATTAGGTGTTTCACATGGTATGATCATCAGTTGGGCATCTGTCACTTCTTGCCCAAAACACAAAATTCAACCAATTCCACTCGAGATTTCCAGAAAGCCAAAAGTTTAACCATAAAAGTTTTTAACAAGCCGTCGATATTATTGCTGTCAGTAACATTTCATTAAATATTGTGCCGCTGATGTTGTTTTAAAGTTTTCAAAAACTGTGCCTCTGGTGTTGGCTCCTGATTTTTAATAAGATGAAGAAGCGTGCCTAGACTATAAGTGCAGCTCCGTCAATACTGTTGCTCTCATTTGCTCAATATTGTGCCTTTGCTGTTGGTTTATGGTTTTTTAAGTAGCTAAAAATAGTAGAGGACCAAAACTAGAACCCTGTGGTACTCTTCTTTCCGAAAGCGTGTGGTAGGGAATAAGCAACCGACATATGGTCCAACATTAAATGTCAAAAAAGGCTCAATTTATAATAACTGCGCTCAAAATATCCAAGACAACAACTAAATAGTCTACCAGACAGTAGAGTTTCTTAATCTACTTGTATTTATTTCATTCAGTCTAAATGTATTCCCGCATTTGTCATCAATTTCTGCAGTTCGTCTCATTTGTATTTCCGGAAATTCCACTTAAAAGCCACTTGACCCCGCATACAAGTGCCACACCCTACTTTCTAACTTCGTGAGAAAAAAAAATTACAAAAAAGGACGACCACTCAAGAGCCACCTTTATTACATTCCCTATTCACATCCCTCAAAGTAATCTTCAAGAACACTTCTCACTTCTATCCATCTTCGTTGCTCCTTTAGGCTTCGTTTTATTTTTGTCCTCGTTTTTTTTTACCGGAAAATCTCATTTATCATTTTGAAAACGACAAAATTGCCAAGGTGGGCGCTTTTTCCCTTGTACAATGTTTTTTTTTCATTCTTCCTTCTTCGATAAAAGTCGAATATAAAAAGTGAGATCCTAATAAAATTTATTCGCAATGACAAGAACATATAATGAGATCCTGATAGGAGGGATAACACCAAAAAAATGAGCTTTGGTCAGGAATTTACACAATTTCGTGGTCAGCTATAAGATGAAAGGAAAAGAAAAAAAAAAAAATGCCTAACTGATGGTGGAGACAGAATGCAGGACCAAGGAATTAAGATGGTGTGAGAACACACGATAAAAAAAACAACGTGACAGTGACATTTGACAAGTCGTAAAGTGCTTTAAAACAACTACCCAAAAGAAAATGGGCGGGTCACCGCAACAAATGTGGCTTTCATGACTTTTCGATTGGATTTTCTCGAAATCAGACGATTTTTTTGGCATGTGGTGAAGGGGTGTCAAACTGTCACATTAAATGACACGCGTTCAAAAGAAACCCTCAGCGGTAAGGCTGGAATCACACAAGGCAGTAAATTTTGCATTGTTCTTTTACAGTGTTGATGAAAATGTCAACGGACCCTTGTACCCCATTTTGTTTTAGAGCACCTCTGTAACCAGAGGTTTTGCCATTTGAGTTTCTAAAAGTCCAAAATACTCTGCTATGAGAAACAGCAGGGAAAATGAGCAGGCATTGTCAGAACGGCTTTAGCAAAGAAATTTGATGGCTTCGATCTTAATTTTACGAAGCGTTTAGACTTTACTCCTAAATGGAAAGATTTTTCAATGCTTTCAAGTTCCTGTAAAGATTGTTTTTTTTAAATCGAAAAGAATGTACCTGCAACCCAGCTTCGTAACCCAGCATTCATTCATTAAACGTGACTTATTCATGGAATGTTACCCAGGAAAAAAGGTTACGTATACGCCCTGGTGTCCGCATGCTAAAGTCAACTTTTGCCGGTTACGCAAGTTTACTTATCACGCTTCAACCCAACTAAATGTAACCCTTTCAACGTTAGAAATTTTCCCATTAAATAATAGATGATTTTCAAATGAATCCTTATGCAATCTTTTACGACAAGGAGAAACAAGGATAAAAGGGAAATAATTAAAAATAATAGCAGTCACTCGTTTTGGTAAATTTCGTTATCCCTTCTTATTCATAGTCTTAGGATATATATTCTTGTTACGCTGTCGCCGACCTTATCTGAAACTAAAAATTCCAACAATCGAAATAATTCTATTACACACAACAGCCCAGGTTCCTTGTTTCATTTCGGAGCCCGCTTAAAACTCACGTAACACATTTTGGCCGCTCTCTCTCTCTCTGTCTCTTATTCGCTTTTTAGCTGTCGGGCTGAATCAGCCCATCCTTTGGTCATGTAATTAGAATTGATTTTCAGATCGATATTTTCTAGGGAAATTTAATCAAGAAACAACAATAACAGAGTTTTGCGAATCCCTTCGACACGACGACATCGTGGGGTCGATTTTCTCACAGAATGGTCAAATTAAATGTTGTGGCTATGAGTTCGAGCCGGTTGAGGATATGTGACAGGGCTCAATGAGGATGTGTTCAAACGTCACACTACTTCAACGAAACTACTGACATGTGTATACGTGAAATGTTTTGGTTATGAGGGAAAGAGAGTCCTTACAACAAAGACTATAGTTGTAGATGATATACGTCGGGTCTACACAGATGAAATTGAATTAAATTTGAATGCAAAAAGCATGCAAAGGTGCAGGGAAGTCTTCTTGGTCAAAGAAAAAGTTCGAACTCATTCAGGGTTGACGACGCCGGAAATACTGGCGTTGTAAACTCTTTAAACCATGGGTAACAGGTATAACTCTGACAGTAAATCACTTTTTATGCTGTCGGCTGCAATGGCAAGCAGGAAACGAACTCAAATATAATTTATCATCATCATCATTTTCCGTGACCGCTTATCCTTATAAGGGTCGCGAAGCGAGGGTGGCTAAATGGTCCCTCCATCTTACCCGATCTTCCGCCACCAACTCAAGAGACACAGAAATATCTTTAACAAAAATATCAGTTAACAAAATCAAATCAAGATCTCAGGCATTTTCCGAAAATGCGAAAGTCTCATGTAATATTGCAACCTATAATCGCATATAAACATGTGACCATTTTACATGTAACCCGACATGCAAGCACAAACAAGCAATGTCTAATAAACATGTAATGGTCTTTCGAAATCTCTAAAAGTATCATGTAATATTGCAAACCCAAATCGCATATAAACATGCTACCACTTCACATGTCACACCACATGCAAGCATAAACTAGCTAAGCCGCAAGGAAGAAAGGAAGGAGGCAATATGCGACACTTTATCGGTCAACTGACGTCGTACATTTTATTGGAAATTTCGCATGCAACATGATTGCATAGCATGCGTTTCACATGCATGGTACAACCAATACAAGGTTCGATCAATGGAAATGATAGATAGCAAATTATTGCTTTA
The DNA here is from genome assembly GCA_947623515.1 of Neoascia interrupta. Lineage (NCBI taxonomy): Eukaryota > Metazoa > Arthropoda > Insecta > Diptera > Syrphidae > Neoascia > Neoascia interrupta. Next base: position 198,558,952 of record OX392462.1, read on the forward strand.
ACGTATAATGTAGACACGATAGATTTATTAAGACAAAATTGCGATAAAATTTGGACTTACACAAGTTGGACTCAAGCGATTTTATAAACGACATAGCGAAAAGGAGTGCGGTCATAAACAGCCACATCTTCTTTTCTGATTCTTGACATTTAGCTAAAATTGCGATAGACGAATTTATTCTCTCCATTAAATTGTTTTGCAACACAAATATGAATTCATACTCAAATACAAAACTTTACTTAAGAGAAACGTCAAATTACAGAATTCGAATGTGGCAAGCCAGGGACACACGACTTCAAAACTTTGTCTCATCATTTAATTTGTGACAATTTTGCAGACCCTGACTCTTCCAAGCTATTTGACAAGATGTTAGCAGGGAAGCACGACGACAGAAAATCGTGCGTCAAATTCTCATGCGACTAGAAAACTCAAGCGTTTCTATAAAAGACAACAAACGAGTAGCGCACTTTGTCGCAAGTGTCTACGACACTTTCAAGTCGACTTGACCACTTTGAAAATATTTTCTCCAACGATAAAAATGACGAGTTTCATCAAAATTGACAGGAATAGCATTTTGTCACGTGCTAAGTTTACGCCAGAAAGTTTGAAAAAAAAATTCCTTTTCCGATTTTGCGTTAAAAAGACAGTTTTAAACAAAATTTTTAGGAATCTCGCGGGAATATTTATTGCGGCATAAAGTTAGCGGGTTTCTTGCCGCACTTTTTACCCTCATCGAGTGTCTATTACGCTCGAGTGTGGCTTTGATACTTTGTCGCAAGATTTCATTATTGATAATTTTGCAGACGTCGAAACTCTTTCAAGTCATTTGAAAAAGTTTAAAAAGCTATTTGAAAAAGTTTCAAAATCCCAGAAAAAATTTTTTTCGTAAAAATGAAAATATTTTTGTTTTCTCATTTCGGGATGAAAATGGCAGATTTAAAAAAATTTGCAGGAATCGCCAGAAAAAAAAATATCGCAGCATAAAATCGTATGGCAACAGCAATTTGTCGCAAGATTTAATTAGCAACAATTTTTTAGATACCGACTCGCCGACGATAAAAATTACGAAGAAACCGCAAGAGAAATTTTTGTCCATGTGCTGATTTACGACAAAAAGTAAAAAAAAAATATTTTTGTTTTATCATTCTTATGACAGATTCAAAAAATGTGGCGGCATAAAATCGTGCGGTTTTTTGTTACGTTTTTCTCTCGTCGTGTGCAGGAGTATACCAACGATTTTTTTTTTTTCTCAAAAGCGGCTCATGCACTCTGTCGTGCATGTCGTGTACTGGCGCCGCATATGTGTAAAGAACTGCATGCAACAGCTCATAAAACTGGTTTCCATGTGAGAAACACGTTCGCATAGAAAAAATTTCGAATATGGTGTGTTTTTGTAACGATAGTGATTGAAAACAATAGAATAGCTCGAGTTACAATGACATGACACACGATGAATCCGTGTCAGTCAAAGAAATTTCGATAAAAAAGCTTCTTTACGCGCACTATTATTAGATAGACTTAAAACCTTTGGAAAAAATAACTCAACAAAATTATAAAGTTCGTCAAATCCTCTCAAGTTTCTAAAATGACATTAGACTTTTCTTTTTTCCTTAATTTGTTCATACACCGCTGCTATAGGACGAACAAAACCCAGCTTATGATTGCTTCATTATAAGAAAACCCTCCAATGAACAAGCAACACAAAAGGCCTGTGTGTATAGGTTACCTTAGAGACTTTGCCTCGTTCTGGGCTATGCTTGTGATTTTTGACAATACACCAACCGTACAACGATGCTGTTTCGTTAGGGCGACTATTCACCCTGGAGCACTTTAACCTTCATTATTAGATTCTTACCGTATACCTACTCTGGGGTTTTACTTTTGTGAAAAGATGTAGGTATACCAGAATACACAGAGCTACTCACTATACGCTACCCAGTCTCTGTAAGGCTGCACCATAGAGCCTTACAGAGTTGCCTCGTCGTCGTTTCATCTCCATCCAACCCCTAAAGTTTGAAATTTCTTCTTTTTCCTGGCGATAGAATTACGCGATAGCTTTGATGAACTGCAGAGCTGTAGGGTTTCCACTTCCTTCAATTTGTGTGTCTTTCATTCATCAGAGTTTTTCTTTTTTTTCGTTTTCTGTTGGTTGAGCACAGCTTACCCCGGGTTAAAAGGGTCGCTCACCGGACATGCAATGGATACACAAACATTCGATAAAACCGGGCGCAAAATTGAAATAACCACCGTGAGTGTGGTACCACCACCCCGGCCCCAATAGTGGAACCAGATCTTGGCAAACATCTCCCAGCCAAACACTACCACTAGCTCAATTGGCGAGGAAAATCGTCAACGCCATATCGTCCTCGTCGTCATACACTACTACACTGCGATGATGCTGATGACGGTGATGATTAACAACATGGTTGAACCCCGTTCGCCCTCACCCCCAACCCAGAGCTTCGTGTATGTGTGCATTTTGCATTTTCTGTCCGAACACAATTCTAAAAACCTAACACACACATTGTATCAGCTTAGCAGGGCTGTCCTCATGAGCTTTCGTTTTCCGTTTCTTCGACCTCATTTCGACAATAAACTTTGGTTGGGGGGCTTGCTGAGATATGACGGGCAGGTTATATGCCGGTGAGAGCCTGACACATGGAACATCATCAACTGAGCAATTTCGTTGCGATTGCAAAATGTCCTCCCCCATAGTGGTCGCTGTAGCTCTTTTCTCCCCGTCGCGCGTCGCGGTCGTCCTGTCAATGTACGATAAATACCCATTGGTAAACTGCGTTTTTTGTGCTGGTGTTGGTGTGCCATTTCCTCTTGCACACAGCCCAGAGACTTGCACTACTCAACCCAAATAATCGTTATCCTGCTTGTGTCCACACACACACAGCAATCCAGCGGAGCTGTGTGCCATTCATGGACGTGTGGTTCCTCTGAATCTGTCAGTCGTCCTCGCTCCACCGTGAGGGTATTTTCCAGGGGATCGAAAGAGATTTGCCTCTTTCTCGTTCTCTCGGCCAGAAAAAGAGGTCGAAAGTTTAAAACAATTTCTCCAGGGGCTTTCTTTTCGAAGGTGGGGGATGGATGATGGGCTTTCCTTTTTTCCTTTTGCCTGAATTCCACCCAACCTCCCGGGGCAGCTACTCGTGTATTTGTATCCTTTTTTCGAATCGACACAACGACGACGGGTTAAATGAGGGCGCCGTCGGCTTTCCTACGTGATGGGGTGTACATTGTACATTAATAATCGCCCGCCACCCCAGCATACCCCCCTACGTTATCAATGTGTATAGGTATGTGTTGTGAGAGTGTTACCAATTTTAGCATTCACACTGTTCCCTGAATTCTATTTGTATTCCATTCACCAGCGTGCACACGGTTTGACATAACACATCGATTGTAGAGCTCTTTTTTTTTCTTTCCTTTTTTGGTGTGTGTCTTATTTCTTCCATCAGCAAAGGTATTTCTTGTTGTTTTTGCTCTGTGATCCTGTGGAATTTATTTCAAATATTTATGTTGAATCCACCGAGGGATGAAATTATATTTTATAAGGAACAAAGTATTTTTTATGTTTTTAGACGTTTCTGCTTTTAATGGAATGAACACGAATAGAATGAGAAGGATATAGGAAAGGTATATTTATGTTGTTATGTCTGCGCTGCGGGGAGAAAAAGGAGTAAACTATACATAATCGTGGGGAATTTCGCTAAAAGCAAGGATTTTCTTCTCTTGTGGTCTACCATAAATTGTAGCAATTTCATGAGCTTTAGAGTGCTCCGGTGAACTTGATTGAAAAGTGTTTGAATTGCTATACGACTTTTTCAAGGAAGGTTCTTTTTGGCTCGTCTTACAACTTTTAGTTGTGTGTGCTGGAATTTAGAGCAATTTCTTTTTTAACTCTATTTTTTGAGGCTCTGGGGAATAATAACTGCTTTTTTTCGGACTCCACGAGGTTCCAGCTATCAGACCCCAATATTCTAGTTAAAACACAAAACTATTGTAAAGGTTTGACTTAAAAGTGTAACTCCTCCCCCCTTAAAGTTTGTTTTATCTCTTAGCCTTTTTAATACGAACGATAAGAATCTTCTTCATGTGGCTTTAAAAACAATTGGAAATCGATTACCCAAGTTCCTCTTTCTCCAGCCTGCCGATTCTTAGAATTCCACCCAAAAGTAGAAGGAAGATGCCTCATTTGAAAGTATTACTCCTCTCCCCTTGTGTAGAACACTGGTTTAAGCTTGGTTTGTTAGATAACCCTGATCAAAGAATTATAGAAAATTGTAATAATAATAACCGACGTGTGGTCAATTTTTTTCTTAAAGTGAATGATGGTACGAGCTTATAAGTTGCGGAATGTTTTTCAGAAAAAAATAACCTAACACTCTTCAATTCGAGGGTGACAACTCCCCCCCCCCCCCCCCCCCCCCCCCTTGAAAATTTGTGAAAATAATCTGTTTTTTAAAAGGCTAATGAGCGAATTTCACGAGCAAATGTACGTGCTCCGAAGTTATGGAATGTTTAATTCCCTAACTTTGGAGCACATTGGTAATTTCACCATAACGGCCTATTAACTTTTAATGAAAATTACAAAAACAGCTTCGGTAAGGTTGACGTAACTCCTCCCCTCTTCGAAATTTCGCAAACATTATCTTGTCCTGGATATTTTTTTATGAAAATTCAATACCTTAATTTCATAAGACCTGGCTGCGATCTTTCCGTCTTTTTTCTAGAAAGAAGCAACTCTTTCAGTAATAAACGAAATCTTAAGTAACGACTTTCGAATTGTGGTTTCACTGTTAAAAGAGCCCCTGCTGTTAATACAACAGAACAGTTTTAATTTATCCGGGACTTACGAGCTATATTGCTCCGGTGACTTAACAAACTCCCTGTTGGGAAATAATATAATTTGTTAAAAAAGGCAACATTAAGGCGAAAATAAACGACTGCGCCAATCTTCCTTTTTTCTTTCAGGCAGTTCTAAAACCAGTTCAGTTGAGTCAAAACACTGCTTCTTCAACTCCTTCCTTTCCTTACTGCATTCCTAATAGCCTCATTGTGGCATTCATTGTCACAGCCTCGACGGATCAACCGGTTTTAGGTATGGTCCTCGACTGCGCCAGAATATTGAAATAAGAACTGCAGCTAAAATTTCTTATATGCTCCTTTTACTTAATCAGTTGTAAGGAAGAGAAGATTTTTTAATAACTAGTATAGCTGCGTTTAAATTGTGGCTTTACAAAAAAGCCTCTAATATTAAATTGATAATTTTATCAGCATTGTACGAATCATTTTGCCCAAATGAAAACAAATCTTCAGTTACAAAATAATAGGATATGATAAAAAGGCATTTTTTTACTACCGGAAAAGATTAAGAATGCGTCAGTCTTATTTTTGGCGCTGCTATAATCAGTTCTATGCGATCAAAACTGTGTATTCTATTGCCATTTTTTTATCCACAGTCTTGGCATGCCAGCTGCTAACGACTGCGCCAATCTTGTTTAATTTTCTTTCAGGCGGTGAAGAATCAGCATTTTCCTAATCTAATTGCGATTGTAATGGTCTCCTTATGGTGTTCGACTTGCCAGACCAATTTGGAAAAATTCGTATACCGACTGCGCCAGAATCGAAAACCGAATTTAAAACTTTTTTTAATTTGGACCCATTTAAAAGGTTGTTAGGTGGTACCTTAAAGGAGTTCATAGACCCTTTCAAAATATTTTACTCTTGGAGTAGTGCCTAGCTTAATTTTTATTTTACGAAAACCTAACCCTAATCCAATTTTGTGGTTCTTATATTTTTTTTCATTTCAACGCAAAACCCTGTAAAATTGAGAAACCTGAAAAATTCGTAGACTGTTAAGGATTCATCATTCAGAGGAGCCTTTAAGGATGTCTCTATGTTGATACTTTTTTTTTAATTTCTTCTGCGTACATATATGCTGTTTTGCCCACGTTTTAGCTCTCTACCAATACCGACTGCGCCAATGCTGTGATTGGGAATATCTTCGAATCTACCCGGCAGTATGGCGCCATTCACCATTTAGAATCAGGGACTGTTGTCTTTTATATAATTTTTTGTAGTTATTTCTCCTAAGTCCGCGGACATCATATGCCTTTTTTGGTGCTGAGCAATGAACTGCTCTAAAATCGACTGCGCCAATAAACTCTATATTATTTTCTTTTCATAAAAGAAAACCCCGAATTGGAATTTTTTATTTAAACTTATAAAAAAGTAAAGACTAGTAAGGGCTCAAAATAAGGGCGGGTCTATGCTGAAGAACTTGGGTTCTTATTTTGTCAAAATTTTTTATAAACATTCCCTTACCAAGCAATTGTTACCTACTTCTTCTAAAACTCAAATATCCAAAGCTTTTAAAGTTTTTATCAAAAACATTTTTTTTAACATATCTAGAGTGCTTTTGAATTGCCGTTACTAGTCCTTTTTCTTTGATTTTTACAGCGTATTTCGGCTTGTTAAACTTTGCGTCAATATGAAGCCACTCCTTCTATTTGTGCCTTTAAATTACTTAACAAAGTTTTCAATGACATCGCGTAATTGAAGCCTTTATATCTGAGCTTAAATGTTTGAAATCACTTAACGAATACACGTTAAAAGTCAAGCATTTTACATATACGCACACAATCCTGCGTATATATATATTTATATCTAATAGACACTATGTAAAAGTGCCATTAAGGAAAAGTCGCAAACAGAAGATGCATTTTTCGAGTAATTCTGGAGCTCCTCTTCAATATGGAACAAAACACAATTTAACAGATGATGACACATGACTCCTAGGTACAACGCAAAAACCACACACACACACTCGCACATAAGAACATATCCTTTACTCACACACCGAAAACTGCGGAGCTTACTCATGAATAATATTGAGTTTCCTTGTTTTTTTTTTACTGTCTTTCGTTATTTTCCGGGAAAATTCTAGCAGTTCAGAGGGCGGATGATTGGTGTGGTAAAGTGGAGAATCTTTGCCACTTCTGACACCATACCACCCTACTCGGATGAGGTGGCAAGTAGAGTGCTCTTCGAATGTGTTCCTTGTTTTTTTTTTACTGTCTTTCGTTATTTTCCGGGAAAATTCTAGCAGTTCAGAGGGCGGATGATTGGTGTGGTAAAGTGGAGAATCTTTGCCACTTCTGACACCATACCACCCTACTCGGATGAGGTGGCAAGTAGAGTGCTCTTCGAATGTGTTGGTATAACCTCAGACAAGGACGTTGTTCACCCGCAGTATTAGGGCTCGGAAATGAATGAACCACACAGCCACAAACTCCAGTTGGGGTAATACCACGGCTTAGCTTCCCCATGTACCTATCTAGGGGTGGTTATGTACCACTAATACACACTTGCTACCGCTGCTGCAGATGTAGGGGTTGGTATGTACAAGGAATTGGGGTACATCTACCCCTGGATAAAGTTTTTGCGCACATAAAGTACATTTCACAGTAATGTAAACTCATCCATCGGACAAAGTAATGGGTACCTATATAGAAGCCATTCCAAAGGGGGGGTGGACAATAAATCCGGAGAATGCTGTGGGGAGGCAATAAAGCAACCAGCAGCAGCTACCACTATTACCATACCGCCCATCTCACAAATGGGTGGTGCACATGGATATAAAATACTTTGCAGTACTTTTTTGGGGAGTGAAAACTTTTATCCCATTACTTTAATAGCCAGGCACTAGTACCAAAAATTCTACTCCTTCTGGATGTTGATGATGATGAGAAGAAATGGAGTTCCATACAGCGGGCCACGAGCCAAGCCCGGTCTCCAGCACGGCCCGGTCTTTCCTGTACATAGCTGAATTGATTTTTTACGTTGATGTGTGTTTTTCCTCTTTTTGTTTTCGTTTCTCTGGCATAGCTCCTCTTCGTTCGTTCGTCCTGGGGATCCTTGTTACTTGGGACGTTTGCGCACTAGCTCGCTTACCCAGGGTACCTACATAATGCTTTAAGGGGAGTGGGGGGAGGCTGGTCGGAAGGCTTAAATTGCGAATTGCGATTTCTTCTCTCACATTATGAGGCTGGCGGTTGTATGTGTTTAGTGTGGGTGGGTTGTGTCGTCCCGAATTGGAATGGGTGTTTGTTTTGTCAGTTACGTTTTTCCCACTTTAATGGATCCTTAAAGCCGAACTGCTGTTACAATAGGATTTAAAAAAAAAAAGTTAAAACGAAACGTTTTTTTGTGGCTGATAAACGTTATTCTTATGCCACTTGAAAGTGTGTCTCTGGAAGATTTAAGGCTTTGCACTGTGATTGCGATTGTTAAATTTTAAGGGCCTTCACTTATCTTAAAGTCCTCCCTTTTGCGTGTAGGTACCTATCTGTATTTTTAGACAAATAATTACATGGTTGATTAGCTAATTGGTGAATCATGTAACCTAAGCTTGATACACAAGATTCCTGCACCCCAAGAGAAGGACAATTAAATTTAATTGCAGAAAACAATTGCAAATTAGCTGGGTACATTCCGGAATTGTTTTGAATAATTACGATGAGCATTGTTTGAATTAAATTTAATGGGAAAAATTTTTTTTATCAAATGATGTACAATTATTATTTGTTACGAAACCTGAGGGGTGTCAAACTTTAATAGAGAATGCGGACACTCTAAAGCGGATTTTGCTATTTTTTTTACAATTTCGATCAGGCTAAAGAGCTCAAAAACTGTGGAGAACATTTACCGGTTGTGCATGAGATAAAGGTCCTGTGTCTCTTAGAACAACATCGTCTGTCAAACACTGTGTCCAAATGTTTCCGAACTTTTACCGGAGACAAACATAAAATTTCAACAAATCTCGAGATTTACCATACAAATTTAAACTTCTCAACTAGTACAGTTTAAAAATAAACCTCCTTCACCTTTTTAACACACCATCAAAAAACCACTCAGAAAAAGGAAACCAAACAGTCCGCGTATGACAGATCTTTCATCTGATATGTAAAATATTCAGTTGGGGTTCTGATACCGGATTTTTTTCGAACCTGAAAAATGTGACTTTCAATCTCCATTGAGAACTAAAATGTCACAAAAAAATCGGCTTGCATCAAGTTAATCGTATATAAATCGGGTGGAAACACATGGGATTTACTTTTAATGCTTTTTTCACTAATCTTCGTTTTATGATCGGTGGAAACACAGCATTACTCTTAGATTACTAGAATGAAGAGAATTTGTGGCCAAATGTTGCAATCTGTCTAACTCTGCGTGGAAAAAATACTTTAATTTTGATGCCATATTTTTATTCTTTCTACGCCATCTAGTGTTTATGCGGTCACTAAAGCTTGTTTATAAATAAGTTTAGGTATCAGAGGCTGCAAAAGTAATCCATTATTTGGGCTCTGAATGACAGAATTCGAGAGCGTGATATAAGTGCGAAATGCACCACAGACATATAGATATAGCGCCATCTGATGGTGATTGTTGTCTTCCGTTACACACATTATTAAAAACAAAAATAATTAATCTTCGATGTTTTCAACCGTGTCACATCTTCGGCTTCACTAATTTTTCGACAACAAACAAATCGCCTCCCTTTGCAAGTTTAACTATCGAAAAGTTCATCATATTTGAACAAAATCACGACTTCTGATGGCCTTTGTAAAGAAACCAATTTTTTTTATCCGCAACTAATGGACCACCATGTTCTTGTCCCCTCGGAGTATGGTTGCAACAACAGATGCAACGAAATTCCTTATACCTTAACAACCAGCCCCACATTCTGTGACATTTTAGAGCGAACGCATTGGAACATGCCTTGTGAGCTGTGACCTTTCATCTACAGACTTTTGTGTGCTGCACCAAAAGACCTTATCTGGTGTGAGATTGTTTTTTTTTCCAATTCCTTTCTCGTTATATGAAGCTCCCAGCAAGTCGTAACCTAACAATATACGCAATACACCTTTAACCATGTGTGTGCAACACTTCTGTAGCTTCAACGGCCTGCAGGCGAAAAATTACATCGTGTTGTAGCTTTAGAAATACAGATACACAAAACTATATGCATCTCTACCACTGTTTTAAGTATTCTTACAACAAAATGAATTCTACTCTTAAAAGAGCAAAAGAAAAAAAAAAATATTATGTAGGCCGAGCTTTTTGGATTCCCACGGATAGTTTTTTCTGCTGAACATTCGTTGCATCAACAATGCAAACTCAGCAGATAGGAATCATTACATACTACAGTCGTGCGGGTACTTTTTGCTTGTTTTTTTTTCTTATTCAGTCCAGTCAGTATTGCCAATGCTATCGAATAAGTAATAAAATTTAATTCGAAAACTACATTTTTTTTTTGGCCTAGGTTTTGGCTTTAAAATTCTTTTGCCTAAAGTGAATATTCGAATCGAGTTCTTGATTTAAACTGAGGTTAACCCCAGATTCAAGTTTTTCGATCTGCCGGATGACAGGTGCATATTATTTTCCCGCTTTTCTCTGTGAGGTAACAGTTTTATTTTTATTTCTGTGAAAAAAAAAAAAAACGTTTTAGCAGAGTCCAGGAACCCTACACACACATCTTTGCCGGTATTTTTCTATAGAGAGTGACAACCGGCTTCAACGATATTAAGCTTGAAACGTTTCGGTGTTATTTATGAGTGAGCAATGCGCAGTTCTTTATTGGTGAAGTTAGTTTTGCACTGAAAAGTATTTCCTGGGTAAACCTCAGACTCCTGTTTTTTCTGGGATTAACAGATCTCAGTTTAACCCGGGGTTAATTCCACGTTGCGGCAGTGCGACATCGTCCGAGTTTCCCAGTTAAACTGAGACTAACTCCGACTTTACTTGCCAAATTTGGTGAGCTAATGCCGGATCGAACTCTGGAGAACAGTATGAACTTCTTTGAATAATTTTTCTGTGTGAAATGGCAGTTGCTTTGTGTGTTTCCTTGTGACATCTGACATTTGTACAACTATGTGAAGTTAGAGTTGGAATTATAAGAGTAAATAATTTCGAGAGTCGAAGATTTTGACAACTTTACTGACGGAGTTAACTCTGCACTGAAAAACTGCTCGCTGGGTTAGCTCCAGATTCGTTTTGTTCCGGGCTTAAGAGATTTTGATTTAAGCTTTGCTAAACTCAGCACTGAATAACCGGCCCCTAGTGGCCTATTTTTTCGCATGTCACGTGGAAGATTTTCTTAATTTCGCAGCTAATTGATAAATGAAACAGGCCATTTACTTGTGAGGCTGAATATTTGTATCTTCTTAAAATTTTTCTCTTCTTGCCCATTGCCCTATTTGGGAGTACCCTATTTCATTTTTGTGTATCATTTGAGTGGAGAATGGTTCACGTATCACGTTTGACTTCGATATGAATGCATTCAGAAAGGCATATTTTTTTATCTGTGTCATGTCGGTGTTTTATGTCTTATGTTATGTAGTTTTGCTTAAACTTTTGTACTTTCAAGTTGATTTTACATAAGATTCCTAATCTTTTATTCCTTCCAAACTTAACAGTTGAGGGTAAAAAAAACGTGACTTCTCAATGAAAATGTACTACAATTTATTATGATTGTACTAGATTTGTGCATTTTAGTGACCTTTATTTATACCTTTGCCTTTTTACTCCGGACTCTGTCATGGTTTTTAGAAATTATATTTTAAAATCTATATTCGGCTTTTCCCCACGAACTTAATCTAGATAAGGTTGACTTTTCAGTGACTTGGACATAAATGTCAAGTTTTTTTAAGTCCCTTCACGGGCCAAATCGACTCTATTCGAATAAGATAAATATTTTTAATTCATAAAACTAATTCTTGCACTAAAAAAAGAAGACATAAAGTCATAAAGAAAAGTTTATACCTGAAGGCAAAGCAAATCTACGAATGACAAGTTGTGACAGTAGTCATTTGTCTCATCGTAAGAATTTTCAAACAGATCTTTTAACGACGATGAGAACTTATTTTACAAATCTTTCTTTTTCTTATTCTCTCCGCAATCTTTTCGCATCCCAATTTTCTTGCGAAGATTAGGAAAAGTTGATTTTGATAACCAACTTGATAGTTAATTTGGTAATAATATGGTAGATTAAGCTAATAACGTTTAGAAATTAAATTCAAAAGGATGTCTAAAATTTCTGTTACTGAAATAATCAAATAATGCTCAAATAAGAACCTTAATTGAGCTTTAAATTGAGCTGCTTTTAAATTTTAACCAAACAGTACCCTTTTGTCTTTTGGTACATTTGTATAAAGTCGATAGAAGTAGATCATTATTGGAACAGATCATCGCTGGAACAGAATGATGATGTTACAACTTTTTGACTGATTGATTCTGATGCGTTTTAATAATTGATAACTAAAAAAATTTTTCCTTTATTAACGGATGGCATTTTCGGGATGGTTACTTTTAACGGAGGACAAATAAAGGTCTCATTTTGTACTAGAATTATAAAGTTGCGTATTCACCATCCATGTCTAGATTTGCCATATTGGTGAGCTAGTTTTAACAATTTTTTATGACACATCAGTCTTGCATCTAGTCTGTTCCAGACTGTTCCAGTCTGTCCAGAAACTTACAAAAACAACTACTTGTTTTGATGCTCTTTTTGTGCACATCATACCTGCTTACTAAAATATCGGTTAAGAACGGAGCAAAACACAAACTTTTCCTTCACATTGGCAACATTGTCGCTCATTAATTTATGAGAAAACAGTTGAAATTAAAATTGCCTTGCCTCTGTCTACATGCATTGTTCGACGAAGAGTCTCAAAGCCGACTTTTCCTTAAATACTTTACTTGAATCGTTTCATATTACAGCAAGGAATCACGCAAAAGAAAAAATCATCTTGGTAATTCAATATTCTTTGAGAACATGAAGCAGCCAAAGCTTCGCCAATATTTACACCAAGATTTGTTTATATAGGTATGGCTACATTCTGCAACGCACAGATATGTATACACAAAAAAGACTGCACCTCCTCGCCTCACCCACTGTCACAGCTGTGCATACATTGCGGATTGCATTTTGCAAATAAACTGCCTTCAACTTATGTTTAATTTGCGGCACACTGTGGTGTATTGAAAATTTTCTTATCTCGTCGTCATTGGCGCTCACTGTGCGCGCTGCTTCTTTGAACTTAAGAAAAAATTGAAAAAAAAAAACCGATCACAAATGGTTGCTTGTCTGTGTTTTAAATTAAATTAAAACGTTGAGGTTAAGTACTAAGTCACACACAGACAGGCTGATGTATTATTTCGTTCTGTTCTCTCTTTTTTTGTTGTTTTACTTTATTTTTAGACAGTCACAGATTGCAGTAGAGCGATGTAATTGAAAAGAAAAAAAAAACCGTAAAGTTGATCTATATGTAGAGTTTAATTTTTTGACGTCAATCAGTTGGGATTTTTGTTTTATAAGTTCACATCTGTCATAAGTAAATTCTATTTTTGACATATATTAATAAGTTGAAAGCTTCGCATATGGGAATAGATTAACTCTTTTGAATGACAGCATTCTTATTCAATAACAAATTTACAAATTCATATTTACACTTTCCTATTATGAAACGTCTTCTTCAATCAGTTCAAGCTTACATGTATGCTATTTGTCAATAAATATTGACAATCGTTTATATCTGAGCAGTCGCGTAACATGTTTTTAATTTTACTATCCAAATTAGGTTTATGATTCAGAAAAACAAAAATTCTATTAATATCCATACGTCATTTGTGAAAGCTCTAAACCCGAAACTTGGGGTTTAACATTATACTATATTTCCACCGGCAATAATACGAGGGTTAGCGGGAGACGATTAATAATAAATCCCAAAAGTGCTTCCACCAGACAAATAAAGGGTATATTTGACATGAGCACTCTTTTTCTGCCCAGGAGCGAAAAAAGATTTCCATTGTAAACAACCCAATAAAAATCATAATTCTGACAGATCTTTCATACGTGGACAGTTCCAGTGTCTTTTTCGATTCCAAACTGTTAAAAAATTGTTCGAAAAGGACTGAAAGTGGTTTGTGAAAAGGGTGAATGAGATTTATGAGCGGATTTATTCTTAATCGCTTGCCGAGAGGATTTGAATTTGTATTTTTTATCGCGTAATTTGAAGAGGATTTAATGAAGATTTATACTAATCTCGGATTTGTGCCCGGTGGAAACATGGCTTTATGCACTCCTTACAAACGATTAAGAGTAGACTTTGTATGGGTTATCTGTCTCTAACTGTAATAAAACCTCCCACCAGGCTTGACGTTTCTAATATAGAGTCTAAATGTCATTTTCCGTCACTTAAAATGAAAATAAACTTGTCAATTACATCCACACATAGGCAAGAAAACTTGTAACTTATAGCTTGATTTTTTTTAAGCTAATAATAAATTGACTGCAATGCAGCACAACCCTAAAATAAACCCTACCTACCTTATCGACATTGCGGTCAAATTCGTCTACATCAACGTTAGTGCTGCCAAATCACTACCATCTTGGAATTATTCTTAAAAACAATGTTCAAGCAAAGGGCATGTTATTTTTACTAACATTTTTTTTTTGCCTTCCTACAATTTTTTCTAAGTCTTACTTGAGCGACATCTTTTTTTAATACCCACCTCATAAATCCAGTGTCAAACACGACATTACATTTGTTCTATAATAAAAAAACTTTATTTTACCAGAGTAAACATGGTGTGCTCAATTAGAACACCGTTTGTATTTGCAACCTCGTAAACATCCATAGACTTACACCCATCTAACATCTAACTATACACAGAAAATAAAGAAAACAACACGACAGACTTAAATAAAATAAAAAAAAGAAGAGAGAAAAAAAAAACCTCAAAACAAAGTCAACTTGACATCATTACAGAGTCATTCACATTTTGTGTGTGAGCTGTTTATTTTTTTTTTCTTTATGCCTTTTTTATCGCTGTCTCTATATTTCTAAATAATATTTAAAAATATGTGTTGTAATTAGTGTGGTGTATGCTCTATGTACACACACAAAGACCTCTATGTTACATTTTTATGCCTTTTGTCATAATATAGTTTTTTTTTGTATCGTGCAACATCGTGCTTTGAGTAATGTGGCACCAACAACCTCTCTCAAAGCTGTGCCATACTACAAACATTGTATAAACCGCCAAGTGCATAAACTCTAGGCATTGAACGGGTACATTGGCTTGGCATCATCATGGCTAGTAGTGTTAAATTTATTCTTTATAGTCATTTGACTGTAGAAATGGATTTTGTTTGACTTGGCATAGTTTAACAATTCTTGTCAAGTTATTCCACGACAAAAGTTTTCATTAATAAATCGTGCAATTATTTGCAATTGCTGCAATTGTAAAATAACTACACGGTTAACGGTTATGAATTGGTCACGCCCATTTTAAGCGTCGAACAGGAAACCCATAAGAGATTAAACTGATGTAACTTTGGCGTTTTGGTTCGTTAGATCAATGGAAAATAATATAGTAAGATTTATTCAAAAGGCAATTATGAAAGGAATTAATTCGTGTATGAAACACAAACAAGTGATTGTGTGGATAAAGCATGTGCAGCAATGTTAATTGTAAATGATACAGTATAACTAGGACAGTGTGGCAGAATTTGGATTTTGAACCATTTTTATTTTGAAGAGCTTTTGACAGCTTATAAATGGCAACTTTGTTCATTTAAAAAAAACTTGTGCTAAGTCTTTCTGTTCCCATAGGTTAAAGTGCTTATAGTTTTGAAAAATAAGCATTTTAATATTTTGCACATCTTTTGTCTGCACTCTGTTTCAACCCTAGTTTTCATTGATTTACAGAAACTAAAGGAATGATGCCTTCAACGAATTTCAATAACTTTTTGCTAATAATTCTTTTATGCAAATGCAGTTCAACTTATATGTTTCGTTTCGAATGACTTTGTTATGAATTTCAGGAGTGGCTTAAGCAAAATAAAAAACTGAAACAAAAAGAGCATTTCGCACATTTTCACTAACTTAAATCTTTGTTTTAAAGTAAATTTACTCCATACTGGTGAATTTCACTCTAACAGAAGCAATTTCTAATGACAGCTTAGTCTGTCCTCTGAGCATAAGATTTAAGTTGCTAAACCTTGAACTTTAACAAAGATCTTGCTTGAAATCGATTTTTAATTTTGACCTTTTTTCGAATCACTGCATAAAAACATCCATACCAGCATCCAAACCCTGGTTGAAGCTAGACGCAATCAAGAAAGAGGTTTTCGAAAGCCGTTGAAAAACATAAATCTCTTATGATCTCTTAAAAATTCAATTAAGTCTATTTCGGGCAGCAAAAGCGTTTGTCAGAATTTGTGTATATTTTTCGTCGGATTTTGGCATGGGTTAATCCGACTTAGGTTGGGCCTTTAGTTTTATTCGTAATTCTGTGCACCTAAACGATTTAAAAATGCGTTTATGTATTTGACTTTGTGTAGTGTTAGCTTGGGCTCTAGATTAGTCTACCCCGATGTAAACACATACAAAATATCTAAACTGAATCTTTAGTTCCAGCCCGGTTAAAGTTGATGGTATTGTTTTCTCCAATACCTGTGATAAGTTCTATCGCAACAGAAAAAGTAAAATTTCCGATGTTAAAAAAAGCCCCGATACACACTGATGACAAAAACTCCTATGGCAAAGTATTGCCTGTCCTAGCTGAAATTAATTATTATTTTTTCATTTTATTGTATTCAGTGGTCTAAGTAAACTCGATATAAGTGAATATTGGTTGTGTTGAAATGCGTGAATTGCCTTTATTTCTTCCAATGTAGTCCACTTCTTAAAACATGACCCCGAAATCTAGTACAATTTTTTACAGCTGTCAAATTTCGCCCAAGCGCATCGCCAGACGCCATCATTGCTAGAAGTGACATTTTACCGTGGAATGCAAACAAACATAAACAAATAATAATTTGAGCCGAAAACAAAAACCTATTATTTGCGTTTGAAACAGAGATTGTAAAAATTATTGTGCGATAACTATAACTAAGGAACTTAGGGATAAAAAATAAATTAAAATCGTGTCTTTCTGTGTATGGGCTTTTGTAATTTCACTCGAAATAGTGGGAACAAGAAAGTTGTGTCAAAAAGACACTCCACTGCGATATGAGAGTTTTTTTTTTTTTTTCTTTTCTTAATTTTCTGATCAAAGATTCATTATGAAAAGGTAATTTACACCTTTTTCGACGTTCTAGTTTTCTTTTTAATAGTAGAGTTAAAACTGCACGAATCCCTTAATTCTAATAATGCTCATGTATTATTTTATTTGATCTCTTACAGGTCCACAGAAGACGTATCACCACCGAATTTCGAACAGCGTAGCAGTAGCTACTATGAGCGCAGTTCGAGATTAGTTACTGATACAGATCAATATATTAGACGACCAAATATTAACTATCATTCGTCTGGTGATAGCCGAGGGCGTACTAGGGATAGACTATACAGAAATGGTCCATACAATTCGATAATCGATAGGTGAGTCTGATTTAACTTTTTCGCTCATGTTTTTTTCTTTTGTTTTTGTTTCATTTTCCACGATTTGATGGAAAACATTTTTTAATTTTATCCAAAAATTATTTTGAGTTGTCGAGATCTAGATTTATTTGATAGGATAGGTTTGTCTAGTGGCAACTTCTAGCTCTAGACCCTTTTTTAGAAGCTTTACTGGGCTCACAATTTTCCCTTTCTTATTGGCCTACTATGGAGTGGTGAAAAGTCCATATAGAGTGTTCAGGATCGCCTCTGTTGCTGCGAAAAACTTTGTTAGATGAGATCAAAACATCGTTAGACGAGTTTTAAAGCGTTTTCTTCAGCTTCTCTAAGGAAACGTAATTGCTTGGACATAGGTACTCTGAGCCCGAAAATGGATACCGTCGTATTTTTACAGACCGATCCAAAACCTGTTTTTATGCAAAGCCAAAATGTTAGGTTTTGCTGCCCCTTAGGATTATATACGTCGGTCTTTCAAGCACAGTTAAAGCGCTTCTCAGCCTTTTTACCTCGTGGAAGACAGCACTCGAAATCGGGCTTGCGCTGAACTTGGTCAGGAGGTTAAACACAGTGAATCGTGACAAGGAAAAATAAATTTGGGACTTACCGCGTCAAGTCCTTTCTTAACAACCGCGAGATTTCATAAATAGTGAATCATATTTGGTTCCCATCCCAGGTCACTCTGGCATCCAGGGAACGAAATCAAATAAATTTCAAATGAAATTTTGCCAGGAAACCGAGCTGTGTGGGGTCCTTGTGTATTTGTAGTCACGTCAGTCAGCGAAACTCTGTTTCCTTTTTAGCACAAGTCACCCGCAAACCTAAAAAGTCGATATTTTTCCTTTTATCAGAGTCGAAAGCAGACCGCTGTAAATGTCCTTTTGGGCCATCAAGCTTTTGCTAAACGTGTTAAACTTGAGCTAACCATTACTTGTTTTGCCGAGAAGAGTGCGACGAGGGCTGTCATGGGATGTGAGAGAGAGTTTCAAGTGAAACGATCCTTTTAGCCACAATTTTCTCATGACTTCGGCAAGGTATTCATTTATTTTTTTAGTGTTTTTAAGCCGCCTGGAATTCGACCCCCATCTATCCACCCTTTTGTAAAAGTAACAACCCTACAATGTGACGAAGTGCTAATGCCTGGCAACTAGGCAATTTGTGTATTGATGCGAGCGTCATAGTCTTTTTACGTAATTTTTTCCCGATTTTTTCCCAATTTTACGTTTTCGTTGACTTCTTGTCTTTTGATAAGAATCAAATAGTTTGGATTAAAATCTTGTTGAGCTGAGAAACCTGACAAGTTTGCTCTTCAAGATAATATTAACGATTGGAAGACGATTAAAAGTACTTGTTTCTTGGAGTCTTTTGCAGCACTCGTCGATTTGTAATTTAATGGCGTGATAAACTGGAAAGTGTCCTTAAATTGAAATACAAACAAGAAGAAGTATAGAGTCAAAGTTTTGTCAATTCATCCCTAAGCGAAGATTTAGCCAAATCTTTACACAGTGAATATCGTATTGCGATTATAAGATTAAAGCAAATCGTATTGTTATTTATTTTTGGGAGCGCAACTAATGGAAATGCCAACCAATCTTTAGAACAGCTAAAGGAGCGTACGATATCCTCGACTTCTTTCTTTTTCTTTCCAGGCAAGATTGTGTTTTTTCTGCAAAACACGCTGGATTGCTTTCCGAAAATTCAGTTCATCAATAGATTGCAAGGCCGCATATACTGGGAGACCAGACACCTTAAAAGTTTTCATGGCCCGGCTCAAACTGTCATTTCTTTAAAATTTTAAAACTTTGAGACTAAATTAGCTCTTCATGACCGCGTGCACCACAGACCGTCAATATGCGATGCTTTTGCTTCCACTCGTGTTTCAAATAAACCCGCAATATTGCCAGATCTGACAGTGGTAAATTTGTCCCAAATACCTTGAAATATACTTGGTCATATTTTTTAGACATTTTTCCACTGACAGAAGTCCTAAATATCTTGAAATTCTTTTGTCCACATATTTGGAACATGTGGACATTTTCCACTAAAATATTTGAAAATCTTGTCAGATCTGGCAATCATGTTTACATAGCTTATGTCTCCATAGGCTATAAAGTGAGATTCACGAAGAAACCTTGTCTCCGCCTTAAGTTTCCAATATCCAAAATCATTTTTTCCAAAAAAAAAAAAAATTATATATTTTTAAGGTAATGTAATTTCAAAGCCGACGTTTCCTTACCGTGCGATGACGCTCAAAGCCCCCTTTGTGTAGCTGCCTTAAAACTGCGATTAGCCCGAGAGGATTTATATTAAATCTCGATTAATTTGACACGAGCACTCTTTTTTTTGTCATTGACAATGACATTTCCTAAGGGCGAGTAAATCCCAAGGGCGTCGTAGAAATCTCAATACATGTACATTTGTGACATATCCGTCATTGTGGGCAGTTTTAGTTTCATTTTTCAAGCATCAAATTTTTATAAAGATTCACACAGTTCTTTATGCCACTCTTAACGCTATTCGCACATTTATAACAGTTCGATTCTTAAAAAGGAGACTCTTTTTACAAACCTTTCGCAAGGGCTAAAAGTGGCATAAAGACGTTTGTGAAAGGGTCTCCTTTTCAAGAATCGAACTGTTATAAATGTGCGAATAGTGTTAAAAGTGGCATAAAGAACTGTGTGAAAAGGGCTAATCAGGCTTATTAGGTGTTCTATTTTTAAATACTTGAAAGGGTTTCAATTTGTATGGTAAATCTCGCGATTTGTAGATTAGTTGGAAGATTTGCGGATTAGTAACCGGAAGAGACATAATATAACGTACCATCAAGTCCCCTATGTAATGTTTTGATTCTTCTTTTTTCTTTCGTATTAATGTTGCACTTTATTTTTTATGAAAAAGGAACACATTCTAATTTGTCGTTTATGCGATATTTACTCTTCTGTCAATCACGGACATTATTAAAGTAATTTAAGCATTTTTCGCCTTACGTGAAAAATTTTGCCATTGGTTAAAATGCGGGTTTATATTGAATGTCTGGGTATTGATCATCATCGTCTTCATAATTTTCAGGAAGCCGCTTATCCTTTAAAAGGGTCGCGAGCGAGGGTGGCTTTATGCTATTTTCATCGTACTCGATCTTCCGCCACCAACTGGGCATTGATATCTGTCAAAAATGATGACATTTCCTTACATTTTGACGGATTAGCATTTTAAGGCTTTTTAAAAAAATAACCCACACCTCATGATGTAAGTAAAAATTGCAGAAAAATTCCTCAAGGCATTCAGTCTGGATCTAACCTATAGCCACCAGGGATGGTGATTTATGATCATCACATTTTGTGACAGTTAATGTAACTTAATATCAAGAGTTTTAGCTGCGTAATGGGATAAAAAAATCCTTAAACATTGCATAGGTTTGGGTCGTGATCTTTTCCTTGAAAGTTACTTATTCTTTAAACTTAAAGACGGGTAAACATGGAAGCCATTCTGCGACGCACTGAAGAACAAATGTGCTACTTAAACATGGGTAAACATGGAAGCCATTCTGCGACGCGCTGAAGAACAAATGTGCTACTTAGGCCGGTTTTTCGGTGTTGAGTTAAGCCCAGCTTAAACCACGATCTGTTAATCCCGGTACAAAACTAATCTAGAGTTAAACCCAGCGAACAGTTTTTCAGTGCAGAGTTGACTCCGTCACTATAGTTGTCAAAATCTTCGACTCTCGAAATTATTGACACTCCCAGCTCTCACTCCACATCGAAAAACATAAAAATAAGTTCGAGTCATTTTCAGATGTCATTTTTTACAGAAACACGCAAAGCCACTGCCATTTCACACAGAGAAAACATTCAAAGAAGTTCCTACTGTTCACAAGAATTGATCCGTGATTAACTCACCAAATTTGGCGAGTTATGTCGAGATTAATACTAGATCAATACTCACTGAAAAACTCATTTTTGGGGTTAATCTCGGTTTGAACCCGAAACTCGGATGATATCGCACTGAAAAACTGTTTTCTTAGGGTCTTAGTGCCTGTTTTCATTTGGTTTATCCTAACCTGATGTGTCAGAATTACTATGGTGAGGGGAAGCGCCAGTGTGGTGGCCACCGTTCAACCTCCGTTTTATTTTGAGAAATCAAATGTGTGTTAGGTTAGGATCAACCAAATGAAAACAGGCACTTGTGAAGTCAAGGTTGAGCAGCCTTGCTAACCCAATGAATAAGTTGCGTCCGTCTTGTCGAAGTACACAACTGAAGAAAATGTTGGAACTACCCTACCCACCATTGCAAGAGTGCAGAGTCGATAATGTCGGTAACTAGCCACAGACCTAGTGTTGTTGTCAATACTTAAATGTACTAAAGTCCTTAATCAAGTACTTAATACGGGAACCACAAAGCAGCCTGGGCTTGGCCTCCGCTTGACATTTACAAGTTAAAACATACGAGTTCAGTGTTTCCTAACACAATGAAGCTCGGCTTCAAAATGTTTTTTTGCAAAGAGAAAGTGTGCGCAAAGAGAAAACGCAATGCTACGTAATGAGGCTCAGAAGCCCAGCACGTGCTCAGATGTGCTGAACTTTTGCTTTGTGTGAAGCGAATGGGGGTTGATTTCGATCGCACACACGAAGTCAATTAGTCTGCCTTTGGCTATATTTGTATAAGTGTGTTGGTCATGCACTGAGTGTGTCCACATTTTGGGCCAAATTGCGTAATATTTATTTATTAATTGGACATGAATGTTCCACATAATTATGTACACAGCACTAGCTACCAGGGCTTTCGGCTTTGTGTGCGTGTTTTCTTTAGTTTATCGTGGCATGCTTGGAAAACGTAGTGACTGCATAATAAAAGCTCTCTCTCGATGAGCGAAATATCATTGCAAAGCCGGTTCAAAGCCCACGTAACGTAACGGGGCAAAGCCGAAGCCTGAGGCTGCTTTGTGGTCCCCGCTTAAAGTCTAACTGCAGCAGTAACTTACGAAAAGGTTGCACTTCTTTTACCTTGCATTATTGTTAATTTATGCGGCGTACTCTTACTCTCTTTCACATTCGTTTACATTTGGTAAAGAATATTCTGCTGCTTGCAGTTCTGTACGCCTTGACGTAATGGGGTTTCTCTCTCTTTCAAAAAAGGGCTTATTCAAAAATCGAATAAAAGATACCAAAGGACGAGCCAGGCATTATTGTTATGTTTGTAGAATTGTAATTTGTTGTAATTTTTCACTTTTCAAAGGACGATTGTTAATGAAAAACTAATTTGCTAAGATTTTCCTACTAACACCCGGTTAACTTCTAGCGAGTGCTTTAATTACTCATGCTCAGACTGCCGGTTACATTTTCTGACTTGAATTTTGTTTTCTCCTAAGAACGACTAACGAATATAACTCAGTTTTTTTTTTTGTTGCCTTTGACTTTTCCAAGCAAAAACTTAACATTATGTCTTATAACTGCTGTTCCTTAAATTGTTCATGTTGCAGCAATCTAACACGAACTTCCTAGTTCTCCATACCGACTACATAGAAAGGAAACAAACACAGAGTCCTTAAGGAAAAATGTTTTTTGTGTTAGTGATTCTTAAGTTGGTTCACGTTGGACGTTTTTTGTATTTTCAACTCTTCGGTCAGCTTTTAGATATAGTCTTTCTGCCGTAGAATGTTTGAAGCTTAGTTGGCATTGTAGCGACCATGGCAACGATCAACACCAGATGTGGTTTAGATTCAATGACAAAAACACTTGGTTGGAGGAAGAAGATTCTCGCTATAATTATTTTTTTCCTTAATCCAATCAAATTGTTGTGTACATATGCATGTAAAAATCGCTTATCTCTCTCTTTGTGTTTGTTTTCTCTTCAATTACAGACCATCACCCTCATCAGTGGGCCACCATAGGGTGCCGTCATGGTACGACACAAGTCCCAGCAACAATGGTGGCATCGGCAGCAATGGTGGCATTGGCAGCAGCAGCAGCGGTCTACCAACAACTTCTGCGAGTGCTGCAGCAGCCTTGCCTGCCGGTTCGTCGTCATCTCAATCACCCGCCACCTCAAGAAGTGTCTACGGCAACGTGGCCAGTGCTGTTGTCCAGCCAGACACAAATAGTAGTAGTAGCACCTGTAGTAGCAATACTGGCGGGGGTGCTACGAGTGGCTACAATGATTTACACATGCTAAAGAGTAAAAGCAAAAAATCCCGATGTGGCTCTGAGTCGCCGCGCAGCGGTAGCATAAATAGTATAACATCTGCGGTAGCTGCAGCGGTGGTTGCAGCATCATCGGCGGGCGTCAATAGTAGCGCAAGTAGTAGTAGTTGTAGTAGT
Source organism: Neoascia interrupta (assembly GCA_947623515.1). Lineage (NCBI taxonomy): Eukaryota > Metazoa > Arthropoda > Insecta > Diptera > Syrphidae > Neoascia > Neoascia interrupta. Next base: position 198,582,740 of record OX392462.1, read on the forward strand.
GGTAGTACAATCATCGCTGCCCACAGCAGCAGCACTAGTAATATAAATAACAGTAGTGTCGGTGTTTTAAACATTGCCACTAACGCCTCCTCCTCCTTTAACAACAACAACAACAGTACAGCAACCGCAACAACAACAAGCAGTAGTCATAGTAGTCACCTGGTAGAGCGGGGGAACAGCAGTGGAAGTAGCAATCACAGCCATCACAATCATCACGGCGGTGATGGTGGCAGTACGGCGTCAAGTAGATCGCACTCACGCAGTCCCAGCAGTTATAGTTCGACGAATAGTTCGTCGTCGAATTCCCATGCGTCCAGTCCGGTGTCGGGCAGTGAGCAGCCTCCCACGCGGACAAGAAACCTACAATCGGCTGTGTCGGCACCAGGCCAGGGTAAACGTAAGTATCAACCTCGTCGACACCGACTCTTTGTTCTTTTAGGGCTTAAAATTGATATTTTCTTGGGATATTGTAGGTAACAGCACGGCAGCCTCGTCATCATCGACATCGAGTGGCGGTAGTGGCGGCAATCCCGTTGTGCATTCCGAAGATAATCGGCCGCTGGCGATCCGTGTTCGAAATTTACCGGCCCGTTCCTCAGACACATCCCTTAAGGATGGTCTCTTCCACGAGTACAAAAAGCACGGCAAAGTAACCTGGGTGAAAGTGGTCGGCCAGAACTCGGAGCGCTACGCCCTGGTTTGCTTCAAGAAGCCCGACGATGTGGACAAGGCCCTAGAGGTGTCACACGACAAGTTATTTTTCGGTTGTAAAATTGAAGTGGAACCCTACCAGGGCTACGACGTCGACGACAATGAGTTTCGACCGTACGAGGCCGAGCTGGACGAATATCATCCCAAGTCGACACGCACCCTATTCATTGGCAATCTCGAGAAGGACATTACGGCAAGCGAGCTGCGGGCTCAGTTCGATTGCTTCGGTGAGATTATCGAGATTGATATCAAGAAGCAGGGCATGAACGCGTACGCGTTCTGCCAGTACTCGGACATTCTGTCCGTGGTGAAGGCGATGCGTAAAATGGACGGGGAACACCTAGGCAATAATCGGATAAAGTTGGGATTCGGCAAGTCGATGCCCACGAATTGCGTGTGGATCGACGGTGTGGCGGACAACGTAAGCGACAGCCATCTGATGGGCCAATTCTCACGCTACGGATCGGTGTCGAAAGTGATCATTGATCGGGTGCGCCAATTGGCGCTCGTGATGTTTGATCAGATCCAGTACGCACAAACGGCTGTGAAGGAAATGCGCGGCACAACGATGCGAGGCCGTAAGCTGCAAGTGGATTTTGCTTCGCGTGAGTGCCAGGAAGCATTCTACGAGAAACTGGAAAAGCAAACTGCAGGTGAGTACTCGCTGTTGCAAAACAACCTGGTTTGGGGGTTTTTCCTAAAAAAACACTATTTCTTTGTCCACTCAGCAGGCAGCCGCTTCAACCGTTACGACTCTCAATCGTCGCGTTCGCGTGCGTCATCGTTTAGCCGGCATCCCAACTCTAGCGGAAATTGTTCGCCATCAGCACTATCGACTAGTGCGAGTGGTACGGGCAGTAGTAGTCTCCAATCTGCGGTCGGCGCTACATCTCTACCGGGTGCCGGGGTCAGTAGCGGCGTGGCTGTTTCAGGTGGTGCATCATCATCGAGCAGTTTGGTCAGTAGTGGTGTTATTACCTCGGTCGGAGTTGTATCGGCAGTTGGAGCTGGCGTACTGCCAGCTGCGGGCAGCACAACACCACGCGGTGGACGATCGAGAAGTTCGCGGCACAACACCGGTGACTATGAGTATTCGACGGAGCGGAGATTTCGCAGCTATGACGAATACAGCCAAGGGTCGGCGGCATCGCACGATGAGGATGCGCCGCATTCTGGCTACCAACAGAGATCCGATTCGCCCTTGTCGCGCCTGTGTGGTGGTGGTCTTGGTGGTGGCAGCATAAGTAGTGCCGTTTGTACTGTCGGAGCTGTGGGGAACACCGTTGACACACTTGATATTAGTAATTCTAATAGCGGACGACGTCGTTGCGACAAGAGTCCGGGAAAGCAAAAAGGTAAGTAATTTTTCTCCCCCCGAAACAAATTGGGGAACAACTTAATGTGTGTTTTTTTCTTTGCTTTGCCAGGTGATATACGAAATTTACAAAAGGAACGTTCCCATCTGCTGGAACAACTAGAAGAATGCCCGTCCAGTGGTGATGAGTTAGTTAGTCCTAAGAAACGTATGAAGTTCGATCATTCGTCGTTTTCGCATCACCACAATCATCATCACACTTTAACCGGATTGGTGAGTATAAATGCTTTTAGCTTTTGCAAGAAATGTGTGCTTACTAAGAGGCTGATAATAGGTTGGTAGTAGAGACAGAAATTTCGATTCAAGTTCACAAGCAATTAGGCGATTAGGATAGTTTTGCTTCTACACCTTTTTTCTTCGTTATGTTCCTTTTTCAAACAAAACAGTTATTTGTTGCTATAAGACTAAACCTTTGAAGGTAACTTGTTCCTCCAACTCGTGTATCAATATTTTTAGCCTTTATTCCAGATCAATGATCGAGGCTCATTTTCCATTTCAAAAATGAGAGCGCAGCTCGTCGAGGTGACAACAGATACCCCATAAGTCCAGAAAACTCTTATACGCTATCAAAACTGCAATCAAAACTTTTATCAGGCTCCTTTCTTTCTGGTAATTCAAAAAAGTCGTTTTCCAATAATAAATCGGCAAATGAAAATTTATGACATTTTCAATTGGTCGTCCGGAAACTTTGGGGGCGTTCTAGACTCTTCTGTATGTGTTTTTTTTAACTCATTCAAAAATTAGAAGAAGTTCAAAATCTAACCTCAAGCTTAGTAAAACTATGTCTTCATCGGACCCTCATCCGCGATTAACACAACTCCCCAACTAATCTTCCTCAAATCTCGAGATTTACCATAAAAATTTAAATCTTTACGTCAAGTGATTAAAAATAAATCCTCTCTTAAGTCTAATTCACCCTTTTTACACACCCTTTCGGCTTTCTACCACTTTTCTATTACACAACTCAATAACAGTTTGACACTATAAAAATAAAACTAAATTGTCCTGATCTGTCACAAATACGATTTCTATTGAAATTTTTACA